>CM037915.1:7205449-8545449 GCA_021346845.1 Apeltes quadracus | reverse complement strand
AATTCTTTGGCTTTTGCATGCGTGACAAAATCACTATTGCAAGCAAACAATGAAATAAAACTGAATCATCTGATTCTGAATCTGATTCTGAAAACCTGCCATCGCTGCCAAATTGATTGCCAGGTGTTTTTAAAAAATGGGGGAAAAGACAACAACAGCAACCTCTCCTTACTGTTCTACGTACTCCATCAAACTCACCGATCTGCATGACGCGCCCAAACACGGATGTGTTGTCTACCGTGCTGCAGTTCCACCGCCTCTGTCTGAACTGGTACTGGCACTCCTTGATGCCCGTCTTGGCTCCGTCTCCGATGAAGACCATGTGGTCCTGGTACAGCTGGCACAGCTTCCTCTGGCCCTGCAGAGCATCACAGGAGAGCTTAGCAGGGGATTAGCACATTAATGGTTTTACACGTTAGCGGACCCCTGTGGGGATACCCCGATGTGTTTGACTATTCCGTCGTCGTCGGTGCTGTCGTGGGAAAGCCGCCGCCGTGCAAACCGGAGCTGTGTTTCCTTCAGCGTGACAGCTGAAGAACAAAAAAGAGGTCTAAAACGATCAGACAAGAACTTACTTGAGAGAGACCAGACAGCTGACTGCAGAGGGGCTGTGCTCCGATGATGTACATCTCAGGCCGCTGGATCGGGGTCAGAGCGAGTGACCTGAGAGACAGACGCCATGTTAAGTCTAAATTTCAACCAGTGAACCCCAGCACTTATCTTTGATCGTAACCGATAGGGACGAAGATCTCTGTCATAAACCACTCCGTCTCCGGGAGGAGGTAGCCGCCGGGGAGGACAAAGTTCAGACACGTTTATTGGCTCAACTGGCCTATAAAGTGTAGATGGGCTCTTCTGGTATTCATCTGTGCAACCAGTTCCCTTTGGTTGCTTTCTTGTCCCTTTCGCAAAAACAACCACTTTTTGTATCATGGCGTATGAAATTATCATATGATTTGGGAACCTCAGCGTTGTCTTTAGATCGCGTTTGGTAAGGTGGAGTCCACCTATTCTAATTCCATATAAAGTGAAAGGAATTTGTACTCCACTGATCTGCACACAGTCCTCCGCAACATTGTCACGAGGCCTTCTGATCAACATTGTCGCTGTCTTGTAAGTCAAGAACAAGTATGGCTAATGGATATAGGCACAGCAGCAGGCTGCAATGCAGTGCCATTTGCGGCTCAGCCAGGGTAAATATTGTGACAAGAGCCCTCACATTTGTTCCATTCACTGTTAAGGCCCTACTACAAGACCGGGACATCACCCCCAAAACACACAAATACAGAGGAGACACACGAGGCAACACAAACTCCATTTGTCATCTGATCCACAGCATGCAATGTGAACTTTTTGGATTAGGTTTTAAGGCTTTTGACAGTAATTCAGATACAAATGACTGACAAATAAAGGACTATAACATTTTTTAATTAAAAAAAAAAGAATTAAAGAAAATGTATGCTTAAAAGCTAAAAAAAATGCACTAAATGAAGGGCCACGGATCATCTTTTTTTATATATATATATGAGCCACCAAACCACCAAACAATCACTGCACCATACGGGAGGGACCATTACTCACCACCATGAGTTGGCCTCCACCACCAGCAGCTGAGAGCTGCAGGCGAGGAAGGCGGCTGCCAGCAGCAGATGTCGAACGGCACCGGTCCGCTTTCTTCGGACAGGCCTGTTGTCCATGGTCCGACGCGTCACCGCCGCACAGCCGGTGCTGGGCAAAGTGCTCTGCTGTTGAGACATGGGCATAAAATGAGCCGGCGCCCTGCTCGGTCCCCGCGGGGTCTGGACGCGAGCCCCTAGTGCTGGCGATGCGGCGAGTTCGAGTCCAACTCGAGTGTGTATTGAGGGCAAATCACGTATCCTTCAAGTCTCTTGGATTTGAAAAAGATAGAATACACTTGGCATTAAAAAAAAACAAGAGGAATAAAAAGGCCGAAGTTTACAATCCAAAAGGTCAAAAGCTGCAGTTCATGTTCGTGCGTAAAATGGTTTCGTTGAGTTTTACGCAAAGTGCTGAAGGGATTTCTCCCTCAACCGTTGAATCGAAAAATGCATAAATGAAGCCAAACTACGATGTAAACAGTGTGATCCCGTTGTTGTCTTGAGGAAAGATTACCAAGGAGATTAAAACGCTATTTGAGTCCGCAAAACGATCTCCCTTCCCATTCTATCCCCTCACGACCACACCGCATCTCGCTTGCTTTCTTGCTGCAGTCCGTTTCTTCTCACCCCCACTTCACCTCAGAGACCCCCCCCCCCCTGCCCTCTCCCTCCCTCCCTCGCCATGCACTTGCGCGCGCATGGGACGTATGGGTTGCATGTGCGTGCGCAGAGTTAAACTAAATGGTTATTGGGGACAGTCTGCAGTCAATTGAATGCTGATGTAAGACTGGAAGCACCTGTAAGGTCGCTTTCAAATGTGTTGAATATAAAAGTAGGCCTATGCGTACGTCATGGAAGTGGGTAAGATTGGCTCGGGAGTTTAGAGTAGAGCAATGGGAGGCCCCCCACCCCATCAACCAAAAGTTCACGTGCGTCAAAATTCCTTTTATTAGCTGAAGTGAATAATTTGTTTGAATAAAAGGTGAGCGCCTCAAAGTCGTCTAATCCCCTCTTTGGTCGGCAACAATAAAGGGCCTCCCCACACAGACACACACGCAGCCAGGAGCCCGGAAAAGCAGTGGAGCAAACAGAAGGCGTGCTGGAGCGAGGTCTCCTCAATTCATGTGCCGGCTAATGACAAAACTGGGCGGCGAACTTGCGCAGGGAAAATTCTCCTTGATCTGATTCAGTGCTTCTTAAAAGAGCGCGTCCAGAGGCAGCCAACGGTACACGGGCAGAGAAATAGTTCAATAGCACAAAACCATTGTAGCATACCCGTTAATCGACCAATGAGAAAGAAAAAGGTCACCAAGATTCTCACCACATCCGCAAATGACTGTAATCACCTTAGACAACGGGAGTATGACTCCTATGAGTAAATGATCATAACAGTTGGCTTGGGTGCGTAAATTGGCACTGTTACTTCTTTACTTTTTACGTGCGCATTTCTCACTTATGGCGGCTGAGCAGCAGCAGCAGCAGCGTCGGATGTCGCTCGCCTGCATGATAATAAACGCGTAGCGATGTTCTCCTGTGGGGGGGGGGGGGATTTAAACCTTAAACCCCACGCGCACGATGTCATTTACATCCGTTAGCTATTCTTCAGTGAGGTGTGCGTGTGCGTGTGTGTGTGTGCATGGGGTGAGGGTATCGGGTCAAAGTCACGTTTAGCCGGCGGAAGTTACTGTGACAACAGCGACCTCTCTCGGTAAAGCACCGCCGTTGATCATTTCCCCCATCAACGCACAAACTTCTCTTTGTTTAGACAATACAGATATTGAGAACCTAAAACAGAGTGTGTGAAATCATACCTCGCATAACCTCTGATTATCCGTATTTAATTTGAAACAAATATAAGAGCTAAATTGAAACACAACTGTGACAAAAAAAATGCTCGTTGTCTGGACATTGCGGAACCAAAGTGAACCAGGCCAACGGCTTATTCCGGTGCATGACTCAGAGTGGCTGTTTTTAACTGGTAACTTGATGCGATGTGATGTGATGTGCCAGTGAAAACACAAGGAGGCGCAGTTCAGCCACAGTACACCCAGCGAGCCGCGGAACAGGGGGCTCCGGGGTGTACAAACAACATTTACGGCAAGTGAGAAGAAGACAGAAAGGGGCAGGAAAGAGAAGAGAAAAGGTGAGAGAGAGAGGGAGTGTCCAAGTAATGGATACACAGAGAGAGAGAGAGAGGGAGAGAGGGAGAGAGAGAGAGAGAGAGAGAGAGGGAGAGAAGGGTGGGGGGAGAGAGCGACTTGTCCCCAGAGGATATGTGCAATAGCCATGCAACAGGGAGCAACGCCTGAGAAAGCCGGCAGCTCCTCTCCTCTCTCCGGCCTTTTATTGCCGACGGTGGCAGAGTACAGCAGGCGACCGCAGCCGCCCCCCCCCCCCCCCCGCCTGCCCCCTTCCCCCCTCCCCTCCCTGCCCCCTTGCCCCCTCCTGCAGGGAAACCAGCTGCAGTCGGCCGACGAGGTCCGAGCCGATCCCCTGGAAGCAGCTCAGGCCCAAATGCTGAATATCCGTTGTTAGAAAATGACATTGACTTAGGAAATGGATCAACCACTAGTTAGAAAAAAAAGAAATACCCTTGAGGGTGTAGCGGCGTCAGGGCAAATGTAGCCCCTCCTGTTTGGAGTCAGCAACAGTGTTGATCTTTTGAAATATTCTGAATTGGCATGCAAAAAAAAAATACCACAAATAACTACACTTACATTTGTACTCAAGTAAATATACCCCTGCTAACACATTTTTAGTTTTAGTGGTAATTATAAATTAGTTTCACTACAGCCATTCACAAGCTGTGATGGTCTCGATCATTTTTTGCATTTGACCCAGAAACAAGCTTCTGTCCCTTTTCTGCTGCCTCGGTCATGGGGTCAAAGGTCAGGCTCAGCTGCAGGCGGTGACCTTGGGGCCTGCGCAATGACTCAGCAGGACAGATGCTTGTCCATAGAGAGGATTCAACACAAACTACCTGATTAAGGACTCACTGTTTCTTTACCCTTAAAACCATTATTTAGAGGAGATGCAGGGATACATGGCAAGGTTGGGAAGAAAAGCTCAAAACCAACGGCCGACCCACAGGGATGATGGAACCACCCGCTCCACTTTCTGCAGACGACATGAATCTGTTTCTCAGTCCTGTCTTTCATCTTTTGTCTGTTCCCTTTCCAAAAACACACGCACGCAAGCACACACACGTGCAGCAACAAACTGCCAAATGCAGCTGCCTGCGGGGAAATTTACTGCCCACACACACACACGCACGCGCACACACACACGCACACGCACGCACATACACACCCTGGGGGAAATGCAGTGGGACTCATGGCAGCTGAGAGGGGCTTTGGAGAGGCCTTGGCTTTTCTATCTGTCTCTCGGTTGTTGTTTTTTCTGGATTTACACGTGCGGTTGCGTGCAGGATGTCTTATGGGAAGCCGCCCTCACGCAGTTTTTCTCCCCCCACCCCACGCTGCCTGCACCCTCCCCCTCCACCCACATTCTCTGGTCCCCCCCCCTTCTCCGTCCGCTCTTCGAAAGGCTCGCTCTCCCCTCTCCACTTTCGGCCGTCTCCACTCTCCCCCGTCCCCTCCCACCCTCCACCCGACCCTGTCCATCTCCTCCCTCCATCCATCCTTCTGTCAGCTGGCAGAAGATGAGTCACGCCTCTAGCTGGGAGGCTAAAACTCTCTCGCTCCCTCTAAATATATCTTCTCTCCACTTCTCCTTCGCAGTCTTTCTGCGTGACTTTCTCCCTCCTTCTCTCCGCTCTGCGTCGCCATCTGTCTCGCTGCTTTGTTCTGTCACTACCAGCGCGAACCTCTCACCTCCTTCCTCTCTCCGTCTCTCGCATGCTTCTGTTGCAGATAGCCGGTTTCAGTCATTTATTTTTCCTTTCCTCCTCCCTCCAACAGTGCGTCCGGGCACCTCAAGCTCCCTCGTCTCTTAGTTGTGATGATTCAAACCTGTGGAGTCTCCTTTGATCGTCCCCGCCATTTAAAGTATTTCACACGTTACACGCCTGTATTTGGTGGCTGGAGCATATCGAGAGCTAGTGATGAACTGACAGTATCGAAATGAAACTGGGACATTTTTACACCAGCGCTACAAACTCAAAGTACGTGTGAGGTTAAGGAACCTTCACTGCAACACATCTAACACCCCACATTTTAAATGCAATACAAGTAAGATTGTATTGTTTCTTCTTTAAATTTTTTTTTTACCAGTGTGCATAAACGGACTTGGATCTCTGATGAAAGAACAGAGTGCGCTCTGACGACGGGATGCAGAGCGGGCCGGGTTCGGCCCCTAAGTGGAGCCTGACAGGGAGCTCCGGCTGCCCTTTGCTTTGGCGCCGGGTTGGAACCGAGGGAGGGACGGAGCACAAGCCACTGAGGCTCAGCCAGGTCCCCTGATTCGGGCCCCGGTGCCCCGGAGCGCCTTTGGTCAAACTACACTGGCCCCCTGATCCCTTCCCTGGAGAGATCGACACACACACACACACACACACACGTATGAACACAAGCACGTACTCACAAACACTGGGCTTCCAGTAATCAAAGTAAAGTGCATTTCTCTGGCCTGGGTATAAGGAATGAACGTACACACTTAAAGGGGGACGAGGCCGCGCTGGTCCGGCTTGATTTACTGCTTGTCTCTGAATTTAATGTTTGGTCCATAAATCCCCTGGAACCTTTGTGCTGTGGCCGCTCACGCGCACACCGGTGGACACAAACGCGTAAAACCTGTTGTTCCAGTGCTCACATTATTTCCTAACACGTCGGTTTTTCTAAATGTGATCATTTGTATAATAATTTAATACCACACAAAGGGAAAGAGGTGGGTTATTAGTTAAGTCAGGTGGATGGTTGATTGATTGGTTCTGCAGGATGGAGACTATAGGGTTCTCATTATAGCACATACATTTGGAAAAATTTGGATGAGCTTCAGCCGCCAATATGAGAACTTTTCAATGTATTTCCTCCTTCGGTAGCATCAGGATTAGAAACTACTCACTCCATTCTGTCTCATCCTGTGTCTTCATTTGAGCTGTACGGGTGAATCAGTCACACAAGGTGAGACTAAGGTGAGTTTACATTGACAGTGTTTCAAATTCATCAGGAGAGACGATAACTCATTTTCAAATCCAACGCGTCGTTGTTGACCACAGTGAAGACATGACTACGCCGAAACAGACCGATTCGTTTATTGAGTGGTTGCTGGTTAAATCCTTTAGATTTAGCTTTGTTTTAAGAGCGGAGTCGACCTTTCTCCCCATCGATCTCGCCTCTGCTCGATCTCGCACTTCGCCTCGGCCTTCATTTTGCGATCCTGTGCACAAAACTTGGCAATAGCGTGAACGTCGACTATGTGAACGTCCACTTCAAAATCCTGCTTTGAGTACGAAAAAGAGCAGTTTACTACCCTTCATGGTTCCACGCCCAAACACAGAGTAAAAACAGCCGGATAAACACACACACACACACACACACACACACACACACACACACACACACACACACACACAATATGCAACCTATTCATGCCAACAGATGACAAAGCGCATTGAGAAAATGCCAAAATGCTGACTACTGAGGGAGAGAGAGCACAAGGCTGAAAAAAATCTCCTATGTCAGACTGCAGAGCTGGCAGAAAAGAAAAGCATTGTTAAGGATGGACACACACACACACACACACACACGCACACACACACCTAGGCAGCCGGGGGAGTGCAAAAACTGGAGCAGGACGGCAGTGCATAACAAACACACACACACACACACACACACACACACACACACACACACACACACACACACACACACACACACACACACACACACAGAGCCTGTGTGGCCAAAGCACACGGAGCAGAAGTAGGGATTTAAATGTGGAGGGATAACAGAGGGAGAAACAAGGCGGGGACGAGCTCCGTTTGTGCACATCTGCTCTCCTCCTCTCGTTAACCTCCATCATCTGCCTGCCGTCTTTTCAGCCGCTCGTCTTTTCCCCTTCTGCCGCTCGCCCTTCTCTCAACATCCCGATTCATTGTCGCCGTGTTTATCGTCGCGGGGACGTGTGATTGGCCCCCACGCGCCCTCTTTAGAGAGACGGCGTTGCATCACGGGTGTTTGTGCTCGTGTCTGAGGACCACGCGTCTCTTCGTGGTGCAGTTTGTACTTTGGCGGAGCAAGGTTGTACAGAGCTTGACGGTAATAGGATAGCTTGTTCCAGTTTGGGCCCTCCAGCTCTCTGTTCCCTCTAAAAGGTCAGCTCTGTCAGAACCGTTTGCAATTTGTCAGCGGCATAAATTTGCACGTCATAGATCGCCAGAGTCAAACTGAGTGCAAAAGCTCAGCGCTGACTTGTTCCACTGAAGACGGTTCCATTGCAGTGAATCCACCTTGGTTGGACATTTAAAAAAATGGTCAGATGGTCTGTGGTGAGAGAGAGAGAGAGAGAGAGAGAGAGAGAGAGAGAGTCGTTTGAACTACTTTGCGATCATTATTTTAAAAAGTGTTGACGGCGCTCTGATGGAGCACAGCGCTGCCTGGTTCACCTCACGATCCAAAACAGCAACATTTCAAACCGAAGGCAGTTCACTTCAATGGAAACAGGCATCTGTGGATTCGCTCGACGAGGTAAAACAAGTCCGACAGCAGAATAGCTTTGAAGGCAGGTACACACAAACAAAAGGCTCACACACACACGCACACACACACACACACACACACGCACACACACACACACACACACACACACACACACACACACACACACACACACACACACACACACACACACACACACACACACACACACACACACACACACACACACACACACACACACACAGGTGAAGGCCCAGTGAAGCAAGGGAACACCATAACAGCATAAAAGATTCATCAGTTACATTGTAGCCTACAGTTGGCAGACGCACACACACACACACACACACACCTCAGGTCATTGTTACTGTCTGCTTTCTCTTTTTTATATGTCGGTCTGTGTGTGTGTGTGTGTGCAATAGAATCTACAGAGTCATGGTAATATCCATACAGGAAGGGTGTCTGCTTTCAGGGCGACGTGTTGACACACGCCCACGTAACCTTGGCAACCAGCAATTGCTGCGGGTGCTCATCAAGCACGTTGTCGCAATTATGCAGTTAGAGCCGTCCCCTGAACGATCAAACACCGACAAATCTGCTCACACACACACACACACACACACACACATGCGCCAAAAGAGAAACACACCCGATGGGTCACATGCCGAGGAGAATCTTAGGACAGCTTCTTGAACACTTTGGGCTGATGACACACACGCACACACTCCGTTTCTTTCCCTCCATCCCTTCCGATACATTCTCTAAAAATACTCCTCCCTTTTCTCTGACCCATTTCTTATTTTAGCCCTCTCTCTTTCTCTCACCCATCCATCCATCCAGCCCTCCATCCCTCGCTCTCCTTTCTCGCTCAGCGTGAACGCTAGCTGGGGCCCAGCAGGTTTTTCTAGGAGAGGTATGACACATCACAGCAGTGCGCGCACACACACACACATACAGACACGCACAGGTCATGTGGAGAGAACAGAAGAGAAGAGAAAAAGCCCGTGGCACAGAGGTCCGCTGCGCTCTGTTTCTACATCCTCCATCTTTTCCCTATTTGTCTTTGTGCCTCTTGTCTTTGCTGCGATCGTCTCGCTGCAGAAACGCTGTGCAGACATTTAACACTTGGCTGATAACCTCCTACACACACTTTTAAAACCGCATCTGCAGGGTGTTACTTTTTTAAACCCAACGAATATTCCTTAAAGCGACTGCTGACACAACATTCGAATGAGAGTGGGGACATTGCAGCATTATAACTATAAGGCTACACAAAGTGTTTTCATAATGCTCGCTGTTCATGTCAGGATCTCTATGTAGAAAATGCACGAGAATCTAAAATAGCCACTGGACCATTTTAGTAATTTTTAGAATCCTTCAGAAGCACTTCAGAATCAAGAAGTTTAGGTTCTTTTGATTTGTTGTATTTATCAAAATCGATTGTTGCACCAGAGATTTGTATGGTTTTAACAACAATAGCTTTCCCTAAAGAGCGACGCTTTAATGACAAAGAGACAAAGTAGAATTCTGCTACTTCGAGGGTTTATAAATAGGCCTTTAAAGCTTGCACGACTCCATTAAAAAACTTCAATAAAAAGCGCACATTACAGATTTTATAACGCGTCACAGATGCTAAATTAGTTGCGACATCATTTTTGTCCCTAATGTAAAAAAAAAAAAGGGTTTTCCATTCTCCTCCTCGCCCATGTGTTACAGTTTTGCACTGCCGCTGAACGCTGTGCTTTGCGCCGCAAAGATATGATTGTGACTAGTTTAACAAAATACAAACAATCCAGGGCACTTTTCTGCCGTACCACAATGTGAATACGTGGGAACAGGCCTTTCCCCAGCATCGACACAGCGCCGCAAGAAGTCTGCATAGGAAAGATTAGAGCAGGAACACACGCTTATACGTCAGTATGAATATGTCCGTGGGGTTGTGAGTCTGGTTACATGTTTTCTTCCTGTTGTGGTTAATACATTTAGGTATGGAAATGTGTTGTGACCTCATTGTGGGCATTACTCATGCCAATGGTTTGTATTCGAGAGGGAGGGAGACACCCAAGTGACCCATCCGTGAGTTTGAGTTGAGTAAAAAAAAAAAAAAAAGAGAAAGAACCAAAAGCAAGTTGATATACAGGATAAGATCGGAAGACGGAAACAGACGTTCAGACAAAGAAGGTAAAAAAAATATACTAATAAAAAGTTAACTGTCATTTATTTTTCAGATAAACGTTTCAGTACAAAAAGAGGACTTTAGGACGGGATCCTTTAATAGCCAGCATGCTCATAAGGGAAGATTACAGCAAGTACAAAAAAAAAATCATTCGCATGTACATATCTGACTATTGCTTTCAGGGGGACTGAAAATCCCCCTGAAAATCTATCCGTAAGGAGAAGAGGATGAGAGCAGAGTTGCTGTCAGTTGTGCTCGGCTGCTTCATTCCTTGTAAAAATGCCTGTTTCTGCAGCTGCTCTCCCTCTCTGTTATCCTCACCTGATCACTGTTGCCTCTTTCCTCCCACCTCCCTCTCCCTCTCCTCCTTTACTCTTTCTCAACCTCTCTGCCACACTTCGCCGGCTTCAGCAAACGGCTCCCCTGTCATATTATCTCCCACACAGACAGGGAGAGAGAGAGAGAGAGAGAGAGAGAGAGAAATAAGCCGAAGGGCCAGGGGGAGCACTGCAACCACAAAATATACTGTTTACACCCACACAAAAAAACATATGCACAAACATATGTTGTCTTTGTGAGACGCACACTGGGACGCCCATGTGCACAAACACACACATTAAGAAGGCCTCTCTGGGGGGCATAAAAGTTCAAACTCGATGGACACATTCTCGCTACCTTTTCTGTTGCGCTTAATCATTTTGAAAATATCTGCCATGAATAGCTATTATTGATATATCAAACTCTCAGTGCTGTAAGCTGGGGGTAAAATGAACTCAATGCCGGATAAGACTTTAGTTTGGATCTGGTACATATTACATATCTCTGCATAGTCAGCCAATGAGTGCGTCTCTGGTTAAATTGCATGTTGTCAGCCACACTGTTAATGTCTAAACCCTTTGGACATGTAAAACACATTTTTGGGGGAGGCTGTGCCCGCGTGGGAGAGGAGAGCAGATGAAGATGGGTCTGTTCACGAGAGAATAAAACCACTGTATTCCGCCTCTGTTACCAATTTTTCCACAACAACAACAAGAAAATGGCAATAAAAATACTACATATTCATGCCAAGCGAGCAGAGCGAGAGAGGGCTTCTCCGGTCGGCTTTCCCCCGTGTTTCCTGTGTGGTCCGCTCAAAGGGTTAAAGCCCAAAGTGAACTGAATTGTAAGAAGTTGGTTTCCAAGGGAAACTGTTCGCACCGTTCCAGCTGAGGCGGGACAAACCAACTGCCTGCCGTGGCCGGGGGGAGGGGGGTGGCTCGACGCGATCACGAACTCGAGTCACGGCTCGCGTCGCTTCTTAAAAACGCCGACGCGACGTCTTCACGTGTGCGAGCTCGCGTTGAAAAAAAATAAAACGCCCACGGCGACGTCGTTCGTTTGTCGAGCGCGTTTTGTTAAACGGATACAAGCGTTGGTATTTCTCGCGTCCACCCCTCCCGTGGAGCCGGAGTGCCGGGGCCCCTGCCAAGTCGGTTTGAAAAGAGCAGACAAAGGCTTTGAGCCCAGGACGCCCCTCTCTCGCTCTCTCTCTCTCTCTCTCGCTCTCTCTCTCTCGCACTCTGCCTACAAAGCCAACTCGGCTCTATCTTTTTTTTCCGGCTCTTTCTGTCATGGAAATGTTTTTAAATGCGCGGCGTTGAGGTTGTCGGTTTTATTTTTTTAACTTTCCTGTTGTGAAATGTACGACCGTCTGGATCCCCGCTCGGCCGAGAGAGGAAGGCTTTTCGTAGGTATAATACAAGGAAGCGTCGTCTGAGAGAAGGGAGCGAGAGGGGGAAGGATTGACGCTTTTTCCTCCTCTCCTCCACCTCCTTCTTCCTTTAGCCCCCCTCGCCTCCTCTTTTTGGCGGAGAGAGAGAAGTTGAGGCAGGAATAAACGTTTTTTTGTGTGTGTTGTTTTCGCCTTTTTTTAAATGCATTTGAATCCGACTGCGCAACGAGACAGTATCACGTGGGGCTGGAGAGAGTTGGCTCGATTTTTGCACACTTCAATGTGAGAAAGAAAAGAGAAACCAAACAACTATTTATTTTTCTTCCTACTTCTGTGGATATCTGGTACAGTTGATACTTTTGCATAATTGCAAGCGAAGGGGAGTAGGTTCGGTTTTTTCAGCCTTGGAGGTGCGGAGTATTAATTCTTATATGCCTGGGGCTTGAAAAACAATGGAGACGCACATTTCGTGCCTCTTCCCGGAAATTATGGCCATGATTTTCAGCTATCTGGATGTGAGGGACAAAGGCAGGGTAGCACAAGTGTGTATCGCTTGGAGGGACGCATCCTACCACAAGTCAGTGTGGAGGGGGGTGGAGGCCAAGCTGCACCTCCGCCGGGCCAATCCCTCCCTGTTCCCCAGCCTCCAGGCCAGGGGCATCCGCAGGGTCCAGATCCTGTCCTTGCGTCGCAGCTTGAGCTACGTGATCCAGGGAATGCCCAACATAGAGTCCCTCAATCTGTCCGGCTGCTACAACCTCACGGATAACGGGCTGGGTCACGCGTTTGTTCAGGAGATCCCGTCGCTGAGGGTGCTGAACCTGAGCCTGTGCAAGCAGATCACGGACTCCAGCCTGGGCAGGATAGCTCAGTACCTGAAGAACCTGGAGGTGCTGGAGCTCGGCGGTTGCAGCAACATCACCAACACCGGGCTCCTGTTGATCGCCTGGGGCCTGCACAGGCTCAAGAGCCTCAACCTCAGGTCCTGCAGGCACGTCTCGGACGTGGGGATCGGACACCTGGCGGGCATGACCCGCAGCGCGGCCGAGGGCTGCCTGAACCTGGAGTACCTGACTCTCCAGGACTGTCAGAAACTGACGGACCTGTCCCTCAAACACATTTCCAAGGGGCTGACCAAGCTGCGGGTCCTGAACCTGAGTTTCTGCGGGGGCATCTCGGACGCGGGGATGATCCACCTCTCCCACATGGGCTCCCTGTGGAGCCTCAACCTGCGCTCCTGCGACAACATCAGCGACACGGGGACCATGCACCTGGCCATGGGCACCCTGAGGCTCTCCGGGCTCGACGTTTCCTTCTGCGACAAGATCGGGGACCAGACCCTGGCGTACATCGCCCAGGGGCTGTACCAGCTCAAGTCCCTGTCCCTGTGCTCGTGTCACATCTCCGACGACGGGATAAACCGGATGGTGAGGCAGATGCACGAGCTGAGGACCCTGAACATCGGACAGTGCGTGCGCATCACGGACAAAGGGCTGGAGCTCATAGCCGACCACCTGACCCAGCTGGCGGGCATCGACCTGTATGGATGTACCAAGATCACCAAGAGGGGACTGGAGAGGATCACGCAGCTCCCCTGCCTTAAAGTGTTGAACCTGGGACTCTGGCAGATGACAGAGAGTGAGAAAGTGAGGTGATTGGAAATGTTTGTGTTTTCTTTTTCCTTTTTTTGTTGATGGGGGACAGAGGGTGACACAAGGAGCAAGAGGAGGGGTATCAAATGGGCGGGTAAACTTCTTTTCTTATTTAAAAAAAAAAAGAGAGAAAACGTCCCTTTTCCCTCCCGTGTGTAAGGTGTGCTTCTCCCATGTGACCAATATTTTGTGTTCAAACGATTTTATTTTTCTCTCTGCTTGCCTTGCAGGATTTCAATTAGATTTTTATATGACTTAATTGCTACCTACCAGGCAGAATATTAAAACTTACTTTTGCTCAGCGCTCGTAAAAATCCCTCTTAACAATTGCTTTGATCTCCTGTTGAGTTTTAATAGCTCAGAAACTCTGACATCAAACTGGAATAACTAATTCTAACTAATAATGCAAATCGGCTTGTTTCACACATTTAAAACAGATAAAACAGTGTCATTTTAATACTCTGCTAACTGGCAATTTCTTCCAGAAATTTCTTAAAGTGAAACTTTCATCCAAAGCTGCATCCATCTAACTACTACTTTTTTTTAAATTTTGAATCAAAGTGAGGTTTAAAAACTTTTTAACAGCGAGTCCGGACGAGAGACATTTAGAACTAATCTTCGCTACAGCCATCACGCCTAAAACATTTGGCTACCTCGTACGTGGTTTTATTCAAACGGTGTATACTGTTAAAAAAAAACAAGCAAGGCGAGAATGAAAGACTGGGAGAAAATGTGCCTAAAGGGACTGTGTCTCCCCCCCCCCTCACCCCCTCTTCTCCCCCACACCCCCCATCCCTCCCCATCCATCCCTCCATGAGCAGAGCTGGAGAAAAGAGACCAACCCCCTTTTGAGGGACGTTGTGTTAAAGCTTCGGCCAACTTAAAAGGAGACAAGATTATCAGCTTTCCCTTATAATAAAAATCGAATCCTATAATTATACAATAGACGGTTAGGAACATCAGTGCTACAACGCTAGATTAAACTGATCAGGCCCTTGTGAAACACAATTTACCCCCCATTTGAGAATGTCATAGGAATATTCAGTGTTTTTTCTGAGGGGTTTTGGTGGAAATAAATGTCAGTGGATGTTGTTCAGAGCGCCGTACTTCAAATTGAAGTGATTTCTATATCTTATACCCTTTATTGATCGAAACAAATCAGGGTTTTTCCTCATGGCTTTATTTTCCCACGTTAATGGAGACACAGGTCGCATTCATACTCATGTTGCTCCCACCGCTGCGAGAGAGAGAGGAGGGTAAGAACGTAATCTTTTATTTTCCTCTTTTTCTCCAAATCTCTCTCCCCGAATTAAAAAAAATAAATAAAAATACCCCAATCCATTTTGCGACCTGCTTAGAACAAGGAGCCATCGATTATTTTTCTTTTTCCCTTCCGTCCGTGTCAGGTTACAAGCGGGCTGCGTCCCTTTACCTCCCCACCTCTCTCTCTCTCTCTCTCTCTCCCCTTTCACACAGGCACACACCCACACGTTGACACACACATGCACACGCAGAGACCTGTGTGTGCGCATTTCAATGTAATGCGATGGCCTGCTAGAAAAATTAATATACGGATGTGCGTCCTGCTGAAAAAGCTGTGTGTGTTTGAATAATAAAGATGTACTGTATATTATGTGTTTGTAAAGAAGAAGAAAAAAATGCAGAATCCCCAAATTAAATTGTTTTATATTCTTACGGTTAAAACCATTAAAGATATTTATATAATGAATGAAAGGAGCAGTGTGGACTACGTTTGTGTAGCTGGAGCACTCCAATGTCGTCATCCCCCATTAACACTGTCGTTACATGGTGTTTTTACGTTGTTTATGCCTACAAGACGCACAGTTCTGCAATGGTCTTGTTCCACAGTCACGTTGCTCATTTAAAGGAATAAGGGCTTTTGTTGCAATGTGTTGGTCCTAATAGCCACCCACACATTTCGGAGTATTGTCCCTGAACAGACCGGCCTTGCCTTTCAAAAAGGCTGTGGAGAGGAGAAAAAAAAAAAGAAAGAAAAATCTGTTGTGTCGTTGTATTATTTACAAGGAGATTCAAAATGGATGCTTGCCGTCTTGATTTGGCTGCAGTGCCTGTGTAATTAATTATCGCCACGGCGTTTATTATAGGAAGCTGTTCTCCTCTGCTGACTTTAAAAATCATTAAATGTCTGGGGTTTTTTTGTGCCTTAAATGCAGAAATACCCCCCCCTCCCAAAAAAAAAAAAGAGTTTCAGCCAACTGGTAGTGACGGAGCTTTACATTACTAAGTCCAGTTTGTAGTTGGTGGATTTCACGGCTGGTAATGGGAGCTTTGGGGTATTAGCTCTGGTCATTTTTGCAGCGTTTCATTTCAGACGCGGCAGAGCTGCCTCTGTGAAGGCTGCATGTGTGGCAACGAGATCCAAAGTTTGTTAGAGCGATTTCCTCCGTTCTGCTTTCCATCAGGACGTGTCCTGTGTGTGAAGTGACGCCCCCCCCCCTCCCCGCACACACACACACACACACGCACACACACACACACACACACACACGTGCACGCACCCAGAGAGGGTTGCCAGACCAGTCAGTAGCCATTGTCTGTCTTTAGAAGTTAGGAAGGCAGGTTCTGGTGGGGGATTTTTTTTTTTTCCTCTCTCTTTCTCCTCCTCTTGTTCAGTCACGCATACCAGATCCTAGACCAGGCAGGAGACCCCCCCTCCCACACACACACACACACACTTTTTAGCATTCCACACCATCATTCAAAGCATTTAAGCATTCTCCCTCCCCTAACTCCGTCCATGGGGATTTGGGGATAAAGGGATTGTTGACCACAGGGACGGAGGGAGACAGAGAGAAAGAGGACCCAGCGAGGGAAATGGAGAATGTCAGTGTTTGCCGTTTCTTAACTTTGCTTTAGGCCGGCCTTTGGTCTGGTGCAATAATGCTGCAACGAGTGCACCCTAAGAGCGGGATTTTGCGCAGCGTTGTCCCAGGAACAGATGACAATCAACCTGTGGGCCTTGCTCTGACTGCCGAGAAACATTGTTAGTCTGTGTGTCCGTTTGTCGTTCGTTGGATCCTTGATGCCGCATTAAGGCAACAAGGAGACATAGAAGTGGACTCGAAAAAGGAAGCTCCGTGACGTAAAAAACAACTAAATTGGAATTGGGACAAACTAATAGAGCGGCGGGACAGATTGTTTCTGCATCAATTGACATTTTGGGACCGGCCGACACAGGATGCTCACCGGTGACGAGGTCACATCCCGCGCTTCCACAGAAAGCTCCGCAGGCTGAAACGTAGACCGACGAAGATACAATCAGCTGCATTCAAATGATAATGTGATACCTTATTAATCCCCGTAGGGAAAAATCTCTTTTTGTCTGCCACCCTCCACAGGGAGGCGAGACTGAGGCCGGGCTCGGCTCCAGAACCCCACTGCTGGAGCTGCTGGGGACGTGGCGTCTTACCCCGAGGTGGAGGGTTGTCTTGTATTTCACGTTAGGTCACCTTGCCTCACTGTCCCCCCCCCTTGCTGTGCATTTGTGGGTCCTTGGGGGCAAAGAGGTGGGGATGCTCCGACTACTTTTTGAGGAAACGATTCTCCCTCTGATGGGAATGCGAAACCGTCCCTTATTGTCTGGCATCTCAGTTTGCATCTTGAATTTAGCGATCGGGATGTTTCCCAACATGTCAAGCTTCCAGTTGGGACAAACACGGCCCGTCCAGGTGCTCGGGGGGGAATCAAGTCAGAGTGTTTACTGTCTTGGAGGTGATCAAATGGGTGGAATACCAAATACTGACCGACACATTTACCAAATCCTCCTGGTACGACTCGCTCCATGTTGCTCAGAACTGGAATTCGACAACTCGAGGATGAGACCGAGAGCCGTTGGGATGAATACTCCAAGGCAGTAACGCTGCCAGGTTTGGGGTTTTGTTTTTCCTGTGTGACTCAGAAGGTTCCACTGTGGCAGCAATTGCAAAACTCTGTGCCCTGCAAGGCAGCAGCGTGGGATCAAAGGGCTCCCCAAACGGCTTTATCTTTACGACACTAACTCCGACTCGGTGCGATTCACTGTTCAAACCCGCGTTTCCCTGCGTGACTGACAGCTCCAAAAGCTCACAGGCACCCAAATAAGACAAAAGGACCCACCTTTCTGCCCCATATAGGGCAGAAAGGTGAAACAAAAGCATTTCATGCTGTAAACGTCGCTTTCGCTTTCGAACTCTGGTGTGCGAGGGAGTGTGCGTTGGTCCCGCAAGTCGTAAAAGTTGAACTGTGACTCGTCACGTCGTGCTCTGAACCACATTTCCTGTCAGGCCGGGAGGAACAGCAGTGTGTGTGTGTTGCTGCTATCATTAAAGGAATTGTACACTATTAAAAGGGGAACTGGGGGTTCTTCACAACAAAGCAGTATAGGTATTAGCAGCAGAGTGTTACTGCCCTCCGCCCCCCCCATTACCTCTCCGTCTTCGGCTGCCACTGCTTCATTGTCTCTCCGTCTGTCTGGCCGTCTCTCTGTTGGCTTTCACGCCTTTCTCTTATCTATTTTCTTTTTTTTTGAGGCGTTTCCCTCCCCCGCGTGTTCGTCTCCACCAAGCCTACCTCCCACTCCTTTCCGTCTCTCTCACCCCTCACTCCTTCCTTCCACCCGCTGACATTATTTCTAATACCCTGCTCTAATGCCCGTGGTCCCTCCCACCCCCCCCATGTCCTCTTTCTCTTGTCCCGTCCCGTCCCGCCCCTCGAAATTTCCATTTCTACCCTCCATCACCCCTCCTTCCTCCTCTCGGCTGCACCTGGTGTTGAGGTGTCGCTGAGGTGGGCCCTACAGTAGACGTGTCTTTGAAGTCCCCGGGGCCTCAGGGGCTGTGTGTGTGTGTGTGTGTGTGTGTGTGTGTGTGTGTGTGTGTGTGTGTGTGTGTGTCAGGAAGCTTCTTTTTCTTTTTTTTTATAATCAGCAGCTCGAGTCAGGAACACTTGCGATGCTTTTGATTTTGCCGTCTCTAATGCTAAAGCGACCTTCCCCGTGGAAGCAATGGAACATGTGTGTCTACTGTATTTCCTGATTATGCATATCAGGGGGATTTAAATCTCCTTTACTATTCCTCCTTTGCCCTCAAACCAATCAAAGCTGGACAGATCCAGTTATTCTTTACTCAAGTAATGGGAAAAAACTAATTTCTTTTGTCTTTGTAAAATGAGAAAAAATTCCTTCTGTCCAGTAGTCAGCATCCAACCTGGAGAAAAAGACAGAAATAGAGGGGGATTTAAAAGAATAGAGAAAGGAAAAAGAATAAAGGGAGAAACAGATGAGGTTGGAGGCGGAGAGAGAGACAGAGAGAGAGAAAGGAATCTGTGAGTCACTGTTTAACTGTGGGCTGGTAAAAGTCGGCTAGCCATGTTAAAATACCGTCTGGGCACAAACCCACGCACGCGCGCACACACACACACAGACACACACACACACACACACACACTTGAAAAATAGAAAAATGTGTCTATAATTCCACAATGGCTGGCGCAACACTCACCTACACACACACACACACACACACACACACACACACACATTAAAAGAGAATGCTGAAGTCTCAGCCTCTCTCAGACGTCGCTACCCAACAGACCAGCTAATTATTTTCAGTTGGGCACCGGGCACGCTCACACCTTTGCAGCACATTCCTCGGAAAGTAATGAGCTTTTCTACAAAAAGTAGGAAAGTTCAGAAAGTCAAACTCAGCGGCGGAGGAGGAACAATTACCTCATCGAACGTCCCTCAGGGATTCATTTTGTTTTACAATAAAATCTAAAATAAAACGTGCACATTATTATATTTAAGAAGCGGTAATAACCACTAGTCAAAATAGGATTGTTTCAACGCTACTTTGGTGCATTTTCAAGCCTCTTGGCTGGAGAACCCTTATTTCGTTAGCTCCTCTGGGTGCTCAACTGCTTATTATTCTACCAGGTCAGTTGCTGCTTTAGGCCTTTTTCTCATTAGGCAACGCATGCAGATATGAATCCATCCTCTACGTTGTGCGCCGACATCACAGCTAAATGAGTCCCAGAGATTCCTTTTCTCTATCAGCGTGATAGAGATCCTTTAGAAAGACCTTTTCTTCAACATCTATGCCACTGGTGTGAGCCGCGTTGCCCAGATCATCATTGTTGCTGTATTTTGCACACCTGGCATTAGCCGGACAGATCGGAGGAGAACACACAAGGACCCTGCTTCGTTGACAATCAAACCTCGGAAGCTGCCGCTGAATCTTTTATTAAAAAAAAAAAAAAACAACCAAAAAAAACAGCAACCACAATGGGAAACGGGTAATTATGCAGCATGCAATGTTGACTTCTGCTCAGTACTCCAGCAACCAGCTGGAGAAAGAGCGGGGAGGATGGACAGGGAGGGAGGGGGGGGACGACACGTGGGTTCTTTGGGGATTTCTTTGTCTCGATATGGAACCACGTGAAGCTCTGACAGGAATGTGACAGGTAACTGCAAAGTAAAAAAGAAAAGCGTCAGGCTCGCACCCATCCCATTTCGTCAGATGAGACGATGCTTTGGCAGCGTGGGTGGGGAGGGGGGGGGCGTTGCCGCGTGCTCGTCTTCCTGTCCGTGCATCACGCGTGCACGTGGACAATCGGCGGCGTCTGCGCATGTGTGCCCGTTGCCTTCCCGTCAGCTCGCCGCGTCATTCAAAGCATCAATAAAAGAGGGAGAAACTTTTTCTCTCCCTTTGTAAAATTCGCCAAGGCGTCGGATCAGGGAGGCGAGACGGAAAACCGCAGCGACGTGTTTGACAAGACAGATTTTATGACGCTAACAGGGGGGGGGGGGCATTGTTTTTCGGGTGTGTAGGCGCCCGGGAGCGTTTGGAGGGCAACGGTGTGCAGGGGAGGAAAAAAAAAGCAGGTGGAAGGAACCTGAAGCTGGATTTCTATCTAAACCCTGAAGCTTCGCCAGAGAAACCGCCGCATTGAGAGGAATGAACCATCTGAGGGCGATACGGCAGTGCTCTCTTTGGACGGCGTTGTGGGCCAGCGGCAAAGCAAAACTGTTAAATGAACAGCTGGAATTTAACTTTATCTTGTTAGATTTGATCAGGACCGACTACAGGAGAAGGCGTATCTGCGCCCGTGTCGGTAGGCTTCACTGAATGAAGGAAAAGAAGAAGAGGCCTTTTATAGAGGTTGGTACGTAGGCCGTGCCGCGTCCCAAGGACGGCTCTCAAACTGCTGTCATGGGAACAGCCCACTTCCAGTCAAGCACTGTGATCACAACAAAATGGTTGGATTTTCATAGGTTTTTATTTCCTGGCACAGAAAAAAAAGAAGGAAAGTTTGTATAAAACGAAAAAACTTGCATTTAGTATTACTACATCCTTGGAGCCCTAAAATATTTTACTTTTCTTTTTTTAATAGCCGTAACAATACTGAAATTTGAAAATTGATGACCTCAACATTAATAAACTGATGAAGTGATGAATAAAAGGAAGGTCGGAGTCAGATTCAGCCGAGAGATGGGTCACTTTCCATTCATGGCCAATTAACCCAGGGAGCGGACGTTCCAACCAAAAGGCTGTATTTTATTCAATCTAGAAAGGCTTTCCTTGAGACGGAGTAGCGCTCTTATCTGCCAGTAAAAAAAAAAAAAAATTACGGTTTCAATTTGCATGCTGAGTGAATTGAACTGAAATTGTCTTCGACCCAGAGCGTTCACCCGAGCTGCGCCGCGCCCGCTGGTAACCAGGCCGTCATTCCAACAAATAAGGGCCATTATGTTGATCGGCCCACGGACGTGAAGACCTGTTAAAAAGTACGACGCCCCGGATGAGGACACAGACCCGAGTTGCAAAAAATATTCTCACAGTTTATATCGAGGTTAATGTTTTGAATCTCACGTGAAAAAAAAACGATGGTGAAACGCAATCGCCGCCGGATCCCCTCATATTGGAATCCAACTAATCCCTCGCGTTGAATTGTCTTTACCTGGATTTACCTTTTATCATGACTGATGGCGGTCTTAAGAGAGCGAAGGAGACGTGAGCGAGGATATTCTGAAAGAGGCGAATGCAGGGAAAGAGAGCGGCATATTGTGAAAAGAGACACGGGAGGCGGAGTGAGAAAAGATAAAGAGAGAAAGTCGGGATGGAATACAAAGAAGGCCTGTGTGTGTGTGTGCGTGCGTGTGTACGCCGGGTGTGTGTCTGCCGTCCCCAAGGTCCTTCTAGCTGTCTTCTCCTATTGATTAGTTCTTATTGATCTGGACTGGCACACACACACACACACACAGACACACACACACACACACACACAGACACGCACACACACACTAGCAGCAGGGTTACTTGATTTAGCCGGGCTTTGACACAGGGGACACGGGGGCACATTGTTAACACACATGCAAGCATGAGCATACACCCACACATGCAATCCCTCTATCATTTTGTCTCTTAAAACGACAATCATTCTGCCTGACACTGACTGACACACACACACACACGTGCGTTTCCTCGCATTCTCGCTCCAATTCTAACTCTGGTTCCCCACCGGCCGCCGTATGTAACGGAGATCAGTTCATCTTGAATGAAGAGACGACTTACAGGGTTAAATAAGTGCGACAGTCGGCCAACTTTCGCTGCGGCCGTGCCGTCATGTACCTGAGGGGGCGCAGCGTCAGGCGACGTCGAAAAACAACGCCTTGCCGTTGTCTCCGCATCGTGTGGCCGCCCTCCGCCGCTTACGTCAAAAGACAAGACGAGTCAATCGAGTCACTCGGCAGGTTTCAAAGGGGAGCTTCTGTGTCACACCGTATTTCACAAAGCTGCTGTTTCCCAAACTTTCGGGTGATAAAACATTAGCTGTCAGTTACAGATAACTGCAGGAACATGAGCCCAAAGGCAGCTGCCATAAGTAGCAGGCTTGTGACTGGAGGGGTGGGGAGAGGGGGGGGGTGCAAATCCCCTTACCGGCTAGAAGAAACGCAGTTAATGTGAATGAGTCTCCCCTCCGTCACATGACAAACCCCCCCCACCCCTCCTCCCAGTCAAGCCAAGGTGCCCTTGAGCAAGACGCCCCACCCCCCTGGCAGAAGCCAGTGTTTGTTCAGAGCGGCCCCCCCGGTGCGACGGCGTGGAGCCGAGGGAAGGTGAAGTGGGACACGGGGGACAAGGAGGACGCGGGCGGCGATGAGAGGAGAGGACGCGGTGAGGGGCGAATGCCTTTAAAACCAGCTGGACACATTCGTCTGCTCATCAACGGCCCTCTAATGAGGAGGTCTTACTGGGCGTGACCAGCATGATGCATGATGGGACGTGGCGGCAGGCGCCCTGACAGACATCAATATGTATATAGCGGATTTGTGTGCACACCACACGCAGGTTTCACTCTGCTATCTTTTTATTCCTCGTATTTGTCCTTCACCCAGTCCCGCTTTCACCCTCTTTGTCTCTGAATCAGGAGAAACGTTGCTGTCTATCTCCTCCATTGCTCTTTTGTGTGCGTGCAGACACACACACACACACACACACACACACACACACACCTGCACCCCCACACATGCACACGCACGCACAACAGCCTTCTGCTGCTGTGATGGCTCCGAGCTGTCAAAACATCCTCGCTTTCCCTCGCTCTCTCTCACCAAAGCAGCCTGACTGAGCTTGTCTCTGCAGGTTCACAGAGACCGTCTACCTCCCCCCCCCTCTCTCTCCCCCCCCGTCTTCTTCCTCGCTGCTGCGTTTGTGCCTCTTAGCGTCTCGATTTCGCCTTCGCTATCCGCTTCTACGTGTCTTGCACGTGCAGATGGAGATTCCCCCCCTCCCCCCCCCCCTTCCCCCCCCCGGTACGTTTTCTTTTTTCCAACGTCACGGATCGAGACGGGGGAACTAAATGCAGCGCTGCTTTTTTGTATCGGCATGGACTGATGTCACTGCAGGTCCGTGTCCTCGTTAAGTCGGTCCAACGGAGTTCCAGCCTGGAAATGCCGTTTAACGCCGTCAATGGACAGGAAAACGTGTTCCATCAACTCCAATCTCAAACTATATATCTGATTGTCCGTCCGGTAGGGCTAACAAAACGATCGGGTCACATGTTGCCTGACATCATCATGGCTATACAGCAAAGGACGACGTCCAAGCACACTTTCTTGTCCCTTTATTTTTGGGGGCAACGTTTATGTGACTGTACGGTACAAACTGTGTACAGATTGTTGTCGTTGTGACCCACTTCCCTGTCATCTGTCTTGTTAAAACCCTTTGTGCGTATTAAAAAGGGGTCTCTGTTCAAACCACAGAAGGCCGTCCCGCCAAACACTCGGCAAGAAAGAAAATGCATTCAGCCACAGCTGGAGAACGCTGGTGGATTCATCCCAAAGGGCAAATTTTAGTCACAGTTTAACAGAGAAAACGGCTTCATGGGAAAATATTTTTCTGTCCCCAAACCCTATTTTCTCACACAGACACGCACGCACACAGACACACACACACACGCGCGCGCACACTCAGAGAGCTGTGTGTTTGGCCCGCAGGGTGAGCACAGCAGGGAAGAATCAACCGTATGGCAGACATGAGAACGGAGCCAAATGTGGCTCGTACACATGGTGTGTGGCCGTGCTGCCCTGTGTGTGTGTGTGTGTGTGCGTGCGTGCGTGCGTGTGTGTGGCGCTGGCGGCAGCCTGCACTTAAATATATATACGGGGCAGTGGTTGTCTTAAAGGGAGGCGGTTTCCACTGGAAGGCGACACAGCGATTGAATGAAAACCACTCTGTTCCCTCAGCAGCTACCCTCGACATGCCCTCGAGCAAGGCACTCAGGCTGCCACTGCCCCGGCACGCCGAAGCTAATGGTGATCGAGGAAGAGGGCAACACCGACAAGTGAGCGAGGTTACGGGCAACGCAAAACCCTTCCATTGGCGGCCTGAAGCAGCAGGTCAACGCGCTGACTGCGACGGATGTTGACACGCAATATTTGACCGGTAATAAACTTTAATGTGTGATTTAATGTTTTAACCGCCTGCATTTTGTGCGTGTGTGTAAATGCAAATGTGCATCCATAACAAAGGGTCAATACTGCATACTTCGCAGCACATCTGTCTTGTTGATATCTTCCCCAAACGGCTCCCCCAATTGATTTTTTAAAAGGAGCAGAAGTAGTAGTGGCATGATTAGTCTGCATTGGTCGTTTGTTAAAGCTGAACGATGTGTGTTGAGCATGTGACAGGCGTGTACGCGTGTGTAACGTCAGAGAGCACGGGGAGACGGCATGTCTCATCGCATGCCGCCTGCATAAAAACAAGCGTGCCATTCAATCGCGCGTGCGCGCTGTGTGTGCGCCTCCTGCGCCGCCGGCGTCTGAACACACATGGAGCGCAGTTGTGGCTCTCGGTGGTTTTTGTCAGTGCTTGAAAATCATTTATTCATGTTTCGGTCCCTCCAAAGAGCCCGTTTGTGTCCTGCACGCACGCTCCAATAGCTACTCCTTGCTCACACGTGTAGCTGAAGGTGAGGCCGTCCACGCCGCTGTGTTTGAATGCTGAATTGTCTGTTTACGTTGTCCTTACTCTTCTCTTTCTAACCTTTTTTTTTTTTACATTTTTAAACCCCTCCGAGCCTCCTTTTCGCCCTCGCTCCCTTCTTCCTCGCCGTATCTCCTCCCGTTGAACATCTGTTTCTTCGTCTTGTTTCCTTCTCGGGACTCTTGTACGGAGAGGTTCAGCCTTCATGCAGCATTTCTCACCCGGTGGGAGTGTTTCTGCGGGTCTGCGGAAACACATGCACATGTTCCATAAGGCGAACAGGGAGAAACAGAACGTGGTGAAAAGAAAAATACAGCCGCCGTACGTGTGGCGTCAGTTGAGTTGACATCTGATCTTGCCGAGTATGCTAAGGAAGAAAGTGCTGAAAGTACTCTGTGTGTGTGTGTGTGTCTGGGGGGGGGGGGGTCTTGTGTGTATGTGTGCGTCTTTGTGCATGTTTTGTGGCCTGCGTGTGTCCTCGTTT
The DNA here is from genome assembly GCA_021346845.1 of Apeltes quadracus. Taxonomy (NCBI): domain Eukaryota; kingdom Metazoa; phylum Chordata; class Actinopteri; order Perciformes; family Gasterosteidae; genus Apeltes; species Apeltes quadracus. Next base: position 8,519,689 of record CM037915.1, on the reverse strand, counting down.
CTGTGTGGGTGGTAAGAAGAGGGAGTAACAGGACAGGGTGTGTGTGAGTGCACTTAGTTTAAGTGTCGGCATGGCTTACGGTGTGTCTGTGTGTGTGTGTGTGTGTGTGTGTGTGTGTGTGTGTGTGTGTGTGTGTGTGTGTGTGTGTGTGACAAGCGGGCAGAAAAGTGGGGGAGTTGGAGTGAAACAGAGGCTGAAAGATGGATGGCAGAGGGAGGGTGATGACGGAGAGTTAAGAAGTGTAAGAGGAATCAACGGTGGGGGGAAAGTGATGGAGAAAGGTGGAGGAAAACCAAAGGATGGAACCACGTCAGAACAGAAAGAGTCGCTTTGACGTGAACGCCTGCTCTTCTTTTCTTATTCTAATTTACGGTTCAGTCTCCTCCGCTGCGGCATAAATGTTGCAAAGAAATGCCATGAATGGATGTTGAATCACAACTGTGTTCTTTCGCCCTCCTGTTTCTCTCGCTCGTCAGAAAATCTGTCTCTCCGGAATTTTTTTCACAAATCGACCAGTTTGATCAAAGAGACACACACGCACACACACACACACACACACACACACACACACACACACACACACACACACATTACATGGGGCAGCTTCTCAAGACTTACATCCGCACACAGCGGAAGTCCTTGACCTCTTCTCATGTGTTTTTTTTTTTTTATGTTCCGCGCTTTGTGTGCTTGGTGTGCCGTTACATCAATGGGGAAGTGTCTCTCCCGAAGGAAATCTATCAATATTTCATTCCGCAACATGCTGAAAATGCGAGATCGACGGGCGAAAAAAGGGAGGCGAGTGGAGAAGAGCTCGGCTCCAAAAAATGGCAGCCGAAAAAAAATCAGCACGGATCCAACAGTGTGGCGACGGCGAGCAGGTGCAGCAAAACTGACTTCACTTTGTCAAAAGGGGGCCAGTTTTCAGCCGTCAGGTTCAGACGGCGCTGAAGCAGGCAAACAGTCGGACGGTCGCCGCAGAGCCAGTCAGAGCAGGCAGAGGCAGGTGGTGTGGTTCCTGGATCGGGCTAGTTGGGGGGGGGGGAGCTCGCGGCATTTTACCATTTCAAACTCTCCTCACGCAAACCAATCGTCTTCTTTCCCCCGTCCAGTGAAACGTCAGACGTGGAGCAGAAAACCCCAGAGAGCACCTCTCATTGTGTCTCGGACAAAGTTGTCGCTCAGCAATCCGCCATTAGTCTAATTTGCCTAATCCCAACACGGGGCCCTGGGATGCAGTGGGACCGCGTGGGCCGACAGATGACCCGGCGATGAGGGAAGGCGAAGGCCTTCAGTGCGCTTCAAATGAGCTTTTTGTCAGATGGTTTGGCGCCGTCTAGGACTCCCTCAGCCCGCTTTGTTTTCACCGATTGGCTGAATCCCTCGGTCTTACCTTCAAGCGGACGATCGAAACAAGCGCGCCTTCTGTCCCGCAGCAACATGTTTCTTTACCTGCAGCCATACAACACATTTAAAATCCGGTTTTCTCTCGGGGAAGAACTTAAAAGCCGAGGGATTTACATTTAACTCGAGGTGTTAACGCGTATCCTACGACAGATAACCAAGGCCTCGCTTTGGTTCAGCGTCACATGCAACGATTGACTGACCGAGATCCCAGCTCCTTCACACGTGTATTCGTGCCGGGGCTTGGTGACGGGGTCAGGTGTGTCCGATTCGGGAAACCCGAAGTAGGAAAACGATGGGCAGAACCGTCTCGCACAGACGTGGATGAAACAGCGGTGTTGAAGAAATAAAAAGCAGGGGAGGATAAACGATCTCCCACTTCCTGCGATTATCCATTAACCAGATAGTACACCTTCTATCGACCTCCCTTCTGCATAGCTTGACAGAATGAAGAAGGATAATTAACAAGAACTCGCCCGGGTACCCAAATTGTTAATCCTACTCCAATTCCTCCCCCCGATTTCAGTCTGCTACTATGCTCCCGATGTGTCCGATAAAGGCGACACATTGCCGCAAAAAAAACAGAGAGAACAGGGAGCTCTGTGCGGCGAAAGGTAATGTTAATACATCAGCTGAACATCCCATAGTCTATGTTACTATGGCGCTGACTTCAATAAAAACGGAGACTCACTGGCCCCCCCCACACACACACACACACACACACACACACACAGGGGCGTAGCGCAGACAGGCCTATTGATTTCCGTGGTAACACTGTCCTGTCACCACGTACAGTGCGAGTCAGTGTGACCTCCCCTCCCCTCCCTCCCCTCCCTCACCCACCTCGTCCCGTCTCCTCCCCTCCCGCACATGTGTAAATGTGACACTTGACACTGCTCACCTCCCCCCTCAGCTCGATGCCGCCTCCCCCCCTTTGCTCTCCATCTCCCCTTACAATCTCTCCTTTCTCCTGCTAGCTACACCCACTTCTATCGCTCCTTCCTCACCGCCATCCTTCCCATGTATATATATATATATATATATATATATATATATATATATATATATATATATGAATATATATATATATATATATATATGAATATGAAAATGAATGTAAATGAATTACAGCTGTGATTATGTCTTAAGTAGCCTGCATCAGTAAATTAAAGTACGTACACCGCATGCCAGGTGCCTTCCGCTTGGTCCCAAATGGCACACTAACCTGTATTCTTCTTTTCAGAAAGTGACATGAACCTCAACGTTGACAGGAACCCTCTCTAAAGCCCAGCTGTAAAAGCTCCTCCACCTCGCGTCTCTTTCCGGAGTATTTGATTAGCGTTACACGGACTTGAATAGTCGATAAGTGACGCGGATAAAAGGACTCGACATGAGAGGACGACAACTATCAGTCTGTTGCCTGTTCCTCTTATTCACACATCTGGCTCTGTTGAGTGTCCACAGAGGAGGAGTTGCAGTGAGGGAGCGAGGGAGGGCAACGAAGGAGAGTTTCGGTCTCCAGGATCTCCCAAACCAGCCAACTCCTCCTCCTCCTTCTCCACCTCTCCACTCCGCTCCTCCAGCCAGAGGAAAACTTTGCCGTTCCCTGCATTCCTCCCACATTCCAGCTCCGGGTTCACCTCCTCTCTCGCCACATCAACTTAAACTCCCCCGCCCCCCCCCCGGCCCACGGCTGTCTGTCTGAGTGTCTCCCCCTCTTTGCCTTTATCGCTTCTTTCTTCCTTTTCTCTCCGGGGTCTTTTCTCTCACTCTCTCCCTTTTTTCTTCTTCTTCTTCTTCTTCTTCATATCTCCCTTCCCCCTCTATCTTTCCTTCCCAGCATGCTCCAGTAGGCCAGTGGAGGCAGGGGGCTCGACTGAACCCTCCACCCCTAGCAGGGGCCCTGCAGCTCAGCCTTGCTGGCTGGCAGGCTCCCTGGCACACCTCCAACACGCACACACACACACACGCGCACGCACACACACGCACACACACACACACACACACTCATGCAGCTTTGTTTTTTCTTCCCTGCTTTCTCGCAGTCTCTGTTGCCTTCCATCGTTTATTGCTCTTTTTCTCCACTTTTCTTTGCTCCTTTCGTTCATATTATTATTCTATTTCTGGATGTCGGATGATTCGCATTTCTGCTCGTCACTGAGTCCAACGAGAACACCTCTCTGACTATTAAGCTAATGGCAGAAGTACCAGTTCTGAAATGAGCACCTGAATACAAAACCTACTCTTAAAACAGCACATGCACTGTAATACGTGTTATTTCTAATAAACAATAATCACGTATAACATGTATCATCAGCATGTGGCTGCTAACAGACGCTTCGTCCTTCACAAACACAGGACACATGAGGTGTAGAACAATGATCCCTTCATCCCTCCAGTAAGCACATTCTAACTCCCAATTTCTTTGGAGCAGTTTTGAAAAGTCAGATTCGCCTTACACAGGAATTTAGAATCAGGCAACAAAACCACTGTGCGGTTTAATGGTAACTACAGAGTCACCAACGTCTCCTGTGACGAGCAAATCACAAGTATAAATGTTGTATGAATGCACGTTCTATTATTCATGTTCATATGATGTGTTCATACAAAAACAAGGGCCACTGCATTGTTATCTTTTGGGGGTTTAAAGAGGAGAACATCTACATTTGAACCAATGTTGTCCATAAAATGATAGAAGAGAGAACACAGAACGTAGGACATTTAAAGTTTGATTTTCCAATGAAAGAACTAAAGAGGTCTCCTTTGCCTTTTATTCCACAAAACAGCCAAAAAGTTCCTATGAAACATTGATGAGAGAGAAAGAGAGAGAGAGAGAGGCCCTCATAATTTGGTATTTCCTTTTTAGACGGGAGGAATGGCCATTGCCCTCGTTTCGAATGAAGTGCACGCACGCAGACACACACACACACGCACACACGCGCATAGAGAACCTTTAATGACCCTCACATCCGGCCTCAGGCGCTACGGCCTTAAGAGAGAGAGAGAGAAAATACCCGGGGCAGAATAAGCTAAGAGTTGAGCCGTGAGTTCAGGCAGTTATGCACCGGGGGGGGGTCAAAGGTGCAAAGGTGAAGGGTCACACCTCTGACACACACTCACAAATATGGGCGCGCGCACACACACGCGCACACAAACAAAGCTATGGGAGTTCAACTGGAGGTGAGACCTTGAGGCTCCGCGGCTCAAAAGAGAGACAGAGAGAATTCGCGAGCAGCTGATCCAGCTCGCCGGCGACCGGTTCGACTGCCGCAGGCGCAAAGGGAAGAGGGCTTTCTCCGGAACGCGGAGGAATTTGGGAATTAGAGGGGAAAAATAAAGAAACACGTCCCGAGAGAGTGACGCCAACTGTCTTACAACTGAAAGAACAGCTGAAGATGTTATTGTGTCTCCGGACCGCGTTAATCGCAGCTGTGGACGTCACTTTGTGCCCCAACGGAGAGCCGCATAGTGTGTGTGTGTGTGTGTGTGTCAAATAGCGCAACTCGGCCAGTGGCATTAAGCTTCAAACCCCCCCCCCCCCCCCCTCCCGTTTTGCACGTCTCATCGATGTGGGCTCAACAAACCATCATCACATTGCGTAGTTTCTTAGGTTTAGGCAACAAAGTCCGGTAAAGAGCTGTGTTGAGAGGCCACAGCTCCACAAGGACACACACACAGACACACACACACACACACAGCCTGCAGGTCAGAGGAACCCACGCCTCCACGCACCCTTGAGTTGGGTCGGTGTGTCCTGTGCTTGAGACTGGCACACGCCCGCTGAAATGAGGGTCAGCCTGAAAGGCCTTACAGGGCCTTTCAGGAAGAGAAAAGGGTGTTAGAAGCCACATGGCTGAAGGTCATATGCTGATGACGAAACAAGACATTTAAAAAAAAAAAAAATCTTTATTTATTACAAAATTTAGTGGGATTAGTGGGATTTGAACCCGAGCCTCCATTCGGAGACCAGAAGTCACCTTCTTTCAGGAGTGCGTCAACCCTCTGGAATGCCCGGCTACCGAATCCTCCCCGAATCGATCCGCCCGTCCATCCATCGGGTAGAAGACTGACGGATGGAGGCCTGGACAGATGGACAGTTGAGCAGATAGGGGAAAGATGGGTGGATGGGTGGATGGATGGATGGAGGAGGGTTTCGACTTCTTTGATCCTCCCAGCAGAAATAATCAACAAAGCCCTGGAGCGGGCCAGCTACACCTAAATGTGTGTGTGTGTGTGTGTGTGTGTGTGTGTGTGTGTGTGTATGAGCGCCGTTGGGTTTTCTGGCTGCATGCCAAGACCAACTCCCACCAGGAGAGAGATCAAAGACTTTCTCCGTCTCTCTCCCACCCACCCTCCCTCCCTCTCTCTCTCTCTTTCTCGAAAACGCTCGTCATTGCTTTTCTGGATTTATTTGGCGTTCTCTCACTTTTTTTATTTGACCCGAAGGCAGCGACACAGGAGCAGTTTCCAATGCAAAACAGAAAAATAAAAGAGGGACACGAAAACCCAAAGACATTGTTTGTTACACACACTCACTACTGACATGGTTTCAAGGTTGTCATCAAAGCAATTGTATGTGTGTGTTTTTTCTTGATTACCTTTAAAGCGGATGAATGTCATGGCAACACGCGCATTTTAGACGCACAGTTCGGATCAAATTATCCCGTGAGTCCACTGGGAATCCATTTTCTGATCTGTGACATTTGAAAATTAAGCGCTGTTGCTCTGCCTGTTGCTCTATGGTCGGTTCACTGTCTGGCCAAACTGTTACGTCCTTATTGAGAAAGAACAGTTTGACCGGGTGTCGCGGGTGTGAGGGACCGTCCGGGGTCAACCTGCTGGGCCTGTTGCCACCGCGGCCTTCTGACCCCGACCAAGAGAACACACATTAACAAGAACGAGATCTCACTCTCAGGTTCAGTCAAACGTAGAAATCCCCCAAAGACCAGAACAAAGTATCAGATCAATGATCATGTGGCCTGAATATATCTATTAAAATCGCACTTTTCCATCTCACAGTTACATGGCGGCTGCTGCTGCTGCTGCAAAGTGAGGCTTGATAAAAGGGCTTTGTGTGTGACAAAATAACAACAATCATCTTCCCCCTCCGTGGCGGTCAGAGTAATCCTCAGAGCTCTCCAACGTCCTCCTGGATATTGTTCGCTCCGCGTTGTCGCCGATCTGGGAAATCGGAGCTCATTTCCAGCGCGCGTTTGTCGTTTCTGCAAAAACAACGTGGGCCAAATGTCTGAAAATGTAAACGTGACTGCGGAGGCAACGTTATTTTCCTACGGAGACTCGCAAAAACGCGGCACCACGTGAGCCGAGCCGAGCGCCGCGCTCGTCATCAACGCCGCTCTCCTCCGCCAACAGCCACTGAACTTCCTCTGCATCTCCTTCCGCCTCCATCCAGCCCTTCATGCCAGCGGCGGCAGCGTAATGGACACGTTTTCCTCCCTTTCTGTCTGTCATCCATAGCAATATGCAAATCACCTCAATCCCACCCTCAAAATCCCAGTCAGTTTTTCCTTTACTTTCTCCTCCCATTCCGTCCGGCTCGTTTCCCATCTCGGTAACTCTGGCTGCGTCCCTCAGCTCTCTCCTCCTGCGCTTCCTATTTGCTCTCCACCATCTTTCCTGCCCAAACTATGCTTTTGCACCCTTCTTTGCCGGGTTTTTCTCCGTCGCACACACACACACACACACACGCGCACACACACACACACACACACACACACACACCCTCTCTAGCAGTAGTCATTCTACTTATAGCCTTGCCATAAATCAACCTGTCATTCTCCGTCATGCTCGCTGCATCTCACTGGGGCTTGTGGCAGACACGCACACACACACACACACACACACACACACACACGGCAAGGGACAAGCACAGGCCCACACGTACACAAACAGACACACAAACAAATATAAAGATTTGCACACGCACAGACTTAAACAAATGCAGAAACACAGAGACACACGAACAGATATCCAGTATAGGTGCATAGACTGCAATGATAAACATGCACAATACACACACACACATTCTCACCCACACAGTCACACACAACACGACAGAGACGATTGATTGAGAAGTAGAGTGAGTGATGACGGAGATGTAAGGAAGGATGAAAGTCACCTGCCGCTGTGCACAAATCACACAAACGGCCACACACAGCAGAGGAAATACTGTACACGGCCCTCAGGGCCTCAGCTTTACCCGCCCATGTCCTTAAATCCACCAATCTCTTCCCCGTGTTCTGAAAGCTACGTTCATAAACGGATGATGTCGTGTGTACTGAGGATGTCACACTTCCTGGATGGTGAAAAATAACATGTGGCGGTGAAGACGTGATCCGGGCGGCTGTTCGATACAATTCCACGTCCTCCACATCCTATCTGGCAAAGGAAATGAAGAGCATGTACGTGTAGGGTGTGGGCGGCCTCTCCTTCCTCCAGGCCTCTCTTCTTCCCAGAACATCTCCCGTCTTCTCTCCTCGGGCATCCCTTCCTCCTCCCGGTCTCCCAGCTCTCCATGACCAATGCCGGAGCCTCAGAAAGACCCTGAGGAGTCTGAGGATTTCACGGGGCTTTGTGTTTCACTGTGTGCTTGAGCGAGGGAGCGAGGGAGGCAAGGAGGGAGGGAGGGGGAGACGGCGCACGTGGCATGCAAGGTCACGTAATCCGCTGGCCTCCAGATACCGTTATTGACACGCGCACACGGCGCTCTGCGACCCGCACTGCCCTCGCACCAACGCGCACACACGCGCAGACGTCCTCGCGTGACCCACAATGCCCCCAGTGTTGTCGACAATGCGAACACGGGTTAAAACTGGACTTTAATGCTGTAATTCTTAGTCTTTTTTGAAGTATTTGGCTGCTTAACTTAATACTTAATTGAAGAAGCCGCTGTTACCAATGGTAAACTGGTAGTCAGTGCGGCCACAGGCTGATGCACAGTATCTCATTCCTCCGTCTCACAGAGCTCACTGTTGTTAATTAAATCAGTTTCCCATGAGTCGCACATATTTCTCCCAAAAAGATGAATAATAGTAATCTGTGTCAAGAACAGCGGGACCGAACGGTAAAGTCAATGAATCAACACTGTGATCAGTGAGAGGAACGTCACGTTATCTCCTCGTGACAAATGCTACTTGGCCGCTGCCATGGCAACCAAAAGGGCGGGACAGGTAGATTGCTTCCTTCCTTCCTCAAGTACCTCAACGAGACTACGGGAGGCCGAATGAATGAAGGGGAACGTCTTCTTAACGCTGCAGTTGATTTATGAAATGCTTATAAAGCCAACAATTTTAAGAGACATATATTTTCTTCGGAGGAACCGATGAGGCTGAGCGGATCAGGCAAACGCGTTAGAGGGTGCGGATATTTGTTGACTCGAAGAGAGAGAAAGAGAGAAAGAGAGAAAGAGAGACAGCCTTTTGCTTTTAAATGTATAACAGCCACAAGTACACAGATATGGATTTCCAAGGTTGCATTTCAAGCATTCAGCATATGTATCCCATACAAGTCCTCCTCTCTGTCTCTGCGCTCGACTGCGCTCCCCCCCCTCCCCCCCCCTCCCCCCTGCGCTGTGTTCTTCTCTCCTCCTCCCTCCATCTCTCACTGCTGCCCCTCTCACACACACACACACACACACGCACACACACACACAAAGAGAGATGTGTCCATTGCTCTGACCTCTCTTTCTCTCCAGGGAGAGTTGGCTGTGTGCCGAGCTCCCCCCCCCGCCGACCTCCCTCCCACCCCTCCCACCCGCCTCACACGTCCCTTTTGCGCTGTATCTATCCATCTTCTTCTTCTCTGTCCGTATCTCTCCATCTATTGATCTATCTATTTATCTAATCTCCCTTTGTCTCCCCCACCTCTTATCCTCTCCTCTGTCCCATGTCTCCCCTGCTCTTGCATCCTCTTATCTCTTCATCCTCTCTCCGCTCGATTCCTCGCTTCTCCTCGTCCACCCTCTCCTCTTCTTTAAGCCCCCCCCCTCCCCCTTTTTTCCAACACATCATCCCCCCCCCCCCCCCCCCCACTTTGCCTCCTTTACTATGTTTTCCTACGCTTTGCATGGGGGCTGGTGCGGCTGCGAGGCTCCGCCCGGGGCTCCTCGCCCAGCTCATGCTGCCGTCTCTGGGCACGATGCCCACAGAGGATGGGCAAAGCCGAGGGTGTGTGTGTGTGTGTGTGTGTGTGTGTGTGTGTGTGTGTGTGTGTGTGTGGGGAGTTAGAAAGTAAACTGTTCAGAGAGTCAAAGATCATTTACACGTCAGAAATGACGTCAAACCGATGATTAAAATAGTTGCCAGTACATTTCTGACCAATCAGCTTTGTGTTGTTTCAGCTTTAGTTACAACATCATGTTCACAGAAGTAACCAAAAGTTACCAAATGAGCCAAAAGCAGATGTTAAATATGTAGTTTGAAAAGAAATCCGTTTGACTGCCCTGTGATCAATGCGGACGCCGAAGTGTTCCCAAATGATTGACACAGCATAACTATGAGGGACTATACTAAAACTGATGCCGACAGCACACACACACACACGCACACACACACACACACACACACACACACATGCACACACACACAGAGCATCAACACACCTGGCTGCATGGAGAGGACATCCGTCCCCCTGCTGGCGACTCACGGTACAGCCATGTACCATGCAGGGGAAAAACATGGCCTGGGCCCAACTGTCCGTGATGGAAGAGATGGTGGGGTGAGTAGTGGTCAGCAGGGGGGGGGGGGGGGGGGAGAGGTAGAGAGGTAGAGGTAGGAGAGAGGTAGAGAAAGAGGGACGGCTGTTTGATGTGAAATGCTGATTTAAGGAGGAAAGAGAATCGAAGAGAAAGGATGTGAGAAAAAATTCACACCTGTGTTCAAAATGTCGCCTTTAAGTGGCATCTCTTCATTTGTCTCAACCTTCCCTTCTAAACTCTCTCCCTCCCTCCCTTGATCCCTCCCTCCTTCCCCGGCTGTCTCTCCTGTCACCTCCCTCCCCCTCTCAAGTGTCCGGCGTGTCAGCGGCGAGTTTCAGTGATGGAGCTCCCTCTGTCTGTTTGCACAGTTGGTGCAGCAGCACTTTCTTTCTTCTTCGACGCAACGGACACTTGGACAAAGAATGTAAGAAAGCTTCATTATTCATCACACTTATCGATACAATCGTATAAACAACACCTTCGTTAATTCATCCACGCGCACGATCTGTGTGATATGTTGCCCAAGTTGTGTAGATGTGTGAGGAGCGTGACGCTTTACAGGGTCTGGCTAGAAGTTGAGTTGTAGAATGAGACAGTTCCTTCTTAACCTTGTTTGACAAAAACCCTCCTCACTCAAGGTTCACCGTTCGGTTCGGTGCCGTAATCCAACACGGCGGATCACTTTTCCATTCGTGTACCGCCAAAGGTCTCAGCTGTCGTAGGACAACTGATAAGAGCCTAACGGGTCCTGCCGGTGTACAGTCGTCCTCCAGATGCCAACGGGAACGGATGTATTGAGTGCAACGAAGAACACCGCTCTAATCTGGGATTCAGGCGGCGTGCGCGTTTGACAGACGACTCAGCAGCTCGGCTCTGGGAGAGACGCCGCCGCGAAATGTACGCTGCTGCGTGTTATTCAAATACGCGGGCATGAAATCCAGGAGATACGGCGCCGCGGAAGTGTTGTTTAACCCTCCCCCCCCCCCCTTTTTTTGCATCCGCAGATTAGCCGGCCTGGCGGCAGTTTGCTGACGGATGGGGGAGCACGCTGTTGATTCCACATATGGGAAATCCCAGACTCTCTTCCGTGATCCCCTCGGTTGATTCAGAAAACAGCCAGGAGGAGCTTTCGGCAGCCGGGTGCTCTCTGTGAAGCTGAGAAGCAAAAGCACCTGCGGTCCTTCTTAAGGACACGTGTAGGAGGCGAGTGCTGGGAGACCCTCCTCAGTCACCTGACCCTATGCTCCTAGAAAGCAGTGAAAGCAACATGGTGGAAGGGACGTTAACAGAAATTCAAACCTGTCTGCAGGTGCTCAGCTGAAAAAAGCAGTTACATGAATTCCTCTCAGACTGAATGTACTTGTTACGTTGCTCCACCTCCCCCTTTTTTTGGGGGGGGAGCAGGATGTGGCCTAATGTTGTCAATCACACTGTGTAGCTTTTTCTCTTCTCGGGATGGAAGGTCTTCAAACCCACAGCTGCAGCCGCTGTGTTGCCACGGCGCCGTGGAAACCGCAGATAAACAGGGGGGGGGGGGGGAGAGAGGGGGAAGTGCAGCGCTCGCCTCGTCATCCAAAAAAAGCTCATTTGGCAAAGAGGCAGCATCCTCCCTTAACGCATTGCAGTGCCGCGGTCCTGTCAGCCCCGTCCACAGGCCACCTCGGCTACTCATTAATAAATCATTTCAGCCAATCAGTGATGGATGTGTTCTGAAAAAAGGTGTGTGTGTGTGTGTGCGCGTGCGTGTGTGTGTGTGTGCGTGTGGGAGAATCAATGTTGTCTGCTTGCGACCCTTTCTTTCTGCAGTGGACTAATGTTTTGCCAATCCATCTTCTGCGCACACACCTCCGCGACGTATAGAGGAGAGAAAATGGAAAAAGGCAAAGAGGTTGAGATGAGAGAAAGGTAAAAAAAAAGAAAGAAAGAGAGACGAGTAGACGATTGATGAAGGGGAGAAGAGCAGCAAGCTCGCAATCAGAAACAGTAGAGTGGGAATACATTTCATTTGAGGCTCTATCTCCTCTATGTGTGTGTGTGTTGGTATGTGTGTGTGTGTGTGTGTGTGTGTGTGTGCTGACAGATTTGGTATTGCTTCAGTTCAGATATTGGCTACAGAAAAACACTCTCAGTAATTATCTAGAAAGAGCACCTGTGCACTGGGAATGTCATTGTATTAACGGCCCATCCATGTCACACACACACACACACACACACACACACACACACACACACACATGGCAAAGTAAAAGTAAAATGGTTGAGTTTTGGGACGAAAAATAAAAGGTGAGAAGGGAAAAATAACTCTAAACACCTAAACTAGAGGGATAGAAGCCTTTGGTAGCTAATGCGATGCGTAAAAGATGATATAATATGTGGAAGGACTCAAATATCAGGCGTTTGGGAAGGAATAATTGAAATTGATTTGACTTTCCGCGTTTCACGCCAGTGGGAAGCGCAGCGGTACAAAGCAGAAAGGCGGCGGCGGCGATCAAAAACCACGAGGTGTGAGAGTGTGACAACGGCTGAATTCATCCATCCATTTGCCTCGATGTGCTGCAGTAGCAGACAGTGACCAGTAAGAGGCAGTGTTTCCTCTCATCTGACTGACTAAAACGTTCTATTTACGCTCCTTTATTACCTTCACTCTTTTTTTCCTGGGCTGTACTTTTCGCCACCATTACACACACACACACACACACACACACACAACACCTGTTTTTGCCAAACTTTCTTTAATAGTGTGTGTGTGTGTGTGTGTGCGTGTGTGTGCGCGCGCACAGGACCACCGGGCTGATCTGAACGGGTTCATTCACTGCCGTGTTTTGACTGGCCGACAGTGACGGGGTGAAATGATTTACAATGGGTCAACACAGCGAGGGGAGGGGAGGGGGGGGGGGGGGGGGGGGGGGGGGTTAGGACACACATTCACCCCCCTTAACCTGTCAAGCCACCTGAGGTCATGCGGCAGGAAGTCGTTAACTTTAAAAACGTACCTTACCATCATTGTGACGATATGTCAGCGATCAAAACAAATACACAAAAACATGCGACGTGATGATTAAAATCGGGACGCGTCCCGGCGCTTTGGCTCGGGGGAAACGTCCTTGAGCTTTGAAAGCATCTGCTACCAGGAAACCAGTAGGCCTGCCTCCCCATAAACTGAGCCCGTCGCACATGCCGAGCCAGACATTCTCCTTATTATTTCACTCACAACCCACAATTCCTCAGGCCGAAAACAACAAACGAGGTGTTTTTGGGGAAAACATTGGAGGTAAAAAGAGAAGAATCGGCTTATTGTTGAGAGCACGTGCTAAATAGGAATTCCTGTCGCCATCTGTTTGGGTTTGTGTTCATGCATGGCCAGGAGTGTGCGTGTGTGTGTGTGGGTGTGTGTGTTTGTATGCGTCGGTCAGACAACTTTCCAGCCCGGTGCAGGTGTGCTGTTGATAGTTTTATCAGCCGCATCGGGTCAATTGAGAGAGGAGAGGAGAGAAGGGAAGGAGAGGGAAGGGCAGAGGAGAGGAGAGGAGAAAGGCCGGCTCTGTGGCGATCGCGTTCCGTTCCCATGTCCGCTCGTGCAACGCAGCGCGGCCAAAGACACCGAATGCCTGCTCTCCGCTTTGTGTCGCATCATAGTTTCCCCACCTTGCTGGCACGTCGGGGGAGAAACCGTGGAAAAACCGAGTGACAGAAGGTTTGAATCGCCGGCCCGGTGGTGAGCCTTTACTGCACCGCAGCTCAGTGACTCCGGCTCCTCTGGTGCGAGCGTACAACTGGCGAGCGTTACCACTGACCATGGACACATGGAAACACACACACACACACACACACACACACAGACAGAGAGACAAGCGGGGACAGCCACATACTTCCTGGTCAGACACATGTCGAGGGCTGCTGGAGTCAGGGCCTCTGCCAAACTCTAACCCCATGTCACCCCACCCTGCCGCCCCAATGACATCACACACACATGCACACACACATGCACACACACACATGCACACACACACATGCAGGCAGGGGAAGGAAAACCACGCCGTCACATTTTGACTAGTGGATGACGTGTGTTTCTGAAAGTATTCAGATAAATCAGCAAGTTGCTTGCATGATACTATATGTTTATAGTGTATATATATATATATATATATATACACACACACTATATATATATATATATATATATATATATATATATATATATATATATATATATATATATATACTATATTTGGATTTTTTCCAAATATTTTTGGCCATCTCTCCTTCATCAGTCTGGTAGGAGGACGTTAGTCTTCCACAAAGAATGTACGCTATACATTTAAAATAAATCTCTCACCACATTACAACCAAGTAAAATGTTCTTCATTATCTGATTAATTGTTTCATCTATAAAAATAAATGCATATATTATAACTATATATTTTATAGCAAATCATCCTAAAGACAAAACGGACCAATTATACGCAAACAAAAAGGCACACACACACACACAACACATAAAAGCAGGAGAGGAGGGGGTTCAGCCAGATGCTGTCACACACACACACACACACACACACACACACACACACACACACACACACACACTAACAAACACTGTCCTGGGAGGAATTTCCTGGATTCAAGTCAACCAATCAGAGGCCTGGGTTTAAAATACTGGCCCTTCAACTGAAGAGGCCATCCTCATAACATGGACCACCATCTGTGTGTGTCCACGTTAGTCATTAGTGCTCCCACCGGGAAAAAATACACACATGTAACACATCCAGTGTTAAAGACCCTCCCCCCCCCCCCCCCCCCCTTAAACCCCATTCAGACCCTCCACACAGAAACACACACCCTCTTTCATGCCGATTTCTCCCTTCGGAGTGTTTTGAAGAGTCTACCCGTCTTTGTTTGGGGGGAAATATTCCATCTTTCTTCCAAATCTGATCACGTGGGGGGAGGGGGGAGGGGGGGGGGGGGGGGCACACACTCAAACAGACGTCACAATGACCTTGAGGATCCATTGACGCTCCCAGACATCCCATCTTCTTGTGTATCGAGCGCGGGGACACGCAACACACACACACACACACACACACACACTTACTCCTCCCTCCCCTAATTAGTGAGTCCCGAGGGACGAGACACTCAAGCAGCACTTCTGTGTTTGGTTAAAGAAAAGGTCTTTCTCTGCAGTCAGAGGAAAGACAGATGCAGTGAAAAAAAAAAACATTATCTTCCCCCTGAGAAACCAATCTACATTTTAGGTAAAACAAACTTTGCACATTTAACCCATTTTTAAACAGCATTTTGGGCCACGGACCGAAGCCATTGTGTGATTAATCCAACACGTCAGCGACGCGGCCCCGGAAGGATTCCATCTTTCAGAGGAGGCGATGGCGTTTTTGCGTCGATGGAGGGAGGCAGGAGGCAGAGAGATTATCTCGCTCCAACGGCGAACTTGTTGACAGGAAACTTTTCACCACCTCTATCTACACATCTGACGTTACTTTACCCCCCTTTCCCCCCCCCGCCCACTTCCTCAGGTTTTATCAGGCCTGCTGTCAATCTGCGCCGCAGCTCAGGTGGGTCTCAGACTGCTAAAACCATAAAGAGCGCGAGGCGAAGCGGAGACGTCACCACCGGAGACGACCTTGGCGTTCTGTCAAAAGCTTCACATGTGCTGCCAGATGAAAAAAAAAGGAAACGCGCCTCCCCGTGCTTCATTTGCCCCTTTAAAACCGGAGCGGTGTTCCCAGTTAAACATTAAAGAAGACGATGAGGTTCTCTTTTTACTCATGTTTCTGTCAATCCCAACAATATTCGCCAGATTAAATCAAGGACCATTACAAATAATAATTTATCGATTTAAGTCAAACTGAAGTTTGTCAAACCAACAGGCCGTTTCTAGATCTGTGCAGGTTCGACGGTCAGCATGAAGCTCTGATGTGATGTGTGAATGTCTTCTTACCGAGCAGAGAAAACGCCACGAAACCAACCGTCCAAAAGGAACACATACAATGATATTATTATAGGGAGAGTCAGTTCCTCGGTCTTGTTAACAGAATCTACGTATTGGCAATATTTAGAATTCCTGTCAATAGAAGCCTTCCACTTAAACACACAACACTGAAGTTCACTTTCTGCTTCTCCTCAGAAGTCAACTTATCTTTCCACATAAAAACACCATGTCCTCACTCCTCCACGGCCTCGGCTCCGGGCATCTGTGATGTTTGGCCACTATGTGCTTATACAGGCAAACGAACTAGGACGTATTTCTGTTATATGGCAGCTTTCACCCTCAGAACAGAGAGATCTTCCTCCCGCTCGTGTTAACCGTGCAGAAGTAAGGCGACGTCGGTGTTGGTGAGCAGCTAAGGAGCCTCCGGCCCGGATCAACGCGGGCAGAGCAACTTCTCCACACTGAGAGAAACATTTGTGCAACATTTCGACCAAAAATAGTCCCGGGCTCCACCGCAATGCAAGAGGACTGCCTTCATTTAGGGCGATGGGGTTGGCAGATCTCAAAGGCACGCACACACACACACACACACACACACACACACACACACACACACACACACACACACACACACACACACACACACTCATTTCACCACTGTCATGTGGAAGCCATGAAATAAGCTCATTCTGTAACAACACTGTGACAACCGAACATTGTGGGGGCCAAACATTTACAAGTTCAAATTGAGCGGCCTAGTAGAACAAGTTTGAACCAGCAACCCCCCCATATCTCCTGGTAGGAATGTACAAAGTGACTCAAAGGTTCAAGAGTTCAATAAATCCCCCATGTCAAACTATTTAAGTTGTGTACGTCAAGGCAGGAAATATTACACCCACATTCTCAAAAGGTTGAAATAAATGTGTGTATCTCAGCCAAATCCTTGTGTGGGGTTTTAAAATCACATTAAAAGTGTGTCCGCAGAACTCCTTCAGGTGACTGTGCACTGTGGTTTCCCTCTGAAAACTTTTTAAATCAGTTCATCCATAAAGAAAAAACAACGTGACGTTGGTTCCTACCTGCGCTGCTCACGTTGTCACGTTGTCCTCCCACCGTCCGAAGCGCTCAAGTCCGAAAAGGGTGTCTCTCTGTCCCGCAGGGAAACGACAGACAGGTCGGTGGGTTTTTTTTTTTAATGGAAAAGGGAACCCCCTCCAGCCGGCACAGCGACCACTGTGCACAACGGACAGCAGCTCTTCTGGGTGTCACATGAAATGACCTCCCTTTCGCTGCTCGATCACAGAAATGGCACGAGACGGTTCTAGTCGGAGCGCAGCGCAGCCGCGGACCCGTCGGTACCCAAAATGTCCGAGCTTGTCCGGTAGGAGTGCAGAAATGCGGTCGGATATCAGTGGAACGCGCTCCAAGTGGCGTGCGTCTATGCGCGCGGTGTCCTCGGGCAACAGGTGTCGGACATAAAGAGATCCACGGCCATCACAAGTTTTCCGAAAGCTCTCCAACTAATTACGCGCCCGGTGGGGGTGGAGGGGAGGAAGGAGGAGGAGGAGGAGGAGGATGGCGCAGGGGAAGGACGGTGCTTTCCATTTTACGCATCGAGAGAGAAGTTTGAAACCGAGGGAGCGAGCGCTGCGCAACAGGCTGGAGTGAAACTATAAGGAACTCTGTCGTCCCGATTCTCCTCTGCTCGGGCGTGGAAACGGTTCTCCTCCCTCAGCACACAGGAAAAGAAAAGAAAAAAGGTATCTCTACAACCAGGAAACCCTGAGAATTCTTTACGTGTGGCGAGGGGCGGGATTCGAACCCTCGTCTCCGGTCCAAAAGTCCAGACCGACAAGGAAGGAGTCACACCTCGGCCACCACCTGAACGCTGTAACGTCCTGACCAATTAAGACACATTTTATGTCTTCGTCCTGAATAATAAATCAATGATAAAACACATTCTGCTCATTACAATCGCGTCTGACTCCTCAGTTGTTCAAGTATTTCAAAGTATGTAAGTATTTAAAGCCACGGTTCATCCCAAAGTCCAATTTTAAATTCCACATTTATCAGCCTGCAAGGTTTTGGGGTGAGTTTCCTTATTTCGCAATACAGACCATAATGGGACTATATTGCATTATGAAAAACTAACATTGTGAAGTGAACTGCTTTTTGACATTCTGTGTATTTCTATCTTTGGAGCTGGGTGTTTGTGCACGTGCAAGTAAACGGGACACCTGAACTTACACACCTCGAAGTGTCAGACGATACGTCCCCGTCACGGAAGGCCTCGACCCTTTCCCGAGAACGGGCTGGTGCACATTTGAAAAGTGGCCTCGGCTGCATCAGACGGAGACGCCCCCCTTATAAGTCGCCGACAAGCCGAATCCGTCCGTCCCCATCGCTCGTTGGGACACGGCAGCTCGGGGAGACATTTTCTCAGAAGGCAATAAAAGTCTCAGGAATGCACAGCCGGAGGAGGAACAGGAGATAAGGAAAATGTCTTCTCTGCTGGTGGATGTTTGGCCAGCAGCTTATTTTAGGAGCGCCACTCCTGATCCCTGATGCTCATCTGCCGCCTCCTGTCGCTTCCATCTTGTCAGTTCTCACCCCGCGCTGCTCCCCTCCTTCTTCCTTCCTTCCATTCTCAAGAGAGGCATTTTACTTTACGCTTGCATGTATTTGAAAAAAATAAAGAACCTACAAAGAGCAAACATCCAAAACTAACAACCAACAGGTTTATTTTACTCTCCTCTGTTTCCTCTTTCTCTCCATCACCCTCTCCTCCTTTTTCTTTCGCACTCATGTGCGATGTGATGTGCGATGATTGAAACCACATCTACCCCAAAGCCAACGGCAGGGCCCTCCCCGCTTCCTCGGCACACTGCGTCTTCTCCTCCCCCCCAGTCTCCCCCGTCTCTCTCGGCCCTTCAGCGGGGAAGACCGGACGCAGGTCGGCTCTTGCAGGTGTTCGAACGTTATCTCAAGGACATCGGCCCGATATCAGCAGGATCTTATGGACGCTCGGTGTCTACAAAGAAAGGTGTGGTTAAGTGTGTGTTCAACCAAAATTGAAAAAGCAAAGCCCGCAATGAAATTAATTAAATTCCAACTTAAATTAATACATTTTACCACTAAATACCGATAGTGTGGGTTCGTTTTTCAAGCTACCACACAAAACAATCACGTGAAGCGTTGTGGACACTCTGTTGACAGCACAGTTTTCAGAACATATTATACAGAGACAGCGGTGCATGAAAAAGATCAAGGGGATTTATTCTGCACGTGAGACCTGGTTTGGAGGAAATGCGTTATCAACGTGCTGTTCTCTCGAACACATATGTGGTGTGTGAGTGTTTCTGCTCCGAGGCGAGGCACCGAGCCACGAGCCCCGGCAGAGCCAGGACGATGGAAGGGTATCTGGTGCTCAGCCGGTTGTGTTTCCACTCTTTTCTATCCCTCCCTCCCCTCTACTCCCCTCTCCCCCCTTCTCCATCACATAAATCAGGCAGTCGGACACGCGGAACTCTTCCTCCTCTTTCTGACTGCTTCCATTCCCTTCTGTCTCCCTCCACCGGCTTTTATTAGGACAGTAGATGGAGAAAGCAGAACAGATGCGTCCACGCAAAAACAACCACCCAGGTCCTTTTTTTTTTTACGTTTACACCCTGTCAGGGAGTTCACTGCCGAGCGTTTCGTTGTGTGAGAGACGAGGACGTTTCAAACAAAGTCGGGTCGAGGTTGAAGGTTCAAGGTCAGCCGAGCCGCTAAACCAGGTTTTCCAGTTGAGTGAGCGCGCGACAGCGATCTTCTGCAGGATGCAAACAGTGAGGAAGTGTGTGTTTTCTGTTATCGTGTCACACATATACACACAAACACATGCAAAACCTTATTTCTTCCCAATTTGACACCAAACAAATGTTTCCGAACAGGTTACGTTTGTTGTTAGGTTGAATCGAGAGAGGCTCGTACCCACCAGTGTCAGTTTGAGTGTGCACTACCCTTAGCACATTCTCACCTCTTTATCTCGCTGTTGGAGATTTGTTGTTCCCCCCTTTTTCCCCATCGGACAAGAAAAGAAGCCCAAATGTATCTCAGTTCAAGCCCCTGAAGTGCTGGTGCCCCCTTCAAATGTGCTGTAGTAACACACCAACAAATAAATCCAAACTATCCCTTTTAGACAGTTGTAATAGTATGGCTAGACCGTGTGTGTGTGTGTGTGTGTGTGTGTGAAGAACTGGAACCGGATGAGGGCGATGGAACAACGTCATTATTGTGGGCGAGTAGGAAAATAAACCTCGAGTGACAAGATAAGAAGCCGAGTCTGGAGGGAGACGAAGGGAACGAAGGGGAAGGAGAGGTCAGAGAGAGTAAGGAAATGAGACAAACGGACTAATGGTCGTAGCCGTGTCTTTATCAAGCCCGAAGAGAAAAAAAAAAATACACCGTTCATCCCGACAGACACTTATTGAGAGGAGCGAGGTGTCACAATTAAACAGATGAAAAGGATATTGTGGTTTATTTTTTCCCCATGGCTTGTTTTTGTAACCTTCAACAAAGACATCATTGAAACAAGAAACATTAGGAGACAGAATATCGATCATTCGGGTTAAACTGCTTGAACGCGAACGTGTCACACGTTTTGAGACCTGCGACCAAATCACGGACAGAATCCTTCCACGTTAAAACTAAAAAGGTAAGTTCATGTTTTATTCCATTCCATTGTTTCCAATCCACAACAAAAGTCACGGCGAGTCCCGGATCCTCGGTGACATCATCGGTATAAAACAGACAACGAAACACTGGATTTTACAACACGAGCTCATATCTGATGCTTTCACTCCAAAATAAGAACCAGTTGTCAAACTTCACGCAAACTATTGATGATCAATTTCAAACCGGCGACATTTGAGGCTCCCACACCTCATGAAACAGATATGTCATATGATGGAATGAAATTCATCTTTTGTACACATTTGGGTTTTTTTTTTTTAAAACCCATCTTCGGTGTAGACAGTGACACTTTTTTTTGGCTTCTTTTCAGACAGCCTTCTGATGGTGCCGAACCCTGACTTTGGGCTTCGTCTCCACCGGGGATTTATTTTGACAGTTGCGTGTTGCATGTCCACTAGGACACTAGGACCTGCTCGCAGAACGTATCTGGGGGTTACTTCAAAATCACAGGGAGAAAAAAAAATCAAAGTTTGACACATTGCGTATCAGACCAACTAATACATGACAATATCTGCAATCGAACAGGATCCGTATTTTTTTATATATATATATGTATATCTCTTACCAAAAGCAAAGAAAGAGCAATTATATTACATTTCCTACTTCCCATGAAATAAAGCGCTTCAATCAGGGGAAATGAACTCAGATTCCTCCATGGTAACTCTAAAAGGATTGTCACAAAACGGCGAGTGAGGGATTGTCTGAACACAACCTAATTTCACCGTGACTGGTGTAAATATTTGCTGTTTCTGCTTTAAATATCTACACTTGTGTTTTTTTTTTTAATAAAGGGAGTACTGCGAGATCTACTGTGGTGCCTTTCAGCAATAATGGGACAAAAAGAGGGACCAAAGTACCACGATCCCCTGTCAAAAGCTGTGAATTAAAGTTCTGGCGTTACAATATACACAACTATGTAGAGGTCACCTCCGAAAGAAAAAGTTTCATCAGAGAAAAAGAAAGTTAAAATGAAAGTTAAAATGTTAGCAGCAAATAATGTAAAGAATCAAAAAGGCAGCTGAAAGAAACGCACAATTTGAATCGTAGCCAAATAACAATGTGGTGACGGCATGCAAGTCTGGTATCAGAAAGAACGAGGCGAGCCCGACTCACTTTCCCCTCCTTTTCTGCATTTAGACCCGACCCTCAACCCGCCCCCTCCATGAAATGCATCCAGTCACGATAACCAGTCGGCTGACGGCCTCGAAGGACACGTTAAATGTACGAAACATCAACAACCTCCGACAAAGCGCAACAGACAACATTTCCCCCAGCCGGCACTGTGTGTTACAAATGATAAAAGGCTAAAGACACGCTGGAAGAATGTTTTTCTGCAATGACGTCCCCCCCCTTCTCCAAAATGCAGATGAGCGGAGAGCAGGTCGTCCCGTGGTCTGACGCGTGTAGCAGGGCGTCATCGGCGTGAGCTGGAGACCTTAACGGGCTCAGTCGCTTTCTGAGCGGGATGATTCATGTGCGAATGCGCTTGTCTGTTTCTCTCACTGTGTGTGTGTGTGTGTGTGTGTGTGTGTGTGTGTGTGTGTGTGTGTGTGTGTGTGTGTGTGTGGGTGCGTGCACTCGTGTGTCAGCAGCTGTCCTCGAGTGCGTTGACCACTTGTTCTAAAATGTCGGGGCACCGCTCGGCGATCTGCTGCAGGACCTGGTTGGCGTACTCCTGGAGCTCCGCCCCCTCCATCTCGCACAGCGCTAACTCCGCCTCCAACTACAAGAGAAACACAGAGAGAGAGAGAAACCTTTTTTTTAAAACCAACACCCTACCATAAAGCCAACGCAGAATGTTAAGCAATGGTTCGTCACTCAGGGAACAAGTGTTGAAGTTCACAAATGTTGTGGGAAAACGATGTGCCAGACCGCTTCCTGCAGTAAACTAGCGAGCTTTCAAGGTGCTAGTAGTGTGAATTTTTTTAGTTTCCTCCTGTTTCCAGCTTAATGCAAAGATAAGCCAACTGGCTGCAGCTTTATATTCACTGAACAAATGTGAAAACAAACATATCAGCGAGGTATTCTTTTCTCTCCAGGGCAGGACAGCGAATAAGCACATTTTCTTCAAAATGAAGAATTATTCCTTTAAATTCCGTGACAGAAAGAGAAGCAAAACAGACATAAAATAAAAAAATAAGAAATGAAATCCAATAAGATTCACGCACACAAACACAGGCTGAAAGAACAACTCTGCATGAAGCCCCGAGGAGGACACGGAGCATGTTTAAGGCAACACACACACACACACACATCACACTATAATCTGAAAACACCACAATGTAGTTCTTTCTGACCATGCGGACTGGAACATTTCTGTGAGAGAGGGCTGATGATATTTTCTTTGGCTGCAGCCGAGCTGAGACGTCAAACCGAACGGACTTAATGGCCAATACATCTGTATCAATAAGAGTGCGGCTCAAACGGTCGTGTAACACAAGCCGACAGTTATGTTGGTTGTGCGTGTGCGTGTTTGTGAGGGTCCGTGTCCGATATTGGCAAAAGTATTGCCTCGTTAAGTCCTAACCTCTTCCCCCTGTGCTCTCATCTCTGAGCCAGCTGATCTCAGGGGTGTCTTCTGTTACAGCGGCTTTATTCATGTTTAAAACGGCTGTAAGTAATGCATCTGTGATGACTAATGAAAATGTGCCCGATAAATCACACGGGAATATGGTACCTCATCCATATATTATGTTGTTACGTTAGTTTGTGACAAGTTTAGGTCAATATTTAAAACGTTGCTTTGGCAATGTTGAATGCCTAGTTTACACAGAATTTAAGTCCTCAAAGATCCGCTACATCCGGCCTGTTGAAACACACCTGATCTTGAAATGGGACACTAAACACGGGGCCGTCTCCTCAAACACGTGATAACATCTCTACACAAATTGATTCATTTGGTCGCGTCAATAAAAACCTTTGATATTGAATTTTCTATTAATAAATCAAAACAACAATTTATTTGACCCTTTAATAAACATTACTGAATTTTTACATTATCTGTGAACATGTAGCTCATAATCTCCTCGTGGTCCGTACTGGGCTCACAAGCGTTGGAGGCCTGGAGGAGAACACGAGGAGGCGAAGCGTGACTGAAAGAGGAGGAGGAGGAGGAGGCGGCGGCGCGTGAGAAGCTGCGTGAGAGGACGCTCCATCACTCTGCCCGTCCTCTGTTTGCTGTCCCGATCGATAATTCCCCGGCGCACGCCCACACACGCCCGTGTGTGTGTGTGTGTTTGCATGTAATTCACCTTAATGACTCTGCATTTAAGTCGCAATCCCCAAGAAAAACAAGGCAGTAAAGATAAGAGTCGCCCGGCCTTGACCTCCACCAGAGAGACCGACACTTGCAAAGGGCATTTAAAAAAAAAAAAAATCGCATCATGCTACATACATAAAACATGGTCTCATGGTTTATGGAACACTTTTTAAAGATAACATGTGGAAACTGCGGATGGTTTAAAACCAGACAACAGAAAAATCCCCTTTTCCTCTGAAATGAATCGTCCTTTAATCTCCCGTCTACACGTTGCTAAGCAGCGACTGTCCTCTCTTGCTACATTCAATCTCCGGCTGATTTATGACCTAAAAGAAACGTGAATATAAACAATGTTGTACGATACGGTTTCCAGCCATGAGGCCTTCGTTTGGACGGCGTGGCGCCAACAGATGATGTCCGCAATCACAGTGCAAGTGGTTTAGGGAGAAATGAAATAACACAACAGGGCAGCGCTCTGTGTGTGTGACAGCGTGTGTGCGTGTGTGTGCGTGCGTGCGTGTATTTGATTGTCATTGTTTTGGGGTTTGTTTGGACGAAACATTAGTGTACGTGACAGGGCTTTGGTGTTCGACATGACGCAAAAATCTAATGTCTAAAGCTCAATTTCCGATTTAGTGAGTGACAAGAGAGGATTGTGGGAAGCAAAGAGAGTGACATAGTGTGTGAGAGAGAGAGAGAGAGGGGGGGGTGGGAGGGTGATGAGGATGATTTTTACTGCAGCCATTAAAGCTCCATTATCATGATGGATCATTATCTGCCTTATCAGGGCCGTGGAAGAGCAAACACACACACACACACACACACACACACACACAGGTTATCAGCTTAAAAAAAGGATGAGGGTGCCGTGTGTTTGTGTACGTACACACTGACCCCTGTGCGCGCGTTGCAGGGCCTGAACCTCTTTGCAGAGGAATGCTAATGTTTTCTAAAGGAACCATAAGTCAGCAGGCGGAGATAGAGGCAGGGGAGATTAGCAGAGAGCGAGTGCACACGTACGCGATCCGACCGGAGCGCATCGGCTCTTCCTGTTGCAGACACACGTCTCACTGGAGGAACCGCGTGACGTCTTTCCAGTTAAAGATGGTTCCGAAGGGCCAGAGGTCTGTTTTCATCAGGAAACCGTGCGTTCACTTCATGGCAGTGTATGTTAAGTAAACGGTGAGTAACGTCACGTTGTTTTGACGGACGCTGGTGCTGGAGTGTAGGAGTCATGAGTTCCAGTCCTTTGCCTCCATAGACCAGGGCTCCTCAGCGAGGCACACAACCGACCCACAAATAACCACAACGTAGTATCTGCTTCCACTGTCGACCATTTCAGATTATTACTTTATGTATATTATAAAATTAAATGTATCGTCTTGTTATGAATGTAACTAAATGTTACTTTTTCTGAACTGCGATCGACCCAGCCCCAATTTACACCATTTTTTTTTATATTTGCAAAAAAAAAAAGAAAAAAAGAAGCTCTGGTACATATTTCATCTACTGGTCTGAACATTAGTACGTAAAAGGTGAAAGAACAAAGTGCAAGTGACATCACAGCGCTGCTGGGAAGGAAAGCCGCAGGGTGAGAAAACAGAAATTGAGGTGAAAAGCGAAAAACCATCACGAAAGACTGTTACTTAAACAAAACCAGGAGGAAAACATGGGGGGGGGGTGAGGGACACTGAAAGGGTCCGGAGGGCAAGTTTCAACCTAATATTCCTCAGCAATAGCACCGAGTTCCATGAGCAAAGATAAGATCAGGGGGCTTAAAAAGGCTCCAGACCATAGAAGCACCATTATGAATGGGAGCCAAAGGATGAGGAATAATAGGCCCATACTGGCCATTATAATCCCCGTCTCTCTCCTCCCGTCTCTATTCAGACCATTAGCTCCCTACCCGCTCACGCTGTACGCAGTCTGCTTTATAAGTTGGCCTCCCGACCGCGCCGGGGCTCCAAACGCACGTGACCCCAGTGTGTCTGTGTGTGTGTGTGTAAGTGTGCGTGTACGAGCGTGCGCGTGGGGCTCCGTCGTCCCGCGTTCATCGCAGCCGCAGGCCGGGGCGGCCCGGCTTCACGACGCGCGGGGGGCTAACGAGCTGCGGGGGGGGAATAGAGCCTCCAGGACGCGGAACCCGAAAGTGCCCCCGGAGGACCGGAAAAAAAAAAATACTGCGGCCCCCTTTTTTAGCACAAGTGTGAGCGTGGGCAATGGAACACACGGCGACGTGGTCATTTCGCTCGGTAGCTCGTTCCATCAGCCGAAATGACCGTAGGAACATATTCATATGTAGGAGGTTCGGCCTGTGGGAGCAGTTAGTTAGGAAGGGAACGGCACCCCCCCCAACCCCCAACCATCCCTCCTTTTATTAAGGTCGATACATTGGTTCGCTTCTCCGACATTTACTTTAGCCGTTATTAACGGCGGAGGTGGGCCGGGGAGCCTGCTAACTACCGTGGAACACCTTTATCGAGAACAGGAGATTACAGAGCGTATAAAAGAAAAACTTAAACTGTAAACTGGTCCTCCAGGAGTTACTGCTTGGGGCCGGACTTACGGCACTAATGGCTGCAGAAATAAACAGCAGGAACAGACTCCGACTGACTGTGTATAGGTGTAACCTCCCAGGGGGCCAATCGGGGGGTGGGGGGGTGGAATAAAACCACAGTGTTGCTTTGTACTGGATTAAATAGGGGGGAAAAAAACAGTCTACGACAAAGGGAATCCTGAGGTTCTTTTAAAAACAGATGATCTGAAATTTAGATATCTGGGGTATTAGTTGTTTATCTTGATCTAAACTAAATCGTATTTGGCCAAAAAATCTAATTTGGGATAATAACTGATTGCTTGCATGAGATTCCCATCCTGTTCTCTTTATAACTCGATGTGCATTTCTTAATATCTGGCTCCGGAACCCCGTGAATGCTCGGCATCAGTACATTTTAAAAGACTCTGATCTTGGTCCGCTGCTGGATAATGTCTCACTGATTACTCGTTGCCAACAAGCTCGCAGGACAGAGAGGGAGAAAAGATAGAGGATGGAAAAGCAAGGCGGCGATCGTGAAGCCCGGAGCTGAAAGACTGCGACAGAGGAAGGTGGGAGGGGAGGGGAGGGGGAGGCTGTCAAAGGGTGAGTGACAACAGCAAAAGGGGAGACGGAGAGAAAAAGAGTTCAAAAGAACCGCAGGAGAGGGAAGAGGACAGAAATCAAGAGGAGAGGGTGGGGAGGGGGTGATGACCAGGGACAGAGGGAGAGACCAAGGACCAAGGAGGAATGACAGAAAAAGGCAAATGCACGTAAAAGAAGGTCGACTGGTAAAGCCATTAAGCCTGGATTCAATAAATCTGCATAAAAAGCCAGCAGTCAGGCTGTAATGGCCAGCGAAGGCCCTCGTGTGTGTGTGTGTGTGTGTGTGTGTGTGTGTCGACTTGAAATGGGCACCGAGGGTCGGACATGTGCGTCTCATTGTGTCTTTTTGTGTGCGTGTGTCTAATGGTGGTGGAGGACCTCGGCGTCGCACGTAGAGGGAAAACAATCATCCTTTGAGCAGGAAGCCGAGCTGCCCAATGAAAGCCGAGAGACCCCCAGTCCGCATCGCAGCGCGAACGGCCCCCCCCTCTCCTCCCCTTCCCCCCACCACTGTGGAGGCGGGGCTTAAACAGCAAAACACTCCTCTACAGTCACCTTTAACCTGTTAATGTTTGAATTTCAGCTTCGCCCCTTTTCCCGTACGCCCTGTCAATCGAAATGTCCCCAATCGGTGACCCCGGCGGCGGGAGGGCTCGTGGAAACGCGCAGTTCCTTCGCAGTCGGCCAGGGTGCGCAGGAGGGGGGGGGGGGGGGTGTGCATCGGCTTGCGGGCGGGGCATCAGGCCGTAGAGCCGAAACAACAGCGATTGACATTCCAGACGTGTTTGCAGTTGTAACCATGTCATTATGTCAAATGTTTAGTCCGACTTGCCTCGGTTACTTTGACGACACGGCGTGTAGGAAAACGCACGCACGCCGAGCCAGAGTGAAAATACACATTCCCTGCAACAACAGTGATCCTTGACGTCTTGCGAGCGGGTGGCACTTTTCCCTTCATTAGAGTGACTTATTGAGGAATAAATATGCGGACTGGATTCTCGCTGGAGGTTTCTCCCGCTCCAGTTTGGCTCCTCGTTCCCCGGGTAGCGGGCCTCGCTTTCAGCAGACACAAGGTCTGACCGTATAATGTCCCAAACGCAGCCCTTAACACGTAACAAGTGTTTCTTTATTTTAACATACCGTGCGCACAAAGAATGTTACATGCACAACGGACTCAAATGGACTTAAAGACGCGAAACACACACACGCATGCCAGCCTTCACGTCCATACACGCATACACAGGGGACAGGGGCATTTCTTGTACCTTCACACTTCAGAGCAGGGAGGTAGATGCAGGCCAGAGAGCGAGAGAGCGAGAGAGAGAGACTTCCTGTATGCATGCGCACGATGCCAGTCCTCCTCGGTGCTCATTAGAGACGCCGTTGAGCCGTAAAGGTTACCATTATGACCATGGCACAGAAAACGCCTCTTTTAGTAAAACCTCCCTATTTGAAATCTGTGTTGGTTTTGTAGCTCAGCTGAGGTTAAAAGAGAAACCTGGAGACAAAACGTTGGGACGCGGGAACACGCCGCCCAACGGCGGCGAAGCTACCGGCTCCCTCCCAGGCTTCAGTTTCGCTCAGATATTAGCGGATCAACGGGCTGCATCGCTTTGTGATAAAAGCCTCGGGAGTCACGTGACGTGTGGGCAGGATTTCTGCCACAGCAACCGGCTGCATTGCGAGTCATATCTTATCATGTTATTTGTTACACCTAGTGAGGAACAACTTCAAAACACTGACGGGTTGACGCCAGATTCTTAAAAAAAAAAAATGTTTTTTCATACTAAAAATACTAGCGTTTACTGCGATGCGTTCAAAGCACAGAAGTTTATTCCTTAAGGCTTTCTTGCTTTTGAAGGAACCAGTAATCTGTACTGGGTGGTGCCCAGATAACTGGCTTCCTCGTTCTCACCCACCACCCTTCCCTCCGACGCCCCGGGGCGCCCGACAAGGACACAGGAGAGTTCGTAAAAGGTTTGACGTCCCGAGCCCCCCAGTGGTCGTTCGCGGTTTCCATGTGTGTGTGTGTGTGTTCGTGCATGTGCCTGCCTGCGTGTGTGTGTTTTACATGCTATTTTAGTACGATCCCAATGGCTTTACAGAGTGCAAGGCATTTTAACAGAGCCAGGGACACGCTTGTAAAGCACACACACTCACCACAAGAGGAGCGAGGCGGGCACATGGCGGGCACACGGCGGGTCCGTGTGTGCATTAAGAGGGTCAGCCGGGTGATGGTGACACACGATGAAGGAAAAACGAGAAACGCGGCCTCGAATGAAAGACGGGCAGTGTGTGTGTGTGTGTGTGTGTGTGTGTGTGTGTGTGTGTGTGTGCGATTGTGGGTCGGGGGTCTGAAGCAGACGCGCGGCGCCGAAGCGGCACTGCCTGGACACGGAAGCGGGTTTCGGCGGAAAAGAGGCAGAAGGATTCAAACGGCGATGTTGCTAAGGGAAACATCTCACAACCCACAAATCTCAACTCAACTCTCAAAAAAAAAAAAGAAGAACCACAAGCGTTTTACAAAGCTGTGTAGCTCTTAGACCTCCACTGACAAGCAGCAAGTGAGATGGTGAGAGTAGGAGGTAATGGTGATGGAGGCACTTTAGAGGACAAATAGGAGAAAGAGGTGGTCCTCCACAGGGGAAAGAAGTTAATGGCAGAAGAGAAGGTGATGAAGAGGATAAAAGAAAAACCTTCTTCATGCAAGAGCCGAAACCTAACAATTAAAGTCATATTGTTGCTCAATTTATATATATATATATTATATATATGGCATGCTTAGTTAGTTTTAGTGAATGTTTTTAATATTTCGAAACATTATTATAAATGTGCGCTGGGAATGAGCTGCTGCAGAGTAGTTGGTTGGCGTCTAAAAGCTTTCAATCTTGTTGGACAAGCTTTCACAGCAGCCTGCCCACATGATTATTTTTAATCCAGAGTTTTAAGTTTTTCTTAAAAAAAAAAAAAAGCGCACATCAGCGGCCTCCAGACCACAGATTGCTTTCTGCATTCAGCCACATGATGAAAAACACGTCCAGTAATTGTCTCTCTGCGGAGGTCAGTGAAGCCATTTCCCGGTGCCTTTAATGTCCACGGTACACTAAAACATCTAAGGTAAAATAGGTTTATTTAAAGTGACACCGGACTGCGCCACACTTGAAGCGCTCAGACAAACAGAGACATTTCCCAGAATTAAGACGTACAAAAGGGCTTTCATGAGGACTGTAGGAACGCGGTCGCGCTGTACCCCAACCACACACTCCGTCACACGGCCGTGCGAGTATGTGTGTGTGATCTAGGGTTACCGTTTTTCAATGTACACCACATGTAGCCACCATGTGTCGCCTGATAGGTTTTCAACGTGGAGGAAAGAGACCAGCCGTCCACCAAACTTTAGAAATTCAATAATGCGCCGCTTATGTTCAGTATCTATCAACACAACGGGTTACCACGACAACGGAGGTACATCGAGGCCTCACCTTTCTGCAGCCCCGCTTCCCCTCTTCCTTGCTCTCCCTCCCACTCTCGGATGACAAATCGTTGGACAGATAAATAGTAAGTATGCTGCCCTCTGCGCCTCGAGTGAACCAACCGTCCTCCCGCCGCCGAGAGCGCCGAGCAGAGTTTACTCCGTGCAAAATAAAACAGATTTGTTCTGCAGCCGGCAGCTCGTCGTCAGGTGACCTACTAGAGTGAATGCTTTCAGAGGCAGCACACAAAACACACACACACACTCGGAAAAGCAATCACAATGCAGAAGCTCACAGCAACACAAGCAAACTCGCAGATTTGACGTTTTTAATCGAATGTCCTCTCTTCATCCCATCGCATGTCCCCCTCACGTTTCCGAAGCCCAATCAAACACACGGAATGTGCAGACAAAAAGGGCCTCACCTGCTCCTGAGTCATGCTGTGCACCTGCTCGTGCCAGGAGGCGGAGTCGGAGCGGTGGTAGGCGGGGGGCGGGGCAGAGTCCTGCAGGATGACCGGGTCTCGCTCCTGACACAGCGAGGTCAAGTGGCCGATGTACAGCTTCAGTTTGCTGCGGTTGTGATGGAGATCCAGGAGAGGAGAGAGAACCTGGGAGGAGGACGGGAGCGACGGGGGACAAAAATGAGACGGATTCACTTTATTGTACACAAAGTGCAATGGCACAAGATGACAATTCAAGAAGTGACCACACGGGAAACACATTAAGTAAGAGATGGAAAGACGTGGTCTGAGAGCAGTGAATGCGGTTAGTCATTATTTTATTCTAGGATAGTCTTTAATTATAGTGCTGGCCTCGGTACAAAAACCTTTACTCTCTATTTAATAACAAATAATCCTTCGGTCACATTCCGTCTACAGGCATAAATAATTTAAAAAAGGACTCGTATGGATATCCCATATCCCTTCGTATTAGTGACTGTCCAAAGTCGCTTTCTCACTCCCTCACTGCTCCCTGTCAACGGTCATGAGTTTATTTCATAGAGAGCATTACATTTAGATCCTCACACTTATGAAGCATCCTCCCTTTTGTGTTCATCTTACGGTGGATGAAGCCAATGGAGACCGAACATTAAGAGTTTGGCTAATTCAAGCAG
The DNA here is from genome assembly GCA_021346845.1 of Apeltes quadracus. NCBI lineage: Eukaryota > Metazoa > Chordata > Actinopteri > Perciformes > Gasterosteidae > Apeltes > Apeltes quadracus. The sequence goes on along the minus strand of CM037915.1, from coordinate 8,487,901 downwards.
CTATTAAGCATGAATGATGATGTGGACCTGGAAATGGAGCGATGACAGAGAATAAGATCACAATCCACCGTTAACGGCTTCGGATCTGATTCCCCATGTTTAACAGGGAAATGTGTCTCTCACTGTGGCCACCACTGAGCGTCTGTGCGTGTTTGTGAGTGTGGGAGTGAGGCAGAGACAAGCTCAACGGTGACGCCCCCCAAGACACACACACACAGACAGACGCACACACACACACACACATAGCCGCACAGATAAGACACAGAGACAAACTGTTCTCCTTTGGGGAATTGAAGGATTTAAGTGCAGAGAAAGCAAGTTAAGAGGCTGTCAGTTTGTATGTGTGTGTTGGTAAAGGATATTCAGTCCCAGCGGGATCTGTCCACACCTTGTGATCCATGCTCATCATCACTCAACACAAACACACACACACACACACACACACACACACACACTCGCCAGCGTCATGGCAAGATCCATTCGCTCTCCATCTCTTCTCCAGCTGATGTTTAGCATTTACCATCTTTACCGTTTACTGCAGATGGAAGAACTGCATACGTGTCATCGGCTTTGGCGTAACCTTTATGCTTTATGCATTTAATTAAGACAAATATGCAAAGTCGTCCGTCAAAAATGCGCGTTTGCACTGACTTCTTTGCGCCGTCGGTTTTCAGTCGGTGTGAATTATTTAATGTTTCAAAATTTTGCGGCTATTTCTTAAAAAAAAATAATGTCAGAAGCCTCCAGCAGTTTAGACACTACTCTAAATGACACGCAATGAATATCAAACGGCAAACATCGTCTCCGCTATGCCGCTCGCTGCCGCTTCAGCTCACTGCCGACTCACTCTAACTTAGCCAAGCTTGGGTTACCGTGACAACAAAAAGCATAACCATTTTAAGGAAAAGTCTAATGTAATAAGACAAGGGAAACATTAATGGTGTATATAAAATAGACACCTTGTTGCACATTGTTGCCTGTATGCTTCATTTACTGAAACCAACAAAGCGACTTGGATGTTCTTGTTTCTAAAAAGTGGTATTAAAATAACGGAATATAATAAATGAAAATAACCAATCAGGAAACATGTCTCTCCCAGACACAAAGCCAGTCTCAGCTGTTAAAACAGTGAAAAAACACACTGCAGACTGATAATATCCTATAACAATACATATATGTCCAACATTCATCATTCAGGAACAAATGAAAGAACGAGATGTGGGGTGTTTCTTTTGGCAGGAAAAAAACATCTGATCGTGCGCTCTTCCCCGGCAGCATCGCTGCGACAATGAAAGCTGACGTTAAATCAAAGTAACCGTCACTTTTGATTCTGAGCCCTTTGAGTTACTGCAACACAACACACGTCCAACACACACAATAGGTGTATTTATTTGGAGGTTTTTCTCCCAGCGTGTTCGTAGCCACCCTTTGGCTCAGCACTGCTAGTGTTTTGCATGAGAAACATCATCCACGTACATACATGCATACACAGTGCACATACGCATAGGCAGTACATACGCATGTATGCACACATGCATACACAGTGCATACATGCATACACAGTACATATGCATGTATGCACACATGCATACACAGTGCATACATGCATACCCTGTACATATGCATGAATACATACATGCATACACAGTACATACATGCATACACAGTACATACATGCATACACAGTACATACATGCATACACTGTATTCAAGCGAACAAACACTTAAAAATCTCCCTCACTCATACAGGTTTGTTATCAGTGTTGTAAATAGCTTTAAATAGCTACAATATTTTCCAGTAAAGACCTTCCAGTGTTGATGTCCATTTTGCAATAATTGACTGGACATTCCCCCCCGGAGGAGAGCGGGGAAACAGAAAGAGAACCCAACGATAGAGTTGTAGGCTCCGTTGCTTATACTATGATGTGTGCCGATGCAGCGAGGACGTTGTTTCTGCGACGCTGCGGCGTTGGATGCCAACACGTGAACCCGTCTACGTGTATGAAAACCTGGCTTTCGTGCTTTCAAAACATACTCGACACATGTGCAGCAGCTGTTCTCTAACACTTTCTAATCCAGACTACTCGGTCGGAAAGCTCAAAATAAAACGAAAAAACTGACTGTCCACATTCGTCAGAACGCTCCGTGGATCAAGACAAACGAGAAACAGGCAGGAAGAATGGAAGGAATGATGCGATATAAGGAAGACATTCAGGGAGAAGTACCACCGGTGTTTTCTTTCCCTTTTCCCAGAAATATGTAATGGCTAACAGAGACAAATATTTAAATAGAGTCTAAATTTATACTCATAATACTAATGTGAAATTCAAAAACAACACTGACTTCTTAAAGTCTGTGCAGGAATTTAAGCCTTTGGATTTACTAGTTTTATTAAGTTATAGAGTTTATATGCGCCTCCATGTTTTTATTGTATTACACCAGCTGCAATGGTCAACGTATGAAGTGTGTGTGTGTCTAATGACTCCGCAGAGTTATCCGATGTCCTATAAAGCAATCCCAGAGGGGCCATCACTTTATACGCCGCTGTGTGTGTCAGAGTGTGTGTGTGTGTGTGTGTGTGTGTTTGTGTGTCTTAGTGAGCCTCCCGGGCCTTCCTGCCAGACTCTCGCTGTGCAATGAAACAAACTCCAAAGACCGACATTCAGCTAGTTCCTCTCACAGGCCAAAAAAAAAAAACTTTCATGGCCAAGTTACACAATAATATACATCCTATTGTATCATAACATATATTTATATAATTTGGTCTATTTAATCACTAAAGATTGAATGTCCGGCTAGTTCAAGTAAGACAGCAGACATGTCATTCTTCTTTTTTTTTACCTTCAGTGTGGCTCTAATATGAATAAAAATAATACTTACAGATCCTGCTTGATATAACAAGTCAGAGCTTTACGTCGTTAATCATGAACTTATTTTTTAAACACTGAAAAACCCCACTAACTAAAACACTGAACTCCTTAAAAAAAAAAAACAGGTTTTCACCTCCTCCCTGTCTTTTTTCACTGGTGCATCTCACACCACCGACGGCCATATAAAATGCAACACACCATAAAAATGTCCTCGACAATGTGTGTGTGTGTGTGTGTGTGTGTGTGTGTGTGTGTGTGTGCGTGAGTGTCGAGAGAGCGCTCTCCTGTGCTCCAGTTGTTTCAGGAACATTTCATTTGCCAACCGCCGTCGAACAGAATTCCCTTATTGAAAGAGACACAATCACTCAGTGTTCCCGATGTAACGCGCTGTGGCGAATTACCCGCCGTGCCCTCCGAGGGGACGCACGCCGGCGCTGTAAATGTGAGAAGGGGGAAAAAAGGAGGCCGGCTGGCCGGGGAGGGGAGGGGCCGCCGCTGATTAATAACCCGGGGGTCAGACTTTGATTTGCTGTTAGCTTTTTAGCATGCCAATGGGAAATCCCACTGGTGGACCTGAACTGGCCCCCCTTCCCACCCCCTCCCCCCCCAAATAAAAGCATGTGGTGCTCATATGTGGAGTTGCCCCCACTGCCCGATCCGTAGATCAAAGACCAGACATTAGTAAAAGATATTTTCAGGGTTTGTGTCTGAAGAATGACTTCATTCCGAATGATGTGTTCAAATTAATTTGACGGTTTGAAGCGTTGCTCGACTCGAAGGTTGTCAAGCACGAGCAGTTAATGGCGTTTGGGACCAAATACTAGAAACCCCCCCCCCCCCCCCCCCCCCTTCAGTTCACTTAAATGCAAAAAAAAAAAAGTAACTGGCAGCCCTCAAGAGAAATAGTCCCGTTTCCGTACTAACATAAAAATAAAGTATTTTGGCAAGCAGCATTTTTTGGTCCACACACAGAGCGCTTCCAGCTGAGACCGACGTACGTCACTAAAGAAGCCGAGGCCTGAGAAAAGAGACGCGGTGGCCGTCAGGAGGATGCGTGAGAAAGAGGTACATACGGGTTATTCAACGGTTTTTTGATTGACACCACAGATATTCCGCTGCAGATCTGCTTCGTTTAAAACATAAAAGGTAAGACGGACACACGGTGCTTAAAATATGTTTAAAAAATGGGGGGAGAAAACTTGGACGGACACGTAATTGGCATTGGGCTCAGCAGGGTCCTTCCCCAGACAGAAAAGGTAATTTAACCCAAATGTCGTGTTTTTCTATCCAACCTTACCTAATCTCTTGGATTGAGTACACGTAGAAAAGAGCAGCGTATGAGCAGCAAACCTTTGGGATAAATTACCATCAGAAAGAAGATGGCTTGAAATCAAAAGATGTGATGAGATATTGAACGGATGAAGAAGTAGTTGATCTGAAAGCATTCCTGTCGAGGTAACGGACGTCGAAAACTCACACAAGAGATCGAGGAATGCCTTCAAAACAGACCAAACCGCTAAAGAGAAGGAAAGTCTCGGGGGAGAAGGACAGTTGACGAGAGAATGGAAGAAATGATCATGACGAAGCGAAAACGACAGCGTCACAGACTCGCGGACAAAGAACAACAGAAAAAAGAGAGGACGGAGGACGAATGACGAGCACATCCGAATGTGATGTGATCCAGATAAAGGAGACGCTCACCCTTTCTGTACAAAATGGCGGAAGGAGAGAGCGAACGGAGGCATTTGGCCCGCTAGGCCCAAATACCCTCCTCGTCATCCTAGCGGTTAGCCGGGTCCAACCGCAGCGGGAGCGTCGGAGAAAAGCAAGGAAGTTAGTTGGTGAAGCAAAAAGTGTCAGTGAAACATAGCAAGGCGCAGAGAAAACACACGAAACGGGTAAGTTTACGTTCAAGGGCTCACCTGGTCCGGCGAGGGCTTGTGATTGTTGGGCTGCTCCGAGGTCGCCGTGGAGACCTTCAGGTGGTCGTCTTCGTAGTTGTCCGCCATCAGCTTCATCCGGTTCTGAGTCTGCAGAGAGATAAAGAGTCACCGGCAATTAGATCTCACACACACACTTTGATGGAACGCTCAGTTTGTAGACTTTCGTCTTCACTATTCCCTCCTTCCCCCCACGTCTTTAATCCGTTACTCTTATCTCTCTCATTCCGGCTCTTCCTTCACCTCTTAATCTCTCCCCTCTTCTGCCTTGCATACTTCATTCTCTCCTCCTTTCCTTCGCGGCGGCGGCGCGGGAAGGAGCCGGGGGAGCGAGAGAACCCGAGTCGGTTAAGATCTGTCAGTATTGTACAATCTAAATCCCCCTCAGCCTCTCGCTGAGCCCTGCGGGGAACGGGTGGGGGGGGAGAGTGGGGGGGGGGGGGGGGGGGGGGCGCGAGGGGGGTCTTAAGCGCGCCAGACGGAGGTTTTCCAGCGTGTGAGAGAGAGGCCAAACGTGAAAGAGAATTTTAATACCGACGTTCACAATAGGCGTTGGCGTCATGGCTAAATAAAATACATAATTTCCTTGTTTTCTACAGACGATGTAGACTGTGTAGTGATTATTATATGTCCCTTCCTCTCCTCACCACAAGCATGTAAGCGTAATTATCGCAATGAACACAAAGAAAGAAAAGTTGTTCTTTTTGCACTTTTTACCTCTTTCTATGCACATTTTATTCTCAATTTTTATGTTCAAACTTTGACTCATAGAAAGTCATCCTAACAGTGCAGATCTATGCCGGGATTGAGAGTTGGATCGCGGAAGGACACGCACGCACGCACACACACACACACACACACACACACACACAGTGCTGGCGTCTCTTTGTCTTCCCCTTTTTCTCTAATCGTCAGGAATGCTCTCCTCAGCGCAAATTTACTTAATCTAATAATCATTATTTATCTTCTCCTCCTCCTCCTATTGTTCCCTTCTTCTTTCCCCTCCGTCTATCCTGCTGCAGCCCACTGACATCAGACAGAAAAGAAATGAACACGGGGGGGGGGGGGGGGGGGGGCTCTGAGACATGCTTAGAATAAGATGATTTCATTGAGATAAGACTCGGGGGATTATTAGTTCGGATTATTGTTCCTTCTTCCCCTCCGGCGGTGAAAGAGGACCCCGCTGATATCGGAGCAATTATCGGTAATGAAGAGTTGCTGAGTCATGGTTGGACGTGAACTTTTTCATCACAATGTAAAATTGTATATATATATTTTTTTTCTTTTCACGCTTCTCTGTCGAGAAGATACATTTGTGGAAAAATTAAAAATAATAATGGAAGGTGTCTTTTTGGGCAGCGAGGGAATTATTTAATTCTCATGAATCTCCAAGGAGTAATGAACTCAATCACATCCACATGTGTGTGTAAAGAGAAATACTAATGAATGAAACCTCCATCACTCACTCACTGGTAACTAATTGAGACTTCTGTCCTGAAAAGCAGAAAAAAACGCCCTTTTTTTAACCGCTGTGTTCTCGATTAAAGCCACATTCACACAGTCATCTGTTTTCGGGTTTGACGCTTCAGAGGATCAAAGCGGCTGAAGGTTTTTGTCTCCGTCCCGGTGGTGCGTGGCTAATTCGTACCGACTAACGGGGGCCTGGGTTAAAAAATAAAACAGGAATGTAGAAAACCACCAACCGCTTATATGAAGAGCCAGAGTCTTAAAAATGTCCGTAAGCAACGCAGGTGCGCATTTATTTCAAAGGCCGCGGCCACACAAACACCACCTATAAATGTTAACCACATGTGTCTCCTGCAAGGGCAGATGGTTTGGTACACTCCACACCTTCCCCTTTTTCCATTTTGTGAAATATAACCGCGCTTCCCCCCCCCCCCCCCCCCACTCGCTTTCTCTCTCTTGAGGTTTTAGTCTGTTTCTCCAACATGCCGCCGAGGGAAAAATAAAAAAAAGAAAAGTGAAGAGGCGCAGGGAGACTGTGAGAAAGATATGAGACGACGAGTGAAGAGAGCTGAGGTCACATTGATCTACAGCCTTTGTGGCTGGAGGAGGGGGGAATGGGGGGGGGTCAAAGGGCAACGCACAGCAGAGACTTCCAGGGACGGCCGTATATTCTGAAACGCACACATGTGTTTTGTGTACGACTGAAACGCTGCACATGGACATATTCTTCTCCCTCACATCCACCCGTTCATCAGTTCAGTTTAAACTGAGCCGACGTTCCTCCCGTCCTGATTATCTGTGCAAACCTGTAAAGTGCGGCGGCCTGTTTGCACCTGTAGTTCATCCGGCGTACGGCCGACTTTCCTCGCGGATTCACGCCGGCCTTTAATTTCAGATCACAACTCGGCCTCTGTCCGTGCGTCAGTCAGGTTATCGCTGGCAAAGTGTGTGCATGTGTCACTGCGGAGGACCGGGCTAAAAATACGACACCAGCCTCCGCTCACTTGATGGCTACACTGCCAACACACACACACACACACACACACACACACACACACACACACACACACACACACACAACAAACACAGACGGGAATACTGAGGAAGTCTCGGCTGTGCTTCATCATTGAGGGACTGAAACTGATGATACCACAGAGTGAAAGAGAGAGAGAGAGAGAGAGAGAGAGAGGGGGGGGGAGTGAAACCACTCACACCTCCACACACACACACACACACACACACACACACACACACACACACACTGCCGCAGACAGTACAGTCTCTGTATTGTGAGTAACCACCTCCGAGACCCCGAGGTGTCATAAAAGACTTCAAATGACGAAGGGATGAGGGAGGAAGAGAGAGGAGAGTGATGCGTGTTATAATGACTTTGTTTGACACGCCGCCTCATGCTCACCTACTCCGTGACACACACACACACACACACACACACACACACACACACACACACACACCTGCACGCGATTTTCCTCTGCATTGTGCGCTCGTCATATCGGATACTTCAGAGCTCATGAGCTCAACCAACAAGTGGGCTTGTGGCCATGTTTAATAACTGGAACTCTTTTGCAATAAAACAATCCCTTTCTTTCATCTGCACGAGTGGCTTTCGAAGACGCCGACGCCACTCGTTCATTTTGAGAGGCAGTTTAGTTTTGCAGTTTACACGTGAGATACACGTGAACACGGCGCCGTTCCATATCGGTTTGCTCGCGTTATGTTAAGCGCCATCATGGAGCCGCGTTGGTTGGTTATATAAGCTTGCATTTGCATTCTAGAATATTCTAAGCTTGAATAAACAAATGGTAAAAACAACCCTGTTATTAGCGCGTGAACATTAATATTCAACGCTGGAAGAGAAGCTGTCACCGCCGCGTATTAAACCCGCCGCACGAGGGGAGTCACATAATGTCTTTTTGATTCACTGAAAATGAAAATGTAAGGTGAAAGCATGAAAAACACAGTAATTGGTTTTCCACGTGCAGCCGGAGCTCTGCCTTGTGACCTTCTTATTTTATATCTCAAATTATTTATTAATGTTGATCTTGGAAAACCATCTGCGGCTGCAACTCTTAAGCCGTCGCGAATACGAGCATCAAACGAAATCGGCCTCCGCGGGGGAATCAAGTCAGGAAACAACAAAAACCGGCAGGGGGGAGGAGGGGGGAATAACACAGGCGCGTGTCGCAGACCAGTGAAGAATAAACCCACCACACTCACCAGTAGGCTCATCCTCTGAGGCCTCGGTTAACATCACTAGACCCACGAGAACCTCACTGGGTGTGCGCCAGTGTGTCTCCGAGTGTGTGAATGGACCTCTGTGTGGAACCACAGCGGCATTTGGTCATGTTTATATCCTTGTTTTTGGCCCGGGTCAGTGTACACGCATCGCTTTGGGTGTGTGTGTGTGTGTGTGCGCGTTTCCTTTTTGAAGGTGTATACGTACCAACAAAGGCACGTGTTAGGCTGGGGGGTGTCGGTGTGCGTCCGTGTTTCATCTGACGACCAAACATTTAAATGAACTCCAGTGTTGTCGCTGGAGGTTTTGTGGAACATTTGAACTCTTTTAACTGCGTGCGTGTGTGTGTGTGTGTGTGAGTGTGGGAGGGGCAGTTTAATCCTAAATATACCCTCGGTGGTTGGAGGACTGTGGTCACATCTGGACTCAGTTTCTCTCCCTGCCTCTCTCCTTTGCTTGGCTCCCCTCGTACCTGTGTCCCCCCCCCCCCTCCCTCTCTACCCCCCCCCCCCCCTCCCCATTTCCCCTCTCCACACCTCCACTGACCGAAAAGTGCCCGCCTGGAGGTCAAAGGTGCTCGACCGCGGTGTGTGCAAAACACGATGGTACCTGCTGCTTGAGCTGATGAACCAGACCGTCCTTCTCCCTCTTCAGAGCCGCCACCTCCTCCTGGGTTTTCTTCTTCTTGGACGAGGAGAGCTCCAGCAGGGCGATGTTGGCGTCTTTCTCACTGATGGCCGCCAGCAGGGCTTCTTGCCTGTGCACAGAACAATCCGCCCATTTCTTTAGCAACGCCGCTTCAAAATGAGCTCCAATTTGATTTTAAATTAAAGCCGCACTCGGTGACCCCTGCACGTGATGATGACATGGCTGGATGCCGTTTGTGTACACCTACACTTCTACGGTCAACCCTTCTTTGCGCGTCAACAGTGCGTGTGGAGCTTTCTTTTTTTGTACACCCTGCCAGAACAAATAAGGCGTTTGATTCAACGAGCCGCATCCCCGTCCGTCCCGTCTGCCTGAGACCTGGCCGAAAAATTCTGTCCATTTGTAGAGATAATTTAAACCCAACGCCTCAAAGATGGGCCACGCGTGTGCACAAACACGGTAAGATGTTTTTGCGGGACCATAAGTTTAGAGGCCGCAATATTTACGTCAAATAAAAAGGCGCTCGAGAAATATACCCCACCACTGTACCTAAAGTGAGCACGTACAAAGATGCACAGGAACACACAATCATCCAGATTTTATTGTTCACTTTCTCCCTTTCTACTCAGCGCACTGTTTCTCAGTCTCTCTCACGCACACAGACACACACACACGTAACGATACGAATACAGCGGTGCAGGGAGGAATGCGATGAGAGCGTTTAACTGAAAACAGATTACATGTTTGGACTGTGTGAAGACCCTCGGATTCTTTGGTCAACCTCACTGGCCACACTGTCAGTGTGCGAGTGTCCCATCATGCATCTGGACTGCAGCAGCCCTGTGAGGGGCGGGGAGGGGGGGTCGAAGGCCGGGGGGCCGGCAGAGTGATTCCTTTGCTTCAACATTGTGGGAGGCTGGAACACTGTGACAGTCTTTCCCGTTCTAGTCTCCCACAGGAGAGACACACACATACAGACACACACACACACAAAGCGACGCTAATGGAACATTAGTCTTGTTAAAGCTAACAGTGCGTCCAGTTTTATACCATATCTGAGAGTTACCTGCCAGCACATGGCGCTTTTAAACCCTGGTGATAAAATGATATTTGTTCCAGATGCACTGGTCTCATTCTGGGTCTCTCCCTTCATCTCAGTACGACACACACACACACACACACACACCTACAGACACGCACACGCACGCTTACTCTATTCTTGGCCAGAGCTAAACACATGCTCATGACAAGTGCTGGTTGTGGCTACCGCTGTTAGTACGGGATCGTTAAAATCTGCCTCAAGTGCAGCTCTCTTTTGCAAAATCTTTAGATAATTCTACTGTCAGAGGGCTCTTAAAAAACATAGTGCCTCTCAGCTCTGCTGGCGATGCCTCCTTAACGTTGAAAATAACAAAAGGCACCGTGTGGAGGAAAGGTCTCGAGTGGATACGAAGCCTTAGATCTGTAACTTTCCTTTCAAGTCTCTCCCTTCTGCAGCAATGTGGAGGATAAAGGAAAGGTCTACCAACAGTAAGTGAAAGCTTCTTAAAAAGGCGTCGGAAAGATCTCCACAGTCCCCAATTTGGGAAACTCAACATTTGTTTTAGCAGCATTTTTTCTGAAAGCACCCCGGGGATGACTTGTTACTCTGAGCGTTCAGTGGCACGACGCGTCTCCACCTTGGATTCCGCTCTGTGACTGGTCAGTCATGGCGTCTTCTGTTTCCGGGTAAAAAAAAAAAAAAAAAAGTAAAACACATTTGTACATCCAAAAAAAAGCAGATCTTGGGTGAAGAAGCGAGGAAGCCGTTCGTACGGTTATGGGGATGCGTTTGGGGCCGTTTTCAACCAATGAAAACCTCGCTCATCCTCAGAAGACGGCCGCTTTACATTACACTTACATTACACAGTCAACGTCTCACCACGCGGATCGTTTCCCTGCGTTCAATCAACGGCTGCTTGAACGTGGACAAAAAGCGTAAGCTGTTCATGGAGAACGTCACGGCATTTCATCGCACGTCTGGCGCCGGACGCAAATTTTTTGGTCCTTGCATTAAAGCTGAGCATCCAACAACGCCGAGCTCGTCCAAACTCATACTTTATTTGGCACTGGACGTTGGCCTTGGATGTAAATTATGAGGTGCAGAATCGTTCAATAATGCCTACGGAGGTTGGCCGTTATTTGGGCTTTTTTTCTTTTTAAACAAACCCCCCAAAAAACATACAAACGCTAACAATCACTTTCTGTTCACCCGAAAACCCTGGCTCCCGTGATTTTGTGCAAAAACACAGTAAAAGAATGTAGAAAAACTGGCATCAGGTTGAACTGCTATTGCATGACATCTGGTCATGGTGGTGAGTAGTAAAACAGTCAAATATTTATATGAACATTTCACAGGTTATTCAATTTAACAAGTTTCCATTTGCGTTATATTATCTTCCCCCTACCTCACGGGCGCTCTCTCTCTCTCTCTCTCTCTCCCACCTATTCACTATCGGCGTCTCTCGCCCACCTTGCCTTTCTCATCGTCCCTCGTCCTATCTCACTCGCCCTCAAAGGAGGACGCCGGGCATTCTTTCCGTCGCTTCAGCGGTCGTGTGCCATGATGTCATCGCACCGGCGACAAGGCTGACGGTAAGCAGACGCGCACCGACACACCAGGAACCTGACCCCAACCCCAACACACAAACACACACTCCTTCCTAAAACCACTCAAGGCCCTTCACTCTATCTGAAACGCTAATGCCTGGTCTTAGATCACTCACACACACACACACAGACACACACATACACACAAAAAGCAGCTTCCTGTGTGTGCTGCGTTATCTCTTTCATGCCGTCGCCCTCCACTACAATCTACAGTACGTGTGTGTGTGTGTGTGTGTGTGTGTGTCCGTGTGTGTGTGTGAGAGCAAGTGACAGTTGTTACACGTGTGTTTATTGCAGTCTGTGTCTTCCTGTGGCTGCGTGTGCGCTCGTGAGGATGTGCCTGTATGCATTTCCATTTGAGTGTTTTCGTGAATGTCCAATAGTTGTCCGTGCGTATTCAAGGCTTTATACGGGGGGTGCGTGTGTGTGTGCGTGCGTGCGTGTGTGTGAAGCAGATCCAGCCCCGTGTGACATTAGCCAGTCTCCGTCTAAGACAAACACAGAGCTATTTTAGAAATAATCCCCTCTCCGCTCTCTCGTTCTGACGGAACAAAGCGGCTCTCCATTGTTTTCAGCGCCACTGTCCGCTCTGGTTACACAGGAGACGGCTTGTAGGACGCCAGAGTTTACTCTTTAACCCCCCGCAGGAGATGTTGCGTGTCAAGCTCGACCTCATTTCTGTGTCGGGGGGGGGGGGGGGTTGCAGAGAACCACAATGGGGACTCGGCTTGGAGGAATGGTATTTTTCTCCCGCGAACAAAACGGACCGTTTTGTTGAGAAACCGGACAGGTTTCGAAGGCGTTGTGAAATCGATGGATTCCCCCAGCCGGCGTCGAAGGTAGAATTTGAAAAAAGTGGAGTAGACTTAACGAGTTCAAACACAAAGAAACGGCTATTTCAACATGGGACAGGAATTAACACCGAAAATACAATGATATTCTCCCACGTGGACAGGTGGCGGTCTGAGGGGCCTGATGGGAGGATCGCAGCGCTTGTGAGACGACGTGTAGCTACATTTTCTAACTTGTTTCTTTGGATCTGGTTTGGTCTCGTCGAGGTGCTGGTGTGGTCTACTGGGCGCGAGCTGAGGTTCCATCAGCCTCAGCCTCAGCCGGGTGGCCCGATGAGGAGGAAGTTACACGTGGAGGATGAACCACAAAATGTACAATATTCAGGAGTGACGCCCCAAGCTCGATGTAGACACACACACACACACACACACACTCAATTCAACACGTTGAGTTCCATCATCATACTTAACATTGTTTTTAATGAATTCATTCATTTTATTTCTGCAGGGCGGTAAACTCAGCGCAGAACTGCACAAACATGCCGAGCCGACTCCTGTCCACATTCTCAGTGTTCTGGTTTGTCAGGAAGCAAATAGAGGAAAGGGAAAATTTCTGAATAACTGAATGGTATGAAAAAGGTTTTAAAGGGTAAAAGAGAGGAGGAAAGAGGTACAGGAGGGCACAGCTTAACTTAACACGCACACACACACACACACACACACACACGGAAATGTCTTTCTCCTAAAACCGTCTCTTATTTTCTTTCTGTATTTGGCCAGATATTTCAGCAGATTTCAGACTACAGACCTTGCACGCACAGATGCACACACACACACACACACACACACACAAACACTCTCACACAAACACACACACACCTCTGGGTGTTTATGACTGTGCATAATCTACTTGTACGCAGGGATATACAATAAATTCATTTTTAATTCCTCCTTCTTTATGGCGTTTGTTAGTCTTTCTCTCTTTATTTCCCTACTTCTATTTTCCTCTCTCTTTCTCTGTCTTATATACACACGCACACAAACACTGACACACACGCACACAAACACACACACAGCTACTAGTTTAGTGTCAGAGTCTCCAGAGTGGGACCATGGAGAGCAGTTTTTCTCTCCCAGCTGACAGCTTCTGTCCTGGGGCAGACAGCCAGAGAGCACTTGGGCCTTTATTCTCATCTGCTCCTCGCTGACTCTCACACTCACACACACACACACACACACACACACACACACACACACACATTTTAGGTGTGAACAGCTGCTTTAAAATATTGAGGGGAAAAGGAAAAGAGTAAAGTAGGAACTTCAATATAGTATATGAGATGAAGTAGATGAGTATAACTTAGGTAAGGTTGTCCTCCACTTTGAGTAGACCCCCACACACACACACACACACACACACACTTACTGGTTCATGGCCCTACCAGAGAACACACAGGTCAATGAATGCATAGATCAGAGCTTTTATGAAACATTTGTTATTGCTGGCCTGCCATGTGTGCAGCATCAAACTGGAGACAGCCCATAAAGCTTCGGTTTATAGTAAAACATTTACTGCTCTCTCTCTCTCTGCTGCAAAAGGTCCAACAAAAAGTTTCACTTCACTGGATCACAACAGAAGTTATGAGACAAAATGATCACTGCAGTTTCTGGTGCATTCAAAACTCCGAAATTAATGTGGAGGGGGGTTCACATTAAGCGTAACGCATCAAAGCGATGAAGGTACAGGGGGTGAAGCCGAAAAGACGATCAAGTGATGATCAGGAATGTAGTCGAGGATGCTCTTTTGTCCTTTCTGGACACTGCAATAAAGTGAGAAGTTGCAGCTGAGGACACCGCAGATGTCCTCCTCACGTCTGGGGGTGTCTGTGTATGCGGGACGCAGCCTCCCCAAAAAGCAAACACTGCACCAGTCCGTCCTGCATGGGTCAAGTCACGTTACGGACCTTCACAAAACTGCTTCTAATGCGTGACCTTCTACTTTATGTGTTAGACTTTTTTAAAACGATAACTTGTGTGTAATGTACATATATAACACACAGCGGCCAGGAAACGCTGACACAGATTCATACAGACGACTGTGTATTGTACGATAACACACTGAGGACAGACGGGTTGTTGGCGAGATCTTTTTGAAAGCTCTGTGTGTGTGTGTGTGTGTGTGTGTGTGTGTGTGTGTGTGTGTGAGTGTCTTAAACTATGGTATGATAAGTGGGTCAGAGACATTAGACATGAATGATTCAGTGTGGAGGTGGAAGATGGGACGAGAGGCCGTCTGAGAGTGAAAGAGAGAGAAAGGGAGTGTGAGGAAAATAGGTTAAAGCACGGTGCATGGGATAAGTGTGTTAGCGTGTGTGTGTGTGTGTGTGTGTTTGAGCGGGAGAGAAAAGCTTCCCTCAAGTAGCTGTTGTACATCTGAAAGGCTTAAAGAAAGACAGCAAGGAGGCTCACACACTCACACACA
The DNA here is from genome assembly GCA_021346845.1 of Apeltes quadracus. NCBI lineage: Eukaryota > Metazoa > Chordata > Actinopteri > Perciformes > Gasterosteidae > Apeltes > Apeltes quadracus. Next base: position 8,472,797 of record CM037915.1, on the reverse strand, counting down.
CACACACACACACACACACACACACACACACACACACACACACACACACACACACACATACACACAGCAAAAAAACACCATTGACAGGGAATAAAATAACTGGAGGATTTGGAGGGAAAACAAATCAAAGAGATGTGAGAGGGGGAGGGGGGGGAGTCGCGGTGAGGGGAGGCAGAGAGACAAAGGCAGTGAGAGGGAGAGAGAGGAGGGCAGGTGGGACCGCTGCGTGACAGAATGAGGATCTGCTCTCGACACATTTCCTCTATTTCTTGCTCCCTTTTTTCTTAAAAAAAAAAAGCCCTCTCATCTCTCTTTCTTTGTCTCCCTCCCTGCCTCCCCCCCTCCCACACACACACGCACGCACACACACACACAATGATCGGTTGTGTTCCGAAAAGAGCACTAAACTGGGTTGATTACATGTGAATAGAATCCAAACAGTGAAAACATATTAGACACAAAAACTAAAAACGACGTGTGTTATAAAACACACACACACACACAGATGTTTAAAGGCACACAGTTTGACTAATAAGAAAGGTGTAAAAATGCATTGTCCATGGTCTGCGGGGGAGCTCGCTCGTTTCAAGGGACCACACACACACACACACACACACACACACACACACGCACACACACGCAGGAGTGTGACTAAAGATGCGGCTTTGTCCCACTGAGCCTCTTTACAGTAAATCCATTTCCACGCTGCGCTGCGGGGACCGAGACATCTGCCGACAATCTGTCGGCATAACGCGCACTCCCAGTAACGGACACCTGCGACTCACTTTCGCGTCACCTGACAGCGCGAGAGTGACGAATACGTTTTCCGTCACCCCTGACGATACTTCCTGGGTTTTACGGCTGCGCTCCACACGATGCTCAGCGGAGGCAAAGTGACTCACAACTGACCTCGCTTTACACACACACACACACACACAGACAGTCAGTCAGTCAGTTCGTCGCGGGAACCTTTTTTTTGTGCAAAAGTTTTGCCGTTGAAGGTTTCCATTCTAACAGAAGTTGTAGAAAATAAAAATGGAGCTCCGTGTGCTTTCGGTCGTTGCCATGTGAATTTGAATAGGAGGGTTGCGGTCTTCTGACGGTTTTTCGGTTCATGCACTTGCACATGCACTAAGACTTCTTGTCATCTTTCGCATTTTGCTTTAATTTATAAATCAAATTCCACCCCGGGACGCATTTTTATTTTAAACTTAATCATCAGGTATGCACGTATCATCCCCGTGGAACATCTTGCTGTGGGCCAACGCTCCCAACTAGGTGAAGTTTAACATCATTTATGTCTGTGATTACTCAGTTGTCAGAAAGCCGTCCTTTCGCTGGTCCGTCCCGTTGTCCCAGGCTCCCGGGTCGGGTCATTTCAGGGATATAAGCGTAACTGTTTGGCATTCGCAAAGTGTAAATCAGAGGAGGATTCGTTTGATGACTCCCAAGCTGTAATCAGCTGAGGACAAACAGGAGAGTCCCCCGTTTTCCCTTCATCTCTCTTCCCTCTCGTTTCCTCTTCTGGTTCTCTCCCATCGCCCGGGACATTTCACGCTTGTTTTGTCTTTGTCCTTATCTAGCATACTGATTACTTGGCAAATCGAAGCCAATTTCACTTTAATACCAAGTTGATTTGTATACAGTAGGATGCAAGTATGTCCACAGAAAAGCATTGTATTAAAAAGGTTTCTATAAATGTCTGCTTATGACCAAACAAAAAGTAAGTAAATTACCCCAAAATTCCCCGTTATTGTCTTAATATTCCCGTTAATCCCCACGGAAAGATTCCAAATATGAATATTCCCAGAATTTTGCAACCCTACAGCATTGTATTGTAAAATACAATAACAGCTTAGAACGTGAAACATGGCCGACTTTCTCACTTTTCTCTGCTGTATTTCCAGGGTTGCAGGGCTTCAGAGAGCCCTGTTATTTGAACACAACATCTAACTGCGTCACATCTTTTATTGCTCCCGTTTTTTTCCCCCCGATTCAACCTCTCGCGAGGGAGAAGAATCACCGAAGCAGAGACGCAGTCGGAGTCGGGCGGGAAAGGAGGGCAAGAAAGGCGAGAACAGAGGAAAACTGAGAGAGAGAAGAGAGCGAGGCGTCGAGCGAGGCGGCCCGATGTCAGCGCGTAAAGACTCGATGTCGAAGCGAACCTTGTTGTCAGACTAAGCCCTCGACGTGTCTGTGGTACACACTCATCGCACAACAAATACACACACAGACTTGTTTTGGCACAGTGTGGATTAATCTCATTTCTCTAGGGATCAAAGTGCGCTGCCATAAGCATGCCCATGTGCATTTGTGTGGGAGGGATGTGTGTGTGCGTGTGTGTGTGTGTGTGTGTACTCTCCAAATGTTCCACTGGTAGTGAAAGGTTCCGTCATGCTGCCTCATCTTGTTTTGTAAGAGACTCAACGTATGTGTGCGCCCTCTTCCTGAAGGCAACATGCACTTGTGTTGGCGACGGGTTAGCCGCCATTGCCTGTGTGTGTGTGTGTGTGTGTGTGTGTGTGTTGTGTGTGTTGTGCTCGTGCTTTTACACATGCCGTCACACTGTTAGCGATGGCTTTCCGGCTGTAAGGAGCAGAGCTGTTGTTCCATCGAAAATGAGATCTTTGACTGCATGGGATGCAAACACACACACACACACACACACACACACACACAAACACACACACACACAAACACGCCATCGATTATTCTCAGCATGTAGTGACAACCGCGACGAGATACGGCCTGCCAGACGGTCACCAAAACTCAGAGGATAATTACGTTTCCAGACCGATATCTGCTCCGGATGGAGAGGCGGGAGGAGAAAGGCGGAAGAGGAGCATAAGAACGACAGGAGTGAAGGGAGGGAGGGAGAGAAGAAGGGAGGGAGGGAGGGAGCGACGCCCTGGTGGGAGATAAAAAAACAAAGAGCAGAGCAGCGGAGGGGAAATAAATTGGATTTATGGCGTTCACCTTGAGGCATCGCTGCAGGAGGCTGCAGACTCTCTGTGTACTTCCACCGCACACAAACACACTTAAAGTGTCCTCATTCTCGACGCTAAACGACCCCCCTCACACGCACACAAACACACACACGCTCACAGCTGAAATACGCTTGATTTCCCCACAGAAGCAAACAAAAGCAATGGGACCCGACCACTCGGCTTGGCCAACACAACTGTTGAGCGCGTCGCCGGCCTTCTTTCTGCCCATCAAGTCGTTTCTGAACGAAAAAATTTAGCGTCTCGCTGATTTGTGGGTCGGAGCGTTTGCTGCAACGCAGACGTTGGGGATTTAAAAGGATAAAAAGTATCTCCTTCAGGACGGAAAAAATATGGAGGACACAACATAAGTGTTCATACGTTTGATTAATATATACACACGCCGATCATATATACTGTTTGTATATATATATATATATTCCATATATCAGGGTCTGAAAGTTTGATGGATGAGTGGAAGCAGAGAGCGAGACGGGACGTCGGAGTATCCCGCCGATTCGTTGGCTCGACCCGGCTGTTGTTGGACAGCTGTCTTTCTCCTCTTTGCTTTCCCTCCTTTTCTCTCCGGCGTAAAAACATTTCTGCTTCTTTTCTTTCATTTTATTATCCTCCTCTCGCCCCCTCCCGCCCCTAAACAGATTTATAACTCTTGCCCTGACCTCCTTACTCTCCTTTCTCCTCCTCGTCTTGTCAGTATTACACCCTTCTCTTCCTGTCTGGTGCCTTCTCCTCCCTTTCTCCCGCACATCCGCCCTTATTACATATAAATGTAAGGCAGTGTTTCCCGTACCATTATATCAGGGGGCCTCGTGCTGCCACTGCGATTATTAAACACGTTGCAATATTTAATTTACAATAAACCGAGAGCGGCCAGCTGTTCTTGATGCCTCAAACATCTGCAGTGATGTCATGTTTCAACCAATCGTCCTCGTAATAAAAAAGGTTGAAAATAGTTTTTCTTCCTCCAAATTGAAGGTCTAATGATTGATGCCGCTGCGCAGATTGAAAATCAACGTTAAGCAGGGTTAAGAGTTTGGGCCATTTGAATGAAATTGACCGCATTGCAACCGACAGCGACATCCAAAAGTTTAACAAACTGCTCACAATACTGTCCAAAAGCCACAGGCGGAATAGTCTGCATGCAAGTGTTAAACGTACCTGAAGCAGAGAGAGACATGCACACACACACACACACACAAACACACACATCTGCAGACTACAAACACGTGAAAAGACACCTCCTGACAAGCACAACTTAAGGCTGGGAAGAAAGCGAGCATGTGCATCACAAAGAAAACGTGTCTCTGTGTGTGTTTTACGAGTGTGTGTGTGTGTGTGCTTGTGTGTGTACACATGTGAAGGTCGCAGCACACAATTTAACAGTGGGAAAGACGCAAGTTGGCGCCAAGCAGGGCCCATGTGTGTATCCGTGTGTAGTTGTGTTTGCGTTTATTCCGTGTCTGGATTTAGTGTGAATTGGTGTGTGTGTGTGTGTGTGTGTGTGTGTGTGTGTGCGTGTGTGCGTATTCACACGCTATTGTTGTGTATTCACATGTTGGTGGTTGTATTTGCATTTCATAAACATGAATGTATATTCTTTATCTCTGCATGACAGCTGCAGTGTTTTCACGGGTGCGCACACACAAACCCACACACACACACACACACACACACACACACACACACACACACAGATACACATCGGGGACTCAAGGTTAGAGGAGTGTCGGAGTAAAGAAGACACATACATCAGCTGGTGAAAACTATGGCACCAAGATAGATAGACTTTGTGTGTGTGTGTGTGTGTGTGTGCGTGTGTGCGTGTGTGTGTGTGTGAGCGAGAAAGGGAAAGCGAGATGCTATTGCAGCTGTACTTGCTACGCATTTCTGCATGGGAGCGACAGTGCGAACGTTCATGTGCTCCGTCCAGGAAACCTCTGAAACATGCCGTCTCATATATCACGTCCTCCGGTAACATTAAACGCAACGCCGGCGTAAAACCTGGCGGCGAGTCAGACATCAGGCCCGAGAGAGTTACGGCGGGCCTGCGCGCGCACAGACAGTTTCATGCGCATTACGCCGAGATATATACGACGCGCGGGACGCGCCCGTCTTCGACATGCGAGGGGGAAAGCCAGAAGCAAATGACGCGTTTGCTGACCAAACCCTAATGTCTGGTGAAAAATATGAGCGGCGGCGTCACGTGCATTACTCACGGCGAGGCGTCCAGCAGCTACCTGAAAAAGGCTTCCACTGAGATGGAGCAGATGTACAAATACGCAACATCCCAAATATGTGGGAGGAAAACACCCCGCTGCAGCCGCAAAAACACCCATTAATCAACTGGAACAATAAGCATCTGCAGGTGATACAAATGTGATATTTCTCTGATGTTCCCCCATTAGAATGACACTGTGACACAAGCGTACAAACAGGGCCTCCAGAAAAATGCAGTGGTGCAGACGGAGCGGCCTTTCAAAGTTGTCTTTACTGGTTTGTTTTGCCACTTTAGGGTTATACAGTGTATCCAATATTTGTATCTGAGACGCGAGAGGCGCCGCCACGGGGAAGCTGTGGACACACCACCTCTACGCACGACTGCTGCACGGAGAGCCAGATGGTAACCACAGCGGATTCGAACACTAACGCGCACACACAAGCGTGTTGGGACCGCGCAGCTGAGTGATAAGCTCAGAACCTGTTGAATCTAATGTGTGTGTGTGTGAGTCTGAGCCTGCTTCGTAAATATTCAACTCAACGCCTAGGTTCTCCCAACAGGAACGTCGGGGCAGGTCCGACCCCAATAAATAAACCGCACCGCGCTCGAACACGTGCACCCTCGCGCATGCAAAATCACAAACGCGAAAACTCCGGCCGCGCTTTCTGATGCGCTGAGGCTCGTGATGATCACGCGGGTCGTAAAACAGCCGTTAACTTCCTCACCTGGCCGGCGAATGGACGTGTTGCAGGACACACACACGCACACACACACACACACACACACACACTCTCTCTCGTTCTCTTTGTGTATCTTTGTCAAAAAACATAGAAATGCAACGTCGGTAGAAAAGGGCTGAGAGCTAAATCACAGAGCATGCCCTCATTTTCCCATCATGCCCCGGTGACAGACAGTCCCAGGCCGTGTATAAATGGCCAGGACATGCCCACACGGACATTCTCTTTGGCTTCTATTTCCGCCCAGAGCGCCGTTCCACTAAATTAGACCCCGGCGCACGGCCTCAGCGAGGACGTAAAACAGCCGAAGAATACGGGGGGAAAAAACCGTTGGGCTGCCGGACTCCTCTCGGCCGCACTCGAGTTGCAAACCCATTTATTAAAATTACATAAAATCTGACAGAGAGTTACAGCAAACGCATGAGTGTGTGCGTGCGTGTGTGTCTGTGTATGTCATCAATCACATGGGGGGGCTCGACAGCGGTACATGGTTATTGCATTAACGCAGAGATAAAAGCAGAGAGAGAGGGAGAGAAATGGGGGGGGGGGGGGGAGTGGTGAGGGGGCAAAGACAGGAAGAGAAAAGAGAGAGTTGATGAGGTGTCGGCTGAAGATCATGTCAATGTGACATGGAACACTGAGGCATCATGGGAAAGTGCCGGAGATACCATAAGAGTTGCTAATTTCAGGGCGAGCGTTGAAGGTCAGCCCTCGTTCGGTGTGTGTTGATTGATGCTCCGTGCGGTAAATACACATCTTTGTTTTTGTTTTTTTGTTGCCGTGACAGCAATGAGACCGAGTGGTTCTTTGCAGACTGGAACTGATCCCGACACGTCGACGCGAACAGAAGCAGTGAAACGCGGCGCGTCTTACTTCATCTCCAGGACCTCGCCCAGGTGCTTCCGCCTCTCGGCCCGCATGGCGGTCAGGTGACCCTCCTTCTCGGCCAGGGAGAGTTGAGTGGACGACAGCTTGGCTTTCATCACGTCAAGTTCCTGTTTCACCCTCTCCATGGCAACCAGCAGGTCCTCCACCTGACACACACACACACACACACACACGAATGTATTGGAAGACATTTAAAAAAATCTTCTCCCTCAATCTGATGTCCTTGTTTCATATTCTCCTTCAACCTTTCCATGCGCTATTGCTCTCCACAGATATTCCCATCACTGTGTGTGCGCTGTGTTGTCCTCTGTGCGTCTTATCTGTGCGTGTGCGTCCTTTTGAATCATTTCTCCGTTGTTACATGTGACGCTCGATCGCAGGACATCGAACGTGTCGTTTTTCCCTCCGTGCGCCGTCACTCGTTCTCTTACGGAGATTATTTATGACTCCGTCTGGGTTCACATCAGATTATCAGTTTAAGGTCGAAGCGATGAGGTCGCCGTGCGAGGAGAAGACCTGGTCCTGACACCAACAGAGCGCGCGCACACATACACACACACACACACACACACACACGCACGCGCACACAGTGTCTCTTTTCTTTCTCTCTCGTCCAGGTCTAAACTCCCGGCTTCTCTGAAGTGTTGAAGGAGAGCTGAACTAAAGACATTCAAACTGAGCATCACAAAGATCCGTTTCCTCTAAAGAGTGGATGTTATTTTCAATAGAATAAAGCTCCTCTCATGTTTTTTTCCTTTCTTTTAGAATTGATATTGGTGAGTGGCAGTAATCTTCAGGTTGTCAATGTGGCTGTGGCTTTACTTCACCACTGGAAAAGCCTTTCAAGGTGCTGCAGTAAGGTGGAGCTTACCGACTCAAACTCACACTGTTATACATTTCACTTTTTTTTTTCCACACGGTTCAGAAAAAAAAAACATTGGGCAGACAAGAGATGGAGATCGAGAATTAAAAAAGAAATGAAGGCTAACAGTGTGTCATTTTCTTTTTAAATTAATTGCAGGTAGAACATTATACCGGGTACATAATTGAATAATGAATGATTCAATGAATGAATAAATGAATGCACGAATGAATGCATGCGGGAATGAATGAGCAAACAAATCAACTGTGCACTTTCCAAAATTGATGAACCAATTTACTGGCCAACACGTAAAAAGTAACAGCGGCAGTGAATTATGATTTGTGTCCCATGCGGCCGTTCATTAAATGACAACAAAAAAAAAAAAAAACGCTGACAAGAAAGAAGGATGAAAATGGACGAGGTTTGGTGAGTGAGGTTTGTGAGGCTATTTTTGTTACCTTTGACCACGTAAAGCCGGCTGTGGTGAACTCATGCATTGGAATGTGTGAGAGCTGCATACAAAAAGACCACAGAGAGAGAAGAGGGAGAGAAAGGGACGGGGATGGTGACAGCGAGGGAGGAGAACAGAGATACAAAATGGGGGAAAGAGAGAGCATGATGGGGGTGTGGGGGTGGACATAAAAAGGATATGGGCAAAGTGAAAGAGAGAGAAAGGGTATAAAAGCATGAAGGGAGGTGTATTAGAGGACAAAGAGGCAAAAAGGGTGATAAGGAGGTATGAATTGAACAAACACACAGGGAGGAAAGCAGAGGATGGGGACAAAATTTGTCATAGTGCTCAAGTGACAAGACGAGATAGAGGAAGCAAAGTCGAACAAATGCTAAAGCAGGAGAAAGAGAAAGATACGCAGATAAAAGAAAGTGCGGACACAGCGCAAAAAGACTGAGCAGTCAAACACGGGTGCCGTTAAATATGCAATTTAGACAAGACACGAGGAGAGGAGGGAGGAGGAGGGAGGAGAGGAGAGGAGGCGAGAGGAGAGATGACTAATGTAAGGGCAGCGAAAGAAGGACATGGAAGGAAAAGAGGATAGAACGGCCTTTGGGAGACTTCAGAGAAGCAGAGATTGAGGGATGGAGGGATGGAGGGATGCAGGGAGGGGTGAGGAGAGACAAGGCCCGGCTGGAAAAGGAGGCGCGGGGGCGGGAGGGTCTGCGCAACCTCCTCTCAAAGGAGCAAAGAGAGACCGGGGTGCATCGAGTTCAGGAATTAAAATGGTCGGGTTAATGAACTATGGAAAGCTGGGGGAGCCGAGGTCATACTGTTGACTCACTCCTCCGTCGCGCACACCAGGACAGAGACACACACACGCACACACACCTTTCTACACCGCTCGCTCACACACGCGCACACACACACACAAACAAACACACACACACACACACGGTAGTGACTCACGTCTAGCAGAAACGGTTTGGTTTATTTTCATGTGGTCGTGGTCAACCAATTTTGCCGGGCGAACCCTATCCGTCGGACATTCCCTCGCACACACACACACACACACACACACACACACACACACACGCACAATACACGGCGGCATATTGAAGGTGTGTGTGTGTGTTTGTGTGTGCTAACGCTATAATAAGCAATGTGTGCGCCTCATTAAGGGAGGAAATTGTCCCTCTGAGTAATTGCCGAGTCTCAAAGCGGGAACATGAACATATTTATTCACAAGTCGGCCCGTGTGTCGCGTCTCCAGCCAGGCGACCAAAGCGCCGTCCACCTGGCTCCCGCTGAATGCTAGCCGGTTGTTGCGCTGTTTAAACAGCAGTTAGCGCTTCTTTTACCGCCACGTGTCGCGTGTGGACAGCAGTTTGAGGCTGCGTTACTGTTGTTGCCGTTGGGTGAGTGTCTGGCCGCCCCCCTGCTGGGTCTGCCTTTTTTGAACAAATTGCCCCAGGAACTAAGTGTGTTTTTTTTCTTTACATTCCCGCTCAGTTTTTTCCCTCACCACGAGGATTAAACAAATTAGCCCGTTTTGATGCAATCTTTACACAAGAGAAAAGCAACAACCTGTTGTTCTTTGCTGCTACCGGGGAAGCTAATGAAATGAGGCAACGGAGACCTGCAGAGGAGGAAGAGCCTTTCTATTGCTGCTTTAACAAGCTACGCTACAATAACGGCACAAACGGCGCAATCGAGAGTGATCGCAAAGACGCATCACATGACTCCTGCCGGTCTTCATTCAGCCAAGCTGCAGAAGATTTGTAGCAACCACGAGGTTTGACTTCGCTCGCAGAGAGTTCCTGTTGCATCAGGAAGCACTTCCTCCGCCGGGCAGGAACGCCATCGGCTTTACCGGAAACTCAGGGTTTAGACCCTCGGCTCCATACAGCCAGAGACCCCAGGGAGGTCTCATGAAACCACACCGCATGCACATATTCCATCCCGCCACTCGTTCAAACCCATCATTACAGCAGCATCAGATTCCCAGGGTCAGATATCCAGCTCCCAAATGCTATTTCTTTTTGGTTGCATCACCGCATCAAAAGAGAAATCCCAGCTGTCGTTTGCATCATTTTCAACATCCTACCCCCGTGGCACCTTTAACGGTTCGAGATCTCGGCTGGAATTTGAAAAAAAAAATTAGACCTCGGCACAGTTTGCGCACGGAGCCGCCGAGGGAGACTTTCACTCGTTTTCGTGAGCCCCGCTACACCTTTGAACTATTGGCCTCCACCCGCATCGCTCTCGCTTTCCCTTTTCCTCGGCTTTTCTGACATCCGTCCGTCTGCAGCCCATCCCGCCGCGGCACCCAGGAGCGTTGACCACGGTCTGAGGGTCTTGTGCGTCCGTCCAGAAGCGCCCCTCCCCCCCCGGTGAGCGGAGGCCAGAGGGGGACGGCCAACGTTCAGAGGCAGTAAAAACAATGGAGTCCTGCCACCTCGCCAACTGCTACAGCGGGCCGTGTTTTCTCAGGCCGGTGTTCACCCCTGCGGCCCGCGCCCGGCCTGTTTTTCCGCCACTTGTCAAAACCCATCAAGGCTCTGAGGAACATTTCCTAACTCCATGGTCACACACGCACACACACACACACACACCATGAGCTTTCCTACTCTATCAATATAGATAAAACAGATTACTAATTGGTGTGGTCTGGCTTGCATCTCCATTTGAGAAATGGCTGTTTGTGAGCTCTGGCAGAAGCAGACAAAACACCAGCTGTTCTTTAAATAGGGATTTATTTACCTCTCCTCTGAATGAGGAGTGACTGGGCAACCACACACACAGACACACACACACAAACACACACACACACAAACACAAGCCACACCTAAATGAGCTCAGTTGGCACGGGGCACATGCGTTGCCGCTACCATTAGCCACTGTTGGCATAGCGATGTTTAGCCATGTCAGAAAGAGTTTCTGTGTCGCCCAAAGATGTTTGTCTTCTTGTGTGTGCGTTCGTGTGTGTGTCTGCGTTTTTTTAATGCATGTCCCAGAAGGACACAAACGGGAAAGAACATCCTTTAAAAGTGAGGACATTTGGGATAGTCACTGATACAGGAGGGGAGGGGGGAGTGTTGGGGGGAGCGGGGGTCGGGGTGTCTGAGGTCCACGGCGTTGGACACGGTACCTGTTTCTGGGAGTGTGTGAGCGCCTGCTCCTCCTGGGCGAGCACCACCTCCCTCTCGGCGGTGATCTGCACGCTTTCCCGCAGCGCCTCCTCCAACTCCTCGATGCGCTCCTCCTTCTGACGGAGGGAGTCCTGGGAACACGAACACCGCCGCGCAAAAGAGAGCACATCAGATTCAACCCTGCATTTAATAAGCGGCACCAGCGGCCCTCTGCAGCGGGTCAGCGAGTTGTGGCATCAATTGAATTACGTTGCGCGTCAAATTAAACCTGATGTTGTCGTAAGAAGAAACGTTATGGTGACAGATTTTTCACGGTTGTTTGACAAGGCCGTTAATCGTGGCCTTAGGGTCCTTTTAATTCATTTTAATTCAGACCTACGCTAGCCAGAGAGTCATTTGACTTATTCATACACAGCTGATCTGTCAACCTTCATATCTCTCTGACTGAGTATTAAATCCCGTCCGTTTCCCAACACAGCAGCTTTCCCTGTCAGATCCTGCTTAACATGTCGGAAAGATTAAAACTTTAGACACTCGACATTCCACTCCTTTCTTTTTTTTTTTTTTTTGGTGTTGCTCTCAGTGAACTGGAATACGCCGCAAAAGACCCACGAATTAGACGATCCGATCTCCATCTGCCTCGCAGGACGCTCAGGAATTCTCAATCCCACATGATGCCGTTTCTAAGTAAAAATATATATTTTTTTTTCTTGTCAGGCTTCCTAGTTAAATTAGAGGTTGAATGAACAACTGATGGAGCAGCAGAAAGAGGAGAGAGCGAGGCTCCAGGACATCTCCCTCACATGTGCTGTAAATCTGAATCCTGCTCCACATCCAGCATTACTTGGTGTCTAACTATGCAGACTGAGATGGACCTTAATTAGATTAAGTGCTCTTGTGGTGTTGGATTACGGCCTGAATCACACTCGGGTATCCGATAAAAGTCCTCGGCGCTGGTCAAGCAACGCAAAGTCACTCAGCGGGCGAGCTGTGGTTGTGTGTGACGAGTCGGGAGTGACTCACATTAGCTGTCGGATCCAGGCTGGACAAACAGCGAGGGGAGTTTTTAGGGGGAGAATTAAAGCAGCCAAAGTTGGACTGAAAGCCGGTGAAGATGCACGAGCTCCGCCAGAGTCACAATCCTTCACCGCACACGTGGCCGCTCATCTAGCGGGTCGGCGGACGTTTTGGGAGACGCTGCGTGGGTCGGTGCACGCGCGTCCCTCCCTCCCTCCCTCGCTCGCTCGCTCCCTCCCTCCCTCCCTCGCTCGCTCCCTCCCTCCCTCCCTCCCTCGCTCGCTCCCTCCCTCCCTCGCTCGCTCGCTCCCTCCCTCCCTCCCTCCCTCCCTCCCTCGCTCCCTCCCTCCCTCCCTCGCTCGCTCGCTCCCTCCCTCCCTCCCTCCCTCGCCCTCTAATCACGCCTCCTTCCTCCACTTCACTTCTCCCAACATTTCTTTCCTCATTTCCTCTCCTTCCCAGCTTCCATCTGCTCTACCCGTCAATCACCCTCTTAAGTCACCCCTGCTCACACTGTCTGCTGCATTGTGCGTGTGCGCGTGTGCGTGTGCGCGTGTGCATGTGTGTGTGTGTGTGTGCGTGTGTGTGTGCGCGTGTGGGGTTGACGCTCGCTGTCACAATCGTCACCTCGCGATGGAGCATTGTTGTGATTGCAGCGGGACGGAGAGAAACAGAGAAACCTTTTCGCATCTCACCCCCAATCCCCCCTCACCCTCCCTCACCCGTCACTCTCCTCCAACTCCCAGCTCTCCCCTCCGCACCTTTATCTGCAGGGAGCTTTCGTTCAGATTGTCCTCCCTCTTCTTGGCGTCCTCCATCAGCTGGGCGTTGCGGCTCTTCTCCAGCTGCTCCATGTGCTTCAGGTTGGCCACCTTCTTCGACTGGTCCTTCATCTGCCTGCACACACACACACACACACACACACACACACACACACACACACACACAGCAACGCCACGTCAGAGTCAGTGCATCAGCTCTCTGCAGTAGTTTGGATTCAGACTCCAATTATTTTGAAACCAGCAGCATTACGACCACACATGTTTGACACAAGAAAGTCGGTTCAAAGATACAACAAAAAAAAACTGCAATCCAAACATCCAAGGAAATGTTCCAGTTAGCTTAATGTTCCAGTTACGCTTCCAAAATTGGTTTTATCTGAAGAACTGTTACGGCGGCATCACATCAAACAAAAAGGGCTGAAGAACTGAAGAAGCCATGACAAGCAGCATTTTAGAAGCATTGAACACCATCCTGACATTTCATATGTAAAGCTATTCAAGCCGAACGCATCCAGGACGTCTGTTCTGAACGCTTCCGTGAGACACGCTGCCTTAATGAAATCCCAGAGGGTCGATACGACGCGGAAAGATCAGCAAAGGAATTCAATAAAAAGCTACGAATCGACGATGAGATGACATTTCAGATTTTTTCCGCAGTGGGTAGTAAGTCAGTCTTTCCACAGAGAGGATTACATGGTGTCTAAATCGGGGAAGCGGCGTCTAAATCGTCATCTGGGGACTAGCAGCTTGACTTGATCAGCTCATACCTTTCACACACACACACACACACACACACAGAACCCAAGCCAACGCTGGCTATGATTTAACAAGGTCTTCTGAATCACGAACACGGTGAACGATAAAGTCAAATGCAAAGGACGAACGTGTGAGCGCGCGCACTCGCGAGACAAAAACGAAAAACCGCTGACACATCATGAACCGAGCGCTCTCCATGAGAACCATTACAGGTCTGTGGGCCTCATGAATGCTCGCATTCTTTAAATGCCTCCTCCGTGCAAATGTTTATGCATGTGTGCGCGGCGGCCTCTGTTGGCATGGCTTTTTTTTTTTTTTACGGCCGCGTAGGTGAATCCATTTTCTTCACTTCGGCTCCTGCAGCTGCCAGTAAAAAGAGGGCGAGACCTCCGGTGATGGGAATCCACAGCCAGCTCCGTCACACACCGGCAGCAGAGCATGTGCACGCATGGGAAATCATTTTTTACGAGCCGCTCTCCGCACATTCCAGGATCCTGAGGTGTAAACAGGTTCCAAATCGTGACCTCTGACCTCTCCGCCTGTGCACCACGACATTCTGTTTAAAATTTGTGCGTTCTTTTACCGTCACGGTGCGCTGATTCATTTGGGGGGGTTTTTTTCTTCTTTTTTTTTCCAGGGCTTCACTCATTTGAGTGCAGTCTTCCGTCTGAAGTCACAAGAACATCACGTGTAACGGTTTACACCGACAGCGACATACATATTCCACCGTCCTCTCTTTCATTGTCCATCCGAACCGTGAACTATCCGCTAAACTGACCTAAAAGAAATGGGAGTCAATCCATCGGTATCAATGTCGGGAACGTGGAGAAATGATATCTGGCACAGGTTGGTAACGCAACATCTCCGGTGGCTGCGTGAAAAGGTTCCACGGGGATCAAAACCACCCACAGAAACCTGGGAAGGTGGAAGAGCTCCCAGAATAACAACAACCGGTGCGTTTGGCTGCCTGTGTTGCTGTTGCTTTGTTTCCATCATCGTCTCATATACACAAGGTTTAAATGTTAAACAGGGAAACAAATGAAGAAAGCCACAGAGGCAGACTTGTTATGGGAATTTTCTTCCTTCTTTTGATCCGTTTCTGATTTAATTTTTACAGCCTGAAAGTGGGGATGGAATTAAACGATTTGGGATCAATTTGGTGCCTGACGCGCCGCGTGAGGGTGTAACAGCTCATTAGCAGGCAGGAATGTTCCTATTGGAGGATTTCCAGGAAGCTCGGACCATCGGGTTAGCTCTCGGAGGTCCCCTTCATGCTACATTTACTGCACGTATGCAAGTACATGTGCATGTGGAATAGACTCAGTTTGCCATGTTTCCTATTGACTCAACCCTGGGCTCCCACTACCACCTCTCTTTCCTCCGCTGCTAATGCATGAACAGTCTGTATCCAGTTGGAGCACGCGTGTCATTTGCACGGGGCACTTTCACGCATGCAAGTGGCTCCTCCCCCTTCGCTCGTTGGCGTTCTTCATTCTTTTACCCTCCACGTATTTGCAGGTTGCACTGTAATAAATTGCACGAAAACTGGTCCTGTGGTTGCATCAGAGCAGCGCACGAGGTCGAATGTACTCGGCCCCCGCTGCTTCCTCTTCCGCTCGGTCTCCTCCGCAGTCACTCCCTCTCCAAATGCAACTCTGGATGAAATATTTTCATCAGACCATGGACCATTTCCTCTCTCCTTCCTCTCCGTAATTCCATCTACTCCCACTTTTTTGTCACTTCCATGTCCTGTGCCTCTAGAAAAAACACAGTGGATCGAAGCTTGCTGCAATAATCAACCCTTTTTTTCCCGTTTTGCAATATTTTGTGTTCATAATGGTTCACCATGTGCACATGAATAATTTGTTACATGACTTTTTATATTAAGTGAAGCAGTAGATGGCAGGTAATATAACAAGCTCTGCACATCCCATATTGTACATAATAATAATAATATGCATACTTCCAGCATCTTGATCCATCCCATCATAGGGCTGTGGAAAGAGGGGAATATCTCCATGTTACTATGAAGTCGCGACATGGGCTGAATTCTACGTTGCATGTCAGGCCAGTCCTTTCTTTCCTCTCCACCCTAATTAACCATCCCATGTGATGAGAATATATAGAAGTTGCAGTTGTGGGTGCACACATGTATAATTAAATAAACACTTCCATTACCCTCCGTGCTTTGAGAAACAGAAGTTGATCGTTGCTTTAATATGTAGAAAAAATACTTCCTTCCATCCGAAATCTCTTTCAACAACCGCTGCTAACCGCTGGAGGAGGCGGAGTCACAACGCTGTAAACACAACGCAAAACCCCGGATACACAAATACACAAAAAAAAAAAAAACACGCACGCGCATAGTCGGCCATGTCAACGGTTCCAAACACAACCTGCTTTGTATTAAAAGTCTCTCAGTCGGACCACACACACAAATATTTGAAGCGCACACACAGTTGTGCGCGTAACTGCACGCAGCACAGCAACGCGCGTCCAACAAGGTCCTTTCCTGTGTTTGCACAGACAAACACGCACATGCAAACATGGTGGCACGCAGTGTAAACACATGCTAACGTAAACACAAACACTGGCGTGCTTGTCAACGGCACTTGGAACTCCCTGAAGTTTGCAACCATATCAAATACATCAAAATCGAGTGCCTGTACAGACAGACACGCACACATATGCTATAAATAAACTCACAAACACACACACACACAGAAATGTAGAAACATTTGTTAGAATGTAAAGCAGAGAAGAATAGTGGATAGTGACTGGCAGTAAAAATGAAAAAACACACACACAATCTCCTAAACTTCAGTAAGACTCAAGTCTCCAAAGTAAAAAAAACAACACATTTTTTTTTCAGCCTCCCTCATTAGCATGCTGCTGATATTCAGGCACCCACATTAAGGTGGTATTAATATTACATTTGGACTCCTGTATAAATATTTGATCAGAAATGCTCGGGGGCCTCGTGTATGTTTACTGCACAGAGTTCACCCAACATTAACATCAAGAATTTCCTTTTAACCATTCGGTATTTCCCTTGAAAGTACAGGAAATATTGGTTTGGTTTTACTAAGGCCATAAAAACTATAAAACATAGGAAAAAAAATTTAAAAAAAAATAAAAGGAAAAATAGATCTAAAGCAGGATAATCTTGCCCTCTGTTGGAAGAAGAAACGTACAGTACAGGGACGGCATTTCGGAGAAATAAAGGAATAAATACTTATGTTGTTTGCCGAATGACTGTGGACAATCCCTGATGTAGAGAGACAGAGAGAGAGAGAGGGAGAGAGAGAGAGAGAGTAAGGCAACCGGTGAGGTAAACAAGGCGGTAAGGCAGCTATTACCCATGTGTTTGTGTGCAAACTTCCTCTGTGTGGATTACTGGAAACCAGCAGTGAAAACACGGCGTCGCGGCGGCTTCTTTAATGGCCCGCGTCCTCGTGAAATAAATCACGTGCACATCCCGCCGCCGCACGGCGAAAAAAGGCAAAAGCGCTCGGATGGCGTGTAATCGTGTAAGCATGTGACAGAGAGCAGCCGTTGATCTTGGCCGCGTCTTTGTTTTACCTGGAGCGCCTCTCCGCCTCTTCGTGTTTGCCTTTTCGATCTGAACTTTAGATTATAATGCAGATGAGCGAACAGAATGGGAACATTACCGTTATGATGTCCAAGTGCCCTGCACTGCGCGGAGGAAATGCATTAAATGTTCTTTTTGAGAGTTCTGGAGACCGTTGGGGTTTTTAAACAGCTCACAAAAAGCGCTATAAAAAATGTTTTTAGGCAGGATTTCGAGGGCTGCGACGAAAAATGACTTTCATTATTGACTCATCGGATAATTTTCTCTGTTTTGACATTAAAATCGCAGGAACTTTGCTCATTAAAATTCCTCACAGCTTGAGGTAATGTACACCGCGTGCTTGTTTTATATAATCACTGCACAATGATATATGAGAGAAAAGAAACCGTCAAATCCTCACAATTAAGCAGCTGGAAGTGGAATTGGTTTGGCTTGAAAAATGACTGAAACAATAATTAAATTTCGTTATGGTGATTGATTTCATGTGGATCTGATTCATCAACAAAATCAGGTGTTGATAATACTTTCGACGCAGCAATAACCCTCGCAAATCAACTCACGCCAAAACGTGCAATAAACATCACTGACAGTCAAGTACTTTTTTGAAAAGAATGTGGTAACGCAACGTCCATTTAACACGCAAAGCATGAAACATTTCCCTTTTTACTCAAATAATAGTGTTCTATGGTCACTTATATAGTGCATCGCCCCCTCCATATCTGCGTGGTCGTTTTGTAGCAGAAGGTCACCAAATGCACACAATTTTCTTTTGTTTCGTGTCAATTACTTAAATACTGAACAAAACTGTAAACCAAACCGGGTTTTTTTGTTACTCCCTCAGTACAGGGAACGTGGTGTGTATGCAGGTATTTTAATCAGGTAAACTCTCAGCACGTTGTACGCTAAAGTCTCTATTTGATGTGTGTCCGAGTGTCTGCAAAGTCAACAAAAAATAGTCTGTGTGTGCGAGTGTCTGCTTGTGTCTGCCCCTGCAACACCTCAATGCTCAGTCATACAGGACCTCAAAGGGCCTCACACACACACACAGACACACAAACACGTACAAGTTACAGAAAGTCAGACATTTGGCAGTGGATGAGGATCAAAACGACTCCCCAAAAAAGACAAGGGCAGGAAAAACACAAAAGAAACACAAACGGAAACAAAAAGAAGTTTTCTGTCGTCTAGCAGACGGCAGAAAAGGGAACGCTGACTTTTCCCCTTTGTCCTCTTCCCCCTCCCACCCCCCCGTCCAAGTCAAATCCCAAAACAGCAGAACAACAGCGAGGAAAGAGGCTGACGAGCCGCCAGGGGATCCGGAAGATGAAAAGGCGGGAAAGAAAGCAAAGAAGCCGCTGCCACCGGGAGACCTTTACAAGCAGCACAGCAGAGCGCACAAAGACGCTCGGACCACCAGACGGACGCAGGAAGCAGGAAGCAGGGAGGAGAAGTGGCCGTTACGTGGTCCGTCACAACGTATAGGTCAGAGGAATTTCAATATGACTTTGATACGCCAGTTAGAAAATACCAAATTTCGCATGCTGGAATCTCATCACGGAGTCATCTCCTGAATGCAGATGGGAATATTTTGAAGTAAAAAAATAAATTGAAAAAGATTTTCAATCTTGGGATAGAAAATAGTTCATATTCAAAGTATATATTGAAGCGTGTCATGCCGGTAGCTTAGCATTACAACTAGCAGCGGGGGAAACAGCTAGCCTAGCAGCTCCTTTTAAAGATCCCTCATCAACCCGTTGCTGCATATCTTGTTTATTCGATCTGTTCAAAAGCGCAAAAAGAGATGCGGTTTACGGGCGGTTTCATATGGCGCCATACTCGTTGGCTACGAGCAGCGACTTCCTGGAGTCTCCGCCGATCGAGCCCGGCAACCTGATCAGACCAGAAAACACTGAGGAACCTTGGTTGAACATTTTAAATAGTTGGACAGGAACACGATGTGGAGTGATTTTTCTTTAAAAGCAACAAAGACAGAAAAAATAAACCCCAAAAAGGAGTTAAAAGAAACTCAGAGCAAAAGTTCACAGCTGTCCGACTCGATGATGCCGATTGCATTTCCCCAACATTTGCCTCCCATTTTTTGGGGGGGGGTTAGCCTCGAATTTGACCTTTGGGGCGAGGGTGCAAGAACAAAACGGCAGCGTTCCCTCTTCAACGAGGCGGCGCGGTGGTCGGGACAGAGAGCGGAGGGGGGCAGTCGAGGGGTCTCAGGAAAGATGCCAAGGACACGAGAGCGTGTCTCCTTCGCAAGGACACGAGAGGCACGAAAAAAAAAAAAGGAGAGCGCGACGGCGAACGGCGTGGAAGAAAAATGGGCACTGACCTTGAGGCGAGACTGGGTGCAGCAGGAGACGGCGTCGCGTTGTGACGATTAAAAAAAAGGGGGGGGAGAGAGAAGGAGAAAAGGGAGAGAGAAGTAGAGAAAGGTGAGAGGGACGACAGCGGTTGAGTCTTCAGCTGGATGACTTTTGTGAGAGGAGAGAGGTGAGGAAAGCTGGAGGTGCATAATGAACCAGCAGACAGACGCGTAGACGAGCAGACAGACAGGCAGGCAGGCAAGTTCGTTGTTGGAATTCTTCAACCACAAAATGACTTAAATTTATGTGATGGATTGAAATAAATGGGGGAGGGGGCGGGAGGATTTCCTTGCGTCGTACGTAACCAAACGATGATAAACTACGGGAGTTTACTGGCTTCACCTCACTTGAAACCTACAGGGTCAAAGGGTGAAATAATCCTCTTCAGTGTGGCGTCGGCGGTCAGGAGAGGCCTGCTCCCCTCATGTGACCTCTACCAGCGATCACGCACCGCAACAAAGCCGGCCATTGGCCAATCAAAAGGCGGGGCTGAGAGCGAGCTTTCCCCCTCGGTGGGTTTTCCGTATCGCGGGGGTTCGGGTTGAGGTTGGCGGAGCTCGAGCTGCAGGGCCGAGCTTACGGCTGGGAACGCCGCGCCTGCCAATGGCGGCGTGCCAGAGACAAATTGTCCATCGCGGAACAACACGCAATAAACTTCTCCAGTTTCCCCATACTCAAGTTCATTCTCTATATTGCTCAAAATCTGCATTCTTCTCTCTTTTTTCTTTTTCTCCTTCCCTTATCTGAGGGTTTCGCTTCCCTCTCCACGCCGTGTTGTCTCTTCTTCTTTTCCTTCCCTCCGCGTCTCCACCCGAGAAATTCCGTCTCCCTGTTTTTCCTCCCACCGCCGCCGCCGCCGTCCGTTTCCCCGTCGCTTCGTTCCCCCCGCTCTGTTTTCCACTCGTCCGTCCAAATCCTTTATTTTGGTCATCAAGGCAGATTTTCAGCTCCATTTCCCCTCAGTGTGAAGTCACTCGGTCTGCTCCAATTACCGTCCTAGTTACTGAAATAAATAACCTGGTACCATTACAGCTGGATTTGAACTGAGGCGCTTGGCGGGGGATTTTCGTTTACCCTTGTTTAACCCACGTGTGATCTTTCCCTTTGTGACGTCCCCTCGGCACGCTGCTGGCCCGAGGACTGCCAGGTTCAGCTTCATGATCCAGAGCAGGTCCAGGTATTAAATGTAGTACCCGAAATGTTGCGAGGCTCTCCTGGCACTTATACAGCAACGGTTAAAGTGGGATTAAAATATCACAAACATAGATTGTAGTATAGAATATGACAAGAGTAAAAAAACGTGACCCTGCTTGAGAGGTGGTTTCTGTACTTTAAGTCAAGAGGATCCCTTTTTTTTTTAACGTGGGTCTCATAAACAAGCACACGGGACAAACACACAGGTCCGTAGAATACAGAAGACAGGTCAACACGGACATGCCTGCATGCAGACAGACACACAAACAGACGATCGGATGAGACAGTTGGTGAGGTGGGATCAGTGAATGCACAGGTGAGTCATGTAGAAAGGTATTTAGAAAAGGACAAACCATTCCTGTTAGCATAAAGGAAATACAACAACAACAACAACAAAAAAACGGCGTGAACCGCCCAGACTCCTAATAAAAAGAAAAAGATCGGGTTAAACTCTGCGAGTCGCGGCCTCCCCCGCTGAAACTAAAGCACAAGTGAAGCGTGAAAACAGAGCCACTCAATGAAAGAGTTGCATCATCGACGTGAGGAGCGGCTCAAAGAGTCGCCCTCGTTTTACCAACTTCTTAGAGCCGTTCACGCAGCAGTAACACCGAGGAGAGAAAGAAAAGCACACGCACGTGTGTGTCAAAAGACTCAATTTTAGGGAGACTTTTTTTTGGTCAAAAACAGTCCAGATGAGCCGTATTGGAGAAGCTCGGCCAACCGATGCTGCAACGCTTTGACTGTGATTATTAGTGAACGTACGCAGCTCGGCCCTTTGTGGAAAAAGGCCCGCAAAACACATGAGAGATCCCTTATTTCATATGAATAGGCTTCCATTAGTGGCCGTTACAGATAAAAATACGCCGGTCAGTTTCTTTAATTACTTGCGTCGTCCAAAAAAAAAAAACATCCATCATCATGTAATCTGAACTTAAAGATATGACATTGATTTTATATCCGACAATACATCAATGCCCGAAAATAAGACCACACAGCTTTTTGGTATTTCAGGCGGAGAAATGAGCAAAAGATCACTAGGTATACGTCAGATGGCGTCGGACGGATGTGCGTGAATAATCTCTAATTCCCAAACGGCTGTGAATTGAAGCACAAAAACACATTTTCGATTCTCTCATTTCACGTGACTTTTTCCTCGCGGGACCAGTTGCCTTTTCATGGTGCTCTCGCATCCTCCGACAAGCAGAGTGAGTTTGTCGTGCATCAGTCTAGTGGACCGACAGGGCCTCCGGCCACTCACGTGCCCAAGTAGTCCCACACCCCCCCTCCGGCCGTCGGCTGCTGAGAGGCCGCCGCGGGGGGAGGGGCCTGTTTTCGGGATTGCTGAGAATGCCACAGACGGGGGGCGGAGGGATTTCTGGGGTTCGATGTGTGCGCGCACACACACACACACACACACACACACACACACACACACACACACACACACACACACACACACACACAAACATAAAAGCACTCGCACAGATGCAGGATCACACGAGTGCAGACATGTTTAAGCATACACACGTGTGGATAAGATGAAATGACGGAAGAAATAAAGCCGAAATGGAAGGAGAAAGGGGGAAAAGAAGGGAGAGAAAAGGGTGAGAAGAAAGGGACTAGAGGATTAGTACAGCAGCTCGAGACTGATTGGTCCAATCTAAAATTAAATGATCATCCAGATAACCCTGCTTGTTTTCTACCGATTCATTGTGAAAGAGGAAAGGCTGACGTGAGTGAAGATTGCCGGGTCGATGTTTCATCACCGTTTCTTTCCTCACCTCTCCAGCTCGGTGATCTTTTTCTCCTTGTCGTTCTTCTCGTTCTCCATCTCCCTCAGGATGTCCAGGAGCCGCTCCACCTCCACCTGGGCCTTCTCGGACTCCTCCCTGTGCCGCGCCACCTCCTCCTCCAGGCGGGAGATGCGCTCCGTGAGTTCGGGGTTGGCCTGGGAGTCCGCCGCTGCGCCCTGAGCCTGGGACGGAAAAGTCACGATCGTGAATAAAACCGTTTAACAGCATCCGACAAACGGGTCTTAAGGGGAGCAGACACACTTTTATATACCAGACTGCTTCGGTTTTAGATCTACTCTCTTCAGGTAGATTGTGTATAGGCGGTTTAACGTGGAAGGCCAAAAAAATCTCCGGATAATTTAGTGGTAGCAACACCAAGCCTGGCTCGTATGAAAGCCAAAGCAATGGTAAACGTCACTGCGTCATAAACGTGTCTGTTTATCGAGTAAAACTGTGTCGTTAATAGTTTTAAGCCCGTTAAGTCTGGCTCACGGACGGTGTCTCGGGCCTCGGATGGATTAAACACACGCAACAGGCGACAGGCCCGTGATGTTGATTTATGCGGCGATTAGCAGGAGCACGGAAAGGTGAGCAAAGTAAAGAAACAGCAAATTAAACTGTTCTGTTTCCCTGAAAAATGAGGGAAAGAAACTAATTAAACAAAACAAAGGCGGAAAAAAAAAAAAGAAGAAGTCAGAACCAGTGTAGAGGTTAGGACAGCTGTGTGTGTTTTCCCAGAAGCAAATGTTGCTCTTGGGACAGATTGACTGAGTGTGCGTGTGTGTGTGCGTATGCGTGTGCGCACGTCTTGGTCACACAACACAAAAACCCTATTAGTTTTGGAAGCTGACAACAGCTTTTATAGGTATTTAAGCGGAAGGGAAATGCTTGGGTGTACATCTGGGAGGAGGGAAGAAAGAGAGGAAGTAGAAAAAGGAAAAAAAAAGAATGTCCGTCAATGCAGACACACACGCACACACACACATACAGCGACGCGTTTTTAGTCTTCTTCTCCATCAAAAGGTGACGGAAAAAGACTAAGAAATCAGCTGTGATGAGAGAAACCCCAGAGACGCACAGACACCTTCCTCCAACATTGTCTCACAATCACGCACACATCCAGGCTGTGGGGATGGCGCTGTCTGCTCCACTCTGTGAAAATGACTGTAAGGCTGTCAGCAACCCCGTCACACACACACACACACACACACACACACACACACACACACACACACACACACACACACACACACACACACACACACACACACACACACACACACACACACACACACACACACACCGTTTTATAGGCTGCTGTCAGAGAGAATATGTAATATGCAAACACACACACAGCCACAGTCTTTTCTTTTCGGGAAAACAGACGAGAGGACCGTCAGCTTTAAAATCCGTCTGAGCCGCGTCTGTGTACGTTTCCGCCGCCGGGATTCGTGTGGCTGGTTGGTTGGAAATCGTCATCACTCGGGCGAAATAAGAGCCGGGACACGGACAGTAATAAACAGTATATCACGGTCAGAACCGGGTGGGAACTTGGAGACGCATTTCTAACCGAGGCCGCTCTCGTCTCGCTTTGACTCTGAGGTCGCTCGTGTGCTGGTGCGGCGCCGTCGGACATCGCTGACCTTCTTGAGCTTGCTCTCCAGTTTGACACACTCCTCCCTCTTCTGCTCCAGGCTGATCTCCAGAGTCTTCAGCCTGTTGTCCTTCTTCAGAGCGGCGGAAGCCAGAGAGGAGGCCTTCTCCTTCAGATCCAGCACGGACGTCTGAAAGGGAAGCAGAGCGGGCGGCGGAGGGGGGGAGGGGGCGATGCAGCAACTTGTTAGCGCCGGAGCAGCTCCGCATCGTCATTAACCCACTTTTAACTCATGTTAAGAAACATGTGTAATCAGATGAAATCCTCCCAGTTCTTTTTTTCCCCCACCAATTTGCTTGATGAGAGCAAAGCTATGGCTGATATAACGTTGTGTGAAACTGGAATGATCCTTTGAGGCCTTCCTGCAGTTGCGAGATTTCTTCCGCCCCTTGTTCTCCAAAAACCTTTTCCCATGACCCGTCTCATTTCTCACTCTTCCAGCTCAAGCCCCCCATCCGTGAAGTGTCTCTCTCTCTCTCTCTCTCTCTCTCTCTCTCTCTCTCCCTTTTCTTTTC
The DNA here is from genome assembly GCA_021346845.1 of Apeltes quadracus. Lineage (NCBI taxonomy): Eukaryota > Metazoa > Chordata > Actinopteri > Perciformes > Gasterosteidae > Apeltes > Apeltes quadracus. The sequence goes on along the minus strand of CM037915.1, from coordinate 8,447,806 downwards.
TGGTCTTTTCCTCTTTTGGTGGGGCCGGTCCAACAGAAACCGACGGACCAGAAGGGGAGACACTCAGACGTGTAATTTCACCCTTGACTGACAATACCAACTGCAGACTGCAGATCATCGTGTTTGACCGGGCTTTGGTCAGAGGAACCGTGCTGCTTGCTCGGGATTATATTTAAGTACATATATGGAATCAGTGTACTGCTTTTGACAAACCCCACCTCTGTGTTCGGCAGTGTGGGGAGGAATACCTGTTTTCTCCATAGGTTCTCCTGTGTATATCTCAAATTATATAACAGCGCCGCAGCAACAGATTTTATGACCCCGCAATCACTCAAATTACTGGTGAGCGACGAGTGAAAAATGTAGAGCGGATCTTTCACTGCAACATACGTGCATTTGATTTTAGGGTGTGGATCGAGCTCATCTTTAGGCTCATACTCGCATTTGGGCTTTTTTTCTCATACTGGTTGCCTGAATGTTTGACGCCTCTAAATACAGCGCGTCTGTCTCTCTGGATTGAACATTTTGACACAATCTATACATTTAAATAGCATCCAGGCTTTGAAGCCCCCCCCCCCCCCCCAAAAAAAAAAAAAAAACATGGAAGTCACACTTCCTACATCATGGACTTTGGATGGATATTTCTGACTATGGAGCCAGCTGGTCGTTAGCCTAGCTTAGCATGAAGGAAGCCGGTGAAACCGGCCATGGTCCATGGCGAGGCTACCTGTTTGTTTCATCTTAAGAAAGCTGTTTAGGTCCCAAAATTTAAAACTATTTGTAAAGACTTAAAATACACCTGAAGGCGCCGTTTCCGTGTTGCGTGTGACTTTAGCTGTTGTGCTTAGATGAAACGTGTGCGTTTACAGCCGTTCGTTTTAAACGTACGGGTCCGTGGGGATACGAGCATTGCTTCTTCTTCACAAGCGCTGACAAAAGTGGAGCATAAAATGTAACAATAATGTTACAGAGTTTCAGTAAGTATCAGTGCGTGCATTTCCTCATAATGCCAATAAATGCGCTACACCTTTTGGTTCTGGTTTGACAATCTGGTCCGTTTTTTGTGCACAATTTGTCTATCTAAAAAAAAAAAAAAAAAAACGTGTTATCGAAGTGTCAATTGAAACTGCTGCGGGACGACGAAAGCAGAGCCGCTTGAAGCTGCTCCGTCGCCCCGTCTCTCGCTCTGCGACCTCGCTCTGCCGCTTTGCACGAGGTCGAAAAAAGCAGAGAGGAATGCGGCCTCGCTGTTTTTTCGTTGGTCGTGAAGCGCGTCGCCGTCAATGAAATGTGACCGCTCCATCGCTGTCGTCCTTCAGCAGGAGAACCTTGGGAGGAACCGGCGTCTGTTCCGCGGCGATAGATCGATCACAGTTCCTTGGCAGGGACGTAGCGAGTGTGTTTTGTTTTGTGTTTTTTTTGTGCGACTCGCAGACATGCTGGAGAGTAGTGTTCTCGGCCTTCTACCTCGCGGTCAGCCAGGTCAGCCTGCAGCTGGGAGACCTTCCCCCTCAGCTCCTTCAGCTCCTTCTTGCTGGACTCCATCTCGTCGCCTCTTTCTCTCTCCTCCCGCTCCCGCTGCTCCTTCAGCCGCTCGATGATCCGCTCCTGGACGTCGAGACGGAGGAGCGAAGGTTAGAAGAGCGGAGAACAGAGCGAGTGGAGAAGGCGAGAGCTTGGACAACTGCTGGTAGTCCGAGCGCCAACAGTTATTCGCAGTCACTCAAGATCAAGTTTCTATACCAGCAACAGTGGCATTAAACTTTATGTACGTGGCAGCTTGGACAGGAACTGACGGCCAACAATGATTTCAGACACGTAATGCAATCTGGCACCACACTTAAGACTCACAACCACTAAAAACACCGTCGACACCCTCCGGCTATAACAAAAGCAGCACAAAAGGCCTCAAACGTGTAGTCTGACTAGTGTTTGTGCGTTTGTGCGTTAGTATCCCATCGCTCTATCTTCACAGGGACCAATTTACAGTACTTGTAAGGGACTAGGTACAGAATTATAAATGATTTAATTATCACACGGTTAAAACACTCTCAAGTACAGATATGCAGGTGATTGTGTGTGTTCCAGGATTATCTATACCGTTTTGCACGGAACAAACTGCTGGCATCAGTCTCAGCATGACTCGCAGCCCTGCGCGCCAGTAACCGAGAATAGGAGCGGTGACGCAACGAGGGGGTGGAAAATCCAAGAAAATAAAATAAAAGTGAAGAAGGGAAAGATATCCAAAAGCCACGAAAAACAAGGAAATTGGGAGGAAGAAAAGCCAGCGAGAGCAGTTTGAGTGAAGTTAGCGTCGCCGACCACCTCCGCCTGCCAACACTCACACATCCAGCTGACACCCGGGACAATTGGTAGCCCCGTTTCCTCTGTGTGTGCTTGTGTGCATGTGTGTGTGTGTGTGTGTGTGTGTGTGTGTGTGTGTGTGTCGCGCATGACAGAACGAAAACATATTCTCATCAAACACTTTGAAGTTACGGCGCCGCTGGTTCGGTTCCCACAATCGGGGTCGAGTCCTCGCGGTGCGGAATAACAGGTCGTCACGCAGGCATTTTAGGGTTCGGTTCCCACGCGCAGGTGTTTCGGAGGAGGGGTGGGAGGGGGCGCGATTAAGGACCGCAACGCCTGAATGCGCAGGCGGGCGCGGCGCGGCTGTTGGTTGGAATCCCACTTGGCTCAAAGCGCACGTCGGGAGTCTTGAAACGGCCAAAGCCGTTATTGGTTTATTTCCATTCGTCCCCGAGTCGTTTTTTTTTGTTGTTGATTGAACGTGACCTTGAGCTCCTGAGGTCACGTGACGGCGCTACGCGCGTTTTTGTCCGCGTGTACCTTCTCAGCCAGAGCCTCCTCCAGCGTCCCCAGCGCCGTGTCCGTGTTGGAGGTATCCGTCTGCAACGACTTGACTCGGCCTTTCAGTCCGCCCAGCTGCTTCTCTTTGTCCCTCAGCTGATCCTGGAGGTTCTCGATCTGCGAGGAGGAGATAGAGGAGAGAAAAGCTCATCGCTTGGACCTGTTCTTCCAATTATTTTGGCTGCGAATGATGTTATGCTGGAACGTGGTTTTCGACACTCGGAACTCGGGGCCCAGGCGGTGTTTAAGACAGATTAATAACTCGGAGTTCAGTTAACCCGGATTGCAGCTATAAGCAATGAGAAATATCAACAACAGCCTGAATTAAGACGACAAATGGATCTGAATAATTATAATAAACTACAATCCGGCATATTCTATTTCCAATTAAGCTACAATAAATGAAAATATCACTCTCGCCAATGAATCCGTCGGACTAGCAACAGAAACAAATAAAGACGATTTGGAGGATTTAGTTGACGTGGCCTTAAATTAAAAATGTGATCGGCGTTCAATCAAACCAACAAATAACGTTTCAAATGTTTCTCAAAAAATGATCTTATCGTGGTTTTACTATGTTATGATCCCGCCTTCCTGTTAATGTTTATTGCTTGTGACAGATTACTTTTTTTTCCTATTTTCCCATCAGTCAGTGAATACGTTTCTCTCATGATATACAAACACCCGCTGCTCCTCTCAGAGATCTGCTGGCCGACTCGTTTTCTGTTCAAACACACAATCAGCAGAGTGCGTGTGTGCCTGTCTATGTGTGTTCATGTGTGCGTGTGCTCGCGTGTAGTGTGTGTGTGTGTGTGTGTGTGAGATCAAAGAATAAGATAGGGAGTTAAGTCAACTTTGTGGTATTCATTATAAAATGGATGGAACAAAAGGTTGAGGTCTCAGAAACAACAAATTGGAATAACGAAAAAATTACAAATTTAAATTGAAATATCATTGGTATCATTGGCGGAATCACAACATTTTGCCATCTTTCCTCCTGTGTTCCTTTTGCCCTGCCAGAGAGAGGAAATCAAGCAATTGAAAACCTGTCACAGAAAAAATAGAAAGTCCGATTGCTATGCAACCTCTGACTCCGCTGCAGGTGGGACGCACACATCTACAGCACCACAGAGTGTGCGTGTGTGTGTGCGCTCCTACAGTAAAACACTTCCAGCGCCTCATTAATCAACTGTTCACTTGACAGCCTGACATCTCCTTCTTTCTCTCACACACACACACATACTTGACATTGAAAGGCAGAGCGACTCTTTGATCGCGTCTGCACTTTCTGAAACTGACAACCGCTGCATGCAGAACACGCGCGCACAAACACACACACACACACAGTCATTGGCTGTCTTGTCCTATATGTCGGTACCAAAAGTGTGTGTGTGCGTGTGATAATGTACTGGAATATGTTAACAAAACAATAACCAGCTGAAGCCTCTCTTCATCTACGTCGTGACCTTCTTCGCATTGAAGCCAAAATGGAAAAAAAAAACAAGAGAGAAAAGCATGATGGGAGATCAGAAGAATGAAACTCAATGCACTCGGGGTGAGTTCCTCCGTGGGTAACACATGATGGTGACGGGTGAAACCCTGAGATGGGGAAGATGGTGGAAAGTGTGAGGGGGGGGGGATAAAACGGAAGAAAGAAAGGTTGTTGGTTTTTTTGCCACATGCATAAAGGGAATAAATGCTGAAGTGCAGAGTAGACAAAGCAGGAGTCGGCAGCGTCTCCGTCTCCCCCTCAGACGCTGGACTGTATTCTATTTGAAGACGGCAGAGGTCATCATTTATTGAACGGGAGGAACTCATTAGTATGCATCTGATTTCACACACTCCTCCCCCTCCCCGTCCTGCTTTGTGTCTGTCTGCTTGATTGTCTCCATCAATTATCTGCTCGCAGATAGAGGGGTGGAGGCTGGAGGGGGGGGGGGGGTGATGGAAAAATGGAATGGGATAATTCCATTGTATACTGGATTCTGTGTCACTCTTCACACTTAATTTGTTAGATTCTAGCGTGTCATCACTTCATTCCCCCATCCATCCCAAACTAGAGTCTGTGTGTGTGTGTGTGTGTGTGTGTGTGTGTCAAGACTCCAAAGACAGAGGGTCAGCCCTGCACATCCATCTAACTGACAGTATTACCATAGAGACACATACACACACACACTGACACACAAAAACACAAGACAACTGGCCAGAAATATCCAAAAAGTACTTTGAAACTCTTGAAGCTTCGTGTGTGTCCCTCTGCCCGTCTGTGTGTCTCTCTTTCGGTCTGTGTGTCCCTCTGCCCGTCTGTGTGTCCCTCTGCCCGTCTGTGTGTCCCTCTGCCCCTCTGTGTGTCTCTCTTTCTGTCTGTGTGTCCCGCTGCCTGTTTGTGTGTCTCTGTGTGTCCCTCAGTCCTCTTTCTTTCTATCCGTCTGTCTGTTTGTCCTGCTGCCTTTCTGTTTGTCTGTCTGTCTGTCTATCTGACCGTTTGTTTGTCCCGGTGCCGGCCTGTGTGTTTCTCTGTCTGTGTGTCCCTCTGTTTGTGTGTCCCTCTGTCTTGCTGCTCACCCGTCTGTCTGTCTGTCTGTCTGCGGCAGCTGCTGAACTACACACAGTCTTGCAGCGCCATCTAGTGGTTGTAGTATTTTTGTACATGCAGACGTCAGTGAAGGAGAACGCTTCTGCATGCAGGTAATCACTTTAGAGAACAATTACAAGTTTTAAAACATTTTCATTTAAATAAGAATAGCTTATTTATGTTGATGAATATTTATATTTAGCCTTAGATATTCTACAGCACTTTATCAGTCTCCAAAATACTTTCTATACATACTTTTAGGAGAGATTTATCGGGTTTCATGACTTAAGTGACAGCGTCACACGTTTGTTCACATTACAGGAGGTAGACTGAGCAGTGATGGACATCGCAACTAAACGGACAACAACACAACAAAACAGCAATAGCGCCACCTGTGGAAGCTGCAATGTTAAATTCCAAAGTGGACATCAGATCCCTTTTTTATTTTTCACCAGGAGCCCAGAAACTTTTTACTCCGCGCCACCAAATACTTTGATTCTGAAATAAAGTCCTCCGTGTTCTCGTACCTTCTTCTGCAGCACGACAACCTTGCGCTCCTTGACGTCCAGCATGTCTTTGAGGTCGCTGATCTCCCCGTGCCGAGTGCTCTTCTCCTCCGTCAGCGCCGATATCTGCTGACCCTTTTTAGCGAGGAGAGACTCCTTCTCCTCCAGGCGGAGACGCAGCGCGTCCACCTGTGCGGGAGAACGAGCGTGCTGACCAACCCCAGAATGACTTTCCTTCCGCTTCAGATCCGAAATGGAAGCGTGACTGTACCTCTGTCTGCAGTATGGCGGCCCTCTGCTCCTTGGCGGTGAGCGACTCCTTGAGCACGTCCACGTGTTGTTTACTGTCGGAAAACTGATTGTTCAGAGTTTCCAGTTTGGTCCTGAAACCCAGGAGCTCGCTGTCCTTGCGACCCAGATCCTGCTTGGCTTGTTCAATCTGAGTGACACACACAACATTGCGCCCAGTAAGAGTGTGCGCTGGTGTGTGTGTGTATAAAGTCCAGCGTGTTACTTTAAGCTGCAGGCCAAGGTTTTAGCCGTTACTCTTGACTCCTGCATTGCAGCGTCGGGGCACAGTGCCTTGCTCAAGGGTCCATAATGATAGACCACCAAAGAGAGGGGAGGCTCTCCTCCTCGACATTAAATTATGTGAAATGTAAATGAAGGGTGTTGTGAGGGTTAGTTTATGCTCGGGAGTTGCATCGAGTACACGCCACATGTAGAGGACTTTGTAGTTTATTTCCTAATTTCTCACCTGGATTTCAGAAAAAGGGTCGACATGCATTAAAGTCAGAGCGGTGTAGTAGACATAGTGAGACATGCTGCGCTCCCAAACTACTTATCCATACTTCATGGATATCCATACAAGCCGGTCAGGGTCAATTCTTTCAGTTATTCCAAAAATGATAAAAAGAACGAAAAACTAAAAGAGGAAACTAACGATCCCAATGACTCGATTGAGAGGGAATTTGACATTACAAAAAATAAGAGAATGGACCCTAACCAAACAGCAAAATAAGTTCCCAACACCACAGCAAGCTAATTAAAGTCACTACGTGTGAGAAACCTCATGCGAGAAAGAAAGAGGAGCAGGTTAGAGTTCTGCGTCGCGTGGTGAAATTACCGCTCGGTTCAGACTGCTCGAAACAACGGTCACTGTTTGGCGCCCGCGGGCGGCGTGCAGGGCGGGAAGCAAAGCCGCTCAACCCGTTCACACGACCCAGACAGCACGCGGACAACGACCGCTGTTTCGAGGTTATCATCGTTTCTCGCGGTGTGAACACACAGTCACACTGCCGAGGACCTACTCAAGCGGCAGCCATTGTTAACCAGTGAACCTGAGAGGCGGAAAAAAGAGAGCGGGAGATTCAGGAGTCGAGACGGAAAAGAGAGGGGGCGCGTCTCTTACTGCGGACGCCTCCCGCTGGAGCTCATCGGCCCGCTGCCTTAGCTCCTCCTTCTCAGATTGGCTGTGAGTTAGCTCCTCCTTCAGCTGCTCAACCTGGCAGGAGAGGAGGGCGTCGCCACGGCAACCAAAAAAATGTACAAAAAAAAAAAATAATAATCAGCTGGGACACAAGCGGCCTGTCCGAGGCCTCACATGAACAAAACAACACAAGCGGCAGCTGCCGTTCATCCCGCGGGTCGCTGAGTGGAACAGTGTCGAGGGCGTGCGCCATGAATCAACCGACGTCTGGAGACGGGCGACGCCGTTACAAGCCGGTAATTAATACGCACCTGTAAAAATGAGGGGTTTGGAATAAATGATGCTGTCGGGGAGGACACACCTGTGAGGTGTCTTGGGTGGGTCGTGATGCGGTTTCATTCATCTTCTCTGAATTAAACTTTCATGACTTAATTGACACGGTCCTGCTTTAACATGGCTTCCTAATCGTGTTCTAAATAAGAAACTATTGTTTCAAGCTGGTATGTCCATTGAAGACATCATAATTGGGAAGGTTATTTTTACTAACAAGTAATATGGATGTTGCTGACCAGTTTGAAATGCATTGTGAGACTGCCAGGATGCTAATGATTTTTCCTTCCACGACAAAAAAAAAAAAAAAAAACATTTCAGCTTAAACACTATGACTATGACTGAATTCCCAAACTGTCTCGTCCCCCCACATGACAGAACTACGGGCTTGTTTTAGTGAGCGTGGCCTCTGACTCTAAAGCTGCATCCGTCAAAATAACCCGACTAGCGAAGTCAAGTTATCCACCAGCAAGCACAATCTTTTCTGGCATTTTTTTGAGAGACAACAACAAAAGCTGTGTGTGTGTGCGTGCGTGTCACCTTATTCTTCATGAACTTGGCGTGGGATCTGTAGACCTCCATCTGTTTGATCTCCTCCTCCCTCTCCTCGCTGCTCAGAGCCCCGTTGGACTTGAGCATGTTCACCTCGTCCTCCAGCTCCCTCAGGCCGCGCTCCATCGAGCTGATCTTGGCGTCCTGGCGGGACGTCGACAAGCTCACGTTAGCGGCAAAAAAAAAGACCCGGCGATATTGCTAATATCCTGAATTGATTAAGGAACCGAGGAGTAGAGCATAACAGCATATTTTGACAGAATGTACGGTATTGGTAAACGCAACCAATATGAAATCATTCATTGCTGTTATAGAAGTTGGAAAAGGCAAACAGACTTTTACGATATGATAACAATTATAACTGGCATTTTAGTGACAAAGATAATTGCCGTACAGGGTGTTACCGTCAAGTTATGATGCGTTTAATCGGAACATGAAAAATCACAGCCTTTCTGGATTACATGAAGCCGATTCCTGACGATCTTTAGGGTTTTTAAAGAACTTCTTATCAGCCGACGTTCAAGTTGTTCACCTTCATTTCGATGACCGTCTGCAAGGCCTTGGTCTTGGTCGACTCGGGCGCCGCCTCGTACCTCCTGTGCAGCTCCTGAGGGACACACACGGCCCGGCGGTCAGCGGGCGACAGGCACGGAGACGCCGGGGGGCGGAGGCCCGGCGGGGGAGGCCGCGCGCCGGGAGGGAAGGCGACCGCGGCCGACGGAGGGGGGTGGCAGGGGGGCTGAACGGCCGGCGTGGGCCGCGGAGCGGGGGAGGGGAAGGTCGGGGAGTGATGGAGGGAGGACGAGGCGACGACGAAAGAGGGGTACTGACGGGGACAGGAAGAGGGGGGGAGGAGGACGGGACGGACGCCGTGGCGATGGGAGCGGGGCGACGGTGCCGGGAAGGAGGGAGAGGGGCTCAGGTGGCGGTGGCGGGGGGGGCAGGAAGGAGGCGAGGGGCGAAAGCAGGGGGACACGTGGAAATGAGGGGGAATGGGGACGGTGGGAGAAACTGGAGAAGAGGGAGAGACGGGGACGGCGGCGGTAACGAGGAGTCTCCCTTTCAACGAGGCGCTGGCTTTCAGCCTCCGCGGGTCGATCCGTCCATCCCACATCCTCGCAGGGGGGATGAGGGGGGGGCGCCGCTCGCTGAGCTCAGATGCGACAGCCTCACGAGATGCTGGTTCAGGGAATTAGCTCAAAGCAGTGAAGCCTTCCGCTTCTGATCAAAAGTAGGGCCGACTTTAAGACGAACGGAGCAAAAGTCGTAATGAAACATAAATCCAGTCACAGGGCTTCAAATGATTTTAAAGTACACGACAGGCACCAAGATCCAGTCAGATCCAGGAGTGTGTAGTAAGCTGTCACTGGATCACAATCTGTCCACTGAGAATGAAAAAATCCCTAATTTAACTAGTACAGCACATGGAAACGCGAGGAAAATTCCCTCCGTCCGGACGATGAGAAAACGCACCGATCAAATGACGTGAGAGCAAATGGGGAGAGGAAAAAAGAGAGGGAGCGAAGGGGTAGATGTATAAAAAGGCACAAAAGAGAAAGAAAGGACAGAGTGAAAGAGTATGGTTGGGGGGGACGAATGGGGGAGACGTGGCCGCGTGCGCTCCACTGCTTTTCTTTGGAGGAAACGCACCGACAAAGGCGGTGAATGCATGAGCCGGGACGCACAAATAAACACACACATGTGAAAGGGAGCGTGCCGTGGCTTAGGGCGCTGTATGAGCGCTGTGAATGCTCATGAGCAGACACACAATCACACACACATATAGATATTCCTGGGGAGCATCGCAGAGCTGAAGAAATTAAGAACTATTGTAAAACTAAGATGGTGAATACTGACTCTCTCACTCTTTGACTTCTGTGCATCAGCTCGATCTCCAACGGGGGACATTTTTGGAAACAGTTAGCTGCAGGAAGTTGCGAGGGCTAATCTGTTAATTAGTGAAGTGAACCATTTCCAAATGAAAGTGTCAGCAGTGCGGCGGGAAGTCTGCAACACAGCTGCACACGACACACTCGGTTATTTACTTCAGTAGCTTTCACTTTAAGCCAAACTGAAACTCTCCTCTACTGATTGCATAATGTTATTTCGGTTTTCCTGCTTAACCGTTAACAAAAAAAACGCCAAAAAGCAGAAACTCTGTCCGGCACAGTGATGCAATCTGATGCAACGTCCAATAAATGTGCTTGAGAGTTGTAATAATCTGAAGGGACTGTGTCTCCTAATTATGTTTTTTAGAAAGAACATGGTAGCGCTTCCTAATTCTCTTTCTCAGCCTCTAGCTGCCTATGGTACATTTAATTATGCACCACTTGCTCTTGTGTGCGAGAGCAAATGCATGTACGTGTGCGAGTGTGTCTGTAAAGGCGTTTCTCCCTCACAGCTGTGATGCACGATGCATTTTGAGACGATCATTCAAGGCCGGTCTGAGATTGTTTTTTGACAATGGATTATGTGAAAAAAAATATCACATATATTTATCTGTATCCATTTCTTGTTTGATAAACATAGTCCACAGTCCTTTTGTACTACGTTCAAATGTTGTATTCAACTCAGATTAAATATTAAAGATACGGATTACTGTATGTAAAATAAACATAGTGCTAAAAAATAAGTTTGTCAACAGTTTTTTGTGTGCTGAAATTAACAAAAAGAATAATGACAATCATCTTCGATAATCGTTTTTTTAAAAACATCTGTCCACTAGAGGGAGCTGTTGTATAAAACAACATGTTGAGAATCATAACAGCTGTAAAGTAAAAAAAAAAAAAACTGTACATTCCTGTGTATTTGTTTTTGTGTATTGTATAATAGCCGAATAATCAGGCAGGGAGAATACGACAGGGTTTGACACACACCCACTCACATCTGGCTGCATACACACACACACACACACACACACACACACACACACACACACACACACACACACACACACACACACACACACACACACACACACACACACACACCTCTCTGAGCTGCAGCATCTCCTTGTCTCTCTGCTCCATTAGGCCCTCCAGTTGGTGGATGGTCATCTCGGCGTCGGCCAGCCGCCTCGTTCGTTCGTGGTCCTCCTCGGTTGCCCGTGACGACAGGCCTTTGCTCTGCAGCATTTCCAGTAACTTCTTTATGGATTCGTCCCTGTTGGGAGAACGCGACAGGTTCAAACGCCACGCGTCACACGGCGGCAGCCCGCGACGGCAACGAGCACTGGACGCGCCGGACGTCGTCGCACTTCACCTGGCGGTCAGCGTGTGCTTCTGCGTGTCTATCCTCAGCTCCATTTCCTCCACGGTCTTCCTCAGGAGGAAGAGCTCTTTCACCTGGCGCTCGTACTCGCCGTGGAGGCGCAGGAAGTTCTCCTCGGTCATGTCCTGAGGGGCGAAGGGGTGGTTGCCGAGGTGGACGGACTCGGTGTAGTCGGACTGGAAGAGCTGGTTGAGGTCCCGCTGGATTCTGAGCTCATCTTGTAAGGCCTGGATGGAGCACTGAAAGTGCTGGAGCAAGAGAAAGAAGACAGCCAGGAGCCGAGATCAGGCCGTGCTCAGAAGGCCACCGTCAGCCGATCAGACATATCAGTGGTTCAGCAGAGCTTTCTTATCATTAGGCAGAATTTAAAGCCCTGAAGGTCAATAATGACATTTTAAAATCCCTGTGAAAATGAATTGAAAGCCTGCAAAGCCTAAAAAAGGTGGGTTAAGAGGACAAGCTAAACAAGTAAACATCACCCGACTGCAGTGATCCATAGATCAATGCGTTCACCCAAGAAAAACTGGGCTGGATCGATTTGAACCGGGATCAATACATACAATAGATCAAGGCTGACCTGGCATTGTTTTATTTTTATTGGCTAACTGGCACAGTGTGAGTATCAGTAAACTGTGTGCGTGCTGCCGTGTCGCTGCTCTGATGTCCTCAGGCTTTTTTCTGGATGCGTCACTCACGAGCTGAACAACAGCTGGGTCCTCGCCACGTGAGTAACGCAGTACTTCTAGGAGATACACAATGCTACAGGTAGCAAATGGCAGTAAATGAAGGAGAGGAGAAGGGAAGAGGGGATTAAAATAGAAAGATAAGAGGTTACTAAAGGCTCCCCTGCAGCTTTTGTTAATCAACATTGACGAGAGAAAGAGGGAAAACCAGATTAAAGGTAAAGAGAAGGAGACGGATGAGCGGGGAGGCGAAGGAAGGCCGTTTTCGGATATTAAAGACGAGGAAGGGGAAGAGAAGAAGTAGAGATGGTGATCACAAATACGCTTCAAAGTAGCGTCAAGTCTTTCCACACAGTAGCTCTGCTTTATGTCGCGCGGCACCCGCTTCGTCGCGTCCTGCTCTTCATGTTATACACATAATATTTCCATTGAGGCGGACGTACCGAATACAGCAATAAGATACAGCATCTTTGTTGGGATTACGTTGTTTGTTTGTCGGCCGCCTCATACAACGGCTCCTCGCACACTCGTGGTGACGGCTGATAGTTATGGAAAAAACAAAACAGACGGGGAGACAGAACCTTTCCCTCTTCCTGGTTTAATTCCCTTCGTCTCCATGACAACTAAAATGTCTCCCTCAGACATGCAAACACTGACCCACCCATATAATAAAAAGAGGAGAAGAAATGTCCAGACTGGTGACTTTGAATAGTGCAAGGATACAAGTTCGACGTGTTAGCAAAACAAGGAGAAGCTGGTTTTATTCAATGGTTCAGTTTGTTAAAATGTGTGAGAAGCTCTTTGAACTGAAACCTCGTATCCTTTTACCAAGAAAAGAATTCAATAATAGAGGGGAGGAGGAGGTTATATAATACAACATGAATCATTCATATCATCCTCATATTTATGAATATAAACAAACATTGAAAAACAAAAATATGTGTGCCAAAAGGATGAGAGAGAAACACAAACACACAGTGTATTTCTCATCCTGTTAGTTTGAATGTTCTTGTGTGCCTGCGTGCATCGTTATATGCTGTTATCAGCTGTAATCAAGCATCCAAAAGTATGTCGGAGTGGCAGAAATGAATGTGCGCAAACACACACACACACACACACACACACACACACACACACACACACACACACACACACACACACACACACACACACACACACACACACACACACACACACACACACAGTCTGTTGTAATGCAGAGCTGAGAGCGCAGGCGCGAAATGAGGAAAAGAGGGAGTGTGATATCAAACAGGAAGTAGGAAACAAAAACAGCGAAGGAGATAAGGACATAATGAGAAGGCGGCAAAAACAACATGTTTCTTGTGTCTTGTGACGAGGAGGGAGGAGGGGGGCGGAACACGAGTTGCGTTTTTCCTCTCAGCGTATGCTGAATCGTCTCTGGCTTCTTCACCTTTGACCCCGAAAGACATTTCCCAATGACACAGAGGACTGAGAGGGGGGAAAGAGGGGGGGGCGGGAGGGCGCCACTCAAAACGGACAACATGATGCGTGTAGACGCAGCGACGGCACGTTAAGAAATATCAGATCAAATATAACGTAGGGATTTTATTCCTGTTTGGTTCGCAAGCTGCAATATATATTAGACACCTCCCCGCATATTTCCGAATAAACTACGCCCCTCGGGGCCACGCCTCCGATGACGTAATTACAGTAGACGCCATCCGTGCTGCGTGTATGTGCAGTTTGCTCACACGGCGACAGTCTAATCCGAAGCGTGTGGTTGTAAAACAGCATAAAGGGATACGATATATTTTAAAGGAGGAACATAAAATTAAAAAAATTAAAATTGAGGGGAAGCTTCCGGTCCGAATGAATGAACCATCCTTCATTCCACGTGGCTCCTCAGGTCTCTGCTCATCTGTCAATCACTATTAACTCCTTCCTCTCATCCCTCGATTACTCAGCGGTTGAGTCACGTCCCCCCCCAGCCCCTCCTCCCCCACACACACACACACACACACACACACACACACACACACACACACACAGACACACATAGACACACTTCTTGGATGAACAAACACACACACAGCACAATAATGCCCACAGGCACACGTGACGGCGGAGGCAGCGGCCGTAACGACCGTGAGTTTCGCCCCCTCTCGCTTCAGACAACTCACCCTCTCTCCCCCTCCCTCGCTCCCTCCCCCCCAGAGGACAATCTGGAGGATGAAGAACAGAGAGGAGGAAATCTAATGAAAAAGGGGGAGAGGAATGAGCGGATGGGTGGCGAGAAAGTCCACCGTTTTTTGTACATTGACAGAAGGGGAAGATTGTACCAGATCCTGTTCCACAAACGAAGACGAGAATAAGTGCGTATGAAGAAGATGACAGGAGCGAGAGGAGGAAGGAGGAAACAGCCACGAGAGGAGAGAGAAAGTCTCACCCACATCAGTCACTCTGAGACGCAACATCAGGGCCAAGACTGCAATGTAGTGGCTTCAAAGAAACACCGCCTCCGTCAAATGCATTTGACATCATACCTCGTTTCAGATGTCATAGACTATAATATATATATAAATATATAAGAGAGAGAAAGGTAGACTGATAGATTAGAGAATAGAAATAAAAGCAGCAGAACTGCGAGTACATTCCTTACTAACTCTTCCCAAAACGACTCCTTATAAGGAAAAACATGGCGAGCACAGATTTTATGACACACACACGCGAACACACACTGAGGGAGGGAGAAAGTGACGAGGCAACCCTCACAATCACAGCCTTGTACGAAGAGAGGGAGAACCGGCCCCTCTCTCCTCCCCATTTCTTTCCACTGTGGAATGAACACTATGTAAAATAAAAGAGGAAGTGCCCCCCCCCCCCCCCTTTCTGTCCATCTACTCCCACCCCCACCCCCCCTGTTATCATGCCCTTTATTTACCTTATTCCCTCTTTCCCTCCACCCCGACTAAACAAGCACACAGGTCTGAGGACCATCTGTTACTGCTGAGCATTCATGTGTGAGAGACACACAAACACAAAAGCCGCACGCACACACACACAAACACAAACTAGAATGCAGAGATTTTTTTTATCCTCTCAAACCCGGGGATGGTATGCATGGACACACACACACACACACACACACACACGCGCACGCACGCACAACAAGGAAGGAATAATGAGTCACAGGTTTGTGAGCAGAGGACGGACAGACGGCAGGCAACAGACGAAGAAGAGGAAGGGGGACGAGGCACGAAGAAAGAGAGAGAGAGAGAGAGAGTGCATTGCAAAAAAAACCTCCAAACATTGCTGAGGTTGCGTTTTCCTGAATCATACACTCGGAGGCCTACATGTGTGCGCTCAGACACTCGGCCAAGTCCCCAGTCAGTGGCTCCACTGGAGACCGTGGGCCGGCCAGCACTCACGGAGAAAGCCTCCTAACGTTTGATTAAAAGCAGCCGAGTCCGAACAACCCGTCATTGTAGCCGACATCTAACCGAAAAGATCGGAAAATACATTTGTCTCTTTCTCCCTCTTTTTCGTGGACAGAAAAGCTGCTGAGAAACCGGGTGCCTGGTATTGATAAGGGCCAAAAAAAAAAAATCCTGCTGGCGTACTTCTGCAGCTGAGGAGCGTGACGGCAGCGGAATTTACAAAGTGTGTGCAGAGGCCTTGTGCGTGTGTGTGTGTGTGTCCGTTTGCCTCACTCTCCGTAACTCCTTCCCCTCCCTACGCCCCACCTGGTACTTTTGACGAAAAACATTTTTTCCATCCAAATTTTTAACACGAAAAGTCATTTCGTTGAACCAATTCGGAATGACCCGCATTACTAATTTTTCAACTAATCGGACCCTTTTATTTGACCGTATCCTTCCATCCACCCTCCTTTTTCTCCACCTTTTTTTATAAAGTTTATTTGTTCTTTCGGGGGTTCTCAAGAAAACGAGGAAATACATTTCTCTGGCCTTTGAATTTCAATTGAACTGGTCCCAGACGGTTGAGGCTTTTCCACGGAAGAAATCCCGAGAGCTGGTGGCTCCGCTCACGTGGACCCGAAAAGTCCTGGTTTACTGCCGGGAAGCACACTCGAGTGCCGGTCCGGGGTCTCCCTCACGCCGCGTCTGTCGCTCCCGGCGACCAAAGAGGTACGAAAGAGGCCCGGGAAAAAATGGAGGACGGCAAATAAGGAGGGACGGGAAAGAAGAAGCCACCGCTCCTTTCCTCTGCTCGTCGACCCGAGGGTAAAAAAGGCCCGGCCAGCTGTAACGGGCACTGCACTGTTCAAATATTATTTGGACACTTTGACAGTGCTTCTCCAGAACAATAAAATATTAATTTCCTAAACCTAAAACGAACTGAGGACGATGCCATTCGGAGACCTGTGACTTGCCACTTCTGACGCACACAAACATGCACCTTTAGGCTGAACGCAAACGCACAACTTCTGTCGCACCGCCGACACTCGGTATTAGACACGCCGGATAAAACCCACACAATGCTTGCACGTCTGGCTCCATGCTGTTTGTGCGCACACGCGCGAACACAAAAACACCGCTAGGCAACTGAGCAATGTGTGTCCGCGGGAAGACGCACAAACACGTCCACGCAGAAAGCCCAATTGTCCTGACACACATGTAGGCGAACCTGCCGACAAGCACGCAAAGGGCATAAATTCTCTCTCGCTCTTATGCACCGCCTGTCTCATGCGCACGCACAAACACGCGCACGCACACACACACACACACACACACACAGCTCTGCAGGAGTACAGTAGGTGATGGATGGAATCCAGCAGCCTCAGAAACGGACAGAGATCTTATTGTTCAGCTGAATCCGATTCGACGGAGGGACAGTAGGGTCACAAAACAGCTTATTCTAACACTGCGTATTGTTGCATCCTATTGTGGCCATTTCATTGACTTCGTCTGTTGGCCAAACGCAAACCGGCCACCGTTTAGGAGACAAAAAGGTCTGTGTCCTTGCGCGAGACGACGAGAGAGAGAGAGAGAAACAGAGGAGACGAGTCACGCTTAACATTTAGCATTCCAGACATTCCTTAACAAGCATCAGTGCAGTAGATTATTAAAGCATAAATTATTGGCCGGACAAGTGCGAACGTGCCATTTGGGATGTTGGTTATTCTGGTTAGTGAATCCACGGTGACGCGGCACAAAGCAGAGGCAGTGAAGACGGAAGGAGGGGGGAGAGACACAGAGCGGGGCGGGCGGAAGCGAGGTGAAGTTAGTGGGCCGAGGCGTGAAGAAGTGAGGGAGGACGGAGGCCGGGAATGCGGTGTGCTTTCCTCTGCAGGGGCATGAGAGCCTCTCAGTATGCGTGTGTGTGTGTGTCACAATTAGTAGGAGGTAGCCTAATTCGATTTCCTAACACAGAGATGATGGCAAAGACAGAGAAGCGGGAGAGCGGGGGGGAGGGACGGAGAGAAGGAAGCAAGCGCTGACTCACTGCGTGATGACAGAAATAGAAGAAGGGAAGAGGAGAGAGGAAGAGAGGGAAGACGAGCACGGGGACCAGGGACGAGAGACTGAAGAGAAAGTGGCGGGAAAATGAGATCACCTTGAGTTAAACGGGGAGAAAGAAAGGGAGTGAAACCTTACAGCACATAGGCATAGACTTAAATAAGAGTGTGTGTGTGTGTCGCTAAATGTGAAAGATGCCGTTAGTGGCAGGAGGCCAAATATGAGGGATCGATCCAGCGCTTCGTCGGTTCCTTCATTCTCCCCGACTCGGCTTGCTTTGAATAAGTGCACAGACACAACGCACACACTCAACCTTTGAGGTTTATGGACGCACAAACACAAGGACACACGGGCACGCTGCATACACACAGTCACACACACACACACACACTCTCTCTCACACGCATTAAGGTGGCGGCGCATTTTCTTAGAGGAGGGATTTATTATCCGGTGATGTAATGTCACAAGTGCCTTTCCCAAACACTATTACTTTAGCGTCGAGTTTTTATCGGGAGCAAAGCCTCAAAGCCCCGAATAAACCCTCTCCCCCTTTCCCTCCAGCGCCCAGGATTCAGCCAGTGACGTTGCCGCCCCCCGCCCTCCCCCTCTCTGCGCTGCGGCCCTGAAGACGCCGGCGCGGGTGACGCGTGAAATGAGGCGGCGAGGGTGCAAATCACGTCTTCTATGATATCGAGGCCTTCCTGCCAGACCTCGCTGCGTCTCCGTCTCACTCCAGATGGCTTCTGCACCAGCAGACAGCTGGGAGCCCCCGACCAAGTGCCTCCCCTCTCCCCCTCTCCCTCTCCCCCCATGCTTCATCCGTTTAGCCGTTGTCAAGGCCGCCTGGCGTCCCCCAGGGAGAAACGCTCCGGTGCCAGAAACACACACACACACACACACACACACACACACACACACACAAACGTAAATGCACACACGCACACGGAGGGGCGCTTCTTTCCGTACCTGTGTCTCCTCCTGCACCACTCGGTACTGTTCCTTCCACACGGACATCTTCGTGGCTTCGTCCTTCCTCAGCGCTCGCTCCTTCTTCAGCTCTGGACTCCAGAACGTCTTGATGGAGTTCATCGAGGAGCTCAACTTGGACTCTTTGGCCTCCAGCTGAAAAGAAGCCAGCCACCCAGTTTGTTACTTGTTTTTAGCATAAATGGATCTGTTGTTTAGAAGCAGTCTGTGTGTGTGTGTGTGTGTGTGTGTGTGTGTGTGTGTGTGTGTGTGTCCCTACTTCTCTGCGTAGGAGTTCGTTCTCTCTCAGCACTTCTCTTAACTGCGTCTGCAGGTCTGACATCGCTCCGTCTCTCACCTGGCAACGCAGCAACAAAAGTAAACTCTTTTAGACAATAGCAACATTGTTTCGTATATTTTGTTCCTGTGTGACATTTCGTCTATTTGCAGCTGTCACAGCAGATCCTGGATCAGCAAAAAGGTCTCGCATTTTGTTTGTAAAGCCCCTTGTCACCATTGCTTGAGACTTAAAATGTGGAGGCTGATATTTATTTTCATGTAGCACAAACCCAACAATTCAATATTAATGAAAAATGCTCCCCTCGCAAATGTTTAATTCATCCTGAAGAATTTAAAAAATCTTGGATGAATTTTTTAAACAACACACACATTTTTTTAAAAAACTTCAGAAGCAACAAATAAGAGATCTTTGGTTTAATAGCATCCTCTCAATTGATTAATGATAAATTGATAAATGAGACATGTGAAAGTCAGCAAAGGAAGTGAGTCAGAAGGAGTTTTTTTTTTAAATGATCCGAATTAGGTGGAGGCAGGAGGATGAAGGAATGAAGGGAGCTCTCGGCTTATGACTAATGGTGCGGAGGGGAGGAGGAGGGCAGACCGTAGTCTATTTAAACATACTGTAAAAACACCCACACAGCTCTTGTATTATTTAAATCGAGCCGTGACTTAAGGAGCAAATAGTGACACTCGAAGACGTAAGCCCAACTCAACCGCTGCAAAAGGACTCGAGCGCCAGCTGTTCTTTCAATTTCGGCACAAATGTGGGACAAACATGATTAACGCCCCAAATCAATGTAACCAGCATATTTCTAAAGTTCATTTGGGCGCCTCGGTTTTCCCGCGGCGTGCCGGACAGCGAGGACTCCTCAAGAGTCCTATTCACTGCCACGAGGTTGCCAGGCAACCGGCAGAGATTTGGAGAAAGCCACAGCTGCAGTCGGGGGAAAGAAATAAAACCCGGCACACGCCTCACCTGTCTCATGGAATGAGGCACAGTCGCCACCTGTTGAATCTGGTTCTGCAGCTCCGACCCGAAGGCTATCGCGTCGCTGTGCATGGCCCCCCCGCCGCCCCCTCCGCTGTTTATGTTGGGACTGCTCCCCCTGACCCCGTAGGGGACCCGGGTCCCGGCCCTGCCCAGGGTCATCGTGCCCTTGGGCACGGAGGGGTTCATGCCGCCGCCCAGGCTCCCGATGCCCACGGGGTCGTCGGCCGCGTCGCTGAAGTACATGGGGCCGCCCGTGGCGTAGGCGGCGTTCAGCGACTGGATGTTCTCCATGGAGAGCGTCTTGCAGGAGCCGGTGAGCCCGCCGGCGGAGCTGCTGCTGCTGTTTCGCCTGTGGCTGAGGCGCGGCGAGCGCGGGAGGCGCGGGGAGCGCCCGGGGCTCCCGGACGCCGAGCCGTTGCCGTTGGATCCGACGGCGTCGAGCTTGGAGACGGAGCGCGAGCTGCCGTACATGGCGGGAGGGGAGGCGGAGCGCGGGTGCACTTGGGGGGTGGGTGGGGGGGGTGAGTGGGTGGGGGAGACGGAGGAGCGGTCGCTCCAAATGAAGAAATAGAGCCAATCAAAAATACATTCTCAGGATTACAGAAAAAAAAATTAATTAAACTTCTAGTTTAGTCCTTCTTGACTTGAAAAATCCTGACCCTGTGTTGACATCGTCGTGATTAAGGCCTTTCCGAAAGAAAAAAGCTCACTGGAATTAATGCGCTTTGTCGGAAAGCGGGAATCGATGGGACTTCCCTTTAGATAAAAGGCAGCGAGTAAATCCAAGAGGCTCAGGGTGAAGGGATCTCCTAAAAAGAAAGGGAGACAGAAAAAAAGACACAGTCTCAGTGATCTGGTTGGAGAACAGGCTTCTGCACGTCAGGCACCGAAAGAAACCCGCTGGGTCATTTTTAAAGCAGGTTCTGGTTTGGGCTTGAACCACGGGTTGCGACTGGTTTCATCCCTTTTACAAACATTTATAAACAGAAGGGTTAAATACAGCTGGCTGGTCAAATGCCAATCTGTTGTGCTGATAAAAAGGGATCTCTCGCTCAGTAAGATCAACGTTGGACCTGCTTGTGTAACGCTAAAATGAAAAAGGTCAAAGTCTGACCTCGTCAATAACGCTGATCAAAGAAGTTGAAAAACACCCTTCATTTTCTCCCCTTTTCTCTTCCACGGGTTTAAGCGTCAGCTGACGGTTCACATGATCACACAACTTTGTTTAGCCTCTCAACCTCCAATAGCATCGTCAGACACCTCCGGCAGTCACGTCAGTTACCGACCTGCAGCTGTGACAACAGATCAGCTGATCTGACATTCATGAAAGAATTCATAATTATTACTTCGTCTCCCGGAGGAATAACATGTACTGATATGCAACGACCCTTTTCTTATTAATCAAGTCAATTATATCCCTGTAATTCTACTCACCACTAATAATGTGTAAAGAAAAAAGATGAGTACATGAATGAATACATCTCTCTATCTGTCGTATTGCTGTAATCCGTCACACTGAATGCTTGGAAACATTATTCGGAGCTCAATTATCAATTAAGATGGATATTTGTCCAAAATGTAAACCGTATCAGGTATATACAAAAAGGTATAAATCTGCAACTTTTACAGCGTTGGCAAAAAAAGTGAACACAAAACGGCTCTGACATGTTGCTGATAAATACCTCGGGAGCTACTGAGAATTCAGGGCTGTCTGTGGCAAATACGGATTTCCCAGGGACCCTGAAGTAACCACCTCAAGCTCGGCACACATTTATTTTTCAAGCTTCTGAATGGTGGAGAATTTAGAAAGTTGGGAAATTATAAATAAGCAACCTTGGCTGTTGCCTCCTGCGGTCGGCCATTGTGTGAAATAAGGCATCTTTACTTTAAAAAAAAAAAAGGATGCACAGCAGGTCAACAGTCATCCTCAGTCATTTGGGTATCCCCGGAGGCAGTGATGTCATCCACAGGTCAGTGGAGACAGGACCCGCGGGACACACCACCTGATCCAAGCTCTCCCCTTACAGGAACAACCTAAAGTGAACCAAACCGCTGTGTAACAAGTCAAGAAGGAAAACCTCCGTGGGCTTTATTTGTGTGAACAGTCTCGTCTTCAATCAGTTGCCTCTCGCTAATTGCTACCTAAAAAAATGTTTGTTTTTAGAATAATTCACTGCGTCCCCCCCGCCCCCACACGAGTTCGTCGTCCCCTTTTTAAACTGACTGCACCGCTCCTCTGAGTCCCGACGCGGACCTTTAACAGCCGTGTTTTTTTCTGCTGAAAAAAAGATCTTTGGCCAGGGAGATGTTACTGACAACCAGTCAGTTATACACACACACACACACACACACACACACATATAGGGACCATCTGCTGTGTCTCCCCTTAGGCCAAAAGCACATACCTGGAAAGAAACAGGCCTGGGCCCTGCCTCTAGCCTGTAACACATGTATTTACAGTACATGCATTTATATCTACACACAAAGTCACAAGGAGCAGAACCGTGGACACAAATCTACACTCATGCAAATGAACTCAGGTGCACATCAGCTCAGCGACGGTGAGGGATCACGTCACAAACATCACGCACATCTAATGCTAATGTCAGACTAATGAGACGAAGAGAGTAGGTGTGTGTGTGTGTGTTTAGGGCTTTTCCTCCTCCTCCCCTCTGGACTTGCTGACCTGCACATAATCTATATTCTCGTGTTCCAATTCTCTCTATAACACAAACATGCGCGTTACGTCTGGGCCTTCATTTAGCCATTTACTGCACACGACTTTGGCATCTGCTCATCAACGCTGGTGTCAGTGGTCGGAGGGTTGAGAGCCCGGCTCAAAGGCGCCTTCGCCATCACTTCCCCGGGGTAATAATCCACAAACTGATCAGAGGGCTGCCACTATCACGATCCAGCAATGACATTGTATTTTACGGGACGGTAAATGCACATCCATCCTCTTCTGGAACTGCTTATCTCGCTTGGGATCGCGGGGAGCTGGATCACTTCCCAGCATGCATTGGGCGAGGCTAGCGCACATCCTGGACAGAGCACAAATATATCACAGGGGCCAACACGCAGTTCTTTTTTTTTTATTTATTGGCTTGAGGTCGCCATGGAAACTGCAACACGCACTAGTTTTTATTTGCTACAGTTCAAAGAGTGCTCGGGGTGAAAAAAACAACCTAAAGCATAAAAAACCCACATGAACCGACCAGACTTTTTTTTAAACAAAAAGCACCACCCCGCAAGAAGCGCACGCACACAAACACACACACACACACACACACGCATGCCAGTGACGCACTTGGCATCGTGAGATGGGAGAAAACACGAGCGTATGACGGTGCTGATACCCATCTGTCGACGGGCTTAGCGTCCCTCCTGCCCCCTCACCCAAATGTGAAAAAGTGACGCGGTGCTGCGGTAACAAACGTCTGTTAGGCGGCGCTGCGCCAAAAAGCAGTTCACTCCTGACCCGGAAGAACAGTCGCATGACGAAAATGACTTCAGGCCCCATCCCACAGTCGCCACTTGAAGCCGAGGCTCGCAATGTTATTTCATGTGCTCTCGTGCACAAGATGGGCTGGTTTATTGTGACCATGTTAGGGGCTCCAACGGATGTTTATTGACATTATGGGTGAATTCTATCGGTTTTATCATTAGTTCTTTTCACTTAAAAATAACATTCTTCTTAAAATAAATATTTACATGTTGCAAGTCAAAACTGGTTATTTTTTGCTTAAGAAAAGTTTTTACTAATCTGACAATTTGATCAACATTCATACCAAAAAATAGAGTGTTGTCAGCAAACATCTGACTGGGGCATCTATGGTTACAGCTGTACCTTCCCTTTCATCCGAAGGCAGTACTGTGTACACAAACAATAAAGACCGACCCTGAAACGGGCCCGCGAGTGAACTCAGGAACCAAAACACAGCCATCGCCTCTCTGTCTACAGGAAACGTCGGCACGCACGCACATTTCGCCTTCCGCAGACTCACACAAGAGTCCAGGAATCCCATCAAAAGTAGCCGCGGTGCGACGCCGACCTCCGGACGAAGAGGCGACTGCGGACTCGACGTTGAGGCCTTTTAGGAGAATAAGCTGGACTCGTTATCGGACGCGTGACTCTCAGCACATCCATTTATTTATCTGGTTGCTCTTTGCCTCCCGTCCCCCCTCCCCTCTCCGACGCTTTCACTCCCTCGCTCTCCCTTTCTCCATCAGCATTCCTGAAGGTGTTCAGCATGCTCTATTTATGTGACGAGCACACATCAGTCTGTCACGCCGCACAATGCACACGCACACCGCTCAGACCTATACTTTCAGCGTGGGAGACGGATTCTATAAGGTTTATGCGTGTGTGTGTGTGTGTGTGTGTGTGTGTGTGTGTGTGTGTAGGGAGCGCTGCCTCAGAACAAATGCATTACACTCACCCGTAACGTTATTATTCACCGTGACTCTCGCGTTCCGTCGGGCTCGTTGTGATGCGATCGTGGGGAACACGCGTCTGCGGAAGGGAACAATGTTGGCTTTTTTTGACGCTCAGCAGCGGCTTCATCATGACGGCGCTAACATCAGTTCTCTGAGATGTGTCCAAAGGGGAGGTGGATAATCCCCTGTTACCGGTGTAGCAGCGCGTGTGTCAACCAGGACAGTATTTCCTTCTAATAACTTCAAGGAATTACATGGATGGGACGTTTATTTTCTGCGAAACCAGTACCCAACTTTTAGATCTCTTACGAGAATTCCCTTGTTACGGCAAAAAAACAACCGAGTGTATGAGATTTAAAGTAAATACACAAGTAGGCGTTAGAAAATAAGAATTAGCTGACACAGAAAACAAAACTGAAGCAGGAAAGAAATCTGCTAGCATTTGAAATACATCACAGAAATCAGAAGATCCAAGATCTTAAGATGCATCGGAAGGGTTGCAGTGCAATATTTCCATTATTTCGTACAATCACTCGTACAAGTCATTCGGGATCTTCTCCTACTACTAAATCATTTATCCCTGACGTGTGATCCAGATTACGCTACGGGGGCGAGTTATGGATGAGTGATTGAAAAGCAAAACCTAACTCGCCTCCAATAGTTAAACATCATTGTCACGCTGTAAAACTTGAGACAGCGTGAGGCGGCTGTACCTCAGAGAGAAAAATCGATCCTGCATGAGCGATATCAGAATCCAATAGCCAAGCGACCGATGACACCCGGGAGAAGATGTCAGGCAGAAGATGTCTGGGCAAGATAAAAGATTTTAGCTCAGCGGCGTGAGAGTGACCGAGCTATACGTGTAACTCGCGCTCCGTGCCGCCAGCCCTTTCGGCGATAAGACACATAATACCATTCAGGCACAACTCCGATAAGGCACCGATAGCCATCTGCTCCAGTCTATTGTGTACCGCAGGAAATTAATCCGAGATGCAAGCCGGGCAAACAGAACGCGCACACCAGCACGCGCACACACACACACACACACACACACAGGGTGACTCACGAGGAAGCACGCACATCCACGCACGTGCTGCCGCACAAAAACGCACATCCACGAAAGCACACCTATCTGGATCTGGGCTGCTGCCTACATGTGCAAATGCGGCCAGCGGGCCGCTTGAGGCTGCACAGCTAACGGGAAGGCAGGAGAGCACAAAACTGATTCGGAGGTGCGTGAGGCAGTTGATGAAAGAGAGGAGGGAAACACTCCCCCGGCTCATCTTGTGAGGAAAAAAAAAAGAGTGTGCTGTCTTTCCAGGTTAAATGAGGATGAAGGGAGTTGTGAGGCTGACCCAAGCACCCCCAAATAAAGAGTCTGTCTGTATATATGGGAATAAATACAAACAAGGCCCTTAGAGATTAGGCTTTCAAAGTCAAGGTGAGTTCTGGGAGGCGGCGTGAAGGAGCCACAGGCCTACCGTCCTCGTGTTGAGAGAAAACAACAAGATAAAAGATGATGTGGAGCATGGAGACACAGGTGGTCCATCGGGCTCAGCACAAAGGTTCTCTTGCTATCAAGAGTTCAGAACCAGACGAATGCTGCGAAAAATTTGGAAACAAAAAATAAAATAAAAAGCGAGGACATTGAAAAAAATCCTAAGTGGAAGGAAGGCGCTCACCCGGTGTTCCCGGGGGAGGGGCGGTGCAAAATCACGGAGGAAATCACGGCGGCACCCTCCTCAACGCCCCCCCCCCATCACACGCAGCAGATTTCGCCTCCCCTCCCACGCGAATCAGTGTGTTTTACTCGAATCAATGGGGGGGGGGGGGTATCCAAGTTGTGGCAGCGTTAAAATAAACAACAACACCATTCACCCACAAGTTCACCTATTGTATTACTTCCGACGAGTGCAGAACAAATCAACTGGACTTAAATAAACTTAAATAAGGATTAAAAAAGGTTCCGATGGGAACATTGTAGCATAATCGACAATTTCACATAGATGTTATTAGCCTCTTATTAGTAACCTGGCGGAACACTCGGTTTATTTTAGGTTAACAGGAAGAAGCTCCAAAAATGTTTTAAACAAAACAGTTACATGATTGCGATTGAATGTACCCCCCACCCCTCTCTCCCTCCACACGGGGTGTCTAGCAGCTGACCGGGGAACTGCTGCACCTCAGCGTCACATTAGATTCACGGTCACGAGCGGTCCTGTTACCCCACGGAACGTGCGCGCGACGCGCCACGCAGACGAACGCAGACACGACCGAGAAGTGGCCGACATGCTTACGACACACACACACACACACACACACACACACACACACACACACACACACACACACACACACACACACACACACACACACACACACGGTGGCCTGCGTAATAGTACATGCATGTGCACACGCACACGCTCAGACCGCCCGGCTGGCGGTGCTTACGTTACTGCCCCTCGGTTGTGAAATAAGCGCTGTGTTTAAAAGAGAAAAGGGGGCAAACGCCAGAGAGAAAGGCCAGTCTCGTCTGGTCTTCGGTTACCGAGCCGCTGTCAAACCTCCGAGCGACGCTTCGTACCGTGAACCGACGTCCGGCAGAGGGTGCGGCGCGGCTGTCTCTCTCTCTCTCTCTCTCTCTTTTTTCCGGGCTTGTCCTTCGGTCTCGCGTCCGTCTCCCGTCTCCCGTCTCTCACTCCTTCCCGTCTCTCGCCAGCTCTCTGCCACTGGCGGCTTCCCCGCTGCTCGGGCGCTTCCGTGACGTCACGACGGTGGAGAGCGCGCCCCCGAGACGTATATCCCCCCTCCTCCCTCCTCCTCGTCCTCGTCTCTCCCAGAGCAGAGTCACGTGCACTACTAATCCGTAACTATCCACGAAGTGACATTTGAACCAGATGTAGTTTTCATATTTAAAATCTATTTTTCCCTATTTATGCGATATTATTTTCAATTCATCGTTTTCGTTAGGAATTTTACAAAAGTAATTTTACAAAATTATTTAAAGAATGTAGGCCACCATGAGTTCTAAAAGTAAAAAAAAAAGTCAATGCCAAATGCATCATTATATACGATTATTAAATATTCTTACTTAAACAGCAATTTCATGTTGTCGTTGGTTTGGGTGGAGCGGATTTCACAACTATTATTGCACAGTTTTGTGTTATTTAATCTGTATTCTGATGCATACAAATCCAAAAGATTAAGGGCCTGTTGCATAAAGTATAATATTTCTCCCTGAACTGTGGTGGAGAAGATTTAATGAGGAAAATACTACACAATAAGCCACTCTTACCAGGAGATGATGACCAGAGATAAGTACTGTGCAGTGGCAGTGAGCCGAATGGGTCAGTAGAAGCTGAATGGATTCATATGGTTCCTTAAAATACCTCTTGATTTGTCTTTTTTCACCACAAACCTGCATTGCAGTCAGTGCGTTTCATTTGAAGTCATGTTAAATTGATTAATACATCAGTTCTACTTGTTCTTTTCATTTCCTCCCCCTTTCCTTATTTCATTGTGAGGATCCTTATGAGTTGTTTATGTTATTATGTATTGGACCTGTTTCATTCTCAATCTACTGACTTGCTGACTGAATGACCTACATGCAGTATCTGACTAG
Source organism: Apeltes quadracus (assembly GCA_021346845.1). Classification (NCBI taxonomy): domain Eukaryota; kingdom Metazoa; phylum Chordata; class Actinopteri; order Perciformes; family Gasterosteidae; genus Apeltes; species Apeltes quadracus. The sequence continues at coordinate 8,419,815 of CM037915.1, read as the reverse complement.
AAGATGGAGCATATTTCATCCTCGTGGACTCCCAGGTCCCTCTCACACACGAACACACATCATCCTATAGTCCTTCCAACCATACACAAACCAAAGACACACATACATACACACACGCACACAGCAAACACACTGTGTGCCAGTTCCCAGGGCGCCAGTCAGTCAGACAGCTGAGCGGAAGTATAAATAGTCTGCCGGCTACAGTTCCCCTTGAGAGAAGAATCCCGTTATTGGTGGTCCTCTCTAACGTCCCCGTTAACCCAATCAGTGGATACTTTCCCCGGTGTTATTATTATTTTAAGGAAAACACCTGACACCCCAACATAACTCAGGGCCCCTTTTTCTTTATTAAAGCGACATGCACGCATATTACACAGCACGTTCAGAACAGACCACAGTCATTCATCACATTTCCCTCGGCATTGAGTAGAAGCTCGCGTTAAAAGTGGATTGCTACCCCTAGAGTCAAAACATTAAAAAAAACACACAGTATATGTTTACAAGTGTTAGAATACTGATAGTTGAAAACTGGTACTGCTCTAATAACAGGACCTTCAAAAATGATGATCACAATTCACTCAAGCCAAAGGTATATATTTTAAAAACTTCAACAATAAAATATATTTTGTGCGTACAACAAGGTCTACTTTCACATGAGCCTAAGAAAATGAAAACATGTTTACATTTGAGGAGCAGTAACAAGACATTTTTGGCAGTAAAAGAACCGAAATTGGATCTCATAAAAGCAATTTGAGAGAATGCTGCCATCTGCTGGTCACATGCGAATACACTGTACGTATATATATTATTTATATATATATTTAGTTTTTCAAGATCCACATATGCATCAGGTCTCTTTGTCCCTCACAGGGGTCACATGTGATTACACCAATAGTACAATAGTAGTACTAAATAGTCCTAAAGTACAGAGGGGATGTATCTAAGTAAACTGAAATAATTTACATTATTGTTTTAGCTGATGAGATTCTACGAAGCGAGTCAACATAGAGCTGTTAAGTAGACGGGTAGAGCGACAAATGTTCACAACCATAATACTTCATTTCTTTTGAAAAACATTTTTTGACCATCACCACACAGCAGAAGCGTGTGTGTGTGTGTGTGTGTGTGTGTGTGTGCACACATCAGTGAATGCGCATCATGAGCCACGGGAAGTATCCAGTGCTCTGCATGGCGAAGGTACTGATGAAGAAGTTGAGGGATGTGGTGATGAAGACTATGACGGTTGTCACGTTGTTCAGGTAATCCAGACGTTTCTGCAGTGTGGAGTTATTCAGGTCCCGACGTCCTGGCACAAACACACACACACACACACACACACACACACACACACACACATATACACGCATACACACACAACAACATAGAGAAAGTTTGAGAGTTCAAACTACACCCGGTGTCGCACATAAATCCTTCTTTCGGCCTCGACGTGCTGCTTTTTGATATCCGCATCGTGATTCTTCAAAGCACAATGCCACTGCATTTCTCGCCTTCAAACGCTGACATCTCGACACACTTGCGAAAAACACACTTGCGTCACTTGCGACATTATTATAATGTGCACCTGTTGCTAACAGACCTCGATCCGCTCCAAAGGACAAAAACCACAACAGGCTCTGCATAAGCTTCTGTTAAATCGCTCCATTTATTCAGCAGAAAGTGTGCGTACATATTAGAGGGATGTGTCTTCATTATATTACCCTGCTTTTTATCTGCTATTGAACCCTAAAACAATGTTCTATGTCAAACAAGCGTCTTTGAAAATAAACCACATCAAAAAATGTTTCTAAATACAAAGTTTAAAGCCATTTTAAAATAGACATAATATTAACACTTTTGAACATGCATGTTATTGCAGCCAACAAAATAGTACATATTTACATAGATATTTAGTTGGTTAAAGGGAAGATATTTTAGTTGGATGACAATGTGAGACACATTCCAAGAGCCTGAACGGTAACTGTAACTGTGAATCAGCAGGTTGACAGAGTGTGCACACGTTTGATCAACTGAGTGGGTCTGTGGTTGTGTGTGTGTGTGTGTGTGTGTGTGTGTGTGTGTGTGTGTGTGTGTGTGTGTGTGTGTGTGTGTGTCAGAAGTGGAGTCGAGCCAGCAGCCAGCGGAAGAAACCCGTCCTCTTGGATCCGAAGAAGCTGACAAAGAAGTTAACCACCGCGGTGAGGAAGATGACACCTGTGGCGAGGTTGTTCAGGTAGTCGAGTCGTTTCTGATTGGACACCACGTTCAGGTCCCTGCGGGCTACAACACACACACACACGCACACACACACACACACACACAGACAAACGCAGAATTTCAAACACTTACAACACATCCACACACAGTCACACATGTGCTTACTCACACATGAAATCACAGTTGCTCCATACGTGCAGTGACGTACTCGCCCAGCGGCCTCTAGAAGCCCTGTGAACCTTTTACGATGACTAAACAAATTTTAGATGGAGGCGAGACAAAGAAAAATGGACGCAATTACACTGCAGTGCAAATTGAGGGGAAGAAACGTCCTCTAAACGCAAGCGAGAAAGCGTAATTGAAGCGGCGCGTTTGTTGGACGCATTTTTGGGACGGGTGGATTTGACCTTTGGACAGAGGCACGCTCAAATTCCACACAAGTCAACTTCCAACACGTTAACGTGCCGTTTCTCCGCCCCCGTGAACGTACGTGCGGGGCGCGTTGTCTGTCGCGGGGGCCTACAGGACGAAGCGCTGCAGCAGCCACCGCAGGAAGCAGCTGCGCTGCGTGCCGAAGGCGGCTTTGACCACGTTGACGACGAGCGTGAGGAGGACGATGCCGGTGGTCAGATTGTTCAGGAAGTTTAACAACCGCTGGCGAGAGGGGAGGAGGGTCAGCTCACAACGAGCTGCACGCGCACACAAACGCACACGCACACACACACACACGCATACATACGTAACACACAGGGAGAAACATACACAAACACACACACACACACACACACACACACACACATCTAGTTGGTCGCTTAGGCCAATCCATTCATTCTGTATGAAGTACAGAAATACTGCGATTGATTAGTACTTTAAGTAGGATGATAAGTCTCAGGGTGTGTGCGTGTGCGTGTGTGTGTTTACACAGTGTCAGACTCTTTCCCTACTTTCCAGATAAGTCTCCGTATTCCTACGATCAGAAACGCTAGAAATGCACCCTGGCAAAGAGGCCCGTGCGCTCCATCCCGAAGACGGAGATGAAGATGTTGGTGACAAAGACGAGGAAGATGAGGACGGTCGTCGTGTTGTTCAGGCCGTCCAGGCGCTTCTGATTGGCCTCTTCGTTGACGTCTCGCCGAGCTGCAAAAATGTGCACAAACAAACACACGCGCCAAAAAATAGCAGCAAAACAAAAACAAAAAACTAAGCAAAGCGTTAACTTTCATCAGCCTTTTTATGTTCAGAGCTCGTGTCTGAGAAAGAGTGTATTCGGTGGCTACTTCAACATGCACCAGGTGCACCTCCACAGCTAATCGGTATTCTGTGCGTTAGTGTGTTAACATGAGTGGTTAAGAGCACCGAGGATGGATCTCTGATTCATTTCAAGCCCACTAATGCTGTAATACGATTGGCTCACCGATGATGATGATCAGGACTCCGGCCACTATCTGCAGAGCGAGGGAGAAGGAGATGAGTGTCAGGACGGCAGCGTAGTACCTGACGGAGAAAGAGAGAGAGAGAGAGAGAGAGAGAGAGAGAGAGAGAGAGAGAGAGAGAGAGAGAGAGAAGCGTTACGCAACACAGGTTTATCAATGAATATGCCCTGAGGCAGCGGTGAACATTATAATCTAGGGGGAAGTCCACAATCATCTCAAAAGTGAATCATCTCAATGAACTGCCTTGCAGTGAGATGCTGCAGTTTGTCCTTTGCTTGTTCTCTCTTTCCCTCTCTCCCTCACACACACACACACACACACACACACACACACACACACACAGACACACACTGCACCTGTATCCAGCTCCCTGCTCGATGACAGTCTTCATGTGGGTGATGTTAGCCAGGAACAGAGCGATGTCCAACATGCCCTCCGCTGCCGTCTTCTTGGTGGCGTACAGGTTCATGTTCAGAGTTGAGGGTGAGCCTCCCTGAAAGATTTAAGGATTCATATTAGAGATCTCAAGTGATCTCAAGGGCTTCGAAAGGGACACTTTTTCTTTTTTGTGTTGTCTGACATGAAGACAATAAACTAACATAATCTGGAGACTTGGAAAAAAAAACAAAAAAAGGCAAGAAGTGACTAAAGGCCAAGTTTCTGTGCTGAGGTTTGACCAGGAGAGGGCAGCAAAGACCAAGATCAACACCGCAGGAACTGCCTGGAAGTGACTGCTCGGTGTTTTTATTCATTAATGCTCAAATCAAACTTGCAGACATGCATCAGCTTTATTCGTTGTACTAGATGTAAGTAGACTTCCTTGTGTTGCAGAAGGGATGAGACAAGCTCTTATTTTGACATGTTTTATTTTATTCTAAAATAACAATAGTCATTGTAGGACATTGGATAGCTCATGTACAATTGCGCTGCATGTTTACGTATGTGCATCAGCACGATCTCTATTTTCATAGTTTTTCAACTCTCGCCCCCCAAAAAAGGGAAGATGTTCCAACATCTTTCGATGACGCCTTTCTACGTCGAGGTTTCTCTCGACCCGGCTCCCGTATTTCAGAGCGCGCACATGTTGGACTACTTAACACTTCCCTACAGATTAAAGCGTTCTTTCGGGAGACAAATCACTTTACCCGAAGCTGCGTCGGCGCAGTTTGAAACAGTGCGGTCTGTTTTTCTTTCGTCTCCACAGAAACAGAGCAGCCGTCGATGGCAGACGTATATAGATCACGTGTGCGGGGAGACTTTCTCAACTTCACGGCCTTCCTCAGTCGCCAAAATCAACAGAACGTAGACACTGCGCACGAGCAGTAATTGTTTCAAACCTGCAGCTTCTTCCCTCTTGTTTTTATGTGGCCCACAAGGACCTTTTTCATTTACTGAGGCCCTTAATGGGCTCCAGTGTTTGCAGCTCATTGTATTCACTCTCCAGTCGTCGTGGCAACGCCGTGGTAGATGTCAGCAGTCTTCTCGTGGGCCGAGATCATGTGCCTCGGTTTCTCCCTTGACCTTTTCAGACGGAAACTTGGCAGGTGCACTTTTGCAAAATATATATACAGTATATATATATATATATATATATATGTGTGTTTAAATGAGGTCTCTGTCTTATCGGGAGCGCGCCTTGATTTCTGGAACGAGAGCCACAAAGCCAGAACCAAAACAAACCGGCCCCTCCGGGCAGGAAGGAAAGAATGCCTTCTCGGGGGTATTTTTGGATAACCTGCACCTTGCACGTCATCCTAATGTTTACCAAGCCCCAAGTTAGATTTCAGGCCTGAATAAATCCATTCCTGAACAAGAACCATTTACCCGCCGATGCTGTGATCCCTTCATACGGCCCCCTCTCGCAGTACAGCTTGATCCAGACGGGGGGGGGGGGGGATCTCCAAGAAAGTATGAGGCAGTTCCTGGAACTGTAAGACTGTCAAAACACTACGAGCACGTGTTCCGAGCCCCTTTTGAATGTTTTGTGTGTGCGAGAGACGGAGAGAGAGAGAGAGAGACGGAGCTGGAAGGAAAAAGAGAGGAAGGGATGTGGGCAGGAGAAAGAAAAGAGAAGAAAAAGTTTGTATAAACGAGCTGGCCTGTTTCCATTTTTTATCCTTTGGGGACTCGTGTGGTCACAATTTATCAACCTCAGCTTTGGGCATGCCAGACACACACAAAACACACACACACACACACGCGCACACACACACACACACACACGCAAGCATAACATTGGAATAGCCTACATACAGTTCTATGGACCATGTGTGTTCACTTAGTTTAATGTCTCTTTAAATGTGCTTTTATGAAGCCTAATGTGAATTTATATTGGAGTTTATGAAATGATTATTTTAGTCCTATCGGTTTCCCCGGACACGGAGGAACGTACCCGGTTCCCGATGGATCATTGTCCCATCGCATGGTGGTTTTTTGGAGGTTTCTCTCTGATACTCAGAAGCGCTCAATAAAACTGCTTTCAAACTTTATATTCATTTCCTATTGCTATAAGATTAAAAACGGCTTTAACCGAAGAAGATGACTTATGTCCACGCATAATAAGAGATTAAATGGGAACATGCAGCTGCCACTCTGCATCTGCAAAGAGTTGCTGTGAGTGCGCTTGCATCATGTGATCGCTGGGAATGAGGGCTTTAGGATTATCACCAAATTAATTAATGGAACATATAATTGTGAGAATAACATCTTAAGTTGAACGCCTTGCTATTCAGACAGGGATATAAAAAGCCAAACCATGTATCACTCAGACAATAAGTATTTGACACATTCCAGCTTTGATTTGATGATGGCAGGAAATTAAAAAAAGTTGCGACAATTCATCCTGACGACAACTTGAATGAACGATGTGAAGCAGGTTTAATTACAACATGCTGATCATTTTAAATGTACCTCCAGTACTGATCTGGGTAAATTAACTTTACCCCTGTAGACAGAGGTTCTCTCCACTTCCCAGTGTTTTTTGTGAACATGTGGTATTTGCAGACTTAACGCATGTAAAACTTCCATTCCTGAATTTCACTGATGCACAGCCCAAAGCCCCGGGGACCGAATCACATAATGCACGCGCACCCACAACCGCTGCGCACACACAGCCACAACACACAAGGCGCACGCCGGAATGTGTTGCTGCATCTTTACAGATTTGTGTACATTTGTGGCCCCCCCACCCAAAAAAACGACAAGTCTGATCTTCTAATTGCACCTAAACACACACAAATATACACCAGACCACATGGGAGCCCCCCCCTCTTGACCTAACAGGAAGTGCCCCTCCCCTGCGCTCCTATTGGTTGCCAACGAGGCCAATAGGAAGGCAGGCCCAACTAGGAGTGGAGCTCTGGTTTGCTTCTAATTACTTCTTTTCACTGTTAGTCCGTCTCTATTTTCTCCGCCTGTCTGTTTTTCAGCGCCTGTTTCTCTCCTCTTTGACTCGGGCCCTTTGTTTCCTCATCTGCGTTTGTTTTCCCGCCTGTTTTATGTAGCTGCCATTTAGGGTGAGGGAGCACGAAGGAAGCGGAAAAGCAGATGAAGAGAAACTAATAGTGACACGGAGAAGAGTCGAGGCAGAGAGACGCGGGTTGCGTTTCCTCTCGTTGACTTGGCTGGCGGCAGAGCTGTGAACCCACTTACTACCAAACCATTCCGGCCTCACACTTTATCATGTATGTAGGTTTTTCTCCGAAATGACTCACTTCGCTTCCTGCCACAGTGGCTTTCCTTATGAAACAGGCACTCTGCAGTGTGTTGACAGGAAGTCAGAGCGTATCTATATGTTACAGCTGAACACTCATCGAGGGTAGAGATGCACTCGGCTCTTTTTATCGCCGGTGGCCCCTTCAGGTACAAAAGAAGTGAGGATTGAATTGACCTCAGATTGCCGGCAGAGCGTCACACCTCTTGGCCCTTTCTGTGTTTGTTTGCTTTAGGGACACGGGGTCGGCCCTCCTGCCTCTGCTCTTCAGGTTGTTTGTTTGTGTGTTAATGTCGACCTGAGAGGAAGGGGGAGAGCGGGAGGGCGAAGAGGGGCGGGGGGGGGGTACGCAAGTGAAAAGACCCATTATGTTAAGAGAGATGCAAACAGCAGATGGAACTCAACACGTGCACACAGCATCGAACAAAGTGAGTTAGAGTCAATACACTTATTGGGTGAACTTTGACACGCAAGAAGAAAAACAGAGACGGGGCTGTTACCCACACACACACTCACACACACACACACATACACACCATTCGTGTGATGACTCAGACATGCTGTGGGTTTACAAATGACCCTTGGTCTCTGCCCCTTGGCCATCCACCGTCCTGCTGACAGGGCTGTAATTAGTAAAGCCGGCTCGACAATGAAAACCTTAACTCGCTGTGTGTGTGTGTCACTTTTTTTACCCTTTAAGCCAGACGCTACATAATCTCATTTGAAGATGATGCTGATCTTTACCTTTTGGTTTGGAGTCAATAAGCAAAAACCCACAGCGGTCCCATTATTTTTAGCCCTTCTAAGAAACAGGATCACGCTCCTCGAGTCCTTTAAACACAGCTAAGCGAACCCTCATTGCAATTCTTCTGTTACGCACTTCCATGTCCTTTTTTCATCCCTTGGCCCTTCTTCCACTCACTTCCACTGTTCTCCACCATAAACCATAGCTTCTCTCTCACTTTGTCTCCGCCTCCCCCGTTCTGCTTTGATGAACAGATAGGAAGGCTTAAGGAGAGACGGTGTGTTCTCCCTCTTTACATCTTCCGTCTGCCTGTTTGCTGGTCCTCGCTTCGCCCTTTTCGTGAGAAGAGATGAGGAAAGTCAGCGGCAGCCCCCCCGCCCCGTTTCATCCAACGGAGGATGGAAGCCTTAAAAGTCCATGTGTGTGAGATTTATGAGCAAACAGAGATACGTGATATTGTGCAAAGTCAACAAGCCTACCAGAAACGTTTCCCTGCTGAGTCAGCTAACTTCCACGTAGCCCAATGCTAACTTGAAGAAGCATGAAACATTTAAAAAAATGTCAATCTCCTCTAGAGAATTTGAGAAATAATGATAGTGAAGGAGCCATCTTACAGAAAAGCATTAAGCTTAAATTGCAGGCCTCTTAAAAAAAAAAAAAAAAAATCTGCACTATATTGTCGCAAAACCTTTGACATTTTTGTGTAACATGTAACATGTCCTTAGAAACCCATCTTAGATTTAGAACTTGGAAGTTTTTGGTTTGGGCCGAAACACAGTGATTTGAAACATACAGGAAGAGAGTAACTGCTCCATTCCACCCCGCCGGTGTGTGAAGTTGTGTGTCTTTGTGTGTGCGTGTGTGTGCATTGGAACGGCCTGTAAGAGAATAAGTGGCAGTGATCTGATATCAGTTGACTCTCTGCGTTCCTGAACAGGAAATAGATTCTCACATACTGTACGTCTCCACCAGCTGGGGCTTCTGGGCGTCTGACAAAGATCCAACTGGCCGAGTTTCAATCAATCAATTCAAATCGATCTCAAGACAAAAGTCGAGCGTGCTTTTAAACCGTAAAATGACGGAGAAGTCCCTTCTCCGTCATTTTACGGATTATCATTTTTGATCAAACGTTGATTCAAACACGTATTTGGGCTTTGTGTTATAATATTCTTTCGACGTGTTTGAAGAACAGCTCTCTTTAGCGAGCTAGAACACTTTGACATTGTGTGTAGTTGTGTGTGTGTGTGTGTGTGTGTGCGTACGTGTGAGAAGGGAGCCCATGAACACCTGGTTCTCCTCTGACGTCACCAGAGTGTGTTGAATAAGAGCTCGACGTGTGTTGTGTACTGTTAAAGCCTCCTCCGGCGTGCTAAATGCCTTTAAAAAAAACACGTGGGCCCGTCGGCGCGTTCAGCCATGGAAACGCTGCCGTACACACGCGCAAACAGACACGTTGTTACTGTTCCAGAGGCCGTGTCCGAGGTCGCCACTTCAGTTAACTTCAACGTTGACAAGCAGGAATGATAAGTACGCACAGCCTTAGTTACCACGCGGCTTCCTGGCGAATGTAAATCTCTGGAACGTACAGCAGACGTCGTCGGAGGCTGATTATAGAGACGGAGGATTTACTCTTGACTTAATGCAGCTTTTCTTCGTGCAAAACTACTTTTCACCCGTGTCACGGATTGTCACGGCTTGTCACGGATTGTCTTTATCCACAATATCCACAATAGATGCAAGCGTTCATTGATAAGTGTCTGCAGCTGGGTTTTACACGCTTTTTAACCGTCAGATTCCACCATTGACTTCTCAGCTTATTGTTTGAGACATCGAAGACGATACTGATACTGACCAAAAAAGAACAATCAAAAAAAATCTTTATCATTGCTTCCACATACACATACACGCACACGTAAACACGAATGGTTCCTCCGCACAATGGCTCGTAAAAAAAAAAGAGCCCCCTTCCAGGATGATTTGTGGAGTTGTAAAAATACTCTGGTCATTGTGGAGTGTTTGCTTAACGTTTTCATCCCAGGGAAGGCATGTTTGGAAAGGGAACGCACCGAGAGAGTCGTTCTGGGTTAGAAGACGGTAGCAATATCTGGAGTTCTTTGTGTCACGGTTTGGGCCCCATGTCCTGTTTGGCCTTGCCTTGTCTCCCCCTCGGATTGTCTGCCGTGTCTGTTTCCACCTGTGTCCAATCACCTGCACCTCCCCAGTGCATTTATGCCATGTCAGTCTCTGGTCCCTTGTCCTGTGTGGCAGGCTGCCCGATCTCAGGGCGTTGATTAACAGTGGGACCAGGTTTGACAAGTCATACCATAAATAATGGACCTTTAATTAAAAAGATTAAAACCAGCGGTGTTTCAGAAATAAATGGGACTTATCAAACTTTGCTGCCGCACTTCAGGAGATCAGTAAGTTGCTGAAGGACCCCTCAGGGGTGCAGATGTTTGCTCATGTGGGAGCCGGTTGCAGACCTTCCCTCCGAAGGAATGTTGTCTCCACAGCAGCGGCAGCAGCACACGGGTCATTACAAAAGGGAAATAAGCATGAAACGAGGTTCAGATCGTTGGATGGTTCAAATGTTTCGCAGCGAAAAAGTCGAGGAATATTCTTCAAATAGTTTACTAGAGGCTGCAGCGCATCGTGTATAAGCTCCTAAACTCGATGAAGCATGAAATACAGCAACACAACTGGTAAATGGTTACATTTATGAGTCATGTAGCCTTAGAGTAACAACCACAGTGATAACACAATGTGTCCCGACAATGTTTGCGGTTAAGCACATTTTTAATTCTGTACTGTAAATAGCTGTCGAGCACAGTTTGTGTGGCTGTGTTTGCCGAGTGGTGCCGGAGGGGCTGATGTGTGGTGAGAAGAGGCCCAATGACAGACCGGTATCTCTTTCACTGGTGTCGTTTAAAAAAAAGAGAAGAAAAGCAGCAACGGATGAGGCAAAGCTCAGGCCTCGGGCGTTGAAGCTCTCAGGCCTCAGCCCTGTGTCACGTCGCAGGCCATTTCTTCTGCAGGCTCTTGTGATTCGGCCTTCAACGCCATCCAGAGCGCGCACACACACACACACACACACACATAAACGCACACACACTTCCTTCCTCTGTGTTGGTGTGCATGTGGGCATTACCTGCTTCCCGAGTTCCAAGAATTCCGCTGTTTTGTGCCAAAGCTGCATAGTAACATTATTGTAAAGCCCTTATGGGGAATGTACTTCTGACTGAAAAATCCTGGGAAATCGCATACATCTGCATACTGTAGATTAATGCCCAAAGGGGTTTATTTGGAACTAGATGTTTAAAGTAACAGCCTCCAGAGACCACCGTTAAAACCATGATGGTTTGAGCTTTTTCACTGCTGACGTGCCCTCTTCTTCTCAACATGAAGGACATTCAACGATATTTTTTAAATCCACCTCAAAACTCACTGCGTACACGTTTGCACGCCGCGCCTGTGCATGAGAAGTCCGATCAACAGGCGCGCGGCCGTGTAAGATTTCAATCCGTGCCAGCACTTTGTTTACTTGGGGTGCGACAGTTGGAAAATCTGCCGAAGCCGAAGGGCTTCCACAACTGTAGCGTGCTCTTAGCTACACAACAGTGACCTGCACCCGGGACGCCGGTTCTACCAGTCGGCACTCTCTCTGCACACACACACACACACACATGCTCGGCTCTGTTGCTTTGTGCATGTGTAGAGAATTCATGTTTTATCTTGTTTGATCACAGGGGGCAATAGAAGTGTGCCTGATGCACGTGTGCAGATATGCCAAAGGAGCTGCCTGACTGTTTGCATGAATGAACGTTTTCACGCACACTGATACAGACCCACATTTTCTAATCTCAAGATGCGCCTGCACATCACATGCGGTGACGCTGCAACACTCTTGTGTCACTTGCACGCAAATGCACACACATCCAACCGTAGCACACGCAGCGTACAACAGTCTTCTGTGAAGACGTACAGCTTCAGGGAAACTGATTTACCACAGTAATAAAAAGCAAGATGAAATTCTCCACTGTCATAAGTGTGATACAGAGATATCAGATGTTCAGCGCATAGCTGAGGTTCACACACTGTCATCACGGTGAAGAACCTGAATCACAGTCTGGCTGCCCTGCTAACAACAAGAGCCATTGTTGCTGCAGCAATGTGGTAGCGATCATCACGGCTCCGAGAGCCCTCTGATCAAAGCTACTTCAACAGCCACTCGTGTCGTTTCAGATACCCACAAGACGGCACCGCCGCTGGAGAATGAAGGGTTTAATCGCCGCGACGGAGGTGTTTCCGCTTCCAGACGAAGCCGTCGACGTCCAGCGAGGGTTCCAAGTGAGGGTTTCAAGTTATTCCAAGTCATCGTCTGGGGACCATGAATGTATAAAACTAAATGTCTCAGCAATTCAGCTGAGGCAATTCAATACATAAACATTTTAACCTACTGGAGGAACTGAAGGAAAAGCCAGCGAGTCACGTCACTGCATCCTCTGGGAACCATGAATATCCGTGGCAAATTGTATTGCAATTTGTGTGTGTGTGTGTGTGTGTATGGCCCTGAGAAGGGGTGAATAACTATTTGTATAAGATAAGTTATTGCTGTGTATTTTCACCGTGGAGGTCAAAGTGTATACATGTATTCCAGCGACGCACACTCACACAAACATAAAGGCACGACTACTTAGCATCACACGGGACTTTTTTTTTTATTTGGCCCCTGGAGGCTCCTAAAGACGATGGATATGTTTGCACAAAGCAGGCTTTTTAAGACAAAAAAACTTGTAAAAGCTGAAAGAAAACGTTATGTTTAAAGTTATGGGGAAGTTTAAAATCCAAGAAGGGACAGCTACTTGCTTGTTAAACTAGTCGCCATAGAAAATAAAGGAGTGTAAAATGGAGATGCTGGTAATTAGCAAATGTTTAAAAACATTTAAACATTTCAATGGTAGACATGCATCTGCTAAATGCGAGTAAACAGGCGACGTTCACACGGAGGACAATTAATGACAGGGAGCCTTTGTTCCGCTGTTGGCGTGATCTCATTGTGTGTAGATCAACAATCGTCCCATGAGCCCCGAAGGCACCGCGGGGACGTCAGCGGCCGAGTCCCGATGAGGTCAGACCGAACCTCGCCCCGCCTCCCGCGCTCCTCGTTTCTCCTTTTTCTCCCTTTCACACATCGAAAATCACAGATGACCTCACACTGCTCCAGCGTTCCAACGCATTGGCTGAAGCACAATGGTCGAAAGCCCATTGGGGCGGGGTGGATGGGAGGGGGGGGGGGGGGGGGTGTTCTGTTCTTTCTTGGCACGTGCAACTGGAAGTGGATGAGGAGCAAAAGTGTGACCTCACACTCTCGTCCTAACGCAGTGATTTCTCTCATGAGTATCAAGGTTTTTTAGGATAATCTTTTGTTTGGCTCGATAAACAGCGTCCCACGGAAATGTCTCTCGCACTCTCTTTTTACTTAGAAATAGGATTTAAGGAGACGTTGGAGTCAAGATTGGAAAATCCCACTGTGACACAATCATTTTGGATTGAATGAAAGAGACAGAGACTGGTGTGTGTGTGTGTGTGTGTGTGTGTGTGTGTGTGTGTGTGTGTGTGCGTGTGTGTAATTGTTTTTATCTGGTGGGTTCTAAAGTTTCGTCTGGTACCGTTTGTCATGGCTTTCTTTTTTTCGCACACACGTGCTGAAACGGGAAGCCAATTGGACTCCATTCCGGTAAAAAAAAGCTGTTTCAGATTCAAGGCTGTCTAAAATAAAAATAAAACACACACTTCCCCTATGAGGCAAGAATTGAGGGCAGTCAAAAAGACAAGAAATGGAAGGGAGGCGGGGGTCAAAAGGAAGATACAAAACGTTGCATGTTCCCTTTAAAAACAACATTGGATTCACTCACACACTTGAACAGTTAAAAGTAGGTTCAGGGCCTCTCGCCCACCTTTGTACTGTAGTAGCTGTATACAATTTCACAAGTAGACAAAAGCATCTAATTTCAAAAACCCAAATCGATTCATGTCAAATGCCGGAGCAACGACCACAATGACACGAGAAAGAGGCCATTAATTCAGACGTGATTCCGGGTGTTTCATCGGGTCTGGACAACAGCAAGGGACCAACATTAAAGAGCCAAACGAGACAAAGAGCCAGAAAGCTGATGTGACATTCAAACAGAGGGAACTGCACATGTTAATGTGCGAGTGCAAACCAGACGGTCCTCGTGTCACCATGTAGGATATTGTGATGACAGGAGGGAATTAAAGATAATTCCCGCTGGGTTATCTGATAATCTTGATATTAACGCACACGGTGAATATCAACGTACAGACATTGCAACACAATCCTATTGCCCAACACTTGATTTAAAGAAGAGGCTCAGCTTAGTCCAGAGTGAAAGTTCCCGGATCCCCCCCCCCAAACCTCCATCGCCACCCCACACACACACACGCACACACACATACACACACACACACACACACACACACACACACACACATGAGACTTTCTCGTACTTCACAGATACACTTAGAATGTGGCATCTGCCATGAAGGGGCCGAGGAGATGTTACACGGGCAGACACACACACACACACACACACACACAGACGCACATAACGTCACAGAGAGGCAGCAATGTATTCTGGGAGGTGAGAGATGTGGGAAGAAGATGAGAGGGATGGTGGTCACGGAGCAGCAGACTCGATAAACCGATGAATCAAATCAAAACTGTCGCAGTAAACAAGTTGTTATTCAGAGGAAGGATACAGGCAGGACGAGAGATTACGGTTGTCACAGTTGTTGTTATTATGACACACGGTGACAAATGATCTCGATCATCCGTTGACATTGTTTTCATTGTTAAACCAAATCATCCGTGTCTCCGAGATATGCTGCTTTTTGTCAACAAAACCAACGGTGACTTGGACTTTATTTAAACGTTAAGTACCTGTGCATAAGAATATTGATATAGCTTATTCCACTCCATTGTTGTCTAAAGCACAAACAGATGAGTCACCGAGTGACTCCACGAACGCTCGCCACATTATTTTGCGATGATCCAACGGCAGATTAATAAGACTTATTGATAAGACTACTTATTTAAAGGGACAGACTCCTCGCGGGGGCCGTTTCTCTGTCTTTGAGTCCCGGCTCCCATTGGCCAGAGGGGCCCATGTCGACGCCCCCGTCGCCGCGTTCCGTACATAGACGGCGACGCAGCGGCGCAAAGCCTTCGCACCATCGAAATAGAATCGGCTTCACGCAGGGGCGCTGCTCGGCTGTACTCGATTTGACGATGTGTCGGGCGTCTGGGCATTACGGTGTTGAGAAGATGAAGTGACTGAGAAACACGTTCAAACGTGACCAGGATGACGGCTCTTCTTCTCACTTAATATGTTACCTCAGCAAACAGTGAAAAAGACATGTATTCATGTTTACAATGGCTTTCCAGAGCCGCTCCTTAGAGGAACCTTTGGACACGTGAGCAGGTCTTCTATATGACAACAGTGGTTACAAATGACCAGCATACTAGCGGCAGCTTTCGGATTGTGAGGAAGACCCTCGTGTATTCATGGCTTGTATTCTTGTACACTGTCAAAGGGGCAAACCAGCAGTCCATCCGTCTGTAGAAACATCAAGGGTTTGTGAGATAAAAGGTGTTGCTGGTCTCCCACCCGACAGTCGCTGCGGCCCTCGTCGCCGTTAGCGATGCAAGTTGCCCACAGAGATTATTTTTTGCTAATTGCTGCTAAAACAAGCGGCGGCTACTGCGGCAGCCGTCCGCAGACGCCGTAATCGCCACGACCAATTTTCCACGACGTTACGGATAAACTGTGTTTTCATAAATGCTAATGTCGTCGGAGGATTGAAAGTAGCCGCGTGTTTGTGTGTGCGCAGTTAAATGAATGAACACAACCAGCATTCATGAGGGGGGAATTTGGAAGTGGGTTTCGAAGGCACCAACTTTTTTTTCCTGCAGCGACATAAATTCAGACCGCTGACGGGAAGTCAAACTACAAAAACCTTTAGTAACATCACTTTAAGTAAACACGTTTTGTTTACAGCTCGGTCATGTTATTCCTGATTCAATTACGACAGGCAAACCCCCCCCAACACACACACACACACACACACACACACTCACACTCTTGAGTTACTGCACTTTGTTCACCGGTTAGCTAAAACCAGTAACTGACACTGACACAGAAGAGGAATCGGAACACACACCAGGGAGCGCGTGTGTGTGTGTGTGTGTGTGTGTGTGTGTGTGCGTGTGTGTGTGTGTGTGTGTGTTAGATAAACTGTGTGCATACCTATAACTGTGGTGAATTATGAGTTTAAAGAAGCAAAGTGGTACAATGCTGTTTTAAAAGCTCAAACTGAAACAAAAAAGGTCTTAAAATGTTCAAATGCAATGCTTAAAATAGATTTTATTCTTAAAACCCCGACCTTTCCCTGACCCTGATCTTTCTCTGGGCATTAATGAGGCCCTGTTCTGTTGACCACTGGCTGCATCAGAGGACCCGGTTGCCTTTGCACCTGGGCCCTAATTGATTCTTGACGGACGTGGCGATCGTAAGCCGCTCTCAGAATAGACCGGGGACACTCGGTTGAAAACCCGTCGGGCCGCGCAGCGGCCCTGTGATCCTCAGCTCTCACGTGGGCCGGACATACCGCAGCTCTGTGGCAGAGCGGAGGACCGCGGTCGGGCCGAGGAGCCCAGATGAAAGGGGTCGAGGGGAGAGGGGAGCGAGGAGAGGAGGACAGGAGGGAGCGAACGGAACGAAAGCTGCAGCTACACTTCAACATCAATCACGTTTGTCTTCCTTTGTCCCCATGTCTCGCTCTCTCTCTCTCTCTCTCTCTCTCTCTCTCTCTCTCTCTCTCTCTTCACAGCATTTTCTCCCTCCCATTCGGGTGCACTAACCTGCAGAGGGCCGCCGGCCGGCATGGTGGATCTCAGCGACGTCAGGTCGATGTCTCGGCCTTGCTCCCCTCTCTCCGTCTTGCCGAGTCCCTGCATAATAAGGCCAACACACAAACACACACACACTCACACACTCGCGTTCTCCACTGTTACCCCGACAGCGGTGGAAATGCTGATGCGAGGATGGGCCGTGGTCGCTATGAAAGGAAATGACCCTGGGCGACGGGCACCGAGCACCAGGCCAGGCCGGGCCGGGTGGGGTGGGAGGATAGGGGAGGGGGGGGGGAGGTGGGGGGGCTGCAGCCGAGGGACAAACAAGCGGCTTATTCACCCCATCCAGGTCCCTCCACCCTCTCTTTTTTCACTGTTCCAGGCTGTCTGTTCCCCCCCCCCCCCCCCCCCCCCCGCCTCCATTCTCCACCTCCACCGAACGTAGGTTGTACAAATGCTGGAATACAGAACGAGGCTTCACACTGGAAAACCAGGAGAATATTGTCCAATCGTTAAGCATGTTCTTTAAAGGTTGCCGTATTTAAAGTTTGTCCCGGCCCTTGTCAATGACTCGATTCGAGCGGCCAAAGCGGACGCACACCGGCTTGCGTCTATTTGTGCGTGTTTGCTCAACAAAAACATTCTGCTGTATTTCCGTGGAGCTAAACTGAGGTCAGGCGTCTTCTCGTAAAAAAAGCTCTGAGGCCCCACTGTCAGGAGGTAACGGCTCTCTAAAAACCTGCGACCCCCAACAAGGCCCTGCAGCAGGGACACGACAGGCGCCGCGCGCACAGGACACCGACATCTCAAAACATGGACTAAGGACAAGAAAACGTATATCTGCCGCCCTTCTGAGGTTTGCTTGAAACGTTCAAGAAAATCACATTAAAAAGTTTCAATGTCCTTTTCTAGACGCAAGGACACGCAGGAATGTGCGGCTGTCGGCTTTGAGGAGAGAACGACGGGTAAATCCAGAAGTTACCTGCCGGCACGGATGGAAAATACGTTCAAATATTGTAACATCTTCTCACATTACGCACACGCACACACAGTGCTCTCTCTCTCTCTCTTGTTACGCACACATACACGGTGTCCTGATTGAAGAGTGATTAAAAAACGCCGCTGGCTGCGAGCTCATAATCCTGGAGAAACGATCACTTCAATGATCGGAATTTCATCAGGTTAAGTGTATGGGAACGTAAACGTGCACGCATAAGCGCACACACACACACACACTCACCTTTTGTACCGCTTTGTTAACACCCAAAGAGGGGCCTCAGTTGGGGTTATGAAAAGGTATAGCTCACATCCGTCTCGCGTCGCACCCATGGCCTGCTGGTGACTAAATTAAAGGGCAGTGGAATGAATTGTAGAGCTTACCATCCTTTATTTGTGACGCTTTATGAAATAATAATAAAACAACGCGTCTCAGACATTGTGTGCATTTTTTTTTCACACTCGAAGGAAAAAAAAACCGTGGGCGCAATTATTTTGCAGTTCTCATTCCGGACACATCTGCTTTCTATTTTCTCTCTAATGGATAATGTGTTTAAGCTCTCGAGCTTGAAGCACAAACGTCTGCCTTTTTTTCGTTGAGTCTTTTTTTCTCGGTGTTACATTTGCGTTAACAAGCTTCCAGGAACCGTCACACTGTCCGAGAAGTTATTTTGGTTTTGCGGTCTTCCAGAATTACACCTCTGGCTGCTCTCCTGGACTCGGTGGCAACATCGCGCCCCATTTGACTCCCGTAAGGAACCGCTGGACTGTTCGAGGCAGAAAATTCCGAGTTGATCCCTAAATTCGAGGCTTAGAAACGAACCATCCCGCCCCAAAAGAATTTCTTTCCTAGAAACAAGAGCTCACTCAGCCAAATCCAATCTCACTGTTCGGCTCCAAGAAAAAGAGTCTTTAGAGGATGACGGATACATTTTTGCACAGATGCATTTTATTTAACCAGGACTCCCTAGAAAAAATAAACTGTGCAGATAAAACTGAGCTAGGCATCTTTACTCCACCCTCCCCCCCAGGATCAGGTTTCTGTTCTAACAGCTAAATGTGTTCTCCTGCTGTGGAAAAGGTTACTCAGGTTCACACACGCAGGTACTGATGTTCGCTGGGGAGGAACAGGTACTCGAGGCCGCCTTTCATTCCTTTGTGTCGAGGCTGAAAGAGAAGCTTCAATGCCCATACCTGACATTTTTGTTAAAAGTCCTAGAGATTGCGTCGTTGTTTTCAGTGGATGCTTTCGCGGATCTCGTGTCGGTTTTACTTGTAAACCTGTAAACAAGTGCGTGCGGCGTTGCGAAACACTCACAAGACCTGCAACACGGGCTTTTTGTTGTTCGCGTTCGCGCTCATGAGCGAAGCGAAGTAACTTTCATTTGTGTTTGGAGCCTATTAATATCCGGGCTTGAACTGTACAAAGGTCCATGCCTCGATCCAGCACCAAGTAAGTAAGCACGAGTATTTTTAGTATCGTCTTTGACATGAAAGAGCCTGAATGTCCACCATTGAATTGCTTGACACTTGACTTAACATTTTGTCGGTAACGCCGGAGCCTAATCGCAAAGTCATCAAGCCACGCGGTGGTTTTAGTCACAAACAAGCCGAGTTTGGTCGCTTTTGACCTTGTCAACTTGTAGAACTTGTATTAATCGGGTATTTCCGGATATGTCTTTCTGCTTCCCATTTTTTTATTTACGTAATTACATGTCTCTTTGTTTCACACCTGCACCTCGTTTCAAAATGAGACTTGCTCTGTCTTGCACTACTTTTTTTCCAAACAGACTTATAATCAGGCTGTGGCAGCGCGTGACTGGGACTGCCTTCGCCACTCTGTGTCTTTGTTGTTCCCCCCCTCTCTCTCTCTCTCTCACACACGCACACAAACACACACACACACACACACACACAGATAGGGCTTCAGCAGTACCAGGCTGCGCTGACCCTCTCGCTTTCTACCTCTGTGCACGGACCAGCAGGCATTAACCGGACAGTGCCAGTCTCTCTTTCTGGTAAATATTAAAAAAGGCCTTTTTATGCTCCAAGATTTATTTATTTCTTTCTCACAATTTTTTCACACACACACACACACGCGCACACACACACTCAACAGGCAACCCACTACCAAGCGTACATGAAAGCGGCTGATACCAGCTGATACCAGCAGATAACACTGTCACACCAAACGGTCACGTGTCAACACTCGTTGTCGCCAGCCAAGTTCACATGCAAACATTGGGGGGGGGGGGAGAGCAGGGGAACGGGGGGGGAGGGGGGTCGACGGTTGTGGATCAAAGGCGGTTTCACTGACGGGGGCGCAGGTGCAAATGTGTTTTCAACAGCCCAGTGGTTTGTGGGGTCGCGACGTCACAAAAGGAAGCCCAGAGGAAAGGTAAGGAGGCCTCGCGCGTTTGAAGTTTGAAGAGGATGATAAATGAAAAAAGGAAACCAGAGGATATTTTAAAAACAGTAAAAAAAAAAAGGGTAAATAGATCCGACAAGCGCCCGTCGTCTCGCTGGACAAAAGGCTGCAAGGAGTCCAAATCCCTGCGTGAGAGCAGGGAGTCAGGGAGTCATACAATTCACGCCTGCGCAGCCATCGGGGTTGGCTCAAGCACCGGGCTTCAAGAGGAACGATGTCTCTACTCGGAAACCGCTGAACAGAAAGAAGTCAGTGTGGAATCTGATGCCTTCACCATCTTTATCATCACCCAACGAGCTCTTCTTCCCGCAGTGTTTCCGCCGTAAGGTCGCCGCGGTCTGGTCCGGGAAGTGGAGGTTGCAATCTGTAACCACAACGCCAGGTGCCACCAAATCCTGCACGCCGTGCCTTTAAGGTTCTGACACGGCAGCGCCACATCAGGGCTCCTGTGAGGGAAAATGGGTCGACAAGGGGCTTGTTGCCTGTTTTAAATGTGCGTCTGCCCTGGATCCCAGCTGCACCCATTCAAACGTTTAACAAGAAGAGGACTGCAGAGCGGCGCTTCATAGAGGTCGGGTGTTAAATTTGAACGATTCCGTCACCGTGGGAGAGCTTTGATAAGGAAAGAAATGCACTGGATGCACAAAGACGCGCACATGCAAGAAATGAAATGCAATCGCTTTTCACCGGGTAATTCGATGGAACTGCTTTTGTTGCACTAAAAATTACTCCTATTCAGCATCAATATTCTTCTACACATTAAATACAACACACACACATGTTCTCTTGTGGCTTTAAGATTATTTCTTCCCAGGGAAACATATGTTATTTTCCTGGGAAACAGGAAATTAGATTTTTAAAGCAGCAGTAAGAAAAAAAAAAGTGTGTTCTCCCATCATTTGTTGTCTTTCTCGAATACTCATTCTATCATAAAGTGTTTTTTATCCATCTGCAGTCAGATATGTCTGTTTGCTTAAGCCCCTTGTCGACCCACCTGCCAGTGTCATCTTCCGTTTAAAACATTCGGCACATTTATTCAAACCCCATCGAGCCGTATTGGAGGAAACAGCTGCTAAGTTCAAAATGTAGCCTATTTTATTACCGCTATTGACGACATTTCAAGACCGTGATGGCTATCAGGCTTTAGACAATGTGGCTTTGTATAAGTGAAAAATGTAGTCTGCAGGCCCTACACACACACACACACACACGCACACACACACATGCACCAGTTATTTCTGTTACAGAAAAGGAGTTTTATGGGAGAAATCCCTAAAAGTATTCGCAAATATCACCAAATCAACATCAGCTGTCATAATACAGCCAGCCGCACCCTTGAGGGATTTTCAGGGGGTAAAAGCAACAGCGAGCTTTAATTTGTGGATTCTGTTTGTCCCACATGCAGGCAAGCTGTAATGTCAACCTTCATTAAAACAAGTTTGAGACACGGCCAAAATAAAAAAAGCATAAATCAAAGTGAGTCATTTTTCCTCTCGGGGGTTTCTCTTTACTTTAATCATGATTTCTAATCACATGTGTGCTTCTCCTTCCCCTCTCCTCAGGCATTCCCTTCTCACGCAGTTACACTTGTGTCGCATTTAACCGGCCACTTGCCCCGCAGGGAGAAAGACCTAATTTAAGTTAATTGCCTCCAATTTGAAACCGTTTTCCTCTCAGCAGAATTGTGGGTTTTCTCGTACTAGGGAGAGATATAAGAACGTGAGCGAGTGGAGAGTCGGGGGTTCACACTCAGATCGAGGGGGGAAGTGTTAAACCTCCCCTGCGGAGTCTTTAGCGACACTATCTGGTGGAAGCATGTACTGCTGAGTGCTCTCCACGACAATTAGGAAACGCGCGCAAATGTGCTGCGTGAACGCAAAAGCGCCGCAAGCCGCCCTTTGCGTTGCTTCCTTTTTTGGGAAAACGGAGCGGCCTCCGTGGTCAAATCCTGCATCGCTGCTCTTCTTTCAAGATGCACACACACACACGCGCAGAGGAGGGAAGTGACAGGTTCACTGTCGCAACATGAGATCCTCTGACACACTGAAAAAACCCGCTTACATAAGGGCACCACACACACACACACACACACACACGCAACGAAGCCAATCCCAGAGCCAGGAAGTTCACGGCCTCCGATGCTTCTCCAGCTCATTTAAGTAGTTTAAACAGTTGTGTGACCCCAGCGGTCCCAGAGCCCTCCGTCCTGGTACCGCGTGTTGACTCTGCGGCGTGGAAGTTGTGTGACACACGAGGCAGCGGCGATAAGGAAGGCAAGGCAAGCAGAGAATAATGTGCGTGTTGAAAGATGTGCGGCACGGAGGGAGAATCCGGGTTCTGCCACGTGAATTTCTCTTGTCACTGTAAAATTGGGCTCCTGACGCTTTTACGAGGCCTGATGACATACATTTAAACGGATCAGAGACGGAGAGGGAGGGCTAACGTTTGCCTGCCTGAGCTGTGTTTTGGCAAGTTCTCCCACCTGCTGTGGCTTGTTCAAAAAGGCCCATTCTCAGTGAGGCGGGTCAACAAAAGGTGAAACTTTGTCTTAAAACAGAGAACGAGATCCGTCAGTTCACTAACTTGCATCCACAAACACACACACACACACACACACACACACACACACACACACGGACACACATGCTAATTTGCCTATAAAGGAACTATGAGTGTTTAATAGTCCGTGGCAGGTTTCAACAGAGGCAGGCAGATATCTGGAAACAGGTATTTTTTGTGCAAAGTAGGTGATCAAAGTCTGCATGATCGCCTGCTTGACATAGAAGAGAATGCACACACATACAGACACACACACACACACACACGCACACACACACGCTGCCTCAACAGCCCCTCGCTTGCATATCTCCCCTCTGCACAGTATTGATCTTATTCTTGGAGGTTCCTGTGTGCGGTCGCATGAGGGCTTCTGGACCGAAAGGAGACACGGGGCATTCTCTTAACGCGCACGCACAAACCGCTGGCACACGCACAAACCGCTGGCACACACTTCACACATCCTCCTTCTGTAAACGCAAATGAGGGAACCGTATTTAGAACAGGTCGGGTTACGTTCCTTCATGGAAAAGGTCCGCTGAAATGCAAATCTGCAACTGTTATCAGTGAGGCTTTGGAGCGAATATTTGATGTGTTGTTTCGTCACTGAATAAAGGGGAGAAGATCAGGGGGGCAAATGCACCATCAACCTGGACTTGTTTTTGAAGGTAACATTCATGTTAGAGTTGGGCGGCTGGCGGCACAGCGAGGTGGAGTTTGATTACAGCTGGTTTGCTGGCAGAGAAAGATGAAGCCAGGTGACAAAAGGGGGAACAGCGGAGGCGAGTCGGTTGAAAAGTCCCTTTTGGTTTATATCTCAAGGCCTTCCGAGTCACCGAGTGGAAGCTTATGTTGTCACTCGCACACTAAGCATGTAGGTTCCTTCAACGCTAAAGTCTCCAAGCGACTCAAAAGCTACACATAAAATGTGGATTTCAGGCATTGCATTGAGATCCATGACTGAATTGTTGCACAAACGATTGCACCGCTTGAATAAGCTTTGGTTTCATGCTAGATTGTTTCACAGACGTAAGCCAATCACAGCTCATTGACAAGGCGGCTAATGACTTTTCACGCCGTTGGTCACATGAATCTGCCTTTTAGGGAGTCGAGGTCGTCAAAAGGTGCTCCAACAGAGGACTCGTGTTTGCAATCGGCCACACCCCGGGGGCCGGGTTAGCCTAGCTTAGCATAAAGACAGAAAAATGCCTTCGCAGTATTGTCTTACCTGAGGAATTCAAAGTCAGGAATTAAGACCTAAACTGAGTGAACGTAAGGAAACGCTCATGCTGAGAGCGAAATCCTAAAGGAAGATCTTAGAGGTTTAATAAAACTTGACCCAGTTTGCGTCCCCGCTGACAGGTTAACACTCGCGGGTATTAAAACAGGCCGAGCGGCTCTTTATCATTCCAGTAGAGTTGGCTGATTGCGTAGCGGCAATAATGAGCAAATTATCCTGCGGTTAACAGCGTAAGCTTAGATAACGGCCGTATTTTGAGAAGACGTGGTTTAACTGACCGCCGGCCAGAGCGCGTAAAAAGAACATTTGCATGGAATATCTGAAGCGTGTTTCATAAGATGCTCAGGTTTTTTGTTTTTTTTACTATAGGACTCGGAATGGGTCTCTGAATGGTTATTCTTAGTTTGCTTTGATTATGTTCATCACACAGTGACGTCAGTGAGAGGATGTTATGCTCCAATCAGAGGATCCCTCTGTGGTGTGTTTTCATTTTCAGGGGCGTTGGTGTTAAATTGTTTGGACCCCCGCAGTCAAAAGCGTATACGGGAAGTTCGGCAGAGAAAAATAAACAATAGTGTGACTATAGGGACTCCATTCCTCCTATTTTAGGACGTAGACGTACATGTACGGGCTGGTTCAAGCCATTATCCTGGTTGGATAATCGGCGCTGCAGCTCAATATCACAAAAACAACAAAAAAAAAGAACATAAACACGCTGCATTATATATTTCAGGTTATTCCCTCCTGCAGAAAAAGCCATAATAAACCAAAGAGTGAAACATACATATGTTTATAGTCTAAACAACATTTTAGTGCTGTCAGACTCATTCTAATACAAACCTAATGAATCATGTGGAAATATCATGTTTTTTTTAGGAGTCGTGAGCTTGTCTGATGATGAGGGCTGCAGAGAGAGAGAGAGAGAGCAGGTGAAGGCCCCACACAGACACACAAACTCACACCAACTGACGCACACACAGAGGGAGAGACTGAATGGACACACGAGGGTCAATAAGCATCAATCACAAAAGGTTCACCACGGATGACTCAAACTGCAGCTGTGGAGTGGAAACTCAGGATGCAGGATTCGGGTTTAAATCAGATGTGTCGCGTTAACCAGAATAAACCCCAGTGCTTCCGGTTTGATCTTTCAACATAAAGGTATTATTGTGAAAATAAATTTGAGACTGTATCCATGACTTGTATCATCTTCAATATATTTCTACATATTTTAAACGATAGTCCATATCCAGTAATACTAGTAGTAATAGTAAATACTGGCAGTTTCGTTTTTCAATGAATCAATGAAGCAGAATAAGTAGACTTACACAAAAAGACTTAAACAAAAACTTGATCAGTTATAGCAAAGTATCTAAATAAGTATTCTTTTTTTTTAAACACATACAACCGAATGTTCGAGAGCCCACAAATGTTGCGAACCATTGAAAAACAGGTGAGGGATATTTCCTCTCCTGTTGTTAGTTGGACACAACGGGGGCACAGCTGGATCTCTGTCGGATCAAACAGATGCACTGTGATTTTTTGCTGTCCTCAATGAGATAATAATAACAGAGGACAAACAAGAGGTGTGGTACGAGTAAATAGCGTGAGAGCTGCTGAAGGTTGTCCTTGGATCATGTGGCCTAAAAAGTGATTATGTATTCAACAATAGAACTATTCTGTTGAGTAGATTGAACACATTCGGGTGGATTTAATAGGATAACATTTTTGTCGCTTCCAGTGGGAGGATGGTAGATTTACTCACAGTACTGCAGTTTAATATTGGATACTTGTACTTTAATCAAGTAATTCCATTTAATGCTACTCCATTATTCTATTCCCCTGCAAAGCAGAGAACAATGTTGTACTAACTACCCCTACATTAATTAAAAAATATATTTTCTCCAGATTCAGGTTAAAAATACAGATTACCACAAAGATAAAATAAGTAAGATAAATAAGATAAAACTTGCATGATCTCTTAAGGAATACATAAAGAAAACCATAAGCTCCACCTTAACTGACTGCAACATTAGTATTTTCCTATCAATAACATTGTACAAACCATTACTAAAATAGAGGCGACTGCATGATCGAGTGCGTTTCAGACATCCAAACCGTGTTCACGTTTTATTTTGAAAGAACAAACCACCAACCCCATTTCCTGTATCATCTGGTTTAGCGGCGGCGCGCTTGACGCGACACGTCCGCGTGAAGTGCCCTGCCGTCGCCCTGTCGAGTCATCGCCAGAGAAGAGCAGAGAGCCGACGGAGCTGCAGTCATCGGCGATGGCTTGAAAAACGGGGGGGGCGGGAAGAACATTGGATCACGGCGCCGATTTAACCAGCACCGCAGACGCCGAGAAGGAGCGAGGAGGACGTGGATAAAGCACCTTTGACTGAAACTCTTGTGTTTTTTTTGGGGGGGGGGGGGTCGAGGGGGGTGTGTGGGGATTGTCTTTTTTTTTGGTTGCAGTTTGCACACCCGGACACGGACGACCCAGGGGAGACGGGCCGAAGTACCGGAGCCGCCGCGAACAAACCAGCGAGCGAACTTGCCTCCTTTGCCCCCCCGTCCCCCGTCCCCCGGTGGGAGGTGTCCGTCTGTCGGCTGCGGCTCTCCGCACGTACCGTCCCCCCCACGCTGCTGGGGACTTTACATTTTAATTGAAAAGGATAAGCTTGTTGCCAAGTTATGTTTTTGTAAATGTATACACCCCCACCTCCCGCCGGTGTGGGGTTCCGGCAACCAGCTGTGGCTTTAATGTGACGCACCAACGCGGACGTCGGAGCGGAGCCTCCTCGCTAACGGGCTTTTAAATCAACTTCGCACCTCCGGTATCCACGGGTGCCGGTAGCGGCTCGCGCCCATGTGAGAGGTAACGGTGCGCAAATCCTTTTTTTTTTCTCCTTCTTCTTAAATATGTTTTAGTCTTAATTGTTTTCCATCCCACGGGCCGGGGCACCGGTCGCTCGCGCGCCTCGTCCCGCCGGTGGGCAAAGTTGGCCGCACGTCGCTGGTTTTTTTTTTAACAGTTCAACAGGCGGCGGCGGAGGAGCCCTCACTTCAGGACACGCACCGATTCTCATCTTCACGCAAGTTTAAAAAAACAAAAACACACAATTAAAAGGCTTAAAGAATGGAATTGATAAATGCTCTGCGAGGGTTATGACTGATATCATTTGTTTTAAAATATTAACGATGGTGTCTACATGTTCGACACGCTACTCATGCGTTATATTTGCGACAAAAAAAGGTAACAAGTACGTTTTTGCAAATGCTGCATCATGCAGCACATTTGTGATAATCGTGTTCACCCAGTAACCTACCTGACATCTGTCTAATATTATTGTGTCGCACGCTGTACCATGTGATGCCTATTTATTCTACTTCCGTTGTGTTTTTCCGGCGGCCCTTGTGTTAACGCTTTTTTACCCTGTTTGGCGAAAAGAGTAACACATCTAACAACACCCCCTAGCTGCTGTCACCGTTAAAAAAGAAAACGCAAAAAAGAAATTACTAATATGCAGATGTTTGTTTTTGTTCAGCAGTAGTCGCCTCTGACGTGGCCATTAAATGCAAAAGATCATTTTGGAAGAAGTTGAAAACCTGTAAGTAATCTGTTATTATACAACTAGTTAAATGGCATTAAAGAAATCTGCACAGGAGATATGAGAAAAAACAAGAAAAGAAAAGAGCCGTCAGCACATCTAATCCTTCAGCCACTTTAATTGAGGCAATATACAGGAGCCTGGGAGGGAGGGAGGGAGGGAGGGAGGGGGGGGGGTGTAAATGAATGTCAGGCATGACTTGTGACATCACACCCGGCGCCCCTGACATAACAGAAGCTCCCGGGGTCGGGAGGTGGGTGAGGGGGCTTGTGACATAAGGCAAATGGGACCACTCGGTAAGCGCATGTCTTCCCAATTAGTTTCTC
Organism: Apeltes quadracus; assembly: GCA_021346845.1. Taxonomy (NCBI): domain Eukaryota; kingdom Metazoa; phylum Chordata; class Actinopteri; order Perciformes; family Gasterosteidae; genus Apeltes; species Apeltes quadracus. The sequence continues at coordinate 8,391,622 of CM037915.1, read as the reverse complement.
TGTCATGCATCATGGTAACGCGCTGTATCTGAGCCCCCCCCCCCGCGCCCCTCCCTCCCCCCAAGCTGCTGCGTTGCCACAGAGTAGGTAGCCTCACCTCAAGGTCGCCCCCCGCCCCTACCTCCGCCCGCTGGTGGTGACTTTGGGCTAAATTTGGAGCGCAGAGCAATTAGGCGCCTCAGTCTGCTGTATCACTTCACAGGGTTTTGACGACTCGAGAGCGAGGAGGGGGGGCGGGGGGGGGGGTTGCGATGCAGATCTCTGTCTTGTTAAACAAGCTTTGAGTTGGAGATTAAAGATTGTGCCTCAGCCCAGGTGAAAACCGTCAAAGATGAATCCCAAACAAGGAGTTGTTTTAACTGAATTATCTGGCTACCAAATTTGGAATAGTGGGCCGCCCGGGACGGGCCTTCATGGGGACACTCGCGTTTCGCTTTGGCAGCATCCGAACGAGGGTTTGACCTCTGCTTCCTGTCTGGAGGAGCTGACCGATTTGGGATCTGCTCTTAAACTTGTTGGCTGATTTATTTGTTTTCAATGTCTTACCCCGCCTCCATCGCTCATGTGGCTGAACGCCTGCCAAATGGTAGTAGAACGTCACGGCATCTGGCAGCAGCCACTTTGGCCTTTTTATCATATCCCTGAAGTTGGTTGGGTCACTTATGTTTTCCAGCGTCGGCACATGTGCAATTTTCTGATGTTTCCTCTGAACTGTTAATCGGAAATATACTTTCTTCTTACAGCTTACAGCTCTTTTCCTTCTCTCCCCAGGGGCAAAGGGCCGAAGCGGATCAAGCCGGGTCGGGCCGTGCCAGGCTAGGCCTACTTGACCCCCGCCCCCCGAGCCCCCTGTCTCGCCTCCAGCGGGTTGCATTCCAGCGGTATTTCAACGGTGGCCGAGCTGGTCTGCCGCATCTCCTCCCTGGATGTTGGCACCAAGATGGCTTCGGGTGTTAATTTGACGCTCGTCACCTCGTCCCAGCGCGTGCGTCCCCGCTCCCCCGACTGGCCTTTGTCCCTCCCCTGCGCGGTCTCGGAGCGAAAGCTCCTTTCGCTCTCTCGTGGGCCTCCCCGGGCCCTGCACGCAAGGCCCGTGTCGGAGCTGTAGACTGTCTTGTTGAAGCGATTGACGTTGCAAAGAGGAAGCCTCCCCCACCCCCTCCCCCCCATCGGCCATTTTTGTTTTCTCGCAGGTTTGAGGGCTTGGAGTTGGAGGGATCTCAAAAAGAAGCTAGTCGGTAGAGATCTGTGGCCGCGTCAACGCAGCGCAGGTTGCTCTGTTCAGTCACAACAGAAGAAGACAAAACCCTTTCCCGTTTCTCGTGGTTCCGAGCCTCGCGAAAACATGTCTGAAAGCAATAGCGGCAGCAAAGCGGGGTCGTTCATCGCCCCGGCCCCCCCTCCTACCCCTCGCCTCCCCCCGTCCATCGCCCCAGGCCCGCCATGACAACGTGAACGGCTCTTCCAGTTCGGACTTGCTCGAGGTGGAGAAGCTCGACGCGCAGCCCGAGGTCCAGCGCCGGCGCCACACGATGGACCGGGACTCCCGGATCGCCGAGCACCGCTTCTTCCGCCGGAGTGTCATCTGCGACTCCAACGCCACGGCCCTGGACCTGCCCAGCAAAGCCGCCGTGATGCTGACCTCGCCGCCGGACTGGCATGGGGCTGCGACCTTCCCCCTGCTGGGTGACTTTTCCGGGTCGCTGCACGTCGAAGGCGCCGAGGTGCAGCGCGGCCTCAGCGCGCTAGGCCCGGCCCTTCAGCCCGGGCTCGGCGGGGCGGCTGCTGAGGGCCGCGTGGCGAGTGCCGAGGATGATTCGAACGAGGGAGGCATAACGTTCTTCGTTCAAGGACTTGCCGCAGACGGGGGGGCGGCGGCGGAGCCCGACCCGACGGTGTCGGAAGGCACCGACCAAACTGCTGGCGAACTGTCTTGCGTCCCAGAGGGCCGCAGGGCCCGCAGCAGCAGCTGGAGGAGGTGCCGCAGCGCGGGCAAAGGGGCGGAGCACTCGGACGCCGGCAGTCCGACCGAGGAAAAGGAAACGGAGGAGGAGAAGGAGCAGGCGAAAATCCGGGCGGAGCAGAGGGAGGCGGAGAAACGAGTGCAGGAGGATATAGAGGAGGTGGAGACGAAGGCGGTGGGGACTTCGCAAGACGGGCGCTTTCTGAAGTTCGACATCGAGATCGGGAGAGGGTCGTTTAAGACGGTCTACAAGGGGCTGGACACGGAGACCACTGTGGAGGTGGCGTGGTGCGAGCTGCAGGTGAGTCCAGACTCGAGAAACTCTCCCCTCTTCTTCTTTTCCCTCAGTTTATCTGGATTAGACGTTATTCGAATGTAAATTAAATAATCCATATAAATTATTATCACTTCATAACGAGGTTGTGGCTCAAGATACAGTTTTGTGGACTACCTAATCTTGCCGTCAGGCCTGGCGCTATGCCAACTCAAACTCCAATTACCGATGTTGTCTCAAAACCCCACTTGGCGGCTCCCAGTCACCTCGACGGGTGCACGAGGGCCGACTAGAGCATCCTGCACAGATCGTGTGAAATGCACGACAGGACGACTCAGTTCACCACAGGATGCGGCTTCTGCATTATGGTGCACTGATGCAACTTCTGCTGTGTGTGTGTGTGTGTGTGTGTGTGTGTGAGAAAGCGGCATACGTGGTTTGGAGTTTTCCTCTGCATTGGAAGGCTTATTTAACCTAAACTAGCTTTTGTGATCTACAAACCATAGATGATGGATCGGAACGGGCAAACGCTCGGCGCTGCGAGTCCCCGTCACAAGACGCACCTCGAGTCGCCCTCAATCTCAGGAGCTAAAACCGGCCTCGCCTGACGCCCGGCGTCTAGGAAACGCCGGTTCTGTTTATCGGGAAAACAAGCGCTCTCCCCCTGCGAAACACAAGCCTCTTTCTTCTCCTCGCTGTCTCTTGCTTGTCAAGGAGGGGGAAACCTGGAAGAGGCTGTTTATCAGACCGGTGACGTGGTTGAATCATCAGAATATAAAGTCTGTGTCTCTCTATCAAAGATGACTGAGCAACTGCTGACTTGTTGCAGAACGAGGAAGGTGAGGGGATGGGGGAGGAGGGGGAGTAAAGTTACACACATGCACGCACACGGTCACACTCATGCACGCACAGAATCGGGCACGCGTGCGCATGCACTACAGCCAATCGGACTCGCTCACCGGGTGGGCACGGCAACCAGAGATGTGTGGGAGTCTGGATCATCTGGAACGTGTGTGTGTGTGTGTGTGTGTTTCAGAGTTGTGGCGTCTTTTACATTCTTCGGCATCTGATCCAAAGCAGGTTAACTCCTGTTAGCGGGCGAATCCAGAAATGGATGTAAACAGAGGAGGTGGAGGAGGTGGAGGAGGGAGACATGGCTGTCACTTTGCTTAAGCTTGACTGAAGAGATGGTTTGATGAAGAGACGGGGCGAGCGGGAAAGAGAGGGAAGGTCACTGGGCTTATCTTGAGATGCTCTGTTTGACTGTCGGCTGATGGATGTGAAAGGAGAGGCTGACGAGGTCCCCCCCTCCCCCCCATCCCCCATGAAAGATAAAAGAGAAGGACTCCTCCGTTTTACTCCTCCGTCACCAACCCTGAAATACCCGTTGTCCTCACCGAATTCCGTTCCCTATTTTGTATTTGTTGAGGGCCTTCAATCAGGCGGGTAACTAGTGACGCAGTTAAGAGTCGAGCGCATGAGGAGGGGATGGAAAGGAGAGGCAGGGCGGGAAAGCAACGAGATGAAGTCCTATAAGAAGCCAGGGATGTTGGATGTCGGGAGGAGGGGTCCAGGTCAAAGTTCAGCCCCCCCCCGTGTCTGAGGCGACCAGTGGCCTGTCCAGCGTTCAACTGTCGCAGAGGGGGGGGAGGGGGGGTGGGTGAAAAAGTTGGATTAAATGGAATACGTTTAAAAAGTAGTGAATATCCTATTTTATTTATTTTTAGACTTGGTAACAGGTGGTCTGGGGGGGGGGGGATCGAGAGGAGGGGGAGGATCGAGTGATTGAGCAAACACCAGGAGCCTGCAGGTGAAGGAAGAGGGAGGGGGGGTCACGCAGGGAGTTCAGTGAGAGAACGGAGAGAAGGGAAACACGGCGAGGAGGGAGGAAGGGAGTGAAAAAGTGGGAGAGAAGAGACAAAGGAAATGAAAAGGGGGGGAGGGAGAGGAGCAGGGAAGAACTGAGGACGCAACGAAGAGTGTGTGTGTGTGTGTGTGTGTGTGTGCGACCTTAGGCCCTCAGCTGTGTTGGCACTCAAAGACCTTGAAATTTCTCTCTGAACTGCAACACCAGGCGGATTAACCTCCCCCCCTCACCCCCCAACCCCCCATCTCTCCCACACACACACACACACACATACACACACACACGTTAGGGGCTTCAAGACTGTCCTTCTTTTAACAACCATTCAATCGGTCCCTTCAGTGGGAAACTGGGGCGTGGGCATTTTTCACCAATTTCAGACTATTTGAGTTTGTGTCATTATTGTTTTATTTGACAATTTCCTAACGGATATCTTGTCGCCGACCCGCGGCACCGCGCTCTCCTGGCGAACACATTCAATCCAGTGGCAATATGTTTACAGTGTTGACCCACATTAAGCCGCTACTGGCCTGCATCCCATCCACTAGCTGGTAAAAGGCCAGAAGGAGGGGGAAAAACACCCAAAATGAAGGCGAGCAGGAGGAAGGAAGAGGACATAAAAAAAAGTTTCAGTGAACAATAGAGTCTCTGTTCCATTTTAATATCAAATTACAAATGCAGATTGAGATTGCAGATTGACCTTTTTTTATTACATGATGAAAAAATAACTGTATTCAACACATTGCTCAGTGCCAGTCTCCAGGCCTGGTAAAAGATCATGTCCCTGCCGAGATGTTGGCTATCCATCGCCACGGTAACTTCCCCCGCAAACAGGTCCCCCTGCAGCTGATCCAGGGGCTAATGTTGCATCACCATCGCGGGGGATCCGCTCGCCTCGAGGCCAAACGAGTTTCTGTTTCCTGTCATGCAAACGGCAGGGAGGAAGTTCGACGTGTGAATCGATTGGTTGCGCTCGCTGATTCGAGAGTCCCTCGTCCTCTGTGAGACCCCGTCGGCATTTTGCTCTCGTCTTTGTCCCGCCACGTTTCACACTCTCGCTCGACCTCGCTCCCCCTGTGTCTCTGTCATGTGTCAGTAACCAGCTGTGAGCGACAGCGCGGGGGGAGGGGGAGGAAAGAGGGGGGGGGGGGGGGGGGGGGGGGGGGGGGGGGGCAGGCAGAGAAGCTGTCACTTCCTCAAATGCAAGCTGTCCCTGTGCTTCCTTCCGTGTACTGTGTGTGTGTGTGTGTGAGTTTACCGTAATGTTAACAAGTAAGGTCAGGCCACCCTGCCTTTTTTAAGACCTTCGTTAGTATCGATTTCAGTGAAAGGCCGAGGTGTCACATGACCCCAGTGCCCTTTTCGGGTTGTGTTGTCAGCGTTCAGGCCTTCAGATGGGAGCGGCGTGAATAAAGTGTTCACGAAGTGGCGCGCAGCGTCCGCAGTCCATCAAATGCAGTTAAAAATACGGCGTGTGGGTCTGTGCTTTCATTCATGGGAGTGATGCATTTTATCGCACAAACACACACAGATCTCACTTGACAGGTTTCAGGCTTAGTTGTGTGTGATTGTGTGTGTGTGTGTGTGTTCAAGGACTGACATCTCTCCCTCCCACTCTCTGTATTTATTTAGAAGAAAAAGAAGGGAGTGTAATCCTGAAGCCACACTTTGTCTGTGTGTGTCAGAGAGCTGAATAAGTGTTTTGGTACCTTTTTTGAATAAACTCCTCCAGTGTTTTAGAAGCGCTGAGTGAGTGATGCTTCCGACGCTGCAGAGGGTGTGTGTTGGAGGCTAATCGTACTGAATATTAATATATATGTACGCATGTGTGTCGATGTGTACTTTATGGTAATTACTGTGTGTCATAATTGGAAAAGCGGTGTGTGTTGACTCATGGAAAGGGCTCTGTGAGCTTACAGCTGGTCTGTGTGTGTGTGTGTGTGTGTGTGTGGCATGATGAAAGGCCTCACACTCTTTTTCGCCCCACCTGCCCTTTTAAATCAGATTCGGGCGTCCTTCACGTTTTCTCCTTCATCTATTCCTTCATTATTCTTCCTCGCTCATCTGGTTCCCACTCAGCCTTAATCCCTACTTCTTCTTCTTCTTCTTCTTCTTTGCCTCGTATTGAGCGCTTTGCCTTCTTCAATTTCAAATGACCAGTGATTTGCTCATTCTCTCCATGATTGATCCTTTGTTAAACCCCATTTTTTTAGGCATTTCTGATCAGCTTTATCCTGAATTGATGACAGACGAGGAGTACAGGACCTGCACCTGAGACAACACTAGATTGTACTCCGTATTGTCCTCAAGGAAGCCCTGAAAGTATCGTTGCAATTTGGATATAACTGACCCAAGCCGAGATTAACCACACACACACACACAAACACACAAAGGGGGGGGTTATTGTTTTTTTTTTTTTCTTCTTTTTGCCCGGAAACCGCAAAACAATACTGACATTGTGGAAGTAATCACTTCCTGGATGTTCTCCAGCCCCGATTGGCCGGCGGGCTGTGGGGATTCGGTCACGTGGTTTTGAGCCTGAAGTGAAGAAATCTGGGATCGGATGAACGGCTTTCTTGCCCGGACGCAATGAGCTGAGACGCTGTGTCGTGAACCCGAAACGTTACTTGAAACCTATAGAAGGAAAAAAAACTTTGAATGGAGGCGTGAAGATTGTGGCACATTGTGCGCGGGCGGCGCTAACATCTGCAAAGGCTACAGCGTTCAGATTGAGATAAAACAAGGTGTGTGTGTGTGTGTGTGTGTGTCTGACCTCCATCTAAAATAGATCTAAACTGCTGGTCATCTACATCAGCGTAAAGTGACCTGTGCTGCACATCTAAGCTTTTTGCTCCACTGCGATGTCGTTCCTGTGTGTGTGTGTGTGTGTGTGTGTGTGAGAGCTCCTGTTTCTTTGTGTTCCCCTCTTATTTTGTGTGTGTGTGTGTGTGTGTGTGTCTGAGGAGGGAGCAGCGCCCTGGTTTCATTGTACCCCTCCCAGATTCCCCGCATTCCAACAACAAGATGTCATCTCTTAATGGAATGGGATATATAGCAAATGTGTGTGTGTGTGGGGTGAACACGTGATCTATGTCTGTCTGTGTTTTTCCGGTCTGCACACTGTAGATTGGGGCTGATTTATTATTATTTTTTTTATTACGTTGTTGATTTTGCAGGTCAATCGCAGGTTAACTGGCTTGGCAAAAAGAGAAAATCCCATTGTTTTTATATTATTACAGAAAATAAGCTCACGATGAGAAAGACAAATCTCTTAACAAATTAAACTAAATCAAAAGAAACTAAAAATGTGTTACAAATCACCAGAATCTTCTGTCAAAATGTACTACTACTCTCAAACTGCAGCTTTCCATTGCAACAGGTTAGATATGTGATATGTCTTAACCCTCCAGAACTCAATCAAAACCCCCCCAAAAATACCATCACGAAAAGCCATTACATAATAACAATATATATACATATACACGGCGGCTGGGCTACAAGGATATCAAAGCTGTCTGTGCAAGTAAAGCTTTCCACAGGTACCGTCTACAACCTGGACGCCATGTTTCATCCTACAGAACTAAGATCTTTTCCAAAAAGACAAAACGGCTCCAGGTGAAACCAATTAAAGCAAGATACAGAAAACCACTAAACACCCCCCCCTCCCCCTCTCCCCGCTAAAACCAAACAGCAGGGATGCGTTTGGGGTTCAACAGGTTCACTTTGCTCTGGAAATGGGAAGAACAAAGTGTGGTATTGATGCGCTCTGACTTGCCCGCAACTGTGCACGTCCCTGCTGGTAGCTCTGTCGCTCGCCCTCCCCTTTTGAACTCCTCCCTCTCTCCCCCCCCCTTACTGTCTTCCTCCTCTCTCCATCCTCCATGACCTAACTAAAGCCTTGAGGGGGTGTTGGAGGAGAGAGAGCGACAGAGACGGATCAAATAGAGAGATGAGATGGGATTTTTTTTTTTTTTTCTTCTTCTGTCTGCTCTATAAATAGCGGCAGACTCGTCATCTGCGGAGCCACAAGTAGAGCAGAAAGAGCCGGTGTGGCTGCGCGTGTCACCGTCTACAGTCTGCTCACCTGAGAGGGAAGCTTAGAAATGGAGGTCGGAGCGATGCTATTGCACGGTAATGTTGCACTGAACTTCACGAGACGGGTGAAGATTCAAGAGCTTAAATCGGCTCCGTGAAACAGTGGGTTGATTTAATTTTAAACGCTTTTGCCTTTTTAAAAGGTTTTACTCTTTTAAGCCTTCAGCTCGTGCTGGCTGGAAGAAAACTCTTTTAGAATTGACCCCAGGCTCCCAGTGATGTAGTACGTGCTGGTTTCCATCGGTCATCAATTATATATGTATATATATATATATATATATGTTTGAGGGATCCTCGTATAGATTTATCTGACCAGAATAGAATCTGGGCCGATAATGAAATTCTAATGGATAGGTTATTAGATGTGAATAAAAGTATGGCATCTACACACTGACACACGGCGTTTTGCCTTTTTTTTGTGTGTCAACAGTAGTAATGTGGTTTGGGTTTGATGCCATGGAATATGAAATGGTTCAATTTTGTCATCAATGCCGACGGCGTCTAATCGGTCGAGCCAGGCTCTCTTATCTCAGCGGTCACTTTGGGGCGAGTTAGTGGGGAGAGAGTTGGCCTGCCACACTGCTGAGTCAATGAGAACGGGATAACACACGCACACACACACACACACATACACAGTGGCGATGAGGTAGGAAGTTCTCCGCACCAGATTAGGAGTCGATCCCTCGTTGAGCCCCGGTCTGCATGATGTAATCGCCGCAGAGCGAGGTCACGCGCATGGTATGCGACGGCCCGGGCTGAATGCAACGGGAAAGCCCCTTCTGTCCCCCTTCCATAACGAACAGCTGCGTCACGTGCAACCGCCATCCGGCGCTGATCGTTTTATTTTTTATTTTTATTTTTTTTAACGTGGGCCATCGTGAGGCGGCGGCGTGTCTGACCTGCTTTCTGCTTTCGAGGCGTCACCGTTAAGCCTCGAGATTCTGGACGATGTTGTTTCGAATCAGAAAGATTCGCTCAGGGGTAATTTTTCTAATGGCTTGAATTTGGCCTTGAAGTCTGGAGTTTAGTTGCATTCGACAACCGCAATGAAGAACCCACAACCATGGAACACACACACAAACACACGTGTTTTCACTTTTAGTGATCTTAAAACCAGCCAGATTTGAAAGATCTCCTAAAAAGGAAAAAGCCCAAACGTCCAAGCATCGTTTGCTGTTCACGTTGGACAAAGCGCGGGCGTTTTATTCGCGTGTCACACGAGGAGAAGCCGGTATAAGTGCCGCCATCAGGGCCGGCCCAAGGCATAAGCGAACTAAGCGGCCGTAGTTTTCTAATTATAACCTCACTGTATTTGTTTATAATTTTCGCTATAACAGTATAGCGTGACATTTGTGCCAAAAATCTTCTAGCACAGGTGACTGTGCGTGGTGGGAGGGAGGGGCCCCCAAATAAAATTCTGCTTAGGGCCCCCAAGAGGCTCGGGCCGGCACTGGCCGCCATTAATGGTTCAATAAAATCCGGTAACGACGCGACTCCATTTAGCGGCTCACTCGATCATTTGCCCCACTTAGGACGCACATCGACAGATATGACCACCAGATATTTGCGTCACAACAATTAATCTTGCATATTCCAAAAGGTTTGAGGTAACGTCATTAGTATTTTTTGGGAAATGTTGGTAACAGTTTGAGAGAAGGATTAAATTCCGCTGGCGGCACACGCTGTTGTTTATTAAACATTTTAATGAGGGGATTTTTGTTGGCGGCCAATGCGTTTACTAGAAGTGGAATGTAATTCCACTTCTAGTTAATTAAGAGTAAAACGCAAAATGAGATTTTATTGACGGGACTTTTTGTTGCTGAGGTCAAACCACAGTCCGGTAATGAGTTGTTATGACTACAATATCCATCTTGCGAAACATTCATTTTGTTTTTGCTATTACAGCTTTAACACGCGCCCACAAGCCAAACATTGTCCCACCCGTCTTTCCTGCTCACACACACACACACACACACACACACACACACGCACGTTATAACAAAGCAAAGTTGACGGAGCGGTCAGGTCTGTTTGTTTACTGTTGTCCTTCCTTTTGTGTGCGTTGTCTACTCATTGTGTTACGGGGTTGCTAATCGGCAAACCTCTGTCCGCTTGTTGTCGGGTCGGGCTCGCCTCCCCCCGAGGAGAGGGAGGCAAATGAGATGAGCGCCGGAGAGGGATGCAGGCCCGTACTTAAAGCTCCAGCCTTGGACTCCACCAACGTTTGATTAGGATCACCCGCCGCTGTTGATCCTCTAGTGTGGAAAGGCAACTCAACATGTGACACGTGGGGGCCGACGCCGTAACGCTACCAGACCCGCTCTCCTCTTTCATCCATGCATTTTTTGCCGATTTTGATTAATTAAGACAAAATATTTGCACAGTGGCGATGAGGCTACGCATGGGAGAGGAGACACGGGTTGAGACGAGGATGGAGAGAAAAATCTGCCCTGAAAGAGTCTCTCTCACACACACGCACACACACCGAGGGAGAGGCAGACAGAGGGAGAGTAAATGGGGGGGGGGGGGGGGGGGGGTGAGACCGAAGACTAATGGGCAGCTTTGGAAGGTAATGGACTGTGGCTCCCCTGTGGTCTGATGGACGTCCCATTCAACCTGTGCACTCTCACCCATCGCCAGGCCCCGTTGTGTGTATCCAATATCCAGATGCGCTCCCCCGGGGGGGGGGGGGAGGGCGGCTCGTACAGCCACGCCGCTTCACTTCCTCTCGGAGATCCATGATTCAAAATGTCAGCTTGAATCTTCTTGTATTCACTTTCATGAATTGTAAAAAAAAGCCTTCACTGTGCAGCAATGCCCAAGGTGCAGGCGGCCCTGAACCGCGCCGCCGGTCTGCAGCACATCCGCACCCGTGGGGGAGTGGGGGGGGGCTGCTGTTGGCGCACACAGGCGCGCTGCTATTCCTGTCTGTCGGGCATATTTCGGATGCTGTGGTCGAGGCCGCCCGCCATCTGCTGCCTCTGTGCCCATCTACGCAGCGGCGGTGTACTTTGACACCGCTTCCTCTCTCTCTCCCCTCCCTCCCTCCCGCCGGGCGAGCGACACCTGGCTTCGCCTGCAGTTGACCCTGTAGTTATCTATTGGGTATTTGATTCACAGCCTCCAAATACGTTCCTGGATACTCCCCCCCCCCCCCCCCCCTCTCATAATGAGGCGCTGCGCGTTGACGTGTGAGTCACCGTCCTCTTTAGCGGAGGTGTCTGCGTGGCCTTTCTGTGCGCCGGGAGCAGAGCAGGCCGATGACTGCTGGCATTTTGTTCGGGGTGCGGAGGAGTGGGGGGGTTTTGGTGAGGGGGGGAAGGGTAGTTTTTAGTCAAACTCTTTAAAAGGCCTTCTTTTTGGGGCAGCAACTCCGCTTCGACTGCAGTTCAGAGGGGAGGGAGGGAGGGGGGGTGTCCTTCATTAGCCCAAACACTTCTACCGATGCAGCTCAGTAGCTCGAAAACGGGGGCAGCGAGCGGAGAGATGCCTTCAACATCTGGAGCACTGTTTCGATGGTTCTTGAGGGGGAGCGGGGGAGCGGGGGGGGCGGAAGAGAGTCGGCGTGCAGCTACTTTCTCATGCGCCTGGCACCATGCGCGTGGTTTCTGCCACACGTGGATTGTTGGTGGGAACGGGCACGCGGCGGAGAAAGGCCGTCGCCCAACAGCGCTCTCTTTCCTTCAGAGGCCTCAGGTGTGGCGGGTTTGTTTCTGATGATGATGATGATGAGGTTGACAACTCCCATTTCCTGTTTTGTAAAGATGTGTGTGTGTGTGTGTGTGGGGCCCTTTTGTCTTGCTCGTGAATGTGTCTTTGTTATTAAGGGACATGACCCAAACGGGTCGTACCGGCCAGCGTTCCTGCTTCGGTAATGACACAATATGAGCGACAGCTGCTGTCAGATGGGAGGAATAAACGGTGTGGTCACACACCTTTGTTTGAGGGGGCGGGGGGTGTGTGATGCTTTAAAGATAAATCGGTCATTGGTGTTTGAATGGTTGTGTGAAAACTCTCGTGAAAGAACCTATGCATGTATACAATACTAAACCCAGCCTCACCCTGAGGCAACTCGATATCCGGTTCACTTAAATTAGTCCTGTCTTTTTCTTTGATCACACGGGTTGAATCTTGAAAAAGCGACTTGCCACCTCTTGTTATTTGTTTGGCAGACGGCCTTTTCTCACTGACTCACAAACGCACACCTGCTATTACTTCTGCACTTCGCCTCGTCGCTGCCTGAGCTCTGCTGGTGTTTTCTCAGTCTGCTGCGCAATTAGTCGGCCATCTCTTTTTCTTCTGTCCGCCGGCTTCTCTCTCTGAACGGACTCCTCCTCTGCTTTCCTTTTTCTTGGTGGGAGGGGGGGGGGGGGGGGTCTCTTGTTCTTTCACGCCATCCTCCCGCTCTGCCCTCCTCTCTGTGGAATGATGTTTGCCTCTTTCGGTGCTACCATTTTGCTCTCGCCTCTCACTCTCTCTGGCTATAAATAGTCTCGTGGGCTGGAGGTGTTGGGGGCACATGATTCATTTTTTTAAATTTTTTTTTAAGCCTCTTTATTTACGTTTGCTAGTCTGCCGACTAGACCTCTCTTCTCCTCTCCTCTCTTCTTCAGACATAAAGGCGTCTAGATCATATTTAAAATTACTTTCACCCTAGTAAACTCTGTGTGTGTGTGTGTGTGTGTGTGTGTGTGTGTGTGTGTTTGCTCCCTGAAAGAGGCTTCTAACAACCTTGGCCTCCGTTCATCAAGCTCGCTCTCTCCACTTTAAACTCCCACATAAACTCGGTCCCCCTTGTGCTCGCTGATCAAACACGGGAGAAACTGGCAGCAGGGAAGCCGTGTTTCTGAATGTGAAGCAGGGGATCAAATTCTCATCCTTCGATCGTTTCATAGTCCTCGGTGATTTGTTAGAACAACATATCGGACAATCGGCAGCAGCAACGTGGTGCTGAACCAGAGTTCATACGAGACGGTTGGCATAAGAAGACGTTTTTTAATATTCTTTTATTAACAGTTGCATGTGAGGTAGTCAATTCGAAAGTTAATGCATCCAGATGAAGAAGCCCTGGGTATTGTACGTGCACCTGTAAAAGCATACATATTGGTTTTGTGTATATATTGATATGAGGCCTTGATGAAATTGATTATCAAAGGCCTCTGAAATGCTGTAGTTGGTTCAGCTCTATTGCCTCATTCAGCACGAGTGTGTTGTTTGCGTCGTCTCACTTGGCATCTGTAACACTGGCCGCTTTGTAGACGCGGCCGATCATGTGAACAACTTGTCTTAAAAAATGCTGTTCATGTTGGCCGGACGACAGTATTTCTGAAGCAGTTTAAATCCAACCCTTTTATTATTATTTTTTTAAGAGGAGCTGTTTGTCTAGTGATTCGATAGCATGTGCGTTTGTCATGTTAATCCCACTGTTGTTCCAGCTGCCCTGACTTTATCTTTGCCACTTATATAAATGCTCATAAGTGATGATGTAATATGCAGATGGGTTTTTCAAACAGTAAAGCGTGGATACATTTATGAAGGCGCGGAAGTCATTCGCTGGCATACCTGTAACACAACTAGTCATGTTGTGTGTGTGTGTGTGTGGGCGGAGGGGGGGGTTTGAGGTCAGATTTGGGGTCAGTGTTTGAGGTCTTAAGGGGGAGAGAAACCTTTAAAGAGAAGAAGGAAAATTAGGAAAGAAAAGCTTAAACACATGAATAATCTTTGATGTTCTTCTACTGTATTTCATAAGTGTGTGTGTGTGTGTGTGTGTGTGTGTGTACTAATGACTCTTCTTTCCCATTGTTTGACCTGACGTTTAACTGATGAGGCAGCCATTCGGGGTTTTCAGTAAGGGCCCATTAAATCCTTGTTGCCATCACTATTTAAAAGTTCTGTTTGATTTAGTCATTTTGGTTTCCCAATATGAATCTGTTTCCTACTCGAGTCTTCTTCCTCTCCCCCTTTTTTTTTTTTTTTTTTTCCTTCAAGTACCTCCCCTTCGAAGTGGGAGAAACATTGTTGCACACTAAAAGCCGAATGCACGTAGTGCACATCGCTTCCTCCCTTTTAAAAGGTACGCTCCGGTTTTCCTACCGGCTGCAACAACCTTCTGTTGTGCAGCTAAGATGCGGATCCGCCGGCTGCTGGATCAGACAGCGGTGGACTCGCAGTGTGCAGCCGCAACCAACCACGCATTTAAGTTGCATTTTTTTATGAGTGCGTTGGCTATGGATATGCATCTAGATAATAAGTAACAAGCACACCCGTCACTGAATCAGCTTCAGCGGTATGTGGAGAGAGATTTATGAGGATTGGTAGCAAGCCTTTGCTTCGTTAAACTGTCAATCTGTAAACAATAAGTGAAAAATACTGCCTCGTAAAAAACGATTTGACGGATGAGGAAGTGGCACGAAGCTCTTGGTATTGGACAGGTGTGGGAAGTTCTTTCTCGGATGGATGATGGATCTTTGCGCACACACCCACCCCCCCCCCCCCCCCCCCCCCATTCCCATCCTCCACTGTGTGCCTGCAGGGCGTCATACTTGGTTTACGCTTCGCTCTTTTAGACGTTCTTACCTACTTTCTCGCTCCCTCTGGCTCCCAGCCCGGTCTCTCTGACCTCTCGTGGACCTCCAGCGGCGTGATGCGCGTCTCTGTGCGTGTGCACCTGCTTTATTTGGTGTTTTTTTGTCCCAGAAATATATTTATGTTGACATGACCCCACCCCCCACCCACCCGTTCTCCACATTTTTCCCTCTCTTTTTCCTTTCACCCCAGCGTGTGTTGAGTTTTTGTGTATTCAGACCTTCTCGAGCAACAGTATCTTCTTACTTTTTGGCGTGATTTCAGTGTGACTCAAATGACCACTCGAAACAGGGCGGGCGGGCAAAACGCCGATGGCAACAATCCTCTGTTGATTGCAGTTACGCGACTCGTCCACGGCTCTTTCTTACATGAACAACGTCGGCTCTGAGAAGCGGCTGCCGCCACTTAGCCGCCCTACGGGAGGACGGCGACGGGTAACCAGGAGAGCGCCTCGTTCACCCGCCTCCCTCTTGGTCACGGTTTCATTTTGAGGCTGTTTTAAGCCGCCACCGTGTTCAACCGGAGGCCTCAGAAATCGCAGCGTCTTCTTGTGTGCTTGTGCGTCACTGAAAGGCGCGCGGCTCTTGTACAGGACCTTTTGTAAAGTTAATTGCAACCAGATGTACCGTGTGATTTAATTACAGGGTTGTGTTCGTTAGTGCGCGAGTCCCCCGGCTTCGAGTGCTAATAAGAACGCCTGTCGGCCATTACGCCGACGCAGAGGCTGCTGGGAAAGAAAAGTCCCCTTGTCCTCGTCTCCCCGTTCGGCACCTAAAAGGGAAGAGTTGTCTACAATAGTGAACGGGGACTAATTAATGCTCAAACTTTCTTAAATTATTGGCCTTCTTTTTAAGAAGCCAAAATACTCAAGCAGTCACGGTACGTGATGAGAACAAATCTTTCCATTCAAAAGAAGTAATTTCCCGGTGAAGAACAACCGATTATTGCTGCCACTTCCTGAATGAACGGTCTTCTTTTATAAGAACGTCTTCCTAAAGACTTTTAATTGGGCCCATTTGGTTATCTTAGTGTGATAGTTGTGTGTGTGTGTGAGAATTGGTGGCGTGGGCTCACTTCTGTGGCCCCCACACTAGTAATGTCATTATATTACACTTATATTTCATGAGAATGAAGCTCATTACGAAGTCGTACAATTTGGCTTTTGTGTAAATGTGACAGCTCATTTGTGCGACTGCCCTCTCGTGCCCCCCCCCCCACCCCGACTCCCCTCCGACGTCCCAGCGCCTTTCCTCATTTCCATCACTCCCAGTACCTCTTTCTTATTTCCCAGTACCACTATTACTTTCTATCCCCTCGTCCCTTATCAATCAAAATGCTGCCGACATCCGTGATTTATATTCCCCTTCACAGAGACGTTCTTCTTGTAACTCGGATGCCTGTGTCGTCATCCAGCAGCAGCAGCAGCTTTTTTTTTTTTTTTTTTTTTGTGAAGCAACCAGAAACACACAAAGGCCGTGTGTTTTCTGGTTGATGTGCGCCTTCAGACTGACTCAGTCCTTGTGACATTGACAATTCTGTCTCTCAGAGAAGCATTACTGAGACAGAGAGGCACCTATGCAGTAACCCTACACCGCGTGTGTGTCTGTGTGTGTGTGTGTGTATGTGTGTGTGTGCGCGCGCATGATGTTCAAACAGTTATTGCAGCAAAGTGTCACACAATCCCACCCCCACTTCTGCCTCCCTCCTCAGAGTGCACATTGTCGGCTCCAGCTGTTGCTATCGACCGGTTCTCCCCCCCACCCCCCCGCTTCCCTTAATTTCCCCTTTCTTTAAGTTTGACTATTGGAAAAGAAGCCGGCCGTGATTCACTCTGTGTGCGTTTCTGTGGTGGGAGAGGCCCGAGTGTGGAACATTTCTGCATTGTGTGTCGTCCCAACAGGGATGACTTCAGAGGACAATCATGGCCATTTCCTCTTCCCGTAGCCACACTTCCGTTGTCGCTGCGCCTCTCGCGTCACCTCCGCTTTCCTCCCCCCCGCCCTCCCGCCCCGTTTGTCGGCTGTGTGTGCGCATCTGCGTGCACTCGCTCGTACGTCTATTGTCTCCTTGTGTCTGAGCTATTTTTTGCATTTTTTGTTTTGGCTAATAACTTGCCAGATGTTAACATATATTTTTGTTTCAACGTGTTTCCTTCAAATCGCATGCGAGTGTTAAAAAAAAAAAAGGGGGGGGAAAAGGAAAACTAACTAGTCCCTCCTAACTGACTCTCATCTGAAACAAATTAGCCCCCAAAACCTGCATGTAACAAAACCACAGTCGCTCCTCAGACAGACCCACACACACACACACACACACACACACACACACGTACATTTAGCTACTGCATCTCTGGAACACGTCCGGTTGTCTCGGATTCTTCAGTTTCGGCGTTTCTGTAGCCTGCATCTGTTTTAACGTCTGTGATTTCCACGTCAGGAGCCCCCGTGTCGGCCCCCCCCCGTCCCTCGTCCCACGCCAACCAGGCTGCAGAGGAAATGTAGGCCGCTGGGACGGGACACACGGGGGGGGGGGAAACGGAGGATTGTTGACTTGCACGTCTGAGGCATTGACTCGTTTGTTCTGCAGACTTTTATTTCTCTGCCTCCTTTTTAAACGCACTTGATTGTCCCCATCTCATCTCGTTCCACTCATGAGCTCATGTGTATGTGCCTCAGACATACGTGTGTGTGTGTGTGTGTGTGTAAAGCACACATAAAAGAAAGACCATCTGTCCAAATTAAGGCCAAAAAAGCGCGAGGAGATGTCCTAAAGTGACACGAGGGAAAGTAAAAGATCAAAAGTCATAGTTGAAGGTATGTTTGCAATAACTATTCCCCACCATAACATTCATTTTCTCTTTTCGTGGCACGATACTTTCTCTGCCCATCATTGCCACCAACTGTCAATCATGTCAGCGAGCAGTAACGTGTTTTCCCTCGTTTGCCCTTGCACAATGACAACATGCCGACATAACGCGGCTCAACTCGTCAAAGCACGGCGTCCAGAGGACCACAAATCGGTAGGGGGGGAGGGGGGCGGGCCTTCGGGGGAAAACTCGGACATGAGATGTCTAAAGTATCTGCCGCTACTCGTTGCCCAGCGATGACGCAACAAACCAAAGCGGCGTCCGTGTCTTTCTCGCCCTCCTGCTCTTTGTCGCTGTCTAAACCTGGAAAAACACGCGCCCCAAAGGTGAGCGAACTTCACGCCCTTTTTCAAAAGCGGTTCCCTTTTGCTGAAGCGCGCCGGGGACACGGAGGGCTGCTTTTTTGGATTGGATGCCGGCGGCTGTTGACGATCCCCCCCCCCCCCCCCCCAGCGAAACCGGAGAAGTTCAGCCACAGCCCCGGCGTTAACGGCGTGGGCCCCCCGATTTAACGGACTGTAAAGGGATAGTCCTCCGATATTATGTAATCGTTTTATCTGGGACACCCCGGTCGCTGTCTTTCCAGCTACTGCAGCGGTGTCTTTTGAGATGTGATTTACACGAGAGTGGTGTCAGTGTGCGATGTTTCCTAGTAATGAAGCCGGAGACATCTGTTGCTCTTCTACTGGGCTTTTCTAGGGATATTTTAATCCCCCCCCCCTCGTATACGGGACACGTAGAGTTGCTCAGTCGTTGCGTCCGTCTTCTAGATATTGTGATGAGGTAGATTCAAAGATCTGAACACATTTTTAAATGGATCCCGTCTATTAACAGGTTTTTTTTATGATGTGCTAATAGAAAGGCAGATGCACCCCCCACATGACACACACACACAGACACACTTGTGAATGCATGCAAAAACTGATGTTTACCGCACAGACAAAAGTCTCAGACGTGGCACAAAAGCTCCATGAGCCTCGCAGGGGACAGAAGAAGCGCTGATTTATGGCTTCTTTCTAATGTCTCCTGTTTCAAATTGATTTTACTGTGTTTCGCTTCAGGGCGCATTTTACTGTGATCGCATGATCCATCAATGTAGATGATCAATGTTTGTTTTTTGGCATTTAGAATACACGTTTCATTTCAAACTGATATTTCTCTGTTTTTTTTTCTTCCTTATTCTGACATTCAGAGCTTCTATTTTCCCTTTTCTCTTGCAAAAACTCTTCCACTCAGACCCCTCTAAGCCGATTACTGCTGAATAGCTTCCTGTACTACTCATGTCGGAGCAACGCTCAGGCAAATAATAACCATAAAAAGCCTTTTAATGTGACCAATTCTGTGGCAACCCTTTGACCGGGAAAACCTTGTATCCTTGCTTACTTCACATAACTATATTAGACCTTTGTTTCCTGTTTGCGCCACACAGAGGGGCATTGTTGGTTGCTTAAATCATTTCAGTCAACCAGCAACCAATGAATGGAGCCTTATTAGAGGTTATAAACAGTTTGGCTCAGCTGATTGAGGATTTGCTTTGGTTTAGACACGAGTACACAGATGTGTTTTAATTAAGAACCATCGAGGCCTGGCATGTCCTCGCTTTTACTCGTTAGCGCCGCGTTTGGGATTACTCCGGGTTCCGTGGGATTACTTTGCACCGACTTCCTTTCGTTATCCTTGGATCGACGCGACCGGCTCAAATGGCCGAGCAGAAGGGCGTGATGAGGGAGAGACGGCAGGCTTTTGAAATGCATCCTGTTTGTATTGTGTGTTTGTGTGTTTGTGTGTGGTGTGTTTGAGGGGGCAGGAGGGTTGTGAATAGGGAAAGAAAGGAGTAACAACAGTTAGGAAAGGAAAGGAGAAGAGAGGAGAAAAAAAGGAAGATCGTCGAGGAGATGAGGTGTCACCAGCACAGCAGAGAGCAGTGACTGCATTGTGTGTGTGTGTGTGTGTGTGTGTGTGTGTGTGTGTGTGTTGCACAGCCGGGCGCGGAGAGATGAGACAATCGGGTGCACAGTAAGCGGCGGGCTGAGATGGCACCCATTGTTAACGCACACGGGTACACAACACAAACACACCCACGTCGGGGGTTTGTTATCGACGCCGTCGCGATGAATGGGTCCGTTTGTGCCGCCCCCTCAGGTCGGACAAAGAGGAGAAACGATCAATATGAGCCCCCCCCTCACCCCCCCCCCCCCCCCCGCCCCCCGCCCTGCGGAACATGGATACCTGGTCACATGTGCTTCTTTTCATACACGCTGAAGTAAACTAAATTGTATAACTAACATACCTCGAGAGGAGAAAACCAAAGGCCTACCAGGTAGGTCGGATTACAACACACACACACACACACACACACACACACACACACACACATGGCCCTGATTACTGAAATATGTCGAGAGGTGATTGATGGGGAAACTAAAAACCACCAAAATAAGAGGTAAAAAGAAGAGGGGGGGGTCGAGGGGGGGGGTTTATGGAGAGACAAAAAGCGAGGAAGGTGAAGTGATCACGTAGAGGGTGAAGGAGACGAGGGTGCAAGCAAAGTCTTCGTGTTTTTTCTTCGTGAACAGATGCTCTCGTCTGTCTCTCTCTTTCTCTCCCCCCCTCCCTCCCTCCCTCCCTCGCTCATGTGCTGGCTAACCATAACAAGCTGTGGTGAAGGTCTTAGAGTTTTTTGGTTTTTGTGTGTAACTGAAACACGTATGTCTTTTTGTGTGTGTGTGTGTGTGTGTTCGTTCTGCAGGGGGTTTGAGGTTCTTTGCAGGAGAGTATTTCCAGAGTGTGGGGGGTCTGAGAGGCGCTTTGGCTACATGGAACACAGTGGACCTTTTTTGTGTACTATGGATACACTCATGCACACACGCCACCCCTACTGCCCCCCCCCCCCCCCCCCCCCCCCCCCCTCCACACACCTCCGTCCACTGCCACTGTTGGTTCTTTACTGCATAGAGAAACAAATCGGGTCATTCACTCGACCGACAGGCGTGACGTAATAAAGATTTACAGGTCCTGGTGTTTTTTTTCGCTCTCAAGCTGCAGACCGGCATTCCTCCAAATTTGGGTCAGGACCCAGAAGGTTAATCAGAGGATCGTCGAAGTGGGTCAGCAGCACATTCTGGAGGCGCTGTGATCAGAGGTTGTCAGTTCAGTTACGAGTTTCCAAGAAGAGTTTTTTTTTTATTTTTTTATTTTTAGGATTATGGCAACTAACTAGCAGCGCATCTGCAGCTCGTCTTAAAAGACTCACCCACCCTCACTCATAATTGTGTCACTCGTTTTAAAAGTTTTGCTTTGGAGTGCAGCCGCAGACTCTGGACGGAGGTTGGTCTCTTCTTCAGTAGCAAATCATCTCTAAATTCTTTCAGAAGTACAAGCTCTTTAGAAAATCGCTCCCTCTGCTCTTCATTTTTACCGCTCGTTCTTAAAAAACAAATATTTTCTAAGGGTATCCGTCGCACATTTCAAAATGAAGAAACTGGCCCGTCAGATGGATCCCGTGAGAAGTAAATGTCGAATTACAATAAGGATGAAGTAACTGCAGTGTAACACAGTTAATCATGTCACATTTGTCGGACTACGTGGCCGCTGTGCGCAACCATTTGGTCCGATCTTCAAAGTGGGATCACCATGCGTGGAGCCGTCGTGGCGTGTTAGTCCGAAATATTGCCATTTGAAATGAGGTTAGACTGAAATACTGTTCAACCCCTGAAAGGCAGCATCGTACACTCCTCTCTTATCCCCGTCTACTCCGACATTACAGAAAAACTTGTGGTTGTCAAAACGGCTTCTGTTTTTCCTTCTCCTCCCTCCGGTATTTGCTTTTCTTATGTAAGCACAACTCGCCGTCGCATAAAGGAAACGGACAAAGGCGATCAAACAATCATTCCTGCTATGTTTAGACCTCCCGCCGTTCCCCCCGGGAGACGCTCGGCCCGAGTGTCTTTGGACAACTTCCCGTGAGAAAGCACGCGGCGCAAAAAAGGGCCGAACCTAACGGCGTTTTTTAAAGGCCGGATCCCCGCGGGAAGACGAGAGCAGGTGATCGCTCAGCGCGGAAGCGGCAATCTGCTACGCAGGGAGCTTTTGCAGGTTTTGTAGTGCGAGGGCCTCCTACTCCTCCTCCACCGTGTAGCTGCACACCCACTTATCCCCCTCCGCCGAAGAAGGAAACGTTAATAATGGATTAGGAGACTTGAAATGGATCGTTGGCTTCCCGTCAGTCAGGTGACCGACCGCTACGTCATGTGACGACGACGGGAAGGTTGGGTATTTCTGTGGGTCAGTTGCTAATGGGCCATCATCGGGGAAGTGGTTGCTGCGGGATGAAAGGATAAGCTGTTATGGGCCCTTACACACACACACACACACACACACACACAGATATACACGTTAATGCACTTAAAACACACTGAAGCTTCCAGACCTTCCCTTTTTCTCTCATCTTTCTTCTCATATACGTGTGTGTGTGTGTGTGCGAGTCATATGATGTAAATGGGGCCCCACGTTATACAATGTGACAATGAGATCCTCACCTCAGAGATTTTTCTAATCTCTGCAGCAGCTCTCACAAAGTCTTGTAAAAGCTTTACTGCCTGAAAAAGACGCGAGCAGGCAGAACCCTGCGTGCTGAATCGTTGATTGCTTTGTGTGCCGGTTATTGATCGTCTCCGTAATAACCGCCTCTCGACATCCCAGCATTCTGAGATTTCGGGGGCACTGTCGCTTTAAACGCTGCGATTGATCGATGCCGAGCTCTTGATTCGGCTCGGGTGGTTCGCACTAATGCAATCGATGCTTTAAAAGAAATGATTTCATATTGAGCAAGGTTCTCTAAGCAAACGATATGATGTGGTGAAAAAAAAAATGTCGCTGTGAGCTGGCTGCACAGATTTAGTTTATTTTTGGGGCTGCGATGTGCTGAATGTGTCAACGGCGGTTAGATACAGAGCCGGGAAAGAAGCTAGCATCAACGTGTAAACCCCCCCCCCCCAAAAAAAAAACAATACAATACTAATATACACACGCACACTGTCCCTGACGTAAACGCATACACAAACCTGACCCACAAAACGGATGTGCAAAGAAATCGGGCCGCACACAGTTACCTTATACACACACACACACACACTCCACTGATCCGCCCTTCCCACATACAAGACAACGGCAATGTGAAGGAGACGCCAAAGCGGTGCCAAGAAATCCTTAATATTATGCTAATTAAATCAACACAGCAGTAATCGAGGGCAAGTTAAGCAAATCTGTAAATTCCCAGGTTCCCGCCGTGTCCGATGTGAACATGCACAGTTTTTCCAACTTTGTTCACACGGTGAATGTCCCGTGACATTCGCACTGCCGTGTGACGTGCACGCCAAACGGCAGAGGGCAAATAAAGCGCAGCAAGTGAGTCATTTCCCTGTTCGTCTCCGTCTGCAACCTGCAACCTCCCTGCGAGTGAACAGCCGACTGGCAAGTGGGCATCGCGTTCTTGGGTGTATTTAAAAAAAAACACTTAACACTGCGGAAAGTCCAACCAGCTTCTTTTATCCCTCTTCTCGACCAGTTTGTGATCACATTCCTCTCGGGTGGGAGCTACGCGAAGGCGTGTCAAATTACCGACCGGCTTTACCGCCTGCTCGCGGACGATTGGCTGTTTTAGCCTCATCCACATATTCCCATAGTGCCGATTTTGGATTCTAGGCAGCAGTTTGAGATGGTGTTTCAGTGTTTTGATACGGTTTAAGCATTTATTACTCCTCCTCTGCTTTCCTCTTCTCTGCATTATATTATTTACATTTCCCCCTCCGTTGATTTCCATTTCTCTCCTCTTGTGTCCCGTGTGTAGGATCGCAAGCTGTCCAAGTCGGAGCGCCAGCGCTTCAAAGAGGAGGCCGGGATGCTGAAGGGTCTCCAGCATCCCAACATCGTCCGCTTCTACGACTCGTGGGAGGGACCCTGCAAAGGAAAGAAATGCATCGTCCTGGTCACGGAGCTCATGACGTCTGGCACCCTGAAAACGTGAGTTCACGAGAGATCAAATCATTCTTCCGAAATGTCAGCTCGGCGACTTTGGGGTTAAAGATGACATGAAAACGCGTTAATGTCGTGTGTTGTGAAACGCCAGAAGACGCGAGGAGTAGACCCAAACGCATGCACAAGCGCCTCTTTTTTTTTTTTTTAAAGCTTTGCTTCTGAAGACCTCCGTCACTAAAGGTGATCATATTTTTTTTCATGTAGAAATCTCACACACGCACACACACACCCGTCCACTCCCACGTTTCATGTTCCACTTAAAACGGCCTGTGGAGTTTGCCGGCCCTCGGTGCAGCAGCTGGTAGCGGGTCAGCCAGCGTGTGTGACTCATCACATGTCCAGTGCAGAATGTGTCTGCAGTTGTTTGCAGTGCATCTGTGACAGACGGAATGCCTGTTGATTCATGTGGTGACACAATAAGTTGGGAAAGCTCAGGAATCACGGGGCGACTCTCTCTGTGTGTGTGTGTGTGTGTGTGTGTGTGTGTGTGTGTCTGTGTGTGTGGCAAACTTTATTTTGCTCCCCCGCCAAGTACTGACACACTCACGTCTGTCATTGTCCGTGCCGTGCCCCGCATGCCGCGCTCTCCGCCGCACAGAATAGATGTGTGTCTGTGAATGCGACACATCACCACCCCCCCCCCCCCCGCCCCCCCTACCTCCCCCCCTTCTCGTACGGCACAATGAAAGGCTGAATGTGAAGCGCGTGGCGGACGGCGTGCCCCGCGCAGTGCATCGTGGGACATTGGCCCACCTGCCAGCTGCTGCTTCCGCTGCAGATTCCTCTCATTCCTGACGGAGAGATGGACAGTGGGAGGCACCAAACGGGCTGGGGGGGTTGTAGGGGGTCAGGGGTGGGGGGGGGGGGGCGGCAGACAGGGGGATACATGGATCAGTGACGAGACTAAATCGTGGTAAGAGGGAGAAAAGTCCAAAAGCCAGACGGTCTGTCCGAGGCAGATAAACTCGTAAGGAGTCTCGCCGATAACCGGAAAGTGTAAAGGGCGGCCGTGCGCAGCGACGGACCAATGGAGCAATGGACCACCTGTGACCACAGTCACCGTCCCGCGGCACCAAGGACAGCAGCACCCTCCGCTGGAAGCCTGCAAAAGCGTTGTACCTTGAACAACGTTCAAGGTACAACGTCCCCGCGTCTTTCACACACGGCGGTTCTTCCGAGGATGTGCCTGTTTGCTTTTCAGTTTAGGAGCAGGGGATACGGGTGAAATGAAAGCCCCTTTACGATACTCTGACGAGGCCTTGAGCCACCGAAAGGCCTCCGAACAGGGTCGAGGCCGCCCCGAGATCTGGCTGCCGTCCAAATGAAGACTCCGAAAGGAGAGGAACCGTTGTGTGTGTGTGTGTGTGTGTGTGTGTTGGAGGGGTGGAAAAAGAAGGAGACATGGTGATAGGGAGGACTGATAGGAAGGGAGGGAGAGGGTGAGAATGGAAATACCGACCAGCTCGGGTTCGGGGTGTCACATGGTCCATATCTATGCATAGCTGCATATCTCTGCCAGTGCAAAGATACATCAATGCACATTCCCGGAGGAGGGACGGAGGGAAGTGAGGTACCGACTGAGGAAGAGGAGACTGGGCGGCTGATTCTTAAGAGTGAGGAGTTGAAATAACTTGAGGAGGAAGTATTAACGCTAAAAGAGTTCTGGGCTCATGTTCCTATTTGTGACCTCTTAAGATTTGTTCTCTGGTTCCTGTCTGTCATTTACCCCTTTGTGTTGTCTCATTGGGTTTCAAGTTGTGTGATGAGGAAGGTTTCAGCCCTCGTGTGGTCACCCGCTGGTAAGAAACTGGCTGCGGTTGAGTTGGTGTATTGATAATGGAGATAGGGATGTCCCGATCCAGCTTTTTGCACTGCCGATCCGATACCGATATTGTAGCTTTCAGCATCGGCCGACACCGGCCGATCCAAGCATGTATTAGAGATATTTACTTATTTTGTTGAAAAGGATTCTTTTAGTCAGCTGAGTTTAAAAGATTAAGAGTAAATAGATTAAGGAGCAGATGATTTTGAGCCCAAAGTGCTTCAACAAATAAAAGCTATTAGCTCAAATCCAATTATTCTGCCTCCTGTTATGCAGCGGAGTTGGCACATAGCAAGCAGAGGTTCTTGTTTGTGTACCAACTGGGCCCCTCCGGTCAGTTCTGCATCAGGGTCACTGATCTATATGATCCATATGCAAATTGGGCTCAGAACACAGTGACACAAGTGAATATATGAACTCTTACACGTTATCAATTAAGTTTTATCAATTGAATCACTTGCCCAGTAATTAAAATTATATAATTAAATAATTTGTAAAAACCTTTTTACAAGAAAATGTGTAATTCACCAAATATGCTGATGATACATTTTCCAATATTACTCTAACAACATTAGATATTTACTTAAAATGGCCAGAATCTAGACTAATGTCTAGTTTAAAGTTGAAAAGTTTACCGATTTTAAACTGGATCCTTTTCAGATGAGAATAGATTAAACCTGTTCACATATTCAACCTTCCTCACGCAGCGTGGGTGTTTTCAATGAGTCTATAATTAGGCTATGGGCCTGATCTATTCGTACCAGAGATTTTTTTACCTTTTAAAAAAATGTCACCTGGGCTAAAACTCCCTCTGATTTGCATCTGTATAGCTCTCAGCATTTTCATTTACATGTCAAAGCCTCCCCTAGAATTAGGAGGAGGGGGGTCATGGGTGGCCAACTGCCAAGGGAGGCCCACGTCAATTTCCGACAATTTCCGGCAGTTTTCGGCCTTGCCCGCAAATTGCCGAAAACTGCCGTAATTTACAGTGACTGACAATTTACTGTGACTGACAATTTACAGTGCCGCATACTGCCGAAAGTCCCACTTTTCATGCAGTGTGTGTGAGCTGTGTGACGGCTAGCCACCTGCCAAAGGGTGTCCTCATTTCTCCCCCCAGTGCATGTCAGGATCCATTCCAGACTCTCGCCTATTCAATGGGCAGATAAATGGAAGCTCGTATCCAGAGACATGGCTGCTACTAAACGGTACATCGCTGTCTCCATGCGTTTCACGGCCCACTTCATCTCCGTGTCTCGTCCGTTCCCCCGGCAGCTACCTGAAGCGCTTCAAGGTGATGAAGATCAAGGTGCTGCGCTCGTGGTGCCGGCAGATCCTCAAAGGCCTCCACTTCCTGCATACCAGAGCGCCGCCCATCATTCACAGGGACCTGAAATGCGACAACATCTTCATCACGGGGCCCACGGGCTCGGTGAAGATCGGGGACCTGGGTCTGGCCACGCTGAAGAGGGCTTCCTTCGCCAAGAGTGTCATAGGTAGGAAAAAAGCCGCCGTCATTTCTTATCTCCCTCTTGGCAATGTACATCAATTAGATGAGTATTGTGTGTGATAACGTAGTGATGGGAGAGATTTTCATTGGATTTAAGGAATTCGTGCAAAATGGTGAGACCTCCCGAGACACTCAAGTTATCTTCACGATGGTATCAGTTCAGATTGTGCGTCACAACATGTCAATGTGTAGCACATCACGATGTGATTCCATTTGAGAGGTGATGAACCGTCACATCGAATCTCCCTGCTGCGCTCTTTAGTCAGACGCAGATGACGATGAACCGGAAATTTCTGGCTACTTGAAATGCAAAATACTCCTTAGTCAGTCGTCCTGTGTGACGGCTGTATACCACACACACGCACACACACACACACACACACACACACTAGTTGAGTTAAAGGTGCCTGCTGGGCTCCGTTATAACGACCTGGCTGCCGCTCGGTTGTTAACCGCAGATATTCTGTTGTGTTGTAAATCTCACAGCTGCTTCTCAGTAATTAAGACAGACCTCAAGTATTTGGACACTAGCAGCTTTCCGCAAACACACACACACACACACACACACGTGCATGAATGCGCACAACAAGTAAGTGAGATTGTAATACACAAATTCCAGCTGTGCTTCTGTTTTTTTTTTTTATGTCCTCTACTCACTATGAATAATTTGCTTATTATTGTGTTACTCGTGACCGACTAAGCCAGTGTTTTTTTTTTTTTGTTCTGCTCTGGTTTGTTTAAACCTCCGCGGATATATTTAGTCGTAACGTGACGTAACCGCACATCTCAACCCTTTTTTTTTTTACATAAGAGCGAACGGTTTCCCCCTCTGGCTTTCACCAGGGACCCCGGAGTTCATGGCCCCGGAGATGTACGAGGAGAAGTACGACGAGTCCGTGGACGTCTACGCCTTCGGGATGTGCATGCTGGAGATGGCCACCTCGGAGTACCCTTACTCCGAGTGTCAGAACGCCGCCCAGATCTACAGGCGGGTCACCAGTGTAAGTACGCCGCCCTCTCTGCGGCCGCTCGGGTCTTTCGGAGGCCTCGGCTGTGAATGAGGACACCAAGGACTGACATTTCCTTGTTTTTTTTGTCTGTAATCTCCACCTGACCCCCCACGCCCCCCTCCTCTTACCGATACTTGTTTACTGCCTGCATTGATAAGTTTGGCATGGGCTGTGGGAGATCCAGTCATATGACCGTGTTTTTCATCGAGCTCTCTCGGAGACAGTTTAAATGAAATGACGATAAATACGACACACGGGTGGTAAAAAAAGAAATGGATGGAAATCGCCTCGCTTCCCTTTAACATTTAGTTTTGTAACGTTCGGAAAAAAATTTCGATGGACAGTTGGCAGATGAAACACTGTGGAAAAACAAAAGGAGACAGACAGAGTGGACAACAGATGCAATCAAAGGCTGTTTTAAGTTGAGTGCTGGCGAGGTTATCACCCCAACACGCACACGCACACACACACGCACACACACACACACACACAGGCCAGATGAAAGCCGTCTCCCTCCTTCCCTCACAGAGTTGAGCTCAGCTTTGTGGCGGCTGTCGGTGATGGTTAATGGACCAGAGGATTTTACTAGAAAGCTCTCTTCCTCTTCATCCCCCTCCATCCTGCTGGAGTGCCTCCATTATCGCTGCAACGTCAAATGCAGCAGTGCAAATTACAAAAGACGCTCAAACATGTGGGACGTTTTTGGCCTGATTGTCGTAATGTTGCATTCCACCAGCCGATCTTCTGTCTGTCTGCTTTCAATTCAATTAAAAGAAGAACGTCATGCTCAGACGGTATATTTCCATTAATATGTCCGAATGGCTTTGTCTCACTCCCCCAAAATTAGAACCACGAGGCCGGATTTGATTATCGTTGTGACCTCAGCCTCCGTGTTTGTGTGCGTACGTGTTTTTAGCTCTAGTTTCAGTCAGCCCGACAAACAACCTATTTGGGTTGTCTGTATTTGTTATTGTCTCTCTCACTTACACACACACACAAGACCTTGTGACAACCCCAGGGTGTCCCAGTCACCTGCTTCCTTTCATTGCACTGCTTGAATTCATCCTTGTAGCTTTCCGCCTCGCTTCACCCCCCAATTCCTTTCACACGTAGGCTAATTAATGACTGTTAAGGTTAAAAAGTCAGCTGCTAGTTCCACTAACAGGAAAACGTTCTAATAAAATAAATGGGTAAATGAAAGAAAACATCAATGTCCGGGACATAACACATGGCCGCCTAGAACCAGTAAGGTTACAAAAAGGTTAGTCTCGTGTTGTGCTCCGTCCTGTTGTTCTGTTTGACTCTTTAATGGAGCGAATGGGGTTCAGCAGACTTGACTTCTCGGACTGCAAGTCGACAGACAACGTTGTTGACCGACTTCACAGTTCTTTCCCCCCCCCCCTGGAACATTCCTGCCCTCCAATCATCCCGGTTTAAACGGCATCACGGCTCTCTCTCCCTCTCCTTCTCCCCCTTCATCCCTCCCTTCTGCTGTCGGACCTAATAGCATTACCTCCTCCATTAGTCCTAACTTTGTTTGGCTCCCGGAATCACATGTGCGTGTGAGTGAGAGAGACGCGTTACGTAATGGTGCACTGGGAGCCGCGGGAGAGGAACGGGCCGTGGAAGTAGGAAGGCGAGACGGAGCTGCAGGACGAGGGCAGAGAAGTAGGCGGCCATTAGCCGGCATGAAGAGGGGGGAAATAAACGGCTTAGTTTAAAGCCAGAGGCCAATTTCCACACGGCATCTTAGTGCATCAGCTCTCCAGTGTGTCTTTCTACTTTCTAGGTAAGTTTCCTTTTCATTTGATGAACCTCTCCTTCATTAAATCACCTGCTTCTGTCTTTTACTTTCTCGACTCCGTTCCTTTTCTGAACTCCAATCTGCACTCATCGTTTTACATCTGATGTCGAATGTGCGATTAAAATAAAACGGACATGTGCTAGATACAGTTTTGATTCAACTAGATATATAACGGTCTACCTGGATGATTGCATGACTTTTAAGCGCTGCAGCCTTCTCACTATGACCGTTTAATCATTAAGCACCAACCTCCTGCATTGCATCGTGCTGCATCACTGATTTGCAGGCTGTTTCTGTTGGGTTTTCTCCTTTCGGTTTTTCAGTGATGCCTTTTCTTGTTATTTGGCCCAGAAGTGCCTTCAGAATGAGTCCCTGCTGATGCTTTATCAGAATGGCCTCGAGGACTCTTAATTGGCCCTGGACAACTGTTATTTATGATGTTTTCCGGAGAGAATATCTGAGTTTATGAGGGAATTAAAAGTTGTCAGTGTGTCTTAATTGGAGAGTTGGTTTCTAGGTAAGTTCCCTTCCTGGAAAAAGTTACATTTAATTTAAGTAACTAAGTTAATCCTGCAGCATCTAATAGGATTGTCAGTTCAGTCTTTATAATTGGCTCTTTATAATGTGGTCCATATTTCAGACGATTTCATAGCAATTATATCACTCTTGTGTGTGTGTGTGTGTGTGTGTGTGTGTGTGTGTGTGTGTGTGTGTGTGTGTGTGTGTGTGTGTGTGTGTGTGTGTGTGTGTGTGTGCGAGAGAGCCTTACCCACCGTCTTTCTCTGATCAGGTTCCTTGTCTTCACTGCTCCTCTTGTGTTTGCAGGGAGTTAAGCCTGGCAGTTTTGACAAGGTAGCCATTCCCGAGGTGAAGGAAATTATAGAGGGCTGCATCAGAACCAACAAGGATGAGCGGTGAGCCACACACACACACACACTCAATCCTCTCCTTTGTGTCTGACCGTGCTGTACGTCCGCCAAAACATTCCCCATACAGTCTGCCGCTTTAGAAGGATTATGTCCCTCCTTGCATATCCTTATATCTTTGCTCTTGTTCCTCCAGGTATGCTATAAAGACCCTGTTGAACCATGCGTTCTTTCAGGAGGAAACGGGGGTCCGGGTTGAACTGGCGGAAGAGGATGATGGGGAAATGATTGCCATCAAACTCTGGCTCAGGATAGAAGACGTCAAGAAGCTCAAAGGCGAGGAATAATCGTATTTCCTTGTGTTGTCAAAATCCTATAGTTACCGAATACATTTGAACCTGTCCAGTAAACTGACACTTTGGTACTAATAACCATACACCATATTTTTTTATTTTTCATAACTCTCAAAGAAAAACTTTCTCACCAGCCATTTGTTGACTGGTTTTGCAGGCAAATACAGAGAAAACGAAGCCATCGAGTTCTCCTTCGACCTGATCAAGGACGTCCCGGAAGATGTGGCCCAGGAAATGGTACGTACGGAAGGGAAAGGATTCTGGATGGGTCGATGGAAGGAAGCAAACAAGTCAAAGGTCCTGCTTGTTAAGAAGAGTGTTCTTTGGCTTCACCCCCCGGCCCCAGGTGGAGTCTGGCTACGTTGCCGAGGGTGACCATAAGACCATGGCCAAGGCCATCAAGGATCGCGTATCTCTGATCCAGCGGAAGAGGGAACAGAGGCAGCTGGTACGAGAAGAACAGGAGAAGAGGAGACTTGAGACGGAACAGCAGCAACAGCAACAGCTGCTGCTTCAGCAGCAGCAACAACAGCAGCAACAACAACAACAACAGCAGCAGCAGCAAGAGACTCTGAAACAGTCTCATACACAGGTTTGTAGAACAGTAAGCTAACTGGCCTAGTTTCATGATTCTATTATCATTAGTTAATCGCCATATTGATACTTTTGGTTTGTCGAAACAACGGACTGATTAGTAGATATACGCATGTCTTCCTGCAGTGCATCGAGTCCGGTGGTCCTTTTTTTCCAGTCATATAATTTAGCAATGGTGTTTGGAGACCCCGTGGATGTGACCCTGGCGTTTCTCCGTCTGTCCGCAGGTAGAAGCAGAGGAGGCCGAAGTGGAGCAGCAGCAACAACAACAACAACATCAGCTTCACTATCAGCTGACGGGCATCCCGCACGCATGTAAGACAAAGCCACAAATAGCCCAGCGAGTCAAGCACGGCGTGATCACATTCTGCAAAGATGATGTTGTTTCCGCCCCACGTCTGTTTTTATTTATAAAAGAGATGAGAGGCATTGAGCCGAGAGGGATGCAAATTCCTTCAGAGCTGCACAGAATATCCCCACGTCAATACCGACTTGACTGTGGGGCTGCGTTCCCGTCTTTTAGATAAATGTGTTGGACTGGACGTGACCCTGACAAATCTCCCCTCGTCTCTCTCTTGTCTCCCAGCTGAAGGAGGCCTGGACAGCGGCCAGGGCTCCTCCGTCTTCTCCTCGGACTCCCCCCACCTGGCTCAGCTGACCATGTCTTACGGCTGCTCCCATTCCCCCTCCCAGCCCCAAAGCCCTTACCCCTCCACCCGCTCCGCTAACCTGCAGCAGCACCCGGGCTACGGCCAGCCGCCGCAGCCAATGGTGAGTGGCGTTCGACGCCCGAATGGGACGTGTTTTTTTAGAATGCATTTGGCAGCGAGCGGTCCGTTTGACGTGAGCGGCGCGCGGCGTGTTCGAGTGGTAGTGAGTAGTGAATCACGCTTGAGTGGGCCCGCCGGCAATTAGTTGAAATAATCATGCATGGTGTTTTTTCATTTGGGGATGTCCTCCCTTGGCCTAAAGAAGAAGGAGGAGGAGGAGGACCAGGAAGTATTGCAGCTGTGATAAAGCCTGTGTTTACAGCACTTTAATCACGCAGTCTCCTACTGATTCACTTCGTCGGGGTATTCTCACCCGTGAAATGGCCCGGCAGAGCAGTAACTCAAGCGCTTAGTCAAACATTTTACTTTCGTGATGAGCCAGCTAAGCATTCCTTTTCTGTTGTAGTTCATCTTTAACTCTCGGTGACTTTCTCTTCAGCCAACCGGGTGTCACGCGTCTCTCTTTCCCTCAGTGCCGCCCTTCCATCAGCCACTTACGTACTTTTTCTTTCCTCCTTGTGTTCATAATGCTCCCTCATAAACACATCATTTATTACAGTCACTTTACTAGTCGAACCTCAGGATCGTTGCTCAGATGGAAGCAGCATATTCAGAAAGGAATGTGTGATAAAACCATACAAATGTTTGTTTTTTTCTGGTGTGATGAGTGAGGTTCGTCATTTTTTGATTTTTAAGAATTCTATCATTATAATGTTAACTCAGTTAATGTTATAATTTTCTCTTATTGTGCTGCAATTTAATCATTCCTATTTTCAAATATTTCCTTAATTGAATAATTGAATAATGGTTTGAACTTACTTTTTAAGTTAATTCAGCATTAAAGGTCATTTCTGTGTAGACCAATAAACTGGCTGACCACATTAAATACCTATTTAAATGAGTACCTCAAATAACCATTCTTTCTTGTTATGTACTTTTGGGTTCATTTTTTTTTATTACTTTAATTTATTTTTCATGTTTCTTCTTTCTTGGTCATTGTTCAGTTTTCCGCTGTATTTGTCTTTATTGCCTTTGTTCATAAGGTAATTTATATTTATTGGTTTTTATGCTATTTAACTTTTAGGTTTCGTCTGAAATTTGTTGTCTTAAAAACTCCTACAAAGTAACTGATGCCTTGATAACCTGTTTGCATATTGTGTTTTTTCTCTTTCAAGTAATTCTTTAGGAGCTATATTTTGTTTATTTAATAACTTTTCGTCTTTTTTTTCTACCCTTCACTAAGCCTCTAGTATTCACACTTTCATTGGTTGTATTTTAATACGTTTGCAGATGTTTAGTTCACGTTTTGCGTGTAGTAATTCTTCTGTTTGTTTTCATGTCGGCACCCCCCCCCTCCCCCCCCCCCCCCCCCCCCCCCCCCCCCCCTCCGGCCTACAGCCTGCGCCGCGCCTCCCCCGAAGCCGTAGCATGTCTGTTTGCGTCCCTCCCTCCTCCTACTCCTTTTCCCACGCTCCTCCACGCGTGGCCAATCCCCTAAAGCGGCCCTCCACCCCTCCTCCAGACCTGTCCTCCTACACCACCACCACCACCACCACCACCAACCACCCCTGCATGCCTCTCGCAGCCGGGAGGGACACGTTCGCCGGGCGCCTCTCAAAGGCCCTGGAGACGGTCCTGCCCCTCCAGCCGGCCTCCTCTCTGCCCGGGTCCAGGCAGCGGAGGGCCAGCCTGCCCGCCCTGTTCTCCACCCCTGTAGGTGCACAGTCTTAAAGCCCAAGGCCCGCAATGTCGGTGACAGAGGGAGAAGAAGGGAGAGAAAGAAGGGGGAAGATATGGGGGGGGGGCGCACTAGTGTCAGGAAGTAGATAAAACTGTTTAGACAGTTTAGAGCCCGGTGCTTAGGTTAATGATGAATGAACTGCTATTTGTCAAATTGGCTCCCACTGCGGAGCTGGATGACACAGTGGACCAAAGGGTTGTTGATGATACTTTTTTTGGCACAACCTTGAACAAGTAAACAAATAAGAAGTGCCTATACAACCACGCGGAATCTGATGAATTGAGAAAAACACAAATTATTTTAGTAGCTTTATATCCCTCCCTGCCACTTTTACTAAATATACATCTGTACCAAGTGTTCTTTGTCTTCATGGTTATCATATTGATTCAATCCTCTAGAATATAATGTGAGCTGTGGTAATTGTGTATCTTTATTCATTCATTAATTACTAGTGACGTCAGAGTGCAGTTTACTTTCAGACACCGCTGAGTCTCATTCCGTCCGTCCACCTTTCTTTAGCTCCGTTCCTCCCTCTGTTGCAGCAACATGTATTCATATCGAATACAGATTGTCTGGCTTTACCTTTAAACGTTGCTATATGATACAAATGTCCCATATCACGTGCACATGCCGTCAGGAAAACTGCTCATTTGACAAGCGAGTTATCGGGGCGCAGATTTTCTATTAAAGAAAGCGTTGCTAAGAAAGGATTATCTTGACAGTACAACATGGCTGGAAGGCGGGTAAAGGCAACACAACGGTCTGGTTTGGTCTTGGAAACGACTGACGTGAAGCAAATGAAGCAAATTACGGTAGTAACGAGACTAACGACTCGTGTGACTGAGTCACAACGACTAATCTGACGAAAAATAATCATGAAAAATAAGTCATGTGAGTGAGAGCGGGTTCCTGTGTCCCCCCAAAATGGAAATGAACTATATGGCTAACGTTACAGAAGCTAATTGGGCTTTCCTATTTAAGCCATTCCATAAGCTAAATGAACAGCTAACAGTAGAGGGCTGACAGGAAACGATGGAAGAGAAAGATGGCGAATGTTGCGCAACTAAAGTTGTGGCTCATAGTCACCGCCTTCACCCCTGCGGCGCGGGCGGGCCTCCTTTTTCAGAGCTCTGACTTGACAAGTGAAGACGCCAAGCCTGCCTAACTAGTCGGGTTGCTCGACTAGACAGTTTTCCTGAGTGCACGTGTGTCGGGATATGATTGAGATTATTTGGACTTTTCCTATTGTACTTTATAAGCTACCGCACTGTGTATCTACTTGTGGTCACTCACAATGTCCCCGTCTGGTCTTTGTGTTTTAGCCTGTCCTGTCCGTCTGTGCTCTTTGAGGCTGAACATTCCCTCTTCACTTCATCCTTTTTTCTGTTTTTTTTTACAGCTCTTGGTTGTGTTCCGTCTGATTTCAACCACATCTTTTGTTTTATAATGTGACAAGAAAATACATGTTCCTTGTTTCTTTTTGTTTAGAGCTTTTGAAGTTCTTTACGCGTTTCTCCATTTCACGTGGGCCTTTGCTGTGGTTTCTCTCTCTCATTCTTAAATTCATTGTATCTCATTGTCGCAGCAGCATTCAATGCCGCACCCCTACAGTGGAGGAGCAAGCACAGGAGGAGGAGGAGGAGGAGGAGGAGAAGGAGGAGGAGGAGGGCCAGGCGGGAGCATCCCCCTCCAAACTTTCCAAGACCCCCCTAATATTTTCTTCCCCTCCATCCTCGAGCGCCCCATGTCCTTCTCGCCTCCACCCACCGGTCCTCCTAAGGCCTACAACACCCAGAGACGCAAGAGCACGTCCATACTCGAGGCTCACACCCGACACTTCCAGCCGGCCTACCCTCGCTACGGGAGCGGCCTGCACCCCTTCTCTGGGATGGAGGGTGTCGAGGCGCCCCCGCCCCTCTACATGGTGAATCCCGGTTTCGCCGCGGCCGCCCAGAGACTCGGTGTCGGCGAGCCGCTGCATCTCCAGGGACAGTCTGACCCGAGCGCGTACGCCTACAAGAACATGAGAGCGGAGCACGAGGAGGTGGTGAGGAGGCTGAGTCTGAATCAAGCCGCCTTGCTTGACCACTACGAAGCCATGGCGTACGGGGGATACCCGATGGCCGCGCACCAGCTCGGCCACTTGACTTTCCACCAGCAGAGGCAGGCGGCGGCGGCGGCGGCCGCCGGTTTTGGTTTCGACCCGGTTCCTCCGGCACAGCCGAGCTTCTTGCACGCGCACCTCATGCAGAGAATGAGCGCGCACAGCCCCGTCCCCGCCCCTCTGAGCGCGCCCACCGGCGGCTCCTCGTCGCCGTCGGACGGCTGCTACCCGCCACCGCTCCACGCCTCCTCGGCGGCGTTTGCTATGGCTCCACCTCCGGTGATGGCCGAGGCCCCGCCCACAACCGGAAGCGCTTTCGAGTTCCACTTGGCTGCGGCCGCCGCTGCTGCGGGAGACCCGAGCCTCCTGGCGTCCAGGCTCTACCGGGCCAGGAGGAGCTCCATGGACCTCCCTTTGGAGGACAACACCGGGACCGGATCCGGTGGCTCGGGCTCGTACAGCCGCCTTCAGCCGGTGACGGAAGAACTGTATGCGTACCTCAGTCCCGAGCTCCCCTTGCCGCCAGGAAGCCTCCTCCTTCACCACATGGGGTTGGCCGCGAAAGACCGGAGCCCCGAACCTTCCAGTGACTCCGTGGCCTCCTCCGATGCCGGCGAGTTCCAGTCCCCTCCCCCGCCCCCGCCGCTCCTCCCTCCCTTCGACCCCTCCGCCGCTCAGTCCATCCCCCAATCGCACTCCGCCACGCTCCACGATTCCTCCTCCGGACACCCGCCCTCCACGCAGGGCTTCCTCCCCGCCACGCCGTACGCCGAGCCTCGGGGAGCGCCGTCGGCCCAGCTGGAGTCTCTGATGCAGAGCGCCTGGGCTCGGCACGGAGGGGTGGTACCAGCCCAGCCCGATATGACATACCACGAGTCACTGCTGGCCATGCAGGCCGCTAACCCCCCTCTGGTATTGAGTCTAGACCTTAAAAACAACCCTACACCTCTGGGTCGATTACTAGTTGAAATGACACGAGTTGCTTTATTTGTTATATATATATAGCACAAATCCACAACCAGCATTCACAATTACCTTGTAATTGCAGAAATGATTGTTGATGATTGACTGCAAATAGTCAACCATTCATGGATTGGGAATTTTCATATATACATATTGCCCTTGAGGTAATTTAAATGAAATCATAAAACTTCCAAAAACATTTGAAAATAATAAAGAAAACGGTGTTATCCGTTTGGGAAAACGCCAAAACTCTCTTAAATAATTATTTCTGTAAAAAGCAGCTAAATTAATTAATATAGTAATTTGACCCAGAACGAGCTGTATCCCCCCACCCTGTTGTTTTTTTTTTTTGCTCCTCCAACCCAGGAGCCCAGTCGATTTTATATATATATATATATATATATATTGTCTTTGTTTGGGGTTTTAATCCCCCCCCCCCCCCCAGTCATATCCGCACGACAGAGTTGTTCCCATGATCAGCCTTCAGAATGATCCCGCATCATGGCAATGTGTGCTTATCCCAATACTTGAACATTTGTTTTGTAAAAATGTCAAGAGCGTTCAGTGAGGAGTCACGGATGAGGGTTGAGCCCGGAGCACAAAACCTTCAAAACCCAAAAACATTTGATTTGAAAAGTTGAGAAGTCCTTATGTGAAACGTTCAGAAGGTCGACTTTGAGACAAACTCTGTTGTGCCGCTTGGTCTAAGCCCCCTCCTGTGTTTATGTTGTGTTCTTTTTACTTTTACTTTTTTATTTTTTTTTGTGAAAATCAGTAAGTAAGATGTTGTCTGTATGTTCATATACAAACGTGTATGAGAAATGTGTGTTTGTGGCAGTATACTGTGTACGGTATACTTGCATTTTTACTCTTACAAATCCAAAGTCTGTTTGAGCCTCAAACGATGAGAAAGAGAAAACCAAGTTACTTAATCAAACTGCACGATGAATAGCGTGTTACAAGAAAACGATTGATGGAGCTTTGAGACTTTGTTGATTTGTATGGACAAACACTCAGAAACATACAACAAAATAAAGGGGACTTAGACAAACCTTCCCATGTAACCGTTCCGATAGCCTTTAATTTGAGTATTTTACATTCTGTCCATTTGTTTTGTGTTGTAATTGCTAAAGAGCTCGGCTTTAAGTCGGTTCTTTAATGTAGAACGTTGTAGTGTCATTTCCTGCCTACACTGGAAATCAGCCTCCTACGCAAGGTTCAAAGGTCACATATCAAATTCTGTGTTCCCTTTACTTTTTT
Source organism: Apeltes quadracus (assembly GCA_021346845.1). Classification (NCBI taxonomy): domain Eukaryota; kingdom Metazoa; phylum Chordata; class Actinopteri; order Perciformes; family Gasterosteidae; genus Apeltes; species Apeltes quadracus. The sequence continues at coordinate 8,353,142 of CM037915.1, read as the reverse complement.
TTCTTTCATTTGAACCATCCCTCTCATCACTGGTCTTCCTTCTAATTCCTTCAGCCTCCATCTTTTTTTTCCTATTTCCTATCATCCTATTCTGACCATGCATTTTATTCAATAGATATCTTGGTTGTGATATTCTCTATCTCTCCGTGACTGCTCATGATGTTGAGAAAAAGGTAGGTAGCAATGTGTCTGATGCTCGTGCCTCACGACGAGCAGAGAGGCGTAGAAAGAGCTCACAGAACGGCACAGAGCCGCCCCGCATGGCGACGCGCTGCAGATAATCGGAAAGGATCCAGCGTTTGGGCTCGATGCTCACCGGGCAACTAAACACAACTCGGGGCCCGTTTACAGTTTCAAGCCTTTGGTTTTTCCCGCTGAACAACGACATAAGGAGCAGGCGGAGTCAGCGGCCGCACCCGTGACCCCCCCCCCCCCCCCACCCCACCATCTTATCAAATGCAACAGAACCCAAAAATCAGTCAGCATCAGTTATTTGAACGATATGACGCCCGTATTCCAGTTTCTACTTAATGCTTCTTTTGACTTAATCTCACTACCAATCACTAAGCGTTTGACCTGCATGTAAAGAACAACCCCTGTACTCACACCCTGCCTAACCCCCGTGCTGTGACTGTACCGTACATGCAACCGCTGTATGCGGTTGGTGTTGCTGCGCGTGTATCCGATGCCGTGTAGATGGAGGCTTTACTGTGTGCATGTGTGCATACACAAGAAGAATATGTAGGCTAATAACTGAGCTGCAGAAGCACCTTGTGTTTGCACTCGATGAACACCTTCTTCTTGACCAAAATGCAAACGTGCTCTGATTGTTTTCATTTTTCTCCTCTTTGCCAATTTCTCTCGATTTCCCCCCCCTATTCTCCTACCTTCGGATGTCCTTCGACGCCACGTCCTCTCTGTCCACACCTCTGTCTGTCTTTCACTGAATCTGTCCCACAGCAACAGGCTCAGACTCCCACGTCCCAGTCCTCTGCCGGACCCCCGCTGGTCCCTGTCACCTCCCAGCCAAATCCTCCTGGGACCCCTCAACAGGTGAGTCAGCTCAATATTGATTTACTTACTTTTTCTTAGTAGGATTATAGTTTATCCAGGTTTGGTAAGTATTAAACCATTAAAAGATACCGCAGCGCATGTATATTTATTTTTGGATTGCATAATTCTCCGCCCTCCTCACCCTTTTCCCTTCCCTCTCCAGGCGGTTTCCTCCAGTCACAGCATTACATCAGTGCAGAGCCCCACGCACACGCCGCTGCCACAGGCTTCTTCCCAGGTACGCTGAGACGCACCGTGTGTGTGTATACATACATGTCATGTCATAAAACTACGCATTTACTATATGTAATCATGCCACACATATAAAGATCTATGCCGAAGCCAATTCATTAAACACTAGTTTATTAAAGTCTTCATCCGCATTTACACAGTCGCCATTCGTGGCGTTCTTGTGTTGTTGTTGTTGTTGTTGCTGCACGTTTTGCGCGTCGTTTTTTGCGTCTCTTTTCTTCGTCAGCTCAGATTGTTTCTTCTGTTTTTTTTTTTTTTTCTTCCCCTCTCTGGCCTGCTGCTTGCACTTCTCAACCCGGGTCTGTCCTTATGTTTGTTTACGCAATTGACTTTGTACTTGTCCCTACTGATGTGCGCGTGAATGCGTGCGTGATCGTGTGTGCGTTCAGTCTTTCGCCCTCAGTCCGTCTCCCAGTATAGAACATCTCTACCTGCTGTACCAAGCTGCTCAGCAAGTCCTAGTTCAGGTAGCAGGACGTATATGTGTGTGTGTGTGTGGCTGTAGTGTACGTATTGTCCCCCGTGTGTCTGTAAGTGATGGTGCGCGATGTGGTCAGTGAATCCTGTTGATAGTTCTCCTGTTTGCCCCAGACGCGATGCGCTCGTTAAGATCCTGATTGGGAAAACGCCAAAACTCTCAAATCAAGGAGTTACCTGTCGGCGCATAGAACTTCACTTCACTGGTTGTTACTTTCATCGCTGTAGCTTTTGTTGTGCGTTTTACTTCTTTAAATTGCATTCACTCGAGTGGTGTTCATTTGTGTGGATTATCTTCTCGAACAGAACTATCAATTATGAAGTTGTATTGTTACCACAGAGCTTGTTTTCTGCAATAATGCGAAAGAAAAATCGTTGTCTTTTTGTCGCGGGAACCAGCTTCCAACTCGTAATAGACTTACATCACTTTAGCTGTGACACATTTAGTATGTTCCTTTGCCCTGTGTGTGCTATTTACTATGGTATTAAGTGTTTCTCGTCTGCATTGTTCAAAGCTTGCTGTCTTACTACCTGTAGAGCCACACTGTACACTGCCTTGTTGAGCTACATTTATGTTTTCACGATCGTTCCACCTTTTGAGACGCCGTCACTAAAAGGATTGAACGTTTTTCAAGTCAACTAGATTTTTCTGGCGTCTTTATTTTAACTTTTAAGTTATTTGTTTATCGTGGGGATCCACACTCACAAGATTAGCAAGTAGTCTTTAAAGTGAACCAACAGTCAAAATACAGACCAGCTTCAGATTGACATCATATCCGTCTTTGCTCGGGTGTATCTGCTTCCTCCCCTTCCCTCCTACCTGTCCTCTCTGCCTTATCTACCTTTTTCCTTTTTCCCTTTTGTTTTCCCTTTCTGCCTCCTCCTCTGTCTGCTGCCGGCTCTTCCTCCTCCTCTCAGCCCAGCTTAACCCCATCCTCCGTTCCCATGGTGACACTGCCCTGTCCGTCGCGGTCCCTCCCCGTTACCATGCCGACACCGGCCGTGGCTTCCCCTCCCACTCCTCGGCCCCCCCCTGTCGGGGTGGTGCCCACCATTGTGTCCTCTCCTCCCTCTCCTCCTGTGCCCACACCTGTTCCCCCGCCGTTGGCCACGGTGGTGCCAATCATCAGTGTAGTCACGGCTCCGCCTGATACGCCCGTGGAAGCCCCGCCCAAGGTACCGCTTATCGACAGTAAGACCCCCCCCCACCTGAACACTGCAGGCGTTTGCCTGAGATTGTTGGATTTTAAACGTGGCCTTTTAATGGAATTCCTAAGACAACTGCACGTTATGTAACATGCGAGAATGTTTTTGTCTGTGAGGTCAGATTCATCAAACTCTCATGACTGGACAGACTTGTGGACTTCGACCAATTCCATTTCTCAACAGTGCAGCTGACCAAAACCAAATGGAAATAGAGACGCTTCATACTGTGACAGGAATAGAGAAAATGGTTACATTTCTGTGCCAAAACATGCCAACTAAAATGGAAAGCGATGGTAATGATGAGGCTTAACATAAATAGCAATTATGTTAAGTGTTTCCACTTGCTGAGACTAGCTGATTATCTGTATATGACTTGAATAACGGTACTGGTTTTTAGCATGAGGTCCAAAATAATGCAAACCTATAGTAACAGTCTGAAAGTCTGTTTAGGATGAACAGCTGTTTTCCGGGATGTTTTACAATCAGGGATCAAGAACCTGGAACATTTATTTTTTTAAGTAATTTGACATTGGTTGGTTCATAACATTGGACAATAACACAATCAGACAATGGACAACAAGAAAAATAACAAAGCGCAGGTACAATGGTGTGTTCAACTAACAAATTTACAATTCAAATCTACAGTATAACAATGGCAATGCATCTGCAGTGCATTGACTTTATATGACTTGCGATTGTAGTCGCGGTTGATGTGCTGACTTTCTGATGTGGTTTCACTAGATTGAATAAGTAGTCTGGTTGTTTAATAGCTTTTGTGGCTTGGTTGAGTGTAGCAATGCTGACTTACTTTAGAAGAAAACCCAATAAGTGCAATAATTGTATGAAAGGGTTCCTTGGTTGTCAGTTTTCCTGTTGTCTTGTTGGGCAGTTCTTCTTTTTTTTTTTCACCGCTATAGTTTTAGTTCGGACTAATTTAAACGTGTTCTGTCTCACGACTCCTCTTTATAGTTTTACTCTAAAAATCCAAACCTACTTTTTACCCTCTAGGTAGATTTCTTTTTTATTTGTGTCTAACTTTGCTTGAATTTCACTCCTTCCTGCTACATCTTCTTCCCTGAATGTCTCTGGTGTTTGTGTTGACAGCGACCGTCTTGATCCTTTGCTGTTGTGCGTGTGTTTCAGTCCGCCTCTCAGTCCTCAGAGCTGTCCCAACTACAGCCACCTCAAGTGCTCTCATCCATAGAGAGGTAATGCACTGCCTGAACCGCTCAAATATCATCGGTCACATTTTGTCGTTTCGATGCCGTCTCTCACTGCTTCTTTTTTTTTCACCTCCTGCACCTCAGTGGCCACTCGGAGACTTCGGGTCTGAGCGACGGCAACGAGGGAGGAGGAGGAGGTCGCCACGAGGGGCGCTCCACCAAGCGGCACCAGAGGCGCTCCGTTCGAAGTCGGTCGCGCCATGAGAAGACCTCCAAGGCGAAGCTGCACGTCCTCAATGTGATTGCACATTCTATGAATCCCGTTAACTTGGAGCGATTCGTTCGTTTTTACATGAAAAACGGCTATTAACAGATATTTACTGCATCCTTGTGTGTGTTTGTGTGAAGATCTCCAACCGAGGAGACCGGGTCGCCGAGTGTCAACTGGAGACCCACAATAGGAAGATGGTGACCTTCAGATTTGACCTGGACGGAGACAACCCCGAAGAGATCGCTCAGATCATGGTACACGCCACGTCATTTCAGCTCTTTTTAATACCTTAGTGCCACTGGTAAAAGGCTGGAATTCGCCTCGCGTGCCAGTTTGCGTGCCGTCTTCTCTTTGTCACCCAAAACCAGCGAGGTGCACGCCGTTGCTGGTTCCCACACGGGGAGCTTAAACGACACCTCGGCGGCTACGCACTGGCGCTGGAGAGTACAAACCAGCCTCGTTTCTGTCCCATGTTACAAACACGCACATGTCTTCTTGTGTCTCTTTCTTAAATCAGGTGCAGAGCGAGTTCATTCTGGAGAGTGAGAGGGAGTCATTCATCGAGCAGGTGCGAGAGGTGATAGAGAACGCGGATGAGAAGGGTCTGGAGAGAGACGCAAACAGCCAGGTAATTACAACACTTATCTCTGGGTTTCTTTTTTTTTTCTCGGGACCACTGATGTTCTTGATGGAAAAAACGCTGAAATAGTTGCTTGTATACACTGTACACTACTTTTACGTATTATATATTTATACTATTCTTCTGCACCATCTATCCTTCAGTGTCTGTTTCATGTGGTGTTGTCTATCTACAGATGGAAGGTGGTATGGCGCAGCAGATTCCCGCTATATCTGTCCCCATGCCGGGTAAGTCTAACAAAACAAGTTTACCGTAGCGACCTGCACTAGTTTGAGGGCCAGTGGAGCAACTAAGGCGAGGCTCGAAGAAGCTGTGTCAAGCATTCACTCTGCATTTGTCTCCTTGCACCTGAATTATGTAGACACGGCATAATTTTCACACACATTTCCTACTTTAAAGCTTCTGTTTTCTATTCACAAAGCATCCTTGTTGCTGTTTTAGCGGGTTAACCATAGAGAAGGGCAGCAGTTTGCTTATCGTTGTCTCTGAGATGAACTGATAACTATGTTTTTGCCGTGCATCTCTCCACAGACACCCCTTCCAGTGCGACTGCACAAGTGGTCCATTCAGCAGGTCGGAGGTTCATCGTCAGCCCCGTGCCTGAAGCCAGGCTGAAGGAGCAAAGCTTTCCCACGTCTCCTTCTCCTGCCCGGGCTCACCCTCTCCAAATAGGTTAGGTTTCTGTTTTTTTGTTTTTAATCAGATTGAAAAAAAAGGAAGAAATATGAAATTAAGACCCAGGTTACACTTTTTTTCTTCTTCTCAAATCCAATCAAAACCTTGAGACGGACCGCCGCAGTGACCTCGATTTCTTTTTGTTCCCAGTTCCTCCAGCTTCAGCTCCATCGGACACTCCGGCCCAAGGTGTGGGCTTGTCGCGGTCTGCTGGAGCGATGAGCTTACAGCAGGCCTTCACCGAGCTCAGGCAGAGCCGGTTCGATGCCGGACCCAGCACCGCCCCGGCGTCCGTCCTTGCCGCCCATCCTCTCCTGCAGGCCTCACAGGCCGGCCTCGCCGCTCCCGCTGCGGACGCCGCGGCTGTTTTGACCCGGGCACAGGAGCAGGCCTCGGATGCCTCTCTACCTCCCCCGACCTCCTCCTCCCCCGCCTCTCAGCACGCCGTCAGTCTCAGTCCCCCTTGTTCCTCCCCCCCTCCTCCCTCTTCTGCGGTGAATCAGTCCATCCTTCAGTCGCAGGTGCCGCCGCAGGCCGTGTGCCAACCACAAGGACCGGTGCAGGTGCAGCCTCAGTCTCAGACGGCCGCCGCTGTCCTTGCTGCTTCAGTCCCCTCTACTTTAGCATCGGCCAGCATCCCCCCAGCAATGCTCGCCTCCCATCCCCCCGCCCAGGCCCTGCCTCCCGTATCCTCCACTCTTCCACCTGGCGACGTGTCCTCCGATCCTCCGTCGGTCTCTCCGCCCTCCTCCACCTCTGCCACTCCCCTGTCCTCCTGTGTCATCCCCACCACGGCCATCCCTGGCCCCCTGCTGGTTCCCTCTGCTGCCCCCCAACCCATCCACACCCCCCCTTCCTCCTCCTCCTCCGCCGCCGTGGGGCTTCTGCCGGTGACCGCCAGCGTTCCGTCAGTCCAACCGACCTCGGTCCACTCCCAGCTGCAGATGACAGCGCTGCCCGGCCAGACGCACACACACTCTGGGGAATGCGACGCAAGGTGAGAGATGGAAGCGATGTCTTGGTTTATTTACTAATTCAGACTTTGCACCTGGCCACTTTTCTGGTATCATCTCAGTATCAAAAACTGATGCACACTGATTTTTTTTCTCGTATATTTGAAATATTTTTTTTTCATAACTTTTACACTTCTAGACTATGTGTATCCGGACAAAGTTCTTGTAGGCTTACTTCATTCATGGAGCAGAGTTGTAAAACCTCGCTTGAAACTTTTTTTTCACAGGTGTGAGGCATTCGCCGATTCGCAAGGCAAACCGGACGACATCCAAGCTCTGGAGAAGAAGCTGCGGTCTCTCTTCATGGATCTCGGCGGAACCCAAGGAGACGCCTTGGCGGCCGACCCGGCCTCCGGAGCTCCTGTCCCAGGCACGTCGTCCCCAAAGGGCCCTGCCTCCTGGCACATCTGTCACCACACCTGGCTCCAGTCAGCCAGGCAACCCTCCTCAGCCCCCCTCCAGCCTGTCACTGGGGTCACCTCCCCCCATCCAGGGACCTGGAACACCGATCACCACCCCGTCACCCATTGGTATGTGCATGCATTCACGTTGGTTAAGCGTGCCGGGTCAGATGACAACTTGTTTCGATAATGCTGCTCACTGACTTTGTGGTTTCAGTTTCTACAGTCATGCCTACTTCCTCCTTTGGCCAGACCCCTCCATCAAAAGCCCCTTTATCCAGGACCACGGTGAGGGAGCCAGTTCACTGCTTGTATTGATGTAGTTGGAGCACCAGTTACTATTTACTTGGTTAACTGCTACTAATTCTGTTCGTGTTATCCGACCAGTGTTTTGAGGAAAAACTGCAGGTCACTTAACGTGCTGCACTTTTAAATGTTATGAAGATTATTTCATCTTTACAAATAAGTGTTGCAAGATGTTTTTCACTCACTTTTCCTACAATACAACAAGCATGCAAATTTCTCTTAACATTCTCCACATCCGATACTATTCTTGAAATCTTTTCTCTCTCATGTCTCCCACTTTGTCTTTTCATCGACTCCCTTTCTCTGGGATTAGGCCAGTTCTCCTCCTTCAGAACTCCCGCCATCCTTCCCCGGACCTTGTCTAATACAGGTGTTGTTTTTTTTTGTTGTTAATTTTTGTTAGCTTACCAGTGGTAAGCAACACTGTATGCAGCTGAGCCTGTAATGCTTATGTTTACAATTGTGCTGTATCTGCTTTGCGCAAATGCATCTGACTCATATTCACTATGTTAAAAGCTTATGAAACCTGAGACTTTAGACATTATTGGTTCATCTCCAGGTGCAGCCCAAGTAGCCATCCTTCTGTACTACTTGCATTGCTAATGTGCTTCAGTGCCAGATCCAGTGCTTCAGTGTGTGTTTGCTTCCACTTGCATGTGTGTGTCTTTAACGTGCGTCTCGTCCTTTTCCAGTCCCAGCAGCCTCTTGAGGACCTGGACGCTCAGTTGAGGAGAGCGCTGAGCCCAGAGGCCGTTCCTATCGGCACTCACACACAGGTACACACACACACACACACACACACACACACACACACACACACGTGTTTGAATGTTACTCATACTGGCATTTCAATGACACGGCTCAGTACTCACACACTTTCTTCTATTCCGATGCGGACCCTAGGCGTCTCAGAGTGGCGCACCTTTGGGTGGACAACCAAGTATGTATATAAATCTGTATTTCTGATTCCATTACTACTTTTATCTGTCCGTCTAATCATTTTAACACCTGTCTTTAAGTTCCCTCATCTCTGGAGGAAATAACTGGGTCGTCTTGTGGTCCTCCTCATCCTGGTGGAATCACACTGGGAAGGTTTCAGGTAACGTTACACCTACACCACAGGCCATTCGTGAATAGCTACGCATTTTCTTTGGGTCTAAAGGTGACATATCAAAACATTGTTGGAGGTTTATCAAAATCGTTCAGGCTGCCTGAGTCCGTGACATTGCTCCACTTCCCCCGACTCCTGTCACCAAATAGGTCTCATTGGCCAGCGAAGCTCCTCGTGCCCGGCGACCCGCGTGCACCGAGTCTTCCTCCACCACCACCTCGTCTTCATCCTCCACGTCCTCCAGTATGTCTAGCCCGGACAATACGCTGCACAAGGATTCCCCGTCTCCTCTGAGAGGAGGAGGAGGCGGCGGACAGGGAGGGGACGTTGTGGACGGACTCCCCCAGCGGTCCCAGAATCCCTCCCCCGTCACCTCACCCTGCACTTCTCCCGTGCCCACCTCCACCATCGGGCGCTTCCAGGTATTGCCTGATCCCCTGATCTCCGCTCGGTCCCTCTTTTTGTTTGTCCCGTCGTCAACTCAACTCACTCATGCCATTGAAATATGTTGCTGCTGTTTTCTTTTCAGGTTACCACTAACCCAGAGGCTCGTGTCGGTAGATTCTCAGTGAGCCGGGCCCAGGAGCAGAGCGCGGAGTCCAGGGCGACGCCTCCACCCGCCGCCTCGGCCGCCAACGGACCCAGTGACCCCGGGCTGTTCCTGAGTCCAGACTCTGCGCACAGGGCCTCGCTGCCCAGTCTGAACAACAACTCCTTTAATAACTCCTACGTCAGCAGTGACAACGACTCGGAATTTGAGGATGAAGACTTCAAGCTGGAAGTCAGCCACCTCAGAGAAAAGTAAGTCTTCCGAAAAACGCTTCATAGTTGTGTTATCCTGCCAAGCCTTTGCCTTCCTTCACCTCTTCATTGGGGTTGCATTGCTTTGGACTGAGCCTAGATATAGCATGCTACTGTGTCGTGCTTCTCTTTTCTCCTCTTCCTCTTCCCTCACCCTGATGAATACGGTTAACCACCCATGCTCCTTTGTTGCTTCTTTGTTGTGCTCCTTCCTCTTTTCTTGCAAAGGCACGTCCTTCCTCCTCGCTCCCCCTTTGCCTGTTAATTTTTTTTATTCCATCTTTCCACCACCAGGCACATGCGTGAGCTTCAGGCCCTGAAATCCCGGCAGAAGGAGGAAGTAGACAGTCTCTTCACCAGACTGGGAAAGGTATCTCAACCTGGCTGCACACTGCACCAACGTTACATCTCCGATAGAAGGTCACCAAAGGACCATCCTTTCTTTGGCCTGTGTGTAGGTGCCTCCAACTGCAGCGCACCCTCCAGTTTCAGGCTTGACTGGCAGAAAGAGACGTCCTACCAAAAGCAAATCCTCCAAATCCTCCAGAAACAGCTCTGTGCACAGCAGCAAGAGTCCATTACAGCCAGGTAGGCTCTTAAAATATTTGCTAGCATAATTGTTAAACTGTTAATTGTGAGTATGTTGACGTCAGAAGCAACGCTTTACCCCAAATCCAATAGCTGCTAGCATGTACTTCAAAGTTTAGAGAGTAATCTACTCATCCCACTAAATCCTGGGTGAATTAAATTAAAAAATATCATCATATCACTGGAGGTCGGTGGGAGAATGTGTCGTTTTTGTCACTTGGTCAAACTGACATCTTTAATCATACACTTGGAATGGACCAAAACGTTTTACCCTAACGTGACTCTGTCTCTGTGTTTATGCGTGCGTGCGTGCGTGTGTGTGTGTGTGTGTGTGTGTGTGTGTGTGTGTGTGTGTGTGTCTGTTGATGTGCTTGGTTGCTCGTGCACGCGGGTACAGGTACAGGCTCGGTGCCTAAACATTTCTGACTGCTCCTTCCGCCTGTCTCTCTTTCGTGTGTGTGTGTGTGTGTGTGTGTGTGTGTGTGTGTGTGCCTGCGTCCGCTGGGGTGCGGTGAGGTTGTGTGTGTGTGGGGGGGGGGGTTGGTGTCTTTTTGTAAATGTCCACCGCGACGGATGTCTTATTCGTCCACTCTCTTTGTCTCTGTGCGTCTCTGGTCTCTGCGGTGTGTCGTTACTGCCCTGTCCTCTCCCGCCTGTGCCTCGTGCTACCTCCAGGCAGCACTTTATCCGCCCAGAGCGTCCCCGCCATGTTCCCCGGCCAGCCGGCTGCGTCGGCCCCGGGGGCGTCGGCCGATTCGTTAGGCGGCGGCGGCGGCGCCACTCCGCTGCAGCCCCTGCGGCCCTCCACCCCCAGCAACCACCTGTGTTCGGCTTACACCAGCGAGGCGGGGCTGTCCGTGCCCAGCCTGTGTGCTCCCACCCCAGGTAGGCACGCAATCCTGCAGCAGGGGCCTCAATGAGCTTCCCCCCCCGCCCCCCTGCAACCTCAGAAAACACTGAACACTAAATGCAGGCAGTCGGTTCGCTCGCTCACAAGTCCCGATCCACATGGTCTTCTGCCCTTCCCTGTTCAGAGCAGTGTGACGGCTAACTGACTGTTACATTCTCCCTTCTCCTCTGTACCTTTCTTTCTTTACTTTGTTTTTTTGTCCTGTCCGTCTAAATTTACTTATTTTTCCTCTTCTTTTCGTTGCTCCCCTCGTTTTCTCTCCTTTTTTTTCTCTTCTCCACCTTCACCTTTCTCTCTGTCTCCATTCTTTTTTTTTTCTGGTTCGTCATCTCTTCCCTCCTCCCTCTCTTCAGGCTGTGTAAAGTTCAGCTGGGGTTCGGAGCGTGTGGCCTTCAAGCCTGGCGGCAGGAGGACGCGCTTTCTGAGTACGCCCTGCTTGGCTCTTTGTGTGTAACGCTTTATTCCTTTGCTCTTCTCTTTTGACCCGTTGTCCTTACGTACTTTTCCTGTTATTTTTGTACTCTTATATCTGTCGAGTCACGGTCGTCCTGTCTTCCCGCTGGTTTCCTCCTTTGATGGAGGAAGACCCCGTGCGCGTGATGTCACCAGTGTCCCGCAGTGTCTCCAATAAAGTCGGCTTTTCAGGAATGAATAGAAAACATTTATTCTCCCAGAGGAGCATGAAACCTACTACGTTTAGACCTGAGAGCTTTCCAGCAGTTGGCCTTCAAGTGCTCTGCTCAAAATGACCAGAATGAAAGTCTGTACAATTTACTGGCACATCCAGAGGGGACAGAGTACAGAGGAATAAGGGATAAGAGCTCCAAGCAGGATACAGAAAGTGCAACAGTGATCGCTTCATTGTGCAGCACGTTTGCATTTTTTGCCAAGTAAATAATTCACCATGGCAACGAGCTTGTTGACAAGCGTTCCATACGTTTCATCTCTACTCCTCCTAAATTGGAAATGTTTGAAGGTATATTTGCTTTCAAAACAGTTTTGAAAGCAAATTTGTAAGTCATGTTTGTAAGTAGAAATATATACATTTATTTTGTTATTTTTAATTTAATTTTTGGCTGCAAATCTAAATCGGAAAACCTCCAAAATGAGTATGGCTGTAGTGGGCGGGGTAATAAAGACACAAATGTACCTTCATAAAAATGGACAATACGGTACTGTTTTGAACCTTTGGATCTGAAAACCAGCATAATAAGGAAAGACGCGTGGAGACCCGATGACTTGAGATTCGTAGAAATTGTATTTATTTCGATTTTAAAATTGTTTTATTGCAATAACTCTTTTTTTCTAAATCACGTTATGATCGTTGTCCTGTGATGAAGTCTTTGTGCATCATAAATACGTGTTCGTCAATGCCTCTGAACCCTCTGCAGCTCAGACCTCTTCCTTGTGACTGCGCAGCCAGGAAGGGAGAGAGACAGACCTGGGTCTTAGTGTTAAATGGATTTCTCCTCAGTCTGTTTAAATTCAGCGGTCTGGAAGCAGAAAACTTTGACGTTTGTCTTGATTCTGACCCAGTTCTGGAACGGCCCTCCGAGCTGTAGAGAGGACTCGGACTCACGCGAGAATTGGGGGGGGTTGGTTACCCAAAGACCTCTTCAAGCCGCAGCACTTTGCACCCACGACCTGTTAAACACAGGCGTTATAAGAGCTTTTGGTAACACAACATTGTATTCCAGATTTAACTGCTGTGTGAAAAACGCCCTGTTTTATAAGCGGCGCATTGGGGAGCGATCGTGTGCAGTTCGTACGTGTACTGAGCTCAGCGTGAAGACGTTATTGGGCGACTCAACCCCGCTGTGTTGATTTGACTGTTTCCCACTTGTATGTGTATTGTGTGTGGTTGTCGGTTTTTGCGGGCGCAGGTCTAACTCTGACTCTCTCCCAATCTTCCGATCGCTGTCTTCCGGCCGCACAGGGAAGATGGTGAAAAAAGTCTGCCCCTGCAACCAGCTCTGTCGTAATTATCTCTCTTTTTGCTCCTCCCTCCCTCCATCAATGCCCTCCTCCATCCTTGCACCGGCTCTCCCACGCTTCCTCCTGCTCTCTGATGCCCTTTAGATTCCAGCTTCGATCTCCTGGCAGATTTTTCACATTAGTTACTTTCGATTCAGTCCTTTCAGCTGTTGAAACTGTACTTTCAGTGTAGAAAGGACGCCCCCGGTTTGAAGACTGAAATGACTGAATTGACCCGCCAACACAGATTCCAGCTGGCAGTGCATGCTCACACACACACACACACTAGCACATCTGAACAGCTGTTCGCTCCTCTGCCCGCCCCCCCTTTTCCTCCCCTCCCTCGTCATGGCTTGTGGTCTTAACTACATCGCCCAGAATTCCCTTATGCGGCAGTCGGTCATGACTCATTCTTATTTTCCTCCATTTTATTCAGCATGACAAGACCGAGAAAATGTATAGTTTTGTGTTTCCCGGATAATCTGTGTTTTCTCGTTTTGTCGTCTCTAATCTGATGTGAACAGATCCGTGTCATGTGGCCTGGATTAGAGCTAATGACACACATGAGTCAAATCACAATAGCAGACCATGTTAATCTTGATGTTTTCTTTCACTGGCCTGTACATTTGATTAATTACTGTTTTGGGGTCCAACATTTGATTGACATCCTTTATTTCTGAGATACTTATTTAACATTATCTGAAACGACGTGCAGTAAAGAAGAGTATTTTATAATATCTCTCTTATACTGATTTTGATTCCTTTTGGATTGTGCTTAGTGCTCTGCAGTTCGATGCTTTAAAAGCCCACTGCCGGAGCTTCAGTGCCCTCTGATGGTCAAAGAGTAGACGCGGGATCGCTGATACACGGGCCTGGGACTCCCGAGAGAACGCAGTGTTTAATATTCAGAAACCGGCGTTTTTAAAATACATCCAGTGCCAATCGTTTGTCCCGTGTCCCCATCCATCATGACGACTAAACAAAAGCGTGTCGACGCGCTGACCCGCCCCTAAAAACCCCGTCCCGACCACGCTGCGTCCTTCTCGTGGTCGAGACAGGAAGTGCATTCTCATTCATTCAGATGGCATAAATGATCCTCTTCTGGTTTTCACATGCTTTTCTCTTCCCCCCCCGCCCCCCCTCCATCCCCCACAGGGACCAATAGCACCAATGCAGTGAGCGGTTCTGGCGGTTCTGGCGGTCTGGGTCAGAGCCACGGGGGATCTCAGTGTCTCCCCCCCAACATGTCAGCCTCCCACCAGAGGAAAGGAACCTTCACGGACGACCTCCACAAACTGGTGGACAACTGGGCCCGAGATGCCATGAACCTCTCGCAGGTTTGCTGCCGTTTTATGGCTCATCTCACACCTTTTTGTTCCTGTGTTTTAGTTTATCTTGTATCTCTTATATCTTCATCACAACTTCAGTGTGATTTGATGAAGTGACATGCGGACGAGTAAACCGAATTAACGTTTTCTTTTCAGGGGAAGAGGAGTGCCAAACAGCTGCAGCAGCCCCCAGTGCCGGGACACAGCTACGAGGTTAGTCCGAGAATACTTCCCACGGTGTCATGGCCGGATTGGAGACAAGGCCGAGCTCGCCTCCGACTGGTTTTTCCAAAATAAATACATATTAAAAGTCTTGAAGCTTGAAAGATTGAAGCACGTCACCCCTCTACAGGTAAGGTCTCCGGTTGAGCTAGTAATTCATGACCTGCCTAATTAAATTGAATTGGTGTCTCGGACAAAACGATTCCTGAGGGCGCACACAGATATCTACCAAAGAGAGACTGACTTGTGACTTGTTTAGTCGTCAGCGTGAATGAAGGTCTCCCCTCATGTAAGATCTCCGTCTCTTGCAGGTCATCCAGTCGGCCAGCCTGGGCAGGAAGTACTCCGCGCCCAGCCAGCTGTGTCCCAGCAGCCTCGGCGGTTCGGCCCACCTCCCCACGAACTCCGCCACCGCTACCTCTCTGGCCCCGCCCCGCAAGGCGTCCCTGTGCCACCCCCCCGCCTCCTGCGCCCAACCACAACCCCCCCAGTTCATCCACTACACCCCCTCGCCCGCCTACGGCGCACAGTGGTCCGGCCCGTCGAACCCGCATCAGGCCGCGGCGCCGGCCGGCCCGCCGCTGGTCAGCACCTCCCAGCCGCTGGGGCCCTACCCCCCCGCTGTGGGTGGACAGGGGCAGGTTCCCGGGCAGGGGCCCCTCCAGGCCTTCCACCTGAACAGCTCTGCCCAGACGTCAGTGGGCAACCCCGCGGGACCCAACGTGAGGACCACGTAGAACTGGGAGGCGGGGCCGGCTTGAGTCACGGCCCGCCAGACATGATCGGCTGCAGGGGGGCGTGGAGAGGGGGAGGAGGTGGGTCGGGGGGGGGGGGGGGGGTTTCGAAGGGACGGGAGAAGAGAAGGAAAGAAAAAGGAGCGAAGAAATCGATGAGTGCGACGAGGCCAAAGTCTGTGTGATGCATCTCACCTCTGCCTCCATCTGTGCGTGTCTGTGTGTGTGAGAGAGCTGTGGCTTTGTGGCAGACAGCCAAATGCTCAAGGACAAAGGAAACGGACCCACGAGTGCACTGTTTAAAAGGCCAAAGAGATCTCGACAGGGTGCCGGACTGGCGTCTGTTACTGTTGGTGTACACGACGTACAGACCTGTACAGAACTGCAGCTTTTTTTTTTTTTTTTTTCCTAATTGAAAACGGAACGTGCGCCTGCACTCTATAACAAGGAGGGGGAGCATTCAAGGCCTCGTCAGTGTTGAGCCGGCGACGCACCAGCGGCGACGTCCCTCGCCTGCGTCCGTTTAAACGTGGGCTTGAAAGGAAGCGCGCGCAGAGCAGCAGGTCAACCGCTTTGCTTTCAGACCGATGGAGATGATGTTCAGGTTGCCCAGGAGGAGTCGTTTCCTTCACCGTTCAGAAATGGCCCTCAATTGAAAAAGCACAAAAAAAATAGCTCAGCGTGGAGGCCGTCCGGCACCGCGTGGGGTCGTGACCCGTCAGCGTAGGTCGCAAAGCGCCGATCGCACGGCGAACGCGTCTTCTCCGCCCAATCGAAGCAATAAGCGCAGAGACCTTTTTGAGAGGACGTTATGAAAAACGAACACAACACAGCAGCCCAAACATGAGAGAACTCCAGCGTGAAAAAGTGGCCTTGCTAACGGAATAATGTCACAGTCCCTGTACAGTTTGTGTCCGTCTGTTGTTGTTTTTCTTTTTAGAATGTCAGCCACGATGATTCCATTTTGTTGTTTTATTTTGGGTTTGTTCTGCTTGCTGCCCCCGGCTAGCAACACACACACACACACACACACACAGCCGTTTAACAGACGCATTTCCGACTAAAGCCTCAGTTCCTTGTGTGGTCGTCGGGGGGGGTTTCAACGTGCGTGTTGAAATGATTGCAATGTACATTGTTGTAGATGATAATTATTCTATTTAAAAAGAAACAAAAAAGTGTTCTGTTGATGGACCTGTTACACGCGCACATCGGTGTACGATGTGGAAACACTGTGATTATTGTTGTTTATTATTAGCAAATGATGTTGGACAGCATTCGTTTTAGGGTGAAAAATCACAAATAAAACAAAAAAAAAAGCATTCAGAGAAACGGTTCAGGGTCCTTTCACTTTCAATTCACTGCTTTTCAGCAAATGGATTCTCGGCCAAATGTGAAAATTGAGAACACCGTTGTTTAATAACGGTGACCGGGGGACGCGTCCTCAAAGAAATGCCTTACCGACTAATCGCCCGCAGTCTCACCTCCTTTCTTCTGATTGAATTGAAAGTGGAAACCGACCCTGCGTGCCGGATTCTGAGTGAACGGCGGGATAGTTGGTATTTTAGGCATACGAGTAATGCTGGCTACTTTTTCTTTCTTAATACAGTACTTGTATATCAGACACTTTAAAACGGCCCGCCTCTTCTCTGTTTATGTTAGATGAATGTGAATGTAAAAAAAAACAAAAAAAACCCAATGGTGTCCAGTTTTTATGTACTTTAAGAAGAAGAAAAGAGAAAAAAAAGAGTTTGTCTTTTTATTGTGGCTCTCTTTTGCTTCCTTTGACCCTCACGTAGAGCCTTCGGTGAACACCAGAGGAATTTACTAGTGCCTTGCATCCTTCCTTTTGCTTGTTGGGTTTGTTTTTGGGCGGAGGTGGAGGACTCGGGTGAAAGTAACACCTGACTGCACGCGTGGAGAGTCGGGTGGTGATGAGCGGAGCATTGGCGCCGTATTAACGGCTGTCGTTACCGTGCGCCGTACAGCTGGCTTTTTGTTTTCATCTCTTGGATTTCAACTATTGATTGTGTTACCCAAACGCTTGAGTTTTAAGGAGGCAGCGGCTGAAGATTGTATCTGAAGCTCGGAGTTTAGTTTAGAGGCCGAGGACGCGTTGATGCAGTGAAACTAGTCGATTATGTTTCCCTATGTAGGGGACGGGAAAGGGGGGGGGTCGATGCAATCCGCTCGAGCCGAGAGCAGAACAAAGAAACAACCAAAAGCGTCCCACCTTTATCATGAAATTGTGTTTTCGTGTAGCAACTAGAAGCTAACTGCTCCTCTGGTTTAAACCTTTTAAGACGTCAGCCATCTGAAGTGTTTTCAAAGCCAGCAGAATGAATGAATTAATTAATCAGAATTAGAAACGCTGCTGCGGAAGGTATGAATATTGTCACGTCTCAGTCTCAGAAGAGCCCGGCGGTCATCATCCTGATGATGATGATGATGATGTGATGAAGGCAGTTTTCGATCGGAGGCCTTTGACACCCTGTTCCCTTTTTATTTGATTTTTTTCCATTTTCCCCACGCAAATAAAACACATCTGGTACAAACCTTTGACATTCACAGAAAAACACTTTCATGTGTTTTCCCTTTTTTTTTTTGAGAGAGAGAGAGAAATGAGTGTTCCGGAGTCACTTAGAAACATGAAACGGTCACTTTGTACAAACGCATTGCTTTTGCTCACCTCTCCTCTGCATATTTTCTATTAATGGGCGAGTTTGGTGGAAGCTGTGAACCCTCGTCGAGCCACTCTGCTTTCCTTCTGTTCGTGAATCTGCTCAATATCCGTCACCATGGAGACAACGAAAATAAAAGCCTCAGTCCAAAATAAGGGAGGCCTGAGGAAGGAGAGGAGGAAGGAAAACGAGACCTGCCGGTTCATTACAACAATACATTTCCATCATGCAGCATTCCTGCCCGGACACCAACACTACGCTGCAAAAAGTCGCACACTTTTGGTAGGAAGTGACTTGTCCTAGCAGTTAAATAGCTTGTAGATATTTAGGACTTCCGCTGCATTTGATAGACAAATGCAACATCCCTCAAGTTAACACACACACAAACTGTTCGGTGTCTTCAAGCGCGCCTGATTTTGACAACAAATGCTGACTGTCAAGTCCTACTCTTGTTTACCTCCAAAGGACACAGTCACACACGGTGCTTCAGGCCCGACTGAGCTGCTGCAGAGAAGCGGGCTCTCAGAACTTCCTGCAATCATGATGCTGATGAAAGTCACGGCAAACGCAGGGCAGAAGATTGGGACTTTAATTGACCTTGCTTCAGATACAAAACTACATTACCCATAAGGCTGCTGAAAGACTAAGGTTAGGACATGAGAAGATAACTTTAGTTGTGCTTGGGGTTAGTTGTGCTTGGGGTTGACTTTGAGGCGATACACAAAGGTATCGCCTCAAAGTCAAGAGTCAAGACACCGAAAGGAACAGACGGAGCTCATGAGATGGTCTGCTACGGCTTGGATGAAATTGCCAGAGTCCATCAAGTAATTGAACCTGAGAAGTTGAGGAAATTTTTCTCAGGAGTCAAACGGGAAGAACTGTTTGCTGAACTTCTTAGCAAACAGTGAGAGAACCAGGAGGCTTAAGACAAAAATTCCAGCTACAATTCTCCAATGAGATGTCAGACGCCTTGTCATTCTACTTCCCATTGAAGAGCAGAGGGGGTGAAGGGCTCGTGTGACCTCCTCTGGGTTTGGAAAAACCATGGCGCTCAAGTGGGAGAGCTGAAATGAGCCTCAAAGGACCGCACTTCCCAGACTGCACCAGCAGTTGCTGGTGCAGTCCTTTGCGATCGATCAACCTTTGCTGCTTGATCGATCGTTAGCACTAAGTTGGATCACCTGGTAAGACAAAGAGGGTTCTCAGTCGTTCAGGAAAACAGACTTCAGAGAGAAGATGCTCCCAAGTTCACGCATATGTTCAACCCAAAGACGCCAAGGGTCAGTAAAATGTTTGACTTTGTCACATTCGTTTGAAGTATGATTAACTGCTGGAAATTGGTTAAGGAGAAATAGTCTTGTAATAGTCTTAAGTGGATAATTGAGGTAAAGATTATTAAAAATGTATAATTAAATGGTTAAACAAAGTTAAGTTCATTGAATGTTTAATATGATTAAAATGTTCTGTTCTGTCTTTAAAGGTTTACAACCTGAAAAAACTGAAAAAGCAAAATAAAAGTGATTTAAGTTGGAACTTTGAGTTGTCCCTGTGTCCTTTAGAGGTGAACAAGAGTAGGACTTGACAGTGTGATGATGTGTGTCTGATTTGTGTGTGTTCCTTTCTTTTGCTTCCAAATCTGGCAGGAAACCACCAACCTTAGGTTCCTGTTTGACGGAATTTTGGGAGTTACCTTGGCCGCAGGACAAGAATGGCCGTGCTTCAACAAGAAGGTAGGTAATTAAAGTCACGGAGCATTGATGCCATGTCTGCTGTCTACTGTATGTATTAGTTCACATGTGCCTGGAGGTGATGTAAGACTACTTCCATTGTCTCTAAAGTAGAGTCCATCTGATAAATGGATTATCTGATTTTTATCGCATCTTAGAAATGTAATACAAGTTTGTCCACCAGAGAGCACTTGCGAGTACATTTCTCACCTGTAAAATGTGCTCTGTATGTTATGGTCAGATTTTCAAAATATTTATATCCAACAGCCGTGTCAAGCGTTTTAAAGTCGAGTCAGAATCGGTTCCATTTGGTTACAGTACCTGAGCCACTCTGACTGTTGCTATCGGCGCTCCAAAGTGACGAATAGATAAAAGAAAAACTCACACACACATGCATGTAAACATGTCTTCTATAACATCCTTATACGAAAATACTGGAAGTGACCAAATAAAGGAAGTGACCCCTTTCAATTCTGCACAGTCGCCTCGAACAGTCTCAAGAAAATTCAACTTGATTGAAAGCGGGAATAAGTGGCAAGCAGAGATTTGAATCTACTTGCACAGGATTTATGTAGTGTTTTTGTGACTACTTGGTCAACTGGCATTGCAGCGGCCTCCCTTCTTCCTGCAGGGGGGTGATGGTGGTGGTGGTGGAGACGCATACAGGCGTCTCCAGACTGCTGACAGCGGGAACAGCCAGTTCAAAGCGTCCGCTCATGCAAATGTTAATTTCCCCTGTTTGAATCTATAAACGCACAGAAGACTTCTTATTCTGACATTGAGAATATTTATGAAAAGACTGCTCTCTCATCTCAAATGGATTGGTATTCTCTCCCTGACGCCTTGTAGAGATGTTTGCGTCGAACATAACTCAAAATGCTGCAGCCAAATCGCTAAAATCTTCGGTATCTTTCGCTCTAAAACCAGTGTGGTTTCCATCCACAGAGCCGCGAAATAAAGATAACACTCCAGCAGGCACAGCGAATGGCAAGTGAGGCCTGATTGCATGACACCAGGGAAGACAGGAAGTGCTCGCTGTCCCTCCCGCTCTAACCGCGGTAAGATGCTGCGAGGCGTTCTCACGATGTCGGATGAGGGGGGGCCGAGTCAAGGACACGGGGGACTGAGACTTCCGCCCCGGCGGAGAGACGGAACGTCTTTAATTCACCAACGTGACCTTTCGTTTGCCTTTGTTTTCTACACAAACGTAACGCGTCAGTCGCCCCATGAGACGTCTTTTAAACTCAGCGGGACGCCGTTTAGCGGTGACGTCAGCACAACGTGGCGGTAACAGACACGCGATGCCTCGTTCGTGCGTTTGCGTGTTTACTAAACGGCGCTTGTTGCCCCTGCAAACACGCCCTGGGGATTTGTAACGCAGCATCGGCCTCTGATAGTTTGTGTGGTTGTGGCTTTCAAATGATCATCTGATGAAAAATATGACCTAATGAACAACCACACAAGGGAAGTCCCTCTTCCCTAGCTGAATGAGGCTGTGGACCCGGACGCCACCGGAGGGGGACTGGGTGGATCCGGGTGGGTACTGACCTGGCTCACAGGTGGTGGTTGAAGCCAAGACTCACTAACACTGCGTACGCGGTTTGCTGGCTGTTTGGGCTCCCCCCCTGTTTGCAGCAGCAATGATGTAGCAACCGTGGCTTGTTTAGTGTGAGAGGCTGCAGGTTGAGTCATTGCAGGGTTCCTGCTGCTGTTTCCTTTGGCCTAATAGCTGATTTTCTGTTTAAACTGGCCCGATTAACACAACACACCTCTGAAATGACACCAGTTGGCCTGCGGACCAGTGCAGGTCCCTGTACAGGGTTTGTCAGTCCCGCGATATTCAATTATCTCAACTAACAATTGGTTCGGCTAAAAGAGAGATTAGAGAATGAGGAGGAATGCGGGTCCGTCCTGTATTTCCTGTTGGCAAGACGCTCGCTCCCACGTTATCCATAACACACAGTTGACGTCCATGTTAGGATTTACGCACACGCACACACTCTGGTTTCTCTTTTAAGGCTCAAGCGAAGAATGTCCCTAAAGCA
Organism: Apeltes quadracus; assembly: GCA_021346845.1. Taxonomy (NCBI): domain Eukaryota; kingdom Metazoa; phylum Chordata; class Actinopteri; order Perciformes; family Gasterosteidae; genus Apeltes; species Apeltes quadracus. The sequence goes on along the minus strand of CM037915.1, from coordinate 8,331,567 downwards.
ACACTCGCTAACTAACATCACTCATTTACTGCAGGTTTTTCATGGTCACATGCCAGAGCGCTCTCTCTCTCACACACACACATCAACAGAAAACAAAGGTACCAGCCATCAGTAAAAAGTGCATGAGGTTGTGAGCGTGTCTGCAGTATCTGTGTGCCCAAAAATACTTTTTAGGAAAGATTATTGTGTAGGACCTTTTAGTTACCCTGTGTTTGTATAATGTAAAGTGATTACTGAACTTTGGGCGGGTTGTATTTATCCAGGTGTGTGTGTGTGTGTGTGTGTGTGTGTGTGTGTGTGCGTGCACTCGTAGTTTTATGGTCCTGAGAACTTTCAAGATGGAATCTGTCCTTGAGCTGTAGACTTTGCTATTTCAAACCTGTTCCTTATTACCCTGTGTGTGTGTGTGTGTGTGTGTGTGTGTGTGTGTGTGTGTGCACGCTCCGTTATCAGTAATTGCATATGCAGTCTGCAGACAAAAGTGCTGTTTGTCCGATGTGACACACTGAGCTCTGTGGTTAATGGGAGGAAATCCGTACATTAACTCTACGCTGCACACACAGTCCACCTAATCTCTTGAAAATGCAAGTTTTGTCATCCATAAAACACACACACACACACACGGAAGGCTGTGTAGCTGCAGAATGGCCTGCAGATCTGTCTCCAGGAGTGGTGTTGAGTGATTGTGTGTGTGTGTCTCAGAAGTGGTATCTGTTCTGAGGACACGTCGCTTTCTCTCTATCGGGTCTAAAAGTTGTGCTGCAGGGACGCGCAATCAGGGGCGATGTGGCAATAGAAAGACCCAGCAGCCTATTACAACGCACGAGCGGTAGCACGCGCACACGAAACCACCAACCCGTTCCATAGGCTGTGAGTCTCTCCTCTGTGTGTGTGTGTGTGTGTGTGTGTGTGTGTGTGTGTGTCTCTCTCTCGCCCGCCGCTGTGACAGCTCGCTGCTCTCGCGGCTCGCAGACGGCTCCCGCTCCGCTATCGGACCCTTTTTGCGACGCTTTGTGCGCCAGAGGAGTGGGAGAAGTGGGAAGGGAAAGTTCCTCGGTGCTGCGGGATTTAAAGTCAGCGGGGAGATTCCTGAAAATGTGAGTACGAGTTATTGTGTGAAAATTATCAACTCTGTTTGAACTTGAAAGTCGATTTTTTTTTTTACAGCAATAGAAGAATATTCGCAAAACGGTTCAGCTTTTACTATTTAAAAAAATAATTTTTTACTTAAATTCCTAACACTTTCTTACCATTGGGACCATGATGTGTCTAAAATAAGTCTCGCATCATTCTGCGCTGTGCATCATCTCAGTGTTCCATTAACCGCTCACCAGCAGACCGGAAGCGGTCTAAAGGACCGGGTCGCTCTCACTGCAGACACCAGCGGTGTGAAGGAGCCTTCAAAGCTGCGCAGGAAACCTTACTATTTGCACTTGTCTGTTGCATGATGGTAGTTGTGCTGCCAGTCTGCAGAGTCTGTGTGTGTGTGTGTGTGTGTGTGGGTGTTTGAGTTGAAGCAGATTATGGGTGTTCATTTTCAGCAGTGGAGTCCCTGATATCTACTTAGAAAACAAACTGCTGAGAAAGAGACAAGTGAGGAGGAGGAGGAGGCTTCACACTAGAAGTCGGCATTCTAATGAGTGGGAGCTCACAGGTTTCATATCCTGCACTAGAAACACTTTTAAGCTCCCAAAACTGCAATCCATGAAACTACAGGAGCCCTTAAGCAAGGCATTAAGCGTGCATATCTATTTAGGCAAATCTCAGGGTCCTGACCTGCAGGGTCCTCGTTTGAAATGTTTGTTGAAATCCTGTTTCATGCTTCAAGGTCAAGTATATTTATTTTGAAAACCACACGAGGGGCTTCAGCCCAGACATGACAAACAAAACTAAATTGGTAACCGGTATTACTGTAGCGGCCGGGCAACAGGAGGTCTGAACCGCCACTTACCGGAGCTGTCATGATCCATTAATGTAATGAAAACAGTCAGACGGGTCAGAGGGAAGCCTCTGGTGCGTGTGTGTGTGTGTTTGAGAGAGATGGAGTTGAGGGCATTTGAGTTCGGGGGAGGATCCGATGTCTCTCACCCACTTGGGTGTAATTTGATTACGGTCTTGTTCGCTGGACGCTGAATGGAGACACCCGTCTGTCTGTCTGTGAATGTCTGTCTGAGTCAGTCCTTTACTCCCGGAGCTTGTCATTTTAAATGTATTTATTGATCATTGTGGAAGCATGGTGCCTTTATATACACAGACAGGAAATGAAAATGCAACTGTTCCTCAGAGCTGCTTCAGCTATATTATCAGTCATGCAAATAAGCTTCCAAATGTAAGTAATAGACACCTGTCCTATTCAGCCTTCTCATGAGGGTTGTTTACATAAAACATTTAGTTCACAGTGGACCTGGTTTCTGTTACCGACCGCGTCCGCTCTGCTAAAGTGTCCTCCTCCCCCCCCCCGTCCCCCCCGGTTCTCCCAGGAAGACTAATCGCCTCTACGAGAGCCTCGTTCCGAATCGAGACTGTTTTCTCCACCACTCATTCCACCTGTTTCAGATGCTGATGAGGCAGCAGCTGTTGCTGGGCGGTCGTTAGGCCGCAGCCGTCCGTCAAGGCCAATATGGAACGAGAGGGCTCCTTTAGGAGGTAAGACCACACACACCTTCACATCAGCCAGCAGGAGAGCTTCGCTGACATACTTTGTCTGTTCCTTTTTCCTCCCTTTGGTCTCCCTTTTGTCTATGGGACACAAAAAGCTGGATGCAAGTGACTCACGCACATTCCTGAATGACCTCATTGGTTCTTTCAGCCGTACAAACATCCCCCCCCTTATCCTCCTTTGTTTAGTAATTAGAGCACAGATTTTGCCCTCCCGTCTCTTTCCTGTTGTATAAGCGCCACAAACAAAAAGCACCCAGCTTCCGTGTTGCGTTCCCAGTCTGATTTACTCATTTCGTCACGCCTTCTGCATCATCTGCTCTTCAGGTGTTTGTAGACGGATGGGGTTCATCGCTGCAACGTTTCTGTGAGGATTTGGAAATGCTTCCTCGCTTGGATGAAAGTGTGTGTTTGTATCTGAGGCCAAGGCTCCTGTTTCTCACGCTGACCTATTTATGTGGAGTTGAACTAAGATCCAGGTTCAAGCACACACGCTTTCTCCCTTCCTTGCCACATTCGTTTAAATGCTTTTAAATGTCCCATCCTTTTTACATCTCTTCAAACCCGTTTCCCCTTGTCCTCTTCCTTTTGTCTTGAAATTCAATGAAATAAAATGGGGCATGGATCTTTACAAAGGGTTTTGGAAACAAAGAGGAAAGAATAATTCCACAGCCGATGACTGTAAAAAGCAGACAATCAAATGGATGAATCAGGCAAACCTGTGATTATAGCTTTAATGCATCACTTTTCTCCACTGGCCCCCCACACACATAAAAAGAGGAGGAAGTGACACATGTGTCACCTTTAAATCCTTCCCCTCCCTTTTGGCAGCTCTTGCACCTCAAAGGGTTCCTTTGTCCGCCTGGACACAAAGGCTCACGTTGCAAGGGTGCAGACTGGCAAAGGGGAGAAGAGGGAGAACAGTCAAACAAGTAGGTGGGAGAGATCAGTGCAATGACGCCAAAATGCCAAAAAGGGGCCTGTGAACAAGTGGACAGCCATGAGGACAGACACTTTTCCTCCCTTTCTTCCACATCTTCACCCTTTCATGAAACTCTCGGCCCTGATGGGGTAAGCACTTTGTGTGTGAGTGGGGGGGGAAGCTGAGGGGGTTGTATGTTTTAAACTTTTGCAGGAAGTTCTGGTTAATTTGGGAGAGACGACTGTTTCATTACCTGTTTCTGAGTTTATTAAGCAACACGATACACCACATCTGTACTCTGTTCCTCTTCCTCTGTAGTTTTTAGGGGCTTTCATTGACATGAGGCTGATCATCCTGACATTCGCCATCTTCAACTACTAAAAAACTCCAAGTGGGACGTATTGATTGAATCTCCACCTGTGCCTTTACCTCACCTCCCTCTTCATCTCCCCTCGCTGACTTGGCTTCCTTCCTGTCTTTCTCCTCGATCTTTCTACCAGCCCCTCTTTCCAGCTTGCTCCTCTCTCCATTTCTATATTTAAATGTTTCTCCTGCAGGTTCAAGTCACTCTCCTCCTGACTGTCTCTCTGCTGAATTGTATATTTTCTAAGCAGTGTGGTGCATCCGCGTGTGTAAACATCAACAGATGGCTAATAAAGAGTAGTCATCCGTTAATGAAAGGTGCTGTCGGCCAATAAGGTCTGGCCGAATGAAAGTGTATTTGTGTCTTTTCTCTGGAAGTGTTCTGTTTTTTTTAAACGTTCAGCACGGTAACGCCATTGCTTGCTAACACAGCATAAACAAAGAAAGCATCCTGCATTTTAATAGATTTGTACATTTCTGTAACAGAAATCAATTTATTTAACTTTCTCTGACAAAAAAAAAACACTTTCTGTCCGTGGCGGTTTTGATACCGCCGGGTCCCAGTAGCGTAACTGGAAAGTGGGCGTGGCTCAACCCGCGTCATCCGAGGTTTAATTGCCGTTGCAGTGATACAATGGAAATTTCTTCTGTAGCCTTCAGCCAACAGGCAACAGCGAACAACCATATTAAACCAGATAAAAATACACAAACGGGATTTAAACATGTATTGCTAAAGTGACACGTACATAGTACAAACATTTAAACAACGTACTGCATTTTTCTTCTCTTGACTGTTTCTCTCTTTGTCTTTTGGGTTCCGAGGAGTCTCCAGAACAAGCTGAGGTTGGGTATCGGCTCCTCCTCCAGCCTGACCGACCTGTCGCAGGCGAGGACCCCCGGGGTCGGCGGAGGAGGAGGGGATAAGGGCGGGACCTCCGGAGGGCAGGCGGAGGAGTGCAACAGGCACATCGGGACCCAGCAGAGAAGGGCCGGCGCCAACGCCACTTGGAACGGGTCAGTGTGAGAGGCCCCAAGTCACGTTGGGTCACGTGACATGTTCGGCTGACTTGGGAAACGCGTGTATTTTGGGCAGAGATGCTCCTGTGTGTTGACACACAAACACACACACACACAAACCCATGGATGTATGTGGGCTTTTCTCCCCCAGAATAAACATCGCTGGCGGAAAAGCTCTGCTTAGGCCCATTATCCGCGCTGTGAATACAAACGCACAGAAGCAGCGACTCTTTCTGCGTCTCCCCCCCCCCCCCGAGGCTCTTTATTTCCATCCATCGCTCGCTCCTCCTTTCGTCTCATTCTCCCTCTCCGGCCTTTTCTTCTTCTTTCTCTTGTTTCTCTGGTTATTATGTTTTTCGCGGCACTACAGTGGGGAGTGGGAGCAGTCTGCTTGGGGGGGTCGGAGGTGCGTGAACAACTTGAGCTGTAGAAAAGGTTCTGGCCCCCCCTTTTTTTTTTTTACCGCACATTTAAAAAAAAAAAAATATTGTGACGAAAAATAGTAAATGAAAGAAAAAAATGATAATAATAATATTAAGTTGGATTAATATGGGGGTCGGAAATTGCACTTTTTTTCGGTCAACTGCCCGAATGTTTGACTCTCCTTTCTCGTTTTATTCTGTCTTTCAGGATCTCACTTTTGAAATAACTTATTTTATGCTTGTCGTGTGGTGCATATTGTGGATGGGTGGTCATATTATCCCATCAGCCTACGCTTTTGGATCTCTGTCCACCAAATGCTTCTGTGTGCGTCTGTTTAGCATCCACAACGCCGTGATAGCGGTTTTCCAGAGGAAGGATCTGGGGGAAAATGAGCTCTACACTCTGAATGAAGGAGTCAGGTGAGCGCTCTTTTTTTTTTTTTTTTTCCCCACACTCTCCCGCTGACCTTCACACCAGCACTGCCCCAATGTTCGGCTCCATCTGGTTTGTATGTCAGGAAGAAATCTTACCAAATTGTAATGTTGCACTCACTAATTTCTAACCTTCCCGTACTCCTATATACACTCAACGGCATCTTCGGCATGCTAAATTTAATCTTTAATGACACGTTAACACATGCCATTGACTGTTTTTGTTGTCACACACACACACTGACTCAAGCTCTCGTAATGATTAATTCAATTATTCCCTTCCTGTGAGAACAGCAAGCGGGCTGTTAAGTTAATCTCTACCTGTGTTCGCCTCGGTTTATCAGTGGAAAATCCTGCTGTTGAAACGTTCTTTGTCTTCAGGGGGAACCACATCGTTTCTCATTTCCTGAGTCTGCTTCTGTTTGAACACAGCAGCTTTCCAGTGAACTAGAACCAAGTGTTTGTGGTTTAAACAATACTGATGGTGTGCGGGTGGTGCTACTGCGTCACTCGTTTTCTTCTTGCGACGCAGGCAGCTGCTGAAGACTGAGCTCGGCTCCTTCTTCACCGAGTACCTCCAGAACCAGCTGCTCACTAAAGGCATGGTGATACTGAGAGACAAGATCCACTTCTACGAGGGTGAGCGACCCGCCGCACGCCGCACAGAACGACCTCGTTACTTCGCCACAGCCTTGTGGCTTTGGTGAGGAATGTTCACAGATCCATCGATTAACAGTGGGATGGAACCGCTAGAACACGCCTGTTACCTCGGCGATGGAACCTTTTTTCCTACAGGGAGCACTCGTATGCGCACACCTTTTTATGTGACACGCACACACACATTTTCAGGGCTGCCGTCACTGCAAAAACACGGGAAGTGATGCAGTAGTCACACAAAACATTGCGGTACATGCAGTGACTCACAGACCTGTGTGTGTGTGTGTGTGTGTGTGTGTGACCGATGCTCCGACAGACCTATGCTGCAAAATGTGATGTTTGATGCAAGAATATCACGGGATGCTCCGTGTCCTGCGTTGTTGACCTCATGCAGCACTCAGACTGTGACGTCTTTGGCTTTGCGGTGGTCTGTTGTTTGTCTTCGTGCTTGCGTGCTGTAGGTCAGAAGTTGCTGGACTCTCTGGCCGACACGTGGGACTTCTTCTTCTGTGATGTTCTGTCCATGCTGCAGGCCATCTTCTATCCTGTACAGGTACACACAAACACACACACTAGACTCGCACGCTTGTAGATCCATTCCAAAACTGTGTGTTGACCTGTGTGCCCTCAGGGAAAGGAGCCATCAGTGCGTCAGATGGCTCTCCTCCACTTCAGGAACATCATAACCCTCAACCTGAAACTGGACGAAGCTCTGTGTCGTCCCCGAGCCAGAGTTCCCCCTTCCATCATACAGATGCTGCTACTACTACAGGTCCACGCGCACACACACACACATCCCCGGCTGCTGCAGGCTGAGGGAGGGAGGGTAAGTGACAACAGATGGAGGGTCAGAGCGGCTGACTCAAAAGGATCCCACAGGAAGTCGTCTCAGAGGAGACCTGCGCGTCTTCCCATGACCACTCGGGGCCCCCTGCGTCTGTTTGTGTCACTGTTTTGCCCGTGTTTACAGTGTGCTTTTAGACGCTTGTTAGTGGTCAAAGGAATCTGTTTGGGGGGAAAAAACTGTTCTGAAGCGAAAAGGAGAATGTGAATCTTCGTCTTGTGTTACTAGATGAGAGGGCAGACGTTCATGGGTCCCCTGTGGGCAGCTCGCCTCCATTCGTCAACATTTAAAGACAAACTATGCTGCGTAACAAAAGGCCACTGATAGAAAACTGGACTTATTCATTATATTTCTTCTTTCTCCTGTATGTCTAAAAGCAGACAGGACGGCGAGGGCAAGAGGTTTGTTTTAAGAGAGGGATACAATTCACCGAACGTTTGCTGCTAGTTTCATCTGTTGATTTCCCTTTTCGTTCTGTGACGCCAATTCGCCGAAGTCTGCTCTGTTGATGTGGTTCACCCGTGTGCTGTGGTTTAGATGCATGTGCTCAATCATTCCGAGTAGCGAAAGGCTTTTGATCTCTATATGGCGACTCCCGGGGGGGCACGTGTATCACACCCTTCGACGTGGAAACTAATTGTAGAAAACAAAACGTGTTAAAACAAAGTTATACAAGTTAAACAGCACAGCTTTAATTGCCGTTGATTTACTTACTTAAGCACGCGGACATCAAGGGCACACGGGGAGAAACCTGGATGCTAATGTAAAACACAACCTAAAATCGGGCCTGTTCTAATCAATATTTTAATAACAAAGAATCGGATGAGGGACGATGTGTGAAAGGCGTCCCTCCTTCAGGCAAATCCACTCACAAGTAACTGCGTGAGATAATCGATTTTTATTTGGACATCTGTTGTTCATCACATAAATGGCAAATGTATCTCTCCCGAAGCTTTTAAAGTTTCCACTGCCACATTCCAACAAGCAGCTCAATGTAACTAGTGTGTCTGTGTGTGTTCGTCTGATGCAGGGAGTCCATGAATCCAAAGGTGTGACGGATGACTACCTTCGTTTGGAGGCCCTCATCCAGAAGGTGGTCTCTCCGTACCTCGGCACTCACGGCTTGTGTTCCAGAGATGGATCTTCCAATTTGCACTGCTCCGCCTGCCTTTTAGGTACTGTACATGCGAGTGTAAATGTGTTGCCACGGGACCAGCAATGGAGGTGCACTGGTTGTACAGTAAGCCCCTCGAGCACCTGAGAAGCCCTGTTTGGATTTTCGCTCTTTCTCTCTCTCCAGAAAAACGCTTCCGTCGCTCCTGGCCGTCCAAACCCGGGAACTCCCCCATCCCCAAGCACCCTGTGGTACGCTCCAAGAGCTACAACGTTCCCATGCTGACCCCTGTGGTGGAGCACGACCCCGACTCTCCCGCGGCGGGGGCCGCGGGTATCAGACGGCACTCGGTCTCCGAGATGACTTCCTGCCTGGAGGAGAGCAGCGCTTTGGCGGAATCCGCAACGACTGCGACCAGCAACTCCGGCGGCACGAGCACATCCGGCGCAGCACGCCGCGCTTCAGCCCCCGCCGCTGCGCTTCCAGGTACGGTTACCGGGGTAACGAATGACCCGACAAGTCAGATGAGCGAGAGCGCTCCTGCTTCTGGAGGATGACCCTTTAACCAGGGTGAATGTTATGCTTCTAAATGACTGTTTGCATTGCACAATCCTATGTGTTCAGTCTTAAAAGTGGTTACATTCTGACGTGTCAGAATATGTCACTAAATAGTTGTTTATTTATTATTTTGCACATGGCACCCGAGTCATTGCTCCCTCGACAGGAAAGACTAAACGCAGGCAGCTTGTGACGCACTGTCTGCCTCTGCACAGGACCCCACCCGCTCCAGCCACAGGATCCCTCCCCGTGCCTCCTCCCCGAGCCTTCCCCAGGAGAGGACACTCTCCGCATTGGCTCGCTGGCGTCCTCCACACCCCCGTCCTCTGGGGCGCCGGAGCCGGACACCACCTCCCATCCCGGTACCCCGTCTAGTCTCGAGGCGACGACGGGCGACGTGCCGGGGTTTTTGGACTCTGAGCTGGAGCACGGCGGCATCTTTCTGGACTTCTCTCTGCATCGCTCCAGAGGGTTGGAGGAGGAGCAGATACACACTAACGCAGGGACGTGTGCAAACAATGCTGGGCCGTGACCACATTCCTGTCACGAGGGCTCTTTTCAAATTAAATTATTTTTTAATGATGTGGTCACTCATCCCTGGAAACATGACTGCCCTCATGGTGAACGGTGAAAATATCAGCCTCTCCGGAATGACGGGGTACTGAACGTGTGCACGTGTTTGACAAAATGTTTCATAATTGTCTTATCTCTGCAAGAGATAAGATCATTTAAGCTGTTAAAACTTTAACACTGAATGGAAAAATTAACTTATTTTCTTAATAAATTATAAAAATGGGAATTAGAATTCTCTCACTATATTTAAACCATTGTCGGATGTTAATCAGGAGGTATCTTAACAGAGTCTTTACACTTTAAATTTGAAGCAGAAACCTCTCAAAGCTTGTCTCAGCCTTTTGGATGTCTTTTTAATTTTTTTTTTGTGGTAATTGGATGCAATGTAGCAAGTGGGGAAAGTAAAATGGCAGAACAGCCCTTTACAGTAATATCAACTTTAACTAGTTTCCAACAGTCTAAGTGAGCAGTGCTTTAGTTGAGTGCTGCATTGCTTCAAGAGGCGTTTGGACTCCCTGGACCTCGTCAGCAGGTATGAGTGACAGTCATATTATGACCTTAATTCACCTTTTTCAACAAGCTATATAGCAGGTCAACATTTTAAATCTACTTTGTAGACTGAAGCTGCATCTATGAAATCTTTATTGGCAACAAGAAAGGATATTTTAATCGGGTCCAAGCCACATTTATTCAGCATTGAGGAAAAAACATCCGTTTTTAACAGTGAGCAAGCAAACGCATCTTCCCAATCACATTCTAAGCAGTCACACTAAAAAGTCCTAAGACATGAAGGTGAACCCAGCTCGTCTTCAGTCTTCATTAATATACAGTGGTTGAATGTTGTGAATTCATTCCACGGATGGATTTCTGCATCTCTGGTAGTTATGGGTGTCCATTTAGACACCAATACATCGTGGTATTGGGTAGCACCCATCGAAATAAACTTGTACTGTCCAGCTTCGTGCGAGTTTAATTTGTTCTAAATCTGATTTTTTTTTACACCAACCGACAACTTCAGTATCTAGAATTCTTTGATAAGTGTTCTGGTATTAGAGGGCTGAAAGCTTCCTGAAGGGCGCAAATCAGTCTAAATACGTAAAAATGTCAATTACTCAACATTAATTTAATTCATTGTGCTCTACTACAGATACTAACTGTATACGACTTGGATTTCATGGTAAAGATGCAGCATTCTAAAACATTTCCTACACTTTGTTACAGGCACAGGGGCTTGTAATATGTGAAATGCTTCAGAGGGGATCAGTGGAACACGTCTCCCTCCGGCGACGCTACGAGGCGAGACTCCCCGTGATGCAGCGTGAAAAAGGACTCTGGCATCAGTCCCTTCTGCTCCATGGCCTCCCTGAGGCGAACCGGGGGCTCCAGGTAGTACTGCACGGAGAGAAGGGACGACACGACGCCGTCACACACAAACGGTGCTACAAACATTTCTTTTGGTTGCTTCATCTTGTCTTAATATTAGCTCGGACTGAACACCGTCCGTCCCACGGTAGCACGGAACAGATCGTTTGCCGGTGTTTTTTATGCTGAGCATCTGACCGCGCTGGTCTTCATTTAACTGCATTTTGTACCTCATAAGCGAGCGCGAAGGTTCCCCAGTGGATGGCCACAGACTGCTTGGCCTGAAGGTCTTGGTGAATCTGGACAGCCTCTTCTGGATCTACATGCTGACCCTGCATCATGTCCCTGAAGAACAAAATCTTTTTAGTCAGTTTTTAAAAAGAATATACTTTATGGTGGTTTGTTGGAGTTTTTTTGTAATGTCCTCGACAGACCTGGGCAGGTAAGCGCCGATGGGAATCGCCGCGAGGTCAAACGGCCCGAAGCGCCGGCCGATCTCGTGGAAGCAAGAGCAGTAGCCCGTATCGCCAGCGAAAAAGAACCGATGCTCCGGCCCCAAAATGGACCAGCTGCCCCAAAGAGACTGAGACCACGCAATAAAAACAGAACCTCTGATTTATCACTGAACCATATGTGTGGGCTGTTTCATTGGCAAATGAAGGAGAACCTTGTTATCGTCCAGCGCCGTGCGTTTGCTCCAGTGTTGAGAAGGTGTGCAGACGAAGGTAACGTCGTCGTGACCCGGCACGCAGTTCTCCTCCCACCAATCCAGCTCCATCACGTTCTCACAGCCCGCCTTCACCAGCCAGTCCATCAGACCCAGGGGCACGAACCTGTGCGTCATATCGCAGTGATGATGCGACACTTGTGATGTTGTTTAATAGCTAAGCATTTTATGGCTCGCCTGATATTTTTTTTTCTGAAGACCACACTTACCAGCGTAGCTCCCCCCCAAAGCGTTCATTGAGGCCGGCCACGGAGCCGACATCCAGATGGTCGTAATGAGAATGACTGATGACAACGGCGTCGATCCTGGGCAGCTGTTAGCAGCAAAAACAAACAAAACCACGGTAATTATGGTAGCAGCCAAAAGAAGAAACCAAAAAACAAGGCCTAGGATAAATACTGTTATTTGAGGACTAGAAATAAAAAGGTTCCACACCTGTTCCACGGTGCACGCGGGACCTCTGTACCTTTTGGGCCCCATGAACTGGATGGGCGAGGCCCGCTGGCTAAACATCGGGTCCGTCAGAATATTGAGCCCGTCCATTTCCACCAGAACTGTGGCGTGACCCAGCCAGGTCACCCTCAGGCCTGGACCAGAGTCAGACAGGTCCGGGCTGCCGACGAAGTACGGCTCCATCACCGGCAGCTCGCCGTCCAGAGCCTTCACACGAGGGACGAGTACCGGCAGCGTGAGAGAATGACTTAAGAGGCAATCGGGAATCAACACCTTTTTTCCTGTGTACCTTGAGGTTTCACCTCTGTTAGTTATTTGCCATGTGAAAGGACATTAATACAATGTCACATAATGCTCCAAGCTCACTTTACATCATTAAACTCTTGATAAACAACCTCTCGGGTGATTTATTTAGCAAATGAAGGGATTACTTTTTCTTCCTGTCTCACTGAGCTCAGCAAGGTTTCAACCAGGATCTTTAAATACTGTGTGGGGTTTTGAACATTGACAAACGGGCATAGTTGTGCGCTGAGGTCGGAAAACACTTTAGATGAACTTATAATATTGCTTAAGTGTAAACGTCATTCAATACTGATCCGACATCCTGTGAGGCCTTTGGATTACTTGTGATATTACGGAAAACCAAGCCGAAAATATAGTTAATGGCTGTACCTCTTTACTGGTGGGTATATTGCTGTGGTTTTTATCCAGTAACAGGAATCTGAGCAGGGTGGTGTAGGAAGGGAACCGCCATGTGGGCCAGGGGTTGGTCCAGCGGCCATGTTTGTCCCGGCACGACTTTGTTACTTCCTCCTAGAAATCAAAGTCACCTTTTAGTTTTATTTTTAGGCTGAAAGAAATGTCATAACATAACAGTAAGGGGAATGTTGAGGGAAGAGTGTTATGGGAATGCTGATGATGATAAGGCTGAAGAGTTCATGGGGGTCGGGGGTCCACGGGAATTATGGGAAGTGAGGTCTTGCCTCCAGCCGGTAGTCCAAGCGGAAGCTCTTGCGGGAGGAGCTGCTCTTCCTCGGCGTCCGAACATCCACGTCTCCACCCTCGGCCCCTCTCAGCACGCCCCCCTCCTTCAGAACAGGTACGAACACACGGTGAGCGAGTCACTTTGCATTTTCCACGGCATTTCAATATGGATGCCCACTATTTTTTTCCCATTTGGAAGTCAAAAGGTTGCATGATGTACCAGTATTAACACTATACATATGGTAATGCTGTGTTAATTATCCAGTGACTTAATTTATTTTTTGCACAGTTAAGGATACAGAATCCTTCTCATCTTCACTACAGTAATACCAGTCATGGTATATATATCATTTCCAAGTTTGAATGAACCACATCTGGTTGCAAATCGATGCGCAGGTTGCTTACCTCCACCAGGCCATTGCTCTCCTCCAGAGCTGCTTTGCCTGAAGGTGATCGCTTCTCCATGAGCTCACCACCACACCTGCCGCACACAGACACACAGTCGGTCCAAACCTGTTGTTGACTGAGCGATGTCACATGACTTGCTTAAAAAAGGTGCACCAGAAGCAGCCGAGGACAACATGGATTCATACAGCAACAACAACAACAACAGGGAACATTTACCATAGTAACAGAGTGAAACCATAGCGGTTGCATGTGACACAAAACAATCACACACATAGCAAGATGGGTGGAAAAGTGCCAACACAGAGCAATGAAATACAAACAACATGCTTCCGTATTGAAGAAATAACCGCTTTTGTCGGAAAAAATGCATCTCAGTCGAGGGGGTTGGAGAAGAAACACCTACATTTACAAGGCACAAAAGCACTGGTGACGGCTCCTGCACGGCTCCTGCAACCACAGCCCTTCATCATCCGCAGCAATCACAGCGTGGCAACACACCCTCACTAACTACTATCCACTACCAAAGGCCTCCTCTGCTACCCCGTATTGATTGAAGATAATTGTAAGATCCAATTTCCTCGGCAGCGTTGGTATTGTTGCGGGGCCCAACAGATGGATGGTCTCAGAAGCACAGCAGCCCCCCCCTCGGCGCTCTCGTCCTCTCTGGGGAACCCCACACAACGGAGCCGTGGCGTGCTGACGATGCACTCAGGCCTCGTGGATAGACTTTTAAATGCACTGACTCACTGTGACGACAATGGCGCTCTGACAACCAAACAAAGATCCATGGAGGCGTGCCTGATGTCACACAAAGCAGCACGTCTGGCTTCTCTACACTGCTAGCAGCCAGGTGGAAAGGCAATGGAGGGTTACTGGAAGACAAACACACGGGACACATCGTGCAGGACGCTTCATTGCCGATTGCCTCAACCTTGCCTGGACCAGATCTCCCAGGTGTCACTCAGATTGAGCAACCAAATTGGTGGTATTGTCGTCATCATCATCATCGTGACGACGTACAAGTGTGAACATGAACGAGTGTGGTTACGAAAAGTTCCCATCCCATTTGATGAGCGTAAAAACATCAACAATGCTGATCACAAGCCTGGCTGCAATAAATAATCAACCTCTGACACACTCCGAACAGGAAATGGCGTAAGGAGGCTCGCTAAGGCACGCGACAGCGGACACCAGCCGACTGAAACGTTTCCCTTGGGGGAAAACTGGTGATACAATGTAACAGATTAAAAGTAACGCCGGCCTTCGGGTGCACTCGCGACCCGACCATCGACGAAGCAGAGCGAAGATGCCAGAGGTGACTATTTAAGCCTGCAGACTTACCTGGGGAACTTGAACGCAACAGAACACCACCGGTTGTTTTTCTTAGCGGGGAGACATGTTTGTTTGTGGCGTTTACGTTCGCCGTTATACTCCCGTTAATGCGCGCTGGGGGGACATTATTTGGAGCTGTGCGGATCTACGAGCGTGTCCGTTGCCTGCTGCATCGGTTTCTGGTGTTTTTCTTTCGGGTCACGCAAGCCGGAGGGAAAACGCGACAGCGAACGCGGCGGTTTGCAGGCGAGGATCATTAGTCGGCACCAGCTCGGTCTGTGACGCAGGCGCAAAGCCCTCTGATCACGTGACCGCCCCCGAAAAACCCATCGGTGTGACTGCGGGCTGTTATTAGAAATAAGTTAAATCGTTGAGATATGGGAGAAAATAGATTTTAAAATGTTTTTATATACGTTAAATATTGGTGTTCAGAGTGAGCTTACTATTCATTATAACTATGTCTATGTCAATTTAATTCTAGCGATCACATCCATTTTCTTATCAATTAAATGTTTTATTAATATTGGCTTTAAACCCAAATTTGGAGCCTGCGGTATATAACATTTACCAATCTTCAACTCATAACAGGACAAAAGTTAACTTTGAAACGTACTCCCTTTCAAATCAGTAAAATACTGTCTAAACACCAATCATCGTGATCATTTAACGTTAAGTTAGGGGGGAGAAACTCCTCACGTTACATGAATTTAAACTTGTTTTGTTGCTGTTACTCACTAGGAGGACTTCTAACCCACACAGTCTGTGGCCCACATTCATACCAGCGGCTCAGGCCCAATGCACCGCGTTCAGATGACCGGACGGGCCTACCTCGAGCTGCTGCTCCTGATGGAGGACACCTGGGCCCCGCGGAAGCCTCGCGCGCTCACAGCATTCAGCCGCTCCTTGTGTTTACTGAACTTACGGCCCAACGACAGAAACGGGTGTAACTGCCTGCACAACACTGTTTCCATTTCAGCCCTTTGTATGGGAACATTTTGGCTTTGGAGTTTTGGTTAAGAACAGTCCCAGAACACAAAGGCGCATTTGTGTTCAGCTTAAGAAAAGTTGTTGAGCGACCGGATAGTAAGTTTGAACTTCCTGCGAGATGCGTTCAAGGTCTTGCGGAAATCTCTCAAGTCACATCTCGGTATGAATGAAACGTTTAAAACATGATTTTTTTTTACCATAACAAAACAGCGCAAATCTGTTGGTTTCTTTCTACATATATTTTAGAAGTAGCTATAGAAATATACGTAAAAGTTTATTTGAATTTATATTCAAGGGGATCATTTCATAGTCTTTGCAGAGAGAAATGTATTTAATACATTGGTCTAATTCTTGCATAGCCTTTCTCTGTATTAATTATGCCATAACGTCACTTAAATTTTGACAAAGGGTCCAAATTTATGAATAAAAAAGATTTTGTAGAAAATTAGAAGTAGAAAAGTTGTAGTGTAACATCTGTATGTAATTTTGTTTTATGAATAAACCCTCAACAAACCCAAAATGTTACAACAGAAGAGACATTTACACACAATAATGAAAACATGTCATCTTTTTATAGAAGACTGAAAGATCAGTAAAAAAACTAGCAAAACCAGAAATAAGCTAATCATATTTAGAACGGTTTGCACACATGTGGGGGCCTCATTGGGTCATTGGGAATAGTTTAGGGATACTTAACCACCCTGACGTCCAGGTGATCCGGCAATGTTTGGGTTGAAAGACAACACCATGAAAGGTAGAAGCCACAACATCCTTGTTTCAGTTCTCCAGAAAACAGATTTTGGGGACCTGCTAGGGAATCACTCTGATGTCTTATTTGAGCTTTATGATATTGCGTTATTTGAAAAAAAGAAAAAATGAAAACAGGGTTTTGTGTTTTTCAAAATCACATTATGTGCGTTCGTCATTGCCTCAGTGGTCCTTGTGGTCTCCGTCTTCCTCCAGTTTCCTGATCTCTGCCTTCAGGTGGTTGATGTTCTCTCTGCTGGCTTTTAGTTTGTCTTTCAGCTCAGTGATCTCTTGGCTGGTTCTCTTCTTTGCTGCCTCCATTTTCTCCTTTGTCCTCTGTTCCAGCTCGTTGACTGCAAACAAACACACACACAGTAAGTAAATACCTTGATGTCAGTAACTCAAAACCATGCCAATGTAACGATGCATGAACATTTATTTTTCCTCTTATGCTGTACAAAAATACATACATTCGGTCTCATGCTTGTATGCACCCAAGGTAAGTTGTCTTGACGTGGTCAGAAGCTGCTGCATCATGGCCGTAGGATCCTGGAAGATCTGAAACATTACAAAGAAAAAGAGTCCGGTCCATCACTCCCAGCTAAATATGTGTAGAAACTTTGCATAAATCATAAAAAGTTTACAATCCATGTTGGCCAGATTAAATATTGGTAGGTAGCAAGCTAACAGAAGTACCATTTCATCGTAGAATTCAGAGACAACCGTCTTCTTGGGTATTGCACTGGAGTCTGACTGGAACAGCTTCAACAGATGGTACAGAGTCACCTGAGACAAAAGTACAAAAATATATAAGCATGCACACACAGAAGTACAGCTAGAAATTCCTTGATTGCACTGCATGCTAAATACTAATTATGATCATGCCGTGGGTATTAGGTGCTAGGATGCAGAGTAGCTGGAGAAGATATTAGTTAGGCTCTCACAGGTCTCTCATTGGGGTCAATGAAGAAGATCTTGACGATGATCTCAAACTCCCCCCAACCCGTCTCTGTAATCTCATACGGAGGCTTGGTCACCACTGGAGGGAAGAGAAACACAGGGGGGGCCACTATACACCTGTGTTTAAGCGTATGCGATGCTCCACGGTGCCCATCCTTATTCACACACTCTTCTTGCCTTTATTGGAACGTGACATTTTAATTTTAACATCAATAAGAGAGAAAAACCGATGCGTCACCCACCTCTCAGAGGGTTACCATAGCTCTCGTGAAGCTTGAACTGGATCTTCTTCACATAAGCAGACATATCCTGGAAGAGCAATGTTATACACTCATGTATGAAATTAATAACAATGCCAAAAAGCAACAACATTATAATTGGTGTTATCTGGAGCCCATTAACATGAATGGCAGTGTTGCATATACTTTGCGTACGCGTGGTGATCCGGAAGTCTAACCTCGTTTCTGTAAGGCTTCACGTAGACGGACCACTGGTGCGTGTGTCCGTCCTCCTCCCTCTTTTTCCCGAAGTAACGGGCAACGTTCCCAAACACGATGGGCTTCACGATGGTTATCCCCTGCGGATGAGAGAGAGAGAGAGAGAGAGAGCGAGAGAGCGAGAGCGAGAGAGAGAGAGAGTGAAACTTTCAGTTACAAGATTATACAAAACAACAAGACAAAGAAGCTCTCCAAACCGTGACATTGATTGTTGTTAAGTTTAGCACAAGGCTTCTCCGGTGCGACGTTACCTTAACTCGCCCCCCGGAATCTGGTCCGAATTCAGTCATCTTTTTGAACATATTACGGGAGAGGCAGTGGAGTCGACCCCGTGGTGCACCTTAAAGGACCCTTCTTGTGTCACCGCGTGTATCCTCATTGAATAAACCTGCCATTCAAGCATATACAGCAGGCTTTACGCGGCCAAACAACCAGCAAAACAAGAGGCGGAAGTGGCGAGTGCAACGCGATAGACTGCTCGGTGAGAAAGGAGCGCGGAGACACGAAGGTTCCGGTTGAGGGATGACGCGCCCGACCAGTAGTAAAGTTATGTAATACGGGTTGTGTAACAGTTTGTATCATACCTTTAAGTCTCCAAAATGCAGCAGCTTGAAGCCATAAGAAGAAGTTGAAGTAGTGAGAGTAGTTGAAAAAGTGGAAATCGGTTTAATAAGTTTGAATTGAATTCAACCTTCTTGGCGTTGCCCCGCAGCAACTACTTGGTCATCTCCATGATCAGCGCCGGGCGGGCTCTTCTGCGTGGCCCCGCTGATCTACGGCTGCATGGAAATGTTCCCCGTGGCCCAGCAGCTGTATCGACACGAGAAAGCCTACCGCTTCATCTTCGGCTTCCCCGCCGTGACGGTGACTGGTCATCGTCATCGCTGTGCAAGTGGACCAGTGGTTCACCGGCACGCAGAAGAGGAAGAAGAAGAAGAAGAAATGAGCCGACATTGAGGACGCTCAGATCTCTTTATTGGAACGCAGCCACTGAACTGGTGGATCGAGCCAGCCAAGACAAACTCACAGAAATAGTATTTTTCTATACTTATATTGGACAGTGGTAACATCATTCTTTAATTGTTGGCTGAAAAGCATTTCCTGGACTGCTTTTCACCGCTGCCGTCATTCTGCACATTAGTTCTCCATCATTCAAAATGGAAATCTGAAAATGTCTTGTTTGTACCTTATTTTAGATACTGGGAAACAGACAAAAGGTACCTGGAAGAAGCCTGTGATCACATGTAAGTTATTGTTCTGGAAACAAATCCCCAAAGTAATTAAATGTGAGAAATTGACTTTACGTTGCCAAATCCAGATTTCACAACGTGGTTTCAGTAAGTCTTCCGAAATGCATGCAAAAGCATGTGGCTGAATAGCACGAGGGAACAACTTAAGGGCTGCAGGCTCCAGCCTGCTGTCTGAGGTTGTGGGTTCAAGCCCCTTCAGGCTGACATGCCTTATGCTTTAAACAAGTTTTGAGGTTTCACCCGTAATCTCTAGGTCAAATTCGAGAAATGATGGTTGTGGGTTTAAGTCTTCGGCTCTGAAACTGATTTAAGATTTGAGTAGCAAGCTTAAGGTTAAATACTAGAAACGAACACTTGATCAGAGTGTGGTGAAGTAGCTCAGCTGAAGAACTGCTGACTCTTACCTGCACTTGTAGGTTGTGTGTTCAAGCCCACTTGAGGAATTGACTCTGAATGTTTAAAATATAGGTTTTGAAATTTGAGTAGCAAAACTCAAATTCTCACGGTTAAATAGGAGAATTGAAATCCCTCAAGTGTGAGCAGGACTGGTGGTGTGGTATAGTGGTGTGTTGGGGCGGGCCAAACACACCACCTGTCACCTGTGGGTTCAAATCCCACCTCTGCCAAGTCTTGGAGCAGAGACTCAAGAATGTTTTGAAGGATCTATAGTGCCTTTTACATTTTGTAATTTTTTTTTGTTGCTTATTTTAACATGTTTCAACATTAACGTTTGGGGTTTTTGTCTTCCATATGCTATATCCAATTCATTGTACGTCTAACAATTGCACTGGAGAGGGGGCCGGTTAAAAATCACCAGATCACATGTATCTAAATGATCTACAGTCCACTTATTACTTATATATGCATCTGGTCCGAGGCAGGAATCGAACCCAGATATCTGGCTCCCCAGACAGACGCCTTACAGCTGCGCTATCATCCACAGTAATCAAGGCATACACGTGAGCCGCCTGGTTGAGCCATTTGCGTGTGCCGGCAACTTGAGCTAATTAGTGACGTATTTACACCACGAGGGCCCCATCTTCGAAATACCTAATGTGACATTGCAGGTTACAATGGATCTCATGCAATAGCTCAGTGTGGACAAGAACTCGTCTGGAGGCTAGAGGTTGTGGGTTCGATCCTGAGGTAAGGTAACCACCAAAGTAAATCAAATGACCCCTTTTCCACCAACAAGAACCAGGTCTATAACAAATCAGAGAGTGTGAAATGACTAGTATTCAGAGTCTAGAAGTTATGGATTCAGAACCCTTATGGAGATGTTTTAGAGCCAAGAGCCCACACAGAGGAGACAAATATATAATGAAACCAGTGGTAACATCAGCTCAGTTAGCTCACTGTGATGACAGAACACTTGGGATACAGAAGGTTGTGGGTTCAATTCTTATGTGCTCTGGTTTCCTTCTTTTAAGATCCAACACCCAAGGTGAAGTTAGGTATGTAATGAAGCCAAGACAAATGTCTCAGCAGATAGCTCCAGCAGAAGATGACTGCTCAGTGAACATGAGATCATAGGTTCAAATCTTTTGCAGGACAGTGATTTTTAAGGCTGTTCAGTCACATGAAGTCAAAGCCAACAAAAGAACATCCTTGAGGGTGAATGACACGGTGGCGTTGTGACGCTGTCCCCGGTCTGGGTGGCGTCAACCCGGGTTCGATCCCCACCGCTGTGAGGACATCAGTGTGCATCACCCCGGTAGAGTAGAGCTGTCTGTCTCCTCCCGGGCTTCCAATGAGACACACACAAGGGGTTATACAAAATTATTCTTTATTGAAATTCAGCAGCACAGAACATTTTTAATAAAGTTTGAACCACCCCCAAACTGTCAAAGTTACTTCTCAGAGTAACCGCAGAGCAGAAGAAGAAACCTGTCATCCTCAGGTGTGGAAACGGCGCCCTCGTGTGGAGAGAAGAGAAGAACAACATTAGAAAATACATCAAATTCACAAACTTGTATGAATATTACAACAAGTCTAAAGTAAAAAAACAACTTGAGACATGCTATTTAATTAACACACAACGCAATTTATTTTCCAATGATGTATTAAAAAACCTATTTATTTACATTTTTACAACTTTTACGACATGCTGTATTATTTCTGATTACTTTTACAATGATAGATATATTTTAATGAAATACCATATTTTGACGTTTCTAAAAAATGTTATGGTTACTATATCATATTTTTATACTTATTTAGGACGTACTATAATATTACTTCTTAAAAGACTTAAGATACTATAATATTTTTAAAGTAATTGTAGTGTATTTCGTATAAAGACTTTACGAAATATTGTACGATACCTTTTATGAATTTATTAAGCTATAGTATAATCATTTCCTACTTTTCCAAAATAACATACTAAAATATTCTTTTGACTCGTCACATAATAATATCACGTTTTTAAAAGCATTTTTATGACATACTATACAAAGTTATGACATAATAAACTATTTCTTGACATTTTTTACTATAACTTTTTTACGACAAACTTTACCATCTTCTATGATGTTTGTTATACCATAATATGTTATTTCTTTGGCTTACTATATTATTTATTTTAAGGCTTTTGGCACACAATACTATGCTATGACTTTTCCTAATATATGATGTTGATTACTTTTTAAAGGCATGGCCATGGTTTATATGACATATTTTTTATACTATAATTTGAGTATGACTGATTAACTATTATTAATACTATCATTGTTATAAAGCACTTATTTCAATTTTTAAATCACAGACTATCACTTCCACAGTAATTAAAACAGTTCCTGCTACCACTTTAACAGCTACTAGTAATAATTTAGTTGACACTTACCAAATGTTCGTTCCATGCTGCTGTTCTTGTCTCCTCTTGAACCTTCAAGTGTCTCGGCTCATTCAGTCTGCACAAAAAACAGAGACATTTTACATCAGCTTGCATGGAAGACAGATCCAAACCTTGCACTACACGACGTACAGGTAGGGATATTGGATCTTACACAAACCATCTGATCATGTTGTTACGATGTGTCTGGTGATACACATGATGGAGTTAAAAGTACCGACATTCAATTACATTTACGGCTCTTTACATCAAGTTTTCACAAGGCCCCGGTGCATACTGTAATTATATGTATGGTGTAACTCCTAGGGTGGATTTCTGGCCCATCTACTGTAAATAAAAATCAGAACTATCATCATCAATACTTTTTAAAATCACTTAGGTTTCCTTACTCTGTTAATTCCGTCCTCTGTTCTGCCCTTGCCTTGAACCATATCGTTCCCCAGCTGCTCCTACATCATTTTCTGGAGGATTCAGAAAGAACAACAAAAAAAAAACACCTTAACGTTACGTAAACATTCAAATACATAAACACCATCTTTTCTTTGAGACCCAATAAAGAAGACAAAGGAATGATTTAAATGAAAGATTGTTTAGATCTTTTAACCACATAAATACGTCATCCCCACACAGGACCATTATCCCATGTGATAAGAGGATGGAGGGCGCCCCCTAGTGTTCAGCACAAGGAAATGCATCTCTTTAAGGATGGCTAGAAACGCCAACTTCAAACTAGGCAAAACATGAAATATGTTGTTATAAAACACGTGACACACACTGCATCCAGTAACCTAACAAACAAACATGCGGCTAATGTAAACAACATATGGGTAGAACTTTTTCATTGTAAATAAATAGAAAAATATGACTAACAATCAGCTAAAAATTTGATTAACGGGAAATTATCACCACATGTGAATATAAAGTACAACAACCAAAACAAAATAGAAAGCCAAACACTGTCTAATGTTCAGCTCTTATTAATCGGGTTATTTTAGCCACTAACTTTAGCACATGTTAGCCGTATGCTAACGTTAGCCCACTTAGCAATGGACGCCGAGACAGGTGTTTCTATTTGTTTGTTTGTGGTGGTTTTGTTGTTATTTTCGCCCTTCAGCCCTCCGTCCACATCATAACTCACCAGTCAGTCTCCTTTCTTCCATCGGGTCTCCTTCGTCTTTACGGAGCAGCTTTCCGAACAGTCGGGCAGCTGAAGTTACAGGTCAGGTGCTTGTCGGCCATTTTTGACGCGTCATCAGGGTGGCTCGACAACCGCAGCTAAATAGTGACGTCACTACAGCGCCAGGGGCATCGAGGAAATTCCTTCACTTAAAATATACCGATGACACTTCAATCTGGCCAATTTATATTTATTACTTTGATGGAAGATTTATTCAACAGAAAGAAGTAGAACATGTCACATGACATCAATCACATGACATGTCTGACATATGATATATATATTATATATATATATATATATATATATATAATAAATAATATATATATATATATAATATATATATATATATATAATATATATATGTACAAGTACAATGAACATTTTCAACTAGAAAATGCGTGGGAATGCGGAGTAGCTGAATTGCTAAAGATTTCTTGTTCTTGTTCAACTCACAAGAGAATAAATGTGTGCTAAATAATGTCTGTAATCTCTAGCTGACAAGTAAACAAGTAGGTTAGCACTTCTGTAATAAATGTAACCCGATCATTGAGGCGTTTTGTAAAACACACTGAATAAGGCATAATCCGCTCACATGTTTACACATAATGAAATATGTTTAATTTGCTTTGAAAAGTACTAGAAACGTTCTCACAACGGCTAAACCTTGAAAAAAAATTCAATGTCCTTCAACTAATGCATCATGTAAAAAGGAAAACCACAAAACCAAACTACGTTCAGAATTGTTTTATTCAGTTATTTGACCACTTGAAGACCTTTGGCTGCCATGGTTGCTTCCCCAGACCAGGGATGTGCAGCTAAAACATGACATAACTGGCAGTAGTATGACAAAAGCCCTTACCGTAAATTATCTAGAGGGGATATTTAATCTAGGAACCCAGGTTACAATAACAGAACCTCAATGTATGATGTAGCTCTGTTCTTTACTGGGCGAGTCTGCAACTCCCATCAATTACATTTACAAGCAGAACATTTCAAGTATAACCGGTTATAAAGAAGGGAGTTATGCTTCCACCCAGTTAAACCCATTAGGTTATACATACATGTATTTCTTCAAGCATTTCCATCATCTGTGCAAAAGGTAGCTGTAATTCAGGTTGCAGCTGGTAGAAAAAATAACTTACCATTTCAATGCAAGTAAAATTCTCAAAAAACACACAAAAAAAAGATGCTCCACAGCTTATTGTGTGAGGTAAAGTCTCGATGCAGCCACGGACTGCACCGCTTGGTCGTCCTTGGTGATGGGAACCTGAAAACACTTACCTGCAGCGCTGCGGAGAGAGGTCAGCACAAGGCAAACACAAAAGGGTATAGTGTAGTATTTAAATGTTTAGTGACCTATCAGAACCTCAGTTTAGGACGGCATCGAGTGGCCATAAGTGTGAAAGAATCAAAGTGCTGCGGCATCAAACCATTGTAGGTTTACCTGAAGAGGCATTAATCACATTTAAAAATCCCCCTGGAGGGCAAAATGTCCCACTCTTTCACAATGTTCTGTTGTACAAAAACCAAATTTACAATGCTTCATTACTCTTTTACATTGTTTGCAAAGTTACGAGAGCAAATGGATTAATTTCAGAGAATATATAACCCTCTCTTTAAAGTCAACAGTTAAAATGATACATAACAGGAACATCTGTGAGGTTTTCAGAATTGTTTGGATGCCTTCACAGTCTGATTAACATCTTGTCATCAAAGTTCAGTGTGATAACTGCAACTATCACAATAAACAAACACTTGAGAACACATTTGAGGGGATGATTATGGCATTTGGAACGAGGTGGAGGGGGGAGGGAGTACAAAAAAAAAAAAGACAATCATTTGGACATGTGAACAAATCACAGATTCTACACATTAGTCGTGTTTGCTTACGTGTCATCAGTGCTGCCACAAACCCCCACGGCCCTTTTCCACCAGCATATCTGGGCCTCATATATGATGTAATTGAATACATCAGAGATAGTATCAAACAGACAAGTTCTCATTTGACAAAACAATCACTTTGAATACTACAAACTAAAAGTCTGTCGATAAAAAAGGCATGACACGGACATGATGGGCAGTGGAATAAGTGCGCGTTGCCCTGCGCACGATGACAGTTAATGTTATGACGCATATCACAGATCAAACAAACTGCTTACGAAGAACCAGGTTCACCGGAGTGTTTTCCGTATTTTGCGTCAAAGTTTTGCATCTACGATGTTGCCAGAGTAAGAGTTACCACGAACATACAGAAACAAGGTCACAAAAAGATTAATGTAAAAGGATGACCAATTCCATTAAGATTAAGCTACAACTGCATCTTGAGTGAACATGGATTACTGAATATTAGGAGAAAACTTCACATTAACAGAACAAAGAGATGTTATTTTGGACTGGAAGGCTTATTGGCGATGGCTATTCAGTGTGTCACACACAACAGAACGCACAGTAATCTTTCGGCTTTTGTATAAAGCGAGCTGCATGTACATGTTGCCCATCAACTTGTTTACGGTTTAACACGACCTTCCATTAATGCACATTGCAAAAAGGTACATTCACTTTGTCTTACCTTGTTAAGTTTTATCCATTTGAATAAAATAAAACAAAAATACTTTAAACCATAAAGCGGCCTTCCAATACTGGGGAAGAAAAAAAAAAATCTTAGCGTATACAAATTCAATATGAAAAACAATCTAAAATACACATTTAATATAAATGAGCCAGAGGAATTCACCAAATGCATCGAGTACCTCAGTAAACATTTTTTATTACAACACCATCTAGTTTTTAATCAAAAGCAGAGACACATTTACAAACATTCTAACGAAAGGAATAAATGAGAATGAGGGGCGGGGAGAACACATCCAATATGTACCCTATAAAAACGGATCTCTAGACTGAATGTACACAGTACAGCGAGCAAAGGAAAATAAAACAAAAGAAAATACCAAGTAGGATGCAATGTTTGTGTCTTCTAATTTGGGATTATGTGGGCCATTTTATTGTTTCTTTGCAAAAAAAAAATAAAAAATCACCACAAGTAGTCATGTCAAATAAAACCTCATAAAAATAAAAGAACTGCTTGGAAAGTTTTTCTTTCATCTTGTAGTTATCATGAGTACACATGTTGGGATAACATAGCCTTACACACAGGTCAGTCTTCCATCCACTGCTCTTATTCAGGCAGACAAGATGAACAGACAGAAAGAAGGATAGGTGGAGACCGAGTGGAGAGATGGAGGCAGAGGAGGAGGTGGTGGTAATCCTGTCCAGTCATGCAGGGTGGGAGGTGGTGGTGCCCTGAAATTCTTCCTCCCTTTTCTTCTGTCCACCCTTGATCCTCGTTAGCTGAAAAGGTGTCAAAACGAAGGGTGGAGTTTGGTTTCGAGGCAGCCCAACAGTGAACAGTCTTTCTCCCCTCCCTCCGCCCCCCATAATCATCATCATCATCATCATCATCAAACCTCTGGACTACACATACATAGTGCACATCGGGGCTGGGCTCAATTCAACATCACCGAGTCACGGGAACCAAATTCACCTATGTGCATTTCTTAGTAATCAGGGCCTCTTAATGACAGAATGTTGGTTTCTCTGAATGCTCAGCTGATTTTTAGTATTGCACCCAACCCTGGCACAGTAAACTACAATGTCATGCAAACCTGAACAGGGAATATCAATGAACACACACACACACACACACACACACACACACACACAATATGCTGTTCAATTTATGCCCAAACGTACTGCTGGTTTTTTTTAAAGACGGGACAGGAATTTTCTAACAAATAATAATAAGTGAAGGATTTCTGATTATTGAAAGTTAAAAAACTTGCAATTATCAAGATTTATAAAAAAAAATACACAGGTATATCTAAAGACTTAGAACAAAAATAATTGTAAATTCACTGCTCCAGAATAGTCAACCGTTAACATAAAATTTGATACGGAAATATGGTAAAAATCTTAGTTGGTAAATTTGTTCTTTCTCCCAACCGAGAATCTCTTTATGTAAATACTAAAAGAAAAATACATTATCCAGCAGACGTTTATAGGTTATTTTATTTGGATAATGTGCCCTTTAATAAAATGTAGGATCCATTAGGCTTTCAGCTAAATCAAGAATACATTTTCCTTACAACCAACTAGTATTGGGAAGCTTCAGGTGCAGCCCTAAACACAATATGTTTTTAGGACCTGGTAAACGTCATGTCAGCAATTTAGCTGCAATATGTTGTATAAATAATTTTAAAAATACAAAGTCCAGCATGCAAGGTACAGTAAACTGGAGAAGCAGTCTCTTTATCCGAAGAGCAATAAATCCGTCAACTGTTCCACTGACCCGTAATATTTTTTACCCAGTTTTAAAGCACCTCTTAAGGGAAACAATACATTTATCAATTTTGTAAATGCCACTTAAATTTAGTTAGGTATTGTATTGATTTAAAATTCAATTAAGCCTTGGTGACGCAAGGTTTTGATTGACAAGTTACATTACAACTGGTATCTGCACCAAAAAGGCCTCACTCACAGGCATGTCAAATGACAACAGTGGATTTCACATGACTCAGATTCAAATGCATATTGAAACGGGATAAGTTTTTGCTGTAGAAAAGGTTTTACAAGGTGCAGGACTACAGACAAAAACAGTTACAATATTGTATACAACACATCCATGTCACACCATCATTCATAAGGGACTTTAACATCCAGTGGGATGTGGGTTGATTAAAAAAAGTCAAATTACAGACCAATTGCAAGACTAAAGAAATTGTTTGCCATATTAGAAAAAATATGTCTTGAACTTATGTGCATGAAAATGAAACAGGACAGAGCCGAACCAGGGTCAACCAGTCCATAAACTCAGATATTCAAAGTGTTAATCTCTTAAAAACACTTTGCACTACAATGTTATTCCCATTTCAAAGGCTACATTTGTACAAGCCGGGTGCATTACCTGTGCGTCCACTCATTAAGCATAACTTCTAAGAAAATCTAAGATTGCTTGTTGTATACCAGAAGAAGAAGAAGAAGAAAAAAAAATATATATATATATATATATATATTTGGGAATGCTGTGTGGAGAATTTACATTTCTACACAATGTTAGCTACATGGCTGCATTGCTGATTAGGAACTAAACAATTTCAATAAATTGCCAAACTAAATAGCAAACTGATGACAAGAATGATGACATGTACATAAAACGGTTTGACCCTGGCTCAACGCGAGTTAATTGTACGGCTGTTTTGAACGGACATCAGGCCTCTGACCTCGAGCATGCACGCACCTACGCACAGACTGAAGAGGCCATTACAGCCGGTTTGCAAACAGTGTGGCAACATGAACAATACAAGGGCTTCAAAGCACATCTGTGGACACAACAAATAGCCATACCACTATCAGGATCAAAAGCAATGTGATTAAATCACTCACCACCCCCCTCAAAGACCACGCTACAAGACATCAGACTGAGTGCAAAGTCAGCTTTTACACCTACACACATTTAGTTGAAAATATACTCAACAAATGCGTTTTTGGTATCTGGAAATTACCAAAATCAATAAAGGCCCTGTGCCCACTGGGGATCTCCAACCTAACAGAGGAACCTGAATAAAATGTGCCGTTTCAATGCAACTATTGAAATGCGGCGATCGTATGGAAATATTTGAAGGAAAGGTTTTTACATTTACGTGCATAGTGGACGGAACGTGGAAAAATATTCTCTCGTCACAAGAGCAATCCTTCGTGAAGAGGTTCCCAGTGGGCACAGTCTTACCTTAGTAAAAAACGTTTGTATACAAACAATTGGCTGTAACATGAGGGCGGATAAAAGAGACTGTTATGCTCATTGGGTCTGGATCTGTACAGACTTTACATTTGGACAGCATAGTCTCAAGGGTCATGTGGAAAAGCTTTGTGGGATCTATTATTTGGGGCGACGCTGAAGGATCCGTATAAGGTACAAAGACTCGCGCAACAAGAGCTGGTTCATATGCAACACCACAAACATCGTAAGTGCGTTGGCAGTGAAAAACATGGCAACGACACACAAAATATTGAGCAAACCAGGTATTTGAACTGCAGTTCCAAAACTTTACACAATGTATCATGTTTAACACGCAAGTAACGCATGGAAACCTCGCAACAAGCCAGACAATGAGCCTAACAATATTTACCTCAAATCATTTGAGCAAAAGACCTTTTGCAACATGGTAGAACTATACTATAAATCATCCATAACATGACTCAACATCCAAAAGGTCAGCATATAAAGTAACACTATGAGCCTAAAATACTTGACCCCCTGCCAACCTTTAACAATTTATCATTTAAAATCAATACTGCAGCCTACAGTACATACAAGTATGCTAAGTATCAGAGTCAAATACTTATCACTCATACATTTTCTGTGTGAATCAAAAATGTTCCATACATTCAATATTAGAAGAATAAAGTTCTTACAATTGAAAATAGGATTTTCTACAGATTAACTGAATAAGTAACCGATTTACTCTTCCCAATCAAATCTGTAAGATCCTGCAATAATCCATGCATCGATTCGAAAGTTGAACCCATTTTAACATCAGAAAATTACAAATAATTTGAATGGGATGCCATTGCTTCAAAAATTAGGTTACACGATGGTGGAAAAGGGAGTAATACTAGGCTGAATAACATTGAAGTTGACCAAATTAAAATGTCAGGAAATATTACTGACATCCATAAAAGGTCACAATCACATTGTCAAAATTTTTTGTGTCCAGAATTCAGCAGGTATCAACACGGTTTGATAAATCAATGTTCATCTTCTCCAACAGAGATGTTTAAAAATATATTCAAAATTTTCAACGGAAATTGTAATGTGTATACAACATGACTGAATAGAACAATCGAGAGGTTCAACATTCAAATTCTATAAATTACAATATAATTTGAACAGACCACACAAAATGCCATATCTGTAATAAAATATTGAGGAATACCTATGACAAGCACACTGACAATCCAAGCCATCATACACTTCAATTGAACTCACAGACATGGATATGACAATAAAGTATTGAATTTTCATATTCAAGCCCCAACATTTTTTTCAGTTTTTAGTTAGTTGCTGGCAAAAGACGAAATTGGGGCTGATTTTAACTTTTTATGAGCCAAACAGATGTTTAGACAAGTAAAGGTTTACCTAACTGCAAAGCAGAACTACTGCAAACGTCTCCTGCCCCAGCAACACGCGTACAAGCAGCGGGGATTTCTGGCTATGCCATCTGGTTTCTAATTCATCCCGTCATTTCAAAATGTAATTTACTAGATTACGAAAAAGGGGTTTAAGTTTTGCATCTTGCCAGCCTCAAAAAGTACATCCACAGTGCATTTTCTGATTTGGGGGAACACACAGCTTGATACGACTCTTATAAAAAAAAAAAAAAAAAAATTGAGGTATATACCATGGTGAATACAGCAAATGTGTATTACATATATTGTCAGAAAGAACAGACGATACAACCGTGGCCTCATATAACATATGAAGAGCAGACTTACCGTTTACCTACCTGAAACCAAAGTGTTTTAGAATAGTTTCCCTTGCCTACCTCGTCTACGTCGTTGTATAGATCCAACTTTAACAATAAAAGACTATTGCATAAGTTTTCTAAATGCTCAAAAGCCTTTTATGGCCCAAGACTGACTGTATTTAATAATTTGCTATAATCAGTCGATTACATTCTGGGACAAATTGGCTCATAAAAACATGAACTAAACTGAATCCAGAAGAAGCGGTGAGCACTCAAAGCAAACGCATCTTCGGCCTCGATCCGGGTCTAAAAGGTGTAGTAATGAGGAAGACAGAAAAGAGCTTAGGGCGGAAGTAAGTGAACAGTGGAAATGTGGTACCCACCTCCCTGCTGGTCTAGCGGTGTCGGTACTCCCTTTCCCTCTCTCTCTCCCGGTCTCGGTCCCTGTCCCGCTCGCGGTGGCGGTCCCGCTCCCGGCTGCGTTCTCGGTAATAGTCCTCATGCCTGTCCCGGCTGCGGGACTTGTGGCGTCGGCTCTTTTCTCGAGAGCGACTGTGGTCCCGTTCCCTGGAACGTTCTCTCCTGGCATGGACAAGCATCATTGGACTGTGTACAAGGGGTTCAAAGTTTCAAATACCAAATGTTCCAGGGCCAATTCCCAATCGGAAAAAAAATGTTTACATACAGTCACAAATACAGCACATATTAGGCAAGAAATAGTCCACACAATTGTATGCCTCTTTCTAGATACTGTTTAAAGACAATATATTGCAAGTCTCAACTGAATGAGAATGTGTGTCCAAACGTTTGTTACAGTGATCAATTATTTTATTCTTTTTAGCTTTACAACATACAAAACATGTAATGGCTAATGAACAAATTTAAAATCTTACCTGGAGGCGGAACCATAGCTTTTTGACTCAATGCCGTGGAGACAGTCCTGCAGGGAGCTGATTAAGACCTTACAGCGGTCGTCTGCAGACACTTTGGACTGCTTAATCAGACTGATTGCCGTCACCAAAGTCTCTATAGCACTGCCATAGTCAGCTAAGGAGAGAACATGCATTCAGTTTTCATGGACTCCCGTGATTGTCTTGTTGAGATTAAATGTGCGCACGGCTTTGTTGTGATGTGGGTTACCTGCGCTGGCATCAGACACTGCTCTCGATATGGCGCTGGAGGAGATGGCTCTGTTCCTGTTCATGATCTCCTCAAACTCTGCCTCGCTCAGAGGTGTCCGTGACGCCTCCATCTCACTATAAATACACACACAGGTCAAGAGACAAAGTTACGCAAGACAATGTTCTTTCTGCAAACAATTGAAATAAGCCACAACAACTACCACAACAAAAAAAACTCCAACTGTAAATCAGTAACATGGCAAAAACCCTTTCTTACCGGCCTCCTGGACCATAGTCCCCTCTTTCATATGGTGGTGGGCGTCCGTATGGATCGTTGGGTCCGGGGGGGCCTCGGTTGTCATTCGGGGGCATGTTGTTGTTGCCAGGCGGTGGGAAGAAGTTAGGGTTGACATGGGGTGCTGGTGGTGGTCCACCCGGCGGGGGACCTGGCATGTGTGGAGGTGGGGCCAAAGCCATGGGGGGCCCAATAGGGCCTGGGGGACGCAGAGGGAAGGGTCCCGGGGGCGGCGGTCCCTGCTGGGGGGGTGGGGGACCAGGAGGAGGGCCGTAACCTGGAGGAGGGGGACCTGGGGGCAAGGGTCCCATTGGAGGCTGGACAAACTGACCAGGGAACAGAACAGGGGGAGGGGGCCTATCGCCACGATTTGGAGGGCCAGAGAGTGGAGGCGGGAGCCCCTGGCCAGGAAGTGGTGGTCCTGGTGGTCCAGGTGGACCAGGGGGACCAGGTGGTGGACGTGGAGGACCCTGCATCCCACCTTAAAAAGAACACAATGGACAAAGACAAGAAAAAGAAAAGCATAAGATGCATTGAATACTAACAGGTAGAGTTCTCCCCATCATGTTCGAGTACCACGGGGGGAAAAAAAAGGCTTTTTTTAAAGATCATCTTATAAATATTGCAAAATACTAGCCACTGTAGGATATTTGAGAGAATAACAGACGGAGAGAGAGCAAGGCACAGCTACAGGAAACAACAAATAAAAAAGGGTAAATGATAGAAAAAAAGAATGCTGCAAATTAAACCACAAGGAAACAGAACAGATGAGGAGATAGTGGTGGCAAATTGTTTCTAGCAGGCTGTTGTTTTTTTTTTTAAACCTGAGGCCCAGCATGACAAGCTTATGTATACATTTGAGATACCGCAGTTAGCAGAATTTTTATACCAATGCAAGGGTCACTCGTGAGATGCAATTTGAGGAGAAATACGACCTATACGACTTCGTCAGACGCATTTTGGTTTCTCATGCAGCTACATATATAGAGGGAAGCCTTTCTTGACATTGAGCCATGACACAGCAATAAGGGACCAAGCAGCAATAAGAGATACAGAAATCTGACGGTATTATGACCAGATATAATGCAAGCCTGAAAAAAGTGTATACATGTATATCGAAAACGTTTTAGTTTGGCCTTATGTAAAGCAATTACTATTTTGGGGAAATTACGGGATTAAGAAAAGACAAAATGCAGCGGTTTTTAAATGGTAGAACTCCCACCAATAAACCGCTGTGGGTTAAGATTAAATCGAGGTGTTTCACCTCTTCCACGCCAGCTCCCGTTTCTGCCCCCCGGCGGGAAGGGATTGAAACTCATATCCATCAGAGGGCCATCTTGGTGTCTAATCAGATCTGGTCTCATGCCCGGGCCTAATGGGGAAGAAAGCAAACCAATCACAACTATTCCCGTCATAAACTTCACCCTACTAACTGAAGGCCTGTCACAGGCCAGCAAGCGGGGCACCAGGCACTAAGCGAGAGATGGAGGTGGAAAAAAAAGGTGGGATGGGGAGGAAGAGGTGCAAAAAAGGGAGAGAGAAAAGAGAAAAGCTAGTAGCTCCACTCTGTCTGTAACACAGGCTAATCCGAGATTCAAACGGAATTTAGGGCTGGTGGCTTGCTGGATAAAGCTGTGCGCAAACTGCCTTCCCAAGTAATGGTGTTGTAAGATGCCAGTGAGCAAAAGATTGCAGCCAGGGAAGGAATATTTGTTCAAAAGTAGGTGAAGACAAGACGACGAAAGGACAAATCAGATGGGGGCCGAAACATGCAAAGACAAATTCCTGCCACAGGAGATTTAATGGAAACACAAACACGACAACAAACTATCTTTGGTTGCATGCGGTCCGGGTGTAGTAGCAAAGCCTGGCCTTTTTTTAGTCTGCGTTTACAAAGCAGCACTGCCAGCCAGACAGCAGAAAATATAATAAAAATATCTGGTAACAGAGTAAGACCACCTCACGCAGTGATTCCCAATAAACTGATTCATACACACCACACAATTTGCATTGAGCCAACTAGATGACCCCCAAAACATCCATTTATGAATTGGAAATGAATTGTATGTTTCAACAATTAATAGCCCTTTCATCTGATTTGTCCCTATCCATACTGGCACAAAGACCTGTTACCAAACTAACCAGGAAAGTGGGGTGGCGGTCCTCCAGGCCCAACGGGACCAGGGAAGCGGTCTCCACCTGGGCCGGGCGGTCCAGGGAACCTGCCTCTGCCTCGACCCATGGGGAATCCCCCTCGAAGGCCAGCCCCAGGGGGACCAGCTTTACCCTCACCAGACATCTGGCCTGACTGGGTACCTGGGAATGAGGGGGAAAATAGTAGCTCAGCTTTCCAGATAGTACGGAACGAATGCATCCGAGTTGAACAAGAAGACATCCATGACAATGTCCTTCTATGTCCAGCACACCCGGACGATAAATGTTTCTTCTTATTTGCAATAAGGGAATTCATTTAAATGACTGCACATGAAGTTAATTTAATCAATGTTCATTTTGATCCAGTGCAATTGCACTCCCAGTGGACAAACCGATAAATTTGACGTGACCTCTTCAAATCAGCCAGGTAACAAGCATGCAAGTTTAATTAACTAGATTAATTGTTTCTTAAATATGCATATCAAAATGTGTAATTATTTCCCCACTTACTTTTGCGTGACTGCATCTCAAACTGGCTGAGAGACTGTTTGTTGCATGCTGTGACAATGGGATTCTGACCATGGAGCTCCCTCTTTGACAGCAGCTCCATTAATTTCCTAGAAGACGCCTCTGAGCCCACACACACCAGCGCAAACCTGTAAGATGAATGCAGAAAAACACAAAATCAGATTCATGCAAAGAAATAATTGAACATTGTTGTGTAATCTTTAACTAAAACGGGTTAGGATTTAATTTAATCATGTAAAAAAAAAAATATATATATATATTAAACCCTCACCCTTTCGACTGGCCATTGGCTCTGTTTTCAAAGAATTTGATCTCCAGCACATCGGAGATGCCCACCGACCGGATTGCTTCGGTCAGGTCCTCATCTGTCGTCCACTGCGTGACAAAAGAATGCATCATCAGAAGTACATTCGTACCAACTTAATTTAATATTCGTTATTTAAAGTTGTACAGCTTACCAATTAATGTGTGGGTTCAATATTTGGAATAACATTGTTTACCAGACTGTCCTACATGTCTTTAATTTAAACCAAATTGTGCTAGAGAATTAAATCATGCTGCCTGCGCCTGAGCTGAATTCTCAAGATACCAACCCATGTGAGGTTCCCTATGTACAGGGCAATCCTTTTGCCTGTGTAGGTGTAGACGACGTTGGGCTGGGAACTCTTCCCTCCATCTGAGCCCCCTGCAGTAGGCAGCGTGTCCAGGTAGTCTCGGTCTTCTGGAGCATCCCCATTGTTGGCTGATGGGGATATTACATCATCGTAAAGGTCGATCTGTTCATGGACTGCGTAGTCCGATTCCTGTTAAGCAAGACGGAAACACTTCTGGTCAAATCAGGTGACACTTTTATATAACTGTTACATAATTGGCAAAAGCAAATTGCCTTGGGAGGTGCAAAATACTTTTGAGGAGTTTATATTTATACGTCTGCCTGAGTCCTGAGACATTGCATTTTTAAAAGTTAAGTGCATTTGCACGCTACTTGATTGCAGAGGTAACTTGTGGTACAGGAAATTCTGATGATTCGTTTTACGGACCATATAACCCCAGGTGGAGAAATGATGGTTATTTTTCGAGCTTTGTTCAGTGGGCCACTTGGTTTCATACGTTAAAAAAAATTATAAATATAATGGCAGCACAATATTGATAGAGGCGTATACATCTCACGATTATTTGATGTTTGTAGTTTATATAAATTAAATCATAAACGTTATAACAAATACATGTTTGGATTGTGTTGTTACATTACAGTAAATCCACAAGACGTCCTACCTGGACTTTAAAGGAATGACGATAAAGCAGAATACGTTGCCTCTAAATGTGGAACTAACTACAAATTGTCTGCATCCCAGATAGATATTTGGAAAAGAGGCATGTGTGGCTGAAGAAAAACAAAGTCAGCAGACTCATAACGTTACATGCTAAAGCCGCAATAAGCTAACAGTCAAAGCTAACAATCCATACAGTACGGTGAGCAGGGGTTAAAATACGCTTCTAAGTCATACAATGCAAGTTCCATAGCCAACCATAATCGAGTTAGCTTTTTTTTTTTTTAAATAGTTTGCTTGAACTTAAAAACACAAACGACTAGGGAAAAAAACTTACAAAAAGGTTAGCCAACCATCGTTTATTAGAGGAAAGCAGCTATCGCCAGCTAGCTACCGTAAGCTCGGTTTGTTGTGCTCGCTTGCCCGCCACAAGCAGCGATGCAAAAGGCCCAAAAACCCGGGGTGCCGAACAATACATTTTTTTTTGCTTCCACTGAAACAGATGTTTCCATTTGCAAGGTGCATGCCCATTACTAGCAGTAGTACTCGCATAACACGCCACCCAAAACGTCGACCGAAGGGGAATTGCAACATTTCGAGCCGGGCAAAAAAACCCGAAGATGCAGACTGCCATCATGGTAAAAACAGCGGCCTGTGTGCGAGGGAAAGTCGGGTTTTTTTTCTCTCGGTGGAACGCGACCACTCTCCGAAAAACACGAACAACGACGGAAAACTGAAAAAAAAACATACGGATGATACCACCAGTCGTCGAAGTGTGGTGAATACGTGTTTTAATACCTGGTTGAATTCCTCCTCCACGTCGGCGTAGATATCGATGTGATCCACACCGTCCGCCATTTTCCTCCGACCCGTCGCTGTCTCCGCCCGGCGGTGCAGAGCGACGCTGAGCCGCAAAACAATGAGACAGCGAGGGGCACCAACAGCGCCTCTGCTGGTCGATACGAGCAGGGTCGAAAGGGGCCAGTAGGATAAAGGGCGGGACCCCCACTCATTCATATATATTTAATTTACCTACTCGTATTATTTTTATTTACCTCAAACGTAAACCTTTGTTTGTCATGAAGTGACCATGAATTTTGTTTTAGTATTTCAAAAATGTTGACTTGACCACGGGATCCTTTTCTAAATCGTCCCTACCATTCTCCTAACCTTCATATGTCTGTTGTTTTGCAGTCTTGAATAGAGAAATTTAAAAGTGTATGCTAAAATACAAAAAGCGGCTCCATTTGAGTGATTTGTCAATTACAGTCTGCGATAGCACCTGGAAATTTAATGTATGATCTGATGTATAAATACAGTCGGAGTACATTGTTAGTCATAATTCCAGTGGAAGGAAATACGTAGTACTGGATTCAGACGTCCCCACGTTCAATTCTTAATTGAATTCTACAAAGGTTAAATAATTGAAAAATGTATTGCGTTTAGTGTAATTGACAGATGTTATTTGGATTGAGCTTCTTTCTTTTGAGATTAAAGTTTTTGAGAAAGGCAAAAATTAGATCCCCTTGATTGATGATATATTTATGTTCTACATCTCTTTGAGTTTTAGTGTAATTCCTTGACTGATTCTCTGTTTGAGTCTTTACTGATGTGTGGAATGAAATGAATCCTTGACAAACGATAGAATACTCACTGACAACAAATACAGTACAAAAACCATAAGGATCATTTCATTTAGTTGATCAAATCTGGATTTCAGTCAGCAAACATACATATAACATGTTAACCATACAATATACAGAATATTGTACAGTGAAAATAATTAATAAATACAGGACAAATTAAGACTTCCCAAATAATCTCAGCAAAACACAACATTATGTAATGATGCACACTCACAAACATTATGTATCTGAGTCTATGACATAAACAGGCAAATTCTCAGGCAATTCTGTCATCACAGGCCTAACGAAAAGACATGCTTTTGAAGATGATTCAGAAATATTATTAAAAAAGCTAAAGGGACACTCACAACCCAAAACACAATGAAATGCTTATGTTCAAAATAGGAAAAACAACACAAAAATACCCTTTTCAATTAGATTCACACAGTTAATTTACATGGCATCTAGTTTGCCAGAGTGAAGACTTCCCCCTATACATTTATAAAATCTGTTATTCATGGCAAGTATTAAGTAACAGTAACATGACCCATAAGGCCCAAGCAACCCCAAGGGAGGAAGCTCATTGTCACTGCCATAAAAATGAGTTTCAGGGAAAAAAAACCTTTAGATCTGCAACCTTTTGCAGGGTTTGTATTTGTATTAGATTTTCTTTGAAACTATCTAATTGCATTATTATAAATCAGCAAAAACTATTTTATCTAACTAGGTTGAATCAACCATCATGTGTTTGATCCAATTTGATAGTAGATCTACATCCTGTGAGAGTCCCAGTTTCCACAGTGATGTCCAGCCAAGCATAATAACAAAACACAGTATATACAGACACACAG
Source organism: Apeltes quadracus (assembly GCA_021346845.1). Taxonomy (NCBI): domain Eukaryota; kingdom Metazoa; phylum Chordata; class Actinopteri; order Perciformes; family Gasterosteidae; genus Apeltes; species Apeltes quadracus. The sequence continues at coordinate 8,292,904 of CM037915.1, read as the reverse complement.
AAAGACACAGCCGATAAAGACAGAAAGGCATACTTATAAATGAAAGAAATGTCACCAAAACATTTAAAAATAAGATGGTGAAGGGACTTTCCATTTTGATTTCATGATTATCTTTATTACATTTGTATCAACTCCAAAGTACTTCCAAGTACTTTCTCGGTGCCGAGCCATCACGCCTTGAGATTTGCAGAAGAGTCCCAGGAACTGATCGTGCAAACACCCTTGTAGACCATTCAGCAGCAAAGCTGGTGTTACACAACATTTAATATATGTCGCCACAGCCCTTCTTTCATTTCATACCTAGAAAAGCGTTTACGAGGGGTAGCCGTAGCACTCAGTGTGACCGAGTGTTACGTGCGTGCAGCTGCATATATAATATGCATGTGTGTTTGTTTTTGCAATTTTAAAGTTCTGTGGGATTTGGGAAGTGAGAACACAACACAACCCCCCCTCCCCTTCCCTCTCCTCCCCGCAGACTTTTTAATATTGCATCCCGTGATTCATGATCCTTGTCTATAAATGCCCGTCATAACCAACACCAGCATCTCTTGAGTCCCTTTTTATTGTGAGATGCAGCGGCGTATGAGAAAGTACCTAATTGAAAAGTATCCATAGCAACAACAGCCCGTTAACATTTCAGTTAGAATATAATGAGTTAACGACTGCTCAGAAATGACATCATGGGTCCATCCTTGGAGACTACGTTCGTGGTTGCCATGAGCAAAATGTGCAACGTTAGTTAAAAAAAAAAAAAAAAAATCCACTTGAGGTGTCCAGTGTCCAAACACATCGCTTGAATCATTCCAATCTCCTCCTTTATATGTGAAGTTGTCCATCATCAGGAGACAAGTTTGGAGACGAAGAGGCAGGTGAGAAAGACGGACGCAGAGAGAGATATAACAGACGCTCCTCCGCAGTCATTAGCGTTCTCCTGCACAGGGAAAAGTGCAATTGGGTTAAATTAGACAGCAGGTATTCAGTACATGCTAGGATTGTATTACTAGGATTTCACACTGTTTGGTGCACAGAACCAGTAAAGTTAAAAAGGGGGGGCGGGGATCATTAGCAGCTGACCTGGGCGTGGTAGGCGTGACAGGACTCAGGGCGTCGGCGAACCTTCTGGGACCTCATCCTGTCGCACTTCACTGAGGCATTATGTGCTGCAGCGTCAAAGAGCAACAACATGAACAGCTGTCCCTTGGATGATAAACGATCATCCATCGGAATCAGAATCCCAGTGGGTCAATTTTAGTGGGAAGCCGGTTAAGATCCTGGACTCGCTGTATAACATTAGCAACTCCTTGTCGTTTGTTGGTCGTCATCAGAGCATATAACTACAACTATTTCAAAGTAATAACTGACTCAATGAACAGCAAAACATCAAAGGATATATTTGACTTCCTCGGGCGCCATGGTGATGGGTGAGTACTGTCTGGAGCAGTCACAGTCGGCCTGCACCACCAACATCAGCAGGTTGCTCTCTGGTATCTGTTGCACCACAAACATCCTGACACACAAACACACATAATATTAAATGTGTGAAAATGTGCGAACCGACGGAAACGACCTCTTGCGTATTTCATGACATATAGCACTTCTCCGATTGTAATTTCATTTGAAATTCCAAATTGTGTTTGTTATAATAATTTAGAGGCTTAATTTTAACTGAATGTTTGGACCAAACTAACCCAGAAATAAACATTTCGAAAAAAAATCTTTCCATATAGATGCATATACCTCTTTTGGCCACACGAGGGCAATCGCGTGCAACCTCTATTTTGGAATATTACAACAGCGTCTCTCCCCCTTTTTTCTTGTCTACTCTCACTCTTTATCACACACACACACACACACACACACACACACACACACACACACACACACACACACACACACACACACACACACACACACACACACACACACACACACACACACACACACACACACACACACACACACACACACACACACACACACACACACACGTATGTTACGATGCTTCCCACTCTTTCCCCTTTCACCACCTCTTTTTCCATTCGGGGGGACATTTTAATATGACTGGTGCAGGGCACTAGAGAGGACTGCACTGCAGATTTGTGCGCGCGTAAGTGTCCATGAGCGTGTGCTTACTTCTGGCAGCGTCCACACTTAATGATGCTGTTGGTCTCTTTGACTGACGGCTCGTGGACGAAGCTGGGGTACTCGGTGTCGCACGGCTGCAGCATGTCCCCTCTTTTCTTATGAGCTGAGGCTAACGGAGAAATAGACACGGGTCATGTTTCCAGGTTGGGAATTGGATTACGTGTACGTGGAAGTGTACGTGTGACCTTTTGTTGATGAATGACACGCTGAGAGTGTGTGACGGGGGAAATGCATGGCATCTAAATGCTTCACACTTGAGCCATGTATTGCTCTCTCTACCATGACCAGAGGGAATCTACATTGCTGTCTAACAACATTGAATTTGGTTTCTTTTTATGGGTCAATTTATGGGTTTGAAAAACAGAAAGTAAAAAGCCACAATAACTTGAATTATACTAGTCAACAGTGCAACGATGTGCTTGTTGTGTAGAAGCTGCCAGTTGTGCCTGTTGCCATTAAAGCTGATTACATAATCAGAGACACCAGTATACTACAAACACTACACCACACACAAAAGGTGCTGCAGTTTTATATAAGACCTACTAAAAAACACTTCGAGACAGATACTCACACACGCTGAAAGATGGCTTGGCTGAATGAAGGGATGATGATGATGATGATGAGCAAGAGGAATAGAGTGGAAGATTGACAGTTGGAGTTATGAAGAAGAGAATGTGTGATTGGTGGAAAGACAGAGGATGATGAGCGGTGAGGGGATCCGAGGATTGTGATGTGCCACAGTGAATCTTTTTTATTATTGTTGCACACAATTTACAGTAAAGCCTCCGGGTATTGAACTGACAAAACAGCCGTGTGTGTCATCTCTACTCATTTCATTGATTTATTGTGGATGTCATGATCGCATAGGAATTGAATTGCCATCAATGTGGATTTGAACGATGAACAATGTGTTGAGTCAAAATAACTGACTAACTCATATCTATCAAATCAAATATTTGCTCTTGCGTTTCGGAGGCTTTAAAGAATCATGATTCATACTTCTTAGCATATATAAATAGAAAAATACTTTTATCACAAAGATGGAAGTTTGAGTTTAAATGGCTAAATCTTTTTCTTCTGGAACTCACCATCAGCAAAATGGTCCGTGTGCCAGAAGCCGCAGATATTGAACTCCAGGAGAAACCTTGTGAAGAAGAGAGTGGACGGACAGAGGGAGTCAATTAGCCGGCCATCGTTATGTTCCAAAGCAGATTGCAAGCAGATTGCATTCAGTATTCAAAAACTGGGCCAGGATTCAAAGTTGTGTCATGGGAATATGAAAATGGGTCCTCGTATTATTCAGCAGTAATTGGTGTTAGATTTTCTATTGGGATAATTGGATAAGCCTTTCCAAATCACTGCAGTAAAAAGAGAAAAGGCTTTCAGCGCAGCACATGACTTTGCGTTAAAACAGCCTAAACTATTGATTTTTTACATTTAGTTTTTTTATTGTACAGAAAACTTTAACTAGATTGAATACGTCAGTGAGCTTTACAGATGCGTATCAACGGATTTTGCTCCGTATGTTATTAATACATACTAATAAAATTAACTGCATTTTGGACATTCTGGTTGCCCCTAGCAACACTTACAGTAGGAAGTTGGAGAGGAACCACTTGAGGGCTGACGCCAAACCATAGAACGGCTGAAGAGACAAGCAGGTGGATCATCGTCACTGCGCTATTGGCTGGACAGTTGTGGTCATAATGTTGCATTCAGAGTGTGTCCTCTGTGCTTACGCTGAGAAGTGGCCGCGCGCTGCTGACAGAGTGCAGGTTCGTCTTACACATGGCCTGGTAGTCGAACAGGGAGACCCTGAGGAAACGCGCACACGCACAGACACAAAAGCACATGGTGTTGCTCCTCGGGCAGTACTTTGCCAACCCGATTCCTTGACCTACCTCAGACTTTTAGAGCTTAACCTTTTGTAGAAACCCTGATCCTTAACGCCGCTTAAAAAGAACCGTGAGAAAAACATCTTCCAGGAGCTAAGAGTATTTTCCCTCTCGAAAAAGAGGATTAACTCAGTGAAAATACCTTTTCTTGTTCTTGTACATTGTTTATTTGTTGACACAAGTACAGACACACGCACACGTTTGCATACGCATTCACACGCAAAAATTGACGTTCATGCATGCTCTAAACTGTAATATTCTGGGTCGAACGAAACGTGACACAATGTTTTAACCAAACATTGAGTTCCCCATCACAGGAGCTCGAATGGGCAGAGACACCTACGGCGCAGGTACAAAGATGGGCGAATCAGCTACCGTCAGCACGTAGTAGAGATCACACAATTAGGAAGCAATACGAACAAAGCTTTTGAGCCTCTGCAGGGACAGTAAAGCATGCCCTCCAGGCTTTGGGTTGCACATGCATACTAATGCCGGTGTGTAAGAACGCAGCAGGCTGACGGAAAACCATTTACGGGCCCATCTCCTGGAGGAGACAAGCCTCCAAAGCAACCAGCCCTGTTTGCGATGCAGCACGAGGGTATCAACATGTAATCAAGCCACCCGACCTTTGAGAAGACGGACAAATAGCCGTCTTAGCAGTGCGGGAAAACGACAACCAGCCCACTTACCTTTTGAACATGCCCATTTTGATAAGCGTCGTCATCACTGATCCGTCAACCTCACCGAAAAAGCGGCCCGCCTATCGGGGAAGGAGAAGTGCAAGAAATACAAAGCAGTGAAACCCTCTGTTTGGCTGATGACATCTTTGCTGTCCTTGCCTTGACTGAACACTAACAAATTGCAGCACTTAAATTTGTACGTATAATGGCTCTTATCTATAACAAGTTGTTTTTTTTTTTACTGGAAAGTACTTGGTTGTTTCATGTTCTTTGGGGTTGTATCCCTGCGGTTGAAATGCACTTATTGTAAGTCGGTTTGGATAAAAGCGTCAGCTAAATGACATGTGATGTAATGTAATGACATTAAACTCATGTCATGATAAACTGACATTCTCGCCCATTTACCCCCAATGTGAACGGTATGATCAATTATTCTTGTCATCTTGTGTGTTGGCTGAAACATCGGTCTCATAAATCACGATTAAATTTAATCTCGGTCGCCCGAAATGTTGCACGGCATCCGTACTGCCGAAATCCTCCAAATATTCGGCCATGACTCTCGATAAATCTCCTGGATAACACTAAGCTGTGCTTTGTTTACTCCAACACAACAAACTCTCACGACGCAGCCTTCCCACTCTGAGACTGCCCCCCCATGTTGCTGCAGTTGTCACGTGACACAACACGCCAAGTTATTAATCACATCTAATTTCAATCCGAGCCTGTTACATTTCATTTAGCCGACTCTTTAATCCAACGCAATTTACAAAAAGTCCACTCGACCGTGAGGGTTCAGACCCAGAAGAACAAAAGAATCAAGAAAGTACAATTTCTTCAAGGAAGCCAGAGCACAAAGTGCTATAAGTCATTGCCATCTCGCCTGCCTGTCAGTAGCAAAAACAAGCACTTATATTGGACACACCTCGACGGTCGGTAAATTTCCCAAAGTGAATACACGCCAAAATGATTTGTTTCCATAGAAACCCCCCCCTCAAAAAAAGCAAAAATAGGGTCTGGGATGAAAAGAACCGTAGTTACCCTTAAAAAGAAAAAACTTCACTGAATGAGAAGTGGGACTCTTCACTGAAACACAAGCAATATTTACGTGACTGTATTTCGAATAACAGAGACAAAGCGTATCAGGAATTCTGCGTGGGTTTCTAATAGGTGGGGAAAATTGAAAGACGTGGGAGCACTCAAACAATCAAGTCAAAGACTTCAAAGTCTAGAAAGCAAAATTTCTGAGTGTGTGTGTGTGTGTGTGTGTGCGTGTGTGTGTGTGAGAACTCACATCAGTACGCTCTTTGGAAATAATGACAAAGCCATTATTATCAATCACGTAGCATGCGATGTCCTGAGAAGAGAGACGGAGACAGAGAAAGCACTTAGAACTTATGTAAGGAAAAAATGTCCAAGTGCAAAAATAATTCATGATTCCATCCAAAACGTAGCGAGAGAGAAAAACGTTTGAACTTTTTGAACTTCACATATTCACATTACATCGGACAGACGGCAAGATATACTCACAAAGCTGTCACACCGAAGAGGACAAACCCCCTCCGTGTCAGAGCACTGCAGGACAGACAGGGAGACAGAGAGAAAGCAAAAGATTACAACTCCAAGGCCGGAATTATTATCTGATGAGCATGGAGGGCATGTTTGTGTGTGTGTGAGTAAATGATTTGAATGGTATTTTGTGTGACGCTACTGTGAAGGTGTTATGCTTGCTGGTGAGGAAGTGTTAGTTTATGTGCTATTTCTACCTGCGACTAGCTCGCGAGTGACTTGAGTATAAGAGAATAAGCAGTGCGATGTTTTGGAAAATGAGGAGAGGGGGGAAGTAGGCTTACTTACATCTGTGTCATTTGGCTGAGAGGACACAAAAAGAGGAACAAAGAGAACATGAAGAAGAGAGAAACATTACTTCAGTTAATGATGCGTAAGCCGACGTTGACAGAGCCGCACATCAGCAACACTTTGCTGGGGAAAAAACAAAAAGATTTCTGCAGATTTGGTTATGATTTTAACCGATTTTCAAGCAGAGGTTCAACAAATCAACAAACACCTTAATCATGGGATCTAAATTAAGATTTAGTGGTTCTTGCTTTAATAATAAAAATAGAATTTGCCTATCAGCTGTTGAAAGTAGAACGTTCCTTATGAGCATTGTGTGAACTTTCCCTGATCAGCTGAAGGGCCATGAGTCAATGGTTCTCCTCGTTGACTTTAATGTCACATCTTGTGTCGGCTGTTTGTGTGGATTGGAGTCCGTGGACAATATGTCTTTAGAACCCTGCTCGGGCTATATAGGGCGTGTCAAAGTGCGAATGAGACGATCCATCATCCTTTTTCGATCCTATTACAGCAAAGCGTCAGTCTTTCACTCCGCTTCCCGACACTGCCTCCTGAAATGACCGATGCGTTCCGTTGGGTTGACTGACAGACATGATGAACCTTCCACGCATCCCGTCGGTACAAACGATTGGAAAGTGGATTCGATTTAAGAGAACAGTCGCTCTGAAGAACCACGTGGCATGGAGGGCCTACGTCTTCATTTCGTCATGATGATCCGCACTGCAAAACATGCACGGGCACTTCAATTCAAATGGGTTAATTTGCTAAGAAAATGAATTGTAAATCTGCCCTTTAGAGCATTTTATTCTGTCTGCGTGTTTGCTATTTCGGTTTAATGAAGTGTTCAAAGTGGAAAAGTTTCCTCCTCAGGGGAGCATGAATGTGCATAATGGAAGCTAATGGAAAACTGCCTGTCACATCAGGATATGTATTGTTTACAAAACATGATTTACCCTTATAACGCCGGGTCACTGCAAACACTTAACTCGATTCTCAGCGGCTTTGCCAGATGGACCGATTAACTGTCCTCACCTCCCGCAATCACGCCGCAAATGAATTAAAATAAAACAGCTCATTTGTTTAGACCCAATTACTGTGTAAGTGTGTCTCCTCTGTTGGTTACACATCTGTCCCTCGCCCAGCCTCTTTAGCTAAGACGTCAGAGCCAGATTTCTAAATCAAGGACGGCCTTTGAGAGCCTGTTCCTGTGTTGGTAAATGTGTCTCATCTTGGGAGTCAAGGTGATGCTGAGAGCATCAATTATTCCTCACATTCCTCAAAAACGCTACCAAACCGTTCCTCGCAGCGACTGATCCCCGCTGGTGCCGCTGTCAGCTCAGACACGCGCTTGAACTCAAGGTGAGCAACTCACTGCAGCGTTAATCACAACCAACTAAGTCTGAAGTGCAGTGTTGGAAATACAAATATGGGGTTCTGGAGAAAGGAAGAGCTTGTTGGGGCGTTTCCACCACCTCACAGTCTCTCCCTGCGTCTCCAAAGGATCCTCACACTGCGGCATTCACCAAACTGTGTGGCTTTGGACGTTTAGCCGAGAGTGAAACACACAAGTGAGGAGAACATGGAGAAAAGGCGCAGACGAGCAAAGCAATTACCTTTTTTTTTCAATGTTGTATTTCTACTTGTTTCTTTCTCTTAAAAGGGAGAGAGACGGCTCTGTCTCCCTTTTAAGCTGCATGATCTGACGGGGTTTCCCTGGCTTATGTAACTCTTCGCTGAGATGTGAGAGCTACGCGGCGTTCCTTTCCGCAAGCATTTAAACTATTTTTATTTCACTAACTAACACCTAAAGATGCAGTGGTACATGAACGTCTGAGTAAATCAATAGATGAATCATTCACAATACTTAAACGCAAGGACTAAAATAAAATAAAATGCTTGCAACGTCTTTATTGTTGATACATTGGCAAAAATGGATGAATATCCGAAGATCACATTTTTTATTCACCCCAGATGAAGATGATAACAAAAAAAAGATTGTTTTAATTTAGCCTTGAAGGTGAGTTCGACAACACTGTGTGTGTCTATATGACACCCTCTTTAGCACAAGTCTTTTTGTGTAAGTGGTTGGCTGCCGTGTGACCAGTTATTGTATGTCACACAGTATGGACTTTAGGCCCAGCACCGCCTCCCCCGACCCCCCTGACCCACCCACTCCACCCCTCCGCCCTGAGGGAGCTTAACACTTAGAACAGACCACTGACAGAATATCAAATCCACACATACTGAACATCCACGCATGGATGGAGAGATTAACATATGCACACCAGACTGCCGGAGCATGCGCACACACACACGTAAACCCGGACTAAATAAAGACGCTTGACATGACAGGAAGATGATTATGTAACCTGACTAGAGGGAGGGCTGAGGAGAGGATAAGAGGGTAGAAGGAGGGAGGATTTGAGATGAAAAGGGAATAACTGAGATGGAGGGGACGTCGGAGGGGGGAGAAAATCAAGAGTTCAGGGGGAACAAGAGAGTCAAAGGTGCACACAGTAAATGAGTTCCTGTCCTCTTAAAGCACAACGCGAGTGGACAACAGGGCCATTGAACATGCGGCTAATGACCTTCTGGTTGACGAATTTGGACACAACAACACGCTGGTGCACAGACGGTCGCGCACACGGTCCCGGTTCAACAGACACATACCCTCTTTTGCACACATCTCCACAAACACTCACAGAGACACACACCCTGGAGTCACCGTGGAAGCAATCCATCATTTAATGGCTAGCCAGCAATGCTCTTTTAGCTGCTGTCATTTACAGCCAGTGGAGCAGACGAGGGGAACGGCAGAGCCGTCAAACACCTGCTACAGCGACGATGTTACGGCAAATGAACCCTTTTTCTTGAAGGTCTGAAGAACTCAAAAGGATAACAAGCTCCTCCGCTGAAAGTAGCACGGATACAATTCTCCCAGCTGCATAATTAATCAGCTCAAAGCAATTCTATTAACGTCTTTTAAGCTTTCAAATTAATATTTCCATTACTGGCGGTTGCAGTGAAAAAACAATGCATTAAGCATTAAATCAAATAAGTTAAAATGCTTAAATTACCAACTAATGGAGGAGGAAAAAAAAAAGCTGTGATCCCAAATCGGTCCTCATCAGACAGCAATAAAGGGTTTTCAGAATAGCTTTGTGGTCCAAAGGGACTGCGGGTTGAATCTACATACAGAAGGAGTTCCAATTTAGAAAGGTGTTCCACAAGCAGTGATCAATATAACCGCCACAACCATAAATACAGACAGACACTTCTCATTAGTGCCAGTGTAGTGCTACAATTAACTTGTTTTATGGTGGACATTAAAAAAATCAAAACCACAAATCTCACATGGAAAAAGCTAAAGCAATACTACTCTATTCACTGCTTGACATTACTGATTCACATGTTTGTCCGTCAGACAGTTAAATGCCACTGTTTCGCCAGCAAGAATTTGCAAACTTTGCCGACGACTGAGATAGAAATTGTCATATTGTTTGTGGATGGTTTGATCTAAATAACATCAAGGACGAATTAAGTGCAATGTCCTCGTGACGATAAGGTGTCTCTGTGCTACGAGACACAAAGTGCTGTGAGAGAGGTGATCAGAGGAGACATTGAGACTGCACACACTCACCTGCGATGCAATAGCCCAGAATTTAGACTCAATCATATCCAGAGTCATCTGGACACCGATGGCTGCAGAGAGAGAGAGAGAGAGAGAGAGAGAGAGAGAGAGAGAGAGAGAGAGAGAGAGAATGAAAGGCAAGGCAATTTTAATTGTACCGGTATAAACACATTTCAACAACAAGGCAATTCAAGTGCTTCACATAAAACCATTATATTATATTTAAAAACAGTTCAGAACATTAATTGAAACGTTAATAAAAACAGTCATAAATAACACAACGTTAAAAACTAAAAATAGAATAGAATTGTCTAGTGTACCAACATTTCTGAAATGGTCAATTGAAGGCGCCAGCGAAGCGACAAGCCTTTAATCTGGCAAATTAGGTACAATAAAGTATTTTTGTACAAGTGGATGAGTTGGAAGAGAGAATGAGCAGGCGGAAGAGAAAGAAAAAGTGGATGAACAGTCGGATGTGCACATGCTGATGGCGTCGCGGTAACAACATGGAGGCATCCGCGGGCACGTGTGGCTGCACAGCATGATCTTTGTCTCAGATCGGTATCGGTAAGCAGACGTTTCGTTTTTCACGTTTTTGGAGGGTTCAGTTCAGGTCATCCATTCATTTCCAACGTTTAGGACTCTGTGATGCTGTTAAAAAATCCGGATAGATAATAGAATTCCTAATGCTAAAATCCCTTCTCTCTAATGTGAAGAGAGTACAGTGGGGTTGGCGGTTCGATCCCAGGCCCGGCTGACCCGCATGTCGACGTGTCCTTGGGCAAGACACTTAAGACACCCCAACGCCTGAACGTGACTGAAGGGCAGGTGCCACTGTGTATGCTAGGTCCTGTCATCAGCGTGTGAATGAGTGTGAATGGGTGGATGATGTCATGTAGTGTTAAAGCGCTTTGATTGGTCGGTAGACTTGAAAAGTAGAGTCCGTTTTACAGCAGCGAAGGCTTTGCGGTAAATCATGTAGTAATAGTACATATATATGACTAGTGTTAACAGTGCCCATTTACACTATATGACTAGTATTAACAGTGCAAGCAAGAAGTAAATTACTAAAAAGTAGGCTGTAAATGGAGGGGGAAACTTTAATTCCTGCAGTTTTGAAGAAAGACCATTAATGAGCCGGTTATCTCTCCCTCCCTCCCTATCTCTCCCTCCCTCCCAGCTCTCCAGCTGGAGGAGGAGAGGACCTGCTGTACAGATCAGCTCTGCCTTCAGAACTCAACTTATGAAAACCCTTTTACAGTAACTGACCCTCTGAGCCACGGTGCCGCTGTGTGAACCGACTATTCATAGACAGCGCGTGTGTGTGTGTGTGTGTGTGTGTGCACTCTCAGTCCCAAAACACTAAGCCAAGAGTTAACGCACACGCACATTAACACACACGACGGAGGAGGGATGGCTTGTGTCAGCTTAAGGCTGTACGTCCATCAGCATTTCAGTCAGTGTGGTAACGCAAAGAGAAACGCTAATTGCATAAGTTCTCAGAGCACAAATACTGTACACACACACACACACACAAACACACGCAAGCGAGCACAGAGAAAAAATATGCACACACTGCGAGGGAAGATACGTCGCTTCATATTAGCATCAAAGGCCGCCAATCCAAAGAGGGAAGCCTCCACTGTGTGCATGAGGAAACACATATCAACACAAACGCAATGCACACACACACACACACACACACACAGTCACCCGCCCTCACGCCTCCCACATGTAGTAAAACATTCTGCAAATAGCATGCCCCAATACCGAACCGCACACATGCTCATCATGTACCGCAGTCGTCCTGTAAGCAGAATAATTACTGTAATGAGGTTATTGATTCGGAGGAATATTAGTCCGTCATGGAGCAGGTGTGCTCGCAGAGCGGGAAAGAAAGAGGTAGGAAGAAGACTAAGTTGGAGAAAAAAAGAAAAAGGATTCATTTGAATACATAGCTTTTATAGCTTTTATTGTGAGACCATCGGCGTGAATTAAAGGACTATAACTGCAGCTTCATTTCCCCACTTCACATTGGTTCGAGAGTACGGTATTTATTTAATTTGAATTTCATATTTTTGCCCGAAAACCTAAAACATCTGCAAACACTGCAAAACAACAGGTGCACTAGAAAAAAAAAAATAGAAGAAATAGGATGAATTATGGATCGCAGAGGATAAGAATAAACCATCAGCCTGGACATTGTGAGGAAAAGGCTCTGACATTTTCTGCCTCAGGGTGTTTGTTTCCGTTTGTGATTAACTGTAGGGGTGTTTGATTTGCGTGTGAATGGGTGTGCAACGGGGATTCTGTACAATCTCTCTGAAATTATTCCGTGATGCTGAATCCAGCTCTAATCAATCATGTACACAGAAATGTTAGTTTAGCCATTTTACACAGCTCATGTGCCTCCCGGGCAACTATACAGAAATAAACTGTTTAGAACCACAAAAGGTATCACGTGACGCCAAATCGACACACCCGGATCGGTACCAAAATGTATTTTTTATTTTTGTTTATTGAACACTCTCCCACACCCTCGCAGTGCTACTGGCCTTGAGGTTGTGTCCCTCCACATTAATCTGTGTTGTGTTGGAAGGCTATAAAGCGCTAATCTGGCTTCTCTCCCTCTCTCAGTTGGAGGCTGATCTAATTCAAATCATCACGCTGATCCCTTTGTGTCTCTCTACGTGCATCTCCATGTGTCAGCACGGAGATGCACGACATCGCATGCATACAAGTAACCGTTTGTGCTCATGAGTTGAAGGAGTGCTTGTGTGTACGTGTGTGTGTGTGTGTGTGTGTGTGTCTGAGAGCCTCACAGCCTGACTTGCAATTAGTGTGAGCTGCCAATCAAAGTGGAGTGCGCTTTCAACAGGAGATGAACTAATGAAGAAATAAATAAAACTGCGCTATTTAGGTCACTGAAATCCGTGTGAATAATTACCAACGTGCTGTTTAAAGCTGTTAAACATCCGCCACCGAAGCTTCCTGTAGTTGGAGAGATAAACAGAAAGAGAGAGCAAGAGGTGACCAGAGGGTGCAGAGGCAGAAGGGTGGAGAGATGGAAGAAAATGTCCATCCACGTATCTGCCTGTCTGTCTGTCTGTCTGCCTGTCTATCGACATAACTCCCCTATTTTTGTTTGGTTAACAACAGAGCAGAGTGACTTCACAGTTGGATACACTGGTGTGTGTTTGTCTGCGTGTGTTGTGGGCCGAGGTGGTCGCCTTGTGTTAAATGATGAGAGAACAGAGCCGGGGTTGATGGCTCCCCTAGCGAGACCCTGCAGTCGAGGCTAAATATATTGTAACGCGCGCACACACACACGCGCACACACACACACACACACACACACACACACACACGCACACACGCACACACACACACTCGCAAAAACAGCGTCAATAAACGGGCACAATAGCCAAGTCTCCGGGCAGAGAGGGACAGTGAAAAAATAGCCACTGGTGGTGGCCACAAGGTCATTTCTCTCTTTTCTGTTTTGTCTCACACACACACACACACACACACACACACACACACACAACTAGGTAGCAGTATGCTTCAGTAATGATGTATGAAGTTGATATAACAACCACTAATGGGAGAAGCAGAGAAAGGACGTAAGAGACAGAGATGTGTGAAGGACACACACAACAGACACGTAACAAACGCACACACACACACACACACACACACACACAGAAAGGTCATTGACAAAGCACATTGTAATCAAAGTAACAGATGAGCTGAGCTAATGGAGTCAGGTGTTCCAGGTGGAGTCACAGGATGATGGAGGGAGGAAGGAGAGGAAGAGGAGACGAAAGGCAGAGCTGATGAAAGACGATTGATTGATTTTTAATAATGTTATGAGGTGCAAGTCCCTTTTTTTATTTCAACCCAATCAATAACAGAACGAGCAAGGTGGTTACATGGCTGCGTGTAAGCATGCAGAAGAGCACGCGTGCGTGTCGATTTTTGTGTGTGTGTGTGTGTGTGTGTGTGTGTGTGTGTGTGTGGGTGGGTTTAGAGACAACAAGAGGTGGGAAGAGTGGAGACAAAAACAAGAAGCAAGAGATGTAAGTGTTTGTGTATTTTAAGAACGTGTAAACACTGACTCTTAATATAAAATCCACACCTCTTTTCACAGCCTAATTCTGTTTTTGTATTGTTGTGGTAGATTGGGCCCTTATTCCTGTTGGCGCTGACTCTACGATGATCCTGTTTTACCCCTGACTCTTTCATTTCTGATTGTTACAAACACTTTACTTCCAAATGATGCGCTGTAAATACTCACTGTGCACACCTATCTGGAAAACCCTCTGTAAATTCAATTCAATAAAGTTATATTTACGGTATTTTGTACTAGCTTGTGGTCTCAAAAGTGTGTTTTCTATTTGAAGTGACTGTGAACAACTGGATTACTGTTCATCACTTGTCAAAGGCTTATCATGTCTGTGTCTTCATTGCCTCTCAGCTTTCTTCTTCCTCGTAGTCACACCAAACAGTCAGTGTTGGAAAAACACAAACGCAACGCCAACACAAACAGGCACAGAGATTACAGCTCTCGCACTCAAAAAATGTCACTCGCGCCCTCTCCATCACAAACACACCAGCGCGTAATTATAGTTTTTATCGTCAAATGCCAAACATTCATCAGGAACACGGGAAAGTGGCTGCTCAGAGTATTTTTTGTCCCTTTTCTCTTTCTTGTCCTGCCCGTTATCTTTCGATCCATCGTCTCTACCATGTGACCACGGACCCTGTGAACCCACGGACTCCCCCAGTGTATTCATAACCTCGGCACCAATGTCTCCAAATGTCGGTCATAAATATTCCTTACATTGTAATCAACTTGCTTCCCTTGTATATACTCGTGTCCTTTGCTACCATCTGTTAACAATTGATATGTGGGGTTTAGGCGAAGTGGATTTACATGAAATATTGCTGTGGACCACAATGCAGAGAAAACAAAGAAAAACATGGGCAAAAGGATATTTATGTAAAGATTTAATAGAAAAAGTTCATTATTGTTCTGTCATGTGCTGGAAAATTTCCTTTGATTGGCAAAATAAAGATTTCATTCTTTTAATTCTTGAATTAACTGTGCACGGGTCCGGAAGGCAAAATGCATCTCAGAAGTAAGTGGGCTGCACGTTGTACATACTGAACATACTGTACATAGTGTTCTGGCTGGTCCCTGTCACTGTTTGCTGACCTAAGATAACAGAGCAAAAAATAGAGCTGAAAATAAGTAGATACAGTGAGTTTTGTTGTTCATAAGAAATGGCTTTACGCCCTTTGGTATTTTCTCTGAAGGGATATGCGTAGTCGTAAGTCACTCTTGAAAAGTGCTTTATCTGACATATCTCCTATCCAACATACTTTTTCAAGACCCGGCCAAAATGAAACTTAAAATACAGAACCAAAAAGAATGTTTGTGTTTTGGAAAACAAAAACAAACGCAGAGCCGCATTGAAAAACGCCTGATGTGATCCCACGACCTTGTGATGGGGAGTGTTCGATAAACGGATGTTGCTGGGCAACAAACGCTGCTCAAGCGAGTCAGTCAGAGGAGTTATGTTATTTTCGACTCCTTCAGCAGCTGATTATAACGATCAGTTTGAATAGAACTGCTTGACGTACACTGTGACGTGCACAGACTTGCACACACACTCCCTCACAAGCAAACCCGCTCGTGCGCACAAACATCGACATGAACAATGTACAGACTTAAAAGGTACAGTGATCACGCTCATTACAAGCCGGGGATAAAACCTGACCTCTGACCTTAAACTAAAGTCGAGTTGTTTTTTTGTGACAGCTTCAAGAGAGAGGGACAAGAACACACACACACACACACGCACACACACCTTTCTGGTCGCGCTCACTAACCTCAGAGGAGTCGCTAGAGGCTGCACTGACATTGCGTTACCAAAGCAACAGGCAGAGGCCTTGGATTGGACAAAAGGCTGATGACTCAACCTCCCTCCCTCATTCTTCTCCTCTCTCTCTCTCTCTTTCCCTCCCTCTTTCTCTCCTGAAGTGTCTCTCAGTTTCTCATGCGCAACTTTTCTGAACGTCAAGGATGCAGAGACACACAGGCAGAGCCAAGAGCTATTTTTAAATGAAAAGAATGGAAAAGACACTTTGACTTGGACTACCTTTCGATTCTAGACGTAGGACCGACACAAAGACGCACAGACTAAATGGCTCGGCAAATTGTACGTGATGATTTGCACTCAAGTAAAATGTTCTCTGTGAAGTTCCAAAAAAACGAAACTATGAAACTTTCAGAGAACTTTAAGTAAAACGGCTGAAATATGATATAAAAACATTGACGGCCACCGACGCAGCTGACAGGTGCACAGAGCATCCTGTCACCCCTGCTGTGTCAAAGTGACAAGGTAGCCTGTTCCTTTGAACAGGAAATAAATGCTGTTGACATTGGATGTGTGTGTGTGTGTGTGTGTGTGTGTGTGTGCGGACCTTCCAAGTCAGCAGAGCCTACCTTAGCAGAGCCTAAGTTAACCTAGTTTCACAGCCTTCTTGAGCGGGCCTGTAGGAGGCACGCTCACTAAATCATTCATAGTGGAGAGACGGGGAGAAACATGTTCCTGTGTGTGTGTGTGTGTGTGTGTGTGTGTGTGTGCAAACTGCCGTCTCTGTCTTTGCCCGGTTCTGAATGTTTGCATGGAAGCTCGTGGCTCATAACTGGAGCGTTCTGTCACACACGCGAAGCAAATGAACGCAGCGTTCTTTTTGGTCGTTTGTAACGTGAAATTAAATGACCACGCTCAAACTTTTATAACGTGAAAGGGGATCGACATTGTGCGGTGTGTGCCTATGCGTGTGCGTTTGTGCGTGCTTGTCTGCTCTTCCCTTAACCCCCGGTTGCCCACTTTCATAATTTGCGAAAGCTTTAAAGGGATAGTTCAACATTTTGGGGTTCATCTCTCTGGTGCGTCTAAAGTGTTTCTGGGCGTCGAAGTGTTTCGTCACCGTTTCAAAATTTCTGTTTGTGCGCAGGGTTGAACTAAATCCACCTCACCCTTCCCATGACTCCCCTCTCTCTCTAGTCGTCTGTTTTTGACCTTTCAATAAGACAGATGGTGCTCGCTCCGCTCTCCCCTACCCGCCCCTCAACCATCCGTCGCTCTCTTTTCACTGGATTGTTGATTTCTCTTGTCGTTGGTCTCTCTCCCTCTCTTTCACATTCGGCTTGCTGCACCTCCCCGCCGTCTTCCCTCTCGTTTTCCCCTCCCCCACCGCCGTCTCCCGTCTGCCCCCCCACCACCGCCGCTCTGCCTCTCCCTCGTCCTCTCCTCGAGGAAATCCCTCTCCACCATCTGTCCGGCTGCGATGAATTCAGAGCCTTTCAGAACAAATCAACTTGGCCAAATGAATGACACTCTCGGAGGGGATAAACTTTGTGTGTCTGTGCGTGTGTGTGTGTGCGCGTGTGCCTAAAATACTTCATAATCCGTTGGCTGTACCACTTAATTTACCCTGCAATGACAGATAGCGTGTTACAAGGATACACAACAGGCACAGCTGCACACATGGAGTTTGCTTAGACTACCACAGACCCCGGATGGGCACTTCTTTGATTGTTGTTTTATTTGAATGTTTGTTCACTTTCTGCCCCAAAATAAAATAAAATAATTATTTTGATGAGCTATTTCATGCCCTGAGGTAAAAATCAGTTTTGAATAATATACTCCTGCAGTAACAATCGTACCACAAATAAGCTATACAGAAACTAGATTGCTAGAAATAGAGTTTGTGTGTGTGTGTGTGTGTGTGTGTGTGTGTGTGTGTGTGTGTGTGTGTGTGTGTGAGCGTTAAGAAGGATGGTGCTTTGAAGTCACTTGCGCCGCGCAGGTATAACACGGTGCTTGTAGCACTTTGTGCCTTTGTGCCGGATCCGGTGCTAATGCCAAGACTGGAGACAATTCATCTTGACTGACATTCACCCAAAAGCACAGTGAATTACGGAGTGAGGGTGGAGAGGTGGGGGGAGGGGGGGGGGCAAGTTAAAAGACAGAGAAATAGGGACATAGAGACGAGGGAGAAGACTGCTGCGAAAGGGCAAGAGACGGCACTGGAAACAGTTCATACAGCAACTCATAATGAGCGCAACACAGTTTAAATTTATATGTCATCATCAACAAACGCAGGGATTTAATTACACCTCCTGGATAATAAAGTGAACACGATTCTTGAAGCTGCATGGAGAATGAATATATATGAACATATATATAATGTATATATATACCCGAGAGAGAAACGCTGTGGGCCGAGACAACAATAGCCTGGCAGAAAGGTTGGAAAATACACTTTCTTGCTCCTAACCACTGCCAGTAATGATTTTTCATAACATGCATTTCCTGCGCCATTGATGGAACACGACAGGGCATAAAAGTCGCCTCGGCAGGAGGTTCTTGCATTAAAAATGGATCCTCAATCCCGCCGGAAGGCCTTTTCAAAGACAGTAAACAAGCCAACCAAAGTGGACATGTCCCTCGGATGCCCGAATCAATCAAGCTCGCCTCACGTTCTCATCTTGCTCCTAACCACCTCCTCCCTCCCTCGCAATTAGTGAACACCGTCTCGTAGGAGCTCCCCGGGGAGCCCGGGCCTTTTCACAGCCTTTACTTACACTGTGTCCACAGGATTTCCATAAACTCTGCTTCTCAGCCGATGAGGAGATTATTTCTGGGATGTTGTGCCGTAGAAAATCCACCATAATGCCAGTTTATTTAGAGGTATATGACAAATGCACAGAGCGATTTACATTATTCTATTCAAAACTAAAGGCGGAGTAGGTACAAATTTCCTTTTGATCCATTACAGACTGCTTGAAGGCTATATCGTAGACAGTGGAGTGGAGCAAAGCGACATAAATCCAATCTCCAGCCTCTCCATAGCAGGGGCTCAATCGGATGCAAATAAATTCTAAAAGAATAAGTAAGAGGGTTTGTTCTATGATAAACAAGCAGGTGAGGGATTTGATTATCATCGCAATTTCTTCGCATTCAACTACTATAATGTTTAAGTATATGTTCATTATGTTTACTCACCCAAAATAACTACGCACCCGTTCTGTTCTCCCGTGAATGAGAGCATGGCTGCACTTCACCTTTGGTGCAGAGAACGTATTTTACGCTGAAGTAAGCGTTGCTGTTGTTCCCTCGAAAAAAAGCAGACGGCATTTTAGATTATTGCAGAGCACGTAAGCCCTGTGGCAAAGAAATGTTTACGATGCTTCCGCGTTTTCCTCGGAAATATCATCTTCAAACACAAGGAACACCACTTTTAGAGTTTTTAAAAGAGTGAGTTTGGTCGGCTCAAAGTGCCCTTGAGCCTGGCACTAAATCCGGAGCAGCTGAAAGGTAGTGTGACTGTAGCTCACCTATGCACTCTGGAAAGAAGTGGGCAAGACTAATTAGAGGACTAATTACCCCTTTGGGATAAAACACACACACACACAGACAGACACACACACAGACGTTCGTTGTCACGCAAAATGTCCTTCGACAACAACAAGGAATCAAAGTTTATGTGGAACACCATTGTGCGCATTCACTGCTATTTCAGTCCTTCTAGCCAATCATCTTTCAGAACTAATACCGAAACCCGAGTGTTTCCTACAAGACCAGCTGCACCGACGGCAGCTCGCCGGCAGCTCACACACACACATTTTGGGTTTGCCAGGAAGTGGATTCCAGACACCGGCGCCCACGGTTGGACAGGAAACCAGAGGACTCGTCTTCAGGCTGCGTCTGTGCGAGTGTGTGTTGGGCAGCCGACCAGTCTGGCGTTTTAATTGGCCTGTGCAAAAGCTACGGGGCCGGTGACAAGACGTGTGACGTGTGCAAACTCTGGGCACATGTAGGCTCGTAGGCTGGCTCGTCAACAGAAAGGCTGGATTCCTCATTGGGATGCATTTCTACACATTTACACGTCATGTTCTCATTACAAAAGGACCAGTGACAACAAATTGTTAGCATCCATACATTTTGCCAGCCTGGGTGTCGGACCTCAGTCACTCACGTTCTCCGCATCCACACGGCATCGTTGAAGCATGCGTGTGAGTGTTTTCGTGTGTCGACTGTGATTCAGTCCATGTGAAGGAAGCCAAGTAATTATATGCTGTGTGCAAACAAACACAGAGCCCCCCCCCCCCCCCCCAGTTGGTATCCCCACTCCACTCCCTTTCACTCCCCCTTCTTTCTGCCGGTCTCCTAAATGATCAGTGTTGCCTCCCAAAGACTAGATTTGTGCTTCCTCACAATGACTCCCACAAATAAACACAAACACGCACTCTGAGGACCTTTAACTGACTTATTTTATGACACAAAGCCTTGAAACCTCCTGTTTTACCGGGTAAGGACCAGCTTTTTTATCCCTAGACACACTGAAGTCTAGAACGCGTTTGCAGCCATATGCACAAACACACACACAAAGAAAGGCGTAACGAGCGCTGCCACAGGGAATAGAATGAAAATCAAAGCAGGACGTGAGCAAGAAAAGATTAAGGGAAGAGAAAAGCCCTTGTGGCAGAGGGAGATTCTCATCTACACTGAAATCAGCTGATCCCACATCTCTCCCTCCCTCCCCCCCAACATCTCTCCCTCCCTTTCTTTCTTGCACATCTTTTTCTGTGCCCTTTCCCATCGTCTCCATCCTTCCCTCTATGCGCTTACCCCCTCCTACCTCTGTCCCTTTTCTCTATTGCGCTCGCAACCTCCCTCCCTCTTTACTATCTCCTTTCCCTCCCCTCCCTCAAACTCCCTATTTCCATCCCTTAGCTTTTACTCTTTTGTATTATCACTCTGTATTCCACCTCCCTCCTCCTCTGCCTGTCACAGTGGGAGAGCTGCAGGCAGACAGAAGCGGCATACACTAATGTTACTATATTTGACAACACACACACATATTCTCCTGCCACATGCACGACTGCACACACATAGGGAAAAGGAGAGGAGGGGTTTGGGGGGCACAAATACACACACACACACACACACACACACACACACACACACACAAAGACAGCAGAAAGACAGCAGTCACGTGTAAATGCGTGGTTGAAAGGAAAAACACACACGCACACACACACACACACACTCTGACGCGTGATGAGTGCAGGAATCACAAACATAGCGACACACAGAGGGGCAAGCGCATGACGCCCGCAACCGAACGCCGCTTTCTCTCTCCCTCTCCCTCTCTCTCTCTCTCTCTCTCTCTCTCTCTCTCTCTCTCTCTCGCTCTCACACACACTCACACCTCGCAGACGCACACGGCAGAGCGAGCAGGACGGCGCTGGACACATCATTCACGCGGGGGAACAGAGCCGAAGAGAAGGATTAACTATCTCCATCCCTCCCATCCTCTCTCCTCTCCTCTCGTGTCTCTAAGCCTCTCTTCACCTCGTTTCTTCCCCACACAATCCCTCCCGTCTCACAATTTCCCGCTGGGTTGAATGGAAGCTGGGTGGAGGGGGGGGGGTTTCTATAAAGAAAGGAGGAATATTCTTGTATTATCCTCTTGACCGGGATCTTTAATGTATGGAATTATTTGATTAAAGGGGGCAACATCGTTTCTTTTTCATGTTTTGTTATTTTTGGGAGATTTTTTGCGAGGCTGGTGCCGTCTGAGATATTTGGTCAAAAGGTAAGTCTGCTCTTACCGGTTGTTTGCTTTCTCCTCCTAACTCATGCACACGCACAGACTTCGTTTCAAACAGCTTCCTGCATCTCCTGCGACTGGAGCCGAACGACGGTTCGGTGTGTCACACAAAGTGCAGAGGACGAGGAAAGATTTCTCTTTTTTTTTTCTGTAAACAAACGGGCAAATTTGAAGGAGGTGGGTGCTGAAAAATGTCCGACCTGGGTTTCCTGGGTACACACAACATGCACGTTTACTGGAATGTTTGGGCTGTGGGTTTTTAGGAAAAAGCTCGCAGAGGTGGGAAATACGAGGTGGTGAGAGTGTGGGAGTGTTTTCTTTTTGGCCATTCATAATTTAGAGCTAAACAAGGAAGAAGTACCTAAAAAGAGGAGCAGCGGTGACACACACTGACTACTGAGATAAACACGCTGTGAAGACACGTATAACTCTAATATTTGAAATGAACAACATACCCTGCAGGTCATAAACGATCTAAACATGCATTAATGTACAGTCAGTACATTACTCAGCAGATAAAAACTCCTAATTTCTCTCCTGCCACAATCCACTCAAGTATTGAGGTTTACGTCTGCTTGTAAGAAAAATAGTCTTAAAATAGTCAAACATACATTTACAGCACATCTTAAAAAGTGCCTGATCCTCAGGGAATGTTTACAGCCGCTTACTTTGGGAAAGTGTCTCTTAAGCCCGGGGCGGCGGCGTGCGACCAGCAGGTCGCACTTTGGCCGCCACACCAAACTTGCTGCACATCAGAGTATCTGCTGTTATGTCAGCGTGGCTCTTGTGTTGATGCACTAGAAGTCTGTTCTGTTCTGTTACATTTTCCTCTATTGCATTAGATGCTGCCCCTGTTGGCCCCGTGTGGCGTGCCACTGTTTTTGTTGCACCTGATGGAAAACACGTTGTAAGCTCTAACCTTGTTTTGAAACGGTGTGACATAAGAGCGATTAACGTTCAGTGTGGTTGTGTGATAATGCAGCCGGTGTGAGGCCCTCCGCTCCTATCAATGGGATCTGTCTGAATGTCCTCAAGGCACAAACGTGGAGAAAACGATGATCGCCGCCTTAGTTTGAGAAGCTAAATGCGAAGGCTGACACCTCCTTCAATACCGCTGCCCATCCATCTATTTCCTACAGACGTGTTGCAACATCTCTGAATAAACAAAAAAATCCTCCTATACAAGGGATTAAATGTGTAGATTTAAGTTTACAGTTGCTAGTTGCTATGAATGTGTGTACATACCCACACGCACGTGTAATTATACATCTGTACATATTTTTGCCCCATGTGCCCTTCAACGCTCATGTGACTTTTTGCCAAGCTGTTGGCATGTGCTTAAGTGCGTGTCTGTTATCTTGTGTGTCCAGCGAAGGGGTGTTGCGTTGCCCCAATCTCTCTACTCTCCTGTGTAAGGAAGGCGTTGTGCACACGTGCAAACAGTGCAACATCAGGTAAACGCACATGACCCTTTTCAAGACGTGGCTTTTGACTTCTCTTTCCTCTCTGTTGCTGTCTCATGGAATGAAAAGTCTACATTGTCATATGTTGTCATTTAATATTTCTTACGCAAGTTACAAAACAAACCTACTTATTCTCAGCAAACCATCAGTTTTTTTGCCTTTTAATCAGCCAACTGCTGAATGCTGATGTGCGTGTCTTCATGTGCGTGAGGGTGTGTGTGTGTGTGTGTGTGTGTAAAGAGGGAGGAAAGGGGAGAGCTGAGGATGGTCTTGCTGTATGTTTACAGCTTTGATGTCACTCAATGAGGGGCGACCGACCCATATTCAATACTAATACACACACTGTCGCACACCTACCCAAACACACACACACACACACACACACACACACACACACACCTGCCCGCACACAAAAATAGACTTGAGTGCAAATGGAAAACGGTAGAAAATTTGAAAGAATTCTGGCCATATTGGATAAAAGCTATTACTCAAGTCTAGTCGTGCATGTCGGAAGAAAAATATCCAGGCTGAAGTGGGCACATTGTGAATAGATGAGCACAGGAGGGGGGATGGCGTGCGGCCAAATGTTTTGAGGAAACGCGTGCCGGGAGCTCAGAACACGAGGAGCATTCGCAAAAAAAAAAAAGCCGTGGGGCCCAAATCCGGCTTACGTGCAGACGAGACGCCGTTAGTGGAATGAACGGTGAAAATAGAGGATGGAAAGAGGGAAGAGAGAAGGAGAAGAGGGGCAGAGGAAGCCACAAGAGGGGAGGAGCAACCTGGGGTTTGGAAACCGGGTATTTAAACGCGTGTGTGTCTGTGTGTGTGTGTGGATGGATGTTGGCTGCCCTTGTATACAGGACAAATTGGTCAAAAAAAAAGCTTTCTGGAAACCTGAAGAGCCTGACAGACTTGATGTGGTAACACGGGGCCGCAAAGGTGAGCCGTCCAAAACACCTCCAGTGCATCATTTATAGGATGGCTGCAGCATGATTGCGCACAGTAGGTGTACTGAAATGGTGCAGCATAAAAAAAGCGATAAACAATACGATGAGAATGAGAAACAAACCAGATGTGCGCTCGGACATTTGATGCAACTGAAAGATTTTGCTTTACTTGCCTTCCGGCCAAATTGTTTTCCTCCCCAAAATGAATAAAAAATAAACAAACTCAAAGGCATGACTCATTTGAAAAATGGCCGACGCGGAAAACAAACAGTCACGGAGCTGGAATTAAAGAACAACTACGACAAAGGAAAAGATAGCATCCGTCTCAAAGCTTCGTTGGCGAAATGAATGGAAATCAGGATATAGTATAATCACGCTGTGACTTTCTTTTAATTTCGCACAAACAGACTACATGCCTCAAACGAGGAGACCGCTCTGCGGCGCTACTATTTTAGTCTTGAAGCAAAACTTGTGTGAAGAAATCCGAAGCAGGGAGAGGAATCTTCCCAAATTCGAAATTCTTTTGTCGAGGAGAGGAACGAGCCGGAGATCACGAGAAGAGAGGAAGAGGGTTAAGGGGAGGGTGGATATTGAAAGATGAATGTCATAAAGAAAGGGAGAAGATTGGAAGGAAGAGATGAAGAGTAGAGGAGAAGAAGGAGGGAGGGAATATAAAGACGGAGCGGAGAGGGCCGGGAAAACAGACAGGCGCTTTATAGTTTGCACCGAGTCTCACAGGTAATACCCATTATGACAAAACAAACGTCTCCACTGGGGAGCGCATACGCCGCCCCCAACAAAACCTCTCTGTTTACCAAAGGCCTGCATTTCTACCTCCTGGCGATTCCTGCCTTTTTATCCTATCCAGCCTTCCTTGCCTCTTTGTGACCATCTGTCATATCTGTCCCCCCCCCCCCATACTCAGTCCTCTCCTACCGCTCGCACATAACCGGTTGTAAATAACTCCCTGACACTCTGAGCAGATTGATGGGTGCTGCTTTTGGAAGTGACTGCAGTCACTGTCTTTTTGTCCCTTTGCATAGAAGGTCTGATCGACCCGAGTGTCTATCATCATCATCATCATCATCATGTGTTTCTTTTTTTTTTATCCTCCCACAACTCTAGATAATTTTTGCTTAGCATGCTAGCTAAGGCGGCACGGGGCTCATTTACATAATCACTGCACAGGCGTCAACAAGTGAGCGTTAATACGTTCACAAATGCACCCCCACCCCCAAATCCATTGCACAATGAGGCGTGGAGAAAAAAAAAAAAAAAAAGCCTGCTTGTGTTTATGAGTTTTCACCCGAAACACCTAACTGCTGAACAACAACCTAATCTGCTTAGTGCGATATTTCACCCTCTGCTTATTAGGTTTTGATGATAGTTTAGAAAAAAAGACGCATTTCACAGCAGCACGCCGGCATCTCTAAAATCACACTGATTGGCTCAAGAGGGGGGGGGGGGGGGGAGTCAACAGCCAGCATCCGTCACGCGGGACTGAGGTTCCCGCCAGCGCTCTGCCAACGGAAATGTCCCACTCGTCACTAAAAGAATCTTCCGTCTGTCGAATACAGCAAAATCTAAACCAAATCAGCCACCATGTTATCACAGAAAAGAACAATATACAAACCAAACAGCTAGCTGTGGTATCAAGTTGTACACACACAACTTGTTTTTTTTACCACAACTTCTCTTGACAGTGGATCTCAAGCAGAGATTTTGGTACACACGAACAAATGAACTGGCGCTTTGCATCGCTTTGGTTCCGTCCCTTTCCTAGTGAATGACTTCATCCTTCTCTTACCCTTCCTCTCCCTCCTCCTCCTCCTCCTCCTCCTCCCCTCTCACTCCCTTTGTCGCTCTTTGTGTGTCTCTGTGTCAGTGACAGTAGCAGCAAGGGGTCTGTCTGAGGGAATGGCAAACGGATTGTGTAAACTGCAACAAAACAAAAATACATATGTGGTGTTTACGCCCATAAAAAGAAAAAAAAGTGCAGCTAGCTGCGCATGCACAACGTGCACGTACACTTGCACACAAGGGAGTAAAAGTGAAATACACTTTTAATAAATGCAATGAAGCCATTGGCCCACACGGCATCCTGCTGCTTCAGCCTTCATCATGGCTGCTGGCGCGCACGAGCGTGTGTACACAAGTGTGCACGTGCGTGTAAGTGTTCATGGTAGTTTGTGTAGCCCCATGCAGAGACAGTTTGATTGCTTTTTGTCAAAGAAGTAGGGTTTATGAATCGGACAAAATTGCTATATTCCTTAAATGTAACAGCCTTTTTCCTTGTCTCCGCCCACAGGTGCTTTGGTGCAGCCTAATACGCTCGGCGCCGTAGTGGGGGCCGAAAGGCATGGCGGCTTGACGCCCCCTCCCCGTCAGAGACAGAGGGAAGGCCGCTGAGCTCCGTGTACATGCTCCCCCACACCCACCCCCCCGGGGGCATTGGCCTGCCCCTCCCCAGCTGTGCCACTCACCACCTGGCCAGACCTGGTAAGTCCACATGAGCAGATTACGAGGATGAGAGGGATGAGAAGGGCAGTGTTACTCCACCCTCCTCTATTTGATTCCCATCTTTTGCAACGCAACAACGCATGAAAGGAGGAAGGAACTGTCCGTCGCGACCGCAGCCGCCGTTAGCTCGCCCAGATGGGCGGGCGCAGAGGGTGCGGGCACGGAGCACGCTGTTGGCCACGTGCCAAGTCCTCCCGTGAAATGCCACATCACTCATATGCGTGTTATCGCAGCAGCCCCTGGAAACCGAGCAACGCAGGGAGGGAACGATGGGCGAGAGGCTTTTTGTTGTTTCCTTTGACACCATTTGCTTTCCTTTCTCTTTTCCTGTCCTTTCTCCCCACCTCCACACCTTCATCCCTTCCCGATCTCACAATTCTAACCTCCCCTTTTCTTTCCCCTTTTCAGCCGTCTGGTTTTCCCACCTTTCCTCTTCCCCCACTGTTCCTGTCTCTTCCTTTCCACTCCTGCACCTCGGGTACACCCAGTACAAAAATTTGTCGGAAGTCGGGTGGCATAGCAACAGATACGACAGCTGTGTGTGTGTGTGTGTGTGTGTGTGTGTATTAGACAATGGAGTGAATGGATCCGGCTCTGTGAGAGATTCCAGACACTTCCTCAGTTAAAACGCAAACATGAATGCTCCTTTCTGCATTCTTTTCCCTCAGTTGTTGCTCGTCTAATATGACACAAGCGTACGTACATGAACACATGCTCCCTGCAGCAAAAGAAAAACATCAACATGGATCGTTTGTCTTCATGTTGGGGGAGATACTGTTGTTCCAGACGCTCAAACGCCCTCACAACACGCTGTGCAACACTGGAGACACTAAAAAAGGGCAGTACTATCTGTCAGACCGTCCACACTCGCCCACAGCATCTACGTACACGTCAATGGATACAGCCACCTCCGGTTGGCTCGGTCTCGCCCCATCTACATCGCATCTCCAACTAGGACAGCTTCCTTTGTGTCTTGACTCGTCCTCAACCTTTCGTCCATCAATGAGACTGCATTACCTCATTCAGTTTCCATCCCTCCGTTGATTTCATTACGTTTTGTTCACATAATTCTTTTATTAAGAGTATTGCTAAATGCTTTTCTCTTCTCCCAGTCACTCAAAATGTTCCATCTCTTCCATGCAATTACGTTCTTGGCATGGACGTAAGGCCATATTGCCAAAACTGTCTCATGCACTTAGTGAAATTAAATATTATGTTTTGACACAAAGTGTGCATAATCAGTACTGCAGAGCGTCGTCACCACAAACGTTTACTCGTCCTCTGTCCTCTGCTTTTTACTCTCTCTATTTTTCTCACAAAGCCTATCTGATCTCTGTTATTACACCTCAACGTCCTCGATAATACACACACTTAAACACAAGCACATGAATCACTGCGAGATGCATGGGAGTGGAGAGAGGTAGGCATCCCATCAGATCAAAACAAACAAATATGTCAGATTCATACAGCGCAGAGAACGAGTGCAGGCATCAAGGATGCATTTTCCTCAGTTCATTTAGAATTTGACAGGCGGAGGGAACACAAAAGGTGCTTTCCATTCAGTGAAACCAATCAAAGGTTTCCTTTCATCATTGGGAAAAAGATTGACAAGCAAAAATAGTTCTCGGACTTTTCAGTTAGGGTTAGTGGTGGTTAGTAGCTGGTGGAACTTTTCCGCCCCGCTGGTTGCTGGAGTTGACTTGAAGCCACAGCAGTGTGACGGTGTGTGTGTGTGTGTGTGTGTGTCTGTGTGTGTACGTATGTGAAGCATTAGGTTTGAAGCGGAGCCTGATCCCTCAGTGATACATGAGACTCAGAGTTAAATAGAAACTGGAATGAAAGCTTGTTGGCAAACCACCCAAAGCATTTGGCAAATTCTACACTTTGTAATCAATAGCCATTTTAATATAATTGAAAGTCATTTGGAGTCGCGTCGGGATCACAGTTACTCAAGTTGATACCAGAGTCAACCTCAAGCTTCCTCCATTGAAGGACAACTGGCATTTTTAGTCTAATCATTGCCCACCATCTTTCTGTCCTCTGCCCTTCAATGGATAACATTAATCTCCAGGAACTATTATCATCTACACGGACCGCTGATCTCCTTGCGGCTTGTTTTAGGAGTTAATGTTTGTTGTGTTGATGGATGCCAGCCTGGCTACCGGCATCATCTAAGAAGATTTCTATGGCTGAGGTGACCTTGAACTAGCTCCAGCTGGACACGATGCTTGCAGAAACATGCATGTCTGAACAAAGTTTAGTTTGGTGCAGGAATTTACTAGATGAAACACACACACACACAGTACTGGCTGACACAAACAGCACCACTCCGCTTCAGCACTTTCAATACAGTATCACACTTAAGTCCAGTGTGGATCCAATATGAGGCTGAAAAGCTAGCAGGGCTTATTTCTGATAGAGAAATAGTACTTGACCCACCAAGTAATCACAGAAAATGTCCTGTATAATTTAGCAATTTGAGATGAGCTCGATTTGTCTTTGTAAACACTTCACAAGCCTTTGAAAAGGTCATCCAATTAACAACATAAGAGTTATATATATCCATCTGTTTAACTATAGCACGTCACATAAAAATAGCTTAGATTTGTGTGTCCGTGCTCTTTGGATCAATACCATCCGTTCTTATGAAAGAGTGGGCGTACATTAGGACCGGTCGCACATCCAAGGAAAAATGTGTTCTATTCTAGGCGCACTGATGCAAATGTCACATCGAAAGCCGAGCGTCCTTGATTTTCTCTCCAAATTCTGCCTGTATAGAGCCTCCGACTGGAGCCCAGTCGAGTGGTCAGTATAGGAAGCGACGTCACGTCCATTAAAGACATGACAGAGACGTTGGTGCAGTGAAAACAGGGAGCTGAAACGGGCCTGGAATTTATGCTTCAACAATCATTTGTTTTACGTCACTTGTTTCTATTTTGTTTGTATCCCCTTACCTCCCCCTCTCTCGTTTTTTTTTACCCGTCAGCCCTTCAAATTAAAAGCCACTATCACAAAAGCAAATGCAACTCTCCCATGGGCCAAGCCTTTGTGTGTGTGTGTGTGTGTGTGTGTGTGTGTGTGTTTGCGGGTGTGCGTGCATCTTAGTCACGACAAATTGATACAGATGAGCATGAATTACGGAGGCAGCTCAGCCTACATTTTACCCCTCCAAGTGAAAATAATGATTCTGTCCCAGCGAGGCGAAATTCTTCAGGAGAGAAACGGATGGTGGGGAGACAGAGAGGGGGTAGGTGGGATAAAAAGGGGCCAATGAGAGAGTTAAACAGGAGGGGTGAAAAAAGACATATTGGAAGAAAAAAAATTCCACCAGGTCTAAGAAATGTGAAAAGTGTAAAAAAAAAAGCTTTGAAAAGATTTGAAAGAACTACTATAATCTGCTCCTCTCTCCTCGTCACACTCAGCGGGAGAGCAGCCTGCATCCCCGCACCCTGTTTGAGTGTGTGCGAGCATAACTTTCCGTGCGTGACCAGACGATTAAGTGCCCGAGAGTCGGGCAGAAAGGTAGTGCGCGCGACATAGAAGAGATAATGCCAGTTCAATTACGGGATTTTATAATGAATCTCAAACCTCTCCCCCTGCGCTTTCTCTCTTCTTTTCCCCCGTCGTCCATAGCGCTCGGTTGTTACGGTAACGCAGCGTGGCCGTGTCACAATGCCGGTGTCATTTGGTGACAGTGATGTTATACGTGTGTGAGTTCAGTGTATTCTTTCATACCTCTTTGACAAAGGCCGGGACAGAAAAGCCCTGCATTGAGTGGGATGATGGACATTAAAACACACAAACACTCAAGAGGAGCACACGCGCACTCCGGCAGGCTGTTTTCCATCCGCTAACTAACTGACGTCTCAGTTTACAGGTGGTGTTGTAGCTGGGAGATTAAACGTCAGACGTCCCCTCAGACCTGCCTCGTAGGTCATGCCAACTATCACTGTTTACTTCAAAGGACACCAATAGTTTCGCAACATCCACGAATCGAAACAAAAATGGATCCCTCCAGACAATATTTAACTTTAACATTCAATAAAATACTAACTGTCATCACCATAATGATAACAATAATAATAGATTATTTATGGTATCAGCATTATGCCATAGTTATTGGTTCCACTGAATTATAACGCCCTTAAAATATGCTTCAAAACTTGACTAAGTTGACTAAGCATATTGACTTTTGATTGACGCTGCAACTGATTATGGTTTTCGTGACCAGCGAGTCCGACCTTTGGTTTTTTAAATAAATATTTTGAATTTACAAAACTAAATAGTCCTCATCACAATTTAAGTTGAGTGGTTTGAATTGTTATCCAGGCGTTAAGTGTAGGCGGGCCGGTGATTTATCTCACAGGAGTCGAGTCCAAGCGCTTTGGCTCAGAGGACCACGCGAAGCACTGAAGTGCTAAGAAACACGAGCCAGCGAGCCGGCTGCACAGAGGACAGCTGGTCGCTTTGGTAATAAGAGAGCCGAGAGTCTGTCGCCTGCACGGAAAACAGCTTGAACCCTGGTAACATGCAACTGTGCTCAGTAACCGAGGCGCCTGTGGAGATGACATCATCGCTGGGTCCAGTGTCACCCTGGGGCCCCTGGATATAAACTTACAGACAGCTGAGGCCCCGGAGGTGTTAAGCAGTGTTACCTAGGAGACGCTGTGAAACATCACAAACATTTACAGGAGTCATATGACTCCTCATATATATACACATATACATACATATATATATGTGTGTGTGTGTGTGTATGAGGGTGACAACCAGTAAAAATAACATAATCATCTTTTAAGAAAAGCCTAAAACTGTGATCCTGCAAATTTGTACAAAGAGAAATGAAACGAGAAATGAAACGGGAAGAGTACTAAAGATAACTCACATGACTAAACACAGCGTGACAAACAACCAAGATGAGCATGCAAACATTCTGCAACCAACGCAAAGATTACCTCTTTGAATTTGCCAATCACAGGAAATGAATGTTAAAGAAAAGCCACAATCATCATTTACCTGACTTTTTTTTGCAATTTGATTTGAAACCAAGGGACAACAACTTCGAAATTAAACTTTCACAACGATAAAAAAGTCGTTTTGATATATGGGATGAAGACAAATAAATCTGCAATGTCATTCTAAACCAAAAGGTGATCGGTGGGGCTTGATGTGTGCG
Source organism: Apeltes quadracus (assembly GCA_021346845.1). NCBI lineage: Eukaryota > Metazoa > Chordata > Actinopteri > Perciformes > Gasterosteidae > Apeltes > Apeltes quadracus. The sequence continues at coordinate 8,260,899 of CM037915.1, read as the reverse complement.
TTTCCCACGACCGTCTCTTATGCGAGTCAGATGGGAAAGACTGCTGTCAGAGTTGCCTCAGCAACTTTGCGTCAACCAAACAGGGAGACGGTGTTGCATGTTAATGCCCCGTCTCAGGTCGTTTCCCATCCCTGCCTGCTTACATTTGCCCCCCCAAAAATGTCAGCACTCTTATGGAATGTGTTTTGGCCTTTTTTAGAAAATATGCAGTCGGCAGTCTGAATGAATCCGCCGAGAGCCCCTGTACACCGATCTGGACTGAACCTCCTTATGTTCCTCTGACTGTGGCTAAACGTCTTCCTTCGGCTTCAGGCTGCATGCAGCATAACGGCGGAGAGGACTTCAGAGAGCAGCTCAAATAAACCAAAAGAACAACCGCCTCCGCCAGGGAGGCAAGGAAGATATGCTCTGATGGAGAGAGGGAGTGAGAGGGGAGTTACAATGTTCAATAACTGGGGGGGAAATGGTGGGGGGAGGGGTTGCAGGTGGGGCGCGAGAGGCGGAAGAACGAGCGGCTATAAAGAACAACTTTACAAAACAAAGCCTAGAAGACTGAGAGAGATGAAAGCTGAGTAGAGATGACCACGGTCCGCCATTATATCACCCCCACCACCACCACCGCCAGCAGCTCCCCTTCACTCTGTGCCAAGTCGTGTTACGGCGCTCCTCCCTCTGAGTGACATCGTTATCACAAATCTCCCGCACCGCTGCACCTTTTTCCGGGGAAATTCACGGCTACTCTGCAGCAGAATCCTTCCAGATTGCTCCTGAGATGCCGCAGTGACACATTTGCCCCCCTGAAGCGTTGCCACTGAGGACAGGATGCGTCAGGAAACGTGGCGGTAATTTTTCCCCCAGAGATTAGGATTATGCCGCCGGGGGAAGCAGAGAGGATGATAGATACAGGTAGAGCAGGTCACACGCGGATCTCCGTTACGAGGCCCCGAAGCCTTTGCTTTCTGAAGCTGTTTGGTTCCGATTACACGATGGGGCGATGTCCTGGTCGAGGGACGTCATGTTCAGATGTCTGAGAAAAATTGAATATTTCTAACGTGTATTCTTAGAGGTACACAATGCAGTTTTGAGGGGCGTTGATAATGTTCTATGTAATTCACTTTCTACTGCCTGTGGAAACTTTCAAATATAAAGCAAGTCCTTGATGTCCATGATAACCCTGTATACGCAAACAAAAACACTTTGCAATCATGTATCATGTAAGAATTCAAATGACTGCCTTCCAGTTATAGGATTTAAAATCTTTAAAGCAATCTTTGAGCAATCTTTGGAAAATGCAAATATACTTTCTTGCCGATTCATTCATTAATTCATGCGCAATAGCGGTAGCTGCATATTTTCCCAAATCAATTTTCCAAAATGCCAAACTGTCCCTTCAATAATGGCCTTAAGAGGTGATACATCATTCAATTTTCCTCTCTGAATTAATTCCCCATCCTGTAATATGAATTAAATTGATCTTCTATCCAGTGGTGTGTTTAAAGGGAATAAAACATGATTCTTTTCCTCACTGCGTCGTCATGCGTGAGAGACAGACAAGCCATATAGTGGAAGGCAATGGAGTGAGTGAGAGGAAGGAAGGAGAAAATGAGAAAGAAAGTACATTTAGAGAGCTTCGGATGAACTAACAGGATGAGACAAAGTGCGACAAAAGGCAGCGACAAGGCGAGAAATAGATGCTATTAATATGCAGATGATGAAATCTGCTGATGAAGCGCAGTCGTGTCAGGAAGAAAAAGTGCTGTCCCTCCGTCTGGAGCGTTTCTTAATATTACGCTTTGTTGGTGCTTAGCACACAGTCGCTCGCACACGCATATGTCAATAAGCATACACACACACACACGCACACACACACACAGAGATAAAGCCATGCTGATAAGCCATTGGACGGAAACAAAGTCAGCCCCTGTAACGAGACACTGGGGGAATACAGAGCAGTGCCGAGAGCCTCGACTTGAAGGAGAATGGAGAGATGAAGAGACTGCGGCGGGCGAGAGACAACAACAGAGTGGTCTGGAGAGAGGGAGAGACAGAAAATTAATGAATATGAAAAGGAATGAATGAAAAAAGCCTTGGTTTAGGGAGACAAATACAGGCGAAAAAGGTGCAAATAATGACGGACACACACAAAAAAAAATTGAGGTGAGGAAACAGGTTATGAGTGGAAATGATTAGATAACTGTGATCTGCAGGATAACTGGTCCAAAATGAAATAAAAACAGAAGGGGTTCCCCTCACTGCTGTGAGGAGCACACAAACACACACAGAGACTTGGTGAACGGCTTGATTCTGCAAATGATATCTACAGCAGCTAGATATCTAACGGAAAAAAAACGGATCGAAAAAATAATCATTTCCTTGGATTTATTTGTCGTTTATGCGCTCACTTCTTTCTTCCCGGTTCCCCGCAGTCCTCCCCCTCCCCCGATTGGGTTGAGCCCTGAGAAGACAATTCCCTGTTAAAACATAACCCTGTTTTGTCTCTTCGCTCCTCCAGTCTTCCTCTGTGTCCTGTGCCTCCTGTCGACGCTGCTGTTGCCGGCCTCCTCCTGCCCTCTGCCGTGTCGCTGCGGCGGCTCGGGCGGCGCGGCGGCGGCGGACTGCGGGGGGCGGGGTCTCTCCTCACTGCCCCCACTTCACCTCCTGCCTCCGGGGAGCCGCTCCCTCCTGCTGGCCAACAACAAGCTGGCCTCGCTGGGAGCCTCGGCCTTCGTCAACCTCTCCTCTGTGGAGGTCAGGGGCCCGGCTTTTTTTATTAGTCGTTTGTCAGCGGAGTTTTTTTTCGTTCCCCCGGCGGTTGAATATGTCGATTGTGTGCGTTTTTTTTTTATGCCCTGACCTTGCGCGCTGAAACTCCCCCGGGACAGCAAGTGAGGCACTTATCCGAAGAAAACTGCAGACAAAGTGTGCTTTCGGGCCGGAAAAGTTAAGAAAAGCTGACATTTTCAAAATCCTGCAGGGGGCGCTCGTTATTAGCATACTGCGTGCAAGTTGCCATTGAAAATATAAGAGCAAAACATGGCGGATAGTTACGTGCTCAGTTACTTCTGGGCATCAGCTGGTTGCGTTGTTGATCTATGGAGACTCATACAATTAAAGATTGCATGCTTAAGGTGTAATATGTTAAAAATGTTATGTTCATATTAAAGTTTTTTGTAACAGTTCATTCATCATTTTTTATGTTTTATCCCGGACACATGCATTAATACTACTAAATCTCACTTTAATTTTTTTTTTATACGAAACATCGGCAATGTAAATCAATTATTTTTGCATTTTTTGTATGTGTGTGCTTTCTAGGAACTGGACCTCTCTAATAACTACCTGGATAATTTACCAGCTGGATTATTCAGGGACATGTCCAACCTGACGAGACTGACTCTGCACAACAACTCGCTAACAGCGATGGACAGAGATCTCTTCCAGGTACAACACCATGCACACATGCTGCAGTCTGTGAGAAGCTTGCTTAGGCCATGTTCAAGCTAACAATCACACAGCACCTGCTGCTAAATTGTGCTAAAACAGCCGAGCATTGTTTGAAATATACCATCAGATCAGGTAATACCCTTAAACACTGACGCATCTGGACACAGAGAGGAGCTTAAACCGCTGTCGATGCGCAGCTTCCCTTCCCGACTCCAGGCTCTGCTGTCTCTGTTTGGGAGCAGAGCCAACCTGAGGAAGATATACACGACTGGGATCGCGGCCAGGCTGTAAATTTGGAGTAAATTGTTTGCTAAACGCTCTCGTGCACTCTTGTACTTGCACCGAGGCGGTGCGCAGGGTGAGCCTGTGTCATGATGACTTCACCCGGGACGCTAAATCGTACAAGATAAGCCCGTCGGGCGGCGCTAACCGAGCCCCTTTGGCATCAGTGAAAGAAGCCGAGATGAGGGAGATCCACCGTACAGGCAAAGACCGAGAGCTTTGCTTTGATGTTTCTGCAGGGCCTCGGGGGTCTTCAGAGTCTGGATCTGTCCCTGAATGGTCTGTCCACTGTTCCTCTGGGGCTACTGGATGAGCTGCAGAGCCTCAGGTAGAGGTATACACACACTCTCACACTCAATGTTCCCAGGCAACACACATTACAAACAATGTGCGGGAAAATAAATGTAAAAAAAATGGTCGAATTGATACGCAATGACCCGTTTGTTCCGCTTTACTTCAGACAAACTTTTTCATGCAGTTTTCAATTACAGCTCGGGAATACAAGCAGTTCAACAGTTCACTGCTGTTGGAAAAACCTCCATTTAGTGGTTGCCTGGCTTCTAAATCTGCACCGCAGGGGAACATTTACCTTATTTGTTGTTAACAGAATTAAATGAATGAATTCGTCCCTGATCATTTCACAGGTGGCTGTCTCTGGCAGGTAACCGGCTCCACGGTTTGGAGAGGGCGGCGTTCGAGCCGCTCGCCAACCTGCAACACCTGGAACTGGGACACAACCCCTGGGAGTGTGACTGCAACCTCCGAGATTTCAAACACTGGATGGAGTGGCTGCTGTACAGAGGTGAGGGTTGGATTCTCTAGTGACTCCATTGGATCCATTTGTAAAGCGTCTTTGGCTACTTAGGAAAGCGCTGCATGAAGTGAACGTGTTACAAAGATTCGCCTTTGCTTCTGGCGGCGCAATGAGACTGCGTCGGTGAGTCGGTACCTGCTTCAACGCTCATTGTGTGTTAACCGCGTTTCTCTGCAGGCTGTTAATAAATCAGATAACGGCAGCTGCTCTGCGCTCTCTCTTATCATGTGTAAGAATCTACATTCACCTCGGCGCCTCGGGCCTCAGCTGCCCCGCTAATGAAGCATCGCTTCCCCCCCCCCCCCGCCCCCCAATCCTCGCTTCATTCTGCTCTGTCCCGCATTGCTGGGCCCGATTCTCCATCTCGGTCAGCCTGAGGTCGACACGCGACGGGAATGTGATTGAACAACCGCCAGAGCAGCAGAGGGAACGGCAAAGAGGGAATGAACGAGGAATAAAAGGCGGCGTGTGTGTGTGTGTGTCTGTGTGTGTCGTAGAAAGTGAGACAAAGTACCAAACAAGTGTCGAAAAAAACGCTGAGATAAAAGCATCTGGGTGCCTAAACGTCACTTTCCTTGGCGCCCGTCTTTTCTTTCTCTCTCTCTCATCCCTTTACACCTCGTGGTCACGCGGCTTGCAGGTAGCAGATCAACGCGCAACCTCCTCCTGACAAACATTGCGCGCGAAGACTCATTCAGCACGTGATGATAACAAAGCTGCCGCCTGTGGGAATTAGAGACTCAGATGTTTCTCTCTTCCACTCACGGCTCTGCTAAAGCCAGGCATGTGCTCTCATGAATTATAGAAGGGCTTAGTTGAGGCGATCTCCAACTTTAGGCTAAAGAGCCCAGAACACTGTGTGTGTGTGTGTTAAGTGGTGTATGACTCATCCTTGTGTTGGTACAACCACCCAACTACCTTCCCGCCCCTCTGGTTTAATTGGTTCTGCTTTACAGGCATAAGGCATTTACAAATGACCCTCTCTTGATGACCCACCCCTTTCCTCGCCCCTCCAGGGGGAACCGTGGACGCGGTGGAGTGCACGCTCCCGAAGGATCTCCGTGGGCGAGACATCCGCGGCGTGCCGGTGGAAATGTTCAACTACTGCCTCCAGCTCGAGGATGAGAACGGGGCCACGGGAGGCGAAGGGCTCCCGCGGCGGACAGGCGGGCGCCCCGCCCTGCAGCAGGAATGCTCTCAACCCCAGCGGGGCGACGCCCGTCTCTGACAACACTGGCGATGACTCCCCTTCCAACGCGGGAGGAGGAGGAGGAGGAGGAGTAGGAGGAGGAGGGGGAGGAGGCGGTGAGGCCCCACCGGATTGTGTCCGCGCCCGCTACCGGCCCGTGAGCGTGCGCCGCGCCATCGGCACGGTGGTGATCGCCGGCGTGGTGTGCGGCATCGTCTGCATCATGATGGTGGCGGCGGCGGCCTACGGCTGCATCTACGCCTCGCTGATGGCCAAGTACCAGAGGGAGCTGAAGAAGAGGCAGCCGCTGATGGGGGACGGTGAGGCCGACGGGGACGAGAGGGAGGAGAGACAGATCTCCTCCGTGGCCTAGAGGGGGTGACGGGACGCAGGGGGGGGGGGGGGGGGGAAAGGGCGGTCGACGCGTCAAAGGGGCGAGGGTCGGAGAAGCGGAGGTTGAAGGGGAAAAAAAAGGGCTCAAAGAGGACAGAGATTGAAGAGGTGGTTTTATTTCTCTCGTTTGGGCTCTCCTCCCTTCGTCCTGATACTATTTTTAGCCTTCTCCCTCTTTGCAAACACTTCACATCCACCGTATGCGTTCCGCGTAGAGCCGTGCTCACTGCAGTATCTGTTTCCAATCATCCCTCCAGCCCGCCTCGCCTACCAACCACCTACTGCTGCTGAATTTAACATTACATTGGACGAGAGAACACTGATTCAGTAATCGAACATGTCATTTGAGCTCCCAGAAGAGGCTCGCGGTGCACGCTCAGTCAGTATTTGTAAAACTGGATTGAATTTTCAGGGATTTGCGGTATGTTTGTTGTCAATTGGACCAATATTGACAAAGATGAGAACAAGTTGTTGTTGTGCCCAGCTCTCATGTGGTTTGTATCTCCCTCTCTCTCTCTCTCTCTCTTTCTCTCTCTCTCCACACATGAGCATCTCCATTGCAAAAAAAAAAAAAAACAGGGCCACAACCCCACATCCCTCGCTTCCTCCACCGAGTCACAAAGAAACAAAAGAAACAGCCAGTGTTGGAGAGCTTCGGCGAAACAAGAGGAACTAAATGGATGAACACAAAGAAAGGAAATGTAAATGGTCAAAGCCCTCTCTTTGGTTGCGAGGAGAATACTCGGGAGATTCTGCATTGATAAATTCTTGAGGCTGGTGTCCCCACAGACTTTAGGGATGTTTTACAGGAAACCGTTTTGGGTTGAGTAAATAATCAATCATGGATGGCTGGACAAATCCAATACACCAGGTCAGAGACAACGATTCGATATTTGGACCTGATTTGTTTTTTCTCTCTGGACCAATAACATCCTCCGGGTGTCACGGACCTGGAGCTCTGTTTGGGACGCTACATGAATCGTGTCAGTTCAACAGGGAACAAACCATTTGAACTGGAAATTCACTCTTATCATCACGCCGTATGTTTACCTTTTTGCTCAGACTCTTGCTTACATGATGCTTGTTTTTAGATGGCGAGCATTATCTGGATGGATTAAACGCCACTTATTGTGGTGGAAAAACATTCTGTTATCAATTCACAACCGTTTTGATGGGGGTATTGAGTTTAGGAGGACCACATACACATACTTTGCTATAAAACATTATTTTTTCATTTCCAGATTGGTTTCCCCCATCAAACGGTAACTGTTTGTGACTCTGGCATGGAAGCACTCTCTCAGAGAACCTTGTCTCCTGTCAAGGATCACAAAACGTCATGTAAGGACTAAAAAACTTCAGACTCCTGCACTTTATGTCCCTAACATGATCTCCTTCTGGCTTTTCGCTGGCCTCCTCCTTCCTTCCTCTCTCTCTCTTTCTCTCCCCCTCTAGAACAACGATTTTCCCAAAGGGATTATAACGTACAAGGGATTTAATAAAACGACGCTGCTAATGCCACCCCCTTCCCGGTCCTTTTATCGCCCCCTCCCGTCTTTGCATCGAGTGACAGTATTGGACAGTATTTCGCACTTTCTTAAAAGACTTCCCCGCCCTTCTTTCCTTTCGTCCATCCCGTGTCCCATATCGTTGCTCTTGTGTTTTTCCTTGAAAAGGTCAGCAATATGCAAACGGCTCGTCACCACGACATGAAAGCAACGATGTCATCGCCAAAGAGTCCTTCTGTTAAAAACTTAGTAACCGTCACACGTTTGAGAGGAACCTTTTGGCACCACGTGAGGTTTGCCTGCTTTGCATGGTGTTTGCATTGACGCACTAAATATTCACGTAAACATAAGATGTTTTGATGAACGGTCTCGAGAACCTGGCTGTCGTTGCATATTGCTCCCCTGCAGAGGAACCGTTGTCCCATCTCTGGCTGGAAATGAACCTATATTTATAGTGTGTTATCTTATACCTGGGTATGATGCAGAGAACTATTATTGTACTAGTCTGATATGGTGTGTTGGCCCATTAATCTCCAACATCTCTTTTGACGTGACTGTTTACAGTTTTCTGCACCAATTAATGATGGACTTCATTCATTGTGTTCATGACTTGTATGTTTTGCTTTAGTTTGAATATCTGTGTAACAGTTCGGCTGTTGTGTTTTATGGATTTGTGTTCGGTAGCCGTCACAGTTTCTGCATAGAAAGAGTTTGGCCATTGAGAACGAAAGCGTCTCCGAAATGACCTCGTTTCTAAAGTTTTTCAGGGAGAGACATTGAGAGACGGGACAATTAGTTTTGTATCCCACAAATAATCTTCAATTATGCAACAGATTTAAAATAACTTTCAGGCAGAACATTTGTGTCTTAACAATGTTGGGCTTGATTGCATTTTTTTTTAATTCATTTCACTACATCCCAAAATGATATTGTGATGATGCTGTCAATTCAACTGCTGCCTTTATGAACACTACAAAACTCCTTAAATCTGCAGAGGACCCCCCCCCCGACTCCCCCGCAGAGTGGTTGCATATGGGAATATTTGTTGGATACTGAGCTGTTCTGATGCCGAGATGCACATAACTCTTATATTTGATCCTGAATAGCAGATGAAGTGTGAACGCACTTTTTGCCACGGCGTTCACCTCCCTATTGTAAACGACAGCAAAGACGCTCAGGTGAAATGAATAATCCGCCTCTTCAGGAGGTTTGAAAGTGAATCACAGTAAAAGTCCGAAGTAAAAGGCGATGGCTAAACTCTGTCTATGAATGTAGCTCCATTGTCCTCTCAGCCCTGGTCTGCAGCTCTTGTGTTGGTGGTAGCTAAGTATCTTAGCTAGCAGAAAAAAACTTGTTCCTATAGCCTGTGTGTGCAAAGAAAAATAAATTATAGTTTGTTACGTAAAAGTGCAGCAGCCGCGATGACTGAAGGCATCCTGAAATTACACTTGTGGTGTAGCGCTAAATGAAAGCATGACTCAGTCGTGATAGCATCTCCTCCGTATCTCATTTTCTGTCTTTTGCCCTCTAAGTCCGCTCACCTTTCTCTCTTTTTCATCCTCTTCCTCCTTCACTTATCTTGTCTCAATTCATCTCTCCGTCGCTTCTCCTCCCATTATTGCTATAGTATTTTTAACCTTTGCTTCTCTCATCTCTGCCCTCTTTGTCCTTTTCTCCGCCTGGTCTATTGTGCCGCCTCCCAGCCCATTCTTCTCTCTCTCATCTTCATCCTTGTTCGCCGCTTCGCCTCCTCCTCCTCCTCCTCCCCCTCCGTGTCAAATGTCCCTCTCCATCCTTTACTATTTCCCCTGCGCTCTCTTCTCTTTCACCTTCTCTCTCTTTCTGAACCGTCTGCTTCTCAGTCGCTTGGAGCGCGTTAGCTTTATCTACACACGGCCTGTCACTTCCGCCACACTCATCCACGAGGAGTGTAAACACGCTGTTTTCGCTGCTGTCTGATTTTGGATCAGCGTCTGAAATACAAAATCCTTGGCCCTCCCATCACAGCCCGCCGGATCCGTTTTCGGATGAACACTGACACTCTGTGGTAACAAATGCAACCACAACCTTTTTTGAAGCAGCGGGCGTAAGTGACGGTAACGAGGCGAAACGAGACACAGGGAGTGAAGCGAAGGGAAGGGAGAAGTTAGGAAGAGAGAGAGAGGTGGAGGTAAGGGCGAGAGACACAGACACAATGCGCGTGTGAGTGCGTAGCTTTGTGCGAGGGTGTGTTGAAGAAATTCAAAGACAGAGACAGATGCATAACACATTGATGGCGTCTTTCCCGCTGTGGTTTTGGTGAAGTGGAGCAGTTGGTTAAAACATCCAGAAACGCAGCAAAACAAACTGTCCAATCGGTGATCGCCACGCGACGATCCACCGCCAAACTCAAAACTCATCGGGTAACAAATCGAATGAGAGATCTTCTTCAAGCCTACATCTTCATCAATACTGCACGTCTTTTGTGTGGATGAAATAGAAGTTACTTTTATGTCAGTAGTGGATAGCACATCTCTGGATTCGACAAACTGTGATATCAAAGTTCCCAAACAAGCAGAGAGAGATGAACTAAAGCAGCAGGAAGAATTTAAAAAAGGGAGTAAATTAAGAATGAGCGGCTGTTAGCAGGAGACGGAAAACATCTATTTTGAAGTCTTTCTCTCACTTCTCCGTGCTCTCTCGTCCGAGAGATTTTCACACCGAAGACAACTTCTATGAAAGCTGTGAAGGACAGATTAGCGCCTTGGAATTACGTAGACCGAAGAATACTTTTCTGCAACTTTCGATCACATTGCACAATATTCATCAACAGGTAGAGTTTGTCCACTTGGACTAGACAAATTAATATTTTGTCCATGGTGGAGGATTCATTCCATATGTATACGATGAAGATCACAAAATATAATCCGAAGTTCTGGAACATCTACCAAACACACATTGTGCTAAGATTATTGCCTCAAATGAATGGCCAATTGTTAACGTTGGAGTTGATTAATTAGTGAGTTTTGTTTTAAACTCATCATATATTCATTGTCACCCATCTACATGCAACATGTTATATCAGCATCACTATAGCTGCAATATCCGTCAAACTGTAAGATACCAGGGAGGAAAAAATACCAAAGTGTGAATAAAACAAGCCGAGCGCATCCAGCGAGCACGTCACTGACCGATCAGCGCGTCAATTAGCAACATGCTGATTGGAAAGTGATGCTGTAAGCGATCACCCGTCCAGTTAGCCAACTCAATGTCACAGACTAAGCAGTCAGTTCTACCCTTTTAAATGGGGAGAAAAGAGCAAAGTGCAAAGTGCTTTAAACGCGAAGGGAGGGGAAGTGTATCGAAACAAAAGTTGTCGTCCTACCTCCCGCGATGGCCGTTTTCTTTCCCACCGTTACAGTGACAGCCGTGGTAGCGATGACTATCCTCCCTGCTGGGTGAGCAACACACGCAATCAGCCAGAATCCACACAACTTCATCGATACACACATGTGTTAGACAAGGACGCAGGCAGGCACATCCCAAATACATAAGAGGTCCTTCCAAACATGTGCACAAGGAATATGCATGCACAGGGGGCCAAAAAGTAAAAAAAATAAACTAAATATGCTCCAGCATAATGAATGCATCATTTCTAGTGTCTGTAAACACTTCCTGTGAAGTGTTGGCACCGATTTGTCAAAATGTTTTCAGAAATACGCGGGCGACAGATTGAGTCTGACTCAGAATGTGATATTTAATAAAGTCGTGCATTCATCCCCCCTTGTGTCCATTCACGGCCGTCGTGCCAGCTACACTCATACACTCTTTGTTTTTCCCTTTGCTTGTATTTCATTTATTCATAATTGTATTATATACGTAAAACAAAATTATAGCATGCCGGTTTGACAAGCATACTTTCGGGACACAATGGGATTTCTCCGTTGATGTCTTTTTAACACTAAACATTGTATCATAATGTAGCAACAGGACGACAGAGGTAAACATCAAAGCACGTTTGTTCTTCTCAAAAGGCAGTTCTTCTACTCCGATTGCATGCTCATGCCTCAAGAGGAAAAGAGAGGAGGAGAAGAGGAGGAATGACAACGAGGGGAAAAATAAAACAGAAGGGTGTAGAAACTGCGTTGGTCAGGCTTTTCACTTCAGGAGGGCAGAGCCAGGAGACATGCCAAGTAGACGTAAAAGTTTTCCTCTACCCTCCTCCGCTTCGAGCTCCGCCTCCTCTTCGCTCAAGGTGGCGCTATAGTCGGCCTCATAGTCCCTGAATATGTCTGAACACAACAAGCTGTATCTAACATCAACCTAAAACGTGTGCGAGGCCGTTTGTTTTCATGGCCACTTTATAAAGTGTCAAAGCGTTTCAGATCCAAACACATTGTCAGGGCTTTAAATCCTCTGCAGATTAAGTACGTCATTCAGCAGCTGTTGTACGTGATGCTTTCACGCTGGGGGGAAACTATTAAGAGTCTAAAAAGCACTCAACAAAACTATGTTCCAATTGGAACCTCGGAGGGAGTCGGGAAGTGTGTTCTGTAACGCGGAGGGGCGGTATTATCAGCCTCATACTTGCTGAATATTTCAACAAAATTGCATTCAGGTCTGCGCCACTCAGAAAAGATTACATTCAAATTCCTGTCTTTTGATTCTGCCTGGCGTTTTTTTTTAAGCACTTTAAAAAGGAATTTCATTTAAGCAGCCCTCAGTAAGAAAAATGAAATGCGTTATTGCGGAGTTTCCAAATCTCCTCTTTTCTCTCACTCTCAATTTCTTCACCACATACACACATGGAGTTAGGTGTTATTGTGATGTGATGATAAATATGATGAAAGAAGCTGTTGACTTTGTCGCTAGAAAGCTACAGATTATTTTCTTAGAATTCTCAGAAACAAACATTAGAATAAACCCATATTGAATATCCAAACATTTCATGGTCAAACTCTTTGCTGGGTACAAACTTAATGAATACACAACAAAGTACGCAAAGAGGAAAAAATCCAGCCTGCTGGCCGGATAAGTGAGCCTTTCACAGAGAGATATTTGGCTTAACGGAACTGAGAAAATTGGAAATAAAAAAAAGCAAAAGTGGAAAAGTGTGTTGTCTGTCCGTGTGAGTTTGTACTTCCTTTGCATTTCCTTTACCTCTAGTCTCCTGTCTGGGCGTGTAGTAAAGAAACTGTCCAGCAGGGTACTCGGACGCCCGGCGGTACCACACTGGGAAATGGTCCAACGTGAACATATTCTCCATGTCTGTGGAGCTCAGGAAAGACCTGTGGAGGAATAAAAAATGAGCTTAAAGAAAACACTGCCGCATTATGAGGACAAAGGAACAGGTGGAAGACGAAGAAGGACGAGATGAAGAGAACATCAGAAAGATGTGAGCATAGTTGAAGAAATACAATGAAAACGAAAGACAAGAAGATTATTTTTCTAATATTAAGTGCTGCACTTGTATCAACCACTAGAGGGCGAACTCTCATCTTACTTTGATTTAACTGACTAACTGACTGTGACTATCATAAAAAAGGGTTTGACTCATTTTACTACAGTGTAAAAGATGTTGCTTGGGGGGGATAATGGTATGAATCATTTGATGTGATATCAAATGTACAAAACGGCTCTTATCCTGACTCACTTGCCAATTCTTTTCTCGACACCAGCGTATCTCTGGAACCTCATCAGGCCGGAACGGGTCCCCAAGAACGCAGTTTCTACTCCCTCTTCCATTCTGAAAGGGAGAAAAGAGAGTGAGCCATGAACAAAGGAAGGTGGGTAGATATTTGTAAAAAAAAAGTGCATGCGTGTTAATATTCACCCAGAGGTGTTGAGCATGAGAGCGGTCCAGTAGGCTTCCATGGGAGCCGTGACCACGGCATCGAATAGAGTTTGTTGCAGCAACTGTCCGTCACCTGTCGAGAGGCATAAAAAAAAAGAGAGAGAGATCATATTAATCACACAAAGGACTGCGGTCAAACATGAGGACATAAATATTTAGCGCTGGACGCGGCCAACAGTTTTGAAGATCGGTGTTTTTACACCTGAATCTGCGGTTTGTGTAAATAGAAATAATCGATCGGCCGAGATGCAGGTGTCCACTTACACTCCAGATTTGGTTCTTTGCCAGTGAGGTATTGCACCACAGCCTGCAATTGGCTCAGCTTACGATGGGCCGGGTCAATGTCTGTCTCACAGTAGGTCCTACGGGGACACGCACATCACAATAATGAAGTCCTCTCAGTCAGAGTCAGAGTTTACACCCCTTTTAATGGATGGAATCCCATGGTATCTCACCATTCACTGGCTATGGTCAGGTCTGGAGCCAGCAAGTCATGAAGACCTGAGGGGAGAAAAATACAAATAAAAAACATATGCTAGAAAGTAAGAATATTTGTATAATAAGGATGAACTAACAAAGAAGGAAGGGACTTACCCTCCTCAACAGAGACGTTTCCAGTGAAGATATACTGTCCATACCCCCGAGTCAGCACTATACCCAGACTGTCAAATACAGAGAGCTTATTTGTTTCTGACAGAAGGAATCGCATTAAGTCGACTACAATTTTTTTGCCAAAATACATCAGTAATAGTGTTACAGTAATCATTTCAAGCAGGTAGTGGGATGCTGCTGTGTTGGACACCTTAATTGATCCCGTTAAAGCTATCAGACGAACCTAAACGGCGTCTCGTTGATGATGGTGTAGAAGTAATCGTTCTTCAGGAACATCACTCTCCTCTGTGAGGGACATAAAGGATGGCGAAAGCAGAGGAAAAGAGACTTGAATAATACGAGAAAGAAATCAAATGAATCCCAACGAGATGAAAGAGAGGCTACTGGTGTGGCACATTCACCAAAAAAAACCCCCAGCGTACTCACTCCTTTATCTACAGATGCTCTCACGTCCAACGCCATCGTCCCCGTTTCTCCTCTGACCATGGCGGTCCTCAGCTGAAACAGAAACGTGTCACACTGAGCTGCACCCGTTTCAACCAAACTCACAATGATACACAGGACAGCTCAAAGAGAGAATCCGATGAGACAGAGGTGTGTGTGTGTGTGTGTGTGTGTGTGTGTGTGTGCTGCTTACTTTCTCCTCGGTGTCTTCCCATTCCACCTCCATCAGATCGACACTGTTGTAGTTGGGTTTTGGCTTTAACCTCTTTCCCTCTTTATACTGTCACAAACAGAGAAGAAGAAAAAGTCCTCAGGAACAGATTCCATATTCTCCCGCTTGGTTAATTGGCAGCCGAAATCATTTACAATACAATATTTTTCTGTACCAGGGGGCGCAGGTCGGGGTGAGATAAGATGTAGCCGTTGTTGGTGATGAGGAAAGCGTAACCATGGACACCCAGCTGAAGAGACACAAAGAGGTGAGGTGAGGACACCCAACACACGACGCGCTCAAGAGCAACAACACGGACATGTGATGATTGACATTATGTCATGACACATGCGCTGTGAGGAGTTTACCTTGTATCTTGGCGCTAATCTCATCAGTTCCTTCAAGGCCACATCCGTTCCCACCACTCCCAGCAGGATCCCATGTGACAGCTACACGAGACACACGGCAGCTTCGTCAATTGCACAATTTCAGAGGACATCTTTTGAGGCCAATTGTGTCGTCGGTGATTGAAAATGAATATTTACAGTCTCTTTTTTCTTGCTGAACACAGGCATGGCCACGGAGGTCATCAGGAGCAGGCTTTGGGCCTGACTGTTGAACAGCTGCGGGACACAAATACGTAAAGAACAAGACACAATGAATTACTGCTCCTTGGTTTTGGAGTTAGTTTTATTATGAAAAAAGGCAGGTCACCACTTTTTTCAGAGGTTAAAAAAAAACGTTTAAAGTATTTAAAGAGCATCGACTAATCTAGGCTAGCTAACGAAAGGATAAGCTACGCTAACGTTCACATTTTAACCCGCGGAGGACAGTTACTGTACATGAAGAAGAAACTGATTATCATAGATACTACAGTACACACTGTATTCTATGTATTTTATTAAGAACGGCGCTACTTCAAAAAGAGAAGTTACACACTAAAGCGCTACGATTACCTCTTTCGTAGTTGGCAACTGAAGGTGAAGATGGAGAAAAGACGACAACAAGCATGAAATGACAATGACCACATATGACGCGCGCACCGAAATCTGTGACCCGTCAGGAATTGTGACCCTAGAGGGCGCTGTTGCACATCGTCTGCTCGTGCTTGCTAGAAATGGAGGGCGAAGAAGAGCGCCTACGCAAACTGCGTAAACAGGAATGTACTGTTGAGAAAAGAAAGAACTGAATATTTAATGGGTCAGCACGAAGTTGTCAAAATGTCTGACCCCACTGTAACTGCTTAATAAAGGAGTTAACATTTTCTGGGGTCATCGCTTCACGTTACTCTGGGCACATGTTTTCTTATTTGGAACATGGGTCACAGATTTCGGTGCAACACCGGTACAGATGGAAATAATAGGAGGCAGTGAAGTAGCTTAAGGCAGTGTCGATAGCAACGTTTCAATGTGCCATATGTACTGCGGCACATGTGTGTATATTTGAAAAGATCATATTGCAAGTCAAGAATACGTCATATTATGCTGTACAGCAATGACTTGCAATATGATCTTCTAAGGGAACGTTCCCTTAGCGGCCCTCTCACAAAGCTGCATGGTACTTCAAAAACAACCTTAACTTCCCAAAAAATGTTATTATTTTAAAAATGTGCAATTAATAGCCCATTTCAAAGGGATAAAAGAATATATATTTGTCTCTTCGCCATTAACTATTGCACATATTAATTCAGGTCCCATAGTGGTCCGTCAGAATGGGAAGGTACATCATTCTAAGTAAGCATTCAATCATCTAGCAACATCCCAGCGACTACAGACAACACCATAAAAGCTGTCTAACCACCACCAATTTCAGGCCTGATAATCGCTGCGGAAATTGCCCTGTAACAACCTGGCAACCACCTAGCAATTTCTCTTTTCTAAATAACACCCCATGTGAGACATCCGTAGGCGACGGAGAGCATTTTAATGGATCACTTGCGAAAGTAATTGCGCAGCTATCCTGAACGAGCCGGACCATGTGATCAGGTAAGCCAGGTAACATTGATGGTAGTGAGCACATGGGAGAAGCAGACTGACCACGCTGTCCATGTAGGCCTCGGTCCAGATGATGTCGTGGTCGTGGTTGATGACCATCGGTCGGCTGAGAACATGCAGGTACTCCATGACGTTCTCCTGGACGTCGGCCAGTGTGGAGACGTGTGTGTAGTAACCTGGATGGACACACAAATGCACACATGCATGACGCTTGTATCACTTAACGTGGAGGAAATAACTGGGATCTTTGAGTTTTAGCTTTCAGCATTTTTGTGTCATCTTTCTGCTTAGGGAATTTGGGTGGTACATTTAGAGGAATAAACTAATTTATCCGACTTCAGAAAACGTCGCACTCTAAAAGCAAACAAAAACAACACTTGAACATCCCATAAATTCCAACAGGCTTTTAATTTGTTTTTTAAAGCTCGGCGCAGTGTGCCGTTTATGGCATTTCTACAACTGGGAAACAATGACGTCAATGGGATACCTGCAGCGAAGCTGCTCACTGACAACAGGCTACTGAAGCACTGCCAGGTACGAATGTGTGCAACATTTTCCCATTTTATAATGCCTGCACAACAGTTTTGGTGTGGATACCATCAGGTAGACACGCTCCCTCAACTAAAACTGTGTTCAGGCTTTTGCAGCAACGTGTGTGTATTTTTTTGCAGACATTTTGTTGCTGGCAGAGGCGTGCGCCACTTTACGCAACAGAAGGGGAGTGCACCTGTTACCGATTACACACAGAGTCACGCGCGAACATGTGAGACTGTTTTGGTCACGGTTGTCCTCGCGGTGTGTCTTTGTTGATAATCAGGTATTTAGTGAGGGGATTTTTTGATGTGCACAGAGCAGGATAAAGTGATTATTTTCAGGTCTGAGCTGCTGCGTGACCCCATGTAATTCACATGAGGGCAACACCTGATACCAAGGCCCGAACAGCACCACCTGGGCACAACACAGAAGGCCAGCAGACCTCTTACAACACAAAGGGGGGGGGGGGGGGGGGGGTGTTGTCTTATTCAATACCAAGCAATTCATTGAAGTCGTCCAAACCAAACTTTTTGTGACAGAACTGTGGATTCAAGTGAGCCGTTCGCGTCAGAAAGCAGACTCCTGACTGATCGCTCCCTTTTATACCCTTGTTGTTGCAGGCGATCCATTTAACATTTTCAGCAAACGTCATCTCCCGTCCAATCAGGTAGGTGAAAACTCGAACCTGGGGAGACAATAAAGTATGTGGTGAGAAAGGGGGGGAAACGCCGCCTGTTTGTTACCTCAAACTGCTTTAAATAGTGACTGTCAGTGATTTGTTGTTCACAGCGTGTTACGCTGTGGTCCGTTTTTGTGTGCGTGTCTGTGTGTCGTACCCGTCGTTCCGGCCAGTTGAACTCTTCAAAAACACTCTGGAAGTCCTCCATGGCTCCGTCTGTTATCAGCATGATTGCCTGGTTACACAGGCTGCCCTGGCCCAGCGCTGCAGCCTAAACACACACACACACACACCCACACACACACCATTTGTGTGTCGTCAGAGTGTTTCACTACAGACCTGTGAATGTTGGCCAAGATCCAGCAGTTGCTCCGACTGCACAAACCTCATTGAGGATCTTGAAAGACTCCTTCATTGCGTCTTTGACTTTGCCCTCGCCTTTGACATGTAGCCCATCCACCAGTAGCTTGAAATGCTGCGAGACGGACGCACAACATATGGACACAGAAATTGTCACTCGGTGGATGCGAGAAAAAAAGGGAGAGAAAGATCCTATGGGAGCGAGTCAAAGAGGAAAGAGGACGGATTATTCATCGGCTCAGTGCCACACTGACCCTAAAATCCCTAAAACACATTGGGGCAATGAGGATCGATCAACACTTAGGTACAGAAAACATACACACACAAGCACTATGGCCACATTGTTGTGACTGGGATAGACGTAGCGTTCCTGTAACTGTGAATTGTTGGTGTGATATTGTCTAATATGACAATGAGAGAATTTGGAAACATTAAGCTTTAATTTGAGGTTGACTTTGGGGCCTTGGAATGAAAAAAAAAATCTTTTAACGTGGGAATAAACACGGCAAATAGTTGGTTGGTGATGTCGAAGCTCTTATATAACAGCCACAGAACTGAGTTGTCATGTAAACGTGTTTGTGCGTAAGTGTGTCAGCCAACATCTGTAAGCCTCGCTCTGTTACAGCATGCCTCCAGGCATTAAACCAATCAAATCCCCAGTTGACAGGTCACGTGACCTACTTAATATTGTCAGCGGCCTCGCGACCTCACCTGATCTGCGATGACGAGGGAGGGGAGTGAAAGTAGGGCACACATCCAACACACAACGCACAACATTCACACCGAGGCAGACTGGGCAGACGGTGCAAACGAAAAACAGGACAACGGATAATAAAAAGCAGGAGTGAAACAATGGGACATTTATAATGTTACACGCCTACTTGTTAATTACAAAAACGAAAAGGAGAGATTTGGAGGATTAAGAGTGCAAAGAGGTCATGGCTTTTTGTGAAGGAGGCGATTAAGAGGAGACTGAAGGCGAAGGAGGAGAACGCAGCGGAAGAAATAGCCGTATTCTTAGAAAGAGATGAAACACAAATGGTTTCTGAGGACTTCTAAGCAAAGTCGTCTGACGGCACAATGTATTTAAGGGATTAGTGAGATAACAGCCTGGGAGGAAAAGGTGAGCGGTGTTTAGTTGAATCAATTAGCTGTCTATCTGGTGTCTCCACTATGTGTGTGTCTGTCCGTTGTGTGTGTTACCTCTCTGTTGTCCAGATCGGCTTGTACCAGCGTGCCCTTGAAGCAGGGCTCCACGTAGCGGACATAATCACTGTACTGGAGAGAAAAAAAAACAAATATGTCACCCAACATGAACAATAACATGATTGTAACAGGTTCAAGTTGTGTTGCCCTTTAATTAATCCCTAAATAAATCCCCTACTTAAATCCTTAATATCACCAAAGCCTCTAACTACGTTACACTTACTTCCTCCAGTCCGTATGTGAACCTGTGGAAAGAGTCTATAAGAATGTGGGTGCTATATTATTATATATTAATTTAATAATATATATATTTTTTCTTCCGAGAGTAAGTTGTGTGCATGTATGAGCAGGTCTTTTAGGTTTTATATTTCATCTTCGGATAATATGAAAAATATTTTCACTGTTATGTCAAATTACATACAACTGGTATTAAAACTCTAGCAATTGTTTTACTGCACGGTCAGTTCATTGAACGTGTCTAGCTTTAACTTCTGTGTAAAAAGAGCTTAAGGGCAGCGGATTTGGAGGGGCCGTATGATTACACACGCAGTAATACCAGGATAAACCATGCTTATTAAACTGATTTGGAGCGGTAGAGCCCAAATCCCCCCAAAAAAACTAAAAACAAAAGGAATTTTGAAACTTTAAAGTCACTGAAAGCTCAAATTCTGCCGCGGACTGAGCGCTCAACGCGTGCACTCACCGCCACGATGTTCACAAAGTCATTTTCCCCCAGTGTGTCCAGGATTGTGTTGATCGTGTGTTTGGCTATGGTCAACCTGAGCCCCTTCATGCTGCCACTGACGTCCACCACGATGACCACGTCTTTAGGGGAAGTGGCGGCCTGGATGTACCTGGAAAGAGACACAGAGGCAGACTTCTTTCTCTTTATTGTAACACAAACCAAACGTCGCTCAGGGAACAAATCCGGTAATCTACGGACAGACAGAACAGGCCCAGTTTAAGCCTGATCCTTTTTAAGTTCTTTCTGACTTCTTGGAACTTGATGTACGATGGACCAAACAGTAATCTTTTCTCTTGATAGATCTTTTGCAAGGAAGCAATGGGGCTTGTGTACATAATAACACAAATGCTGGTTTCAGTCAATTGATTCTGCAGGCGACCTTGCCAGTGGAATGAGTGACACCTGAGCTCATAGAGTAACTTGACACAAGCTAAATGCTTGAAAACGTCGTCACAGCGTTTGACAGTTCCGGTCACTGATTCATGAGGCTGAACAACAAGACTTCTCTCACCTCTGCAACTGGTTCATGCAGTCAGACACACCGAAAAGCCATGGAGGCTTATTGGGAGTGTCAGGGTGGAGGCACGTATCCTTACCAGTTCCTATTCCTGCAATCGAAGGTGACCACACCATTTTCATCTGGAATCCACTGGATCCCTGGAGACAGGAGACAAGTGTGGAGGTTTAACAAAGGCGGCTGACCGGGCGTGTTGACAGATGGACAAATGAGATGAGATCGAGTGAGTACAAATGAGATGAGAGCGACTGAGTACAAATCCAGGGCTAATTACTCACACACACACACACACACATCCGTGCACACAGGAGAGACTAAAACCAGCAGCCATATTGTGGCTGAGAGTGAGTCATCCCGTTTGGCGGACGTGGTCAGTTGCTGTGCGAGTACATTGTTTGGCTTCCGTCGCCCGCAGCATCCGCTCACGTCGCGCTCACGGCGGTGACGACACACGCGAGGGGAAACGTGCGACCGAAGACGTTTCGGGATGCACGGGATTGTCCTGGATGTAGGAGGGGCGCGTACCTGGGTACAAGCGGAAGAAGCCTGAAGCGCTGCCAAAGTACTGCCAAGTCAGAGTCGGATCTTTCTGGAAGTTATCGATGAACACGTCGTTCAGAGCCTCAGACATGTAGACTCCGTTCAGAATATCTGGATCTATAGAGAAATAAAGACATTGGTATTCCCCTGGTGGTCAGATGTATATCCTAACATGTGTGTGCGTGCGTGTGTGTTCAAATTCTCCACCTTTGTTGTAGACATTAGTAGGGACTTGTATGTTACTCAGTTGTGTGTTGACCGGCAGTTTGTTGAAGTGTTCATTCTTCTCCAGAGCAAAGTCTCCCCCCAGTGCCAACGGGTTCCCGTTGCCATCCAGCGTGTTGATCAGCATGGAGTTAAAGTATTCAAACTAGACAGAAGAGTAATGTTTATGTTCAACACAAAGCAATCTGTTCCACAACCAGAACCCCTTTGACAGAGCGACGGCGGTGATGGAAATAATGCAGGACCGTCTCGTACCATCAGCGTTTCGTTGTACTGGTGGTAAAGGTCGGCGTCCTCCGCTGCTTCCGCCAACCTCTGTGATACAACGACACCAACCTTTTTACCAACCAAACCTACAATTAGATTTTCAACAAGCACGCGTGCAGAGGAGCGCGCGTTAAGATGACTATCGCGTATCGTTTTAACACAACGCGTCATTATGCACCTTCACAGATTTCATCTTCCTCCCGAGCATCTCCTCCATCTCCTCGGCAAACTTGATTGCAAGCTCCTCTCCTCCCACCTCCTCTATCTTCACCGCTGCCTCGATGTCCTTGTATTTCTTTAAAAGAAAGACACAGCTGGCTCATTAACAGCGGCGCAAATAACTGAGAACGTGAGAAAATGTGTCATGCACTAAAACAAAAAAGGGTTACGGCTACATTAATACATTGCTCCTGTTTGACATGTCTTCACATTTGAAAGTCACAATGGGAGAAAAAAACCCCAGAGACAATCGGATAAACATGGAAGTGATGTTGGTGTTATATAATTATACATGCGCACACACAGACAGACGCACACGCAGCACGCATTCACAGTCGCAGTGCAGACGAGGGTCGTGCCCTGACATCCTCCGCTCCCCAGACCCCCGTTTCTAATCTGCAGCATGACAGAGGGACGCCACAAGACAACCGTCCCGCTGCACATGGCGCCTCCCGACTGACATCTGTGCGTGTTGTAAAAGTATCATTGTGTGGCTGCCAGTGGCTTGTGTGTGTGTTCACTGGGCTATTGAATTAACTGCAGTTACGTAATTGTAATCTAATGGATGCTGTGCTGTTTCTTCGAAAGGCTCATTTCCGGGCGCGATGCTAAAACCACCAGACGCGGCGACAGACGGCGTGTTTACAGTGAATTCGGGACGTATTTTGGACATTGGACTTTATTTATTGCGGGGAGATAATTGCCCTTTGTTAACAATGTGACGTGGGTGACATTTGTCGAGGAAATTGACTCGTTGGTTGCAAATCCCCAGAAACCAGAGTCCAAGAGAGATTTCTGACGCAAATATTGCTATAATATAACTTGGTGAGGAAACTATTTGTCATTCAAAATGACCTTCCAAATAGTTTTACTTTACAGATGATGCTTCTCAGTTTCAGAGGAGAAGCAGTCAGATAGATAAGAGAGACAAATAGATATGAGTGAGAAACGGTACGATAAAGAGCTCTGTAATGAAATTAAGCACAAAAAAAACCCTTTCAAACTAAATTAAGCTCCAAAAGTTTCTGTATTATCTTCAAATATAAACTCAAACAACTCAATATCCCTCGCGGTTTACTCGGGTCACTAAATGTTCCACAGATAAGGAGAAAGCCATCGATTAGATGGAGGTGGGAGATTAATGGCTCCTTGTTGCCGAGCTCATGCTAATGCACTCTGCGGTTTTTACACATCACTGACCAAACAAAAGGATAAAGTGTGCATCCAGGAGACACACATGCACACACTTCTTTTGCTGATGGTGTTACTCCAGCAACGGGTATCGTTTCTACCAGAATGACAACTCCCACTACACCACCATCACTTAATGGCTGTCAAATTGTGGTTCCCAGCAACTAAACATTGATTTTTTTTTACATTTTTTTTTTTTATCTCAGGTTAATCCAGTCTCTAACACAAGCACAACATTTTTTCTTTTTTTTTGGGAAGAAATCTTCAATGAAGCTATAAGTTGGTGATTGGCACAGCTCTATCGGTCGGATGTGCAGAAGATGCATGTACGCTGTGGGGAGAGATGGTCAGCACGTCTCACAGTGTGTTTGTGCGCGTGTGGCAGATGGCGAGAGCGCCTGCTAGGTATTCTACAGGGTGGCATGCTGAGGAAGAGCGTACATCCTAATTACTAAAAGACACACACGCACGCACACACAAGCATACCCCCCCCCCCCCCCCCCCCCCGCACCTCCGCATCCCTGTCAGTCTCTAAGGTAAGTCACACTAATCCGAACAAAAGGGTCAAATTCGACTGGGTTCACTGAGCCAACGTATGTACGCAGGACGTTTAATGCGTGTGCCTGTGTGTGTCAGTCGCGGTCCCATTGGACAACGGAGCGAAGGGAGGGGGGGGAGTACCGTCTATTTACCAGTGAGTAAAATGTACGTCTCAGTTTATTTAAGTTCTTGTCTTTGTATTTTCTGAAATGCCGGCAACCAACTTCCTCGATTTTCAAATCAAATGCATCAAATTGAGACGCGGCATTCTGCGTCTGTGTTTCTGTGTGTGTGTGTGATGTTATGGCTCACCTTCTGCAGTAGTTTAGCTCCGGAGTATCTGGCGGACAGCGCAGATATCTCTTTGCCAAAGGCCACGGCCCACGTCTGCACCCTGCGCACAGACAACACATGATCGGTGACAGATAATCTTTGAAACAAATGTAATAACTTAAAAGGCAAAGCAGGTTTACTTGTGTAGTAAAATCAGTAACATGGGGCTTTTCACATCAGTGCAGCACCAAAGATGATACACATCACATCACATCACACGGCATTTGGCAGCCGCTTTTATCCAAAGTGACTTACAATAAGTGCATTTCAGCCATGGACAACGCATTACTAAATGATCCGTTGACCTTATCTTAAAATATCCTCAGTTCCAACTTATCAACCCTTTAAAAACAGTGGCTTAATAAAAAGGGATCTCAAATGAATTGCTGACATACAAAGCATGATTAAAATGCATTGCAATAAGCTGCATAAAAAGCATTATGAAGTAAATGTCCAAATTGACTTCATGAGCAATACTCATTTTATTTTAGCTTAAAAACAGTTGAAGCCCTTTGCTAAATTACCCTCGTTCCAAATCATTTCACTTGTGTATCGCCTGCAAAGCATAATAAAACAAGCTTCATAGCGACAGGCACACACGTGTGCAGCCATTATGAAGACAAGTCCCAGTGCATTCCGCAACAATAGATTAAAACCGATTACTGTTGGTGACAGTGGAAGCTCACAGTGCACCAGGTCAAGAGGTTACCCCGCGCTCGACAACATGCCGTAATTCAACCGATCCTTCATGTGAACGCAGTCAAGGAGAGCTACGAGAGGTTAGAGAGTAGACAGGATGTGACAGATGGCTCGAGCGACGGGGGGGGGGCGGCCAGCTCGCTGCTGGTCAGCATGCAGGGTTGCCACAGTTCTAACCTACCGGGCTTAAAATAGTGCTTCAACTTGTTGGAAACGCGACTGTGGGTTCGTTCTAACGTGTGCCGATTAAAGACGTGGCGTAAAACACCAGCATGAATGAATCAGGTGACTGTGACTGTCGTAAGTTGAAATGTCCGGACGCTGTTTAGAGAGCGACGCTGCCGTGACGCTGCGATGCCACGTGAAAGGCCGAGCGACGGGCAGATTAAGGCCGAACTCACCACCGGACCGAACAGAACGCAGGAAATAACTCGCCACGGTCTTGCGGTGCAGGCAGCAACAGCTCTCTGCGCAGCATGGAAAAAGTTGCTCATCTTCTCAATAGTTGCATAGTTGTTGCTCAGGATTTGACCTTCCCGGGCCTGAAAGGAGCCAGAAGGACCCGGCCGCCGGACCTGTCACCGCGTCCAAATGAAGCATTTCGGGCCTTCGCTGGCTCGCTGAACTCTGCTGACCTCTGCTGACCTCTGCTGACCCCGGGAGCTTCAAGCTCCCTGGCCCAGCGGCCCGCTGTCTGAGCTGTGTGAGGTCAAAAACGAACACAGGTCCTGCACAATCCACCGTGGCTTCCGTGGTCTTCAGTGCAACGAACGCGGTGCCGTGCTCTCCGTTTCCCTGCACCCTCTCAACCCTCGTTCACGCACTCAAACACACAAGCACACACAGTTAATAGGCTGTCGTGGCCTGACAGCACTGCATCGATCGGTCGGTGTTTTTAGTCAGCAGGAGGTTTGAAAGCTTTTCAGGGAAAAGCGCTTTGTCTGGTATTTGGACATCAGACATACGCAGCGTTTCATTCCCACAAGAAAGAAATGAGGGGGGGAGAAAACAAACCATTTGTCTCACAAAGTGAATATTAAAACTGTAATAAGCCGACGCAGAGACAGGCTACCTGCCTGTCTGGACTGGTCCACATGCTTCTCGCTTCAAGCTGTGATTACTAACAATAGCCACGTTCTTTGTTTCAGTTCACAGCGGACATTTTTTCGAGGGGAGTAGCTGTAAAAGGAAGCGCTGAAGGAAGGGACTGTCCAGCCTTACGGACCAGCTTTCGGAGCCTTGGATGAGAACTATAAGGTCGTTGGAAAACCATAAACTTTTAGCTCGGATCATTTATTCACTGTAACGTTTTCTTCCCACAGTTACCAGCTCAGGCTTTAAGCACACTGGTAAGCTTCATGTTAAAGTTGGCCACTAGGACAATTTTATAATGATGAAATCTTAATATTACAGACCTACAAAGTAGCACAATTAGTCCCAAATGGTAAAATCGCTGCAAGTCAGTAAAGCATTAATAGATAACATTACAATCTTGGTTTTATTTTAGCAATCATCAACACACTTGGCTGTGGGATTGTTTGGCAGTTAGCTGCACCTCCATCTCATCACAGGTACCAATGTGGCCCATATTGTGTCTGTGTGGAGCCGTCAGCCAAAATAGAAGAAGCATAATTCACCCATCCATCACAAAAAAAAAAAAAAAGGAGAACGCAACATGCCCCCCTTGACTCACTTGTGTTTGCAAGGCAGCACATCGCAATTCTTTGTAAGAGTAAGGATGCAATCGCAGCGGCCGAGTGAGTCTGTGTAATGCAAACCAATGAGATAAACATACTGCAATGGAGCAATAACTTTTTGTGGTGTGAAAATGAATCATGTGTAAAATTAAACCGTGTGGTATAAATATGCCTATTTACAGCTGTCACATTCAAATCTGACAGAAACGGTCGTGGGTGAGTTATTCTTTTTTTTTTTTTAGCGCGACTCACGTTTCTGGTGAGAGCTTCATCTGGCCTTCGACCATCAGGCACAGCGAGCTGGAGAGGATGATCCACACCGGCAGAATCAGCCTCCCCCTGCGCGGCCCACTCCTGCCCCCTCCACCGGCGCTCCCGCCGCTTCCTCGGGTCCGCCTCTTCATCCCTGCGGCTGCCGCCATCCGCATCGCTCCGCCAATTGTTGCACGCTGGGGCCGAGAGAAACATCGGTAAATTAGGACAGAGCAAAGTCAGATTAGAAGCGCTCGGCGTCACACAGTGCGCTCACGAAGAGAGGGGAGGCCGTCTGCTTCGTGGGAAGCGCTTTTCAGGGAGCTTTTAGGTTGAAAAACACTACGATGCGAGAGATGGAGGTCAAGCAGAACGCCGGAGCTGCAGCCCGTTAAACCTAAATTGTGATAAAAGCTGGAGGAATCTACACAGCTGAGCAGTAGGAGTGATGATTCTCTGTGTCACGTGAAATATTGACTGCAGATTGCCCAGTTGAGCAATGACATCGTAGCACGAGGACGTCGCCTGGTTCAGAAACGTCAGGGGAAATTAAATCACTTCTTGTCAACTTGCCTGAAAAAGTAATCCAATCCACATTCATGCACGGCTCATAGTTATCGACCCTCCGGAGACTTGAAAAGAGGCAAACCTTGCAAACGAGCGGCCTAAAAGACGCGAGGATCCGCGGCGACATGTGGAGGATCCGCGACGCTCCGAGGCCTGCTCAGGAAAAGCAGAGGATCCAGAAAAGCTCAGGTGAGACATCCGACGACAGCGAACGCATGTCCTCCTCAGAGCATTCTCCGAATTAAGGCCCAACTTGGCTTCGAGGAGAAGACACCGAGAAGCCAGAAGTCCGCGAGTGGGAAGATTTTTAAAAAAGCTACTCTTCCTCTTACGCGAAAGATGGAAACAATCCCGCGCGCCGCTGTCCAGAAAAAGAGCGCTGTTCAAAAAGAGCGCAAGCTGGAGAGCCAGAAAGTGGGTTGCAGGAAGATTAAAATACGTGGAATTTCTCAGATGGATTACACACTATGCCATGTGGTCAGAACTGCACAAACCACTCCCTGTGGGCCTGGAGAGAAAGTTAAAATGTGACTTGTGTGCGATCGGTGATTTTGATGTCAGCTTAGCCGGTCGCCGCGCCACACAATGGAGTCTGGAAAGCTGTCGTCTCCCGTGTCAAAGGTCACATCCGAGCACCGGGAGTCACAAAGGAGTCCCTCCATGTCCCCTTACAACTCTCTCCCCGCACCTTTTAATCCTATTACTGCTGCACTCATCTTCATCTCCTCTCCTCCATGCTGCCTCTCCTCTGGTCCAAAGGATGCTGGGGAGGGGGGAGAAGACAACTCGTCCCGGTTGAACTTTTGTCTCCGCTGGCTTTCAAGTGTTTGTTTTTTTTTCGCCAGAAAGCGAGGTGTCCCCCGAGCGGATCCTTTTCCCGCTGGCCTCACATCCCGGCTTATCCGAACGGAAAACAAGCAGCAGTGGGACACGGATACTCCACGCGAGAGATGGAGCAAACGGAGGATGGAGCGATAGTGGGACTTCCTCTCCCTCTCCCTCTCTCTCTCTCTCTCTCGCTCTCGCTCTCTGTATCTCTTCCTGCTCTGCGGGACCAGTTTATACCATAATCCAGGCAGGATTAAACCCCTCCTCCCTACATCCCCTCTTTTTCCTTCTCCATCCCTCTCGCTTTCTCTCTCTCTCTCACACACACACACACACACACACACACACACACATGCGCGCACTCACATTAGCACAAATACCATCTCCCTCTCTTGCCTTTATTGTCTTTCTAACGCTCTTTGACCTGCTGTCATCCAAGTCCTGCTTTCACTTGTGTTTCTCTTGTTCTTAATCCTTCTCACCGGGAATTATTTCACCTGCTGTTTTCTTCTTCTTCTTCTTCTTCTTCTTCGTCTCTCCTTCTCGCTTTGCTTGATCAATCTGTGTGTCTGCTTTTAACTGAGAAAGAAAATGGATGGAAGAGACGGCGGCTGTGGATGAACAGAGGTCATCTGTCTTTGGGGGAAGAAGGAGGAAAGAAAGAAAGAAGGAAAGGAAGAAAGAAGGGAAGGGAAGAGAGTGAAAGAAAAACAAAAGAAGACAAATGGCAGCAAAAGAGAATTCAGGAAGAAAAGAGTGAAAACAAGAGTCCCGGCGGGACGGTTGTAGTTGCATCAGAAGGTAGTGAGAATTTGTGGAGGAAGCTGGACTGAGACAATTCTATAACATAAACACACTGAGACACCTAGTGGACTCTTATTGCCTCACACGATTGTCCATAGACACACGCACGCACACACACACACACACACACACACACACACACATGGTGCTATAACAGCCATCTTATAACCTCTGTAAGTCTGTTTTCAATTTGAAATGAAACAGGCCATTCATTTCTGAAGCTGATTGATGAGAACTGTGATCTCCCATTCATTTCATCCATGTTTAAATGTCCTGTGTGGTTTGTCTCCCAGGGGTCTCCCACAGGTTTGGGATTTTGTTGCTGACCGTGTCGGAGTGAAACTGTGAGGCAGCGGACACTTTTGATCACGTACCTTGTGTTTCTTTGCCTAGTCCAAAAGCACAGAATGGAACAGCCCAAAAGACAATTTAAACAAAATGAGAGCCAAAGCAGAGACTGGTGGGACCATTGAGCGTAACATTTAACCAAATACCAGGGACACACAGTGAGATATACAAACTCGCACCCACACACACACACCCACACACCCACACACACACACACACACACACACACACACACACACACACACACACACACACACGTATATCCTTTTGCACGTACACACTCCCCGCTGTTATGGTCAAAATCTGCCACACAAATGCAGTTGGATTAATGACATGAACGGTTAAGACACTGACTGACATTTGCTGACGCAAACACACACAAAAACACACGCATGCATGCACATTCTACTTATGTACGGTATAACAGCTGTCGGACTCCCCCCCCCCCCCCCCCACTGACCCAGATCACTGACCGTAGGGATGAGCCCCCCCCCCTCCTTCCCTCGATCACGGACAAACTCTTGATTTCAGCAGGAGCAGGAGTCTGATACCAAAGTTACTCAGAATGTGCAGCAACATAAAAAGACGTGGGTTGAAATAAGTCTGAATTATACCAGACGTGGTGCAGATGCTGCTTTGTAAAACCTCATGGTCCGTTGAAGGATTATTTGTATTCAGCGGTGGTGGAAAAGCATTAAAGTTTAACACAATAACATTCTGCAAATAAAATGTACATGTCATGTACGTCAAGAACAAAATGAGAATGTGAATAAATGGTTCTATTGTCTGTAGTATTTTTACAATATATTACTTCACATCCCTTATTTCTCCCAATGAATGTTTGGACGTTTTTAGAACACTCATTTTTCCATTTATGTCTCTTTTTCATCACATCAACAACAAATATCTAAATGGATACATGAAACTATGACCCTTTTCAGCCTCAACCCCAAACGGTGCGACAGACGGACAAAGAAGGAGGACTCACCTGTGTCCCTGCAGGTCCAACCCGTCTCGTCCTGTGGGAGACTGTAAACAGTGACCCGAAGAATGACGCTGGGAACGAAAATTAAAAAAAACCCGTAACCATTAAAAAAAAAAGCAATATTGGTCTGTTTTAATTTGATACATCACCTCTTGAACTTGAAAAGTAAAACCAGTTAATGCGGATCACGTCCTCCATTTGAGAATACAGTAGCAACAGAAGTGGATTGGACTCCCTGAACGAAAAGAAGGCCCCGCCTCTCTCGCCAATGACACACACACACACACACACACACACACACACACACACACACACACACACACACACACACACACACACACACATCCCAAAGTCATTGATTAGTCCAAGTCAGGGCTAATAGTCAGCCCTTAGATTTGGCTCCATCAGCTAAACCAGTGGTCTGGAACCTGTGTGTGTGTGCGTTTGTGTGATACACATACTGCCCTCCTAACACAATACGTTACAGCTTATTTTCGGAGCGTACCACAGCCGATTCCGGTTTTGGGCTTAAATCGCCTGCTTATATAACACTCGTCCTGATGTTGAGGACCGCGTGCGGCCGTTTGAGCAGAGGAAGCAGGAAGGAAAGGGAGAGGCGACCAAAATTCCACTACTTTAAGAATAAAAAGTGAGGCAGCAGATTGATTGGACTGGGGTCGTTTCACACGGCGTTTCCTCCCCTTGATCGGCTGTGGAGCCATTAACAGCCGCGACGACAAGACCAGTTAGTACTAACGGACCCGTGGGATTGGCCACACAAAGATATCGACGATATTATGCAACACCCAGGGAGGGTGTATTAAAAGAATCCCACTGTAGGCCTGTATGCCATGGGGAAGTTCCTAAAGTGACAGGTCATTATCGCCCCTTGTCGCGAGTGTCAGCGGTTGTCACGGGAGACCAGCTGACGACTTCATGCAAGGGGGGGGGGGATTAGTCCATCAGATCGTCAATGAATCAGTGAGAGTTATTCACGTGTCGTTTGGTCGTCAGTACATTTGCTCAAGAGACATTTAGTGCCGACGTTGCACGCTGACAAAATGACATTCACAAAAAGGTACATGCAACAAAATGCATTTAGTTAAAAACTCCACAGCAGCCGCTGGGTGGGCCTCTTTGTGACGCGTCTGCTCAAGCTTAGCGGCTGCTGCGCTTTATTGGCTCGTTCCGAAATGTGTTGATTTAAGTTTATTAGAGTTAATTGGGCTTGCTGGATGCAAGCAGGATTAGGTTAATTGGGCTTGCTGGATGTGTAAACAAGCAGATGATTAATCACTGCAGACGTTGTGTCACACTATTGATCGCGGCGCAAGAAGGCGACATTAACGCAATAGCGAGTGTACGTTTGTTGGGGTTAGTGTCACTTAAAGCTGGATCAATCTTGATTAATAACTATGGTAATAAAAATGGGAATAACAGTCAGCCATGCAGATGCAGGGAGACAACAAAAAAAGACTAAGTTTGAAAACATTTAATATTCAATTAAAATATATATATTACAGTTTATGTAAGGGTGAAACAGTCCCGACTAAAAGAAATAAAAACAATTAAAAAAAATGTTCGCCTGCATTCTGATGTCTCACAATGTTTCAAATGACAAAAAATTTGAAAAAATACTTAACGAATAAGAACGGAAACTGACAATAACTAGATATGCTGTATAAGAATGGATTTGTACTTCTCCGTTAGTTGTACATGTATTTAATGATGTAATGTAACATTTGTTATTCTCCAATGTATTCTTTTTTTTGTTGTTGCTACTGTTTTTGTGAACTCTGGTGGCTGTTTTATACAAACGGCAAACGGCAAACCCTGACCCAAATCAATTGTGACATTTGTATCGATATCGAGTGACGGTACGCAGGACATGGATCATAACAGTATTTTGCATTAGCGCATTTTCTAACATATTTTCTTCTACATTAGCTTGTGTTATTGGATACATCCAAACGCCTTCTCTGCTGCTTTTTATGGCTTTAAATCCATTTAAACCGTTGTATATTGAACTAAAGTTGTATTATTGCTGAGGGGACTTCCTGCGATACAACAGTGTGTCAAATGATTGTCAATGGGGGGTTTTTCTATCGTAGAGTAACAGTTAAAGATAAACTGAAATAAAAAATCCTGACTGAATCATTTAATCTTTAAAACAGGTTAAATTAGATAAGTGACATCTACCAGAGTAAATCACAGGTACGCCTCTGAACTCGCTCCCTGTGAGGTGGAGCAAGTTAACACCATCCTGTATCTTTCCTCGCTACTTCAAGTTAGTTTGACACCAATTTATCAACAGTAACTAAAATACAAATACAGATATTCATCCCAGCTAGAGTGAATGTGAATAATTAAAAACAACAAGTTTCCATTTTTATCACTTTAAAAGAATTTGGTAAGTAAAAGCAAATTAGTACGAACTTAATTTAAAAGAATTGAAAATTAAAATCCAACAAATGCTGTTAACAATTAAACACATTTACGTTTGCAAATGTACAGAAAGTAAAACATGTTCTACATTCAATTTCAGAGGGGGAGCCAGTTTCAAGTCAGCGTGTCTTTCCGCACTAGTTTTTCTGAAGACAGCATCGATCTGAGCATAAAAAAATGAAATCTTGCTGTAATAAAAGTGATGTTGACACAACTTCTTTCGTTTCGCAATCGAATTGGTTCTAAATGAGGTTCACTGGCTCTTCAGTGCAGAGGAGATACAGTAAGTGTGTGTGTGTGTGTGTGTGTGTGTGTGTGTGGGGGGGAGAGAGAGAGATTGGAAGAGCTAGATCCATGTTAGATGTAGAAGAATGAGCCCCGCTGCTCTGGACGTGTAGACAGAAGGTGTGAAGCGTCATCAGTACTTGCTGCCGGAGTCATTAGCGAAGCGGCTGACGTAGGTTTCGTAGATGGTGTCCAGGAATGAGCTGTCAGTCTGAAACACACACAAGCGAGGCTCATCATGCTGTAGGCTTGTGTGCATGACCTGCATGCGCACGGTCACATGTACTCTGCTTTTCCATAACGAACAAAGAGACAAAGGGAAACTATCTGAGGAATATAATCTGCCGGGGTGAGGTTCGGTCAGTAATATTTTTGCTACCTGGATCAAGTGCAGCAGTGTGGCTTGAATCTGGCTTCTGGACAGGACCCTGACCTCCTCCTGCAGCGGGGGTTTGGACTGGGTCGAGGGGCCAGGGCAGCTCTCCTGGGCCAATGCTGAAAACCCACCGCCGGGCTTCGCCTGAGTGAACACACTAGGAGACAGGAGCAGGTTGGGGGCCACAGTGGCTGGGATCCGCTGGGGGGAGATGACCTGGACGGACGGAGAAACGCATCAACTCCAAGCTACAAGAAATGGAAAACAAGTAGTAGATCGCCATTGGGTAGCGCTTACCTGAAACTGCAGCGCTGCCTTTTGCCCCGCGGTGACCGCCGTCGGGTTGGAGCCAGCGCCTCGACTTTGACTGGGTCCCAAGAAGCGAGGGGCGAGGCCCGGGCAGAGGCGAGGGGCATCGTGGGGAGTCAGGCTTTGCTCCTGCTGGACCAGATGGAGCTTTTGCAGGAGCTCGTGGGGCGACACCACACCCGGCATCTGGGAAGACGGACCTGACAGCGGGGGAATGAGCAGATGAAACGGCCATCTCAGCGGAGGCATTTTAGAGGTCAAACATCTGTAGGCAGGCCGGTCGCAGTAATGACACAAATGCCTGATCACGATTATTATTTGAGCGTGAACAGCTCGGCCTTCAAGCGGGTTGGAATCTGCGAAGGTCGAACCAAAACCACAGTGTGATTATTGTGAGAAAACTTATGTCACACCTTGTAAAGATTGAAGGACTTGGTCGGCGGTCACCTGAGATGGAAGCAAACCTGGTAAAGCAGAGAAAATAACAATGAAAAAAATGTACTTTATTTTATCTCACACCTTTTAAAATGGATGGATTTACAATGCAAAACAACATAACAGCGTGGTACACTCATTCACTGCTTGTTCAGAAGAGACGTCCCACCTGGTCCCTGCATAGTTGAGGCGGCCCAGGCTGCCGTGCTGTGCCTCCGTCTGAGGTTCAGCTAGGCTGAAAAACAGCTGCTGGCTTTGTTGCGTTTGGAGGTGTGAACAGGACACTGAATCCACCAGCAAGGGCTGCGAGGGGCGATGAGGGCTCTGCTGCAGAGCGGGCAGGTTGGAGGAGGGCGGCGTGGGCTGGGTCTGGAAAAGTCTCATGATTGGGTCACCCTGGAGCTGCTGCTGCTGCTGCTGTTGCTGTTGCTGTTGCTGTTGCTGTTGATGGTGATGATGAAGGTGGTGCTGCTGGTGAAGATGATGGTACAAATGGTGATGGTGGTGGTGGAGCTCCAGCGGCACCCCGTTGTCACACAGCCGATTCTCGGGGGACTCGGACAGGGTCTGAAGCCCGCCTGCGACCACCGCGACTCCTCCCTGTCCGTGCATGAGTTTCTGGATGGCCGGGCAGTGCTGGGCAGGATTCTGCTGCTGATGCTGACGGGTGGCGGCGGGACTCGGCAGCAAGCCCACGACGGCATTCCCGCAGTGCTCCCCGACTGTTTGTCCTCCAATCGAAGCCCTCGGCCCTCCGTCTGAACAGCCAACCGGGGCGACGGCGGAGGAGGAAGAGGCCGCGCCTCGGCCGGCGTTCACCGCATCGTCGTATTTCAGTGATCGGGCAACGGGCGGGCGCACCACTCGCTCCGCCGACGGCCCCGTCTCGGCGGCGGCCATGGGAGGGACCGGGTCGGGTTTGGGTGAGTGTTGAGGTTGAGAGCCAAAGAGAGTGGCCAGAGAGAGAGGCTTGGGCTGATTGTCAGGCTCCTGGATGAGACGGAGGGGCGGTAGAAGAGTAAGAGGGGGAGAGAGAGAGCTGTGAGCGAGGAGGGAACTACTGCCACCAACTGTGGTTTCGTATTTTTAACCAATTCAAATTGACTACAAAGGATCATTGACACTCCCTGCTTTTGGTTGCAAGAACAAAGTGACTTGTGCTTTAGCAGATAACATTATTTAGTTCGCTGTGAATTCAATAGCCTCTCTTTCTGTTCGTCACACATTTTATGACAAATTTTACCTGCTTGTTCGGTTTAACAGGTATTGGTTTGATCAGGTTGGGGTTTCCATAAAGAACACTGCTGCCTCCTATCTCCTTTGGCTCTGACGTAGACTTCATTCAGAGAGACGTATGGAAAAAGGGGAGAAAAAAAAGACACAAAAGAGAATCAGAGAGATGAAAACAATCCCATAATGACCCCAGAGCCAAACAAACCAATGCCAAAATACATTTTGGGGAGCAGATTATTTGGGTGTTATCATACCTTGTCATACTCTGTGCGTGCCTTGGTCAACATCTGGATTATGTCCACCGCCTTCGCCTGGCTACTTCCGCCGCCACCTCCAACTATTCCTGGAAGCGCTCCCCCAACATCTCCTCCTTCTCGTCCGCCGACTCCTCCCCTTCCTCCTGGGGACAACCATCCACCCTGCGACTGAGCCAGGGCCTGCTCCTGCTGGGTCAGACTACACACACACAAACACACACACAAGAATACTTACAGACCCAGAACAGAGAAGCAGTAAAGTGGATAAGACAAGCACTCCATCTTTACACATAATAAATGTCATTTGTCGGCTATCAGCACGGATCTATTAGTAAACACGCGCAGTCTCTGTTGTGTGCGGGACGAGACATTAAACAAAGTGTGGGGGGGGGGCTCATAACTCACTACTGCGCGTTTTCAATTTCTGTGTGCGTACACGTTGTGGTTATATAAGCACTTACATCTTCATCCTCCGTGCAATGCGACGACAGTCCTCCTTATCGTAGAACCAAATGCCATGGATAACCACTGGGGAAGTGAGGGACAAAGAGCGAGAGAGAGGGAGAGGGAGAGAGAGGGAGAGGGAGAGCAGTGAACTTTTGAACACCAGAAAACATGCAACAAACAGGTCCTGGTCCAGGGTGACGTCCCCCCGTCATTGCTAAAGGTAAAGTAAAGCTTTGAAATAACGAAACTGCCGGTGGAATCAGGAAATGCACCGGCCGGGAAGGTCAGCAGACAACTGAATGACTTTTCAGAGCCGCAATGCCGTTACAATCAAATGAAGGCACAGACATTCTGTCGTTCAACTCCGCCGCCATGCCATCAGTGCAGGCCCGACCTACACGTGAAGCGTTATTTAATAGCCCTGCTGGGTCTCAACCAGGGTTTCAAATAAGTTCTTTCCCAAAGGGCAACAGAACAGTGCCGTCACACAGTGAGGGACACATGCGTTTCTGAACTAGTCTCCTGAACTACACAAATATGATCAACAAGGGAGGTAAATGGGACTACACTGCAGTGAGCAAAAAAGGAAACCATATTTTGACATTAGGATATCAATAGTAAACTGATGAGCCAATTAGATAAAAGGAGTGTGTGTACCATTCCACACCTGCTGAACGGCGATTGCCACTCAGAGAGGCTTCATGCTCAACCCTTTAATAGACAGCCGGACATCATCTCACGCCCCAACCTGCGTACCTCTTAGAATGAATCTCAAATGAATATAAGGTCCACCCTAACAAGGCAAAGAGACCCCTGAGTCATCTGCTGCTTGTGGTGGACAAAGTTCCCCCCCCCCCCCGACTCCTGTCAAAAAGATACAAGCGCACATTCCCACACAGGCAGACATGCACAAAAATATACACAACACACACACACACACACACACACACACACACACACACACTTGGCTACAAATAAGGCCGGACAAGCCTCTGAGGCTAGTATGGCGGGCGCGCACGCGCACACAAACACGCACACACACACACACAGTTCAGTGAAGCCTGGGAAAATCAGCCCACTACAAAAAGTAACTGCGACCGCTTAGTGCCCACTGGGGATGAGACTGTTCAAGATCACAGCGACACAGGCGCACAGTCAGAGCGCTGGGAGAATTTGGGAGGGCTGCGTAGAGACGGATGTAACATAGAAAGAAGTGAGGTGTGTTAGAGAGGATCATCAGCGCCAATTTCCAACGAGAGAGCAACATCTAGTTGCGAGCGGCTCTCTAGCTGGCAAGAGTTTCTTCAAATAAGTCACCTGATACGTGAAGCAGTATACATGAGAAAAAAATAATGAAAGTCTTGATTTAATAGTGCAAAAGAATAAAATATAAATATCCTTCTGATTGCAGGAAAAGAAACAAAGAACGTGGTGAAGAGGACAAGATGATTAAAAGACACAGGAGATCATCACAAGCCCTGAGCTGCACTGAACTGCAAAGTCAAAACCTCAAAAAGAGGAATTACCCCTCGGAGCGAGAGAAAGGGAGAGGGAGAGACGCAGCGGGAGGAAGACCATTATAGAAGTGGCAGTGGCAACGGCGTTTACACTTTCAGGGCGATAGTCAGGGAGGCCGAAAAAGAGAGGGGAGGGACATCTGACGAGGACAGTGGCCAACGCAGCCGTTGAAGCGGTGATCCTGAACACGAGCCTTTGCGCTTTCCAGCGAAAAAACAGCGAGCGCTCCCTTTAGCTGTGTGCACCCCGCCCCCGCCCCCGTCCCCCCACCTCCGACCGGGACCGTCCCGAGCAACAGGGATCCCTGGCATGCGCGTGGAGTCTGCTGCACAACTTCAGCAAGTCTTCCAGAGGGACTTGGACAGATAAGAGACCATTTCTATTTTAATTGGACTTATTATTTTATATACATATATATATATAGTGTTTTTCTTTTCTTTTTTTCACCCTCGTCTTTGGAGCATTAAGTCTTATTCTATCTCAACTACTTCTCTGCTGGAATTGGAGCTTAAAACGAGGCATTTGGGGTTAAATCTGCGTTCCGTGGTTCTTGTGCGACTGTTTTGACGATACACTAACAGTGTTTGGCTGTTGCCCAAACGGCGCTGCGTGGAACTGCTCTCTCAACGCGCTTGTGTTTGGTTTAGACTTAGAAATGCAGACATAGTTGTTGGCAGCAGCATTGCCCGAGATGGATTAGGTGTAGTTTTACTGCGGTCCGTGATCAGCTTCGTGGAGGGAGCTCTGTGTCATGATGAGGAGTCTTGATATTCTCTCAGGCGATGTTTAGTCTGCTGGACGTTTGTCACACGTTACGCTCATCTATGCTTGGAATGACTGTTGAGCGAGAAAAACCGTCACTTCCTTTGTATGGAAGAGAAGAATTCATGACATTGGGGGAGGAGTAACTATTGAACAAAACTCCTCTGAGAAGACGTTACCTCTCGTTACACAATTTTTTGGGGCTAATGTTGCTAACTTCTGACGAGGCATCGCCACAACCGCCGCGACAGCTGCACGTCCACTACCTGATCTGGATGAAGAGATATTTACAACAGTGCCCTTCATTACAGGAGCTCACCATCACTACATCCTTTACTTCCAAATAAAACCAGCGGAAGTGTCGGGGCACCTTCGGCATCACTTTCACTGAAAGTCATCAACAGAGAAGCCATTACTGGAGCTGTTCTAGAGAGGAAAACCGCACTGGAGCCATGCTGAGAGGCCTGTTTCAGAGGAAGCCTAAGCATGAGAGACTGGAGGAGGAACCCGAGGTCAGATTCAAAGGCTTGCTGGTGTCAGAGAGAAACCTGGGGTACACGTACGTCCCACCTGGAGGTAAGAACTGTCCATACAGCCTGATATACGCAGCCTTGTGTTGTTGCTAATGTTAATGTGAATGAAGTGGGCCTCTATACATTTTCTGTGGTCTAGAAAAGCTATTTTCATGGCTGTGGAGACATCTTCAAATCTGTTTCGCCAACACTCTTCACAACACAGTGAGCACATTGCACTTGCTGTCACATGGGCCACAATAAAAGCAGCCCATGTTTATGGTTGAGGAGGTGGAAATAAGTAAGTCTGTTACCAAAACCATGACTAGGTTGTTCGGGACAATCCCAAGGGGTTTTGAACGAACATTCAAACGAGCCGTTGGTAACCCGTCAAAAGTATCCAGTGGAGCCACAGTCGACAATCAAGAGAGCAACACAACGGGGTTATGGGGATCACCTAACTCCATGTGCACTGTAGATAATGGGCCGAGTGAAAGGCTTGGAGGGGATAGTAGGTGCGCATAGGCATGTAAAAAGCTCTCCAACCGTCCTGCCTGTACGGGGGAACTTCCCACAGGGACCGTGACTTGCTCAGACCAGAGTTCTCTCCCTAATCGTCTCCCGTATTTTGGCATATCTCAATTCTCCACCGTTTATTTTTAACACGGGGTGCCACTTTGTGCCAACTGCCGTTTCAGGAAGCAACGGCAGGACGGAGAGCTACATGTTTACCCAAGGATAAGATTCCACGACCCTTGCTCACAGAGGTCGTGACACGGTGGGACTGAGGTCTAAATAGTCTTACAGACACGATGTTGGCAAGTGGAGAAAAAAAAAAAAACGTTCCTGAGCTGAAATGCGTGCCTGTTTATACAGTTTTTTGGAAGGGATTCATCCCACCGATGTATACCTTTTAGGACACACCCACTGGATATCATGTGACATCCGGATGTGTATTAGAGCCTATACGGTGCCGTTCATGTGCATTTGTTTATAGTTTAATCTGGCTAGACGCAGTCACCAATCCGCACGCTAAAGAAATCGCTGGTGCAAAATGCTTGTGGATCACAGTGTTGTGGTGATACAGATCAGCTTGATTACAACCGTTTGGTATCTCGCCTCCTTTGCCAGCTTTATTATCCGTCTCATATCAGTGCAATCGTCTGGGGCCATTAGGTCTGCTATGTACTCACCCACTCTTTAACCCACGTAACCGCTACCCAGATTTATGCATTTTAAATTCCTTTCCTTCACCAAAAAAATGTGGGTTAGCTGTTCCCTTGCAATTTAGTCTCCCGTGCCGATGCCTGAACCACATCCAGAGACGAGTATTAGCACAGAAAATACTGAGGAATCACAGTGAAAAGTCACACGCATTACTTCCCTGAGCATTGAAGATATTTTATAATACCAGTAATACTAATGAAATGCAAACGTATGGGGTCCACTCGTATCTGAACACAGCATTCCACCTGCCTCTCACTGAGGCTGTAGGAGAGTGTGAGACCACGACAGACAGACAGGTTTCAGCTATTCCTGAGTGAGTGTGTTTTATCAGTGACTGCTTTGGTGTATCTAATCTCGGCTTGCTGGCTTTGGAGTGGAGTCGGACTCTTTTGTACCAGAGGCACAACGTGTGTGTGTGTGTGTGTGTGCGTGTGAACGTGCGTGCGAGTGAGTCAGTTGTAGGTCTCAGAGGGAGAGAGGCTGACAGAACTGGAGTCACAGCAATACCTCTGCTCCTTAAATGGACAAAGCTGTTCCGACTAAATGAGCAGTAGGCCAAACACTGGTCACGCTATCAAATAGTTGATCTTTTATCTAACTTCCTCCCCGTGGCTATAGATAAACATGTCATTTTTAAGTGTGCCGTGATCACATTGCGGGCAGGTATTAAAAGTCACATTAGATGCATACGAGATGAAATATACGCAATGTAGTGTACGTATTTTAAGTAAGCAGTCTAGAGTACGGAAGATACAAAAAAGACAAAAGAGTCTTTGAATCAGACCCACAAAAAAAGGAGCACAATTCTTGTTGTTTTTTGTGCAATTTTCGAATTTGAATCGTCTTCCCAGTTCGTCCATGTCTTTTCAAACTGGGAATAGGTACAAAGTCACCCTCAATGTGCCTGTGCATGTAGTGCGCTCCACAGGTGTGGAGGTGACCAATAACCCAAGGTCTCAATAAAGAATCAGTGGACATCAGAAGGGTGTGTCTGTCTCTGTCCTTACATCGTGCATTGCGGTAAAGCAGGAAGGGGTGCTGGAGCTGAAAGTCCAAGTCTTTGGTGATTGGCTCCGTCAGGTTTTCCATGCTGAGCCTGTTCATAATGGTGAAACCATGCCTGGGAGATGCCAGTCTGACACACAAAGAGGACACAACACAGAAATAAATGGTGAAGAATTCGCGCAAAAGTAAGTCAATTACAAACTTTTAACCAGAGGCACTTCAGCTGCATAATGTCAACCATATTGCCCATGATTTAATACTCAGGAACAGTTGTGTTAAGTGATCAAATATGTCATGTGTATTGTAATCCAATAGTTAGACTTAACATTGAGGCATGGCTTTATGATATGCCAATACGTCTAAAAAAAAATAAGGAATTCCCAACAATCATATAGGAAGAGTCGATGGACACAAATACTTCCTAGATAAACATTAACGTTACTTTGTGTAGATGAATAGGGTGCCTTCCACCTCGGTCTTCTCCTGAAAAACATGTTAAATAAAAGAAAAATTAGAAAAGTGACCATTTGCTGAGCCCGCAGACAAGCTAAATGAAATATTTACCAATTAAAAACCCCTTCCTAACAAGGAGGATTAAAATACTTGGGAAGTGCTCGGAGCAACGCATCTTTATCCGTTGTGGCTCAATTTTCCGGGAAATCAAATAATAGAGGGGTATAACTTTGAATTCTTGAGGGAAATAACAGTTTGGACACTAAACAAAGACCGCTAGGTTCATCTAAATGGAATAACTTAAATTGGAGAAAATCTGTCAGCGACAAAGCGCGCCTATCAGATACGAGGCTAAGCTAAGTTAGCATGTCAAGTAAAGTTACGGCTTACCCACTCATTTGCCCTGTTGTTATACGTATACAGGGCAACTTGACTGGCCACGTCCACAATATTATTGATGTATGGGTCTTGTCGCTGCAGAGCAGCCAGGCTTATGTCCAGTCCTTTCGCGGTGAGACAGCTGGTGCTACCTGCAGAAATCGCTGTCATTGTTCCCTATGGAGAAGTTAGCTCGCTACCTAGCTTGAGTGGCTAACGGACCACAGGAAGGTAAGATAAAAAAATTAAATAAAACAACAGCAAGGCAAAAAAAATGAATTGGTAACTGCGTAATAGTTTATTTTGTAATTTAAGACTAACGCATTTTAAAGAGTTCACGAAGACTAACTTCAACGAGTTAGAATGTCAACGGCCATGTTTGGCCAGAGAAAGTGTAAACAACCAGACATGAGTAGCTGCGCAGCAGAATTGGATATTTCAGTGTTGTAAATCAATATGGAAAAGTCGATTGAGTAATGCTGTTGACATTAAACTATTATGATAACGTTACTGACATGTCAGGAGAAAATGGTACATAGTAATGATAATGCCAATTTTAGCTCTATTTAGGTATAACATAAAGAAACCTCTAACAGGTTTGAAAGGCCTAATGTCCTCTATGATTGTGGTGTACATGGTTTTGGACACCTTCTGTGTGGTCGACAGACAGTTGTTTGTTGGTTGGTTGGTTTGTTGGTATTATGGCTGTTTAATTATTCTGCCAATATGAGTAAGCAGCTGATGTCTGAAACGTAAACACTGATGCAAACTGATGCGGTCTCCCAAGCCTCAGTTAGATTTCCCATAAAATGCACTAGGGGGCGTCAAATGGATGGATAAAGCACTCACCTTCCTGCTAAAGCCATTTACTGGATCGGCTCGGGTCCAGACCTGAAAGCGTGTGTGTGTGTGTATTTGTAAGTGTTTCCCCAAGAGTTTTGTCTCAACGCGGATGTCTTATGAAAAAGCATGTACGCCATGCTGCAAAAACTCCAAAGAGAATGAAATATACACCATGTTTTCACTTGTGATAAGGTTTTACCAGCAATTTTTAAAACAGTATTTATCATTGGGCAATACAGGAATTGAGTAAAGTAATTAAGGCCTCTTCTTTGGAAAATTTAATTTAGTACATAATTCATGCGTCCAGTTAAAATAACTTTGAGCAAACTTTACACTGATGCAGTTGTCTACGCCAGTGGTTCTCAAATGGGGGTGCTTGAGGCTACACAAAGGCAATCCAGGGGGTCCGTGAGATTTGACCCAATCTGGCACACGCCCCCTTTCGTCACCCGTTTGCTGCCTTGAAAGCTCAAAGAAAAGAGTCATGGTTGACGCGTAGCTGCACTGCGGCAGAAAACACGTCCACAAGGTGCAACCCACTCAAAGTCAATCAGACTGTGTGATGGCACAGTGCTGTATAATACATCTTTTTTTTAACAAAAAAGCTAAATTCTTTAGGGGGTACTTGGCTGAAAGAAATATTTCTTAGGGGGTCCACGGTTTATTTATATGCTGTATTTTAGCACGGTTTATAATGCACAATATAGGGTTTCTGAAATTAATACTCAAGGACAGATCTGTAACTGATTCAGAAGCCAAACGTTTTGGACTGTAAATTCCTAAAATCCATATCGGCCATACCCATTTCACACATCACATGTTCGATTGCAAGGCTACTTGAAGGCAAATAGCCACCTCTAGTGGATACGCATTGGCCCCTTCAAATAGTTTCTCCACTCATTCGGACATGCATGCGATGAAAGAAGCACTTGCAGGTCAGAATAAAACGTCTGCCTCACTGTCGACTTGAATGTTGCTGCTTCGGCATTTAGTGCGGGCCTATTGTCTCATGCGAATAGATCTTTTTGCCACTTTGTCAGAGTGAGCGTGAATAGTCGGCATGTGTTTC
This sequence comes from Apeltes quadracus, assembly GCA_021346845.1. Classification (NCBI taxonomy): domain Eukaryota; kingdom Metazoa; phylum Chordata; class Actinopteri; order Perciformes; family Gasterosteidae; genus Apeltes; species Apeltes quadracus. The sequence continues at coordinate 8,217,088 of CM037915.1, read as the reverse complement.
AAGGCACATGTCTTTTCATCAGCGGTGGTGTCCATCTGTTAGTCCGGGATGCGTACTTGTCAATGATGAGGCTGATCAATACTGTCGTAAACCAGTGAGTTAAGATTGAGTGTTTGGGATTGGAGCTGCTGATCCACACAGACATACTGAATGATGGGATATTGCAGAAAGTTTGTAAAAAAGTGCTCTTGTCAACTAACCGTGCACTTGCTGTTTTTATGAAATGCACAATATTTTTCATATTTGTCATATGCTTTGGTGGATAAGCCCCAAGCTGTAATTTAAATGGAACCACGAGAGAAGTGGATAGCAGGGAAATCCCAGCTAACTCATAGACGCTAGAACACAGTTGTTTTTTAATGGGCCACAAAGATAAAACTCTGCAGATTGGGAACCAATGGTAGCTAGCAACTGTGGCTGTTAGATAAATGAACAGCTGTAAAATAGTAAGACATATTAGCAGACGTTGAGTTTCATAACGGGGGGGCCGACTTTTTTCATTCTCCTGCCAAAGCGGCCTGTGTTTGATTACACTGGCCAGTGAATGGAGGCCCAGACGGAAGAAAGGATCGAGAGAAGGAAGAACGGATGGAGGGCAGGTCGTGGGAACAGACACTTGTGCCCAGGGGACACACAAACCCACAGACTCACACACACAAATGTGCTCTCCAATCCAGCCTGCCGATGGAATATCTATTCTATTTCGGACTCTTCTATATTTGTGGTTCTCGACCCCCTTTGTATGTGTGTGAGCGTGTTTGGGTCTTAGGCCCGGTTGGTCTCTGGGAATCTCTGTCCGAGCAGGCACACTCAACGCTGGTATCTCATGTGGGAAACCAACCGATGGTCAGTCAGAGGGAAAATCCCCCCATGAGAGCGGACAGCTGTCCAATGTCATTACTCAAATCAAATTCCGATAGATTCACATGCTTCATATGGATATGAAGCTTTCTCCTGGGATCCACACTAGACTAGAGACCACACAGAAATATTCAAATGCTATTAGTAGTTATTCCTGGACCCACATTTACATGAGCTGCCTCTGTCTCTTCCAAATTAATAAAAAATAAAAATATAGCGGTATAAAATGTTATTCAATGGTGCTTTGAACAGTTTTGAACATTATCCACCAAAGTACATGACAGTTTTTCACTAACTGAGAAAAATATTGGGCAGTTTACAAAAACAGTAAGTAGTGCACAGCCACAGTTGCTAGCTACCATTGATTCCCAATCCGCAGAGTTTTATCTGTGTGGCCCGTTAAAAAAGAACTGAGTTAGCTTGGATTTCCATGCTATCGACTTCTCATATGGTTTCACTTAAATTACAGCTTGAGGCCAAAAGGGATCAAAGTACCCAATATTTCACAAAAAAAGCAGGAATTAGAAAGAGTCCAAAAAATCTGAGTCTGTTGCAGAACTTTGTCTCTAATTCTTTCCCCATATGTCATCTCCCAACCTCTCAAATGAGAAATCCTTAAAACGAGCTCCGCCTTGACCCGCTTTAACAATAACAATTTCTATTTCTAATTGCATTGATTCTCTATGACTAACAGTCAAATTATGTTGTGTGTTGTGTATAGTGACCTGCCGGTCACATGCTCACAATTACTTGCAAAATGCTTCTTTTCCAAGCAAGAGAACCTTCCATTTGTGCAACAAAAAAACAGGAAACGTTTCCATTCATTCATCAGCGCAAGTATTCAACAATCCCTCCAAAAACACAGTACATTAACATGACATCTGCATCACAAAACACTACACTGTATGTCTCTCAGAATTAGACAATGTATCTATCAAACGACACCAATAGAATAATTGATGCCGTCTCCCTGTCTTTACTACGTCTGCAGTGACACGTGAAGACAAAAAGCTTTATTCTATTACAGGCTCGTGGGTGGTGATTTAGTGCTATTGCATTGAACAAATCATTCCAGGCTGGGTTGAGTCATCAGATTCACCTCCTGATTATAGTCCGCAGTGAGATTGACATGAGGCCTGTGCATTGTGAAGTTCATATTCAGTGTCAGATGCAATCACATGGGACGGCCTGTACCATAATTACAACGTGAAAATGCTGCTCAGTGACTTCATCGCGTTACGATGTATTGAGCCCAATTATTCTGTTTTGTGAAGCATTGCCTTTTTACACATCTGAGGAATCTGAGAATCATCCTTTTGATGGAAAGAATTGCAAGCGTAGCCGCCAATAGACAGGAGCTGCTTTTCACAATAGGTTCAACAGGTCCTTTGAAAGGCTGTGTAAATTCTGGAAGTAAGAAAATGTGTCAGCCGGTGGCGAGCTTTTAAAGAAAACCGCTTCATTTAAGTAAAGCAACATGTTGCATGCTCTGTCTACGAGCCGCAGGAGTATCTATAGAGCCAAGCTGACTCGATGTCATCAAAGCGGGCCCGAGCTATTGAGTTAGGAGCTGATGTTGCTGACTTTGTTTGACGTTTGACTCCCAAAAGGAGCTTGATTTCATTGTTATGTTCGACTTGAAAATGGCCCCACATCAAATTACTCGTGTGTTCGAGGGGCCACGGCAAATTTGTTACTGATCGTTGAGAATGATGTCGAAAGAAACTTTACCGTCCTGAGGGCAAGAAAAAGAAGAGAAAAAAAAGAAACATAATTGAATTTTATCATCCTCCAGATGAAAGTTTTCCCGTTCACTTTTTGTACACTGACCTTGCTGAACCCATCTACTTCATACAATTTCAGTCTGTATTTACGCGGCGTTCAAAAGATCTGACAATCAGCTTCCTTGTGGGTTCTCTCTGTTTAAGAGAGCCGTGGAATGACAAAATCAGAGCTTGAGTCATAAAAGAGTTGAAAAACCAGATCTTTAGTGTGTGTGTAAACACGGCCTTGGCCAAAGAAAAGAGCGGGGCTGAGGCAGTCCAGATGTGCTGCGACTACGGGCAAATCAGATGGAGGTACAACATCTACCATCTCTGTTTCCTCCCGCAGAAATGAGAGTCTGTGAGCGTGGCGAGCCCGTTACGGATCGTTATCCGCCTTCGTCCCCTCTCTCTCTCTCTCTCTCTCTCACACACACACTCACGAGCCCACACACATCAACATTATCATCATCTTTGTCTTCATCGTCACCATCATCTGGATACCAGCCGCCGGTTCCTCTGTTGCCTATACAATCTCCCTCCCTCCTTATTTCTCTCTAGCATAGACACACACACACACACTCACACGCACACACACACACACACACACACACATCTGGAAACAGTCAAAGCGTCTACATGCACGGGGAGGGGGGGCTACCTCTCTCTCTCCCTCTCTCCCTCTCTCTCTCTCTCTCTCTCCCCCCTCTCTCTTGGTATCACTGCAGAGCTGAGCTGCGGAGGCAGCAGAGGCAAAGCGAAGACAGAGCTCCAACTCCCGATCAGTGAGACACAGACTGACAGACAGACAGGCAGGCAAGCAAGCAGGCAGGCAGGCGGGCCGACAGACAGACTGGCAAGACACATGCACCGCCGGACCACCATGGACGGGATCGGGACAGAGAAACCGGTCTCCGGATGAGACAGGACGGCCTGGCTTCTGTGTTTTGGGGGAACTCTGCTGTAGATACGTGGAATAACCGACAGCATATTGGGAGATTTAACCCCGTGCTACCCGTGATGGAATATTTGCACTCTTCTCATTTTCTCAAATTTCTCCTCTTCTCTTCCTCCTCCTCCTCCTCCTACACCACCTCCACCTCCTCTCCTACATATCCTCTCACAATTTGACACGCTGCTGAAGATGCGCACGAATGCGTCTTTTGCGCACATCCATTGCGACCGTCAGTGACAGCGCCCGTGCTTGGTAACCTTTTGAAACCTTTCTTTTCTTAAGTCAACTGGGGGAGAGCGGAGAAAGAAAGAGAGAGCGAGAGAAAGAGAGCGAGAGAAAGGGAGCGAGAGAGAGAGAGAGAGAGAGAGAGAGAGAGAGAGAGAGAGAGAGAGAGAGGGCGAACGAGGTGTGAATCGAATTGAACGCGGTGCTGGTCTCATGTTTCTTGCCTAGGGCCCGGATGTACCGAGAGATGCACCGGTGCGTTTTCCCAACCGGTTCCGCCGAAAGCTCCTTCTTTTTTCAAGCCTTCACCTCCATCATGGGGATTAGGTAATATTCACTTCACCCGAAGACACCCTCCCCATAAAGAAAAAAAATAACGGAATACCCAAGACTGTCCGTGTCAGACAGTTCCTTCCTCCTTTCCCCCCTTTTTTAATTTCTTTATTTTTGGGGGGCTGTTTTTCCCTCAGCCTCTCCAGCTTTGCTTGCCCTCTCTCTCTTCCATTCGCCTATAGGGATAACGCCGGACTACATTTATGGTAAATGAAAGCAAAAACATGTACATCCCGGAGGACACCCTTGAGAACCATCAAGGTATGTGGTGCCTTTTTTTCTACTTCAAAACCGGCAACATGTTGTAAGTGTGCATGGCAGAGGGAAGGGAGCGAGGGAAGAAGGGAGGGAGCGAGTCAGAGAGGTATGATGGTCTCGAAATGGGGATGGGATGAGGAAACAGAAGAGGAGGGGAGGGGGGGGGTCCGCTCTCCCCTGGTTTTCAACAGATGGACAGATGCAGTTCTGTGTTCGCCACTTTTTCTACATTAGATCTCAACTCAACTATGTGCAGTTTGTGCTGCAAGTCAACTCGTCAACCATCACGCCACACGGCTGCAGGTAGAGCCACGGCACGATATGGATGGGGCCTTTTGTTGTTGTTGTTGTTGCTTGATTCAGTCCACACTTGTTGGCCTGCCCGTCGAGGAACTGTGGCGTAATGGATGGGCAGTGGTCGCACTTATATAGTCAACAGGCAGCTGCCGGCCGGGGGGGACGTTTTGTTTGGGAAGCGTTTGGAGATTTAGCAGATCTAGCCTTTACCCGAGGCGTTTTTGCAAACCAAACTGCACACACAGCTCCTCGCGTCAGAAACGCGGGCACAGACACACACGGGTCGCGCAAAGGAGCTGGATATTGAGCGGCGGGCACTCGCTTGCCACCGCGAGCTCCCTCCTCCTTGTTCGATAATCAATAGTCGTATTTGTCACGTTTTAATCAACTCAATGGCAGGACGGGAGATGACAGGTGGCAGTAAGAGGCCCTGCAGGACTTATTCGTCTGCTCACAATTGGGTTGTTGGTGTGCTATTTTGGGGGTGGGGGGGCGAAGGCAGCGGAAGACAGTCGGTTGATTCGCAAGAGACACGACTGAAGTTCAAAACGAAGACTTAAAACATAGACAAATAGACAAAGAAATGGAAGTGTTTAACACGCTAAACATTTGAAACGAGTGAATCGTTGTTTGGCGGGGAGGAAAGGGTCTGTTTGCATTGCGCAGTATTACGCGGCGCTCCTTCCACCCACGTTGCAGAGAGCGAAGCCCAGCAACGCATCGGTTTATGGCCGGCCGGACCTCGTTATTCAGCAAAAGACTTCTTTATTAAACAACCAATGTCGTCGTCACGACCATCATCGCTGTCGTCGTCGTCGTGTTCGTCCATCACTTCCATCACAACCACATACCTCTCTGCCTTGGCGACAGGTTCCATAGCAACAGGGGATGAGGAGAGGGGTGGCGGAGTGTGCGTGCTTGTGTGCGTGTGTGCGTGTGTGCGTGTGTATGTATGTATGTATGTATGTATGTGTGTGAGCGGGCACCTGTGTCGCAGCGAGGCACATTCACCAACAGTTTGAACAACTCTTTACAGGTGGAATGTTACCTGCAGAAGCTGCGTGTTCCACTAGTTTGAGATGGGCAGATTAAACACATGGCATCAACACCTGAATGACAAGTCTGTGTGTGTGTGTGTGTGTGTGTGTGTGTGTGCGCATGCGTGCGCAGGTGTGTGTACGTAAAACAGATCGCATTCACCATGATTGTTATGATGTCATCTTAATCAATTAGGCCTATATATAATATTAATTATATATTACTTGTCCAGACAAGTGATGGATGTTATCATCATCACTATTGTCATATAAGGTCACAAAACTTGAGGAATAAAGTAGATATTTATGGTCAATATTGCTTTTCATTTGAAAACCTTTTTTTTTTCTTTCAAAATTAGGTCACTGTATATCATGGCACAAGATCATCAGGGTCACCGACGCCATCCAACAGTCTAATACACAAATTGAAACGTCGTAGTTCAAAGCCGCATCAGGCTTGTGAATGCATGGTGTTTGTCTCATTTGTCTATTGGAGCCTATTCAGAGCAGATTTATCTCGGGCTGATACCTGGGTGGTGGTTCAGCACCACGGACAGTTCACTCTTCAATTGTCTATTGACAGCTACATGACAGTTATTGAAATGTTGCAACGGCCAAACATTGGCTCTGATACATAACTGTCCACTGCCGTATGGTCACAGCATTTTTAAGTTTGCTTCATTTACTACAGACATTACATAATTACATACATGTAACATCCATGTATGTACTTGGACCAGATTCAACACCTGTCCACATCGATTTATTATGTTAAATTAACCTCTAATATTCTATTTCTTCTATTTGTTACGATCAGTGTTAAGGGGGACAAAGGAGGTGGATATCATTCAACTTAGTTATCGAAAGATGGAGGCCCTCTGGTTTAGTTTTTATAGAGCGCCTTCTTGGACCAAAACTATCAGCACCCCCATCATTTCAACTCCAACCCAACGTGTGTATACACAGACTCTAAAGCTCCACAAACTCCTCAGACGCTGCCCTGTGCTCTGACCTCTCTTCTCTGTCGACGGGGGCGAAAGGAAAGACAAATCTGTCCTTGAGGGATTCAGGGACAAAGAAGTCCTACCAGCAAAGAAAACACAGAGCGGAAGTTATCTTATATTCTGAGGCTTGTTGTTACACTTCCTGTTACGGTCAGGCGGCGTCAGATTCTCTCCGTTATCGTTTGGCTCCCGTATTTACACCCAGTCTGTAATGCAAACAGTGTTCATGTCACACATGAATGCACGGATTGCTCATGTTTGTTGAATCATACAGCCGTGTAACTTTTTTTTACAAACTGATAGCTGCGGCTGTGTCTTTTTGGACACCAGCCGTTAAACCCAATGCCCACCTGTAGCATCTCATGTCATTTCATGTAGAACGGGGGCCATTATATGCTACGTGCACAGATCCATATACATACCGTACACATTACAGCAGCAGTTTACAGCAGCGTAATCAGCGGGTTGATTTTCCCTGTGGGCATTGTGCCAGAAGCACGATACCTCCGTTAGGGATATTAATTGGTTTTCGATGGTTACCCCGGGGTGCTGGCCACCTGCCAAATCACCTCACACTAATGATTAGACTTGATATGCTCGGTGATTCCATCGAAGACACCTCAAAAGACATGTTGCAACCGCCACTGATGTGTTTGCTTCATATTCGGCTTCTCACGCCGAGCTGTAATGGAATGTGCCAGTTAATGTGCCTGCAGAGGTTTACCATATGCCTACAAAAGCAATTTCCCAAGAGCAGGTTAAAATCCTTCCATTCATTAGCCGGACATTCAGGACTCGGTTTTGGTGAACTCATATAAAGATTATTCTAATTAGGAGAATTCAATTAGATTTAATATGTTCTTTAGTGAAACCAGGATAACAAAGTTGTTTATTTAAAAAAAGAAGGACAAAGCAAAATAATGGAGCAGTGGGTTAGTCGGACAACGTGGCGTGATGCGAATGTGGCTTTGGAGGTTTTTGATATGAACAACAATAACAATGGCTATTTCTGTCAATATAAGTCTGTACATGTCACATCAAGAGATGCGTAGCACCGTAACTCGTTTAATCTCTTTAATCTTTGTTAACAGGTTGTCTTTATACATAAGCATGTTTTAGCTTGGCGCAAGCTCGGCGAGGGAACAATTACAATTTAAAGATGGACCTTGTTGGCTGGTGAACAACAAATACATAATTAACCCACTTTGTTTAAGTTTCGTAGTCAGAAATGAGCCACCAAACAGTCACCACTGTATATGTGTTATGTATTGATCAATTAAAGGCCAATCGGAAATTAAATAAGTCTATACTGGGGCCTTGTAGTTTGTCAACTCAACCACGGCTGCTCTATAACGTGAAACACCATCTGAGGCACCAATAAGTCCCATGAAAGGACGGGAAGAGGCCAGGGGAGGTGCTAACCTAAGGAGAAATAATAGAACAGAATGGCAGATTGCATTAAAAGATTTAATGGAAGAGAGATGGGAGAGCAGAATTCATAAAAATGTGTGGTTTGGAGATGGAAAAGAGGGAAAGAGCGAAAAGAAAAGGCTGGCGGGGAAACAGAGGGACAGAAAAGAGCAAATGTAGCCCACCAGTGGGGAGAAAAAAGGGAACTGTAATAGAGAGAGGAAAAAAGGGACGAAATGAGCCAGAGTCAGAGGGATAGCCAGATAAGTAAAGGGGGCTCAGGAGGAGGAGCAGGGCAGGAAGGGATGCAGGGAGGATTATCCGTGACTCTGTCTTGCTTAAGCCTCTGGTTGCGTATTGGAAATCCATGCGGAGGCCGTTCTCTGCTCTTAGTGCTATTGGGCCTCGGTCTTCATTTCTGGTGGGACAATACGCCAGCTCGGGGGGGGGGGGGGGAGACACCGAGCGCGTGTGTGTGAACCAGAGAGTGTGCAGCTGGCCGCCGGCCCGTGTGCATTGTGTCTGCTTGGCCGCCTCCGTTTCTATGTGTGTTGCTGTGGTCGGACACATTGGCACATGTCCGAAATGAGCGGTGATTGGAGACACCTACCCTCCTAGTCTATTGATCCTGCTGAATCCCCCTGGTGGAAATAATGACTGCAGACCTGTAGCATCCTCTTGTTTCATCCTCTCTTATACTTCCCTTCCTCTCACCTCTCACTGAGAGAGTACGTGGTATGAAATGAATATTAAAATGGCCTAAAAATCCTCTCAAGCTCGTTGACAGAAAAGGTTGGACACGTTTTCCCTCCAACTTTACAGTCCTGCTTCAACTTACTCATCAGATATCTCCCTCCACAGCGTCATCATACTGTCCCGCTTTTGCGTAGATAAATATATTGGTATCTACTGCAGGTCGTCTTCAATTCCATGCCGTGAGCTCACAACAATGAGCTCTATGAGTCGGAGTGATTGTGTTTTTCTTTCCAGAGTTTAGACTCTCAAGCAATTGAGCTTGTTTTGAACCCCACTCAGCAAAACACAGCAGCTCAGGACTAAAACCACTTTAATGTATTGTCTATTATTGAGTATGAGGGATCTATCAATGAAAATAACGTTACAGCACGCAAACACACACACACACACACATTGAACATATGACAACATTTTTCATTAAAACTGTAAAGTTACGGTAGAGGCTGATGAGAGATGGGAGGAGTCTTTATTATTCATTGCCATCCACGCATTACCCCTCTCTCTTTTCTATCTTTCTTTCTCCCATTGTCTCGCAGTGTCTCTCTCCTGCACCCTGTAGATTATCTTCTTTGTTTCCGCTCTCTTTTTCCACGCTCACTCACTCAGACGGACATTCGGCAATAGTTCATTTCAGGGTTTATCGTTCAGTGAGACCACATTTCCTCTCGTCTATGAATTAATCAGGGGCCTCTGCTCGCCTTTACAGTAACACGCGCAGGGATTCAAAGTAGATCTAACCACAGAAAGGAATCATGCAAAACATAATTTACTGTCCCAACAGCAAACCGCACACCGCAGAACACAAAGTGGACGACTCACAACTCCATTACATCCAAGAACAACTTGCCTAGTGTTCAGTATCCAGAAGAAAATGCGTAGGCAATATGATCTCAAGGCATGGGTGCTATAATGGGTAGAATTAAATGGTTTATAGGCTGATATAATTACACTGTATCTCAAGTTTTTACGTGAAAGGCTCCACCATGTGAACTTGATGTAACTTATAAGATATTGTGCATCATTGTCACCATCTAGGCTAGGGTCACATTGATGCTTGTGCAAGTGGAGATGCTTATGTTGATGCAAGCCTGGGGTGCAATGTGGGCAAATGTAGTCATTTTTGTGTATTCAGCACCAGTGCATAAAACATTGAGAACCAAGGCTAAAAACTCATCCATTTCAAAGCCCAGGTTGTAGACAGTAACTGTGCAAAGGTTTGATTTAATTAAGTGAAGCAGAACAAATCTAGAGAGGTTTTAGTAAAGAGAGATGAGCAGACGCTTCAAAACCAGAGTATTTTTAATCGTGGGCACATCTCAGCCAATCCTGGCTCGATTTTCATGATTGACACCTCATTCTAATCGTCAGAGCCAATAGAATTGAGGTACACATAGCGAAGGCAGACTGACAGCTCTTTTAGCCAATAAGACGCAGCCATGGAGAAAGTCCGTGTTTTCTCGCAAACTGACTGGCCGTCACAAATGCCAGACGAAAACCCCCGAAAATCTTGCCGTAAATGGACTAAACCACTTCCGGGGTGAAATAACACTTCCGGGTAACGTTTGGCGTCTAGCAGCGAAAAACAAACGGGATAAATAATTTCTTTTGCATGAAAACAACAAACGTAAGTGACAAATTGTGATTTCTGTGGCTGGTGCTTGTTTGGACTTATCTTGGGAAAGGTTTGACTGAGGGATATGATACACATATTGTCGTAATCTGTGTGCTCTTGGCGTGCTATTAGCTATCTCGGTTTTGTTGTTAGCTCAATGCGTCGCTCGGTAGTCGGTGAAATAGTTAACATGGTACCGTTTTTATGCGAGTGATATTATTTACATATTTCTTTTCACATTTTTGTGCGACGCTCTCGTTGTGTTTGGAGCACGTTCAAACGGGTTTGATGTCTTTGTAGCGCAGACTCTGACGTTTACAGTGACCTGCAGCATTCAGCATATCCGTTTTGTTTTTATACAGCAATATGTGTCTGTAGTCAACAGTTGCGAGTGTCAGCGCTCAAAAGACCGCAGCTGGACAGAAGATTTGCCGTCTGACGACTTGTCTCGCATTAGTGTTGCGACAGGAAATTTTGATTGGATCTGTGTGAATAAATGCTGGGGACGGACAGAGTTGATAACATGCGTAAGGGGATCTAAATCAACTTTCCGCCTGAGATGCGTAGTTTTAGTATAGAAAGGCCCTCAACAAGTCTGACACGTTGCCATTCGCTTGTCACTCAGGTGCCCCTTATTCTTAAAAGAAGCACTTTGACTCGACTGAAACAACCTGAAAAATGGTCAACCGAGACTTTTTAAAGTCCTAAATGTATATTTTCTGCCCTTCAGACATTGCTGACAATTGCTACAGATGTGTGTTCAATTACAGCGCCACCTTCTAGTCAAACATGTTTGCTTGTCGCATTGTATTGCCGCTGTAAGTGCAAATCGATTGGCCTGGCATGAATGAACGCAGACATGATGTTGACTGTGATGGATTACATTTCATACAGTTTCAACATTCTGCAAATTGATTTTCAGAAGTTCATCACTTGGTCCGTCTAAGCTCCGCCCACTTTAAACAAGGGCGAAACATACAGAGCGAACAGCCCACAAATCCAAACTGTTTCAGCTATGGCAAACTTTGTATTCAGGTACAACACAAGTTAATAGTTTATAGAAAAAAGATGATTTAGGGAAATTGGTGTTTGGGACGTGTATACGCTATGAAATGCAGATTTCATAGTGTGTTATTATTATTGCAAACGGGCAAAAAGACACAGCGTTTTTCATGGAGTTGAAGTTAAGAGTGTTTAGAGGAAGAGAGAATGAGAGAGGGAAGAGTAAAATTGATGGAGGAAAAGGACGGAGGAAATGAGAACGGGAAATTGGAATCACGTCGCTCCAAGTGTTTCTTCTTTGTAATTGAAGTTCCATAAATGATTCCATTTCATGAACAGCAGAAGGGTTTTATCCGGCCATTAGTTATATTTTTTAACCCTCGTGTTCCAGCAGAGAACGATGTTTTTTGTGAAATTGACGCGGCGGAATAAGGTCCTTTATTCCCAACAAGTTGCTACTGATTGTGCGCAACATTCAAAAGGTTTGAAAAGTCTGGTGAAGCGTATGTCTTTTTAGCAGCTCGCGTTTGTAGATGTTTTGCTTTCTCTGTGGGAGGAAGCTTCACACCTAGCTCCCTAAAGAAAGCGTGCCATAAGTGTTCCCTCGCTGGCTACTAAGCGCGCATTTCTCTCTTCATCTCGCTCATTTTGCCAGTTTTCTCTCACAGGAAGTGATGTCTGAAGCACAAAGGGTGTACAGCCATGCGTTTCGGTTGGGGCTCTCGGATCCGGCAGTGGATCCTCTGGTGGGCTTGTCATGGATGGCTGCACTACAGAGAAGGTGGTCTGTCGCCATGGGCCTATAGACACACACACACACACACACACACACACACACACACACACACACTCACACACTCACACACTCACACAAACTCTGCCGTGAGCATCACCCTGCTGGGTGACAGCAAACAGGCAAGATAGATTAAACTAAAAGTGGAGTGTTTATTTGTGTGAGTTTGTGTGTGTGTTTCTGCCTCTGGATGTGTGTGGAAGTGCTTTTTTTGGAAGGGGTGGGGGGGGGCGATTTCTTCTGTGTGCGCGTCTGGGTCTGATAGCTGTCAAATCGCTTCTTGCCGCTAAGAATCACGGGTAACAAAAGCCCGTTGTGTAGCCGGGGGCAGCAAGCACTTTCTGTTACTTTTCTTAGCACGGACGCGCCGGATATAACAAAAGGTTAAGAAAAGAATTCAGCATGAGAGAAGGAGGGGCAGTCGGTCAAAAGATGATACGTACAACGTCCGCACTAAATTTGGTATCGGAAGGGAAAAGACTATGCTTTCTACTCCAGACATTTCTCCTGCATATTACCAAAGCCTGCTCTAAGGTGAAATGGTCACCACCACTCACATCACAAAGAGAAACCAGGACAGCCATGCCCCCATGCTACAGATTCTACACCCAGAAGCTTTTCATAGATATTATGTTGTGCGCTGATTGGTACAAGTCAAAAATAGACGTTGCCATTTATAGCCGCGCTCCGCTTCCATGTAAGACATTGAAGAATAAGTAATCATACCCAGGGGGCCTCTCGAACACGATGCGTTTGATGGTTCTGTTCATGTTACGCGCCACTAAGTGTTTGGAAATCATTTAGACGTTGAAATGGCGACCGGTGCGGGAACCGAGAGGTCGAAACTGAGGCTATGAGGCGAGTCTTCAAAAGGCCTGTCTCTTCCCCTCTTCTTTCACACACCGTCGGCCCTTTCCTCTCTTTCCTCTCGCTGTCTACCTTCACGCGTCAAACTCTTCCTCCCTGCAAAATTGCGAGTTGTGTGTGTATTTTCTCTTTTTCTCTCCATCCCTCTGTTCTTATTAAGACAAGGATAAGGTCTTCCTGTATGAAATGACCCGATTATATAGGCCATCAGAGTGTCCTTGACTGTCTATGAGTGTGTGTCCTGCTATCCCGTCTATCTAGGCCAGTCTTGATGTGGGTGCTCCAAGGACCACTTCCCCACAGACCACATTGTATGTGCGTGTGTGTGTGTGTGCGTGTGTCAGGGAGAGAAAGAGTTAGTTAGTGTGTATATACCCTGTATAGAGCAGTCCACCTCCCAAAAGACCAGACTCACTTTTACCCTCTGGAGTCATAATGGCTAAAACAGGCTTGTTACAGGACTCCTACCAACAGAGTGAGTGTGTGTGTGTGTGTTTCTGTCTCAAAAGCTGTATCCGTAAACCGGCTCCAGAAAAAAATGGCTCGTTTGGCTCTTTCGTGTGACTTTTTGTTGCTATTTGGATCGCAACGTCTGACGGAAATATCCAGGAAACAATCCAAGAAATGAATTTATATATTTGTATATCTTGTCTCACGCACACGGGGGGAATGACTTTCAGCCCCTCAATCCAAAGCGCCGAACCGTTTCCATGTCGGCCGTCCTCCTCGCACAAAATTGATTCTTCATGTGTGCGTGCTCCGTGGATTATACCAAAGTCACCCGGTATGGAAACGAGTGAGTGATCACACACTCCATTTCCGCCGGCTGAGGGGAGACAGTGGGCGAGGTGGGGGATCAGATGGAACTGTGGCTATTTATCTTTCTTCCTCTTTAGTCTCTTATATTCCTTCTATCTCCTCTCTCCACCCTTTACCCCAAAACTCCTCATCTCCTCTTTATTACTGTGATTTGTATTCTCGATCAATACCGCCGAAAGAGAGAGGGAGACAGAAACAGAGAGGAGACGATAGGTTTTTTTTTGGTGGCGGGGGGGGATTGGCTTGGCGCCTGTAGTGATGTCATCAGAACAGGAGGCGCAACATTGTCTGTTGTCATGTCAACCAAAAGAGATTTAACATACTCCCAGAAGGGAGAGATGGATTAAAGGAGGGGATGGAGGGAAGGAAAATGATTGCAGCTTTTGTGTAACATGTTCTGATTTGAGAGTCTCGTTATGAGTAACACGCCGATGTTACCGTGTCAGACGCACAGCTCGGCCTGTTCGCTGCTGCTCTTTAACATCCTCAAACGTCGGCGCCTCTGGCGTTTTTTCCGGCGGCGGACAGCGTAAAATGTCACGGACGGTCCCCTGCGTGCATGCGTCTGCGCCTGGTCTGCGGTGTGATAAAGTTGATGATTAATGACATTGCCTCAACGTGGCAGAAGGGGTAACTATGGCGATGCCACGTTAAAGAAACGCTGTGTTCAGTCATGGGCGGACAGGGAGAAAAAAAGGACGAGGACAAGGAAGATGTTTTTTTGTGTGATTGTTCTAGTGTTCTTGATACTTTGAGGCCAGAATAACGCTTAAACCTCCAAAGGGTCACCTCACATAAATATAATGGATTGCTACTATAGCAGGAATAAAAATGACATAACAACTCCTCTATTTGTTACTGGAACCGTTTCATGGTCACCCACGTATTGAGTTATTCCATGTCCCGGTTTCTGAAAGCTGTAATAAAACCCACACTTCAAGAAAATTTTCCTTGACCCTCATTTCCCTCCGACCCTTTATCCATTCACCATCCAACTGATCACCTTTTCTTCTGCCACCTGTCTGCTCAGCCGTGGTTAGCGGCAATCTTCCCCATTTTCCTCCCATTTCTCTCATCCGTCACTCCTTTGTCCTCCTCCTCCTGTGAACCCCTCCTGTTCCTGTCCCCCTAGTCTTTGCTAATGAAAAAGAGATCGGGGAGCTTGGGGCCTTTTTCCTCTTTATCAATATTCTATGGCAATTATCAGGGCTGCGTCATCAACACTGACACAGGCAAGACACTTTTTAGACAATTTACACGCAGTAAATGTAAAACAAGCACACGACACGGTCACATAAGCACACTGACGGATATAACTGTTTCACTGAAGCCAGCAGGTTATGCATGTAATTTTACTTCAGTATGATTGAGCTCTGTGATTAGACGATGGATCTGGGAAAAGGGGACAATTCAAGGCTCAACTGAGTTAGGTGTCCCGCTGTGGTGTTGACCAGTGCAGAGGTGTAATTTAAACTACACCGACTGCGGGACATAAGGGTATGACCGCATTATCAAACCAATCGGTTGTCTTTTTACTCTTACAGTGACAGAGAAGTGGCTCACTAATCATGCCCTTTAGCTGCTTTTGACAATCTTAAGCCTCTTGCCTTGCAAATCGTAAAAGCCCCTCAAATCTGTCATCGTTTGTTATAATCTCTTAAAAAATGTTTAATCCTCCTCCAATGAGTTGTTGTCAGGGAAGTGGAAGTTCTGTATTTCCAGGGACCGCTGTGGTCCGTATGAAAGTAACAGTAATATAGCAATAATAGTGTTCATTTGTGAAGAGCATCTTGCTTAATACAACGTGTTGCTGAAGTTGTGTTGGCCACAGGGAATATTTTCCGGGGTAACGTCCGGTTTCTACGTCGGACCACTCAGCGTTTCTCCGGCTTTCATCATTTTTTTTTTTCATCCCTAATCATATTTCTTCTCCTCACGCAGACAACAGCCCAACGTGGCGGCTCATTAAATGATTATTTCCCCACTTTTAACTTATGCTAATGCTCATCACTGCCTGTGCAAACAGCTCGACGTGGCAGCAGGTTGCCAAGTGTTAATGATGCAGGAAGTTGTGTCACAACGCGGTAGGGGCGATTGGAGCGCAGATGTTAAGGTGCTCGGTTGATGTTGTCCTAAGGTGAACTGGGACATAATAGGATTTAGTGGGCCTGCATGTGGTCAACTTTGCGTGTAGGAGTCCGCCTCTAGTCAACTAGCGAGGTGCTTTGAGGCGAACTTGCAAGGAAGTCCTGTTCACTGCTGGTCGGCAAGCAAGTAGCTCATGTATTTGGGAACTTGTTCATAAGCCGCTAGTCAGAGCTATTACTTTAGTATTACTGACATATGCAGGACTAGCTAGAAACAAGCACTTGAGGCCATGACCCATGTTTTAAACATCGCCATAAATTATTTAAATGGCTCCAGATTTAGACTGTAGATTAAATTTGGCAGATTTGTATTTCAGCATTCGACTTGTTATATAATGACATCTCACCAGTAAGCCGTTATAAATATGCTCCTTCAGTTGGAAATGTGGCACTGTTACATGCTTAAATATAGCAACAATTTTCCGTATTCCATTTGATCTGTCATTTTCTGCTTCCTCTGCCGAATATAACTCAAAGCAAAAGCTGCAGCAGAGGTAGCCGCTTCGTGGAGATTTAGTGTTTGGCAGTGCAGACAGGCAACATCGGCCCCGGCCCCACAGTCGGCGCCAGTTGCTTGTTGGCTGTCCAATCTGATACGACTCTGAGTGATGAGAGGGCGTCCCGACCAACGGGCACGAACGCCGCAGTATGTGCGACGGCCCCGTCAAACATCAGTCCCGTCAGCAACGGGTAAACGAAAAACCCCACGTCGTGATCTCTTTGTTCCTCACCCACGAAACACAGGCGCAAAATACCAGAGGGGAAACAACATCTGCGGCGTCTGGCCAATTCTTAAGCTTTGATCTGCGGTCACATCGGAGCCCCGTGCAAGAGAAACGGGACAGTCGGCAGCTCGTGTTCTTTGTTCTCCTAAAAAAAAAGAAGTGTACACACATACTCCACATTTTGGATTGTCTCCACTGCGAGTAACTCCCCCTTTTTTCCTTTCGCTCACTTGCTGTCTCTCGCCGTGTCTTTGTGCTTCTGTGCCGCACGATCCTGTCCGTGGAAGTGCTTTGTGCGTGCGTGTGTTTGTGTGTGTGTGTGTGTGTGTGTGTGTGTGTGTGTGTGTGTGTGTGTGCTGCCTTACCTATAAGTCAGGCATCTGGTGGCTATCGGGAGTTAATCGCCCAAGCTTCCTATAGCCGACCGTGACACTCAAGCTCACGCAAACACAGAGCAAACAGCAGCACGCAAAGCAGTCGGTTTCGGAAAAGTAACATAGACGGCAGCGGATGACAAAATGGAGGGCAGCGAGAGGCCACAGGAAATAAGGATATAATGAAGGGCACAGAAAGGTGGCGGGACGTGTGAAATGGGCTGTCACACATTCTGGCATCCGCGAACAGTAGGACTCGATAATGACACCGCTGTACCACTTAAACGGGTGTGGAAGGGACGTGTGCTCTGCGTGCAGGTGAATCCGTCGCAAGGCAAACACAACAACGACAAATTAATATCTGAGTAGCGCAACATCAGACCACACATGTATGCACCTGGATTAAAATGTCCGTATGCCGAGGCCAGAGTCAAAATCGGGTTCGCTTTAAGAGCACGAGCTGTGTGATTTGGACTCCTTTCCTGGTCAGCTTTAGCAGTCATTTCCAGGGCTGAGTCGAGGCAGAGCCGTCACCTCGGGGAGGACAGGTCAGGGTCTGGAAATGATGAATCCACTTATGAAAGTAAGACGGGGAGAGGGAGACAGGTGGGTTTTTCTTTCGCCGCCTGCTGTACTCTCCAAGGAAGGTGAAAGGTCGAGCCATGCCTCATTTGTCCTGGTTGTTAGCATTATTTTGCCATTTGGTGAAAAAAAGCTGTATGTTCG
Organism: Apeltes quadracus; assembly: GCA_021346845.1. Taxonomy (NCBI): domain Eukaryota; kingdom Metazoa; phylum Chordata; class Actinopteri; order Perciformes; family Gasterosteidae; genus Apeltes; species Apeltes quadracus. The sequence goes on along the minus strand of CM037915.1, from coordinate 8,199,124 downwards.
TCATCTGGCGCTTGTTTGTGCGCATTTTGTGCTCACTGTTGCCCGTCTCTGTTCAGAGTGAAACCTTCCATTATTTATTAGGCGAAGCCGGTACGTGAGCCGCGCCGCGCACGCAGCAGAGCACTCGTCGGCCCCGAACTGTTTACTGTCAAATTGACGAGGTCGGAACACCTAGTGCAGTCCCAATGTGGCCGTGGCGCTTTCTGAATCCGGCCTTCTCTCTTTGGGGCACTTGTATATCACAACCTTTTGGCATTTTGATTTTCCTCCAGATTAACTGCGGCGTCAAGTTTTCTTTGTAACCTGAGAAAAAGTCCGTGCTGCCTAATTGGAGCATTTTTTTCCCCCAAGAAATTGTGATTAAAGCTATTTTCGATTTCGTACATTAAATCTGGTAGATATCGTTATGTGCAGATCCACAGCGCAATTTCACAGGAAACTGTTGAACTAACTTTAATTAGTAAAAGTATTTTTTTTCTGAGATGAACCAACAAACAGACAGACACACTGACATGGTCAGAGACGTCATTTTGGAGCACAATATGGTAGAAACACCGGCCCCACCACTTGCTTTCCACCGTGAACAAAGAAAAAGACACACAAAAACACGCACACAGCGCTTTCCCCAGTTATTCTGCTGCCTCCTGAGACCAGTGAGAGCAGCCGTGCAAGCGGTCCAGTATAGCAAATCACAGTTTTCTCCTAATTGATCTGCCCGCTTAGATAAATGTGAACTATGAAAAAAGGTTTCAAGAGATGGAAATTTTATTTAAGTAAAGAAAAGCACAAACAGCAAGATGAAAAATGAAATGTTAAAAAGGATGGTTAATCTTTTTTTTAAGTGAAATAATAAATACTTGTTTGTTTTAGTTTTGAATGGAATTTCTGAATGATTAATATAGTAGAATAGATTTTTTTTCCACTTGAGTTAAGTACAGCTACTTCATTTGATTCATTTTTCCATTGTTGGTCATAATTTACTAACAGCTTTTGAGAACTTGAGACACTCGATCACAATAATCACACAGAGTATAATTACCCGTTTGCACACATATTCATGTGTGTTAGCAGTATATTTGGGGCCTGTGCGCACAAATTAACTAAAGTGTTGATGGGTACCTCTAACCTTCTGTGAGTATTTACTTAATTTATTCTTATTTGTCAATTGGTTTTGTTTTTTTTATCTCTGCCGTCCATCAAATCAAAGATTACAATCACGGTAGTTATATGATCCTCCTCTCTGGACTTGCTTGGCGCTGATTGGATGGAGGGAAAAACACCATAGCAACAGCCGGTTGATGGATCAAAGCCCCAATTGGGAAATAAAAGTCATTGTGATTACACACGCACATACGTTTAATTAAAAGGAAACAGAAGTTACAACTTACTATTTCTTTCTGTGCTAAAATGTATCGAGCGTTAACGCACGCCCGTATGAAAACACACAATCCCACTGTCACTCAGCCCGGCAACACTGCGCGACTCAAACATGGCCGCTTCTCCCTTGCAGTTTGTTCCCCGCATGCCCCTCCATCATCGGTGTTAATCAGCACCGTGTGGAGCCACTCCACATTCATTAGTCCTTGATTAAACCATGAATTATGAGGAGAACCGCTCTATTGTTACTGAACAATAGGAGTGTCTACTTACCATGCATACTGTACGTGCATTCAGGGTTTCTTTTTTTTGCAGCCGTGTGTGCTTATGCAAAAGTTCACACTATGTTTTTGCTGTTTGGATGAAATTTTTGGTAACTGAACACACCATACGTTTAGTAGTGTGTGTGTGTGTGTGTGTGTGTGTGTGTGATCTGAATATATATTATCGGGCTGCAATGGATGTCATTTGCAGTGGGCTAATAGGAAGTGGCCATGCAGGCAGACCTAGCTGTGCGTTACAAATCTCAACAGCTGGCCTGCTCGTCCCTCAAGGTGACATTCAGCGCAGAAGGTGTAAGATTTCTAATATCATTTTGTTCCAAAGTCTCCTGACAAAAAGAGAAAACCCCGAAGACGTCTTTTCCATTAGTGGGAGAACGATTCAACCTCCACGCTCTTTTTATTCCTGTTTTGGATACATGTCCAGATTATGATGGATGTTCATGTGCTATTCATTATTTCGATCCGGCGGATGTTCCCCTTGAGAATACTCAGTCTTCGATATTCAGACTTTTGACCATGTGTTCCCAGTGCGATAACTGAACCAGCTGTTTAATCAGCTTCAGTCTCTGCCGCTCGGCGGGGACTGGGAGCGGGCGAAGCAGAGAAACCCAGACAACCCGAAATCCTCCTCCTCCGGCCACGTATACGGCAGCTCCTCCTCAGGGATTATGAGGCCTTCCCAGGGCGCATAAGATATTCAATGCTGCGTGTCGTGGGTCCGCCCTGGGGTCTCCCCGAGTTAGACTTGCCCTGGATACCTTGACGGAGTGGTATCGTCTATGCATGAAATATCTCCACTCCCTTTTGAAAGATAGAAGAGCGACTCTTTCCCTCCGAAGCGGGAAGGGGGGTCAGAGGTCAACGCCTCGCCCCTGGAGGGAGAGCTCAGATCTCAAACCAGCTACTTGACCTCCTTGAAATTATCTCGCGTAGACCAAAAGGTTGCATTCCCCAATTTTCCAGCAGAATCCCTTTGGCCTCGGCCTTGAGCGTACCGTTCACTGCCTTGTTCGGCCCGTTCAGAACAGCAACAAACAACAACAACATGAACAACAACAAAGGACTGAGGTCTGTTTGCATGTGTGTTTTTCTATTTCCTGTACTTCTTTCTGTCAACTTATTTCCTTTTATCCATTTGCTTCACCCTTTCCTTTTGTTCAGCAGTTATTACACTCTGTTCTCCCTGTCTCCTGTCTCCTGTCTCCCATCCCTCTCTTTTTTTTTTTCTCTCTTGCGAGGGATTATTTTTGGGCTGCCTGGTTAATTTCAGCAGGAAGTCATGCTCTGTGCCAGGCAAAGTGGAACGCATATAAAGAAACCAAAAGACAAACAGAGACATCAAAACAGCTTCTTGTCTTTTTTCAGCCTTTCAGCAAGACACTGTGGAAGCTGTGTGTGTGTGTTGAAACGTATTTTATTTGCTAGCTAAATGATTATATTCTCCTTTGTACCTTTTTATCAAATTTGCTTTGTATTACACAGTCAGGCGTTTATCTGTATTTCAGTATCATTTAGCCACCTTGCCAAAATAAAAGCTTGGTTTGTCAGTCCTGTGCAATGCCAGCATCAGCTGATGTGTCCGTCAACTGCTGTGCAAGGTGCCAAAGTGTCCTTGAGCAAGTCACTGACACCCCGCCTAATCACTGTAATTTACTTCAGACAGAAGCATCAATTAAACACCTCAAACGGTTTAATCGCCTCTCCGGAGATCTTTTCTTTTTTTTTTTGCTCCTTTTGCTCAAGTGGCCAAAATTTTGGGACGTAAGAAATGTGTGTGATTAATAATTCAGCTGTTGGGGGTGTGATGAAAGTCAGAGAGCTGGTCAAGAGTCAGAGTGTCCTGACAGCCTGAGTGGAGACGGCAATTTTTCCTCTATTACAGGCAAAGAGGATGATTGCCGTTATTAATCTAATTGCGGCAAATGGTAGGATGTTGTGTGTGTTTGTGTTGTATTTAGGATCATAAGTGCTGTTTGTGGGTATAAAGTGTATCGTGTGTCGGTGCGTTAATGTGTGTGTGTGTGTGTGTGTGTGTGTGCGCGCGTGTTCCCTGCTACCTCTGCTTGTGGAGTGTGATTTATGACTGACTCTGTGAATGTGTGTGTGTATTTGTCTGTATGTGTGTAAGAGAGTGGCAGCCGCAGATTATAATTTAGATAGGTCTACGCATGTTTGCGGCACATGGCCGTCATAGGGGGACAACGTGCTGCAGGACACGCGCACACACACGCGCACACACACACACACAAGGTGTTAACTTCCCCACGGGCAGGTCCGACTCAGTCTCTCTTTCACTCTCTTCAACTTGGTGACTCACAGAGACGATGATTGCTCTCAGGTGTCGTGGCATAAGATGAATAATTCACCCCAAGGACCCCTCACCCCTCTCTCTCTCTCTCTCTCTCTCTTGCCCTTTCTCTCACCTCTCTCTCTCTCACTCCCTCTCGCTTAGTATTTTTTCCTCCTCCTCCTGTAATTAGCCTCTTTTTGTGAGGGAAGAGGCAGCATATGGTGCACTGAATCAGACAGGGAGAGATGGAGCTTGAAGGGATAGAAAGCATCAAGAGAAAATGAAAATGTCCCAAAAAAAGATGGACTGGGGAAGCGAGGGGAGATGGTTGGAGCGCCAGGGAGAGACCACATGAAGAATAGTCTGCAAAGGGTGTGCGGGGAAAACATTAAGGTAGAGTTTTCAATCTCCCACACAACCGCCAACAGAAGCCGGTGACCACGGAGAAACTACGACAGCACACGCAATTCAATCCATTCAATCCCTCCGTTTCCTCTGTGCAAATTTTGCTTGGATGGTTCTCAAAGAATATATATTTTTAGTCATACCTGGGCAGCGGAGCAGCTGGAGGCATTTGGAATTGTTAAGTCACACCTCATGCCTGATTCTTGGAAGGAAAAAAAAAAATCTTTCTTAGCAGACGTGGGTTTGGAAGTCAGCGCTGTGGCCGTGTTTGGACCAGTAGTTATTCACAGCGTCCTCATTCAATTCATTGAGAGTACCGTGTTGGTGCATTAGGAACCCATAAACAAATGATGGCCATGTTATAGCGCAGCGTCATCTGCCAGCTTTGCTCAGTTGCCAATGTAACATTGGTGACAACTATGGTATTATTCTCCCTAGACAGGGAATGAGTAAATGAATGTCCCTAAGCGGTGTTTTCCGTGTCAGATATTCACCTACACCTATGAATCTGTCACTGCCTAGCTTGGATGTACCTTCCTGCTAATCGTACGCCAACGACACGCTTTTTCTTTTTTTAAGACCAACCATATCGTCCGCCAAAATTACCACAAATAACTAGCCTGGGTTTTCCCAGGCTGCCTTGCGCGCGTGGATACCATGGAGCAAATTTTCCCCTGAGATGGGGAACCAATCACAGAGCGGGGAGGGTGCAGCACGACGGTGACGTCGAATATGCGCTGGCAGGATCTTGTTGATTGCCCTGGTAATATAATTGAAGCGATTGGCTATGAGCCAGAAACAGGCGCATTTGACAGACATTCGTAGCGCCCAATAAACAGCTCTGGGCATTCGTAAACCACGCCTCAAAATACGAGGAAATGAACATGGTGTGTTTCCAGACCCCGTCTCATTTGAGATCAGGGAATGACGTTAGCCAGGCTAACACATCACAGTTCCTCCAGACATTTACGACTGGAAATTGATTTGTGGCACTATTTTAATTCATCCCAGAATAGTTTGCATTGATCCGTTCACACTTCTGTTGGTTTTGTGGTGTGATTAGCGAACTCACTAATTCTGGTATTGACAGAAGTCTTGAGGCTGTTAAATCAGCGTGATACATTTGGGTTATGAGCATAATGCTGAAAATGAGATGGTTGAATCCCCACAGGGAAGGCATGACGGCAAACAGAGATGACATCTTTATTTTCTCCATCTGACTCATATGCCAGCATTTCATACCTTCTTAGATCACAAGTATAATTGTCCCCCCTTTTCTCATTGATCTGCTCGTCCGTTGGGAATGATCTTCTGCGCTCATGTTCCAATTTTACGTCCTTGATACATCAGCGAAATGTCAAACATGAGAGGAAAGACGAGACAAAAATATCCGCTCGGACGACATCAAATGCTTAAATCAGATGCTATTTCAGTCCGTTTGCATTTCACTTCAGCTTCTAAAGCCAGTTCTGACATTTCCTCATCCACTCATGTTCCGTCTTTAAACGCCAGTCTTTTTCTCCACGTCGGACACCACAAATCCATCCACAGAATCGCACGCAGCACGAGGCATCGAACTCGGGAAGAGCGAAAGCAGCAGAGAAAGGAGCGGAAAGGGTATCTGGAGCTTGTTGAATTGAAAGAAATGACACAAACACAAACTCGTCAACATCAGCATTCTTCTGTCCGACATGTCAAGTTCACCCAGTTGACTTCCTGCTTTGACAAGGTCACATCCTCCCTGTGGTGATGTGACTGGGTATACAGGTACAACCGCTCCACCTCTTTCTCTTCCTCATTCTCCCCCCCCCTCCCACCCCCGTCCCCCTCGCTCGCTCTCTCTCGCCCCCATCCTCATCCTTTTTTTTTCCACCGGTGTCCAAAAATACTGTGAAACCCAATTAGTGGAATTAATTTCACTTATAGCAAGTTAATTATTTTGTGATGGATAGAAAAAAGGAGGAGATGAGGGAAAAAAAGGGAGTGAGGAGGACAATGAAAAGAGCAGAGGAACCTGAGAGGAATCCTGAGGGGGGAGCTAAACTTAGTCTCTCTTTACAGTCTCTCTGTCTCTCTTCCGCCCCGTTCTTTGTCCGATCCGTCTTGTCTCCATTCCTACATGCCGGCCATCCTCTCTCCTTTTCCTCGTTGGCTTTTCTCCCCACGCTCCCTTCCACTCGGTCTTTATTTGCCGCGCGGTCCATTTTCGTGAGTCGCCGTGAAGGGCCCAACAAATTTATCGATAACTCGATAAATTATCGATCGCTGGTTCGTGACGCCTTAAGAGTTCCCTTACAAGAGGCGCCATTGATTATGAGCAACATTGTCTGAAGCTGTTGAACCGTGGCGAAGTCCTTTTAGGCAAGTCATGCCCCTCGCCGCCATCTTTGCAACGCCTCCGGGCAGCTATTTTCGCTCCAACAAGACCAGCCTCCTATCTCAATCAATGGGCACTTTCACGGGTCATCGGGACATAAAAACTACATGTATGGAAACAGCAGTAGAATATGATAAAAATTGCTGGAAAAGTTCGACTTTGCCCCAGAATAAGATTTAAAACGCCTTTTTCCCCCACAGGTTACTGTTACTACGCATGCGCAAGGCTTCACGACACCAACCTTAATTTACGTCGCCATCCAGAATGCCGGAGTTGTGCCCATCGTCTCCGCTGTCGCAAAACCTCGACTGCGCATGCGTCCGTGGAACCAGACGATAGGCCTAAATGTTTCCCGGCTTGACTGCTAAAAAGCAGATGATTGGCTTTCCAGCGGAAGGGGCGGGACATGCGCATACAACCGCCATCTTTGCCGTTACGGGTTTTCTTACGGGAGTTGTATTGAGGATTGAGGAAGTGGCATGTCTCCTTATGTATATTTATAGTCTCTGACCGTGGCTTTTCATGGTGATGTCTATCAGTTCATTATTCATGTTGGTGTATTTAACATAAGCGGAATTTTACAAAACATATCAATGCATATCCGCAATGCTATATTTCCGTATTTACTAATCACAGCTTGCTTTATGAATTGGGCCTTTTTATCCACCAAACCCAAATAATGCAACGCAGACGGCATGTGGCATCGTTTTCTTGCAGGACCGTGGATCATTATGGATATGAGGAGAGGAGGCTGAGGTTCACTTTTCAGAGGCTGCAGCGTTTCTGGCGGTTTTACGGCTGTACGTGGTTTACGAAATTGTGGCAACCGCGCAGACACACAGGCACAGGATCCTTTCATGACTCTTTGATTTTTCTCCCCCATCTCCGTCTTAACCTTCCTCAAAAGCCTTGGAGTAATTCCCAAACTTTTCCGGCGGTAAGCCCTTTCGCCCCTTCGGCTCGCTAGTGTGCCGCAGACGAGGCTGGTGGAGGTGAGGGGGAGGGGGGGGGGGTCGGACTGCTTTCACAGTCCTGTGAGGACGATGCTTACGCCTTAAACACAGTTGTTGTACTAAAGCCTCTGCACACACATAGACGGAGCGGATCAATGCAGCGCACACAGAGGTCAAACTACCCATCGAACTGTGTATTCCTTGAGAAGGTATATTATCTAGAATGGAAAGGACATTATGCTGTAAAGCAGAGAAGGAAGGGGACTTTTCGGTCTAGTCCGGGATATTGACTGCACTATACAGCATACCTTTTATGTGCTTATGTACTCAAGTGAAGAATTGCTGTCAAATTTGGTTTTATTTGTTTCTATCGAGCGGGCTGGAGATTGTTTTCTCTTTTCTCCACTTCTCTTCAATCCGTTGAAGTATCCACGGTAGTTTGTGGTCCCCCCCCCGCCCCCACACTTTCACAGGCAGTCCGGGAACAATTCCAGTTCAAAATGCCACATGTCTTCCCAGTATTCCCCATTTTTCCGACCTGGAAGTGTCGACTCGAAGTGGAAACGCTGCCTCGTCACACCGATGCCGCTCCGGTTCAGGAATGCCTCTGGAAAAGGCTTCAGCGCTTTCCCGGCGCGCGCCAGACAAAACACAAAAAGCAGAGAGCAGGGTAAACTTTAAACACACACTCAGGCGTCCGCACAGAGCAATCGAAGCGCGGTGTGAGAGGGCTGAGCTGAAGGCACTCGAGTCTAAATGTTTACAGTGAGACTCTGGACTCTGGTTATGAAAGGAGGAATGCAGGAGAGAAAGGAGGCTTTTTCGAGGCCAGCGGCCTAATAGTTTAATGACTCAGAAGTACTGGCAGTCATGAGGTACGATTTTTCTGTCTGTGGCTTGCCTACGAGCGGTAAAAGTCATTTTGTTGTTTGTTGGAACACGGATCCACGGGGCCACACACACACACACACGCACACGCACACACACGCACACACACGCACACACACGAACACGCACAACTCGTACTGAGACAGGTTTTCTCCTCCAGTTCCAGAATATCAGAAAAATTTCAGATGCTTACTGTGTGTTTAAAGTTCACCAAAGAGACAATAAACCGAGATAATCTGCTCATCCCACAACTTGACTCCTCGATTGCTGAAGCCTACAGCGCTGTGTGCGTGCGTGTGTGTGTGTGTGTGTGTGAGAGAGACTGTGGAATGTGGTGTTGGGTTTGTCGTTTGGAAGGTGTGTTTTTCATTACTCTTTGGTATGTCATAGTTTAAGAAAGAAGCACTTTCAGTAAAGGACAGGCTTCATACGGAGCCCGAAACACTTAATTTTAATTTTTAAATTGCTTCACCGCCACTGAATGACTGCAGTTTTGAGCTGATGGTTTGATATATTGTTGTCAAAGGGGAGCTTGTTCGTCTCGTTTTTGCTTCACTTGTGCTTGATATTTTTAAAACAAATTCTAAAAAATATCCAACTAAGTAAATTGAACCTCCCCAGTGTGGATCAATAAAGGTGTAGCCATGCTCATCTTATTTTATCATTATTATGCATATGTGCGTGTGGTCCTAGAAATATGTCTTGTGCTTGAGGCATGGTGACGAGTGAAATCCAGATAAAGACTCATAATCTTGATTTCACTGTAGGAGGGGCCAGTTTGGGTGGCTGCTGCGACACAAAAATAGAAACAACCCCCCCCCCCCCCCCCCCGGAAAGCCGAACGACGAAAGAGAGAATCAGAGAAAGTGTAAAAAAACTGAAATTTAGAGGAGCAACGATAGAAAGATTATGCTTGTGCTTGAGGATGACTCATCAGCTCACACACACACACACACACACACACAGACACACACACACACACACAAAACACAATCAAACGCTAAGAAAAAAACACATAGCAAACACACATGTTTATCAATTAGTCTGATACAAATTCACAGAGACACGCATGTTGGTTCAGCGGCTTGTTTCTAATCAGCCAAAATGGCCGCTGCCGCACCGCAGTTTCCAGGCCAGAGCAGAGAACGGCCCCTGGGGCCGAGGAACTGGGCGAGAGGAAGAATCAGAGGGGCTGGATTTAAATGGAGCTCATTAGCTGGTGGTAGCCATGAAAGGTCCCTGCACGCTGAGGGGAAGCGCGCACACACACACACACACACACACAGTGTCTTACATGGAGGATGGACATGGACGGTTACAAATCAGTGCTGCTCGGTTATTTTAGACAAACGCGTGAGAGCGGGACAGGAAGAGGAAGAGGGTGTTAGAAATCTGGGGAAACAGATTCAAAAGATCTGTGAGGTTCAATCGGATGAGAGGTGGCGAGCGCTGCAGACGGCATGTGTGCGTTTGTTTGTGTGTGTGTGTGATTTTTGCCAGTTGTATCCTCTTCCCTGCCATCCCTGCTTGTCCACCCACTCAACATATGTCCTCTCCTCCTCTGCCGTCTTTCCTCCTCATCCCTCCAATCATCGCGTGTTACGTCGTGTCATTTCTAACGGTTTGTACGTGTGAGTGTAAATGTGTGTGTGGGGGGGGGGGTATGCGAGTTTTGTGCCCTTTGTGCTGCAATTCAGTGTTCACTGATGCATATTTATATCTCTAAACAGACAAACACACACACACACTCACACACAAACACACTCGTACACACAAGCTTTTTTTTTACAGCCATCAAAGGGGCATTTGATTTCTTCTTCTCTTGCCCCAAACGTGGTGGTTTGTGGGGGGGGAGTTGTTGAGCTGTAAAAATCTACAAAATATATTTTAAAAAATCCTGTTATACGCAACAGCAACAACAACAATCAAACATTTTGCTAAGCTTCACATGAGATTTGTCATTCGCCGGCTGTACTTAGGCAGGATTTGTTGTAATGCACGTCAATCAAAAAAAAAATTCTGAAAAGAAACATGGAAGTCATGGGAAAAAAACATCTACTTTTTAAAGAAAAAACCATACCTTTTTTTGTTTACTGCGTTGTTATAATTCTATCAATTCTTACATAGAATTTTGAATTATTGTAGATGTTGATAACTTTACCATAACAAAAAACAAAGAAGCTAAATGCAAATTTTCAGATTACAATGTAACTGGATACGCAGGATCTTGTGTTATGCCCTTATCTATATGTTACATACACTTTTTTTTTAATGTTGCAATAATTTACACTCCCCCCTCAGCTGCCGCCCGACGTCCAATGACAGTGTGTTTGTCAAGCGATGCTCTTCGTCTATGCAGTGTTCCAATTAAGTAAATGGCATTCTAACCGTAAAAGGACACGCAAAAGCCAGTCGCTGTATGAACAGCAGGTTTTTGTCAGTATGACAGCAAGCTGAAGACAATTTGCAAACGCATGACCTGTTGATGACCTTTTGATCAGTTGTAATCACAGAAGTATTCATCATCTTTAGAAACGACCACAAAGAGTCAAGTGATACTGCAGTCGCATTGTCAACTTTCTTTCTTTTTTAATTTTTTTTTTTTTATAGTTATTACACTGGACTATTGCACAACAACAACTCAACTTCAAAAAGGCGCTACGTTTGGAGGGTGTGCCTGAGTCATAAAGCAAACGCTCCCTCTGAGACTGTAGCAATGCCAGACTGTGGAGGTAAACTTTGAGAGCACATTCATTAGCGTTTTATTGCTTTGCAGTCTCGCCAATTCATCATCGCCGCCGTGAACGCGCATTTTTTTCCCGGATCCGAACACTCGGAGGAGGGTTTCACGGCGCGGGGCCGGGCGTCGTGCGTGCGTCCTTGAAAACGCGCCGCCGATATTACCACCTGGCGCTACCTGGCTCCCCAATGTGTAGTACGTCAGCGAGCAACTCGTCTCTGGGTCTGTGTATCTGCTCCTCGGAGAACAATTACACACACACCCACACACACACGGAGATAATGTATCTGTACTTCCTGTGAGGACACTTATTGACTCAACAGTAAAATGGCGTCACCTTGACGCCCCTCTTCTTTGTGGATGAGGTTTTTTATTGAAGGATTCTTAATAGTGGTTGATTGCACTTTCATTTGTAGTTTCGTCCGTGTTCTCGGCGGTTCTGCTGCGGATCTCGAGTGTTTGCATCCAACGGCGTCTCCCCGAATGACTTTAGCAGCACATCGAAACACTTATCCAGCCTTTATCTTTTTTTCTCTTAATGAATTTCATCATTTAGAGGTTTTCTCATTTTTCATTTCTCGAGAGCTTTTAGAGGATGTAAATGCTTTTTAATACGGTCTAGTTTAATGGTGCTGCCTTCAAATCAAATTCTGTCTCAATATAAATGATAGAATGTGCATTTGCATCTCCCTCCAAATGAGGTGTTGTTACTGAATCATGTTTTATTTATATTGCAGATTACACCGTAACTTGCACGTCGAGTCGGTGCATTCAGGCGGGGCGGATGTGATTGTATCACGATGGTGGTATTACTGCATTAGTGAAAACATGACTCCTAGGGATAGAATAACACTTACGAATTCTCAAAGGCATGATGTTTGGACCTGGTAACTAACGGTTAATCCTTTGGCCCGGCATCTGAACCGACCTCAACAGTATTTTGAGATCCTGACAAGAGTGAATGAAGGGCGTGATGAAATGCGAGGGATTTAAACTAAGGAGCGTGGAAATGTGAGGATAATGTAATACAAAGATTTTTGTTGTTTCTGATTGTCTGGATATTCGAAACGGAGTGCTGGTTTCAGTCACGGCTAAAGGACAAAGATTGCAAACTCAACGCAGACGAGCATCTGATACATAATACGTCTTATCAAATGTCAGCTGAGGCCATGATTATACTTGTTTGTATGCTTCATCAATGATGTTTTCATTACTGTTTTGAAACAGTAATTTTATGAAATGTTTATGAAATGTGCGAGCTGAAAAATGGTCCATTGTTTGTTCTTTGTTAAGTGAGTGGCTTTGTTAGAATCCACCCTGACGTCAGACGTGCACTTTTATTGTAAACGATCCAAAAAACAGCAGTGATGCTGTGTAATTATGTGATTTAAGTGCAATTTAAGTGCTACAGTCTCTGCGGTCCTGATGTCTCTTGAAACATTATGCACACTTTTTCACTGCCAAGAGTTATGCAGCCAGGCGTGTCTAACATTGTAACAAGCTTACAAAGAGACCTATTACGCATTGAAACGGGCCCTCTCCTATATGTATACGAGCATATATGTGAACATGGCCGCTGCACGTCTATTACATTAGAATGCAGAACACAACAGCACGGATCAACGCATTGGCACAGCAGATCTGCCATCTTTGCCTGTAAGTGAGGCTGTATTAAAAATCAACACAATCTCTCCCCAGACCCAACAATTCGGACTCCCACCCTGGGTTAAATCTTTTTTCTTATCATTATTCATCCAGGGCAAATATAGCTTTAGGAATGTTTACTATGTTTTCCCATCAATGGCCTGCTTCACATTAACAGAGCCCCGTACTGCTCCCTCCCTCCCTCCTGGCCGCTTCCCAGTGCAACCGCCGTCCTCCACTGCCGGCTGCTGCAAGGTCGCGAGGTTTTTTCTCCATCAATTTCGATTCTTGTGTTCCGCTTTAACGGTGAGGCGAGTTCATGAGCGAATGTATGAACTGTAACTGTAAGCATTTTGGAGACGACGCCAGTGTTTTAGCTTGACCAAAGTAACTGAAGGGATCCTGTGCGTGGGTTCTTTAGATGTTGGATCCCTGCGTAGGTCACCTACTATATATCACAGGAATCCCTCCCCATAAAAGGCCACTTTCTTCCAAGAGCATTTTTGTTTCTTAATCCAGTCGTTAGATGAGGTCAGTTTTTAGTGGTTGGACAAGGCCGCGGGTGTGCAGCCAAGTGTCTTCGCCATGGTAACCTATCCGCTGTAAAAGTTTATTTAATGTGCACTCAAAAGGATCCCTCGGAGAAACTGGGTGATCGGAAAGGTCTCGGGCTGGATTTTCCATATTTTGCCGTCAAGGGGAATGTTTTTACAAGATGACTTGAGGAAATGAGTGATTGAATGTGCTGGTTTGGTTTCCTGCCACGATGGCAGCTTCATCAGCCAAAGCACACATCGCGTTTCTGTTGCTGCCTTGTCGATACTTTCACATGGGTACAGATAAGTAGAACGCGCTTAACAGATTGGAACATGGAGACGGGTTCTTCACAGACTTTGATGTGACCACGTTATATTTGAATTGGCACATTTACAAAATGATGCACTTCCATTACTCTATGCTCATTTACAGTTTCGGAGGTCTATTGGGAATCACAAAATTGGCTGGCTACTGGTTTTGATTTGATACATCTATGACTAACGTGTTGCCGTGTGAAAAGCTGAAATCCATCCCATATGTGTTCCAGACTCACACAGGTGGTCGTGTGCAGCCTCACTTGGTCTTGCATTTTCTTTGCCAAGGTTAAAAGTTCCATTCAGTGGAACCACATGTACAGAAAATAAATGCAACGACTACACCTGAAGGCAATTTGAATGTTGTTTGAATGGCATCCGGCATTACATTATAGGAGCCCATTGTGCCCTTTACTGGTGTAAAGGGCAGTTGTGGAAGGGGCGGGGGCGAGAAGGACAGTGAGACAAAGGGAGACCAGAAAGCGAAGGGAGAGGATGGAATGGAAGCGTGGAGTAGAGAGAGAGACTGGAGAATATAGAAAAATGAAAGCAACATTTAAAATGGATTAACGAACAATGCATTTTCCCTTTCCGGACTCTCGTCTCAAACAAATGCTGTATGTGAGCTCGTTTTCCCCAAAGTCTGGGCTATTGAGTGAAAAGTTTTTTTTTTGACAGCCTGCCCGTCCCGAAGTCTCAACAGCTCAGGGTGCCCTCGCGATGCAGAAACAGCACCTCTTTTTAACACATTTCCATCACGGCAAATCGGATGAAAGTGACAGCTAAATGGCTGACGGAGATCATGAGCGTCAGATGTAAGAAACGAGAGAGACAGGTGGGGGGAGATGGTTTGTATCTGGGTTACTCTGGCCTCACATCGCTCCACTGCAGATGAATATTAATAAGTAGTTATTAATATCTGCTGCCTGCACCGCGTGTGAATACGTGTCTATGCGAGGTCGGCATGAAGGCGCAGAGTGAACGAGCCTTCTTCCTCCTCCTCTCGCTCCCCGTCCACACAAACCTGTGAGCTCTTCTTTCCTCCTCCTCAGGCTCACTTTCAAGTTGTTTTCTTAGTTTAGTTTAGTTTCGCTTAGTTTTCTTTTAATGTGTCTTTTCCTCTCATTTGCTTTCCACCCGCATTTATTCCTGCAGACTTTTTTTTTTGTTTTTGCTGGTAAAAAATGTTTTACGCAAAAGAGGCCGCTCCCCTCACCATAAAGAAAAATAGCATGGAAACACAAAATGTATAGACATCTAAGTTTTCAGTGCTGAAGGATTTGAAACAAGATTAGTAATCATGCAGCTGAATTTTTTTCAGATTGCATCAAACTCTCAAATCCAAATTCGGCACCATTTTTGTCTTTCAGATAGAAGGCAAATCGACAAATATGATTCGGCTCAGACTATTCAACCAGCCAAGAGGGTGGCCCGACTTGACTTCCAAAGTATTTAAGAGCTGAAAAACGTGCAGTCCTATCGTTGGCTCAAAGTTAGCCCTCTGAGGATGTTCACTACCATGAGTCATTGTTAAAGCAATTGTCACTTGAATAGGGAAACATGACAATTATGTGTGCTGGTGCGATTAACTTCCTGAAGCTCCGTCAAACTGTCACCGAGAGGATGTCCTTGACTGTTGAACGTGACAGCAGCTGCAAACACAACTGTGTCCCCTAGAAAGGATGTTCCCGTACAACTAAACTCTAATGAGGATTTTTTTATTTCGAGCAGAAAGTATATAATTCGGCACACCGCGTGACTGAAACACGCGTCTTTGCGGAAACTCTCATATCAATCTTCTCACAGCAACACATCCACGTAAAGACCCGCATCCCCTCTGACCTTCTAGGAAAAGTAAAACTAATCAGTGCTTCACAGCAATGACTCACTGCACGAGGGTTTGGCCCGAGCTGTAATAAACTAGAGGGTCCAGATGACAGTGAGCAATGTGCTGTTGAATGCAAAGCCCCCGGTGCATGATCTATACGCACGTATTCCCCCGGCGTGGTGCTACAGCATCTATGCGCGTAGGAGGGAGCGCGCACTTCCTTGTTTTCCCCCCGCTTCCATTTCCACTCGCAGATCCAATGTTGCAGTTTAATGAATAAATCCATATGTGATTGGGTTCTTTTAACCAACGCTACTAGCGGTGGAAGACGAAAAAAAAGAGCGCTCGGCGTCACTAACGCAGGGGTGTGTTTAACCGCTGTGTGGCATTCCGATAAGGGAAAAGCACAAAAACAATGTCGCTTGCTTTTGTCCATTAGGAGTAAATATTCTGTACGGCACCTTTTCAGTATTCTTGGTTGTCTTGTTTGTTTACCTCTTTGGTCCAATCGCAAGCATGCTTGTACTGCTCACCCTATGTGGATTTTGTGTGTGTGTGTGTGTGCGTGTGTGTGTGTGTGTGTGTTGTCATTAAGAGGAAGCTGGTGTATATGTGTGCTTGTGAGTGGCGTGAGCCTGTGTGTGTGTGTGTGCACGTCGCGGGGAGCAGGTGCGACTGTGTGGTGGGCGCACTCGGCCGGATAATGTGCACATATGGACAAGGCGAAGGAAAGCGAGAGAGACGAATGAGAGACACCCGCAGCCGGGGTTACGCGGCCTTACACGACTCATGCACATGTACGCAACACAGACAAGGACAAACGCTTCAGACTGCTTCTGGATCCGTGCACACTGTGACGCAGTAGACGACACGTAAATTGGATAAAAACAGTGTGAGGCTCACAACCGGCATTTACGAGGCCGGCGGTGATGACGGCGGAGCATGATGGGATGTCCAACGAGCAGTGTTGGGACTAACGCGTTACAAAGTAAGTTTTAACAGTAACGCAAATAGTTACTTTCCCTGGTAACGAGTTACTTTTATTGTAGAGTAATTCAGTTACTAACTCAGTTACTTTTTGAACAAGTAGTGAGTAACTATAACTAATGACTTTTTTAAAGTAACGTGCCCAACACTGCAACCGAGCACTGCGAAACATGGAAGCAGTAGCAATCATCTCCGCGTAGAACACCGCCTCCCGTTATGCCGTTCCGTGTTCATTACTCCAGTCCAAATCCGAGTCTGAAAGCGACGACATCGTGCGTCGGGCCGCCACTGGAGAAGCTGCTTCTCGCACCCAAACAGTTGTTGGGGACTAAGAGGGAGAATGACTGAGTGGGGAAGTGTCGGGAGGAAGAGTGAGAAGCGGCGAAGCGCGAAAAAAAAAAAAAAAAAAAAAAAACGATGGAGAGATGAGCAGGGGTAGATTAATGGATAAAAAGGAGAAAGGGCGCACGGCTGAAAATAAACTTTTCCGCTGCTGGATACTCAATGGAGGGGGTGACCGCTCTATAGATTACAGAGAAAAGATGGCCGAGGAAGAAGAAGGGAAGTAGGTAGTAAGTATGTTGGTGTGGGTTGGAAAAAAAAGGTGCGAGAGAGAGAAGGGAAGCGATTGAGGGTACATGAAGGGTTTCACCAAGATGAAGACGGAGCAGAGGAGGATAAAGAAGTCGCACCACCAAAGGGGAGGTGGGAAAAGAGGCGGAGCTTAGAGGACGGAGGGCATCGTTCAGCTGGGATGGCAGACGATGGGACTGCTGAGTGTGCGTTAATACAGCGTGGGGGATCCAAACGCGCCCTTGGTCAGGCCCAATTTTCTGGACCTTAGGCAGGCGGTAAATAGGATTTAGCATCTTTTTTTTCCCCCTCATACTTTGAATTAGCGCGTGTTGCCTGCAGTGTGTGAGGCCGCTGGTGTGCTGCAGCCCCCATTAATTAGCGTCTGATCAGATGTCATCATGAGTTAATTGACCGATGACTACATCATCACCGTCCAACCTGTTGGGAAAAGCGGAGGAGACGGAAAAAACGGACGGAGGGAGACAGTGAGAAATGAGGTGGACATTGGGGAAGAAAGAGGGGAAAAAAGGAGAGAAAGAGGAGGGCACATAGAGGAGATCCTGACGAGGGACAGTTAATGTGATTGGTGCTCTTCACTTTCTGTTATCTGACGAAGCCAATCAACCTAGCAGAGCTGCAAATTTAGTTTATACTGGAACTGTTTTGGTTGGTAAGCAATATCGAATTGGATGACTTGAATGACTGAATACTCATTGTGTGTGTGAGAAACACTGACATGTTACGGTGCCTGGAGTGGCAGTGATAGCATCTGTCCCATCTCTTCATCCTTTAGGAGATGACAGCGCCATTGACTTGAGTTTACATCACAGCTCATTACAGTGGGCGGTTCAGGTCACACAGAAGTTCAGCTCAATTAGGTTCACCTCGAGAGTGAATGGCCACTTTATTTACAGCATATGCGTCATTTGTTAGACCAAAAAAAAGGAGCGGGAAGCCGATCTTTATTTGATCACGTAGCGCAAGTTTCACATTTTTTCCTTTGTTAGATTTGAAACAAAAGAATGAAACAGAACACTATATTTGTTAAAAAGAGACTTTTTGAGACGTAAATGAAAAATTCTGACATTTCCTCATTGTCTTTTCCTTGACTGTAGCGTATGTTCTTGAATGTGGTCATCCTGGCGGCCTGGAAAGGCCATATCTGCTGGAGGACACTGAATGTCGAAATGGACAAATTAATACAGACACGTTTCTAAAGTCTCATAACATATTTAGCTCCGTCGAGGTTTATTTCGATATGCCGCATATGCGTACATTCCGAACAGATGCAAAGGAGTGAAAAATAGTGCTTCATTTTCCATAGAAGACACTTTGTCTTTTCACACGTCGTCTGGAGCACCACTTAATGTGCACGTAAACACCCGACCGTCGGCCAAATGCCAGGATACAAATCTTGCTCATTCTCTGATGTGTTTCAACGTTGGCTGTGAAGTGTTCAAATAAAAAAAGGGATACTAAGCATGAAAGGCATACCATAAAACTCTACATACGGGCTGAAGAATCACAACGCACCGTCTAATGTACTTTTACAGTTATTGTGTGGTCTCACAGCCAGCAACAGTTATGTTAATTCCTTATGTTAGACCTATATGTAGAACTAATAGCATCGATTAAAGAAAGGCTAACCATTAGCTGTAGTACTGTAACTGCCACTGGTTTTCTGAAGCACTGCTGAAGCCTCTTTTGGTAATTTCATTGACTACATTGATGTTAATACTACAAGAGTGAATTAGTGTTAAATACTCCTGACTGCAATGTCATATCATGAAGGGATGGTATTGTATTAAGTCCTGTCACTCGTGGTTAAGCACCCTAGGCCTCTTTAGTCGGCTTCCCTCTTTATTTTCTTCCACCTTCTTCCTCCTCTCCGTGTCTGCATTCGCTCCCTCCTTCTTCATCCTCTCTGTGTGTGCGCCTCCATCCTTTAACCTTTCCGCATCCTCTCCACGTCCCTCGCTTCTTTCATCCCGTCTGCTGCAGCATCCTCTTTCCTTTCCTCCCTCATCCCCCTTTTACCTCCCTCTCCCCCTCAGTTGGAACCGTTCTGCAGGCGGCCATTTCCCCCCCCCTGCAGAATAAAACAATCAAAGCGCTGCTAATGGAATTACAGTCACTCCCATCATCAAACGGGCTGATACAACATCATGCAACACACACGCACACGCACACACACACACACACTCTCGCACACACAACATGACTGTGCATGTGCAGGAGAGAGGGACACGCGGTCAGACAGACAGATTAGTGAGCTCAGTATTATTAAAGTTTTACTCCCCTCTAATCCTCTCACTCACGCACACACAAACACACACACACACACACACATGAAGCACACACACTCTCGGTGGGGTACACCCTTTGAGAGGGGCAGGCAGTGCGAGATAAACTGATCACGCAGGAGTGTAATATGCCGAAAGTGATTATGTGTGTGTCTGTGTGAGATGATGATGATGATGCGCTACAGCAGGATGTCAAAACACGCTGGAGTCGACGGCAGAAAGAAAAAGGAAGTTATTTTCCAGCGTAGAGAATCGCCATGGACCAAATGTGTGTGTGTGTGTGTGTGTGTGTGTGTGTGTGCGTGTGTGGCATGGGTTTGCTTTAGTCTTCTCGGTGCTTTGCCGTTGAAGTCACAGAAACCCTCTGAAAGCGAAAATGGGGAAAGTATAGCTCCATCCAAGTCATGGGAATGCTCCAAATTAAAACCCTATTTCCAATAGGGAACAGCTGCATCTTTAAAGCAAGTGACCTCACCGCTGATGAATGTAAAGAACACCTCCTTGGGCATTCAAGGCTGCTCCTAAATATTCACAGACGTATCGGGTGTTGTTGTTTAGTCGTGCATTTGTTTTAAGGGTGCCTTAAGGGCGTTCCTATTTTTCATTTAGCTGAAACTAAAATAATAAAGTTTATTCATGAACAAATATTACAACCTGCTTGGCGTTGTACAGAAATGAAAATAAAAAGCAAGTCACTGGTAGTAAAACAAGGGGAACCGAAATATCAATAAAGCTTTTAAAGCAAAGATGCAATAATAGTGTAATTGATGTCCCTGCCGGGTCATGGGGAGCTTGCGGTTACATGAGCAGCAGGCTCCTTCCTGTCTGCTAGGAAACTGCATCGTCCGTCATCCATCCTGGGTTCTGAAAGTTGCAGTTTAAATTGAACGTTTGCTGCACATGTCGCGTGTCCCGGCGGTGGTCGTTTCTTCTCTGTCAGCTGGCCTCCGGCTCGAAGGAGGAACCAACTTCCTGCCAACGTCTAATTTGTCTGGGATAACAGATTAGCAGGTTGTTATGTTTTGCTCTAGCCTCAGGACGCGTTGCATTGGAAATGTAAGAGCTGCACACGAATTAATCAGTAACAGTCACCGAATCAGATACGCCGCTCTTCTTTCTTTTTTTTACTGGGAGCACAGGTGTAAAACGTTTTCATGGCATTGTTCATGTTTTGCATGACACCCGCATAGCTGTGAAGCTACATACATGTACATGTTGTACATTTTACTAGCATGCTACATTCTTTCGTGTAACGTATCAAGCAGAGAAGTAGAAGCACTATTTGGACCAAACTCTGCCGCTGTCGCTCGTTGAAAGGTCTGTTGTACCAGGAAGTTAGCAAATGGGGTCAGAGGTCGCAGGCTTGACGTTGCTAAATGTAACGTCACGAAAGTGCCGGACAACTTAGTGGCAAGTGTATTTTGGGCTGTTTCTCGCTCGCACCACAACGTTGGAGAAGGGAACTCTATGTGACTGGAAGCACAGAGCAACTGAAGTTGGATGTTTTCCGGGGCGTATGTGTGTGTGAGACATTTTTTACAACCCTTCGGGGTCTGAAGTTACGCACTCTCGGGCCTGTGAGTTCACATGCGCACGCGTTCAGCTGTGAGAGGGATGTGATCTCAGCTGATTTTGCACCGCGTAACCGCACTGAGCGCACTGGATAAGTCTCTCTCGGCTCCTCTATTTGACCCCTGCACATCTCTTTTTACTTTCGCTGTCTCTCCTCATCTCTCCTCATCTACTCATTCACTTTGAAAGGGTCTTTAAAGTTAGGCTAATACGATATTACATTACAATTAAGCGGGAAAGATACCATCCATTTTGTGGCCGGACAACACTTGCATTCATTAATTAAACAGCGTGCTGTCACACGATGACCTTTTGTTTTGAAAAATATCCTCCCGCCAGAGACGTACGTGCTCGTGCGTACGCACTTACAGACCCGTCACGTGGTTTCAGTGTGCGACCAGCTATCTGCACGCATTGGTGGGACCCTTGTTCGGATGTCAGAAGTAAGGAGGGGCCCAGAGGATATTTTAATCTGGCTGAGCGTACAATATGGATAATCCGCTTTCTTTTACTTACAATTTCTGACAATTTGTCGGGTGAAACAAGTATGTAATCTCCCTGAGATTATTGAAATTCTGTCTCTTTTTTTTTCTTTTCCACTAACACTTTGTACCTTTTTGAGGTTTCTCCAATGAGAACCGCCATCATTAACTTGCAAAATAGATGAAGCAATTATTCGACCAGTTGAACGAACATCCAACCACCCTCGCTGCTCGGCGCCGGATTGCCTGGTTGGTTTCGTTTATTTTGTCGGTTCCATATCGACGTATGCCGTCTCTCGCTGTTGCCGTGGGAAGCTGGCGGTCCTCGTGCAGCAGTGGCGGCTCCCCGCTCTGATCTAAACGCATCGGCTGCTCCTGACTCACTTCCACCTGGTCACGTTCTGCGGGCCCACGCCTGCCAACCGCCTCCTTGTTTCTGAAATAGCGTCACGGTTCGGCACTCGGCCGGTGATCTCCCCGTAAGTCGGGTGTACGCCGGAGAAATGAGGCTGAATGCTAAAAGAACAACGATAAACCTTACAGATTCAATATTTTAAGACCAGTCTAAAGTAACGGCACACAATCGTACGGCAAATAAACAATATTTACAATGCTTTCCCCTTATTTTTGGCATTTACAGCACGGATATATAGTCTTCAGCAGTTTCTGGCTTTAAAAATAAAACAAAAAAGACTAGTCTTTAGTCTAAAAGTCTTTAGTCTAAAAGACTAAAGACTAGATAAAACGATCATTATGTAATGTAGTAAAGCATGTGGTGTGATGGTGTGTGTGTGTGTGTGTTGAGGAACTAAACAGGTCACACTTCCTCTCGCTTGTCGGATGGGAGCATATCTTGGTATATTCCATGAAGCCTCCGAAGTAGACGACCTAACGGTGGATATTTGAAAGATATTTAAAAGATTCCATCAACCTCTGGAACAACCGAATCCTTCACATGGCGTGATTACACAGTTTACCCTCAGTTGACTTGTTTGCTAACTTTCTCTCTCTTCTCCCCTCCACCTCGACTCAGGCTCTGACTACTCCCCCCCTCCGCCCCTTCCTCCCCCGGCCCTCACCAACGAGCTCAGCGGCGGGGGAGGGGGCGCGGTCAACCACGGCGTGGGCGTGGTGGGCCTGGCCCCGGAGCACATGGCCACGCCGGGCGCCGCCCTGAGCTGGCAGGCGGCCATCGACGCCGCGCGGCAGGCCAAGATGATGGGCAACCCCGCCTCGGGCGGAGGGGCGGGGCTCGGGACGGGAGGGGGCGGGCCCATCTCCACGGCCAGCTCCACGCAACGGAAGAGACAGCACTACAGCTCCAAGCCCAAGAAACAGACGACGACGACGGCCACCAGGCCGCCGCGGGCCCTGCTGTGCCTCACGCTCAAGAACCCCATCCGCAGGGCCTGCATCAGCATCGTCGAGTGGAAGTATCCTTTGCCCGACCACGAGTGTCCGGATTCAGCGTACCGCATCGTGTGCTGGTGGGGTGGAAGGAACAAAAACACACACAATAAAAACAATAGAAACAAAACCAAAGAACAGGTCATACAATTCAACTGCTCAAATATTCAATATTATTACCTAATGACCAGTCGCGGTTTGCAAAAAAACCAAAAGACATGCACATACTTCCTGCATGGATGGATGATTGCAGGTAGTAGTAGAAGAGGGAGAAGAAGAAGAAGGACAAGAAAAGAGAACAAGGGCAATAGAGGACACAAACATGTTTGGAATGCGCCTCACTTCCTCTTTCCTCTCTTCTAAACCGTACTCCTTTTTTTTTTTTAAGTCAATCTGTCGCCTTTCATGCATCTCAGTGTGATTCTTTGGTCTCTATTCGCTCGTCCTAATCCCTTCTCACCCTTCCTCCGTCTGCCCCTCTCTGTCTCTCTCTCCCTCTTTCATCTCACAGCTTTTTCTCACAGGGGGATGAAACAAATTGTGTCATTTTCTTCCCTTGTTCACACCTCTCCCGTCTTATGTCTTTTCCCCCCTAGCTCGTTCTAATTGCATTCATCCCCTCTCCCCCAGGTTCCCCCGTGCCTTTCCTCACCCTTTTGCTTCCTCCTCGTCTCTCTCGCTATTTTTTTTTATTCCTCTCTCCCTCCCTGTGTCCATTCAAATCCCTACGTTCGTCCTATTCCTCCACCCGTCCTTCCTTTCTACCCTTCCTCTTCTTTAAGCTGCTGAACATAATGACTTGCTTTTCACTCGGGGGGGGGGGGGGGGGATACAGCATTGGTCAGTGTCACAGTCAAAGACTGATACTAGGAGAGGGTTCTCAGTCGCACATCGTGCCGAGCGGAGTAGAGGAGAGCGGAGGAGGTGGAGGGGGGCGGGACATGGACGTCGACAGGAGAGATGATTGAGCGGATTAGCCGAGGAGGGAGGGTGGGAAGGTAAACAAGAAAAATGACAGCGCAGGAGGAGGGCAAATAAAGAGTGAGGATAGGGGGGCGATGAGGGAGGGGGAGAGAGGGGGAGAGCAGAGGGAATCGGAGAGGGAGGAGGATGTGAAGAGCCAGGCTCTTGGGTGCACAGTGGTGTGGTGGAATCTGTTGATGCATTGCACTCGGAAACAAAACAACTCCCAAATTTCCCACTGGCACTGGCCTGCCTATTAAAGTTTGTAGTAAAGCAATGGATGCAGGCAAAGTGTCCTCGAGATTTTCACTAATTAACAACAGCCAAACTATACGCATGTACTACGTTGTCAAAAAAGAAAACGTGCACAAAACCCTCAGGGTCACTGAACTCAACCGATGAGTGATGCGGGTTCCGATCGTTACCCCCCGTTTCCCGCATCGCTGGTCTTAAACGGGTCTGAAGGGTGGGGAGGTTGAGAGAGAGAGAGAGAGGGCGAGAGAAAGGTGAGGGATGGAGATGAGTGGGGGGAAGACGACAGCATATGAAGAGAGAGCGGGAAGAGGGAAGAAGTCAGCGCGATGCAATGGAAACCTTAGCGTGATTGGGGATTAGCCCTCCGCTAGTTTAAAAAAGATCCACGTCAAACCGTCAGTCTTTCTACTTTGGTCCGTCCTTCATGTTTAAATGCAGCACGCGTTGGAACAATGTATGACTTCATGAGTTTGTGGGAACATGTGTGTGTGTGTGTGTGTGTGTTTGAGTATGCCTGTGGGCGCGCACGCGTGTTTAACCTTTATTCCGCGAGTACCTCCGTCTCTCTAGAGGCGGCAGATACGAAATCTTCCTCTCTCCCTCCTCTGTTACCATGACAACAGCTGCTGCTCTCAACAGGTCGATGGGGCCCCTCTGAGCTCACGCATGCACGGAAACACGCACTCAAATCAGAGAGCACACAAGAATGCACTTTGGAAGAACACACGACGACAGACACGCAAAGACACGGCGCACTCGCATGCTGTGTAATTATAGTATTCAAGCATTACCTGCACACTGCAAGGTCAGCCTGAGAGACAAGGAGAGTGCAAAGGCTAACTACCACGTTCTCTACATGAAATCACACCGAGTGGTAATTTTAAAAAGTGTCGTTGAGTGCGTTCACTCTCTGACGCACACACACACACAAAAAAAACACACACACGCTGTTTTCCGAGCTAACAGCTTAGACATGGAATCCGGTCAAATTAGGGGTTACGCTATTTTTATGAATTTACACACTCAATCAGAAAAACGGATAAAGATTGTCGGCGCAGCGCGGGAGAGTGCTGAGGCCGCTCTGCCGGATAAAATCAGAGGGGCCTGGGTTTCTCATACCAGCTGGGGTGGAGATAGGGGACTATCCGTATAATAGTGAGCGACTGCTGAATACAGAGTGTTTTAGAGAAACACACGTGTGGCAGAGTGCGGCAAGACGCTAAATGTATACTTTATATTCTGCTTTCAGGTGTGTTCTGTCGTTTCTGTTTTTCTACAGCCATTCTCAGCTCGTGCGTTAACATCCATGTGGCTGTTGGAGATGAATGTTTGCCATTTTTATTCTGATTATTGAATTGACAATACACGATTCTTCGCTCAGTCTTTAATAAATTTTCCCCAGTCAACAGCACGGCGGAGTAGACTTTATTACCATGTTGATGGGAGCAGACCGCAAGGGTTTAAAAAAAAAAAATAAGAAAAAGAGCAACAGGCCTGTTTTGCTGCGGGTGCCTGTGTGTCCAGAGGGTGTTTTAATGGGCCCCCCGTCACAAGGGTGACTGATTAACTTGGATGCATTTTGGTCCCAAGCGTAATGATCTTTTGGCCATTGTTTTTCAAGTCAGTCCTTAATCCAAACATGAGCTGAGTATTAGGTCTTCCTTAGAAAGCTTAAGTAACTTTTTTTCCTTCCCCTCTTGCTGTGTATAGATGATAAAAACAGATAGCAGGTCTGTTTCTGCAGGGACCACACACACAGCAGTGAGACTGTACGTAGTACTTATGTTGACGTTGTTAAGTTTACTTCTTATTCTGACTGAAGCTTTGTAGTTTATTCGCCGTGACAGTTCCGCTCTCTTTGTTCATACTAAACGTACGACCAATTTCGAAATAATAACGAGCGCCGGTAGAAGAAAAGTGCGTTAAATCTTTCACCATGGATGCATTGTAATGCCGCTAAAGATACGGATCAATTCTTCTAATTTGATCACTTTCTCACGTAGCGCTTCTAACTCCATTTTTTTTTTTTTTTTTTGTGTAGTCTTGTCCAGCGCCTTCCAACAAAAATAACCCGTCATTGGCTTCCCACCTCTGGAAACGACATCTCGTCTGGTCTACTTTCGATTCGCAGTGTGGCGTTGAACATGGCTGTCAGTTAGAAGTAACACGTTAAGCTTGCTCCTGATGCGGCTGCCGGATCGCCACGTGAATATGCGAGGAAAATGGACAAGGGAGAGAGTAAGGAAGAAAAGAACGGAAGAAGAGAGCAGAAGCAGAGCTGAAGGAGGTGACAGCAGTGGCAGTTAGCGAATCTGTTGACGAAAAGCAGGCCTCTTTTAATCTCTCCTTCTCTCCCTCTTCCTTCCACTCTCCATTCTTTCTCACTTTTACTCTCCCCCTCTCTGTCCGTGCGAGGCCAAAAATAATGAGGTCGCCCCCCTCTCAAGGACCGTTCCTCTCTGTCTCATTCCACCTCGCTCCTTCCCCGTCCACATCCCGTCTTCCACGCGACAGGCCCGCTCCTCGACACACCCTTATTAGGGCATGCACTGTCTCTTCCACCCCCCCATCCCCTCCCTCCTTGCACACACAAAGAGCTTCCTAAGTGACCCAATATGTCTTATTGTTGAAGCAGAGGCAAACTCAACAGCTTTGATCTCTCCTCTTGTGTACACTGCTTTGCTGTGTGTGCGTGTGTATGTGTGTGTGTGTGTGTACCTGTGCTTATGCAAGGGTGTATTAGCTTGTTTAAAAATACCTCCTGGTTGGAATTACAGGCCTGACATGAGGACTCTAGGTGGTATTTCGTGCCGTCTACTACAAGGTCTTTCTCGGATCATTGTTCTCCTGAGGACGTGCCAGTCCTCCCATTCACCCGAGGCATGT
The DNA here is from genome assembly GCA_021346845.1 of Apeltes quadracus. Classification (NCBI taxonomy): domain Eukaryota; kingdom Metazoa; phylum Chordata; class Actinopteri; order Perciformes; family Gasterosteidae; genus Apeltes; species Apeltes quadracus. The sequence continues at coordinate 8,172,056 of CM037915.1, read as the reverse complement.
TTTACGTCAACATAAGTGGGCCGGGACATTGCAAATATTCCTTTTTGTGTGTTTTCTTCTATGGTAATGTCTTTATGTATTATTAAATAACCTTTTTCTTCGTCCCATCAGCTCATTTTAAAGTGCTCATAATAAATAATAACTAGATAAAGCGATCTCTACGGGGAAAATGTGTACTCTCTTTCGCGGTATTCTTTAACCGTCCTCCCAGACCATTTGAGATCATCATCCTGATGACCATTTTTGCCAACTGTGTGGCCTTAGCCGTCTACATCCCGTTCCCGGAGGATGACTCAAACGCCACCAACTCCAACCTGGTGAGTAATCTCAAATTATGAAAACCCTTTTATGGCTACAGCTACACTCTCTTGCCGGTCCGTCCAGTTGCTGGTTTGAGTAGCTCGCTTTGGCCTGTTGGAACACGGGTCTCTTTGGTTTTTGCCCTTGTGGCCCGACCTCCGGTTTTTTTTCCCCATGTGGATTATCGCGACTGACAATTTCATTAGGCGTGTGGTTGATTTCTGTAACATTTCGTCAAAAGACTTTTCGGTTAATCAGCAATACTGAGCAGCACGTCATTAACAGACATGTAACTGATTTGCTGGTCGTGTGAACACGGATACTTTATTCCACCGTGAGGAGTTCCTGAAGGTGAAAGGCAACATGTGGGGGGTAAGAGGAGAGAAGCGAGGGTGGAAAGGTAACAAGGAAGATTTGAGGATCCGACCCACTGGACAGATCACAGGGCTTTAAATCAAGATGATGAGATATTTCTGTTTTAATATGCGTGTTTTCATGTCTGTGTGTTTGGAAAAGCTTGCAGATAGCTTTGCCAGTGTATTAGTGTGAGAAGGACACTAATCCCTCTGAGGCCATGGAACATCTGTCTCTCTCTCCCGCCTCCTTTCTAAGAATGATTCGGCCACACTTCTTTTTGACAGCTCATGCTGTGTTATAGTGTTCTGATTTTCTGCTGGTTCATGGGACTCATGCTGTTAACCTCTGCTACTGAAAAGTGGAGCCAATATGGCCGTGGCCTGGACCTTGCATGATCTCTAGAATCCAGCAGGGGGTCTTCTTCAGTATCGCGTGATGCCTATTGATACATCATTGTCTGATTTAAAAAGTGAAATGGATCGTAAAGCAGGGCCGAGTTGTGATTGACAGTCCAATCCGGCAGCCGGGCTTTTGTCTCACAAGTACACCTTTTTTATTGTTTGTGTTCAAACCCTGAAATCGAATGACAAGATGGCGACTTCCAAAAGTCAAAGTGGTGATGGCAAAAATGTCATGAATGAGTTTTACTGTCAGTCGTGGATGATGAAGGATGTCAGAAGATCCAGCGGTCACATGAATAAACCAAAGGAATGTGAGGGACATTGCTGATGAAGTTAATGGAGATGCGCAAAGCGATACAATTTGCCTTCATTTGCCTTAGAGGGTACGCACCCTTCTGATTCCCCTTGAATGGATAAGTGTCGCAGCAGGTATGAGTCAGTAGAAGCTGCTTTTATCCCCTCTGCCTCTCGTTATCTCTCTGAATTTCTTGAGGAAGTCCATATGCTGCAATCCCACTACTTTCCCCGCAAGGCTTTACAGATCAAGTGTTCCAACGAAACTCACTGATTAGATGTTTTCAGGCGATAGGGTAGACCGGATGACAGTAATTTGTCTGTCTCCTGATATCCATCATCCCCGATGAGGAGAGCTTCAATGCTTTTGATTTGGCCTATTCCAAACTGCATACAGCATAAAATGTTAAGCGCACAAAAAAGTTTGGCTTTGCATGTGTTCAGGTGTTCTGTCCTCGCAGGGTTAAAAATCACTCCGATTGGTGACCCTCCGAACCGCTCGCCAGTAGAAGAAGAGACACACACACATGCAGACACGCTGAACCTACTCACCACCACAGCTGCGGTCGATTAGTTTTATAACCTTCTGACAGACAGGAAGCCGTGTGCTGATGGACTAAAGGCCTAAATACATGGTTGGACCCTCTATCAGTGTGTGTGTTTGTGTTACATTTGTTACTTTCTTTGTGTTCAGGCACCTAAAAGAAAACCTAACTGTTCTGTCCCCATCAGCACATTAGTTCAGTAGTTGTTTCACATGCGCGTGTTCCTTTAGGAACTGTGGGACCGTTGCACCATGGGATTTAGTCAGGAAGCTGATTGTGATCAGGACAGCCTCATGCGTTATCTCTCCATGTTATCCACGTCAATCTTCCACGCTCCATGCCTTTGGCAGCGTTCTCGTTTCACTGTCTTGTCCTGCATGCACGTGTCCCTGTGCAATCTGACCAGCAGGATGGAAGGTGTTTTAGCTGCTGGTCAGATTGCACAGGGACACGTGCATGCAGGACAAGACACTAACGAAGTCCAATATCCGTGTATAATATTTAAACGTCTTTAGCTTAGCATTTTATTTTCACCAAAACAACACAAACTAAGTAACCAATCAAGGCTCCTGAGAGGTTACAGTTTTTTTGTCCCATGAGTCTGATATGTAACTGATAACCCTTATAAACTGACAGCAAGGTGACACAGTGAGCACTTTCCAAACGTGCTTCTGGGATTCTCGTTTCAGGTTGCTAAAATACATTTTCCTGCGTCCCCACGTCCGCAGCAGTACAACACTTTGGTTCGTTCGAACTGAAACAGGGTTGACAGCCATCTACAACAGGCAATACTCTGACTGTAGTTAAAGGTTACCCCCCCCGTGTTTGCAATACGCATTCACGTCCTTTTATTATGTTGGTGAGTATACCTAAACAAACTGGTTCATTTGCTTATAAGTGCGTCCCAAGTGTTGCATTCATCACGCGCCTTCCCTGATTGCTGCCATGCACGTTTGGGAAGAATGCAACCTCATTGTTTTTTCCAGCTCCTCGTGCGAACGTCGTCCTCAGGCCGCGCTGAGTTATTCCTTGCAGCGTTTTGTTACCTCTGCATTCCACTGCAACAAACTGTGAGGTAACCCTCGTTAAAGCCGATGCGAGCCGGAGCCGCGGGAGGCTTCCAAACAGGCCCTGCATCAAAGCTTGTGTAATGCAGCTCGCCCCGAACCTCTGGGGTTGTTCCACATTGTTGTGTCCCCCCCCACCTCCCCTTATTATGTATCGTTGTCCTTGTTTTCTTTTTTGCCATTCGGGGTGAGAAAATGCTTATGTGCTCACCCACGTAGCTTTTATTTCTTTTCTTTGCCTTTTTTTTTTGTACATCTGCAAATAAACTACAGGCTTATAGAAAGTTCGACCTTTTAGTGGGGCATAAGCCTAAAACTGCTGCATCACGACTGTGGCCGAGTATCCTGTCAATGCCCTTTATATCTACCCCTACCCTAAGGGTGGTTAAGCTCAATACGTTTGAACTGGTCTTTCTTATGCAATACCAGAGATCTGCTTCCAGAACATGGTTTCTATTTCCGTCTGCATCCCATAATGTGCCGCTCAGTCTCCTTGACGACATGCCCAATAATAGCAGCGGGAGAGGTTGTCATGGATATGGTAACCGTAGTGATGCTCCCCATCTGTCCTTGGTTACAGAGGAAAGATGGATAAGAACCAAAGTTGCAGAGAGTTTTTTTCTCTCAGGGGGGGAAATGCCTGTTGCATTTTTGCTACTTCAGCTCAGGTAAAAAAAAATCATCAGTTTCTCTCCCTCCCCCCTTTCCTTCCCTAATCACTTTCTCCCTCTTTCACCGCCTACTGTACATTCCTGCATCAATTCTCTTCAATATCACAAACCAAGCAATTAGCTAATCAATACCCCTGATCAGACACTGATTGAAGTAGAGGCACACACACACACACACACGTGTGCACACAAGCGCTCCGATTTTGACACTAAATCCCGTAAGCAACGATGAGGCTTAATAGGATTCAGTGATTGAGGTTGGAGATTATGCTGGTGTGTGCACGGTCGGGTTAAGCTGGTTCACTTGATTTCTGTATTGTCTACGTCCATTTTTATAGCGTCATCACTGTCGTATCAGTCATGAATGGTTCTCCAAGTCTTATATTTCGGTCTCACTCTTTTTGATTTTCGATCGAGCCGGCCACTTTCCAGGTGACCTCTTGTTGCTGTTTGAATGTGACCATCTGTACTCTGTCTAGTGAGACTACGGGCGACACGTTTTACACCACCACCACCACACCGACGGCGTCAGAGCGGAGGACGCTTGTCGGCAGTAGCCATCACCGACGGCCTACGCTGGCTCCTCTCCACCACGGGGTGGATGCTTTCCTTCCCTACATAGCCGAGGGGTTTTAGCTGCCAAAGGTTAACGAGACAGACTTACAGCCGATAGCAACACGCTTTCGCCGCCTTAATAATTGATTGTACTCCAGGCGACGATGGGACTTGTACATTTTCTAGTATCCATCCCCCGATGGGTACTTTTCAACCACCTTGCTGTGGAGCTGCTTCGAGTGGTCCTTCTGTGTATGTGCCGCTGAAATCATTTTAGTTTGGCTGTCACGGTGGATTAAGTCCATTGTTTGTTTACCTCCTATTACCAACGAATCACTCCAACGTCGTGTGCCGGTTGATCTTCAGTCCCCACATGTCTTCCAGCCCCCCCGGCCCCCTCCTCGCTGTCCCTCCTGCTGCTGAGGATCAAGTGGACAGGCCGTTCCTGTGCTGGTTGCTACGAGTGTCTATTTATAGACGCGGAGGAACGATCAGCATCTGTCTGTACGTTCACTTATCTAAACAACGTTGATCTGTGTTCTCGTGTGGTGATGGTGGATGTGTGAGTGTGTGTGTGTGTGTGTGTGTGTGTTTGCACCTCTGAATAGTCACAGTGGAATGCAGCTGCTCGGGCTGCATCCTGATAAGGAAGTGTGTGTGTGTATGTGTGTCTGTATTTGTGTGCACGGCCGGTGTATACAGTGGAATTCGATGCATTTATTATTACATTTACCCATTGGATGTGAGAGTGTGTGTGTGTGTGTGTGTGTGTGTGTGTGTGTGTGTGTGTTGTATACCGTATTCGAACAGAGGGAGATGCTGTATCTTATCTGGTCTTATACACATTAGCAGGGCCTTGCGCACAGATGGGAAACTTGAAATCCCTTGAAAGTTTTCTGCAGTACAACAAGTTCCAACCGTGCGGGAGCCTGGGGAGTCATTATTTGGAATATTATAAATGCTGTTCCCCTTTCGGCTCCCAGAGGAAGCAAAGAATACCCTAGTTGCCATTTCAGTTGGAGACATGGGTGCTTTCCAACTCCACAGTTACTACTGTTTGGGCTTAATTTGTTCCATATTTTGGAGCCAATTCCCTGTCTACCTGAAAATGAACCTTGAACATAGGAGGCTATAGTTTATCTCTTATTTAAGCCTTATATTGCTGACTTTTATTATTTGTTTTCATGTCACAAATATGAATTGGAAATCAGGAAAACTACATATTCATTAATTGGAAAAGCGAATCGGGAGGTGATTGACTATACACAGACCTAGTATTTATGTCTACGAAGTGTAGCATCTGCAGGTGGAGTTGGTAATCAGCGCTGCAGTTATTTGGCATCCATCTTTAAATCGGGTCAAACAAGCCTTACGAATCAAAACAAATTGTCCTTAATTCAGACGCCGAGGAAATATGCGCGACCATTGGATAACCGTCCGAAAGAGGCTGCTGGCGCTCAGGTGGCTTTTTGGTCGTGAAGCTCCAGATGTGCCCGGCGGTAACGGGCGAGTGAGACAAAGGCACAGAGGGAAGAGAGAGAGAGAGAGGGATATTTTTACTCGGCTAAAAGTGTCCTCTGCTTCACGTCGACCCACATTACAGCTCCCACGGAGTGAACAGGGAGGGAGGGAGATAATGTCCCTGTCCATCAGCGCAGGCTTGTCACGCCGAGCGATGTCGGTCTTAATGTCCCCGTTTCAGATGGAAAGATTCTCGTCGCAGTTGAGCTTGGTGGCTCCTCACGGCGGGCGCTTTAATTATTTTTTCTATCTTCACCAAATAGAAAGCTGTTTCACACTGAGCGAGGCTAAACCGAACCCACCCAAACCTCAGGAGGGAATACAGTGGTTGTTCAGTATGGCCGAATACACATGACCATCACAGAAGCAGCAATGAGATGTGTGTCAGTTTCAATTCCACAGGCGAGTTTGAGTCAACGTTTTAAGTCTTCGGCTCCTTTTGCACAAATCTTTACGCACAAAATGGGTGGCATTGAGTATAATAATTCCAGCTTTGCCATCAAAGTACACACACACACTCATGTACACAGATTGCCTCTACAGACTCTGAACAAGTGTATGTGGTCGACCTCTTCCCTTATTTTCTGTTTATTATATTCTGCGCATTTTGACCAGACATAAAAACAATGAAACAATGAAAGGGTTCGCATTTCCTTCAATAAGTTCAATAAATTCTGCAGATCAGCAAACTGTGGTTTCTTGCATGTCTATTAAAGAATTCTGTTAAGAATGAATCAACTACCACACTGCCTCGCACAAACATACACACTTCAGAATGTCATTTCTAGCATGCCAACGTTGTGTGTCTTTCGACCTTTTCTCTTCCCCTTGCTTTGTCACAATAGGGTTAATGTTCAGTCTAGTACCATCTGAACTTGGCGTGTAGGATCATCCCCCTCACTGGCGTCCCAGTATCAGGCACAATCACACACACACACACACACACACAGAGACCTCAAATTGCGTACGCAGCAAACATCAGAGCCATGGCAACAGAGGAAATGGAAGTGCACAGTAGATCTCCGGGCAAATTAGGGTGGTAAACAGGTGTAATGTGTGCTTTGCGTGTGTTTATGGGTCTTCATCATTCCAGACTAATATTTGACGAGCCATTAAAGCCGGCTGTGACATCGCCAGAGGAGCAAAGCAAACGGCCCGCGGGCCGCTTTCATCTAAAAAGGCCTCTCTTCACTCTCTGCTGCGCTTGACGCAAAAGCTGTCACTCGATTGCTCTGGCACCGCCGACTAAGAACAGGTGCAAGGGGAAAAAGCCTGCGTGTCCAGAATAGAGTTGAAGCATCTTTTACTCTTTTCGGCCATGTTGCGTTGTGGTCGGTGTGACGCCGGACCCACATACAGGACCAGAAAGAGGCAGGAATCCCGTCCAGGGCAGAAGCTTCGGCTCTCTTGCTCACTGAATTAAGAGGTGATTCTGTGTTGTTCTGTCAGGGAGAGCTAGCTGTCATGTTGGTGTGGTATTTACTGACATTTAGCCATCTGGTGTGGGATCTAGCAGCCACGCACACACACACACACACACACACACACACACACACACACACACACACACTCTCTCTCTCCGTCTCCCGCTTACACCAACGAGGTGACGGCTCACATCAGCGTACACATCCTCCGTTGAAACCTGGCGATAAGCTGGTCACTATGATGCACAACAACATTGTGTGTGAGTGCACATTTAAGTGTGTACCTGCATGCATAATAATGTGTGTTTGGACTGAATCATCAAAGGGCAGGGTTCCCATAGTAACAGATGTTTCCGTTTTCTTTTGACAGACTTGTGTGTTTGTGCGTGATACCTTGGAGGTACAACATATGGAAACATGCTTTTTTTTAAATTAAATGGAATAATAATGTGATTATGTGTACGAGGGTCTTATCCCATAATGATTATAATGGCTTAAATTCATACCAACCAAAAAGGACATGCACTCAAAGGCTTTTAAGCTCTGAGGTAATTAAGACGCGGATTGTGCAAAAGTCGCTCAACAGCCGGAGAGAAATTCCATATGTTTTGTACAATCGTCGTAGCGGCGCCAGCGTTTGTTTCCTTGCCGCGCTGGTTCATACGAGGGTAACAGCGAGTTCACATCAAAGGACCAACATCGCTTAGCGCTTCCTTCTGGGTCCTTATCGTTCATTGTTGTGGGCTGATTGGTGCTGATCATTAGAGGTGCCCTGCTCATGCCGCAAAGTGCCGTTTCCAGCGTACGAGTGCATCTTAACTACAAATCGGAAGTACTGCACATTCATGTTGGCCGTTTTTTTTGCAGATAGTGTGAAAACTTCCTTTCGTGTGCGCTTTTCTTTTTTTTGCACACTGGATCGTCGAAAACCGGGAGCATCCAGATCTTTGAGCAAACATTTACCTCCTCGCCTACCTTCTCTCTCCTTCCTGTCCTCCTGTTCTCCAGGACAACTATCGAGTGTGTGTGTGTGTGTGTGTGTGCGGGCAACTGCCCTCGCTCTCCTGTCAAGTGACCCCGGTTTCCCATGATCCAATGCGGCGTCTTCTGCCACGTTGTTGCCGTAGCAATATTGTGAGGTCTTTTAATGCCAAGTGCGACTGCACCATAAATAATGGATGGAGAGAGTAACAGAGTATTAAACGGAGGGGGAGAGGCAGGGACGGGACGCTGAGGTGACACAACAGCCGAGGCAAAAAGAGCAAGTACCGTGAAAGTGTTAGGGATGAGAGGAACATCTAAAAAAAGAGGAAGCGGCGGGGGGGCTGGACAGAGAATGCACTGCCCTAAAAGCTACAGTCAATTGGTTTTTGCACATATTTTAATTGAATATTTTGTACTTTTTATAAATATCCCATGAAAACAGTCTTGCATCAGCTGTGGATGGTATGCAGAGAATCCCAGATGCATAACTAACGGGGTGTTAGTCTCGTCCCTCCATCCTTTCGCTGCAGGAAATACATTGTATCCAGAAGGAAACAACAACCTTCTGATGGCACCAAGTTTCAAAGAATATCGAGCGTGAAAATGATCTGTGGGAAACGAGCATGTAATGTGACACTGTGTCAAAGTGACCTTTCTGGATTTCAACAGCTTAATAGCAGTTGCAAATCACGGCTTCACGTACAGTACATCTGAAGAGAAGTTGTTAAATCAAATCATCAGCTATTTTGGTAAATAAATGTCTATGGGAGGTGAAGACATGAAAACAATACCTACACATATGAATAGAAACTAATGATTTGTTACTTGGTATTGAACTGCTGTGTAAGTCATCCTTAAGTGATCACGTTGTGTCAAGAAAAGGGCTAAGATGAGCAATAAAAATGAAAAGTCAACTCCTCATCTGTCGTTTGTGGAGGTGGCTTATGGGTAATGACGTTCAGAGTCAATTAACTAACCTGGCAGGAAGAGCGTTGGGACACGTGTGTGTGTTTTTGTAACCACTGGTGTAGCCTGTATAGTTTAATCTCTGTTACTGCTGACTGCAGCACACACCTGTCGAATAGCACTTTAGCTGATGCACACACACACACACCACACACACACACACACACACGCCACACACACACGCCACACACACTCTCCGGAGCAGACACTTGCACACATTGGCATGTAGAGGTGGCCGCCCATCACCTTTCTGCCTGAGCCGTCGGTCCACGAGCTGGCTTTGAGTTTGTACAGCAGCGGGTTCAGACGCACACAGCAAATGCTCTCTCTCTCTCTCTCGCTCTCTCTCTCTCTCCCCCATTGGCTGCTGTAAATAATATATTTCCCTTCATCTAAAAGGCTTTAAAGTGCCCACACAGCCTTTAACTTCAAAGCAGGAAGTTAACGCAGGCTTGCATACATTTTCCCAATAAAAGAAATCAAAGAAAAGCAGTACAGCGCGTAAGCAACGAGCCGTGCTCGCTTAACGGATGTGCGGGAGCTAAAAAACACGGCTCACCCCTCACTTTTCCTGTAGTAAAGGTTCAAAGTGTTAATTGCACGCGCAAGCTGTGCAACTATAATGACGGTCTGGTTTCAAACCGGGACCTCTTTAAAAGAAAGAGGGGTTTTTGTGAGATGGAGGTTTACATGGGGGGTCAAAGGTCATTTGATTGGTAAATGGGAGACCGATCCTGTGTCTGTTAAAGGGAACCGCCTCTCTGTTTAGCCTGCATAGTCTATTGTGTAAATATTCATAACTTTATAGACACAGTGCCCTTCGCCAGCACTGTTTGGAAATGAGTGGCATTTTCTTTGATTCCTGAAACGGGGCAAATATTTCCTTGCAATCGGGGAATGTCTGACACGATTTCTTGACGATTCATTATTTGCGAAAACGTTGCCACGTCGTGTTTATTGAGCAGTCGAAGATCAACAAATGGTTTCAGGAGGGGAACGATAAAAGTGGAGCTCTTAATCCACCAAATGCCAAAGTAAATGATCGACGTCGTCTTTTGCCGACGCAAATGTTTAGGGAGACGCAACTACCGGAAACTTTTTCTACGCTTTGGCTCAGCGACCGAACGTCATCGCCCCCCTTTTCATGGCCGCTCTCGGGGAGTCGGAGCTGTGATGTACATGTGCTGCGCACACACACACACACACGTTCACAGCACATGGTCCAGAAGGCTAGGCAGCGTGCGTCTCCACATGTTAGCTATCAGACGTTTTCTATTAGTCTCACCGAGGCCGCTTAACAAGGACTTTGAGTGTGTGTGTGTGTGTGTGTGTATTTGAAGGACGGGGGGGGGGGGGGATGTAAGTAAGTTGAATAGATAATTGTGAGTTGGAGGGTAGAGACATGGGGGAGCACATTGTCGGGTGGCAGAAGTTTATCGCAACAGAACAAATGAAGTAAAATCCTGCTGCCACATGACTTTGAAGCAGCATACTGTGATTATTTCAAGAGACTTGCGTCACAGATGTTAAAAAAAGTAAAATATTTATTTAAAGAATATAAGGGCTTTATTTAAAGATATGTGTCTCGTTGGTCATATGGTGGAACAATCTAAACCTAATTTGGAGTGTCTGCGCATGTCTGTCTCTGTCTTCTTGTAGCTTGTAGTTAACATCTGTTGTTTCTGCTGACTGCAGAAAACACTTGTAGAATAGCACTTTAGCTGTCACACACACACACACACGCGCACACACTCCTTCTCTGGAGCAGACACACACCGGGGCACTACCTTTCTGCCAGAGGTGGCATTGAGTTTCTGCAGCAGCGAGTTCAAACACACACACACACACACACAGCAAATGCTTCCTCTCTCATTGGCTGTTATGCATTATATATTTGACCTAATCTGGAAGGCTTCAAAGTGCCCCCGCAGCCTTTAACTTCAAAGCACGCGGTTAACACGGACGGCTTTTTTTTTTTTTTTAAGTGCTACGTTGACGATGTCCGCCTCGGCGCATGCGGGCCGCGCCGTGTACCGAGCGGTACCGCGGGAGCTCAGACGTGCCACCGCGTTGTTGTCCACACGCTTACTTCCTGTGTCGCCTCCCGTCTCCATGATGCTTCTCCCTCTCTCTCTCTGTTCTGGCTTGACTGTGGTTATAAAAGGACACAGATTGTTTCAAAGCAATAACGACTCGACGGTGAGATTCAAGACAAACTTATGAGTTGCCAGGCAACTCGAGCGCCGCCAGCGACCATATAAGGATATTTCTGTTTTTATCTTTGCTTTCAACTTCCTGTCTCTTTGACTTTTTCTTTTCTTCTCTTTTCTTTTCTTCTTTTTTCTCTCTCTCTCTCTCTCTCTCTCTCTCCCTTTTCATCTCTCTGTCTTAGACTGCAGTCAGGTGTTTTTACAAGTTCTTTATCTCCTTCCCTCAGTCGCTCTCACACTGTTGTCTTCCCGCGTTTCCAATTTCTCGCGATCTGAGTTATTCCATTTGTCTTTGGCTGTCCTTCTTTCCCCGTGTCCAGAGTAATAATTTGAACCGCGTCAAATTCAAAAATTCAGATTATCGCTTCACTTAATCAAGTACTTGTTTTGATATTTCAGTAGTTTCGATGATGTATTTAACCCTCTGCACCCCAAGCAGCTTTGGCAGCGTTGATAGTTGAAAACGTACTATAATGTCATCATGCAGTATGACACAGTTATAATGGTATAAATCATTAAAAAAAAGAAAATGCTTGTTGGAGTTTCTTTCATAATAACTGTTAAAGGTTGTGTTCCGTATATTTGGCTTTTTATATTTGTACAACCCCAATTATAAAGTTCAGACTTTCTGACAAAAGAGTACAATTTATTATAATTTTTTTTACCCGGCTGAAATCTCTGGATTTAGAAATACTCCCCCTGGGCTGTTCTTGCTCTGTTGGGACGTGACCTTGACTTCTATAACTCTTCCCTGATTAAAGATGGGGGATTGTGCCACCAATGAGCAGCCAACATAGAGACAAACTTTGGTTTTAAGCCAATATAACATAAACATGTCTGATGACCTCTGCTCTAATTTCTTTACTCATCCATACATGCATATCCCCTTATTTCATATCCCCTTTGACATGGTTATGATAACCATATATGTACAGCATGGTTGTAACACAGCAACACAACAGTTTTTTCCCGGGTGAAGTTTTGGAAGGAGATGATCTTCCCGCTAATTATACGGCCTCGGGTGACGGGGTAAGATGCACGTCGTCCCCCTTCTTCCGGCTCCTGCCTTCTTCTCTCTTTGCTTCTTATCTCTTTACTCCTACTCCTCCTCCTCCTCTTCCAGCCTCGCTCTCTCTGCGGATGCTCCCCGATCTAATTAAAATGCCATCTTCAGCTCACTCGTCGGGCCGGCCTCCCCCCGACACCCCCCCTGCCCCCCTTCCCTTCGTCTGTCTGTGCTCTGCTGCAGTGTAAATACGCTGTGGCACATTTAAAACGGCTATATCCGCTGTGTCATGATTTGAAAGCTTATAGCGGCCCGTCCGCCATGTTTGACACTCTGACTGTGCCCTGTCAGATGGGCGTTTGAAGGAGCGCTCCTGGAGGTGTGAGCGGGGCCGAGTCGATTCCCCCCCGTCACAGTCGGACCCCTGATAGCTCACCTTTACTCAAATTCCGGTGGTGCTGCCCACTCCCATTCTATTGATCACTCTATTAAGAGCACACACACACACACACACACACACACACACACACACACACACACGCCACTAGATGCCAGTAACCATGTGCACAGAACCGACTCTGAAGAAAAAGGAAAGTTGAGTCCGATTGACCCGCCCTGCGTTGAGGTGCTAACGTCTCATCGGCGCATAATAAAAGCCGACAGATTGACAGCGTGAAGCAGCTCTCCCGTTTTTGTGCGCGGCCGCGATGTAACCTTGTCTCTCGTGCGTTGTCGAACGAGTGTCAAAGCTGTAATCTAGTCCTGACCTTCAGTGACCTCGGAGTCGGGTTTAATGATCAACTCTCAAGGAGGAAGAAACATACAACTATCCGTTTGATTCTCCATAAGCTTTCTTCACTGAAACTTAGCTACCTGGCTAACCGCTAGCTCTTTTCCCAAAAGCGTGGACTGGAAGAGAAGAATAGACACGTTCTAATTGCGGTGTTATCTTTAAAATAAATCAGCTTCATGTTTTGCACACATGCTGTCTAACACTTTTATCTAATTTTGTCCCCAAAATGTTTTTTTGTTTGCTCTCTCTATCTCTCTCTCTCTCACTCTCTCTGTTGCTACCTGGCAACGAGCTGGTTTCCTTGGTGATGGAGCTTAGTTGCCTCACATTTGCAGAGACGGGGGTGTGTGTGTGTGTGTGTGTGTGTGACAAGTGGTACGCACAAAAAGCATGCCACAAACGCATGCTCGGACTCATGTGAGCCTACACTTGCAGAGGAGGGTTTCACGCACAGAAAGTTACACTATGCAGAACGCTTCCTCTCCGAAGGGTGACTCACTCATTGAATTGCATCCGGTCATCTGCCCTTTTTAAAGTCATTGTAATCAGCAGGAAGCGCAATGAGACAAACTGGTCAATCAAGTTATGCAGAAGCCTCTATTTTTTTGTTGTAAGTGTTGCTAAAAAAAAAAAAATGTCATGTTTATATTAGACTTTACACAGTCAAGCATAGTTTTTAGTCATTGCTGTTTCGTGCAGGTTTGTTGGGTCTAGAAACTGCACGGAAAGGTGCAACTTGTTGAGCAAATGCACACGACGAACAGACGTCCTTCATTCGTTCAATTCGTGCAGTAGTTCTTTGTGTAAACTCTGCCTGTATGGAGCTTGTCTTCCGTCCCCTGCTTTCTGATCGTCTTGTTCTTTTTCCACATGCTTGACCTGAGTTCATTTTCCACGCGATGCCCCAGAGGTGCGCTGCGAATATCGGAATGGGTTCGTTGCTGTGTAAAAGAACCATGAGAAGTGATCTCACGCTGCGAATTTCACACGCGGGAGTTTTGGGGTTGTAGTCGCCAGGGAGACCGACGGGGCCGTGAACGAGACGGGTCCGGTTGCAATACGGCCCACGAGAGATGTTTATTTGGCCCGGCTCACTCTCCTGTGTGCCGTGTTTGGGAACGAAGGTGAACGGGCCAAAGGGGGGCCGGAGGGACGAGTACACTCCAAAAGAAGCCGCTTGGTATTATCTGACGTTGTCTCCTCCCTTTCACTGTAATTGTCATATTGCCCGTGTGGCACTTAAGGCAGCTGGTGTTAGCGGCAAACCCGAAGGTATGGGGAGACGCTCGGAATGAGTGGAATCCTTTTTGGTAGGGATCGGACTCCGAGCGGCCTCGTCTTCCTCGCCACTCTCCTTCCCAGGTCCTCGTATCACGGAGAGTTTAATGGGAGCGGAATTACCTCAACAAGTCCTAATGACATGCAAGCTACAGACACAGAGGGCTCTCTCCTTCAGCGGCAATGAGTCAAAACTCTCCACGTGCCTCCCGTTTTGCCGCTTCGCAGCCAGCCGAGGGGCTCGGTCGTCGCGCGAGAGTAGACAGCGGAGCGCTGCAGAGAACGGCTATCGTAAGTAGGAACAAGGCCTTTAATACTTCCGTGCCCATAAGTGCATTTGAGTGGCGCATTGAACGGCTAGGATGAGCCAATAGGGCTTATGAAATTAATATAGAGGTTAACATGTCAGTGAGGTACACACACACACACACACAGAGCCTGTGTCTTTCTCTCTCGTGGGTCTCTGACCTTGGCAGAGAGGCTAGCATGATTAGCCATCTCCCCGTGGTGTGTGTGTGTGTGTGTGTGTGTGTGTGTGTGTTTGACCAGTTGGGTCCTGCAGGCCCTAGCATGTTGCTATATTCCATCTGTCTGGGCAGCGGGCCAAGCAGCCTTCTCCTCTCCATCTCTAGTGTTTTGATCATGCCGGTTGTTGAGTGTGCGCGTGATAGAAATGAGGCGGCCCTTCCGGCGGAAAGCTTCTCCTTTTATTGAATGAAGCCCACTTCAAAATGGCAAGGTGGTGGAGCACCGTCAATGAAAAAAAAAAAGTGGGATTTCATAACGTTATATCCATCCAGGAAACGTTCAACATGCACAAACTGCCGCTGCTACAACAGCTGGCGGTAAAGCGCCTTGCTCGAGGGCTTCTGAGCGGTAGTTATGGACCAAATAAAGAGGCTTTCTAAATCCATGTCAACTCCATCTGGGTTTCAACAGCTGGCTCTTTTTTTTTCCCTGTGTAGTGGAACTGTTACTTCTGTTTACCCCTAAACAACTGGCCTGAATGGGCCTTTTATTTGAAGATCCCTGTGAGAAAACATGAAGCGGCCACCTCTTCATCCCTTACTCCCCTTTCATTAAAAGTGTACAGAAGCACTGCATCCTGCGGCTGTTGGGTGCTGTATCCTGATGAACGGGAATGTGATGAACACCAACATTTAAATAAGAGAACGCACACACACGGTTTTGTACAGCACACATCCATATTAGGCTCACTCAGCAGTCGGCTCTTTGATGATACCGCACGTATTTCACTGATGCTTCGGAGTCCGTGTGTGTGTATGTGTGTGTGTGTGTGTGTTCTGAGGCTGCTGAATGTGCACCGACCTGTGGCCGACTGTCCGTGTGACCGGTTGTTCCATCAGCTCCAATTTATCGCCTGCTTTTTAACCAAAGGCACAAAGACGAGTCCCGACTTTCCCTGGTGTCGTCTGGCCTAAATCCTTCGCCTCAGATAGAAACAGACTTTCTCTCCCTGCGTCTCTGCTCGCACGGCCACTTCTGTCGGCCAAGCTCGGCGTTCGTGTGCATCTGTGTCTTTTCCTAAAAACAACTTTTTCGCTTCTACTTAATAAATGGAGGATTAAAGATGAGTCATGAGTAAATTAGGGACCCACAATGCAGTCTTTTTTCATTGCCAGCAATATTTATCCTTTAAGCGTAGGTGTGCGTCTTTCAAATGGTGTGTATTTTGTGTTTGAGTGTGGCTCTCAGTGCACAACTCTCAGAGTTGTACAGATTGTCCTTCGATTAACACAGCTTTATACTTTTAAAATGTTTCCAGGAAACGGAAACGTTGGCTCCAGGCTGTTAATGTGATTTGCAGCCCTGCAGATTGTGAATATTAAGACATTTTACTGCCATATTTTCCCATTAACTTAATTTTCCTTTCCAAGAAATGTTTCCTTATCCGCTGGCAAAAGGACAAATGGAACTCTCTTCAAACTGTGCGTCTGGTTTCTCAGTCATTCATCCCGCACACGGAGGGACACACACGCACACACACACACACCTATACACTAACACCCCAACACAAGGAGACAGGAGACAAGAATTGAGTGCGAGGGAGGATGCGAGGAGGATGCGGGTAAAAGAGGAAGAGAGAGAGGTGTGCAGAGTTTTGTATGAGGCTGACCTAAATAGGAGGAGAGGATTGGACACACTGTGTCTCCGGAGGGACACCGTCACAGCTGCAGTGGACTGTGTGTGTGTGTGTGTGTGTGTGTTGCATGTTTATGTATGTATAGAGCAGAATGTGATGTGCAGTTTTGCTCTCTTTATGATGTTAAAATGTCTCCAAATCCTCTGAAAAGCTGTTTGTCTGTCTGTGTGTGTGTGTGTGTGTGTGTGTGTGTGTGTGCCTGTTGCATTGTGTATGGAGGAAAGAAGTGAGACAGCGAAATTAAGCCAATGAGTGAAGCAAAAAGCTCAAGTTGAGAGAAGGATATAAGCTCCTTACATCCGATAGACGTGACGAATCTCCAAATGAATTTTGTCACTGCGACATGGTTTGTCTGACTTTTTTGTTAAATCTATCCAAACGTGTTTTTAAGATCACTAAAAAAGCAGCACTGCTGTATTTGGTAGACGGTCATGATTCCAGCGTGACAGGTAAACTCCGTCAGGCAGAGATCTCTTTACCCACAGAAGCCACGTTGCATCTTCTGCACCTGAGATGGCTTCGGTATTGACGCTATACATGACACTGAACGCGCACGTGACCTCGCCCAATGAATGAAGCTTAAAGGCCAAAGATTAGCAACTCAGATCGTATTCTTATAGACACGTCGAGATGCTGCATTGACTGAACGCGTTGACCACGACGGAGTGTTGCACTCAACTAGTTACCCATGTCTGGTGACCGGGCATTTTATCCATCGAGTGGTGACAGGCGGATTCTGCTCTGCCTCCTCTCCACCTTCCCCGGCTTTGAATGTTTTATGTGCTGAGTCTGCGGGTCTGGGGAGGACAGAGGGAACAAAGAAAGAAATAACGGCTTGTAATTCTTTTCCTTCCCATCCTTTCTGTTTGTTCCTCTATTTGTTTGTCGTTCGTCTTAATGCCTTCATTCCCACAGAGATTTAAAGCATCTTTTCAAATTGTATTGTTTATTATCCCTCCTAAAATGTACCAATTTTTCGCTGTATGCATGTCCCTTTTCGCCGTCATCATCATATATTCACCAATCACCTTGTTCACAATTGAGTCGTTAACTAGAGCCCTACATTTCAAACAACACCTTAAGTAGCTCTGTTATTCTGCCCTCCAAGCGCACCATGCAGGCATTTCATATAAAAATACATAAAAATGACATGTATTTTTGTGCATCACTATAATTGAACCCTATGTGAACCTCCGTCCAGTATAGTCTGGCACGAAGAAATAAGTAGCGGTTTCAAATGAGTGTTGAATCACGTCTGCGTTAAATTCTCTAGAATAAGGTTTCTAAAAAGGCAAGCAGCAGCAGATTTGGGCTCTCGCTGCTCCTCCCGCTGAATTCCCCCTCTTATTCCCTTTCCTGAATTATTAACTTATCACCAGTCGGAAAAGCGTGTGAACAGGAACTTTTGCGTCGTCAAATATGGCAGCCGGCACTCGTGAGGGGGACTCTGGGTAGAGGGTCTGGGAACGGCTCCTGCTGTGCGTGTACGTGTCTAGGTGTGTGTGCGTGTGCGTGTGCGTGTATGTGTGTGGGACAGGGTGACGCATCATGCGGCAGTAGCCTGAATATTTTAGCAGGAAACATTAGTGACGCTTCTCCCTCTCACTTTCATCATTCTCTCCCCTCTTGATTTCCTTTCTCCACATTTTTCTCTGCCTCGTTCTCTTTTTTTTTTTTTTTTTTTTCTTAGTGCAAAGAAGAGCAGCCTGCGCTCTGAGTTCTGTCACGTGTTTTGCTCGTGGCCTTGTAGTTTTTAGTGAATGCCTGGAGGATGATAAAGTGCAACCCCACCATGTTTCTCCCTCCACATCTGGTGCCTACACTGTGGTCCCTTGAGGGGAAAGATATCCTGCAGGGGGACTGTTGAAGTTCTTCCGCGTTCACCTTCTTTGCATGTGTTTGTGCTAGCATCTCTTTTTTTAACACGCATTTAACAGTACATATGTTACAAGTTGCGTATGTTGAAACAATTTAACCTATTTTTAATTAGCAGTAGCAATGACAGAGGGTATGTAATAGCTATGTTGTAGTCACACAAAAAGATAAAAGCACCAAAATGATCAATGGTCCATAAGATGTCTAAAACGTCCCTCACAGACAGACTATCTCTTTTTGAAGTTTGGAGTTTTTCTGACAAAAAAAACAACATTACCGCCCTCCAAACTACGATGGCAGAGCATCAGCATCAACAGGTCTGCGTTGTGGTAAATGTAGCCACACGAAGCAAGGACGGAGTTTAAAAGTGATCGCTGGAACCTCCACGGAGGAAAGATCGGGAGGTTCGGCCACACATCTTCGTTCATGCGTGCGACGGCCTGCGAGAAGCCACAGAGATGGGGGAGGAGAACAAAAGTGCGTTCGTGTCTCGAGCAAATTGCACATGCTTTCAATATTGCTTATGATATGTGCTTTCAATCATATCGTCGCTAGATTTACAAACCTTGTTGCCTTGGATACCCCGGGGTGGGCTTTCTGCCCGCCAGTTAACACAATGGAATTACAGACACGTGTTGGTCTGATCAATGTCTGTGTGTGTGTTGGACAGCGCTGTGGAATTGTGGGTATGTTCTCTCCACGTGCTGCGTTGCCTCTCTGTTGTCTTCCTGCCAAGATACTGATAGCTTCAAGATGTAAAAGAGAGAAGGAGACTGTAGGAGAATACAGCGAGGGGGGGATAAGGGGGGCGGGGGGGGTTCACAGAGTGGACAAAATGGGAAATAAAACGAGGCAGAGACATCTTGCTACTGCTTGCTTCACTGAAAACTTGCACTGAGAATTCACAGGAGACTCGCAAATCAGCAGCACCGGTTTTAGAAGGCGAAGTCAACCTTCTCCGGGGGGGCCATTTAAAACGAGCTAGAATGAGCTCAGTGCCATTACGTGAGTTTATTACATGAGCAACATGTTCTTGTGGTTCGTGTCTGTCTGCGAGAGGGCCGGTCAGCAAATACCCTCAGACGAGTTGAGAGTTAAGACCAATCCAACAAAAGTCTATTGAATTTTCATTGTAGACAATGGATGAGATTATGTTGGATTCAATTTGACTTGATTTGATTACACTGTGCCCAGAAGTATGGACACTCGTATCACATATTCACATCGTATCCCAAAAGTATTGGCATTAATACGCTGCTAGAAACAACCGAGACTGTCTGAAAAAGGCTTGCCACGAACTACCGTAGCGTGGATTCATTCAGTTACAAGGGCGACAGGTTGGGGGGTTGGGGGATCCAATTAATCTGAAAGATGTCCGATGGCTACGCGCAGGCCAGTTCTCCCATATTATAAACTCCGAAATTTCTTGGTGTCATGTTGAAACGGGTAATATCCGTAGCCTAACTATTGCCAACAAGATGAAAGAATACTTTTTATAAATATCACTGTAGATGTCCGTGAAAAAGGAACCAGTCAAATACAGACCCAGACGAAGAGTACACAATCTCAAGTATTTCCATACACGTGTTGCCACATAGGATGAAATATATTTAAATATGCACAGATGAAATATGTCCGTTTCCCTCAAGCCAAAACCAACAAAGAATACAAAAATATAAACAGTATCTTAAAAAAAAAAGAAAGGTGGAAAGATCATGCAGCTAATCCTGCTAACAGTCCAGAATGCACTGGGCGTTCGTACCATACAGGGGGAGAGGGAAAGTGGGAGGGAGCGCGTTCGTAAGTGTGCGTCAACTTGTGTGTATCCCACCGGACTTGCTAACCGTCGTTAGCCTGAGCCGCTGGTTCCAAAAAACAGACACCAGCCCAATGGCTCACTTGTGTTTCCTCTTTGCGTTTCTCAACTGTGCATGTGAATCAGTTCCTTCCTGCATGCAACACGACACAGTAACAGTAACAGTCTTCAGGAGCCGGAGGGAGAAGGACACTTCATGAAAATGTGTGTGTGTGTGTTTCATCAATGACTCATCAATGCAGTAGGAAATATTTGTGTGTGTGTGGTGTTTTGGAAACACACTGTATTGCCTGATGGTTTTATTGGTGTTTTTTGGCAAGGCATTTTCTACTTTGAAATGTATTTCACAGGAAAAGCCTCATCGAATTTCCCGGGTGTCTTGTGTGCTCATATTGGCGGAATTCAGTCTGCAGGATTCATCAATTGATGGAGACATTAATTGAACCCGCAAACAGTCCACAGATGGGATTGTGCGAACGGACCAGCAGGGGGGAAAACCGAACACCTGCTGGCTACGTACATGTGACCAAGGCACCTGCCCTCTGCTGCTCCAAGACCAACAGCAGAGGTTATGCAGCTTGTGGGCATGATTGTTTACCATGAATGTAAAGCACACAGGCTGTTGGACCGGATGTTTCTGCTCTGCTGACTGTCCTCCCCGATACATCAGTTTGGGATTAAAGGTTTGGGCGAAGGCGATTGTACATGTTTCACGCCAAGGTGTCCTTCCAGTTTGCTCCAGATGCCGTGCCAACGGTGGGTGATCGGGTGTCCTGCACGCCTGTATGAATGAGTGATCGACAAGTAGTGGGAAAGCGACTGGAAAGGTGCTGTGCTGGTAAAAAGTCCCTTTGCTTTTGCTATCAGTGTACACCCCGCTGCGTGTGTCTCTTGTGGGTTTGTGAGTGCTTAGGTATGTTGGGGGATTACACGTAGCCGTATAAATTCATTTGTTGAATGCTTATTAACCCTCGTGACCTTTACTGCGCTTTTAGTGCATCAGCTTAGTGCCATGAAATCTCCTTTCCGCTCTATGCCTGCTTCTCTGACACACACATACACAAGTGAGAGATGGCCTCACGATACCAGAACACTGCTGAAGGGTTACAAACTATGGAGGGGCGGGAAAAGAGTCTACTCTTCATCCTTTCGCCTCTGCACAATCCTTTAATACGAGTTTCTTTTATCTGTTCACGCTCTTACCGGCCTCCTGCTTCTATGCTCTCATTCGCTCCCCTGCCCCATCAGCCATCTTGGCTCCAGGCGGCCCCTTTCCTTTCAGCTGCAGGGAGACTGATGAATCAGATGTTCCGTGGTGGCTCTAGTGGGATCTCTGAGGAGGCCGACGTGGGGGACGGGCTCCATCGAACACCAAGAAAGCGGAACTAACGGGCATGCTTTTCCGCGTACCAACCAACGTTGGCTGGACGGACTGAGAGACGCACAGAGACATCTGAAAATGATGGCACAGAAGTAGATAGATAATATGCAAATATATTAAGAACAGACTGAAAGCACAAACACCAAAGAGAGGAAAGAGCTGGAGCATACAGTACAGTACAGGCAGAAAGACAGATGGAGGGAAATAAATACTGCAGGGAAGTAGGATGAAAACAGGATACATGGAGATGGTGTTGGATTAAAAGAGAAACGATAGAAAGAGGGAGGAAGGTAATGCTGATGACCAAAAAACATACATGCTGATATTATGCCTTATTTCAAATGCTAATGTTCATTTTAGATGAATAATTATGGTCCATGTTGCTCCAATGAGCTATAACAGAAACATGGTCCGCCCCATCCTCCCTTGTCACTCCCTTTCCTCCTTATTTCCTCCAATACTTTCTTTCCTTTAAAGCCTTCCATTACCTTGTATTGCTTGTTTGTTCACCTTCTTCCTCTTATTCTGTCATTGACCGACATTGGACACAGACCAAAGGACAGGTGTGTATGTGTGTGTGTTTGAGAGACTCTACCGTCTGTCCACGGGTTTTTTCATTTTGGAGTTTGTCCATGTGTGTCCATGGCCATGTGTTGGCGCAAACCTAGTCGCTCTATATCTTTACGTCCTTGTGTCCAGACAGGCACAGTTTGTCCTCTCTTGGGAGGCGTCTCTCTGTGTCTGGATAACTCTTATGACATCACAACGAAGCAAACCATAAGGACACGTCGCCCTACAGATGTGCTTCGTACAGAAGGGAAGATGTTTAGGTTACCATGTTGACTAGGGTTGGGACGCACGCATGGTTCACATGCAGTCTCACGAGCTAATCGTAATGTCAGCGAATAAGCGAGTCCACGCACAAAGAACATAGGATAATTTAATTCACTAACGCTTGTTGTGGGACTAATCTCGGTTCTATGGAAATAGTCCCTTTTTAATCATGGCTTTGAAGGGCTGTTTCAACCATGGTACACATTTAAAGACTTATGCCCTGCGCTTATGGGGTTAAAGTGCATGACAAGCTGCACAAACTGCCTGAATCCATCATTTGTTGCTTTATAAAGACATCCTCCACCGAGTGAAAGAGAGAGTGAGAGAGAGAGAGGCTTGCTTGCTGTCTGCCTGCTGATTACAGTTAAGGGCATTAGCGGGTCACGCTAACCTGACCTTTTGAGGTGGAACACTCATTTCCCCTTAACGTGACAGGCCGCTCTTTGGCAGGAGATATTTCTGCAAAAGTAGTTATTTTAACTGGCAGCATTCCAATTTGTCGGTTAAACCGTTAATTCTCCCGGATAATATTCTTAAAGCGCGTAAAGCTAGCACACGCCGCTAGGCTATGTCAAGCTGCGAGGTTTGGCTCTCCACAACAGTGACTTATCGACTTTGGATGTCTTGCTTCCAAACCTTCCCAACCTTCTGCTGCTGTTTCATTGTTGCGACAAATAGCTATGAAGTCGTGTAGTGTTATGTTGTCATGTAATGTTTTGGAGGAGAAAAGAAAGGCGGGCCGTATTAGCAGAATTGTGACCCTTCTTTTTGTAGGCAGCAAAGAAAAAAATGGAGAAAAGTCGAGCAGAGGAAACAAAGCGTGATAATGATTGGAGGGATGGATTGCGAGAGCTGGTCAACATGCCAGACTCCGCGGGGGTTTCCATTGCAACGCTGGATGGAAAGTTAATGAGAGGCCAACACACACTAACACCCGCGCACACACACACACACACACACAGGCATGCACACAAGGGGTCCAAAGTTGAGCCAATCTAAATGATTCAATCAAAAACTAACGGTATTGGCGTGCAAACACAGCTTTTAACAAGTCACTGGTGCTGACACGCACGCACAGTCTCAGATAACACTAACGCACAAAACCATACCCAGAGGCATCACACGCTGAGAAAGTTTGCTAAGAAAGTTATAATTGAGAGCTCTGAAAACCAAAAAAGGACAGGATGTGTGTGAGTTAAATGCAGAAATGTGTGCGCGTGAAGACGGATGGACATCATTGCGTATGCACACACACACACACACACACACACACACACACATACACACAGCAGGGCAGTGACAACAAAAGAGACTGCGCATCATGGTTTTAGAATTGAGGGATTAACGGCAAATATGTGTACATGTTAACTTGTTGTGAAATCCATCTTTTACTTTTTTATTGTTGAATAGTAAAACCTGTTTTTGTGAAATTACAACCAGTCATAAATAATCTCTTTCTTCGCGCCACGTAACCCTTTTAGTTCCTCTTGTCTTTTCTGTCCGGCCGTGCGCCGTGTGCCGTGTTTATTCTACTCACGCGAGCTTCCAAACCTTCCTGCTCACAATGTGTCAAGTGTCAGCTAATATGTTGCAGTAATTGGAGGAGAGCACAACATGATTTTATCGCTCCACATGTATGTAATTGAATCGGATGAAAAAAATCCAGGGTCGTGTTCATTAAAAAACTGTTGCATCAGGAGCTTAACAAGCACTTAGTTTAACTGGATTATAAAAGTAAATTATGCAGAAATTGTGATTATGCACTTAAATGTTCCATTACTCTTGTTTTCGTTTTGGCCTTCTTTTTTTTTTGCATCTTCCATAAAGCAGTTGACTCACACTTGGGGGGGCGACTGTGTATAAATGTTGTGTTGTCCCGTCTTAGGGGCGACGGCCTTACGATGAATGTGATGAAAGGTTAGACGAGGTGATGAAGCAGCTCTCTACTCAAAAGTCGGCATCTTATATTTGTGGCTTTTTCTTTTCAATCTACGACGCCGAGTCCATAATTTGGCCACTCGCTGATTTTTCAGATGATCCAATTTAAAGGATTATCTGATAACAGTTTGAATGGGATTTGTTCTCCTCGCGTTGCAACGTACGATAAGTATGCACGGCCCCACGTACCCAGAACTACATTCCCCACTAACAAGTCTACCCTTTTTACGATGCGCAGTAAGTACACCCTAAGTTTCCCGTTAATCAGCACACCTTTATTTTGAGCTTTGGTTGTTTGCTTTTCCTGTGTTAAATGTCTACACAGTGCTAACATTAACAGTTTCACCTGTCGAAAAAAAACAGTTGTCTGGATCCTTTCTTATTTTTCCTTTATTTGCAGTTACTTCGCCAAGCACTTTGTAAAGCAGAGCCTTATGAAACAAACATTTCAGAAGCAGCACAAACATTCTCATCCTTAAGGGGCCTTTTCGTCAGCCCCCCCTCCTTCCCCCTCTTACCAACCCGTCCATTATGACACCCCAGGGTGAAATGCAGAGTGTGTGGCGTAGCCGTTCTAGTGCATTACAAGACTTGAGTTCAAGTGAGGAGAAAGTGATAAATGTGCTCTAAAGGTGGATGCACACACACGTACTCAACCAACTTGAGCATTGCTCTATTATGCTCTTATATTCAAGCGCAGACGGGTGAAATTCTTCCAAGCAGTTGTTGAGCGGCACATCCAGTCCCACGGAAACGTGTGCACATGTAGCCCGGCTCTCCCCTTCGAGGCATTTGGTCCTTGAGGTGTGGCCCGGCTCCACTCAAGCGTATTTGTGTTGTGCTCCCAGTGCTCCAAAAGTTGGGAACCGAGGCGACGAATAACGGCCACGGACTACGGTTACGGACATACGTGTCAGATGTGCGACTTCCTCCGCGGGTCTTTCTTGCCGTTTTTAATGATGGCCGTGTCCACGCCGCAAGATGGCCACAAGCCACATCCATTGTGCCCCACGCTGAGCTCGCAGGGAGAGTGTGGGTGGTGTGTGCTTGCTTTGTTCTGCCTTTGATCATAGAAATAGCCACGGCGCACACACACACACACACACACACAGCTTAAAGAGAACATGTTGAGGTGAGTGAAAAAAAGAATTTAATTCCCACCGTAGTACAATGAGCAACAGGAAAGAAGCAAGAATGGCACAATTGAAGATGGTTGCAGGGAACCGCGGTTCAGGGAGACACATTTGTACTTGTGTGTATGTAGAAAAAGGCTTCACCCTCGAGGATGCTCTCTTATGCAATAAAAAAGCCTCTCTGGTGTTTACCGAGGAGAGCTCAGCAGACTCGTACAGTGCCGCTGACGTGCATTGTGTACATAATGCACAATTCATCGGGAGCTAAGAGACCCTCGCAGGGGGTGTGAGGGGGGGGGAGACGTGTTGGAGGTTTCCCTCGGAGTGAGAGGGGAGAAGCGATTTGAAAGAGGGAGCAAGGGGGGCGAGGTGAGGGGCAGTGCCGGCCCGAGCCTCTTGGGGGCCCTAGGCAGAATTTTATTTGGGGGCCCTCCTCCCACCACGCAGAGTCACCTGTGCTAGAAGATTATTGGCACAAACGTCACGCTATACTGTTATAGCAAAAATTATAAACAAATACAGTGAGGTTATAATACAAAACTAGGGCTGCTTGCAGCATAAGCGAACTAAGTGGCTGCTTGGGGCCCCAAGCAGCCGCTTAGTTTGCTTATGCCATTGGGCCGGCCCTGGTGAGGGGGTCGTTCTGGGGTTCCTGTGTGAACATCTCTCCTCATTAATAACCCTGTAAGCCGCTTCGATAGTCCTGCGCAGCTCCTGCCCCTCTATCTGCCTTCTTCTGCTTTTTCTCACTTTGACCCATCAGCTAAAATCATATGTTAAATACCAACAAAAGATGAGTTGGCCACCTTTTATGCCTCCTCCCACCCCAAGAACCTCTCTCCTTATCTTAATTACTTTCTTTTCTTCTGTTTTACTTTACAGTTTGGTCCGTGATTTTGTCTTTTTATAGCTTGTGGGTCGCTGTTTCAACAGTGCTACTATGGTAACAGCAGGGAAGTGGGTGTTAGCAGTTTATCCATTCGGGGTGTCATGGTGACATTGCCGTTGCACCCAGTAGGAGAGCTACTCGAGTTCCCCTCTTTTTTTTTAATCATATTTTATCAGTCAGGATTTGGGAGGTCAGGGGAGAAGATGCTGGGTTCTTTGAGTTTCTGCTGAAAGATACATTATAGTCTCTTTAGTTCCCAACAACGAACCAGAGATCTCTGGTTGCCATAGTTCCCCACATCCCCACGCTATTAATTTAAGTTTTAACCTGTAATGAAAACCGCAATGACATCATTCTAACAAAACAAGTCCTTATTCCCTTCAACCTATTTGTCCTCCATAGAATAAAATGCAAAAATAAAGCGAAAATAAAAAAGGTAATGTTTACCATTATTGCTTAATCTGTTAAATAGATAAATAATAAAACAAAAACAATGAATATTGATTCGATATTACAGGAATTGCCCCCTTCAGTCACTTTAATAAAAAATAAAAAATAAGATTCTATATAGACCTATGAGTATGCACAACAGCTATGTAATGTAAGCTTGTGTTACTTACTGAGAGGATTCATAATTGATTCCAGCTGACATTAATAATTGACATATCAGTTACGGCGCTCTCCATTAAATGTTTTTTTTTTTCTCTCTGACACGGCAGCACACACGTGTTAGTGTTTTCCCCGCATTGTGCTCCGGTCTCGCTCTACTGGACTTCAACCGGGGGAGGAATGATAGACAATCACACACACACACACACACTCAGCCTTTTTTTCTAAATCTACAACATCCTGTGTCTATGCCTCAATGGCCGACGCTAAGATAACACACACTGTCTGTTTTTGTGTTCTGATTTTCTTTTTTTACTGTTTTGCTTATTGCAAAGTGGAACTTGAGACAGCAGCTTTGGGGACAGGGAAACTTGGCTCGGTGATGCATGTGGCATCTGAAATGATGCACTTGATGCAGACTACAGCCTCACGTCTGGTTATTAAAGGATTTCTGGGAACCCTCATTTGGTATTCCTGTATTCGTCTCGGCGATTCCTCTTCCACTCCGACTCTTTCCTTCATTCCCCTCTTTCTGAGTCCAGAATAACAGATGGGGAACAGATAAAGACATGAGGAGGCTGAGGGAGGCAACTTAGATGCACAAAAAAGGACAAGAAAGAGAGCAAGGAGAGAGGAGGACACAGACAGAAAATGGGGACGTAAAATGAGCAAAGGGGGCGGCAAAAGCTTCACTCATCTGACTGCATTCATAGGCACACGTCGGGATGACAAAGGCGCCTGATGTGATGCGCAGCTGGATTACGCAATAATGGCTTCTTTGACACGTCTGGTCCTGCACAAATACAGCATGATCGTTTATAGACACTGGAACTCCTATCAGCAAGTGCTGGATTCTTCTTATTGTGAGTGAGAAATATCAAGTGCAACTACAATTGTAAGACATTTGTTCCCAACTGATGAACAGTTACTTATTATTTGCAACAAACAACTGTGTATTCTTGTCATTCCGTACCGGCTCTCAGTCCGTCTTTCTTCCCCAGCACGATCAATCCACGGTACGGCTATTAGATGACTAACACACACACACACACACACGCTGTGCACCGTGCGTCATGCAATGATTTACAGAGTATAGTAATCTATCTGTCAGTTCAGCGGGCAGCGGCTCTCATCCCGATGCACTACGCTGATCCAAGTGTTTGTGTGCCACTTCAGTCCGTCTTCATTTGCACCTCGGTTTGTGTGTCGCGCCACATGTGCACATGTGTAAGCGGGAGAGTGTGTCCTGGGATGGAGGGATGAGGGAGAACAGAGGACCAAAGTGGGATTTCTCTACCCTTTCACCTCCTGCTTTCTCCTGCTTTCACTCTTTCTCCTTCTCGTCTCTCAAGGGAACCGGTTTACGTCCTCCTCAAACACCAACTAGAATACAAACACATTTACTCACACTCACTAACACACAACTCACACTGGCTGGACGAGATGATTTACACTCCGGTGTTCTATTATTTTTAGACCAATTACTTTCTACCCCGACTTCTCTCCACCTATACTCTGTAGTTCACCCTTGCTCTCGAAGTCTTGCCCCCTTGTGATTCTCACCTGAGAAATTCAGAATGTTTGAAGAGACCCCAAAAAAAACAAAGAAGAAAGTTGGTGGATTTAATAAAGGATTCCCTTATCATGTGACGAAAGGTAATCGGCCACATGCAAACACATTCAAAGCCTGACAGCAGATGCGCAGCATGTGCTGGTTAAGCCTGCGTGTGTCAGCGAATCTTCATCCACTGTTTAAGGTGATCCATCTGCCTTTACAGGGTCAGAGATTACTGATGACCGTAATGCAATCTGGGTTTCTTCCCCTCTATCTTGCGGACACACACACACGCACACACACATGTACGCACAAGCGCGGCCTGGCACAAGTGTCAATGTTAATCAAACATAATCCTAGTCCAGAGGCCCATGGATTGGATCATATGTCTGCTAATGAGACTCATGTTGAGCATATGCTGCTGGCATGTTAACAGCATTCTCCCTGTGTGCAGTGAGGGAGTGAGTGGATTGTGTGTCTTTTCATTGACTCACAACGGGTCAGGCTTCCCAAGGTAACATCAAAGGTTTAAATTGCTTTCTCAATACAAGCGCAGGCGTAGGTGGTTACGGTGCTCATTCACTTCTCACACCCACGTTTGCCCCGAGTGCTGAGAAAACATACGGACGCTGATTTCCGCTGTTGTGTATTCCACGTCATGAGATAATATGACAATATTAATCTGCAAATGTTTATTTTGTTTTGTTAGCTTCGATTAAACATCTTTATTTATCTGGAAGAAAAACAGACGGGCCCAAAAGTTAACCACAAAGTCATATTAAACCCTAATCTGAGGAAAACAATACATAGACCATAATCAGGTTTAATTGTTTGACATTTTATCTACTGCGCTATTTATTTTGAATCAACAACCTTTATTTTTGTGACATTTACGAGACGCACCAACGGCATTGAAGATTAAATATCACCCAATCAAGATGAAATACGGTCACAGAGATTAGGCCAAAACAGCGTTTAAAAAAATGGCGTTTACTTTCATCGACATAAAAATTGAGATGAAACATGGCTGTTGTTGTTGTTTTTGTTGTGTTTTAGTGAAGGATTTTTCTCTCCTGTTCTGCATGTGCCGTGACAGGATCAGTCAAAGCCACAATCGACAGCTCACCGACACTGTTGGATGGCAGGTCTGTTGCCAAACTGCATTTTACTGCAGACGTGACATTGCCAACAGGATGCATGTGGTACATAGGGATGAAAGTTGCATTACGAAAAAGTATGACTGGCGTGGGCACACCTCACTGAACAAACAAGAGCGCACACGGATGCACACGCACACAAACAAGCCCCTATACATGTGCACGCACGGACACACAACAGGAGGTCGGGATGCTGACAGAGGAGTAATAATTAGGACTGTGTGCTGTGGATATTCTTGGTACAATACTGATCAGTGTCATCCGCTTGTGTGCGTGTGTGTGTGTGTGCGAGAGAGAGAGAGTCTGCTGCTGCTGCAGCCCACAGTTTCCATGGTAACGTAGGAGCCCATCTTGGTCTCTATGGTAACTTCTGGTTGGCACCCACAATGATGGAGAGAGAGACGGAGAGAGAGTGACGAGAGGAAGAAAAGCGAGGAGGCGACGGAGCAGTGAGGAGAGAGAGAGAGAGAGAGAGAGAGAGAGGGAGAGACAAAGGGAACTTGTGAGAGGAGGAGTTAGAAGTTGGTTGGACTGCCTTCATTCTTTTGTCCAGTTGTTACGTCGCCTCCTCACATGTGGCCTGTGGCTATCTTGGGCTACCAAGGAGGGAGTTGCTGGCGACCTCGCTAACGCCCTCTGTTGCGCAATCACGAGGCCTACTGTCGCATTCTTTTGGCCGCACGCTCGTCTTCTCCTAACTTCCTTAAAAGTTCTCCTTCCCCTACTTCCTTGGCCCCACAGAAGAGCGATGAGGAAAGGACACGACATAGAGACGTAGAAAGCAACGTCACGTACGGGGAAATATATCATGAGTAAGAAACCCCAGCTTTTTAAAAAAACCCTTTCGTCATGATAACCACAATAGTTCCTAACAACCTACCGCTACTGTTTGTCTCCCTCCTTCTCCGTCGCTTGCGTCATCAGCCCGCGAGTAGGACGCACACCGGCGACGTGCGCAACTCCACACACCCTTGCCCTTGGTCTCGCTGGCGCTGCTGCGCCTGAATAAATGATAACCGGATGACGGCGGTGTGTTACTGTGCGGTTCGCACGCAGCGGTTTCCTGCCTGAGCAGCTCCGGGTCGGGTTCCAGTGCGGCTTCCCGCTGGCGTGAACAGCGGGAAGTGGTTCAAATGTGCACCACGAGGGGGGAACTTCGCTTTAAGATTACACACAAAATGAAGTTGTGCATGAATTGAATATTTTGAAAGGAGCACACACACACACCAACAGTTGGCTCCTGTGTGTGCATCCTTTTTTGCAGCAGCAGCACATACACAGAAGGTCACGGTGAATGGAAACATTGTCCCCTGCGCGGTAAAATGTCGATACCGTAATCTGATTGGCCCGGTTGATGGATCGGCAGTTTGTTTGACCTATCAGAGCTAACTGAATTATTGCTTCCACATACTTACCTGCTGTCATTCTGTCTGCCTTCCTCTGTCTCTGTAGTCTCTCTCTCTCTCTCTCTCTCTCTCATTTCTCTCTCATCTTCTTTCCAGTCACTAACCTGATTAGTTGGCCCCTTATGGATTTTGCCCTTTATAGGTCTGAGTGAACGGAAGGTTGAGGAGGTAGAAGTGGAAGTGTGTGTGTGTGTGTCAAGCTGAGCTGTTCTAAGCAGATGTTTTTCTATGTTTTATTCTCCTGAGCGCCGCACTGTCTGCCTGTCAGCGACAGATACACAGCCAGGATGTGTGTGTCTCCTTGTGTGTGTTTGAGCGAGAGAGAGAGAGTGATGGAGGGCTTTTGCAAATTTGAGAGGAAAGATAAGCGTGTGCGTGTGCGTCTGTGTGTGTGCGTGCGTCTGTGTGTGTGCGCCTGTGTGTGCATTTTTTAGATTAATTACCTGCGCATGGACTAATAATGCTCACTCTGTGATGGAGGGTCTGCAGTACTATTGATGATTGTCTGAAAAAAGCAATTCTCCAGGCTTTGAAACTGACACATGCTCTCAGACGATGTTTGCCGCGAGAATCTTTTTCTTTGAGATGAATCCTTTTTGTGCCAATAAAGAACAATGAGAGGAGGCGAGATGCGAAACGGGTTCGACTCCACCGGCACTAAAAATCAACTCGCCTTTCAAGTAGTCTGTCTTTCAAACTGTGCAAATCCACCGCATTGTAATTCACGTCATTCCCTCCGCAGTCAAGTGTGGGAAAAACACTTCCAAAATCCTAGCCTGTATGATAATTGCGTCATTAAGGAGCCAACATCAAAGCGGGATCCTCCCATTGATAGATGGGAGGAAGATGGGAGAAAGAGCGAGGCGGTGTCAGCTGCTGAGAGGACGCCACTCGGCCACAACTCAACTTCAATGGACGCCGCTTGTGACCGTTTGACCTTGGAGGTCACACGCGCGCGACAGTGAAAGCCGCCGAGTCGTAAACGGTGGCTGCTCGGAGTAGACGACCGATCCCCAGGGCTCCGAGGATGAACGCGCGTGTGTGTGTGTGTGTGTGTGTGTGTGTGTGCGAGGGGGGCCTTAGGTGTTGGTTTAGCTTAACTTAAGACTCACTTGAGCCTCAGCAGCAAATCTCCATGCAGCTTATCCGGCACTGACACGGCCTATTGACTTTAACAACGCTTTCTTACTATCCGTTACAGCGGGATCACTTGGGTAAAACTGCACGAAATATGAGAGACCAAATACGGATTTTGGAGTTTAAATTTCTTTTTACAGGCCTTCAGCCTCAGGTTCAGCTGGTTCCTCCTTAAAAGAGAGGGGGGGGGCTCTGGGTCTGGGGAGACCTGGCTGGCCTTATGTCCCAAACCTCCGGCCCCCTGTGAGTCCACGTCCCTGGGAAAACCGACTGAGCACTGAGACGGACGGACGGATTGGTGCACGGAGCTAAATATTCGTTTAGTTTGGACATCCCAAAAGCTTCGCACCATCGAGTCGATCTCATTTCTGTTACCGAAATAACGTATTAAGCAGACGTGACTCGATTTGGCGCGAGTTCACGCGCGTCAGAAAGTTACATAATTCCCCGTCTCCAGGCCATTTCAGGCCATTTCCCAGGACCCTCTCAGCACAGGAGGTCATCCCTACCACAACAATCCCTGAGGAACTGTGTACCAGAGGAGTGTGTGTACATACGCACAGGAAGAGAGCCGCTGGGATTAAATAATCCAAATGCTTTGAATGTGTATGCGATTGCAATTTGGAATTTTATGACTATTTATACATAAATAATCAAACAAACACGCACACACAAACACCTGGAGCCTCATAAACAGTAAGAGAACGTCTTGTTCCGAGGAGTGCACAGCAAGCACTGTACTCATTAGTCACAGACAGGTCTTCAGTGATGTCATGGTCATAAATGGCTCATAATAAACGGTGAATCCATGCGAGTGTAAATCTCAGTGCTTTTGTATCGTCGCCAGTTGCTCAAAAACGAACCCCTCAGAACTTTGAGTCGATGTTTGTCGTTTTCTCAACTCAACTCTGTCGCGTTGAGAGCATTCACTCGCACGAGTGCGACTCACTTTGCCGCAGCCGCTATCGGGGCCCTTTCGACTATAATCTCCCTTTTCTTCTCCTGTCACGTTGAGCCGCCGCTCAGGCTAACGCGCGTCCTGTTTGTGTGTCCCCCGCAGGAGCGTGTGGAGTATCTGTTCCTCATCATTTTCACCGTGGAGGCTTTCTTGAAGGTCATAGCCTACGGCCTGCTCTTCCACCCCAACGCCTACCTGAGGAACGGCTGGAATCTGCTCGACTTCATCATCGTGGTCGTAGGGTGAGTGGACCGGAGGCGCCGCGGCGATTCGGTGAATTTATATTTTGTGGGAGTGAGAGAGAGAGAGATTTTAGATTTTTAGAAAAACCTTTATTTTTTCATAACAAAAAAAACACTTATCAATCGCATATAGTCTACCAGGTATATAATAATAATAATATATGTATATATAATCAGTTCTCCGCCGCACTCCTCCAGCAGCTCGTCTCAGTGGGACGCCTCCCCTCCTCAGCAGGACCGGCGCCTCACTCGGTCTCAGTTGTGCTCCCTCCTTCCTGGTTTATCTTGATGAGGAACTTCCTCAGCCTGAAGACTTCCTGCTTGGCGTAGTCTCCAGCGCCTTTCTTCGTAGTGCCATGTCTGGCGGAGCGAGCAAACTTATCCACGTCGGAGAAGCAGTCCTCCAGCTTCACCCCCCTCTTGTTCTTGGTCACCTGCTGGTGGCCGACCCGCCTGAGGAGACGCTGATGGCAGAGGCCATCCCCGAAGAGGAATCAGACTCTCCACCTCCCGCCTCCCCTCTGCTTGACGCCCCCCCATCTTTGGCTGAGGGCCTCCCCTACTGCTCCCTGTTTTCCTCTTTCGGAGGGGGACCTTGAAGTCCACCCCCCCCTCCTCCATATCTTCCTCCCTGTCTGAGCCGCCCCGACAAAACCCTTCACCCGTGATGCACCCCACTCATCCCCTCTTTCACTCCGTCACACACACTTGCCCGCTGGGCTGCTTTCAACCCCCCATCCACTCCTACACTCACCCCCTCGCCTCCCTGACCGACCGGCTGAGCCTCACTCGTCTCCACACTCACTCCTTCACCCACCTGACCGATTGGCTGGGCCTCGCTCGTCTCCACACTCACTCCTTCACCCACCAGACCGATTGGCTGGGCCTCGCTCGTCTCCACACTCACTCCTTCACCCACCTGACCGATTGGCTGGGCCTCGCTCGTCTCCACACTCACTCCTTCACCCACCTGACCGATTGGCTGGGCCTCGCTCGTCTCCACACTCACTCCTTCACCCACCTGACCGACCGGCTGGGCCTCGCTCACCTCCTCACCGCCCTGCTGGGCCCCACCAGCCCCCACCAGCCCCCATCTTTCTCCCTGACTCCCCCCGCAGCCTCCTGGGTCTGGTCCTGACTGGAGGAAACCTCGCCAGGTGTCCGTCTCCGCCACAACTGAAGCACCTCCCGTCATCCGCTGTAGCAAACATGACGTACTCAAACCCCTCGATCCTCACCTTAATAACCAGGTTGAACGCCTGGTCTTTGGTGAGGACCATGTGCACCTGTCTCCTGTGCGACACCACGTGTCTCAGCAGGGGTGACCTGCACCCCGAGGACGCCTTCGTCATTCTTGACACGACTTTCCCGCGCTTCGCCAACTCGCCGAGCAGCGCAGAGTCCGGCACGAACGGCGGAACGTTCGCCACCGCGACTCTGACAGCCGGCTCGGCGAGCGGCAGCACGGGCACGCGCGTCCCTCGAACCACCACGCCGCTCGCCACCACCTCGCGCGCCTTCTCAATGCCGTCCACAAAGATGACCACCGCGTGGTTCATCCGTGCAGCGGACTTAACGCTGCCGTAACCCAGAGAGAGAGAGAGAGAGAGAGAGAGAGAGTGAGTCTCCTAGAGGTGTAATTCACCCAAATATGCCACATTTTTAAACATCAGCACATCGTTGGCAAATTAATCGCAGTACCTTGGTGTAATTACTGTCAACAGATGAAACTGCAGCCAAGACAAGCGGTGGCTTTGTCCGATGCCAGAGGTGGCTAGCGCCTCTCAAAATGGACACTGTTTGCCTTTTTACAAACACCTCTGATGGCTGTAGTAAACAAAAGGAAGATCCTGCACTTCCCTTTATTCGCTTTTCACGTTTCGCAAATTTCACATTCGCTGATTTACCAACTCAATGCATTTGCGAAATCCGATCAGCAGACGGACTCGGAAAAGAAAAAAAGAAAAGTTGTGGTCTTTTCTGTCTGCGGGAATAACACTGAACTCTCAGTAAATGTGGTGTTGAAATTAAAATACAACCATTGCAATGAAAGAACCCTCCACAGTGAATCGGCATTAAGGCCGCCGCAAACTTTGGTCCGGCGTGTATTGGTGAAGCCTAAACTGATTAGTTTGTTAGATGCTGATAGCTAAGCTCTGCTCCGTTGTTCTTTATCTGCAACTCAGCAGCGTAGCCCATCTGCTAAAACCCTCTGTGCCTGAGTGCCTGTGCGTGCGTGCGTGTGCGTCTGACTTGGTCTGAGTGTACCGCCTGCCAGCTGGGGTTTGTGTACAGTGTTGCATGGGGGAAATGGCACATTAGCCAGTGGACCTGACAGTTGCATTAATGCCATAAAAATGGTCTAATTGACCGTGTGTGTGTGTGTGTGTGTGTGAGCGTGTTTGTGAAAAGCCACCCCACAGCCCGAATAAAGGCTCAGTGAATCCGCCAACACACAAAGTGAAGTCAGTGAGTCTTAGTCGGTCAAGTGTGTCACTCACATTAGCCACCACCAACTGAACATGGTTGGCTTCACTCCAAAGACACACACAGTGTGTGTGTGTGTGTGTGTGTGTCTTTGGAGTGAAGCCAACCACTCCATCGGCTGGCAGCACAGTGCCAGCTCCCCTGGCACGAACATAACCTTTAGCACTTCTATGCTGTCGGTTACCTCTCTCTTTTTGCGAGGGTGCACGATCGCCTGTGCAATGATACTTTATTGATCCGTTCAGGGGAATCGTATTTTTCCTTGCTACCCTGGCAAAGTGAATTCAGAAGGCCAGACACCTGCTGAAGCTCAGGAGTTGGCGGGGTTCAGTCCTGCTCAAGGTTTTGGAAGATTAAATCTGAATTGCCTCTCGAGACATTTCCCCGGGTTTAATATTTTTATTTTTCCCAATAAAAAAAGTGTTTTCTTTAATTCAAAAGATATAGGTCTAAGCTGAAATCCAGTTAAAAGCAATTAGATGTCATCATAATGCAGACTCTGCCCAGCAGAATAATCAGAACACTTCCACTCCCTCTATTTCCCACAGTCAAAGAGGACACGCAGATCCAAGAAAGGTTCTGCTGTGACGCATGAATTACTGATTGTCTTTGTGCATGTGCGTGCCATCCTGCCTGTGCCTGTCTCTCTCTCTGAGAGGCAGAATTCAGGCAGGCTTTCACAGAGGTGTGTGTGTGTGTGTGTGTGTGTGTGTGTGTGTGTGGATGGGAAGTGACAGGGTTTGCTCCCTCTGGAATGTTCACCATATGGGTGAAAGAGCTTGTACCTGGTGCTGAGCAGCCTGGGAAGCACACGCACACGCTCTCTCTCTCTCTCTCTCTCTCGCTCGACACACACTCACATGCTAGAGGCTACAGTCCTACTGAAACGTACCTTACATTTTTGTCAGTAAGGGTTTGCAGTGGGAACTAGTAAGCTGCTGTATAGACTTCGTCATTAGCCTCGACTGCTGTGTATTAATCTCCTCTGCTTTCTTGTGCTATTCTCATTCCTCTTGTCTCGTGTATTAGTTCTGTTCATGTTGTCGTAGGGAATGATTGTATTCACATCACTGTGATGATGGCTTGTCATGATTGTGGTTTGATTTTTCTCCGAGGATACATACCGCACAAAGATATTGTCTTCAGCATGACAATATTTCATTTAAAATGTAATTTTGACACCCATTCTGCCTCACTTAACATCGAGCTGTCTGTTGTTTGAAAGGGGCAGAATGAATTCCCAAACTATTGCACGTAAAGCATTACAAACTAGGCTAAGGTATTATCATACATGTAAAGTAAACATTGTAACTAGGGGTGTAACGATTCGTTTTTAACAACGATTCGATTCGATCACGACTCGTGGTTGTCGATACGATTCAAGGACGATATTGGTTCATTTAGAACGATACGATCCGAAACGATTCAACGACTCGAAATCGATTCAGTAACTTTTTAGCCAAAAATTCAACCAGTGTGACTGAAATAAATTTCCTGGATTCCTGTTGTTTCTTGTAATGGAATCAGGTATCAGTTAATTATGAATATAAATAAACAAGTAAACAACAATGAAAGGCAAATGCATTCATGCATTTTATTTGAATAAAGTGCAAACAATGCTGTAGCAGTGTAGCAGAAAAAAACCTGTATTAGTGATGTACACAAAAAACACAACTGCAATAATGGTTTCCCCCTAACAACCCCCGAAAAACCACCCCTCCCCTTAAATCCAATGGGTTATTTCCCAGTATCGATACAATCGATTTATGACATTTTAAATCGATGTTTGACCGATATATGTCGTCCATATGGCCAACTCGCCGAGCACAGATCGATGTAGTTGGATCGGAGGAATATTAATCGATACATCGATGTAACAGCTGAATCGTTACACCCCTAATTGCAACCACTTAATACTATTTAACATTAGACAAGTTATTGATTTGCTTTATTGATAATTCCCTTATTTGCAGACCCACTGTGATTTTCTTTAATAATGATCACTTTGACAACTCTCAAACCATACAACTTCTGTATCTTTATGAACGCACAGAGCCTCGGCTGTGGATGTACACGCGCCTCGATGTGGCGCCACACTCAGAGGCTCCAATTATTATTTAACACCCCACCGTGGCCAAACGTGCTGGGCAAGACGCTGGTGGTGCAAAGAAGGGGGGGGGGGGGGGGCGAGATAACTGAGATGCAGCAAAATGCAGAGGACCAACGAGAGAGACAGAGAGATGGCGCACTTCTTTGAGAGGTCTTTTTCAAGTGGCCATTTCACATGTGCTAATTGATAATTCTCCATGACTAACGGGCCGCTGACCGGCCTTTGAGCTGCGCTAGCTGGAAAATGGAATTGTGTGGTGATTTCTAAAGGATTGGAGAGAGAGCGGACAGCGATGAGCTCAGCTGGACGAACGCATCTGCGGGCTAACATCTTAAGAGATGTCTGCAAATAAATTCGTAGGGGATAACAGTCAACAAAAGGCCGCGGCATACAAAACACGTTTTAGCCCTTTTTATTGAAGATTGGGATTAAACTAAAAGGGGCCTGGAAAACCGCACCAGACCAGACGCAGAATGCAAATGGGCAGAAGTGTCCAGAGAGGCACAAGAAGCTGAACCGCTAACAAAAAGCAACAGCGCAACACGCAAACAGGCCTGTTATGAAGAATAATCACTTACACTATTCTACATTTCTTGCTACTTAGCAGATATCCCAGCGGAGAGACAAGAAAGGTTGCGTAACGTCACGTGGCAACATGTAAATTTGTGTTGTATTCAATGTGCTACAGGCATACACACACACACACACACACACACACACGAACACAAACACATTTTGGAGACCTCTCTCTTCAGTCCAGACAGGCACAGTGTTCTGCGTAGAGGGCTGTCAGACCATTGAGGCCGAGCGTCTCACTTTTCCGTACCTGTGAACGACAGAGAACAAATGAAACACGTTCCATTGTTTGTGTTGCAGAGCAAACCTAATGAGGCTGTTTTATTTCCCACTGTCGTGCTATTCCCAGGAAGCGCATGCGTCTTCCTCATTCCCTTTGGATTTTTAAAATGGTCCCAAACTACGGTTGTCGTGTAAACCCACCATCCCGTTTTGACAATTGATGGTAAGGATGATTTAGACGGCTCAGTTTAGTGGCGACAGCAGAGGGAATAAAAAGAAATGCCGACAACTGCGGGAATCCATCACTGTAATATAATGTGTCTTTTTGGTTTTCATCTCAGGTACATTCAAACAGACTGCGACGGTTACTGAAGACCTTCATTTCTGTCTTGCAGGTTATTCAGTGCGATCTTGGAGCAGGCCACCAAGGTGGACGGCGGCACGCCGATTGGCGGGAAGGCGGCGGGCTTCGATGTCAAGGCCCTGAGGGCGTTCAGAGTACTGCGACCCCTCAGACTGGTCTCCGGAGTACCCAGTAAGCACTGAGAGCTGCGGATGAAAGACAGGTCGAATGAGAGAGACGGCAAAGGGGAGCGAGCGAAAAATGGGGCTCTGAGGATCAGGTGTGAGTGGTGATTGGGGGGGGGGGGGGGGGGCAGAAAGGGGCAGCAGATCGGAGCCGATGTTGCCAGTCGATGCCGCGGGCTCAACCCTCGCCGACAGGAAGCCGCCGAGAGCCCTCTTTGTCAGATACTCAGACGGGACGAGCGAGGAGACGGGTTCTTTGTTGGCCTCTGTGTTAGCGACCGCAGAAGTCAATAATCCAACAGGCCAGGAGGATCGGATGACGCCACTTCGCCACGGCGTTCCTGCGTTTGTGTGTGTGTGTGAGGCACGCCATGTAATCACAATAGCAGGCAAATGCCGAACACGCTGCTGAAACTCCCACTCCCGTGTGGTTTTGGCTTTTAACCCCAGGTGCTGCTGCAGAGCATAATATTTAGTTTGATCCCCGTCCCACATTACTGCACCGTGTTGGATCTGTATCATCCGATCAGCGTCGTGTTTTCTACCTGATTGGCCCACTGACATGTGTATTTCTAAGGGCTCCCTGTGCCAATGCTTCTTATGTAAAGTAGAATTTACAAATATTTCAGATGCCTTTTTTGATGGAATGATGATGGAATGATGGAAGAAAGGTACTTTGTGTTTCGGAACTTAACCAATTATGGTAATGTGAATGCTAACAGCTACATACAAAAAGCTTTAAAGCAAATTCTTTGAGTCAAAGTCAAATTAGGTGTTTATACAAGCATGTCTTTTGATAAATGAATCAAATAAAATAAAACACCTCTTCAAATGAGGATGCGCTCTCTCCGAATGACGACAAGATGAATCATTTCTTTTCATAGAAAGTCATCGGTTTGAGTGTTTGCAGGCCGGTGTAACCATCCTGCTACATGATGCACTACGGGTGCTGCTGTATAACAACAAGTCTGTCATCACAAACATTACTGGTAACAGTCTTTTTTTCAGTTTTCTGCCCCCTCTTTCTGTGTTCTCAGCTGTACCTCTGTGTGTGTGTGTGTGTGTGTGTGTGTGTGTGTGTGTGTGCGCCGCAGGTTTACAGGTAGTGTTGAACTCCATAATCAAAGCCATGGTTCCTCTGCTCCACATCGCCCTGCTGGTCCTCTTCGTCATCATCATCTACGCCATCATTGGCCTGGAGCTCTTCATGGGCAAGATGCACAAGACCTGCACCTACCACATAGGTACACACTAAGACGTCACATAGCAGTCGACACAAGCCGAGTGAAAATCAAGCTTAATCAGTCCCTGCGATAACCCCCATAAATTATTTACAAGCTATTATTTATATTTCTGAGTATGAATCATTTGGGCGGTAATTGAAACAGCGTCTACCATAAATGACCGAAACAAATTTCAGTAAAGGGCGCTGGGTAGAAATGGACACATGGAAGTGTTGTTATGGGGATGTTATGGGTCTCATGAGGGGCATTAGCTTTGCACAGGGTGAGTGCTGCTGGGATACTTACCCCGTGCATCGCCCTCGAGAGCTTATTTTGTATAACTCACAAAACTCCTTTCCTCATTGATTTTAGATCAGTTTAGTGTCCTTTGTTTAACCTTCTTTTAGATGTAGACTCATTTATTTTAGATAATCTATCTCTAGATGTACCCCAATGTGAAGATTGATTCATACATTTCTCCTGGAGTAAGAGTCCCGGCCTTTTTCTCAATCCTTTTATTTCAGGTTCTGGGGTAATTTCAGATAGGAAGGATGACATTTCTCTGCCTCCTTTCTATTCCCCACAGGCCCCATAGCAGAGGAAAATCCGGCGCCGTGTGCGCCTGAAGGGGCTTCCGGTCGACACTGTAAACACAACGGAACAGAGTGCCGGATGGGATGGGAGGGGCCAAACTCCGGCATCACCAACTTTGACAACTTTGCCTTTGCCATGTTGACGGTGTTCCAGTGTATAACCATGGAGGGCTGGACGGACGTGCTGTACTGGGTGAGCCGGACACCACAACGGTGTCTTTGTGTGTGTGTGTGTGTGTGTGTGTGTGTGTGTGTGTGTGTGTGTGTGTGTGTGTGGAGGTAAAGCCATACAGCTCTGTGTGCGCAGCTACTGTATTATGTCTATAACATCAGTGCGGCCTGAGTGCTTTTGAAAGAGAAATATAAAGCAATAACACAAAGAAAATCTCTCAGAAAGCCAGGTGTGTGTGTGTGTGTGTGTGTGTGTGTGTGTGTGTGTGTGTGTTACCTCATATCTCGGGCCAAATCGATGCGGACAATACACTGTGTAATGGAAGGCGCTCGATTCATTTGAAACGTGTGCAGAATCCTGATGCTTGATTCTGGTGTCAAGGGAAAACACACAAGCACAAACGCACGCGCACACAATTATGAACATGCAATAACTATCCCATCGTGAGTAAATATACCGATGGATTTTTCTGGACTGTTAATCAATGGTCCCACATGCGCCTTCCTGAGAGTAAATTAGGTTTAGACCTTCATACGGAGGCTTGCTGGATATCTGGATTACAATATCAATACATTTCCTGATAAAGTCATGAACTTCCACCTTTAATTACACTGACGTCTACCTGTGTGATTTCTCAGGCATTAAACAGAGCCGTGATGTCCTCTAACTTGGCCATGGGGAGACTCATGGCCAGAGGTTCATCAACTTGGCACCAATGAGTACCAGTTCTTATGTCACTTTCCAACTGGAGGTCTGAAATACATTGCTACAATGCATAAGGCTGTGCTCATTTCTATTCATCTGATAGTTTGAATGTTATACTTTTATTCAGGTCACACAGCATCTGAAACACAAATGATGATCTCATTGTTGAACAGCACTAAAAGAATTTATCACCATTTAGTTTCAAGAACACTGGAAGACACTCATGTCTGTTTGTGCAGTGCACTCGATATCCATTCATCCCCAAACAAAAGACTTTGTCTACTGCTAATGGAGGCTTCATTATATTGCATAATCCAACATTAGATTGCAGCCAGAGGTTCATATTTTCTCTAGTATATGAAAGTAGTTTTTTATCATACCTGAAAATCTACTGAAAAAACTGTTGATATTGTCGGTCGAGCAACGAGATGATTTTATTATTCTGATACACATTTCTTACAATTGCATTCTGGGTTCATGTGATTTTAAATGATTTAACTTCTAGAGACCGAGATTATGAGCTCCCTGACGAGAATAAACACGTGAGGCCTAAACGGGAGCAAGCTATCAACCAATACTATAGGAATTAATTATTAGATTATTAAACTGGAGGATTACAAAATGAACGAAATGAACGAGTCAGTTTGTGACATGTAGCTCGTGTCGGAACTTGAGTGTGTATGTGTGTGTCTGAGTTAGGTGCATGTGTACACATGGAGCAGATAGCTTAAGCGCTCTTCACCCCTCCCGCAACCAACCTGTGTGCTGCAACCTTCTGCACGCACACACACACACACACACACACACACACACACACACACACTCACTCACGCTGTTCTCCGACCAGCAGACTAAAGGGTTAAAACACACTGGCTTCGCTCGGCCTTTTCCACTGCTGTCTTTTAACATGCACGGCTGTTCTCCGTTTCCGGCCCGCCGCGTCTCCCCCCCCCCCCTCTGTCCTTGACCTTCTCCTGCTCCGCTTCACCCTCTCTCTGTCTGTCCTCTCCAACCTTTTCTTCCCCCGACTTCTCCTTCTTCCTTTCCTACTGTCCACATCCACCAACCCTCTCCCTGCTAATCCCCCTCTCCTCTCTGTCCCCTTCTCTTCCCATGTCTCTCGTCTCTCTCAGATGCAGGACGCTATGGGCTATGAGCTGCCGTGGGTCTATTTTGTCTCTCTCGTCATCTTCGGCTCCTTTTTCGTTCTCAATCTCGTTCTGGGGGTGTTGAGCGGGTAAGAGGTCGTGCTGTTGTCATGTGTGTGCAAATGTTTGTCTGTGTGCCGTTTGTGATGCGGCTGTACTGCACGTAGTGTTTTTAGATGTGATAAATGGCCGTGCATCAAGGCTCCCTGGACCGGACATCTGAAGTGCGTCTTGTGGTGGATTTATTTTAGGATCCAGTTGACCAGTAGCCTGACGTAGTCATACTCAATTCAAGTCAGGATGTGAGTCTGACACTGCTCCATTGAGCTGTGATTATGGGGTATGTTTCAAACGAATCAGAAAAAAAGAAAAGCCTCTGCACTCAATTGGACAGACCTACAACCAATAGGAGCAACGGAGTGTGTGACGTATGTTAAGCGACGCCTAGTTGCCGAATCCCGTAGGAAGGACGCCAAAAACATTGTTCTTATCAACAAATGCCTTGATCGCGTTTCTCTGTTCCTCTTTTAAACTTTATTCGCTGTCGATATCTTTCAGAAGAGACCTGATAGCAGAATCTACACACCTCAATTCTCCAGCGGCAGCCAACGTTGTTGTAAACGAATTCAACCCAAGCGCTCTTTGGTGACGTGGTTGATTACGTTACTGTTGATCATCTGTCCATCA
This sequence comes from Apeltes quadracus, assembly GCA_021346845.1. NCBI lineage: Eukaryota > Metazoa > Chordata > Actinopteri > Perciformes > Gasterosteidae > Apeltes > Apeltes quadracus. The sequence continues at coordinate 8,128,139 of CM037915.1, read as the reverse complement.
TCGTATAAAGCCCGCCCTGACAATTTGATACTCGCGCCACTACGGAGCAATGCCAGACCGGGACTAAGTTCGGAATGGCACCCAGGCTAGTTGACCAGTGAAGGGTGGAGTCAAACGTCACCTGTTAAACCAACAATGGATTAGTTTAATATGAAAATGCGTCTTCTCTTGAATATAACTTTAAAACCACACTAACTATAGAACTGCCCTATAAACCTTATTTTTAAGCATATGGATTGTAGTTGAGCTAAATGAACAAAGTTTTGAAGTTGTTCAACCACTATAAATATCCAAAATTCCATTCTGTAACTGGAACGTGCTTCGGTCTATCAGTGTCTTCTCCGTCATCCCCATTGCAATTGAGGACAGTCAATTGACGCCATCATAGACAAATACAAAAGTCAGGTGAGGACAGAACTTGTTTATAAGCTGAAGGCGAGATAAATAAAACGCTCTTCCTCCCGAAACACCAGACTGTATTTAAAGTCGGCCTTGTGTGTACACGCGAGTGGAGGTTTACGCACACGTAGGCCACACGTGCAGATCAGCGTCCACCTGTTGACACTAGTGGTGTTTGAGTCCTAGTGGTGTTTGTCCGAATCTGCATAGAGGGACGCGTGTGATTTCCGTGTGTTTGTTTGTTTTGTTCAATAAATGCTGCTCCGGCATTGAATCAAAGAGATGTTTTCGCCCGCTCCACCGAGTCCCGCTGTCTCAGTACAAGCATCACCCGGCCTGCAGGGACACACTGGGGTATTAATAATTCACCCCTCAGGTCAGGCGTGGAGGTGGAACCTAAAAAAAAAAACAGGGAAAACACAGGAGGCGAAAAAATGTGAGTGAAGTCAGAAAGAAACATGCCATTAAAAATGGAAATTGTAGAATGGAAGGTTCAATTGAATAGGGAATATGTTTTTTTGTGAGTGTTCATAAAAAGCTTTACACTTAGCAGATATGAATAATTTGATTCTCAGAGTGGAAAAAATAAAATAATGACAGTAATAGTAATGTTAAGTTACACCGCAAAATAAGAAAATTCAAACAACATTAACACTAAGACTCAACTGTAATGGCTTTTAATTATTAATTATTGTATTTTAGAGTAAAGAGTAAAGAGAGAATCCTTTCAGGACAGGGCTGATTGTCACGTCGGGTGTCGATGTGGACACAATCGCAGGGTTGGAACAAACAAAAGGAGTTTAATACTAAAAACTGAAGAAACATGAACGTGGATCAGGAGACCATCCGAGCAACACGACATCTAACACAAGACAATGACTCGACGCAGGAGAGCTGAGTCACAGGACTTAAATACACAAGGGCAGGTGCAGGTGATTGGAAAGAGGTGGAATCACTCAGACAATCACAAGGGGAGACAGGACTAGGCAGGAAGTGAAGTTACCCGGGTAAACCAGACACATGAAACTTCACAATAAAACAACAACAGGACCAAATTGTGACACTGATCTCCAATCTGTGAGAGTCTTGCTGCACGTTCTGTTCAGGTTACTAACGCAAATATCTTCCTTCCACAAGGATTGATCCCGAAGCTTTGGGTGGAACTGAACCCCCTCGAACTGCTGTTTAACTTGTAACCTTCAATCCCATGTCAAACGGCGCCACGTGGCCCGATGAGAGACTGGCCAACCCCACGGCGGCGCCATTATCTCGGCACACACGGCGCAGAAGCGAACGACTCACTGAGGATCTAACCCGTTCCTTTCTTCCCCTCCTCCCTCCCTCACTGTTCCTCCCTACCCGTCCACTTACTGTCCTCTACTGGCCTTCCTTTCCCTTCCCCCCCGCTCCATCCTTTCCATCCACCTCCCTCATCTCCATCCTTTCTGTTTCCTCTCCTTGGTCTCCACTTAGGTGAATGATGCAGTAGGGTACCTGGTGCCCTGGATATATTTTGTCACCTTAATCATCATCGGATCCTTCTTTGTGCTAAACTTAGTTCTGGGGGTATTGAGCGGGTAAGGGCGAGGTTAAAGGTCACTTTGAAAACTAACTTCTCCTGTTCTCCTTCATGCCTTCATTCTCGGAGAGCTTTGTTTTGATTTACTTTCTAAATCCTGCTGGTAGGTTCTGTTTCCAGTTCCAACACAAGTGTTCAAATTATGTTCAGGGATGTGTTTCAATATTACTGGGAGAGGGTACAGTTCAAGTAGGTCGGATGCGTATTGTTTGCCATTGAGACCGTTTCATAGGATCCTTCTCAAAGTGAAAAAAAAGGAAGCCTCACTCCGACTCTACGAGTTGTGGAGAGTCGCCCTCGCCGAATAGCTCTCACCGAGTGCTGAGTTCTCTGTGCTGCTGTAAAATAAAAGCTCCCAGAGAACACAGCCCGAGATCACCTCATGATGTTTGGGAACGCTGTGAAGACGTATCGACAAATACTTGGCAGCTCGCAAGCGGGAACGCGTTTAAAAAGTTAAGCTCGAATTTGTCTTTAAAGGTATTGATTCTTGGAGCGGGGTTGTACGAGGTACTCGTCCACAGTTAGTGTGGAACATGCAGTGAACGGCTGCTGGTACACAACTCAAGCGCTCTTCAAACGTTCTTGTTTTATTAGCTCGACTGCTATCTAATGTAGGAAATAAACTATGGGCTAGATAAGTACCTCATGCAATCAAAACTGTCCTTTTTAAAATGCGTATGACCATTGGCCATCACGAAAATCCATTTAAAAAGGACATTTGCCAAGTATCACAACATTTGATGTGACATTTATTGTAGTGGAAATCCCGGCTAATGTGTCCGTGTATCCGTTCGCGGTGGTTCCTTCACACGCCGGAGGGTCACGATGAAATTGGGTAGCAAACCGGTTCGAGGCCGCGAAGAGCCTCACCCCTGACTGACTGACTGACTGACTGACCCGAATCCGACACTCGAAACCCTCCGTGGTGAAGTGACAGCAGCATTGTTGGGGGAAATAATAGAGGCCTATCGGGAGAAAACAGCTTTGTGGCGGTTTGGCTTTTTACGACTCTTTGTCTGACTTCTGACTAATGATGCTGTCAGCCCACTACACAGCCTGACCTTTTACCAACTGCTTCCCCCGTAGAGTGTGTGTGTGTGTGTGTGTGTGTGGGCCTCAGGTTGGCACACCCACTAATGGCTGAACAGTAAGAAAGTGGCGGCTGGTGTCGGGACAGAAACATCACGCGTCTTAAACGTGTTTGTCTGGATGTGAATGTCATCTGTGAATAGAAAGAAACGGGGCAAAAAGGAGAATTCAATGGCCATTTAGGAGAAACAAATTAGAGGATGAGGAATGGGGTTGTATTGAGGGGTTCCCCGAGTTCTGCAGGCACACACACACACGGATCAATGAGAATTGGGTCCCCTGCTAATGTTCTGACAAGCGAGGCAGTATCAGTGTGTATCCTAATGCCCATTGATCTGTCCCGTGTGAGTCTTTGTCAGCTGTCCGTACGTGAGATCTTTGCCATTATTCCTCTCAATTTCACACACACCCATGAACAGCATCTCCCTTTCATTCTGCTCCGGACCGTAGACGCAGACTCAAAATCAATGAAATTGGCACGTGATGATCTGCGGCTTTATTATGGATCCTGGTCTTACTCTGCGGGGAGTTGATTTCAATTTGATGTATTATTTGCAAGTTATCCGATTTAGAACATCAGATGAACTCTCGGTTCAGTCTGAACATCTCAATTATTTGGTCATTGTTATTTAATATTTTGAAATTGCTATATATATACCACAAATGTCCTTGCTTAAACTATCCACTGCAGTGAAGCTGCAGCAAAGCGTACTTTATTGTAATGGATTTGGGCGCTTTTTAGCAGCAAACGCTCCCGAGGCCTCGGTTCTCCTCTCAGCTCTCGTCCTAATGAATTATTCGGCTGCAACTTGACTTTGACCTTCACCAAGTGCAGCGTTAAATCAACTGTCCACTAATTCCTTCTTTTGTCATGACACCTGGAGGTAATTTCACCAGGTTGCATCATAACCTTTTCAGTAGTTCAGTATTTCACTCTCTCTTAACGTGGATTTTAGTTGTTCTTGAAGCATTTTTGCGTAGGTTGCGTTGCGCTAAATTGAACTATATGTGTCTACTTAAAAATATGTGTGTCCCTGGGTTTGCTTTCATCTGGATGTGCATACTAACACCTTTTCTTCTTGGTATAGCTTTTCTCTTTACCTTTGATTTCTTTCTCTCTTTAGCAGGTTTTCCCTCCTTTTTTGTCCTCAATTGTATAATATTACAAAATGTTCGGCAGCTCTTAAAATTAGATATTCAGATGATCTTTTTCCCTCTCTTTTTCTGCCTCCCCCCCTTCCTCTCCCCGCTTTCCCATCCCTCCATTCTGCTCCCTTCCTCCCAGAGAGTTCTCCAAGGAGAGAGAGAAGGCCAAGGCACGTGGCGACTTCCAGAAACTCAGAGAAAAACAGCAACTGGAGGAGGACCTCAAGGTAGGCTGTTCTCTCCGCGCGCCCTCCACTTGGGCCACTTCAGCTTTTCCCCTCCGGGATCCGCTCTGTGTTTACTAGCGGCCTTTCAAAATGGCCATCGGCAATCTAGAAGCATGTCAAAGAGAAGTGGGGGGAAAAAAAACCCTCCGGTTTAAGGCAGTGAGCTTAGAAAGCAGAGCTGAGAGATTGAAGTTACAACATGTTTTACTAAACAGGAAAAAGAGAGATGAAGTTTGCAATTCTGAATAAGAAAGACATTTTAGTTGTCCTTAGATCATCATAATGTTTTTTGGTTCAGGAAAAACCCCCACAAAGAATGCGACATCACTTCGATCATAAAACCCCCAACTTACATCAGATCTCTGCAGGTTTGTTGATTGTTTATGTGTGTGCGTTTGTGTGAATACAGGGCTATTTAGACTGGATCACTCAGGCTGAAGACATCGACCCAGAGAACGAAGAGGAGGGCATGGACGATGATAAACCCAGAAACCGTGAGTGGTACCGCCTGTGGGATTCATGAAGTGTTGATACGTTTGGTCAGCAGGTAGGCACATGTCCATCACCTGGTAGTGCTGATGAACGGGTGACTGCAGGCGGGATGTCAGTATTTTCTGCCTGCTTTGGCGGAGAACCGTCTCACGGTTTTAAAACCTGTTTACATATTAGTGGAATGTGTCAGACTGCAGCTAATAGCCTCTGGGCACACGCTCACATACACAGACACACACACACACATACACACGCTGTGGGTGTGCACCCCTAAGAGCGTTCCGACAGAAATGTATAAACACAAATTGTGTCTCCCTCCACAATTCCTACATAGAGAGAGCGAGAGAGAGAGAGAGCGAGGCGGCCTCACATGGCCACTTCTCCCCCCCCGGGACTAAGTTACATTTCCTGGGGTGCAAAACTATATCGCTGGCCTCTCAGCACCTGGAGGTTTATCCGATGAGAAAATAGATGGAACTCGAGATAGGGATGGTGAGGAGGAGAAGCGGCGATTTGACTGAATGCGTCCCTGCGCTGTTATGCAATCTTTAGTATGTGAAGTACGCCTCGAGAGCTCCTTTTTTTCAATGCTCTGAGCCCAGATTCCTTGATGAGGTATGATGAAGACTAAAGATGCAGAGGCTTAGCCGCGGCACATGCTTAGAAACACTAACGACTGCCGAGGGAACGGGGGGGGGGAGATAATTTAATCTTTTTTTGAAGCTCAAGGAATTTCCACCTATTTACATGAAAATAAGGCGCAGCAACCCCCGTGGCTAATCTGCAACGAATCTCCTTGCTTCCACCTGTTATTGCTGCCTCGGGCCAATCAGGAAGAGCAAGAACAACAGAGCAGCAGAGACTTCTATGTTAACAAACAATTAAATACAGAATGTGGCCCACCAATTGGGCCAATTTTGTAGAATGTCACGTCACATAATTTAGATGTTTTGCTTGATTTTCTTTTTTACATCTAAAAGGATATGCAATGTCAAACAAGCCCCGGTTGGTTGTATGGGGAAAAGAATGCGTATGTGGTCATAACTTAAATATAACTAATATGCTCTTAGGATAAAACGTTTCACCTTTACAGTGTCGAGCTGTGGGACGTAACCCAGGTGCAAGATTCCCTGCGTTACCTTTATTGCATTGCATTGCATAACGTCGGGCCTTTTGGATGACAACATGATTGATATGTTTGATCAGAAGTTCTCCATTAGAGAGATCAATCATCCCCCTCGTTGGTGTCAGAGAGAAAAATCAAGTCGTTGGCCAACTCGACTCAGACGCATCGCCGTGCCTCCCTCTCCTCCCGATGGATGGATCCTCCTCCGGGAAAGATGAATGAGGCCAGTTTGTCAGACATTTTTACATGGACCAGTGTCGGCACACGCACACATACGCGTGTCCTAAGAATGGACAAGACACTCGCAGAAGAGAAGAGAGGATAAGGAGGGAGATAGATGGCAGGGAAAGTATATATACAGAGAGAGAGAGAGAGAGTGAATGTGTGTGTGACAGGGAGGGTATCTGGGACAGAGCGCAGATGGCATTTCAACAAGTCATCTGTACACTCCCTTCCACCTGTCCTCCCGGGGAATTACATCGTTGTATGATGGGAGCAGTGTGTTAACATAAATACATAAATAGGTAAAGTATGTGTGTGGTTTTAATTGGTGAGTCTACTAGATGTCTTTCACTTTATACATATTTATTTTATAGCTTTCCTTTAATGTTTCGCTAAAGTTATGTGATTTTCTATAAGTGAACATGAAATTCCAAGAGGCAAACCTCTGAAAATGTGTCAGAGATCATACGACGTTCAAAGTATGCAAGTGGAGTGTAAGTGATCAGCCGTTGGGTTCATTCAAACATGCTCGCGTAGCAGACGATCCACTCGCTCAAAGAGGACGCTCTCATAATGCCATCCGGACCGCTGGAAGAATGTGCAGAATCCAACAAAAGGACTGATCCCATTCAATGCACGCGCTCGCACTGCGAGAGGAAGAGGTGAAGTGCACCGAAGACAAAAAGCCATTGTGTTCGTCAAGAGGACGGAGAAAAGAACGGACGAATGTACCGTGAGGCTTAGTGCTCATTGAAAACAACCGAGCGATGCTGCTTTTGAATGTTAAATTCCTGTCGCTGTGGGGATGAGAAGGTTTTGGGAAAGTCTGTGCCACGAGACTCAAAGTGTAAAGTGTACGAGTGAAGAAAAGGAAGGCTGCTGTTGCCAGGCGGGCTGGTAAAACATCTGGAATCATGCGACGCATAGCTGTGAGACCGCAAAGAGACGAAGGACGTCTTTGCACAAGCAGCCGCGTCGCTTTGCAACAGGGTCGCGTGTAGGAAGCGAGCCGGAAGCGACGCACGTGATCGCCTGCGTTCGAGTGGACAGTTTGTGTGACATTTCCGTGGTTAGTGCTCTCTGCGAGTGCCTATTTGTGTGTATCCATGCCTGTGTGCGCGCGCGCGCGTGTGTGTGTGTGTGTCTGTGTTGCTGAGCCGTGCTCTCTATCCCTCAGGTAAGAGCCAGCGTTTTCAGTCCCTGCGTGGAGCCGTGAAGAAAAATGCGGCTTTCCTTCGTAAGGCGTGTGCGTCTGTCTGCATGGTCCGACACTACTTTAGGGATTCACTGGAAACGTGATCCTAGACATGCAAGCAAACTGCACCTCCTCTCCCCGTCCTCTCCTCTCCTCTCCTTCTGTAGCAAGCAACCTTACTTCCAGTGGCTGCCTCTCAACACCGTAAAGTGGCGTATTGTTATTGTCTTTCCGTTGAATAATGATCACGGGTACGCATTAATATTATCTCACCGGGGAGAGTGATTTCTCTTTTTTGCCGTTGTGCGTCACCACAGCCGTGTTTCGTGTCGTTTGAGATGTGTGTGTAATCTAAAAGATGAGCACCGTCAGCACAGTGACAACGGTACAGGAGGACAAATGCTTTCCTGTTTTGAGACGCAGCCACCTTCTCCTTGATCGCAGGAAAACGGAACCGTTCGCATCTGCCTGACTTCTCTAAATAAAGAAACGCAGAGAGGACAGTTTCATCACGATGAAGACAATTGGAGTGTGGTTTACACACTGTTCATGACACCTAAACACATTGGTAGTATTCGTGATGTCACAGTCCTCTCCTTGTTGTTTCAGATTCCTTTCCCTAAGAACCCCTCTGCACTGTTTCCAGCCACGCTGGCTCTTATAATTAATTTAATTTTTTGAATTTTAGCCTTCCTTTAAATTTGACCCGGCACTTGTCATATTATTACATTACATGCTTACTAGCTGCATAAGGGGTTGTTTTATTCCCAAACATAACGTGACAACTGCCTGGAGAGCAAGGAAATTAAAAATACTATATTATTGTATTACTTTTTCAACTGCATGACAACCTTATGCTTGAACATTTTGTTACGGATTTGAACTGTGAATTCACAGTCACTTTGGTTTGGTACTGGACCTTTATTTCGCCTGCTTGCAATATCTGCAGACGGCCAATGGAGACGATGGTATGGACCATTTATATCTGACAGCTCTTGTTCAGTATGCTGACATAACAACCACACACACACACAAACACACACGTTTATCACCCGAGACCATTTTACTGGATACATTTTTCATCCTTCACTTCAACACATTATTGTTGGGTTTTGCTTATTTCAGGGGCCATATTCTTTTCATTGGAACTCATTCACACGTACCATTGCCAAGAATGAACGCATCCCTCGATTGGGTCGGACAAAGTGTGACCGTTTCTGCGTCTTTCTCATTCCCTCCCTCCTTCCACCCCTCTGCCTCTCATGTCGCTTGCTCCTTCCTTCACTTCTCAAGTCTTTTGGGTTCACTCTAACAATAGGCTTTTTAAACTAGTTCAGAGCTCCGCTGAGGAGAAAGGCACTAGGCTGGTTTTATATTTGAAAAGCTTTCGTCTTGGGAGAGACCGCAGGGCCCCGAGTGCTTTTAACTAAGTAGCGTAGCAGCAGGTGTTACGTATTCAGGTTGGGAAATGTACCGCGTGTTCACGTTAGAGGCCTTAATGTGGATACATGTGGAAATTGTTTTCAGGAAAGCAATTCATCTTACAGGAGCCGAGTTTTTTTTAAATGCCCTCTCATTTGAGGTGCACGTTGTGTTCCCGTTTCATGCTAAGAGTCGGTGTATTTGACTCTACTACGAGGTGCATTGAGATGCATATCGGTACATGACTCAGGTACCCAGAGGGTGTTACAATAACTGTTTGAGGTGACGAGGAAAGAGCTGCAGCTCATTCCCGCAGGCAGCCAGAGACTGACAGAAGCAATAAAAAGCACTGTATCACTTCATATCAGTCTCTCAAACAGCCCCTTTTCCTTTCCTGCCACTCCCCTCAAGCTTCCCCCTCTGTAACACTTTTCCATCCTTAGCAGCCCGCTTTGCATTACATTGCTCGGGTTTCCATCCATCCAGCCATCTCCACACACAGGAACAATTAATGAATATGTGGCTTTATAAGCTTTACACCTGTTCATAAATCTGCAAAAACAGTTAACGAATATCCGGCGGGATTAAAGTTTAGAAGCCCAAATGAAAAGAATTACAGGTTTTCACAACTGGCCTGCAATTAAGCTCATGCATCCTCACAAGGTTCGCAGACCAAAGACCAAAATCTCCGGGCTGTTTTTTCTTTCGATCTCACTGAGCCGTGAAATCTCAAAAGGGTTTGGTTTTGATTTAGTTCAGTGGGAATTAAGCAATCCTTCAGTTGAGAATTTAAAATACCTCCTAATAGCTCTTGCAGGGCTCGTGTCCCGTGATGCCCGACTCGTAAATATTGCTGCTATGCACACTTAGTCTTTAATTAGTTTCAGCAATAAGTGCACACATACAGTATAAAACTTTATAAAAGATTACTTTATAATTTATTTGAAAATCAGACGAGTTCATTGACCCAGAATCCGCTGCAGCCCTCAGTATTTACCTATAAAAGCCTCAATGTCTCTGCATAGTATTTAATTTGTAAAGTGATCATTTCAGCTCAAGGTCCGGAGTAGGCAAATTCAGTAAAAACGCCGCCACGTTGACGGGAGGGAGACTTTGTGTTCGCCCGCTGACTCACCTTTGTCCCTCTTTCTGTCTCTCTCTTTCGTTCCATATCCGTCCCCTCTTTCTCTCGGGTGTCCTTCACTGGCTCTCAGTGAGCATGCCGGCCAGCGAGAACGAGTCGGTCAACACGGACAACGCCCCCGGGGGAGACGTGGAGGGGGAGACCTGCTGTACCCGGCTCGCGTAAGTACCTCACCCTCTCTCTCTCTCTCTCTCTCTCTCTCTCTCTCTCTCTCTCTCTCTCTCTCTCTCTCTCTCTCTCTCTCTCTCTCTCTCTCTCTCTCTCTCTCTCTCTCTCTCTCTCTCTCTCTCTCTCTCTCTCTCTCTCTCTCGCTCAGTCGCCTCCTCTCGACCTCTCATCATCTGAGACCTGGTGTGTGTGAACCGTGTCACGAGTGGCCCCCGCTCTTCCAGCGATCGCACAAAGCCCAAGCTCACCCGGGGTTAGAGGACAGCGGAGGGACGGGGGCTTTGTCGTCGTCCTCCAGCGTGAAAAGGCCGATCGGGGGGGTCACTCGGGTCGACCTGTGTGTGGGGGGGGCAGAGAAAACACAGCGCAGCAGTTTTTTTCTTTTTGGTTTGGTTGGGTTTTTTTTTGGCGGCTAATTCAATTACTCCTTTTCCAAAGAGATTCTGTGACCTTGATGAAACGGAGGTCGGGCAAAGAGGGATTAATCCGGCACTAAACCACGGTGCCTTGATCCTTGTGTTTTAACGAGCCGATGGAGGTCTGGCGTCGGTTGAGGTTGCTGGATATTTGAATGGCGCTAATTTTGCTTCATGTCATAGAAAAATTTACATTTCACAAGTTCCGCAAATCCAGTTCATAAATTGTATATTATATTGTGTATTTTCAAGTTTGTTCGGATGTATTATGACAAGGTTTATAACATAGCATTTTGATTTACTGTGTTCTGTTACGCTCTAAACTGTAAGCATAGTATAAATGTATTACATTAAGAAGAAATTAGAGAAATATTTTGACAATGCAAAATGCAGCAAGGCTTCTCTCATGTCTACATCTCATCTATGCCAATCCTTGTATCCTCTCGTAAAGTGCTTTCCTCCGACCCGGTGGGAGCTCGCGAACAGCTGACTCACTCCTTTCATTTATTTTTTTACATTATTGAAACAAGCGCATTGCTTTTCTTTCTTAGACAGAAGGCCGCGCAGGAGCCGTGACCCGAGCGTCCCCACTTCAGCACACACAAAAAAAAAAAAAAAAACCCTAAGCGAAAAAAGGATGCACCATATCTTAGTCATCAAACACACAACGCCAAACAGAAGCTATTGTGAGACTAGCAAATTACTCATTTGTGTATTTAATTTCAGACGTATGTTGCACCATGTTGTGACTAATCAATCTGTCGTCGATTTTCCCCATTAACAAATTGTTTAGTCAATAAAATGAATAATTCAATCTCCCAGAAGCCAATTCGACATCTTCAAATGTTGCGTTTTAGTCCGACGGAAAATAATAAAATAAAAAATTCATTTACTATCACACATGACAACCAAGCTGCTTAAACGCAGCGAGCAGCACTGCGTCAGTCGCTGGCTGCTCTGGTTTGCTTATGCGGGTCAGAGGAGAGCATCAGTATTAAAAGCAAGGCTGTTTTTTTTTTTAATAAAGGTTCCTCACGGCAACTTCCATCGTTGTGTGCATCACAGATTGAATGATACAGAAACAGCGAGGAGAGTTCTATTCTGGATTAAATGTCCGCGTAAACGTTGTGATGGATCAAGTCACTTCCCCCCGTTATTAACTTGCACAGAGCTTTTAAAGCCAGTCGACACTGCACAGCGTCTGCCGGCTTTGTCCTGAACCACAACTGAGCTTCAGATGTTTTTTGCGCCTTGGGGGGGTCATCTGCCGTTTACGCACCGAAACCGCCGCACAACCGTGGCAACAACCCCAACAGCGCGTGATACTACCGGGTTATCTTTTAATCAGTCGATTCAGATCAGGCTGCTCAGACAGCAGATATGTGGGGCTTTTTCTTTCCTCGCTATCCAGAGACAATGTCTTCCATGATCTCCTGTCCTCAGTACTTCATGTACGTACCTTCCTGCTGTCCTCAGTACTTCATGTACGTACCTTCCTGCTGTCCTCAGTACTTCATGTACGTACCTTCCTGCTGTCCTCAGTACTTCATGTATGTACCTTCCTGCTGTTACAGTGGCGAACGATCAACGGACCTTTTTGATTATTTCTACAATGTGTTTTTTCACATCAGGGCGAAATTGGAGGAAATCCAAAGCTAAAGCCAGGCTTTCTTTTGACTGGATGCCACTACGTGCGTGTGTTCTCGGGGTGATCTGATCATAAGACAAAGTGGGAGGAGTTACTGAGCGGCAGCTTTTATGCTTGTTCAGTGTGGTTCACCTCACCGCCTAAACTGGTGTTTATTTGGTGATATAAAGCAACTGCATTTAAAAAAATGGACCCCCACTAAGTGTTTGAAGCAACATATTTGTGAGGGCAAATATCTCTCTTAAATCACCCCTTTCATGTTGTGTACCTGTCTTTGTGTGTTCTGTGTGTGTGTGTGTGTGTGTGTCTTTGTATAATCCATTCTGTTTTCTGTGTTCCAGAAATAGGATCTCCAAATCCAAGTTCAGGTTAGTACATGTTATCATAGTCTTTTTATTCACCTGCTCTAATGTTTCTACTGCTTTTGGTACTTGCGTGTGTGTGTGTGTGTGTCTACAGTCATTTAAAATAAACAAAGACAATGTGTATAGAGAGATAGAGAGAGCTCTGCTCTGTAAAGGAATCGTTCAACTCAAAAATACAGTTACTTGTTTTTTGCAAAGGGTCTGAGCAGAACATCCTTAGAAATGTATTTTACTGCAAGAATACATTTCCGCTTGTGTTGTAACATTCAGCGTGTGCATCGCTCGTGCACGCCACGCTGGTGAAACATGAATTATGAGAATAGCACTTCCTGGTGAGCTGTGAAGCCTCCATCAGTCTGCTGACGTGAAGGAAGAGTTTAGGGCAGAGTAATCGATACGCACCCACAACAGAAAGAGACGGATGGCTGATTAGGGCAGTTATACAGTGGCTTCATTCAGTGGAATAACAGCTGGTCGGTCTGATAGATTCCTTCATAGATATTCTTGTAATTACACGCTTATGTTTGCCTCTCTGCAGGTGACAATTGGTGCGACTCTTTAGGGATTAGAGCTGCGCTTAGCTGTGAGCGCGAGGTGTGAAGCGGCTAAATTGTTTGTCTTTTACGCAAAGACGTACCAGGAGCAGGAATGTCCCTCGAAGCGTGACTCGCAGCGAGACCTACTTCGGTTTGAATTTGTTTCCTTTCGATCATTTCCTAAAAAAAAAAGCGGTTCTATGGTTTTTGTACCTCCCTCTGCGGCCGAGCTCGTCGTGCTGGCTCCTCTTGGTGTGAAATGTCTTTGCGGGTGACTAACTGCTCCACAGCTCAACGAGAGACGACCACGGGATGATGTCGCCGCTGCTCTGTAGGCGCACTAATTGACCCTTTCTCCTCTCTTCTCTCTCCTCCGCTGTTTGCTTTTGCCCTCTCTTCTTGACTTGTTTCTTTGGATCGTCGTCATTTTGGTTCCTCTCTCTTCCCCCCGTGGGGCCTCTCCTCTTTCTTTCCTCCCTTTCGTCCGCTCCCCATGCTCTCTTTCTCCCACGTGCCTCCTCCCCCCCACAGCCCACCCACCTCCTCTCCTCTCCCGCTTCACCTTCCCATCGCTCAACCTCTGCTTCTTCCTCCCCAGCCGGTACTCCCGGAGGTGGAACAGGCTGTGCAGGAGAAAGTGCCGGGCGGGGGTCAAGTCGCAGGTTTTCTATTGGCTGGTCATCTTCCTGGTTTTCCTCAACACTCTGACCATCGCCTCTGAGCACCACCAGCAGCCTCAGTGGTTAACGGATGTACAAGGTGATTCCCCCTCGGCTAAAATGTTGTTTCCTTTTTCAAACCCTTTCTCTTTCGCACCAGGTGTTTTATTCTTCCCTTTGTTCCCTCTTTCCTCCCCCCCTCAGACATAGCCAACAAGGTGCTGCTGGCGCTCTTCACTGGTGAGATGCTGTTGAAGATGTACAGTCTGGGTCTGCAGGTTGGTGCCCTCGGTATTATTTTTCCACCAAATGAATAGTAAACGGGGAAAGGTTTTGGACGGCTTGTCGAGAGCAATGCGAGCTCCTGTCGGAAGCCCGCGCCTCGTTCCAACGCGCTCCCCTTCCGACCTGTCCACAGGCGTACTTCGTCTCGCTCTTCAATCGCTTCGACAGCTTCGTCGTGTGCGGAGGAATCCTCGAGACCATTCTGGTGGAGACCAAGATCATGTCTCCTCTCGGCATCTCTGTGTTGCGTTGCGTACGCTTGCTGAGAATCTTCAAAATAACCAGGTTCGTACGGAACATTTTCAATATTGACAATGATTAGATATACCCTTCCGTCCGTCCGCCCGCGCACTCACTGGACGTGTCCCCCGCAGATACTGGAACTCCCTGTCCAACCTGGTGGCCTCCCTCCTGAACTCTGTTCGCTCCATTGCTTCCCTGCTGCTCCTGCTCTTCCTCTTCATCATCATCTTCTCCCTGCTGGGCATGCAGCTGTTCGGGGGGAAGTTCAACTTCGACAAGACCCGACGGAGCACCTTCGACAACTTTCCCCAGTCGTTGCTCACTGTCTTTCAGGTGACGAGTCTTTCTGGGCTGCATCATTGTGTCCACGGAATGAAGACCGTGGTCTTCTCCAATGGACAGTACAAAAAATGTATTTAACTTGGTGTGAGTCTTTTTCAGTGATCGAATGAGTCACTGTGAGAAAGGTGCGACTTTCCGATCTGACTTTCATGAGATTTTCTAAAGCGTTGAATTCAAATGTCCCCCCCCCCCCCAACCCCCCCCGCAGATCCTAACGGGAGAAGACTGGAACTCTGTGATGTATGACGGCATCATGGCGTACGGTGGGCCGTCCTTTCCTGGCATGCTGGTCTGCATTTACTTCATCATCCTCTTCATCTGCGGAAACTGTATCCTGCCCTCAAAGAGCCCAAATTAAAACAGCAGCACAACGGCCTACGTGAAGGGGATCCGTGGAGGGGACACAAGTGATGTCATGAACAAAAATATCAATTTTACTCCTATTTAGGATGCGAGTCCAGGTCCGTTTTTGGCCTGATATTGCTCATGAAGCCATGAGTTTCTCCACTCCAGCAGTTCAGTGTCTTTCAAAGGCAGAAATGTTACTGATTTCTGCAACCAACCCAGCAGATGTTCTTTTTTTTCCCCGTCTGCAACATCCTTAGCTTCATCCCTCTGAACAGATATCTTACTGAATGTCTTCTTGGCCATTGCTGTCGACAATCTGGCAGACGCTGAGAGCCTGACGTCCGCCCAGAAAGAGGAGGAAGAGGAGAAGGAGAGGAAGAAACTGGCCAGGTAAAGCAGAAAAAAAACAAGACAGGCAGGAAAAGAAAGAGTAGAAATTAAAACCTGTTTGGGGTCTTAAGGAACATCAGAAGCAAGAGAGCTAGGAAGCGCACCGGGGTGAGGGCGTTATTCCAACAGTCTGGAAGGGCACTTATGCGCCTGGAGGTTTTTAAGGATGCTGATACCGGAACAAAATGTGTAACAATGAGAATGGCTGCTTTGCTTTTTGATCCAAATCGATTTTATTGTATAATTTTAGCGGTTCATTCATTGTAAAGGTAATTTACCAGCATGTGAGATTTTAGCGCAGGTGATGAAGATAGTGCGATGGAAACCAACCGCTCAGTGCTCTGTGTTTCACTGTGATTTTAACAGCGCAGCCACCCTGTGTGATACAAATACTCCTCATTGAAAGTCGAAGTGTTCATTCATTCCCTTTCTAGGTGTTCATTTGAACGTGCTTCGCCACACAAAGGCCGGTCAACGTGAGGAGACCCGAGGTAAAGATGAAGGGGCCAGGTGCTCATCTTCCTCTCCTCCCTCTTCCTCCAGGTTGGCCAGTCCAGAGAAACGCAACGCCAACGAGAAGCCGCCCCTGGAGGAGAAGAAGAAGGAGAAGAAGAAGAAGAAGAAGAAGGAGAAGATAGAGCTGAAGTCCATCACCTCTGACGGAGAGGCAAACACTGCGACTAAGGTACACACACACTTTTAGTGCACGTGTTGTCAGGTAAGTCAATGAGTTTGTGAATGAATTTGATGCTCTCCCTCTGCAGATTACTATGGATGACTACTGTGGGGAAGAGAACGAAGAGAAGAACCCGTACCCCGCCAATGATTACATAGGTACCCCCACAAACCCGGTCCATTGATCCACTGATGATTACATAATTAGTGAAGGAAATAATAATAAACTATTGTGAAAAGGGTTAATCAGGTTACATTTTTGTCACTTTCCTCCAAAATAGATCTGTTCAAAAAGCGCCAGTATTCCTTTTTGTCAACGTTTCATTGCCTCCAGCATGGTCCCACTGTTGACTTTTCCCTCCCGCTCATCAGGAGACGACGAGGACGAAGAGCCGGAGATGCCGGTGGGGCCGAGGCCGCGGCCGCTCTCCGACGTCCAGCTGAAGGAGAAGGCCATCCCCATGCCCGAGGCCCGCGCCTTCTTCGTCTTCAGCCACACCAACAAGTCAGAGGACGTTTCTGCCTAACATTCATTACCCCCCCCCCCCCCCCCCCCCCCCATCCTGCCATCCCTGTCCTCCATCTGATAACTGTGTTTCTTTCCGTTTTTTTTTTTATTAGGTTTAGGGTTCTCTGCCATAAGATTGTCAACCACAACATCTTCACCAACCTCATCCTCTTCTTCATCCTGCTGAGCAGCATCAGTCTGGCAGCAGAGGACCCGGTCAAGAACGACTCCTTGAGAAACAAGGTAACACAAGAAAATATTCAAAGAAAAAAACGCGTAACTTAACTATGAAAGTATGAATACAGCACGCATACACGGCTGAATATACACCGAGGCGGAGACTGAGACAAACATTGTAGATTACAGCCGACGTCATGGGGGGCAGCGGCTTATTGTGAATGGCCTGTTACACTTGCTGACTCTTCCAGAGCACTCTGAAATGCCTGTTCAGCTTTGTCTTGGCAATTTGATGCTTCTTTATTTTATTTTTTAATTGAGCCAGGCTGGCAACTCAATGAAAACACATGGGCTGCATGTGTGGTTAAATATTTTGTATTATTATTAATATCCCTCTTACGCCATTTCGGCAAAACTATGTTCAGTGTACTAATAAGAAGTGACATTTATTGATATGTATCAGGGAGACTGTGTATCTAATCTCTAAACACGAAGCATTGGTACTCATGGAGACGCTGTTATGGAGCATCACCATATTTCTATATTGCTTGTATATTTAATGCAAAGACTGAGATTGTTGTGTTCTGTATGTGGGGTTGTTGATGGTCTCAGTGAGTAAGATCCCCTGCAGGACAATAAAGATGTACTTTATTGTGTGATAAAAATTGAATTGGTCTTCCTCAATTCAACTTAGTCGGAAACATCCACGAAATTATAAGTCCTGTTTTTATGATTCCCCTCTGTTTTCAAAGTCTATTTCAGTCTCAATTGGAATTGATTATCCTTGGAGCTGAACCTCGGCGGCATTATTTCAGCACGACGCTGCAGTGAGCAATAAGTTCAGTCCTTGACCCCGTGGAAAAACGATTCCACGATAGCCTGGACCTTTACACCGTTGCTCTGTTAGCGGATGACTCCCAAATTGACGAGAATACCACGTCGGTTTCTTTTTTTTTTAAGTTTTGAAGGTCGCTGAATTAATTCGGCTTTTGAACATCACGCAGACAGACAACACACGATAGCTATGGAATCCTTTTCAAATCCCAGGGTTGATATTATGTTGGATAAATTAGTTGAGCGCTATCATAGAAATAGTACCCATGAAGTAACAATAATGATTCCCTTTGTTGCTTTTTTTAGATCCTGGGCTATGCAGACCATGTCTTTACTGCACTCTTCACCATAGAGATCATTCTTAAGGTACTATGTCATGTTTGTGATGCATGAAAAGGGTTGCTCATCACCTCTAAGTGCTACAGTAGTTATTTAAACAACCTAGATGTGGTCCAAGAAGCACGTTATGTAGAAATGACTGATATTTGGCTACGCTGCTGATGAATAATATTATCAGATCATATTAAGTCCTTGTGCAGTGTTAAAGATAAAGCAGTTGGCGTCACTGTGCATCATTTAACCTGTGACTTGATCCTTTGTTAGTTGAGTAAATTGTGAACTTTGACCCCTACAGATGACAGCATATGGGGCCTTCGTCCATAAAGGCTCATTCTGTAGAAACTATTTCAATATTTTGGACCTGGTGGTTGTCAGTGTGTCTCTCATCTCCTCTGGAATACAGTGAGTGCAATTCAACGTAGTGCATGTCTTATGCTGCCGTCGCATTTTAATCCTTCACTGCTTCAGCACTTTTTGATTCAATTTGTGTGCACCGATTTAACCGACGATTTCTTTGGGAAGCAATTGAAAAGCGACTTCATCAGTGAAGCTTACAATATTATCAAACTTACATTTGTGTTGGTGCATATTATAAAAGACTGGACTAGGCAGCCGGATAATGACTAGTGCATGAGACACTAGCCCAGGGCCAAGAAAACATAAATCAAGCTGTAAAGTGAGCAAAACCATTTTGTTAATGTCAATTGCCCCGTGCTTCACATTTCTCTCTATTCTCTAACAAGTTTACACTCCATTACTCCCATCCCCTTTTTCTCTTTGTGATGTTTATTGAACATGTTCACTGCTTCTTGTGGCTCCTTGAAATGCTGTGATGTTTCTGATGTTTAATATGCTATGCTACACTCTCTGTCTCTAATGCTTAATAGACATGACCTCTCGACGTAAGTCCATATTAGTCCACATTAATAACCCCCTTAGCAAACCTTCACCTTAACTGTGTAAAGCTGTCACTCCTTTGATTTGGTGTTTCTATGGCCTCGGAGAGTTTGAGCCAAAGTCGTCTTCAGAGGAATGAAAAGAGACACAAGGCTGCGCTACATGATGCTATGAACAGGTGGAGGTTTAGTGGGTTTGCACTCTTAATAGTTATGATTGGGTGGTTTGTTATAAGGAACACTTGGTAGGCTTCTGAGGTGAGGGGGGTGCTTCCTCTGTGTCCTCTGTTACTGTAGTCATCCGTCACAGTGAGCGTTAATATGTATGTTAATCTATTGTGTGTAGGGTGGTAGCAATATAAATTGAGTTCTCCTGTTTCTGGATAAGTTGAACTCTCCTGGGCTATAGAAATGGCACCTTGATGCTAAGGTTTTACCCGTTAAAAGTAGTAAGTGTGTTTGGGATTCTTCTTGGCTACATATCACAGTCAAATACAGTCAAATGGATTGCGGTGGTGCTGCATTCAGTAGTGCTATTTACTGTAAATTTAGTGTAATTTTCCCTATATACTATTCCAACACTTTCAATGTATACCTCTCTTGCCATGTATCAAGTATGTATCTCCGCCAAGTATCAGTGCACATTGAAGTACCAGGATATTGTGTGTTGACACCATTAAATACACACCATTTAATTGTTTTAATTATTAACGTAAAATTACTTTGGTGGTCTGGATGATTAAATACTCCTATTGTCTTGTCTCTGGAAAGAAAAGGGGAATTTTTCAAATCAAGTAGTGTGTAACTAGTTAGATTTCTTTCCCATCAACCCATTCAACTGATGTACAACTTTTGTACATTTGCTACGTTTAAAAAGTTTCAAATTCAGTGGACATTAGTATGGATTGCGTCACTAGAAGACATCTTCCCAGCTGGTTTGACTGATATGTTGCTGATGAAGTCCTACTCCACATGAACTACCTTTAACTGCCCTTAAACTTTACCTTCCTGTGTAAAATGTTGCAATATGGGTCTTCTTTTACTTTCTGTTTAAAAGTCGACACTGAGTAATGTCGCTCCCTTTAAATCACTCCTTTTACCGTCCCAAAAGTCACTCCCTTAAAAGGATACATTGACATTTTGAATACACTTTTTTTCCCTCTGCCTTTGCGACACCGTAGGGAAGTTTTTGTCTTTTTTCTTGTACAGTTGTACAGTTCACTGAATGCCTGGCTTATTAGCTCAGCACGTTTTGCACCTGTTAACTTCACACAGTCACGTTACACCTACACGGCCTGCGTCAGAACACATGTTCAAGCTTTTTCCAAACATTTTTTTTATTTTATTTGTACATTTATTGTGAACTTCAAAATGTCAAAGTATTCATTTGATTCTTTTGGTCAGTATGTTGAAACCTTTTCCTTTGAACCATGTCCTTTTAAAAAGGTCACACGCTGTTTGACCTTTGGCTTAAACTGACACTCTCTTGCAGCACAATAGCTCTGTTTGCTTGTTTGTGCTTTTGTGTTGGTCCACCTGTGTCCACAAGTGTTTGTCCAAGAAGCACATATATTTGTGAGTGTTGTACTCACAAAAACACTTATTTTTTTTTTTTTTTTACTATTTTTACTATTTGAGACTAAAAATACTTTAGCCAGTTTTATTCGGCGAACATTGTCGGATGAGTTGCAGCAAGTACAGTGTAGTATATGATCATTACTTTAATAGCAAGAATATACCCAACCAGACTTCAATCCAATTATCTAATGAACGTGGACTTTTTGAGATTACTGTGCCAATCTGCCAACGTCCTGTTAAATATCAGTAAGTATTATGTAGCATAGTAGTGAAGGTAGTTTGCTGAAATGCCTTTTTGCGTTTTAGCGTGCGATCTGTAAAGCTGATAAACATATTTTCTTGACTTTGCCCGGTTTAACTTGCCTTAAAGAGAATCATGGCCATTCTCAATTATAATTTGGTTAAATGTCAGGATTATTTTCTCTAGGTTTTCTTCAGTGTAAGATGTGCCTTTGTTCTAGTCATGCTGTAATGATCATTTGCTTAGTTTTCTTTTATGTGTTGTCTCTCCAGTGTCTTTAAACTCATGCTACAGTTTGTGTGTGAGTTGCCTCAAACATGTCTTCATCGCTAAAACGTGTGTTTGGATGGTCAGTAGTTAAAATCCATGTGTGTCTCAGGTCCAGCGCGATCAACGTGGTGAAGATCCTGCGAGTTCTGCGAGTGCTCAGACCACTGAGGGCCATCAACAGAGCCAAGGGGCTGAAGGTCAGAGCGCGCACGCGTCCGAAAACCAGCAGCAGCAGCACGCGTAACGAAGGGAAGCCGCAGCGTCACACTCACTCTCGCATGCCGCCGTGTTTTCCAGCATGTGGTGCAGTGCGTCTTCGTGGCCATCCGGACCATCGGCAACATCGTCATCGTCACCACGCTGCTCCAGTTCATGTTCGCGTGTATCGGAGTGCAGCTCTTCAAGGTGAGAGGAAAGGAGAATAAAGGCGTCTTCACCGGCGGCGCCTCGATCACGGTTGTTTCCATGCTGAGTAAACGTGTGTCTTTTCATCAGGGCAAGTTCTTCTTTTGCACAGACACCTCGAAGCAAACTCCCGCAGACTGCATGTAAGAGATCCCTCCTGCAAGCAGCGCCATTGAACTCTCCTTTGTTGCATAAGTACTGTATACAACATGCGTGTGTGTGTGTGTGTGTGTCTTCCTGTTTTTACAGGGGTTCCTACATCATGTATAAGGACGGTGATGTGGGGAAACCTGAAAAAACCAAAAGAGAGTGGAAGAACAACGACTTTAACTTTGACAACGTGCTGCAGGGCATGATGGCTCTGTTTGCTGTGTCTACCTTCGAGGGCTGGCCCGAGTGAGTGTCCACAGTCAAACACCGGTTTGGTCCGCTCGCTACGCGCACGCCGCGTTTGATGGTTTCCCCACCCTGCGCCTCATCCCGCAGGCTGCTGTACCGGGCCATCGACTCTCACGCCGAGGACGTCGGGCCCGTCTACAACTACCGCGTGGTCATCTCCATCTTCTTCATCATCTACATCATCATCATCGCCTTCTTCATGATGAACATCTTCGTCGGTTTCGTCATCGTCACGTTCCAGGAGCAAGGCGAGCAGGAATACAAGAACTGTGAGCTGGACAAGAATCAGGTAGTGTTTTATTTGTCTTTTTCATGTCAACTAATGCAGAATTTGTGCACACAGTAATGTGTGTGTGTGTGTGTGTGTGTAAGTGAAGTGCGGCTGCTTTTGCAGAGCAGTGATACCGACGTGAAGTACAAGGTTTCAAGGTGAAGTAGAAGGAGAGTGACGGCCTGTTCTAAGTGGGAAAGTCATTTTGTCGTTCGGGAGTCACAAGGGAGATGGAATCGAGGCCAGGCAGTCGGGGTGAGACTCGAGGAGTGCAGCCGGGAGGGAACGCAGCTCAGAAGATGAGACTGAGGCTTAAAAGAAAGAGCCGGGCAAAGTCCCCTGCACTTGTGTTTTTTTGTGATTTACGTGAAATCGCACAGTGAGGCTGGAAAAACAGTCAGTCATTTTGGAATGCCGAAATTCGACCAGCTTTTTCTCCACAGCGTCCTGAATACAGAGCGCTGAGGAGTCAAGGGAGCCACGTAACCAGATAACAGCTAAAGGCAAACCTGTGTGTGTGCACGCTCACGTGTTTGTGTGTGTGTGTGTGTGTCACAGCGTCAGTGCGTGGAATACGCTTTGAAGGCGCGTCCGCTGCGTCGCTACATTCCCAAGAACCCTTACCAGTACAAGGTGTGGTATGTGGTTAACTCCACCTACTTCGAGTACCTGATGTTCACACTCATCCTTCTCAACACCATCTGTCTGGCCATGCAGGTGAGTATCACACACACACACACACACACACACACACAAGTATGCAAGGAATGCAAGTACGCACTCTTAAAATTAAGTTTAGACAAACGCCATAAAGCTCCCCTCCTTTGTGGACAATAAGGAGTTGTTATTGTGTTTTTTGCAGCATCATGGACAGACTAAAAATTTCAATGATGCCATGAACATCCTCAACATGCTCTTCACTGGACTCTTCACTGTGGAGATGATCCTTAAACTGATCGCCTTCAAACCCCGGGTAGGTCTACTCCTCCAGCTGCATAATGGAACATAGCGTTCAAAAATGTACAAATGTAATCACTGTTACTAACAACTTGCGACCAATGTGTCGAGTAGTGAAATATTGAAAAGGCGTTGACTCAGACGTCTTGTAAATAACTACTCCCTGATGTTGAATTGCATATTCCTAATCCCTATTGGTTTTTCTCCTGATGATGATTGCCATGTTGTGAATGTAAAACATGTTTAATGGATGGCGTCATGTGGTTTTTAATCTCACCGCTCCCTCGTTACCCTGCTGTTGTTGCTACGTAGCTGTCTGGGTTTATTGGTCCAAGGACTTCCTGGTGCATCAGTAGCTATTTAAGCAGTAACAGATGGGAATGCCTCCCCCCATTACAGCAGGGTTAGTAGGAAATACTGGCACACAATCAATATGAAGAAAACGTAGCTTAACATTTCATTTTTACTGAATTATTGCACAGTGCAGATTGTGAAAGCAAAAGATGAGCAACATGTTTTTACAGTTATTGATGACTTTTACTCTGCACTTAAACGCACTCTCTTATTTAAGAAAGGGAAGCGAGCTGCAGAAATATGAGGGTGAGATCAAACACCCTGCTGATGTTTTCTTTCTTTTAGCTTCCCCTTCTGTACACTTTTACCCATTATGCTCATTCAAATCAGTGCATACAATATAATTACTAGTAATTATGAAAGTTTTCAACATATTACTATTGACTGTGACAGAATTCATATTACTTTTTAATTTATTTTGTGTAAGGAGTACAGAGCTCCTACTAACGAATGGCCTCCATGACAATACCAGTTTTTGGGAGCTGACAGAAAGAAAAAAGAAAACTAAATTAGTTTGTTATTCGCATCAGCTATAAAATCCAAACATGAATATAAATATGAATGTTAATGTATTGAGAAGAATAAATAATAGTAATAATAAACAAGGATCTGCTTGGATCATGTAGGCTTAAGAATTTATAAGAAGCTATGTCATGTTTTACAGTTAATTTAAACTAATCAGATGAGATTTTTTCAAACCTTTACATGCACAAGCTGATGCCTGCTTTTCTTCTTGCCTGAATAAAGTGTATACGTACATAATAAGTTGAAGTGCACATTTAAACAATATCAATGACATGGTAACGCACTTTAGGATGTTCCTATTTTTCACTGTCTTGACCTGGTTAAAACTCTTCCGACCCGCACAGAGGAGCAGCTCCATAACACTTTGACTTCCAGGTAAAAGAGTCGTCAACACAACAAGTGGAATCACCTCCAGTAACATTTGTTTTATGGAGGAAAAAACGTGTGTTAATGCCTTTAAACTTTTGTACAGGTTTCAATGTCTCAACCTCGATCCTCATGCTTTTTTTTGTTGTTGTGTTTGGCGCATAGTTATGAACATCTGGACACATTGTCGAAACATCATTGTCCACATCTCTGGAAATTGGCTTTTAGATACTAATGCTATATTCTATTCATACGTAACCCTGATTTGACCTTAATATTCTTACACCTCCAACCAACTTAGAATATACCTGTATAGAGTCCAGGAATAATAGTAATATCTCCACATGCATGCTGATCCCTTCCCACCTGATGTCAGGCGACTAAGCTTTAAATCTAAGATCAACCTTCACTCAGACTGCAGTTGTCTAATTACCTACCTAACATTTGAGTGGTGTTTGTTTGTGCATATCCAATCTTTTTTTAGGGGGGTGAATTACAGGGTCGTTTTTCAGCCACAGTAAACAGCGTCAGTGTGAAATGTAGAAGCCTGGTATCTCGTCATCCAGACGGTGATCTTTCTAATTCTCCTGCTCCAACTTCCGATCGTCTAACCCTTTGTTAGATCTCTCCCAATTTAACCATAGCATAGTGTTTGAACAACAGAACGAAGCAAAACCCATGTAAGCCGTAGCTCCTTTTTACAGTACATCAAATGTGTTTTTATTGTACCACCCTAAAAAAAATAGTGCTGTTTTGGCCTGAAGCTGCGTGGCTCTTTTTTCACAAATGCTTACTTTGTACTCCTAATGATGATGAATTGCTCTCAATAAACTGTGGGCCTTCGGTAAAATCCATCTAACACGCCATAAACAGAGCAGGAAATCCAGCTGCAGTTGATGAACCGACACTGCAAAAGGAAACCGGTCGCTTCCGTTGGTTTGGATAAAAAAATGTGTCCTTTCATGTGTCGGTTCATCCGCCAATTTATTTTGTTCCGTGTCCTCCTGTGTACCGCGCGGCCTCATAACACCGTAATAGGGCAGCGAAGTGGCAGCAGATGTTGTTTTCCTTCTAACCTACCTTTCTTACCCCCCCTCCTCCTCCTCCTCCTCTTCCCGCTCACCTCATCCTGTGTAGGGGTACTTTAGTGATCCCTGGAATGTGTTTGATTTCCTCATCGTAATTGGCAGCATAATAGACGTCATTCTCAGTGAGATCAACGTAAGTACGACGCCCACCCTCGCTCTCCTTGCCGCTCCCTCTCTCTCTCTCTCTGTCTCGTGCCCTCCTCGCTTCTTCTGAATCTTTCATCTCCTGCCACTCTCCTCTTCGTCCGTGGCCACCCTGTGTTGTGTCGTCCCGTCGGTCCTCTCTCTCTCTTCCTTTTTTTTTCTTTCCACGTGCTCTTCTTTTCTCTTCTTCCTTCTTCTCCTTCTGCCCTCCCCCTCCCTCTCCTCCCCCCTCATCTTTAACTCCAAGATGGCCACTGCTACTCAGGGGGAGGGGGGGGACCCTTAACCACGAGGGTTCCCGAGCAAAGAGCGAGCATCCTCCTGGGTGGAGTAGAGTAGGCTTAGCGTCGCACACATCAGGGTTCCTGCTTCGCGTCGCTTCCTGCTTTGTTGTCCTCAGGTTCGAATTCCCTCACTAACTGAACTAACTCACTGCTCAATCACAACGAGACTTACGCATTTTTTTTTTTTTTAATACAGCGGCATTTTTTTTCTTTTTTTTTGTAGCAATTTATCCTGTACTGTTCCTGTTGTTGACGTTTTCCTCTCATGGACAAGCATGACCGATCGCCGCTGCTCCTCCTGCTGTCCATCTCCGTTAGGCCGCCCCTACTTTGTTTTCTTTGCCGTTGAATTTTGTTGATTCCTTCCCTCTTTCCTCCAACTAAAAACTCCAATGCTCCTGTGTATAATGTTTTTATCTTATTTTTCTCCTCTCTCCTTTGATTTCCGTTCTTTCCATTTTTTAAATGTCTTATGTTCTGTCCTTTTCTTCTGTTGTTTTTCTGTTCTTTCCACCCCTACGCAGCATTATTTTGTTGATGCATGGAACACATTTGATGCCTTGATAGTTGTGGGTAGCATTGTTGACATAGCGATCACTGAGGTTAACGTAAGTAGTCCAACTCCTTCCCTCCCTTCCTTCCTGCCTGCCTGCTCTGCCATTCTCACACACGCACACACGCACGCACGCACACAAACAGACGGAGCGCCGATA
Organism: Apeltes quadracus; assembly: GCA_021346845.1. Taxonomy (NCBI): domain Eukaryota; kingdom Metazoa; phylum Chordata; class Actinopteri; order Perciformes; family Gasterosteidae; genus Apeltes; species Apeltes quadracus. The sequence continues at coordinate 8,101,671 of CM037915.1, read as the reverse complement.
CCCATCTCGCATGCTTTCAAATGATTAGGAGACTTCAGCTGCACCACGTTTGAACTCGCCCCCCCCCACCCCCCCGGAGAAAAACATCCAGATGTGGTGCAATCAGAACAGAGCGCTTGCACATGTGACACACTGAACAGTTGTGCTTTGATAACTGTGACCCTTGTCGGGGGAACGAACCTCTTGCATCGTTACATTGTGTCATTCTATTGTTAAAATGTAATGTTAAAAAAAAACAAGGGATGCCGGAGAACATGTTTCACAACCTCTGTTCTCAATGGTCCCCCTCTTCCAAAACCCACTCCTTTATCTCCTGTAGTGTAACAAGGCTGACGTTGAATCTATTCTCCAGTATTTCACAGCGATTTTCTAACATTTGAAATGGCTGCGGATAGGTATTCATCCATCGGTCTGCTGAGCATCAAAGGCTATTGCGCTTGCCAATAGAACCTATTGCATTCTCTGAGCACCCTTTTTGGTTTGACCTCACATTTGTTCATCATTGCCACAGGGGACAGGGTCCCTTCCCCTGGCATGATGGACGCTGTATGGCATGGCAGATGTAAAGGTGCTATATCCGGGCCTGACACTGCACAGAAATGATCCACATTTTCCTGGAAAGCAGGATTTAATACGAATACAAATTGTGATTTGACCAAAAGGTCACAAATCGCTCTCAATTCATAAGTTTACCAGGAAAAGTTTATTTTCAAATGAGGGAATGAGTTTGTTTTTTTTTGTCCTACAATAGTAATACTTTCCATAAATAGATTTACTCAGGACCCCACAAAATTTATGTAGATGTATGTATGAATTAATGTATTATTCACGCGGTGGCTCTGTGGTCAACAGTGGGGCTGAATAAGAATGAATATCCCAAATACAAGTCAAATGTTGAGTGTCTATTGTATTTACACTTCAGGGATAATTGGTGTTTTATTCATGTGATATTCAAAGTGCTCTTCGGCAGGAGAATCGGCTGACAAGCAAGTGTGTCTGGACAGAGCTCCTCTTCATTTAGCCTTAGAAGACCATTGTAAACGCAACTTGTTTAATCGTTTCACACTACGTTTGGTCCCAAATTTCACGTGAAAGAAAAGGTGCGAGCTCTCTGAGAGTCTAACGTTGATATACGTTGTATATTTGTACCAGCTAATAAAGACACTACAAAGCAACAATCTCTTCTAAATGCAGCACTTAAATGTTATAAATGTGAGCTGTTGGGCTGACACTGCTGCTATAAACCCACAGCAGGTCATTTCAAGACTCTTACTTGGTTATTTTAGGTTTTATTCAGTTGGCGTGGTTGTCACATGATTACTTCAGGGCATTGAAGAGGTGATAGATATGAATATAAATGTGTTCATAGACACTTAACAGAGAAATGTCTGTTGGGATCGCATACTAAAAAGCCACTGATCTACACTGACGTTCAATGGGCCAGAGATATACATCTTTGTCATCAACACAAGGCACCGATGTTGCACTTAACGCTTTGGTTTGGAATTTGCCTTTGATTTGTTTTGATTTGGTTTGCGTGTTTCATGATAATCTTCTCTCATCCCTAACCTAAAGGCATGCCCGAAGTCTTTTTTTTTTTTTTTTTTTTTAGAGATTTTTTTATCCCTATTTATCTTCTTCTCTGGTGGCTTTTAATGACTTGGGTGGTGAGATGCCCAAGCTTCCTTTTTTTCTATTGGTCATTTTTAAGAAACCCACCGCACCCCCAGTCCTCGTAGAACACTTTCCGTTTTTTGATCTGGGACCGTGTCACTGAGACATTTTAGACTTTAGCCTGCTTCTGCCTTTAACGAGGCAATGAAGCACGCGAGCTGAAACCTTTCCAACGTACCGGGCAATGCAATTAGAAACTAATAGTAGGAGCTTGCCAACAGCTACCTCTCTGTCATTGCATTCTTTCCGAAGTACAGTAACAGACCAGCTTCTGAAATGTAATCACTCTGTTGGGTGCTTGCTGACTTCGATTAGCTGCCCCTTTTTGTGGTCACCAAATCAGAACACTTCCTTAATCCTTGGGTCTCTGATTCTCCCCAGCAACCTGCGGGCGCTTCTTAAATCATACGTGGTTTCCTTTTCCGTTTTTCTGTTTTGAGTAGAAGTAGTGTGGACAGATGCGTAGTGGTTTGCTCCGAGCGGTGTCTTGCAGACGATGCCAGTGTGGACTGCATCTTTTTTCCTCCTCCGTTCGGAATGCCTCCTCTTCTCTCCTCCAGCTCTCTCATTCTCTCTCTGAGCTTTTTCAGTTCACTTAACTCTTCTTTTATGGATGTTTCTCTCTTTCTCTGTCTTCTTTCTCGTTGGTTTGCGGTGCTGCTTGCTCACCTGAAATGCAAGCTGGGTAACACGGGTCTCTCGTACTTTTCATATATTCTAAGAGGTCATCCAATTACCATGTATATATATATATATATATATTTGTGTGTATATATATATATATAGACATATATGTCTATATATAGACATATATACATAGTTAGTGTTGTTTTTCTAATAAGAAAATGAATATGGATCAAATCTAATCCTCAATTCAAGGGTAATAATGTTCTCAAGAGACCCATTTTACCTTTTGAACTGACTGAACTGATGAAATTGTTGCTTGAAAACACAACATGCAAATACGAGAAAAGGGCTCACGGTAATTTAAAATGAGCTCATACATCTGATGCGCTGCAACTACAGTTACCCACATCCAGACTGTAGTTCGGCCTTCTTTATATTTATTCACAAATTGACTGTCTTGTTTGGTTGAATTTAAAACCCATGTCCGGTTCCCCAAAGGCCACAGTATAGACTGTATGGTGTTACTTGAACACAAATATGGTAACAACTGATTTAATCGTATGTGGGTTTGCTTTAATTTACCCACAAAGTTGAAGCAAATTAAGATTCTATTTCAACTCACATTCATCCATCTGGACCTGTGTGTCATTAAAACACTTATACAGGGGACAGACACACACGTTCCCCCTTCGCTCCCCCTTTCAGTTTACATTTAGTCTGCACCTAGTGTGAAACGGGGCCACCATCCCTGCCTTTCTCCGTCCTTCCTTCCTTCCTTCCTTCCTTCCTTCCTTCCTCCCTTCCTTTCCTTCCTCCCCATCTTTCCAACTCATTGACTTCCCCTTTATCCATCGCTCTTTCTTCCCAGTTTCCTTCCTCACAATTTTCCTGCCTTTCACACAGCAAAACCCCAGCTCTTCTTCGTAGAAACACACATGTACAGACCCACACAAACACATAGACCATTTCTACCTGGTAACCAGTTTCCCTGCACGTCATAATGTGAGTAAGGCTCTGTTAAAATTCCTTTGAATTCTTCACTAATTGGTGAGGTATTTTAACAGAACCAGTCCTGAGTCATTAATTAAACTGGCGTCAGATACTGTAATACCAGAGATGACCAGTGTGTTTCTTTAAATACTAGTGGGCTCCGATTTCCAAAAGCATCTAAGCGTCACTCAGATGATCTTAACTTCTTGCCTTTTTTAGATTGTGCTATTCTGGTATTCTGGATCTGGGCTATTCTCAGGTCAGAGAACGGCTTGAATAACACACAACAAAAGGCGGCATTGTCCTCTAATGCCACGATGCGTTTGGTAAACATGAGTCGAGCTAGAGCTTCAACCAGTGGAACTGTACTTTAGCTTCAGCTGGCAGTAAGAAAGACGGATAGCTACAGAGCTCCTATCGGCCGTCACACACACACACACACACACACAAACCAGCAGCGCGCTCCCCTCTGGCCCTGATGACCTTCCTTTTACTGCCCTTCACATAAACTTCCCTAAAGACACACACACACACACATACACACCAAGGCGCTGCTCTCGTGCTGATCTTTGTTGCCTTTCCTTAAAGCCAGCTGACTCCTCCTCGTCGTCCTCCTCCTCCTCCTCGCCCTCCTCCACCTCTTCCTCCTCTCACCCCCCTGTGGTAAGGCCAATGGTACGCTACGACGGTAACATCGTCCGCCTCCCTGTAGCTCCTCCACCCCACTCCCCTCCTCCCCTCCTCCTCCCCATGCCTCCATCCCTCCTTCCATGGTATGATACAAAACTTTGGGCCTGTCGTTCGTCCCTGTCCCCTCCTCACTCTCTCTCTCTCTCGCTCTGGCTGTCATCTTCTTCAGCATGTCCAGAGTCTACTAGACTATTTATGCAGCCGTTGTTTTACATGTATTTATATGTGAAGAAGCGCGTGTGTGTGAGTGTGTGTGCGTGGTGAAGGACTATTATGCAGGCTGAGTACAACTGGAGTCGTGTGACTTTCCCTGAGTGACTATTGTCGTTGCCATGGTGCCCGTCGCCCTCACATCCCCCATGGCTTGCAACTTGCCCCCCCTCTTACCTTATGGGTGTGGTACCTTTAGTGCTTCGTAATGAGTGCAAGCCATCATGGTCACGCTGCCACGCTGCTCTCCTTCCTTCACTCTTCCCCACTGGCCTGCTGTCGATCTTATCTGTGAATCTTTCTATTTGTTAACTCAAACTATTCTTCATATTCAGACTCTCTCTCTCTCTCTGTTACACTTACTGTCACTGTACCTCTCCCGCTCACTGCCCCCCGCTCTCTTAACGGTGCAATGGTCCCCATTGTGGTCCACTTGTGCCCTTTACTTGCAACTTACACTCCTCAAGAGGATGCGACATTTTCAGGATATCGGTCGGTAGAGTTTGGGACAGCTAATGTCCGGGGTTGCTTATCAACACAACGCGACGAAGCGTTGGACGTCTGCTCCTCCAGAGCACCAGAAATGCTCCCAGTTGTCCCCGAGATATACTGTATGATGATTACATACAGTTTTTAGTAACATATGGCATTGGTTATCCCAAACTTGCAGTAAGATGTCCAGAGGATGGCGTGTGCTTTGCAGGACGACACTGTTTTCTTTTTGTTTTTTTTTTCCTCTTTTGGATTAACATAAAGAATTGATGGCTTCATGGAAAAAAACAAATGGCATAAAACCGATTCAGAGGACAGGTACGAGGATCCTGTGTGTTGAATTTAGTCATTGTTTGTGTGGAAGAGTGTAGTTATGTATCATTTGGTGGCTCTATGAACATCATCTTTGTTCTCTGTGGGAGTATGATTGTAGTCATGCGTTGGCCTTCCACACATGCTGATGTGGCCTTTGTTTTTCTGACTTTTAGTCGCTGAGGAGTGAGCAGCAGCAGCATGAATATATATATAAATCCGTATTAGAATAGCACTCAGCGAGATGGCTGAATATTTCATCACAGAGTTATTTCCTGTGGATGAGTTTAGGAAATATACCGTTAGAAAGCTATGTAGCCTCTCAAGCTTGTGTTTCAGAGCTTTACTCAGAAACATTTTCGAAAATAAGCCTAATAATTGATAGTTTCTTCAAAACATGGTTATTGCAGGGAGATCACAGTCAAAGATGAAGTCATTCACCACCTTTGAAAATATTTTCTTTAACCCAAGAGTGGCTGAATTGAGTATTAATATATTTGAAAGTCATCTGGGGATTGTTTCCGCCGATAAACCATTAGCCTTCCTGCCTCATTCTTCAAGGCTCGGAACTTCGTACTGTACTGTTGTGAGTTGTCGTCAGTGATGTAGGAAATGGAAATCAACGTTACGCTCCTCTGTTGGACGTTTAGTCCGTACCTGTATGCACAGCCATCACAATCTTTTTGATTGATCAGTAGAGACTGATGGATCCATTTGATATTTCAGTATGTGGCCTTCAAAGACTGAAAAATGACTGCTGTTGTTGCTCAGTTACACGTATCTTCATGTATTTAGGAGGCTGATGAATTAATTGTAAATCTCTTTGTTGCCATTTGATTTCTCCATGAAGCCAGAGAAATGAGCGTCATTGCCCCATTTCCTCCCAAATTTCTTTTGTCAGTTGATTTTGATGGGATTTTGTAGGACGCAGATCTCCATTTATTAACTCAATGTGTGTGTGTGTGTGTGTGTGTATCTTTACGTGTGTGTTGTACGCATCTACATCCATTCATGTGGGTGGGGACGTGTATGAATGTCACTTGTCTGTCTTCATTTCACCGTATGTCTTGCGTGTGTTTGTGTTTGTACGTTCATCGTTACCCGTGTGTGTGTGTGTGTGTTACCTATCTGCATGTGTTCCCATGCGTCCTGTGTTTTTTTTCTTAAAAAAACACCAAACCCCACCAAAAGGGACCGCATAACTCTGAAGAGAACGCCAGGATCTCCATCACCTTCTTCCGGCTGTTCCGCGTGATGAGGCTGGTGAAGCTGCTGTCTCGCGGGGAAGGGATTCGGACCCTGCTGTGGACCTTCATCAAATCCTTCCAAGTGAGGGGAGAACCGGACGCAACATGCTAGAGCAGGGGGTTGGCTTTACACGGGACTGAATGCTGCAGCAAAAGGGGATCTGTAACCCTAATGTCAACCAGATTAGAGCCCCTTTTTAGCAGACTATGCATACTTCCTAAAACGGTCATCCTCTCATTTGGATGTATTAAATACTGCAACATCTGAGTCACATGGGGCTTAAAATATCCTTGTTCTTGTGTAAATCCAGCCTGGTGGAGTCTCACAAGCCGCCTCTCCTTTCCTCTACCTCCTCCCTCCTCGTCTCCACCTCCTTTTTTTTTAAAAAGAAATCAGAAGGATGAGACAGTTTAGTCTGGATGGGGAAGGAGAAAAAGATGGTTTACGGTAACGGGAGGAGGTTTGGGAGTCTCGTTGCAGAGGCTGGGAGGAATGTAGCTGGGAAACAGACAGCAACTCAAGAACCTTACCCAGCAACTTATTTTCCTCCCTCTCTACTCATCTCCTCTTCTTCTACTCCCCTCCTCCTACACCCTAATACTAACCCCTGAAAGCTCGCCATTGCCTGTAGGTGGGTTAAGCAGTAGATTAGTTTAACAAAGCACTCCACCAAAAAAATAAAAATCATTTGATAGAGTTCTGGGGAAATGAAAATGATCTGTGTCCATTGTGACGGCCCCTCTTCGTGTCATTGAAATTCCAAACAATAGTAATAAAAGTCTACTGTAAGATCATGGTAATTTAATCAGCGGGTAGCCAATTAACTTTTGCTCTTGACTCAAGTCAGATGATTTGTCCGGGATTGTTTTGGTGTCGCGCCACAGAGGGCTGCAAGGTCACTTCACTTTCACTTCAACTGCTCATTTACAAAATAGAGCAATACATGTGACATTCCTCCACCCTCCCGAAAACAATCAAACCATTTGCCAAGTTGTTTTTAGACTTAATTGGAAGTGTTTGGATGGAATGGAAGTGAACGGACTGCAGCCTCCATGCAGGATGCCACTGTGCACAACGTGTCACTAAAGCGTCTCTCTCTCCTTCAGGCTCTGCCCTACGTAGCTCTGCTTATAGTGATGCTATTCTTCATATACGCTGTCATCGGCATGCAGGTAAGCTGTTGTTGTTGTCTGGTCCCCCTTGTTTTCCCTCGCCTTTTTTTGTGTTTTCTTATCTCTCCTCCAGCTGGCCACCAACATGTGTCTGTCCTCCTGGAGTCTTGTCGTCCTTCCTTCGTCCTCCGCTGCTCTAGCTGTCGCTGTTTTACGTCTCTCCCCTCGCCCTCCCGACCTGTCCCCCTGTGTCTTGTTCGCACCGATAGCGATGAGAGGGACAGCGGCCTCTAAACTGGGATTGTCCCAGAGAGCCACGACTTCCCCCCTGTCGATGCTGACGTCATATCCTGTGTGCTGTGACAACTTCCTTCCCCCCCCTCTTCCCCCTCTCCTCCCGTGCAGATGTTTGGTAAGATAGCGCTGCGGGACACCGAGCAAATCAACAGGAACAACAATTTCCAGACGTTCCCGCAGGCCGTGCTGCTGCTCTTCAGGTGAGGATGGATGACTCTGCTCCTCCGTCTTTTGTCCTTTTCCCACTTCTCCTTTATTTTCCTCCCACTCCTCTTAACATCTGGTTCATTGGGTCAATGTCGTCTCTCCTTTTGACTTTTATCCTCCTGCTCTTCTTCTCCTGTCATCATTACTTCCTGTGATCCACAACAACTCCCTTTCCTTTTTATTTTATTTTATTTTATTTCTCTTCTTTTTACTCTGAAAGTGTTTTCATTAGAAGCTACAAACTGAGAGTTCACGGCGGCAGCTGGTTAATTAAATGCCGGGGATCTCTGTGAATGTGACGCGGTAAATTCTGCCAACGTTTCGTCAGTGTGGGCAACGAGAGGATGCAACTGCCACCCTGCAATTCCAGCTGAAAATAGACTCACCAGTTACTTAACAACTTTAACACTTTTTGCGCGTTTGCACCCGTTTGTTCAGTGGTTAGCTGATGATTGTTGTTAACACATGTTTCTAGTCCCCTGAGGACAGCACTTACTTCACCGGTCAGGGGTCCCAGTAAGCTCTCTGCCTCGTGCGCAGTTAAATAAACACTCAGAAACTGAAAGGATGGATCTGATAAAGTATTATTATTTTGGAAAGCACTTTGCCATAAAATATTCTGTGTAGTGACCCATTCATGGAACAAAACACAGCGAGGGGCTTCTGTTCAGAGCGGGCAGGAGGCTTGGCTACTTCACACAGCGGTAAACGAAAGTGAAGCCCGCCTTGAATGATCCCCCGGGAAAAACAGGCAAAACAAACTGCACATTTATTCAGTTCAGTAGTTCAGATCAGAATGAAAAGCAGTTGTGGTTTGCTAAATGCTAAATAACAAAAACATCACGAGGATCGGATTGTTTTTTGCTCTCAATGTTGAATCTAACACAAATGCGTATGTGTTTGTTTTTGTGTTTTGCCTCTCTCTGCGTCTGTTACTGTGTGTGTGTGTGTGTGTGTCTCGTATATACTTGTATGGCTGTATGCATACATGCACACATGCGTCTGCATTACACACCCTGTATAAATGCACATGGTTGCACACATGCATCTGCTTCATATCACTGCGTCCACATCAATGTGTGCATATATGTGTGTGTGTGTGTGCATGCATCTCTATCTATCAGATGTGCAACTGGTGAGGCATGGCAGGAGATCATGCTGGCGTGCACGCCTGGAAAGCCGTGTGAGAAGGGATCAACCAATGAGAACAACATGACCAGGACTGACGAGGACTGTGGCAGCCAGTTTGCCATCATTTACTTTGTCAGCTTCTACATGCTCTGTGCCTTTCTGGTGAGTGCATTGAGACTGGGAGAGATTTTATTCTATATTTTCCATACACACACAGTATATGACGCTGTGTGTGTACTGGAATCAACAACCGCACAACCGCAGAAAACGAGTCTTTTCAAGGAGTTCATAGATCTTCGTACTGTCGAATGTGGGAAATGTGGAACCATTCATTTATAAGATACTGATTCATCCCTGTTGCTCCCCAGATCATCAACCTGTTTGTGGCCGTCATCATGGACAACTTTGACTACCTGACGCGTGATTGGTCAATTTTAGGGCCGCATCATCTTGACGAGTTCAAGAGGATCTGGGCTGAATACGACCCAGAGGCCAAGTGAGTTTACAGATAGTTAACAAATATCGACCCTCTGGTTCATTATCTGCATGCAGAGAAGGTGTGGTGAGTTACTGCAATGTGACCCGCAACACTGTTTCCAGAGGGAGAATAAAGCACCTGGATGTGGTGACTCTGCTCCGGAGAATCCAGCCTCCGCTCGGCTTTGGGAAGCTCTGTCCGCACCGAGTAGCCTGCAAGGTAAACCCGCGTCTCATCAGCTGTCCCCACACATTCCATTTTTCTCAGACTTTGGAAGTATCAAGTAATCAGAATGAATTCTGCCACTATTTTTGGGTGGAATTAAAAATAATGAATTGAATGTGTCAGGTGTGAGTAATGGGAATAAATCTGTGGTGTCCTTGAGATGACCCATTGACGAGCTGACGTCAGATCGTACAGAGAAAATATTTGCGATATTCAGACATTCCCGTCTCTCTCTCGAGGAGCGCTGATAGTGACCACAGTGTCAAACCGCTGTCTGCATCATTTTCAACAAACGTGAGCCTGCTGCCGAAGGATGCTGGCAGTTCCCACAGGAAATGTGCCTGTTTATATCTAAAACTCGATCAAACTCCGTCTCACGCAGCGTCTGGTGTCGATGAACATGCCTCTGAACAGCGATGGAACTGTGATGTTCAACGCCACGCTGTTCGCCCTGGTCAGAACTGCACTCAGGATCAAGACAGATGGTAACAGTCTCACACATGAAAAAAAAAAAAAAAAAGTCCAATGCACGTGCACAGGGTCACGTTACTCATCACGCACATACACAAGTGGCAGGAGCATGTATGACCATACAGCGCAAGAGATGGGAATCGAATGTACTACGTCGCGTACCGTCTGCTTCTTTCTAACCTGGGACAGAGCCATGGATTAATCAATACACCGCAGTTCGGCTCCTGTTATTTGGGGACGAGGCCATAGATTCGGTCGACTGGCATGTTGATAAAAAGTCTCGAGTGGCCCAATGGCGCTGTTTAGGCCGTGCTTGTGTGTGTGCAGGAAACCTGGAGCAGGCCAACGAGGAACTGAGGGCGATAGTGAAGAAGATCTGGAAGAGAACCAGCATGAAGCTCTTGGATCAAGTAGTGCCCCCTGCTGGAGGTTTGTACACCCTGCGGTGCAGTCTCGTAGCCTGGAAATGAGCAAAATGATATCTAACCAAAAAAAGACACACGTAGAAAATGGTAACAGTTAGCATACATTACACTAACCTGCATTTCTGCCAAAAAAATGAGATATTTTTTTGTGCAATAGACATACGTGCGATATCATTTTTTGTTGCAGACGATGAGGTAACAGTCGGAAAGTTCTACGCCACCTTTCTCATCCAGGAATATTTTCGCAAGTTTAAGAAGAGGAAAGAACAAGGGCTCGTGGCCAAGGTGGCCCCCAAAACGGCCCTTTCTCTGCAGGTACACTATCTGCATGGTGAAAGAAATGTGTGCGAGCAACGTAGCGTACACCTTGAAAAAAAGCCTTCTCTCTATGAAGGAACTGCTGAATCAAGGAGATATGGTTTTGTGTGAGCTACATATGCCGTCAGCAGTAAATAGACAGGCGTGTAGGTCGTTTCGTTGAAGCGAAACACATGTGGTGTGTTTGGTCTGTGCGTGTGTGTGTGTGTGTGCGTGTGTGTGTGTGCGCAGGCTGGCCTGCGGACGTTGCACGACATCGGTCCAGAGATCCGAAGGGCCATCTCCGGGGACCTGACGGTGGAGGAGGAGCTGGATAAAGGCATGAAGGAGCCCGTGTCGGCTGTATCCGAGGATGATATCTTCAGGGTAAAGGTTGGATACACGCACCCTCACTCACTCTCCTGAGGGAGAGAGCGCAAAAGAGAGAGAGAGAGAGAGAGAGAGATGATCAGCGGCCAGCTTGAAGCCATTTTATCGCTCCATGCACATACTCAGACAGTCCTCCACTGCTTGGAGGTTCAAAAAGACTCATTTCCCAGCACTGACACTTGGTTACCAATCACTGCAGGTACTCAAGTAAGTTTAAGTCACTGTGTGCATTTAGAAGCTCATCTAGAAGAAGAAACCACATTCACACAGACGCCGCTTCGCTCCGGGGGGAATTACGCTGAGTTGCTGCTCCACTGTCCATGTCATTGCCACATTCGTGTGCACTGTTCTGTCTTGTTTTTTTACTTATAAATTAACAGATTCAGACTAAAGAATTTGAGAAACTTGATTTAATTAGAAATGGAATCACACCACTCCTTTGAGACGTAGCTGTTATAAAGGATTATGGTGGTTCACTTTGCTCCTGTGTAAAGGGTTGAATCTCTTAAAGACGCATTTGGGAATATAAGCTCCCCTTGGTTTGTGGCAATAGGCCTTTGCTCTGCATTTCCATCCTGCCTGGGTAGAGCTTTTTTTTTTGCTGCTAGCAGTGACTGAGCGTTTGACTGTAATAAGATACTTTGACTCAAACATTATTCAAATTCCGTCTCTTTCTCCCCGTTCTCACCTTCTTTGTCATCTTGCCTCTACCCCCTCCTCCTCTCCGTTTGTCCCTCACCCTCTCTCCCCTCTCGCCCCCCGCACAGCGTACGGGTGGCCTGTTCAGCAATCACGTCAACTACTACAACCAGAGCGACGGGCGCGCCTCTTTCCCGCAGTCCTTCACTACCCAGCGTCCCTTGCACATCAGCCAGAAGGGCTCGCCCTGCGAAGGGGACAGTCCGTCCCACGAGAAGCTGGTGGACTCCACCACCTTCACGCCTTCCTCGTACTCCTCGTCGGGCTCCAACGCCAACATCAACAACGCCAACAACACCGGCATGGTCGGAGTGGCGCCCCAGGGCGTCAGCCGGTGCCCGTCCATCAGCACTGTGGACGGGCAGACGGGACAGCCGCTCACCCCCATCCTGCTGCCGAGGTCCGCCTGGTGCTTTCCTCCAAAGAGGTGAGGGCCGACTGCGCTTATGGAATTGTGGTTTCGGGGGGGGAGTTTCCTTTGTTCCTTTCATATATATTTTTCAGATACATATTAAACAGCATGACCTCTAGAAATGGTTCTTCCTTTTCCTTCACGTTGCCTTTCCTTGCTCTTCTTTCTCCCTGTCTTTTTGTCTCTGGTGGCGAGCAGGACGTGTTTTTTTGACAACCTGATGCGGTATGTTGCCAGGGGACAGAGAGAAACCGTGTGTGTGTGTTGTGTTACTCCCCCGACTGCGTGCAAAAAGGTTTCATAATGCTACATAAAAAAAAACATGGCTGTCAGAGGTCTATGGTGAGATTTGCTATGCACATTATGCTTTAGTTGCTATAGCAAAAGCCGGGCTCGATGCTGCTTCTATAGAAACAGCTACCAAAGGCGTGGATGGAATGTTTGGTGCCACAACATTTCCTATCAAAGGCTTTTATTGCTACTGCTCTCTGCTGTTGAATGCAAGGTCTGGGTTGAACGCAACACGTGCTCGGTGTCCCATATTCCGCTCTTTGTTCAATGAACTTTGCCCCGGAGGATGATTGGTAATCGACTTTGGTGACATCGACTTTGGTGACAAGGACCACGGGGTCCACCGAGCACTGAGTGGAACCGTTTTCCATCTTAGACACCATGCACGTGGTTTTCTAAGTGTAACACGTCGCCTCTTCTCAATCAGCACCACCCTCAAGACAAATTCAACACTATACCGATAAAATAACACACAAAATACAAGATGTCATATCTTCTCCTGCAAGAGTAAACAGTTCTCCTAATCTATTCACTACAACGGTACTCACATATACTAAATAAATAGCTACTTCACACTGATTAACTAGAGTTTATGTTGTAGCATACTTTGAATATAAACTATGAACACAAATGCCATGGGGAAAGAACCAAATTATTTTGTCAATACTCATATACTTGTAACTGTGTGTCTCGTATAAAGTAGATAACCGTATGAAGTTATTTGTAAAAGTTGTGGAATTATAAACTCTGATCCAAGCAGAGTTACTGCTCTCAGTAAATGGGCCACAGTCTTTGCAATTGCAAACAAAAAAAAAAAAAATTGTGGGAAGCCTATGAGAACAGCATAATGGTTATCATGATGGTAATTTATTGCTTCCCGAAGAAACATTGCAGCTTCTGGGAGTCGCTAAAAGGACATTCGATTTTCGTAATTTTCATTTGCTAAATGTTTTGATCCTCAAAAGGTCAGACCGCTCATATTTATATGGAGAAGGCTGTGCTCCATTACAACGCCGAGTGCAGTGTAAGCTGTTTTTCGATGTATTCGCCTGATTTACCACCCAGCCGCCCGGTGGAGTGAGCTCAAACGAACGGATCCAGAACACTCAGGTTTTACTTAAAGGCTGTTCGAACCCAGAGTTTGCTGTGGATTAAAGGGGCATCTTAACATTTAGAAATTGTATTTTTGTCGTTCTTCACCACGTAGTTCTTGACAGAGAATAATGGGGACTGCGAACTGAATGTAATTGGTTGTGGCTCTTGTTTATAACAGATTGTTGGGCAAACTGCCTGGTGAGGAGGAAAATATTTACCTTCAAATGTCAGGATGTCTCCTTAAAGCTTTTGTCTGGAGTATGAAGCACATATGGACAGAAAAAGGGGACCAGACATCCTTGGAATGCAAAAATATATTTCAGCATCGGTAGATTCAGCTTGTTCCTCAAGAAACAACACACAACCTGAATTCAGGATTAAAACTTTTTAAAGTGAATTTTTGGTATTGCCACCACGATTCCAGGACTTTACCGGCCTTCATCTTAAAATGATGCTTCATTTGTTACCGGCCTTCATCTTGTCTGTTCCAATCTTTGTGTTTTAAAGATGTCTGCGCCTCAGTCGTGCTATCAGTTCGTCATATTCCGGCGCTTTGCCTTCGATGCTTTCTACCGTTTAGTTTGAAACAAAATAGCTGTAATTCCCACCCGCTTCTCCTCCTTTTCCTTCAAGCTTTCTCTCTTTCTTCTTCTCCTCTTTCAACATTCCTCAGATGGTTTTTCAATCTCTCCTCTCAGAGTTTTATTTTTTTTTATCCGCTTTCTAATCAGCTGCTTCTTGTTTTTGTCCGTGTGTTTATGTCCACATCTGTCCGGCTCTTTTTTGTCTACCTATTTTTTTACTCCATCCGTGGTCCGTTTTGTTCATTTCTCTGTTTTTGTCTGTTTCTTTTTGTTTTGTGCGCCCGTTCGTGGCGTCGGTAGCTCGGACTCGAGCGACAGCCGCCTGCCGATCATCCGGAGAGGCGAGGGCTCCACGGAGGAGACGTACGACGAGAGCTTCGCCGACGACAGGGAGTACCACGGGGACGACCACTCGCTCTCCTCTGACATGTACTGCCGATAACAGGCCCACGTTGTTGTTTTTTCCCCGTCGGTAACACCCGCGCAGCGGGGGAGGGGGGGGTGGGCGTGTCTTTCACGAGCTGCCCTGTGTGTGTCTGCGTGTTCTCGTTAGGCTGGTCTATCACGATGAGACGTGTAAGCAGTTGAATCCCATGGAGGAGGGAGAAGAGGCCGTGGACAGAAGAGGAGGCGGGTGGCAGTCTCCCCGGAGAGTCTTCCTCTGCCCCACCACTCTGGGTGAGTACGCATTCCCCACCCCCCACCTCCCCCAGAGGGGTTTCTGAAGTGTCGCGTGGCGATCTCGTTATCTGAACCGCACTCGTTTCTACGTTGCTGTGTCAGCGCGGAGGTCGTCCTTCCATCTGGAGTGTCTCAGGAGACAATCGAGGCCGGATGTCTCCCAAAAGACGTCCGTGCCACTGCACCTTGTTCATCATCAGGTAAGAAATGGCGGCGTCCACTTGTTGTGACTTGGTTTAGTTCACTCAGTGAGGCCTGCTGCTACATTACCTCAGCTTCCGGTCAGGTTCTGGTTGCTTAGTAACACCCAGATTTGTAGTGGGAGGGTTTGTGCGCTTCACATGAACGTCTGCTGCGTCCCCCCTCTACCCCCCCCCAGGCTTTGGCGGTCGCAGGGTTGAGTCCTCTGCTAGGACGGAGCCACTCGCCCACCCTCTTCAGCCGGCTGTGCTCCTCGCCTCCAGCCAGTCCCACAGGTGCGCCGCCCGTCCCGTGCAGGCGTCACGCACAGCCGCGGCCCGTCTGTAGTGTCATTTGGAGTTCAGGTCTGCCTCCTAACGGGTGCGCTTCTCCCCCCGTCCGTGTCTCCAGCCCAATGCGGCGATGCCTCGTACCAGCGGGTGCCCTCCCTGAGGCTAGAGGGCTCCAACTCCCACGAGAAGCTCAACACCAGCCTGCCCTCCGTCAACTGTGGGCCCTGGTAAGACCGGGGCCCTTTTGCAGACGACTGTCAGGACACGGCAGGAGCAGCGATAACAACGAAGGCATTTTTCTATCGCTCGCAGGTACAACGACGGCAACGGGAACAGGCGGGTGACGAGTCCGAGTCCCAACCCCGGCGTGTCCAATCAGAGGCCGCGGCCGGTGTCGCTCACGGTGCCCTCGCTACTGGGAAAGGACTCCAGCTCACTGTGTCACGGCAGTGCAGGCAGTCTGGTGGAGGCAGTGAGTTTGTGTGTGTGTGTGTGTGTGTGTAGGTTGGAGAAGTTTATACGTTTAGCTGAAGCATTAACCCTCCTCGATTGTAAGCGTTTTCTGCTTTTTTTTTTACCAAATAGACCAAATGATGTAAAATGATGTAACGATAGATGACCATCACAGTTGTAAACATTCCATCTGACTTTTTTCTCCCACTCCCTCCATTACAATCCCCACATTTCCCTCCATCTACCTCCGCCGACCTGCTCTGCAACCTTTCATTCTTTTCCATTTCCCTCCCCCAGGTGCTCATATCAGAGGGTTTGGGCCATTTCGCCCAGGACCCGTCGTTCATCGAGGTGACCAAAGCCGAGTTGGCCGACGCATGCGACATGACCATCGAGGAGATGGAGCACGCCGCCAACAACATCCTCAACAGCAACGCCGGCGCCTCCTCCGCCTCCCGGCACAGCCCCAACGGCAACCTCCGACCCTTCCACACAGCAGCAGCAGCAGCAGCAGCAGCGGCGACGACGCACAGGGACCACGTGGTCAGGGAAGGCGGGGAAGAAGCCGGAGGAAGCAGAGGCTCCGCCCACGGGCCGTCCTCGCTGGAGGAGCGACAGGAGCTGCTCGCGGAGGGGAGGGGACGAGAAGAGGAGGATGAGGAGGAGGAGGAGGAGGAAGAGAGGGAGGGGGAGGAAGAAGAAGAGGTGGCGGAGGGGCAGCACAGGAGCTCGGTTGTGATTGGAGGAATTGGAGGAGCGCGGCAGAGGAACAGCAGGCTGTTGGAGGACGAGGATACGGAGTGCGTGACGAGTTTGTAGGAGTCGGACTGACGGGTTCGATTGGCCAGCTGGCCCCTCTGACATCATCAGAGAGTGACGCTCGTCAGTGCTGGGTAACAACGCCGCGGCTGGCTCTGTCTGTCCCCTGCCCTCACACACACAGACACACACATACACACTGTCTGCATCTCTGCAAGACGTAACGCTCTGGACAATGGCGGCCAGTGACGCAACATAAAACACCTGGTACTGACGTGTGAATGTTAGTCAAGTATACCACACTATACTCTATACTATCTGAGTGTATGCTTGTGTGTGTATGTGTGTTTGTGTGTTGGTGATCTATGATTTTCTCTATTTGTACGTGTGAGTGATTGAGTGTGTTCTGCACACGTGTCTGAGTGTGTCTCTAAAGTGCCTCACAGTTTTATCACGTCCTCAAAGTGTGAAAAGAAAGGTAGACATGAGCGGAAAGTGAGGAGGAAAGAAAGGTAGAAAGTCCTTTCGGTGGGTTATTGCAGCTGATACAGCGTGTTTATTGTTTTCATTTCCTGGTGTTGTGTTATTGTTGTTTGTCTGGCCGCCATGAAGCCAGGTAGTGGACAGCAGACCAGCTTGTCGGAAGGGGGGGCGGGAGGGGTCAGTAATGGATTTGGATCTGACCGCACATTTGTGGTCAATGGTCCAATCCCCCTTCTCGGTTCACTGATAACGAAGCGCTGTATTGAGTAAACGGGGTTGAGGAAAACCCTGTTTGATATCTCGTTCTCTTCCTCTTCCAAAGCTAAGGGACCTCGGAGCACAGCCCTGCCAGCCTGGGGGGGGGTGGGATTAAGGTGACATACCACCCTCGATCAGGGGCGTTTCTGTAGGGGGGGGGGGGGCCCACGGGCAGAGACGGACACTGTCTGGCCCACTAGCCAGCTCCTGAAAGCCGCCGGTCAGCGAGACGCCAGCGAGAGACTAAATGTGTCACCTTGATCCGGCTTTCGCCTCCTCTGCCTGCTTTTCCTTGATTGGCCACGC
The DNA here is from genome assembly GCA_021346845.1 of Apeltes quadracus. Taxonomy (NCBI): domain Eukaryota; kingdom Metazoa; phylum Chordata; class Actinopteri; order Perciformes; family Gasterosteidae; genus Apeltes; species Apeltes quadracus. The sequence goes on along the minus strand of CM037915.1, from coordinate 8,083,901 downwards.
CCCATTCCTGCACCCCCCCAAACAGGAAACGGGAAACGCATTCGGTGGTTAAGCGGAGACAGCGAGCGCCCCCCCCCCCCTTCCTCCGCCCTTCACCCTCCTGCCTCATACCTCGACGTTCCTCACTCCTCCCTCTCTCCTTCCCGCCCTCTTTGGTTATTTCCAGCATCCCTCTTCCGCCATTGCTGGATTCTTTTTGTTCGGTTGCTCTTTCGGCACTCGGGAGGCGATCGTGTGTCGAACAGGGCGACAGAGACGGAGGGAGGGGGAGAGAACGGTGCGCCCGAAAATGAAAGAGACTCTGGGGCTTGGATCTACAGAGGGTCTGTCCGTCAGTCGACCCCACTTCCTTCTATGAGACCCTCCTCTTCCTCTCAGCGTGGAATCCTATTGGATTTGCTGCCACACACTCTCTCCACAGAGCACGCCCACTATGTATTTAACAGTTTCAATATTGTGCAAAACTGGCTAGCCATGACTATTTTGGTTTTATATTCATGTTATTGGTTTAATTTATCCTTGATTTGTTGGCAGAATCGGGGTGCTGGTCTCATAAATGTATTTTTGCTCAATTTATTTTAGGAGACTTTTAAGAGGTTTTAAGTATCGAAGCAGGGCGTAGTGTTTGCGTGCGAATGTATAACCATATCCGTGCGTGCGGGTGTGTGTCTGTGTTTTAGTACAGGGTGTGTGTGTGTGTGTGTGTGTGTGTGTGTGTGTGTGTGTGTGTGAAGGAACGAATGGTTTGAGATGTGTATCCTAAAGAGGGGTCGTTCTCTCTGTCAGTATGCACCTTTTACAGATTGTATCTATTTATTTATTTATTTTTTCCCAGAAGAGAAAAAAAAAATGTGTGAGGATGTGACTTTGTGTGTGTCCGAGTGGTTACTAATGTATTCTAAAAAGCAGATTTTAAGCTTAGACAGTAAATTAAGGTAGCATTACAAGTAAGGTATTGTGTGTCGGGGTGTGTGTGTGTGTGTGCGTGTGTGTGTGTGTGATAATGGGCCTCCTTAACACAGGGTTACCATGGACAGGCATGCTTCCAAAGCTTTGTGATTTCTTTAGCACGGTTTTTACTTTTTAGCCAAGCTGCAGAGTCTGACGCCACTCTATTTTTTTTTTTGAAAATGTAATGTTCTTTTTTTCTATTTCTCTGTTTAGAGGTTATTAGGCGTAACGATTACAGCGAGGTCAGAGGGACAGCTAAGTTTACAGTGGCCGTGAGTTTCGGAGTTGCAGCTTGGCCAGAAGGGAGCAAGTCTTTCGGGCGATTGCTGCTTTTTCCTCTTAATGTGGACGGTCTCTCTCTGAATGGTAGAAGCACCCAAAATCGCACTGCCACATGAATGGACTAGTGGCGGGGGGGGGGGGGGGGGTTGAGAGAGGGGGGGGTGACGCCCTGATAACTCGGCTGTGACACATCACAATCACATGGTTACATCATATAATCGTAGTTTAAACTCCAGATGAACTATTAGGGCTGGTGTACAGATGCTGCAAGACTTCTGAATCACATATCTGAGGTCTGTTCATATCACAAAACATTATGATTTACTGTCATTTTTTATTTACAGTCAATTGATAAGATGTGATAATTGTTTGATTACGTGAGAAATGATTGGATCCGCTCAAAACTGTCCTGGAGATTTTTGTCCTTTCATTTTCTTCTAATGGCGTTAAGGTAGCATGCTGACAAACTTTTCACTGACCTTTCTATATAATAGTTTTGTTTCTGGATTATAGTTTGGATTCACTTGACACGGTATGACCACAGTCCGCCAATAGCCAGTTATGGACCTTCAAGCCTTCGGTACATTACACAGAGCATGGGTATCACCTTGGTGTTATATCTATAAAACATTCCTAATGTCAGAATCACATCCTTGGTGCCAATTGTCTTTCATTCATGTGTTGACCACCTTTTAATAGTAGTTAAAAGCTCAATGATTACATCTAGCCCTCTACGATGGGATCAGACAAAAATCTAAAACAATGTTGTAACCGCCACAACTCAGACGCACAGTCGACTCAACGCTAAAGGTCTGTGTGTCACCAAACAGGAGCAGCGGACGCACGTCAGCCGATGTGGTCAAAAGGGATTTTGTAAGAACGTGCGTTTCATGTCTAAATCAAACTCCCCTCATTAGCTATAAAGAAATTCCAAATATGTTGCGATTGATTTTTACCTCTAAATATATCACATTAAAAAAAATCCCACCCAAACCTTCTGTTTTGCATTTCACCCCGACGGCTGAGCTCATTCCTACGTGTGGAGCAGAGTAGGTTTATGGCGGGAAGGGTATGCGTGCACACACACTGCCGTACACTGCATCCTGGGCCAGTAACAGACTTCTGACATTATTATGCAAACTAAATGTGAATGTTGAACGTGCTTTTCCAGTGGCAGTGCTGTCGTTGTTTCATGGTCATGGTCATCACACAGGAACACTCTTTTCTGTTGTTCTTTTTGCTTCATTCCTTTGGCCTCCTCATTAAACGTCTTCGCCATTTCTTTCTTTTAGTTGTTCTAAAAGCACCTCATTCAAATAGTACTTGCGTTGAGATCACGCGGCACCATAAGCTAATTAACTATTGCGAGTGGCTCGTACCAGTTTCAGTAAAAGTTGCCTTTTATTTGGCCCAAAAGTAAAGCGGATTCATGGTCGAGCGGTTTGATGGTTGTGTCGGGTTTAAGGCTGATTTCTGTTAAATAATAAATGTTACATTTATTGCAAGTGTGTTTAGATTCACCTCCAGCTTGGAAGACATTCAGAAAAAAAAGCTAGCTTAAATCCTTCCCTTTTTTTAAAGAGGGAATGTTTGTATTCAAGATGCTACGAAGGAGCCGGCGAGACGCTTTTGCTGTGATGATTGACAGTTTATCCTTTATTGAATCGATCCTTTACCCAACACAGAACCCTTCTCGGAACCGACCCAAGTGAGGAGTCGAACGCTCAGCGTCGCCTGCAGCTGCGAGGACATTCTCGGACTACGTGTAGTTCACATCCCTTCGCTGTCCGCTGACACGTCACAGAGACCCGCCGGTGAGAGCGGTTCGGTGTCCCGTGGTGTCCCCGTGGGGAGTGGGGCGGGTTTTTTTTTTTTACGTTCCACGTAGAATGAACCCTCGAGTTGTTGCGGTGTCACGGTGTGTGCGTGGGTGTGTGTGCGTGTGTGTGTGTGTGTGTGTGTGTGTGTGCTGAGCGTAATCCTGCATCCCACAAGATATGCAAAAACAATGCAATAACTATGACTGTAGGTTCCCTGAAGTTAATATATTTGTAAAAGTGATAAGAAAAAAAAAAACAATATCATGATGTTTTTGTTGTGTGTGTGTGTGTGGGTTTTTTTTTAAAGTGATCTCAGTGGTTCCCGACGCCAGAGAAACCTAACATACTTGAAATCAGGTACATTGCAGTGCAGTATAGTAGAGATTTTATTTATTTATCTTTCTCACGCCAGTCTGAGACGCGTGTTGATGAGGCCCGCCAGTGTAGCCCCACAACCAAAAGCTGGTACAAAATCCTCCGACTCCCTGACTTTGACAACACGCCTTTATCTCGTTTAATCGCTCTCTGTGTTTTTTTACCAGGGTCGAGCTGCGTTGCTGTTGCACGACGTTGGCGTTAGGCGTGCCGAGTTTTTTTTTTTTCTTCTTTTTTTCGATCAGGTTAAGTATCATATCATACATCACGACAGTAGCTATTTCTATTTAGTGTAAATATGATTCAAGTCAGTATTTCTTCTGTGGATAAACACTTGAGTGTGCGCAGCAGTGGAGGCCGTTGGAAAGGGGGATTTTGCCGACCTCGTGTTTTATCGGCTCCGATTCTCTGGTTCTCAGAAGAACCAGAGAATAAAACCTTGTGTTTTATTCTCTGGTTCTTAACACAGACGAGGACTGAGCTCGTGTTTGTGCGACTGTCGCAAGTCGAGAGAAACGGCAAACTGCAGTGTTTCACAGCCGAGTTGAGGCAGGTGTCTCTACTTTAGTCGTCACAGTCTCTGTCTTCAACGTTGAACTTTGGGCAACATTGTGTATGAAAGGGAACAAATTACCTATTAGTATTAGTTTTTACAAAACATGTGGGTGGATTGAAGTCAATGCTAGGAACACACACACACACACAGGAGTTTTGTGCTTGGAAATACTCACCAATTCAATAAGAGATAATGTTAATAAATAAATCGACATAAGTCAAGTAAGGCAATGCACAGGCAGATCGTGAGGGTGAGAAAAGTGTAAGTAAAAATACTGTAGATTCTGAGAAGAGATGAAAACCTCCAAAAAGTGGGTTTGAGAGATCTGTCCCCATATTGACTGATGTCTGGGACAAAAGCACTGACTGAGACGCTGTCCCAATTCCATTGCACAAACTAATTATGTCCCAAAAATAGTGGATCAGAATCAGCTTATTCGCACGTATTCGTTCTCCACAACAAACGAGGAAATATGGAAGATAAAATAAGGACAACAAAAAAGTAGAACAGATGCAAGTATCAATATTTAACAACTATACAATATAAATGAACCTACATTACCCAGAATTACAATTTCTACCGAATAAACTGTCCCTGCTTATAAACTCACTGGCCTCTAAAGCATCACACATGTCGGGGGGGGGCAGTTCTACAAAGTTGAATAAAGTCAGTTTTTTTGTTCACCGCGCCAGTCTTCTTTAACAGCGGACATTTTGCCCCCAAAGCACAGGTGCACCTAGGTGTGTGTGTGTGTGCGTGTGTGTGTGTGTGTGTGTGTGCGTGTGTGTGCGTGTACCTGTGGTCTCCTCCGTTAGTAGCTGGTTTATCGGTTTGTGTTGCCATAAAGGCACCTTCTGAAGTGAGGGCAAAGATTGGGAGAAAGTGATGGAAGACAATCGGTTGATGACAACGGGGGACGTGTGGTGTGAGTTCAGACGCACGCCGTCTTTCGGGGGGGTTGTTGAAAGTTTTATTTCATCATGTTTGGATTTCCGGCTGGTCCAAGTTCTGAGTTCATACATGAATGGTGGCGAATTAGATACCCGAGTAATGGGATACAAAGTATTGGTCCTATGTGAATGATATATTTTGTCTCACCACTAGCCAATGATTGTATATTTTTATACCATAAAATAGAAAGAAAATAAGTCATATATATGTATTGTGTAATCACCAGAATGTTAGCAGAGGGAAACGGCTTTATTTATTTAGGAATGTAGTTAGTGAAATATGAAAATGGTCCTATAGCCCCCCCTGACTGAGGGGCAGCCCCCCCCCCGACGGTATGTTTGACCAAAAGGAACAAGCAATAACAATAGTCATATTTATTGCAGAAGGAACATTGTATGTTTCATCTGACGGCATATACACTTTTAGGTCTTGGATGATTCTCAGACTCTGCGGCCCCTCAGTCCGTCCCAACACGGCTACACGGAGACACGCGGGGACGCCTCCGTCTCCGGGTGTCTCCGCGACTGAGAGTGCAGCTTTTTAAAGGTCCAGTCAAACGGAGCAATTGGTGAAGGGATCCGGGAATCTAGCGTGCGTTTTGCTTTTTTTTTTCCTACGTGATGTGAGCTGAAAGACGTTGAACTAGCAGCAACCTGTCGGCGCCGGTTCAAAGTCCTACTGTAGCACCGAGAGACCAGTCTCGCTCTCCATAGTCCTACGCCGGAAAAGACATCAAACCAAAAAGTATCCACCCATCTAGGTTGAGATATTCCGTCGCTTTGAGCAATGGAAATCATGTAGCTTCTGTCTTTTTTCTTCTTCTTTTTTTTCTTCCAAGAAAGGAATAGAGGACTTGAACTACACACGTGGAGGAGCAACCAGATGACTTAGTGGTTTTTATGCAGCAAAGAAAGAATGTCTAGAAGAGAACGTCTTATCCATTCTGATCTAAACGCGCGGGATTCGTGTTCTGGCTGGTTGGTGCTTCAACAGGCAACGTATGACGTGTTCATCCTCAACAACGCAGACATGTGCCACCACAGAGACTGAGGCTTCCGTCCACATTCAGATCCTTGTATTTTCTTGTAAACCGCAGTATTTATTGCACATTGTTAAATCAAAAATATTTTAAGAGGACTATTTTGAATATAGACTTTATTTTCCTTTTTTCTTCTTGCGTAGCCTCAAATTTATTCCAATTAAAATAAGAATTCCGTTTTCTGGAGAAGGGAGAGGACTGTCTCTCTGCTCTGCTCTTGTGCAGATCTAATCTCGACATCGGTGTTGACGGATGCTTCGGGGAAATGGAACACAGAGCAAAAGTGGGAATGTATTGTGAAATACAAGTTCATGCTGCGAGCGTCTTCTTATATTTTATATATCATATATAGAACAGCTATGTCTAAATTATATCCTACTAAACGATGGCTCGTTGCTGGTCTGGTTCTCTGGTTTGTGTGGTTCCACACTCTTTAACCCCTGAATGTTTCCATTAGGTGCACAGGTCGATGATCCATTAAAAGCCCCCGCCTGTGCAGGAGCTTAAGGAAAAACACCAGTAGATGCAATGTGATTACAACGCGTCTATCTGATGGACTAATTGTGAATCTTGATTTAATCGTCAGAAAATTAGGCTTCTGACTGACTGACTGACTTTCAGGGGATTTTTACACATTAAATTGACAGCCTGCAAATTTTAAAATCTTTTTTTTTTAATGGATTTTGGTTGAAAGAATCTCAACCGGTCCTGTAATTATTGAGATGCACCGCAAACACTCATAGACCAATCGGTCCTTGGCTGTGAAGCACTAAAATGAACCAAAAAGATATTTGCTCGTCAAGTAGATTGAGACATGATAGTGAAGGTAGTAGGAGACCATTTGGGACGACCGATGCCATTCAGAGGACCTTGAAAGCCTTTTTGTTCATCACTCATTCTTTCTCTTATTCAAATCAAATCATAAAAGAGATTCCCGTTTGCACATATTAGAATTATCCAAGTCTGACACAGTGACGGCTCTTTGTGCTCAACTTTAATAGAAAAAGGCCTGTCGATGTGAGGAGGAAGGGGGGGGCGAGGGGGGGTTGACTTTCTTCAGGATCTCACTCCAGCTAACAACTCTCGGCTCAAGAGACGCGGCAGCGGCTTTAAGATGCTGAAGTGGTTCCTGTTGGTGAAACGGATCCGTGTCTGCTGATTCTCTCTACTTCTAATGATAAGAGCTATTCAACATTGCACCCTGAATGCTGATGATGATTTCATCCCTTGAATGCAGAACGCAGGTGAACTGAGGATTAGGTACTGGTTTATGTTTTTTGTCTTTTCAGCAGCCGTTGCTGGAGGGACTTGTTAATAGCTGTATGAGTCCCAGAAAACACTGGGTTTGTTGCCACATAGGTTCTCTGCGAACGTTTCTGTTGGGGAAAAGAGTTTGACACACACAGGCATTGTGCGCTTGTGTGTGTCAACAGCAGGGAGGCCCCCCGATTTGTGTTGCGTGTTGCTAGAGAGGCAGTATGAGCTCGGCCTTTAGCCGTCCGAACGATTCAAAGGCAGAAGATCCGCATTCAGTAGTTCTTGATGACGGCCTTTTGCGTTCCTTATTTACTGGGTAAACGCCGTGGCTACGTGGCTCCGTCCTCCACTGGTCAGTAGTGTCTTATGATCTTGATTTGTCGTCTCGTTCACTACTCGTGCAAAGTGTGAAGGGGCCTTTGATGGGATTGAGCCGTTTGTTTGATTTTGTGGTTTTATGTCGGAGACCCATTGGTTGTAATATTAGTAGTGTCACTACTGCTAAATGTAGTATTTAATAACAGCACTGTTTATGGTCAGAATATGACCTAGAGTGGGTTATTGTACTTGTCGTAGCTTTGGAGGCGGGTGGTCATTTTGTAACCAACTTTAACACAAGCCACTCCCCCTCAACTCGGAGGGATTTCATTGGGTTTGGCGTTGCTAAGTGACACCGAACATCATCTGGTTTACTCAGTTGCCATTTGTCTCCGTGGTGACGACTGCATGGTCTCGGAGTTGACAATTCCTTCCTTCTTTCTTTCTTCTTCTGCTTCTGTCTTTTTTCTAAAAGAGTTCTCGTTTTTGTTTTTTGTTCATTCACTTCATTTAACATTTTAGAAAGGGAAAGAATACAAATGAAATCAGAATATTAATTCAATCTTTTTTTCTACTCCTATTTTCAATAAAAAGTGAAACAAAAATCCAAATAAAAAGTTGATTTGTAAATAAGTAATGTACAGTTTGTATCTGTAACTTGTCAGTCTGTCATTGGTGACAGAGTCTGTCTTGCTTATAACGCACGCTACCAGTAAATAAAAAAAGGAAAAAGTATATTTAGACTGTATGGTCCCTTGAAAGCAAGTTTTAAATTAATATCGGATGTATATTCCTGTAACATTGCATTTTTATCTGAGGAATGATGTTATTAAAAAATTGCAAATAAATTGCATTTCCTATGTGTGTTTTTCACTTCCTTTTATACTTGTATTGAAGTCTTTTTCATCGCATTGTCTGTGTAGACCAATGCTGGTCCTCTACTATCAAGGTACTACAACACTGCACTTAGCCTAAAACTAAACAATGACACCAGTGTGGCTGGCAAGCGTTTGGTAACTGTGCGTAATGAAGAACCCAGAAGAAGAACTTGACCATCCAATTGTTGCTACTGATGTTTCTATAATGACCATATCCGGCGTATACATGTTCTGTGAAAACAAACCTTTATTTAGCTAGCTCATCAAGTACCCCTCCGTCCCGCTTTCTAACCGTGCATCTAGTTCACGTGTTCGCTTTATGCGTCGCCAGGTGTCTTTTCAGATTCCCTTGCTGGGAGAATTCTCTCTCACAGCTGGGACACTTGAAGGGTTTCACCCCGTTGTGGCTCAGCGCGTGTCTCTTCAGGCAGTTCAGCGTGAGGAAGCGCTTCGGGCAGTCGCCGCACACGTACGGCCGCTCTCCCGTGTGCGAGCGCGTGTGCACGTTCAGGTGGCTCTTGCTGGAGAAGCCCTTCCCGCAGTGCGTGCAGGTGTACGGCATCTCGCCCGTGTGCGAGCGCGTGTGCAGCAGCAGCTCCCCGGAGGACAGGAAGGACTTCCCGCACGTGGTGCACAGGTAGTTCTTCTCCCCTCTGTGCATCTGCATGTGCCTGGTGATGCCGGCTTTGCTGAAGCTTTTGCCGCAGACGGTGCACAGGTTGGTGGGGCCCGCGTGCAGCCGTTGGTGTTGCTTGAGCGAATAGTTGCAGAGGAAGCCCTTGCTGCACTGGCTGCAGGCGAATATCCGTCCTCTCTTGTGGAGCCTCTGGTGCTGGTAGTAACCCGACGGGCTGGTGAATCCCTTCTCGCATTGGTTGCAGCGGTACGGGAAGCTGTGGAGCTTCATGTGAGTCTTCAGCTGATTGGGAAGTTCAAAAACCTTTTGGCATTTCAGGCATTTGGTTTCTTCATCTGTAAAGTTTTTGTTGACAGTTCGCGTGCTCAGGAACCGTCTGTCTTCCCCCGTGTGCTCTGTGAGTCTTCGTTGTTCCTCGTTTTCTAGGTTGTCCTTCTCCTGCTTACGTCCGCACCTTTTCTCAATACAGACCTTTAGTTTACGTTTCCTTTTTCTCTGCGAGCTGCCTTCTAGTTTCTTTGTTTTAACGTTAAAGTCTTTTCTTTTCTGCTGAGTCTTTGCTCTGGCTTTCTTCTCCGATTGTTTGTTTTGACCCCTTACGAGGTGGTGCTCGCTCTGGATGTGCTCTTGGACTTTCCTCTTCATGCGGTGAGCAAATGAACACTGAGGGCAGATGAATAAACGTGATAGAGGTCCTGAAAGAATGGAAAAACCAGAAGTTAATGAAATTGGATTTCGGATCTATTCGACTGTGGTGCTGCGACGGATTCTGTCTGACCTGATTTGCTTTTCTCCTTTGCAGTGATGTCGGAGCTTTGACTCGATTCTCCTTCCAAATCTTCCAGTGTCAGAGCCTCTTCCTCATTGTCACAATCATTGCCTTTACTGTATGGATCATTCAACCTGTCCATTCCAGTTTGTGCAGGGAGGGCCAAAATGGACAAAAGGATATCATCCTCGCGGCTGGAAGGAGCTGAAGGACATTTTGAACAAAAACTGAATGACAGAAACTTTGCAAACAAGATCTTTCGAGTTCCGAGTAGTGTTTTCAGTTTAACTTACCAGTGCTAAGAGTCCCCAACTGCCTGTGATGAAGCAGCAGACTCTTCAGGGCAAACGGGTCGGACAGATTGGCTCCGAATTCTTCTGACACAGATGTCGTTTCAGTGAGCCACGCTGCCGTCTGCGACGCGCAGAGAGGAGATCACAGCGGTGTGGTTTGGTAAAGTGAAGCGATATTCATACTGCATATGTAATGACTTGAGACCACAAACCGGAGAGTGCAAACACATTGAAAGAGCACCTGTTGTAGGTCTGGGGAGAGCAGCAGCTGCTCCAGCCTGGAGAGGAACTCGCACACCAGCTGCTGCAGTCTTTGGTCGTAGTTTAAGCCGTACTTTGCGGGGAAAACCTCCTAAAGAAACAGCCATCACCTCATTACCTTTTAAAAGGTTTCATCTCTAGACTTGTCTTTTTCCTCTAATAAGACCACCGTGTGTCCCTTCCATTCATCCCGACGTCATGCGTATAGTTCCCCACAAAACCGACTCACTTGAAAGAAGAACTCCTTTTCGAAAGGAACGTTCAACAGGTTCTGAACAAGTCCGGCAAAGTTGATGTAAGAGGTCTTCAGAATATCACCAGTGGCCTGAAACACAAAACACGGACAATTAGAACGCTGAGGTGGTTACACCCGCAAGGGTCTTACAGACAATGACTGATGAGACGTGCTCCGCGTTTCCTTTCAAAACCCACCATGCGGTCATCATCGGCGCTCAGTTCAGCGCTGCAGGCGTGGATTTGATCCAGGTGGCTCTGGATGGTCTGCAGGTTGGCAACACCATCACCTCGACACAGCTCCAGAACCAGCTGCCACGGGTTCAAAGGTCGTGAGCAGAAGCGGCAAAGAGCATGCCGTAACAGGGAAAACTTGGATAATGTTACTGGCGTAATACTTAGACAATTACAAAATAAAAGTCATACATAAAGCTAGAACATAGAATAATTATCTTGATTTTCCTCCACTAAAATGTCCTCCTGAGGGGACTCTGGTACAGAGACAGTGATGCAAACCGCTCGGACAAAGACGTTCCTCACCCTCGCTCTCAGGCCCAGGATGAGCTGAGCTTTCTGGCTGCGACTCAGGAGCTCCGGGACGACCTCCGTGGCCAAACTGATGAAGTCCACCAGCTTGTCGTACTGCATCACGCTGTGCTGCTGCACCACCCGCCATATAAAAGCAGCCATCAGCCGCACCGGGGGGACGAGCAGGCGGAGAGAGGCCGGAGGGAGAGGGGAACCTGCGCAGGACAGTTGAGACCAGCGGACTGTTACTGAATACACGGAAACGAAGCTGGAATCACGAATTCCAGAGCATTAGCAACGTTAGCTTCACATTTGTAACTGTGTTTCTTTTTTATATATATATATATAATGTCGGAACGCGTATGTGTTACTTGTCAGATAAACCTGTTAATATGTACCCAAAGATTTGCTTGTACACGCCATTCCCTCATTTAAAAACAGCTAAACAATGAAGAAGAAAAAAATCATCGCTAGCAAACATTTAACACACCACGGGAGGCTTATTTAAAGCTTCCGGATTAAACGGATGTTATGAAAACTGTCCGGCCTGGTGCGCTTCCCTTCAAAATAAAAGCCAACTGTTTCGTTCAATTATTTTAAAGCGACGATATTTATGCGACGCTAACGCAAAAATATACGTACAAAAAGATGAAGGAAAGCATACAGGTGGTTGAATGTGCATACCGGTAAAAAATAAAAAATAAAAATCCTTCTGCCACTAGATGGCGCACGTTTCACTCGTTATGGCTTGCATTACATTACATGTCATTTAGCTGACGCTCTTATCCAAACGAATTACAATGAGTGCATTTCAACCATAATGATGCAATCTCAGAAGAGCATTTACCTTTCAGTTGATTCATTTGAACATGTGGGGGAGGGTGGGTTACATCAGCTGTAATGATATCTGGTATCAATACGTAAACTACAAGCAGGGAGACCTCGGGGACAACTCGGAGCCACAGCGTTTGAATATGCAATAGATGGTTTCCCATGAAGGAGCCACTTTCAGACACTTTTTTTACTTTTATCTTCGATCCAACCATTGCAACCATTGCTAGTTTTTGTTACTTGCACTTTTAGTAGTACATTGCATGGCAAAAGAACAAATCCAAATCAAACACACACATTCTGCATTTATTTGTTTAAAAAAAAGTACATGTTTTATTTTATCACAATTTATCATGTGCATTAAGCAGCTAACTGGTCCTGGTTTCTCTTTAAATGTACGGGGTCAATGACGGGGCGCCCGTTTCTGGATTCAGGCGCAGGTTTATATCATATGATCACCGGCAAAACCGTGAGACGCAACGGTAACGCCCAGTTTTCTTCCGTTCACGCCCAGTCGGTGCAGGCGAGATATGGCGCAAGAGGCAGCTTGAAACGCCTCGCTGTAACTACGCGTCGCCTCAAGTATCAGTCTCTTCATCCTTATTAAGCTGCCAGTCTCTACTTTTCCCCCCCGCAGCTCGTTTTGTAGCCAAATCATCGCGCATTGGTGCGCCAACTTGGAGAAGGCGCATCGATCGTCGTCACCATGGGAGGACGCAGAGGCGCACCTGGATCCGACGATGACTACTCCTTCGTCAGTCCAGTTGTCAAGTACCTGGTGTTCTTGTTTAATTTTGTATTTTGGGTGAGTGTTTCGTGTTTTTGTGCGCGCGCGCGTGTGTGTGTGTGTGTGTGTGTGTGTTAAACACAGGAAACAAAGACAGTGGTAATCTTTTATTTACTTATTTATCTGTCGGCGCAGGTTAATCATTATCTGGGCGCATTAAACAAAATAAGTTAAATGTAATTCATCCGTATTCTGAGTTCCAACCTGCATTCAAAGTCATGTCGGCTTACAATTGCAGGCACTGACGTACTGCTTTGTTTGAACTAGTTGTTCATTTACTTTTTTACGAAAAGTCGAACTGTGTCAACGGGGAAAAAAAGGGAAGTTAATATGTAAATGTGACATACAGACACACGCAAGCTTCATTCTTACTTTCCCAATTCTAAAGTCTATTGTGGCTTGTTAGGATTCGGCAGAGGGGATTTACTTTGAGAACCTGTTCCACCTGACCAGGTTGTTGACATTTCCACAACAATGTTTCCAACACCTGCACTCGGTCAACAGAAGCGCTGTGATTTCATTTCAGGCCGGCTCCTTTCACGACCGGCTCGGTTTCCATGGAACGCAAAAACCTTCGTTGATTCATATGCTGATGGACTGTGCACGAGTGGGCCCTCGCCTCTGCTCGGCTGGTGGAAAGATGGCGAAAGGCCTTTTGTGCCACAGAGTTCCCACTAAGTGAGACGTTGTGTTGGATCCGTTTCAAACAACCCGTGCAGAACACAGCAGGAGATTGCGACGCAAACCCGTACAGTGGTCATACACAGGATGTTCATATTTGTACAAATTAGTCCTTTAAACGTCAAGAATTCAGTTGAAATGAACAGCGAGGCTCTGCGGTGGAGTTTGTACTGGTGGGTTCCAGTGTGAGGTGCTCAGGGGCCAGAACGTAAGGAGATTTGGGGCTTAAAACCTTTTTAAAGGAGATCTCTTGTGGCAGATTACAGTGGAGGTTTGATGTTTTTTTTTTTTTTTTTTTTACAAATAGACCACAAACACAGTCAATATCTCCCGAAAATATGAACAAAGAAGACGTTTGAAGTTTCCAACACTGCTTCTTTACATGCGGAAGCATCGCAGTCTGAGAAGCTTCTGTTTCGTCCCTTTTCATTGGAGATTTTGCAACACACTTACCTGTGTGACTTTGTGGGCCGCGAACAGGATGAGGCTTTGTAAAAACTTGAAGCTCTTGGAACGTGGAATGTGTTGCCTCTGGCTACACCGGTCTCTTCACGGCTCTGCCGAGGACCGGCCAAAGACGACTCCTAATTATTTATTGTCTTGGCAAAAGACCGTGGCGTAGTCACAGTTTGCTACAAACCTTGCAATCAGCTGGTTTGTTAACAGTTAACCAGGTGAGTGGATTTGTTTTGAAACCAAATATTTGCCTTTCAGCGGCCACTGTAGTTTCAGGGTTACATTCCAGAAAACTATACAAAATACATTCAAAATCTCTTCATTTGCTGTGAAACTAAAGCTTTACAAGAGAAGCCGACACATGCAGCATTACCCACCCTCCCTCTCTAATCCCTCATCCCCAAGAGAAGGTTCAGAGTCTCTGGTAACTGGATCCATGTCATTCAGGGAGGGCACACTGTTAGTGAGGGCCCTATTATTCTGTTTTGACTGAGAGGCTCTTTATGTTTTAGGGAGAGGTACGGATTGCTGCCAGGTCAAATGTGAATCAAATGCAAGCAGGGCGGATGGCAGCATGCAGAAAAATGTTCCGGCCCTCTTTCATTAAACGCTGACTGCACTTGGGAACGCTTGAACTCTGCGCTAAAGAACAAGCAAAGTGTGGAGTTGATTTTTGTGACTCACATAAATACGCAGTGAGTGGCGCTACTCCTTGGACAAGTTTAGACGTATGAATAAGTAGTTCTTCTCTTGTGCTGCGCGCATTTGTCTTCATTTACCCTGTTTCTAAAATGTCCTGACATGAAAACCAAGGATTTCTCCCTTTCATCTTTAGGTAATCTCCTTCGTGATGGTGGCCATCGGCGTGTACGCGCGCTGGACCAAACATGCGGGTGAGTAATCTTTCAGTCTGTCCTCCTGATTTACAGGGAGATGGTGGGAAGCTGTATTGCAAATCAGGACAGTACTTTCATTCAACACAGCGGGGTGAAATGAGCATCCACACATGTGTTCCTGATTTCATGAAGGGAATTAAATGCAAGAGAAGATGTGTTTCTAGCATTACGGACATTGGCCGAGCTGGATTAAAGATGCTTGAAGGCGCACACGTTTGGTCCTTTCGGAGTACAGGCGACGGCCTCGCTCAGTCTTTGAGCCCCTCTTCTTCTCTGCCTTTTCTTTTAGAGGCAGTACTTGAATGCCTGGCAGTGGACCCCGCTGTGATGCTGATGTGC
The DNA here is from genome assembly GCA_021346845.1 of Apeltes quadracus. Taxonomy (NCBI): domain Eukaryota; kingdom Metazoa; phylum Chordata; class Actinopteri; order Perciformes; family Gasterosteidae; genus Apeltes; species Apeltes quadracus. Next base: position 8,068,762 of record CM037915.1, on the reverse strand, counting down.
GTGGGCTTCCTCATGTTCATCATCACCTTCTGCGGCTGCGTGGGCTCCCTGCGAGAAAACATCTGCCTTCTGCAGACAGTAATTTTATTTTATTTTTTCTTGAACGGGCTTTATGACACGCCTTCAATCTGATTCATATTCAGTCAACGTGAACCTACAAGATCATCTCCACAGCATTTTTATATTGGCTCAATATTACTTCGGTGTGTACGGAGAGGATGAGCACTTTCATAAAGAAAATGACTCCTGAAGTCGAATGGAAGCTTTTATTTAAAAATCAATTGTATTATAATAACAATTTATATAAATCCTTGCTCTATGGATTGTTGATGTTTTTGCCACATTTTTATGTGCTGTAAATATCCCTCGCGCTTTTCCTCCCCAGTTCTGCATCTCCCTGACGGTGATCTTCCTGCTCCAGCTGACCGCCGGGGTTCTTGGCTTCGTCTTCGCCGATAAGGTAATGCAAGAATGTGCTCGGCGTTTCCTCATCGTCAATAACGCACGCATGTGCTTTATGTTTTTCCATGTTTCCCCGAGTTGTTTAACGTCCTGAAAGCAATCAAATGAGACCTCCTCCGTGAAAAGCCAAGCCTGACGCACTTTGAAAGGGTACATTTGTTTACTGATTCTTTCTCGGGGTGGACTTTATTCGCATGCTGATTGCAGGGATGCTCCCCGGAGCTGCTCCGGCAGCACATCCGCCCGGCATGACTGACCACGCGTAACCACGCTGGCCCAAGGTGTCTGGCACTTTAAAAAAGACTTCACAGATGAAATGAGGGAAAAAAAGCACAATTCCATGTCAGTAGCCCTGGTGTAAAGCCATCATTTTTAGTTTGACCCACCGTATCCACATAAGTAATAATCCTGCTTTTCCTTCAATCAGCATCTTGATGAGCAACAACTGCGAGGTTGATCTTAGATCCAGCTCATTTATTTATCCCACTTCACATGAGTTGCTTCATGGAAAATTACGCCGATGAGGAATTTTGGATCTTATGATATGCCATACATTCCCCTCATTCTTTTTTTATTTTTATTGCATCCTCTTTTGTTTTCTTTACAATTTTGCCAAGGCTCGGGACCGAGTGACGCAGATGATCAACAACGCCATCGTCCACTACAGGGAGGACATTGACCTGCAAAACCTCATCGACTTCGGCCAGAAAGAGGTACGTGTCGGGACGACGCCCCCGTCCTCACTGCGGCGGCGCGCGTCTTCTCACCTCTTCCACCTCTCGCGCTTATTTGTGGGTCTTCAGTTTGGCTGCTGTGGCGGTGTGACGTACACGGACTGGTCCCAGAACATGTACTTCAACTGCACGTCGGCCAACCCCAGCAACGAACGCTGCTCCGTCCCCTTCTCCTGTTGTATCCTGTCCACAGAGAAGGTGCCCCCCCCCCGCCCCCCCCGACTGCACACGCCTCTCCTGAGGCTTCTTAAAAGTGTTTCTGATTGCGTTTGTCTTTTCCATTTGTTCGGTACGTTTTTAGCAGGCGGTCATCAACACCATGTGTGGCACCGGCATGCAGCATTTAGAGTACGTTGCAGCCGGAGAGCACATTTATACCAATGGCTGCATAGACAAGCTGGTGAACTGGATCCACAGTAACATGTTCCTGCTGGGAGGGCTCGCCCTGGGACTGGCCATACCGCAGGTAGGCTACGGTGCACAGGGGCCGACACTCGCACACAACACACACTTTGCGCTCAGCTGCTGAGGCTTCGGTTTGTGTTTCCTGTTCTGCAGCTGGTCGGCATCCTCTTGTCTCAGATTTTGATCAACCAGATCAAAGACCAGATTGAGCTCCAGAACTACAACCTCAAGCACCGCTCCGACCCGTGGAGCTGACCCGGTCCGGATCGGACCGGAGCTGGACGGGCGGCATTTCGAGACGCGGTGCGGAAGGTTTCACAAAAACCTGGTTATTTGTGCCTGTGAATGAGCCTTCGGTGTCATTGCTGTTTGACTTCCTCACACAAGACCAGTGATCAGCCAGAAAGTGGACTTGCATTTGACGTGCTTTCAAATACTGAGAACTATGGAAGAGGAGGTCAAAAGAAACTCGTAGAGAAACGGGACTCTGTCGCCACCTACCGGGAAAAACAGAACACCCATGAATAGACCAAACTTTAGATGGTACTTGATGAGGCTATTTGGCCATATTAACTTCTGCAATTGGTGTAATCTATTAAAAGCCTATTTTTTTCATTACACCAAACGAGAGTGGGTGTTACAGCAGATGTATTTCTTTACGGAAAATATGAACTACCCTGAAGGGGAAATGCATTTTCTCTTGTATATTTTTTTGTAGAATTTATTTTTTATTTAATAAATGGAACGCATGCTGAACAATATTGCTGGTTTGGTTGCTCTGATATTTGATTCATGTTTTTATTATCTCGTCAGACATTTTTACACTAAAATATGCACTTTTTCAATGTAATGATGAAATACCTGTGTGACTACTTTATACATGCTGGTGAATAAAGTGGGCACAGATGCTAGATGGAATGTCTTTTTTAACATATATATTTAACTTAACATACATTTAACTTATGTTTTTAAAAGTATTTACCACTTGGCCCAAGAAATGCCATTTATACCTTTTTTTTTATAAATAAAAAAAAGAATATTCTAACGGTACAATACAGATTTTCTTTTTGTCTGATAACGGTAAAGATCATGTTAACTCCCCATAATAAATATGCCATGTTGGGACATTTTGTTTTCCTGACCAGGCCTGACACTGCACTTAATGCCATTTCCTCCTCACTTGTAGCCAGATGTGCTCGGTATATAGGTATATGTTTGGCAAATCGCATATAGGCTTTGAACAAAGTTAGCATTCTTCGCATATGCTGCCGATAATACACTCTCGCTTTTTCTTTTGTAACCGGCTCTAACTAAAATACAATACAGTGATACAGTGGGGAAATACGCAATACAGTGGGGAAATTCCCGATGTCCCACTAAAGAAAACGCCTGTGTGAAGGCCTGAGGTGCTCCAGTGTGTTTTGTTAATGCGGTCACTACAGCGGGCCCAGTTTGTATTTGTGACCAGACGGTGGTTGAGGTTCTCTGACAGTGGGGGGGGGGAAAAGGTACTTGGAATTGAATCACCCAAACTCCCTCTCTTTTTGTCGTGAGCGCTTAATGTGCTCGGACGGCGAAGGAAACGGTCGACTTTTAACTGAACTGACACATTTGCTTTTTTCGTCCAGAATTTCAGGAAGAAAAAAAAAGGATAAATGCATCTGAAGCCAGTAGAGAGGCATTTTCAGCCCGAAACCCAATGCCTGTAATCTTTGTGAGCAGAAACGGACATGCATGTTTTTAACAGCCCTTTGATGCAAGTCCACAATCTAAACAAGACATTTCGGTGTTATTTTAAAGCTGCGGTGACCCCCCCCACCCCCCTTACTGAAGGATTCAGAGCCAAAACTAGATCAACTTCATCACCAGTCAGATGCTGCACTAGTTGAAGTGGCACAGGTGTTTTGGTGTCCGAAAGAAAAGAAAGAAAGAGTGTGTGCGCGTGTGTGTGTGTGTTGGATTGAGCTTCGCTGCTCTGTGTGTGGTCCCTGTTTTTTTTTGCCTCTGACTCATTCAGGCGGCCATGTTGCTGTGGGTTTCATGGAAGGCACAGACACACACACACACACGGAGGAGGAACCAGAGTTAACCCAGTTTTACGCGCAGAACACCAAGAGAGAAACAAAGCACCTACAGCCATGCAAATACCACAAGTGCACCGTCCATTTAATGCGATAACAACAGCACCGGGGTGGGGATTTAGAGGAGTGATGGATTACTCAAACACATTAAAAACAGAGTTAACATGCTAGCAGGTATTGGCCAGAGATGTCTGTCCATAGAATACAATATCGTTCAAAGCGCTGGAATAAACAAACTCCACAACACTATATTCGTCAAATCAGTTCAGATCTGACCACGTGTCAGATGTCTCTGTGTTGAACTGTTATATTAAACATTCATTGTGTATAACGTGCATTCCTGTGTGCAATTATTTCAGTTAGATTTGTGTTTATTTCATTTTAATTCTTTCTTATTCAAAGATTACGAAGAGCCATCAATCCTCCAAAGATTATTAGGAGCAGAAAGCAGAAGCAACGTGCTCGAATATCCGGTTATTATTGATTGCTGTATTACGACCCCTGTTTATTGGGTTGTTAAATCCACCCGAGGGTCCCTAAACACAAAAGAGGACAGCATTTCAACTTTAATCCCTAGAAGAAGACAATTGTGTTTTATTTAAATGCCTTGGATTCAGGGGAAACTACAAAATCATTGAGGGTAAACCTGTCAGATGGTTTTCGGCCATTTTTTGTTTTGTTTTTTGGGGGGCTGCATGGGGGTGGGACGCTCCTGAGAAGGCCCAGCCATAAGGCACATTCTTCCACTGGCAGAGGGGGATGGGAGGGGAGGTTTTGTTGCCTTTCCCAGCACATGCATACCAGAGACCGACGCCCCCCCCCCCCCCCCGTCCCAAAAAGAAACGTCCCCACACTGAGCAGCGAGTCGGGATGACAACACGGCCTCACGCACGTCCCCTCGGATCCTCCAGGAGAAGCACTGCGCCGCGCGCACGTACACAGATGTAGGATAACGCATCACCGTGTTGTTCTGCAAGTTTAAATTAGAGGGGGTGGGAGGAGAAGGGGGTGGTCCGTCTGAACCGGAGATCCTATTACAGACACCCAGACTTTTTCATGGCAAGTTTTTTCTTTTTTTGGAAGTAGGGGGAGGGCGAATCTGAAACTTTCTCGGCCCGATGTGGGGTTTTTTTTGTTGTTCGCAGCCAGCCTAAAATGCTTCTAATGAACACTTTGCGTGCGTGTTTTTGAATAGACTTGCCCCCCCCCCTTCTGTTGGTGAGGAACATTTTCCGGGAGCTGTTCGGGATTTTTTTTTCTTCCTCCGGATAATGAAGGAATCCGTGCGGATCCAGCGGGGATCGGACGAGAGGCGCAGAATGAAAAAGTTCGGGAGGACCGCGAGAAAACTCTGAAGCGCCCCCGCAGCCCCCCCCCCCCCCCCTCTTCCAGCATGCCGAATTTAGAAAAGTATTCGAAACCAAGCGAGCAAAGCTTCGTCTTTGGGCTTCCCGGGAAATCGGGATAAGCTCGGCACCAGGACCCGCCGCGATCTCGTGTTTTTTTCCTTTCCTCTTTGTGGCCCGGTGGAGAGACAGCGAGAGAGAGAGACCTTCTCCGCCGCGTCTCAAGATGTCCTCCCGGGCTCGGGGCCCCATTGTTGGCGCGTGCGGGATGCTGTGCGTCTGGGCAGCCTGGCTCTCGGGCGCCGGCGCGGCGTTGTCCCCGAACGGCACCGCGTTCGTGGACCACTGCAAGAAACACTCGACGTGCGAGGCGCTCAAGTACAACACATGCCTCGGATCGCCGTTACCGTACACGCACACCTCCCTGGCCCTGGCCGAGGACTCCGGCACCCAGGAGGAGGCTTTCGAGAAGTTGACCATGTGGTCCGGTGAGACTTAATATGTCCAATAATGAATGTGATCCATTTGTAAGAGCAGAATGCTCTTCCAACAAAACACAAAAAAACTATATACTGAGACGCGTATTACGAATGTCTACATGATTTTGTTATTATGAGAGTGATACTTAATAACTAATTCCATGTGTCAAATACAAAGTGAGACCATGGTGCTGCAATTCGTAACAACCTTTTAAATAACAACACAAAGATCAGTGTCACTACACCATTACATTCGGCATTGTTTGCATTGTTTTATATGACAATAATGTTAATTGGTTCGACAATGGCCTGGGATGGAGGCAAGAGGTGAAAAGAGACCCCCGGCAGGAAATGAAGGGTTAAACGCCATTAAAAGCAACAAAAGGGATCCCTCATAGGTGTTAGATAGCTGACAATGGGATACTCTCGGTAATAAAAGGCCTTTTAGATATTCTGCTTCACATTCAGAGGGACTTACTAATGATCTGTCAGACTCGGGTCACTGCTTTAGAGGCATCAAGGGCCCCCCCCACACCTACAGCCTGAGTAGTACAGTAAATGGTAGAGAGAGAGAGAGATTATCCATTCACATACTATAGCTTAACTAATTTTTAAATAGATGCTTGATGTCAAATTGTAGTATTAGAAACATTTCAGCCCTTAGACCATTCTGAAATTCATACCTCCATTACCATACATCACAATGAATCGTCAGCATCCCCCCATCTATGCAGCTGGAAGCATTTCGGACATTTTTGCTGGTTGACTGACTGAAAATGCAGTTTCACAATCATTGTGATCATCAGTTGGATTTGTTGTCCAACTGACTTGACAGAACCTTTTCTTTGTTTATGAGCTGAGTTTGATAAATCCAGTCAAACATCTCTCCCATATAACTGGAGTGTTTCGGGGTGTTTTAACACGTGTGCCCCCTCCCCTTGTCCCAGGTCTGCGGAACGCTCCCCGCTGTTGGTCCGTCATCCAGCCTCTGCTCTGTGCCATCTACATGCCCAAATGTGAGAACGGTCGCGTGGAGCTGCCCAGCCAGAGCCTGTGCTTGGCCACGCGTGGGCCATGCAGCATCGTGGACCAGGAGAGGGGCTGGCCCGGCTTCCTCAAGTGTGACAAATTCCCCCAGGGCTGTTCGGTACGCTCCACCGTCGCGTGACCCTGCTCATGAAATGGGTCATGGTGCGCGCGTTGAATCGGAAGCTCACCCCTTTTTGCGTCCACTCTGTTGACAGAACGAGGTGCAGAAGCTGAAGTTCAACATGTCGGGCCAGTGCGAGGCTCCCCTGGTCAAGACGGACATTCAGTCCAGCTGGTACAAGGACGTGGAGGGCTGCGGCATCCAGTGTGACAATCCGCTGTTCACCGAGGAGGAGCACAACGACATGCACGCCTACATCGCTTACTTTGGCACCATCACCCTCCTGTGCACCTTCTTCACCCTGGTGAGGCATCGCCACGTCACTCTTTGTGTTTTTATAGGAGATTCAGCAAATTTCCTGGGATATTCCTTTTCCTATTTTTCAAAATGTCCTCCGTTTCAGGCGACATTTCTCGCCGACTGGAAGAACTCCAACCGCTACCCGGCCGTCATTCTCTTCTACATCAATGCCTGTTTTTTCGTGGGCAGCATAGGCTGGCTGGCCCAATTCCTGGACGGAGCCCGCGACGAGATCGTGTGCAAGAGCGACAACACCATGCGCCTCGGGGAGCCGTCGTACGTCAACGACTTTGGTTTTCCAGCTTGCCAATCGCCGAGGAAACGCGGCCCCTAGAAAATCTGATGCGTGTGCTTCCCCCCCCTCCCCCCTGTCTTCCGCAGGTCTTCGGAGACGCTGTCGTGCGTCACCATCTTCATCATCGTGTACTACTCCCTGATGTCGGGCGTGATCTGGTTCGTCATGCTGACCTACGCCTGGCACACGTCCTTCAAAGCCCTGGGCACCACGCAACAGCCGCTCTCTGGCAGGACCTCCTACTTCCACATGGTCACCTGGTCCATCCCCTTCGTCCTGACCGTGGCCATCCTGGCCATTGCCGAGGTGCGTGAGGGAGCCGTTGACCTCTCTCGGCCTGACCCTCGGGAAGACGGGAAAAGGTTCTAGCGTCGCGAGGGGAAAAAAAAGGACTTGGGTTGTTTTTCTCATCGGTTGTGGCTCCGTGTCTCACAGGTGGACGGAGACTCCGTCAGCGGGATCTGTTTCGTCGGATATAAGAACTACAGATACCGTGCCGGGTTTGTCCTCGCCCCCATCGGGGTGGTGCTTGTCGTCGGAGGCTACTTCCTCATCCGGGGTGAGCGTTGTTTTAGTTCAACAACAGGGACAGAACTCTTCTGAATTTGTCACAATCCTCCTCAAACCCCATCACCACAGCAACCCCCGAATGATCCCGTTTGTTTCTCCTTTTAGGCGTCATGACTTTGTTTTCCATTAAGAGCAACCACCCTGGGCTGCTGAGTGAGAAAGCTGCCAGCAAAATCAAAGAGACGATGCTGAGACTTGGTACGTTCTCTCATCCCGTGGCATTGCACACCAGTATGAGGGTAAACATCGCCCCGGTAACAATCCGTTTAGGTGGCAAAGAAATGTCTAAAGAATCTTTAGCAGCACCTTATTGGGACACACTAAACTCAAATAGAACTAATATCACCAGGTCTCTTTTTTTCTTTTAACATGTAACATAATGATATTCTACGATACATTTCCACACTGTACGGATAGTATTTGGAGCGTTTGGCATCTCTCATCTGATATGTTTGTGCCGTTTCTCCGTGCCAGGTATTTTTGGATTCCTCGCTTTCGGCTTTGTCTTCATCACCTTCGGCTGCCACTTCTACGACTTCTTCAACCAGGCCGAATGGGAGCGGAGCTTCAGAGAATACGTGCTGTGAGTTTTTCCACAGTTGTTCCACCTGCAAACTCTCCTCGGAGAAATCAACAAGCCGAAGCTGTTGAGACTCAAAACCGCCGCATAACCCCTCGGCCTGCAGCGGTGAATGCAGCCCTATTTCCCCTCGGGGTGTTGACTCTGGCTGGATCGGAATTAATTTAGCCTCAAAAATGTAAAGCGCTCTCTGCTGCCCCGATGTGTGGAAATCATATTTTCCATATCCAGCTTCTGAGCGTCCCTCAGTCATATGGATAGAAGCTGTGCTGGGCACATCTGCCATGGTCGAGGCATTGACTTTTCATCTCCTGCGATTGTTTTTATTCCGACAGGTGCGAAGCCAATGTGACGATCGCCTCTCAGACCAACAAGCCAATTCCAGAATGCACCATCAAGAACCGGCCCAGCCTTATGGTGGAGAAGATCAACCTGTTCTCCATGTTTGGGACAGGTATTGCCATGAGTACATGGGTCTGGACCAAGGCCACTATCCTCATCTGGAGACGGACCTGGTGCAAGTAAGCAAACATCGAGTTACAAGTGGCTAAAGTTGGAAACTTTAGATTGTGTTTTTATGTCCATATATGGTTTTTAAGATATGATAACGGCGCCCGATACTGGCTACTGAGTATTTAAAAGTGTAGAGGAATAGATTTAGTCAGAATCTAGCAGTGCTTGTGGGTTTAGGTGTGCACTGTTAATCCATGGTTTTGCAACCGTGCTCACAAGGGCTCACTGTGACTTGGATTTTACTCACAGGAATTTGTTTACCTTTGGCTTTGAACAAAGAAAAAACATTAACTCAGCTTCTTGGAATTATTCTTCTCGGCATGGGGTTCAAGACCGTCTCCCCCGTAGTGACGTAACAGAAGGTGTAAGAAATCGCCGTCTCGCCTGAATCACGCGGCTGCTGGCGGCGTTGAACGTGTGATCTTCGATTCGGGTGGTTTTTCTAATCATCCGGCGGAGTCAGGGTCTCTGTTTCTGAACCTGCCTTCTGTTGCCGCGCCAGGATTATCGGCCGCAGTGACAATGAACCCAAGAGGATCAAGAAGAGCAAGATGATTGCCAAGGCGTTTGCGTTGAGGAAGGAACTCCACAAGGACCCAGAGAAGGAGCTGTCCTTCAGCATGCACACCGTGTCCCACGAAGGACCCGTGGGTGAGTATTTCAGTGGAAGACTAAACCCATCCTTTTGGGATAATACAGAAAAGACATGTTGACGTTTCACTGCAATGTCCTGAAACTGCAAGGCATTTCTTCATAGCGGAGCTCATTCCCCATGTTAGTATTGTTACTGTATGCACAGTGTTAATAAATTCCCCCTTTTTAGAATATGGCTGCTTAACTTAAACTACAAAAGATAGTTTCTCAGCCATGCCGGTGTGTGTGTGTGTGTGTGTGTGTGTGTATATATATATATATATATATATATATATATATATATAGTTGGGTTTGGCGCCATGTGTGCTGATGTAGACAGCCACTATTTGTTATTTTTCTTTCATTTGGCTTGAAGTTTTTTTCCCCCATTCTCTTTTGTGTGGTTTAGGGGCTACACAGTCAGGGACAAGAGTTATATCTGCAGCTAAGAACTGAAAGACGCATCTCTGCACATGTAAACTGTGAGGCTGCTGTGGCTGCCGTGCTTGTTTAGCTTGGTTAGAGCTATAGAGGCACCGTGGGGGAGCCATTAAATGTCTGTTCTGCGTCTGAAGCTGTCCTTGATTGTCCCTTTGTTTGTTTACGGAGAGTTAGTGGTTTGCCTTCTCTCATTCGTAGCCGGAATCAATTTTGAGCTAAATGAGCCATCGAATGACGTGTCGTCGGCTTGGGCGCAGCACGTGACCAAGATGGTGGCCAGGCGAGGTGCCATCCTGCCTCAGGACATCTCCGTCACTCCTACCGGTACCCCAGGTGAGAGCTGGAGGCCATTACACCAACTGCTCTATGCAAACACAGAGCATTTCAGATCACATTTTCCTGCCACCCCAAAATCATCTGTCCGAGAACTGTTGAACACCGGTCTTCCTTTCTGACCTTCCTTTCCAGTGCCACCTCCAGAAGAGAGGAACAGACTGTGGCTGGTGGAGGCGGAGATCTCGCCAGAGATGATGAAGAGGAAAAAGAAGAAGAAGAAGAGGAAGAAGGACGTGCGTCCATCGGAGGAAGCGGCGGAACACCATGGCTATCCCCAGCGCGAGTTCGGCCGCAGCTCGGTGCCTCGCTTGCCCAAATTGCCGTGCCATCCCAGTCTGGTGGCAAACCTGCGGGAGCATCAGAGGCAGCGGCAGACGCTGGAGGAGGAGGAGGTCCTGCCGGGGTCCTACCCGGATACCCGACCCTCCCATTCCCACGTGTCCCGCGAGCAAAGGCGCCCCTTTCCCTCGTACCAGGGCGGCCGCAACAGCTACGGCCGCGGTCACCCTCCGGCCTACAGCGACCGCCCAGAGGATCTGGGCCTCGGCCCGCGCTGCCTCCCGTCAGCCGCCACCTGGCAGCCCAGCGGACCTTCCAGCTACCCGGGGGAGACAGACCTCGCCGACGGGCTGTCAGAGAGATTGGCCCACGTGGCTCGGGTGCCGGCTGGACGCAGGGCCGGCTATGGACCTATTCACTCTCGGACCAATTTAATGGAGGCGGAGCTTATGGACGCCGACTCTGACTTCTAAGAGCACCGCTCAGGTTTATTGCTTGGCGGTACGCAGACAGGAAGCTGCAAAATGTGCTGGATACTTTGTAAATTCTTACTTAAGTGCATCTAATTCCACCTACCGTCTAGTAGGTTTTCCTTTTTTGTGTTCAGAAAAAGAAACAAAGGGATAAAGTGGAAAAATATTTTGTAAATAAGTTGGTGAAATACTTTTTTTTTTTTGTGCATACTTAATTTGTGTCCAATTTAATTTCAAGGCAACTCCATGATGACAAGACAAAAAGGCAGCTAAACTATATTTTGCTTGAAACAGAACAGATACCAATGTATTCATTCGCTAATATTAGCTCAGCAGGACATCCTCTATACAACTTTTAAAAGTCAGTTATATTGTTAATCTTTGTACGACAGCTTTTGTCATAATTGTTTTTACTGTGCCAGGGCTGTAAAACCGAATTCACACGAAAGACTGTAGAGGTTTTTAAAAAATGCTACGGGCTTTTTGCAAATACTTTTGAACCCGGGTCTTCTTATGTGTAATATTTAACTTTTTTAAAAGATTTTTTTCTTCCTCTTTTTTCTCTTCCTACTACTATTTAGCCATTTTTTTACTTTTTTATGTACTGTGAACTTGAGGTGCGATTGCATATGCTCAGTTTTCTGGTGCAGTAAACCAACCAATTGGCTTCTTTTATGTCCAGATCAAGGAAATACTTACATTAATGCTGTGGTTATCTTTTTCTGAATGAGTTATTTTTGTATATTGCAGAACAACTTTTCAGCTTGAAAGTGTTATTTTTTTTTTACAGCAGTATTTCTAAATATATTAAATTGTTACATATGCAATATTAACTGCGCTTCAGTTTTTTACTTCAATAAACCAAGTTAAAAAATCTTTTGTTTGACGTATTTTAGATAGGAGTGGGCTTAGAAGTCACTTTTTACATAAATGCTTCTATTTTACAATATCTTTTAAATCTGTGTGCTATGTATATAAGTTGTTCATGGATTTCTCAATAAGGGTATTATTTGTACAGATTCAGATCAAGTCCCTCGATTACTCTGCCGATATGAATAATAAAAAGGGAAGAGTCAACTATGTTATAAAAAGTGGTCACTGTACTTGTGTACACTGTGCTGTAACCAAAACTTCACCTGTATTGTCATTTGATACGGATAAATGACGCTGAAGTCACTATTTGTCTAGCTGTTCATGTGAAATGAGTATTATAGAGAACTATTACTGCAGTGCTATGAATACAGTAATATATAACAAAGTAAAGAACAGCTGATATCCATCCAAGAAATTTCTGTTAGTTAATCAAATATTGTTTTACATTTTACGGCCAGATAGGAAAATGAGAAATCATTTGTTTTTGTAAACTGTCCACAGGCCTTGGGTTGCTTTCTGTGTTTCGTCTCCCAACTGTCTCAAAAAATCTTTACTGTCACAACTGCAGCTGTACTTCTTGTTTTTACTTGTAAATAAAATGAACCCTACATTTTTCTCTTGATGTTTCGCCTTAATTCTCATTTATTGCTTTATAGAGAATGACTATTCAACATTATAATTTTATTCAGATTTTTTAAGTTTATTTCACAATAATTTTCTGAATTTTTTTAACTCTTCTTAATGAAACACTGTATTCTCCCTGTTTTAAAGTTTATTAATCTTTTTAACAAAATTATGACATCTTTTCACTCAACATGTACAGCGTCAACTAAAAGGTTTTAGTTTCATTCACATATTGATGTAGTATAAAACCTTTTATTTTCTACAAAACAAGGATTCCCTTTGTTACTTCTGTTTTCACAAGAAGAAGCTGCCATGCACCTCCATCAGCCTCACCTCTATCAGCCACACCTCTATCAGCCACTCCTCCATCAGCCACTCCTCCATCAGCCTCACCTCTATCAGTCTCACTTCTATCAGCCACACCTCCATCAGCCACACCTCCATCAGCCACACCTCCATCAGCCTCACCTCTATCAGCCACACCTCTATCAGCCACTCCTCCATCAGCCACTCCTCCATCAGCCACACCTCTATCAGCCACTCTTCCATCAGCCACACCTCTATCAGCCACTCCTCCATCAGCCACACCTCTATCAGCCACTCCTCCATCAGCCTCACCTCTATCAGCCACTCCTCCATCAGCCACTTCTCCATCAGCCACTCCTCCATCAGCCACTTCTCCATCAGCCACTCCTCCATCAGCCACTCCTCCATCAGCCACTTCTCCATCAGCCTCACCTCTATCAGCCACTCCTCCATCAGCCACTACTCCATCAGCCACTCCTCCATCAATCACTTCTCCATCAGCCACTACTCCATCAGCCACTCCTCCATCAGCCACTCCTCCATCAATCACTTCTCCATCAGCCACTACTCCATCAGCCACACCTCCATCAGCCACTCCTCCATCAGCCACTCCTCCATCAGCCACTCCTCCATCAATCACTTCTCCATCAGCCACTCCTCCATCAGCCACTCCTCCATCAGCCACTCCTCCATCAATCACTTCTCCATCAGCCACTACTCCATCAGCCACACCTCTATCAGCCACACCTCTATCAGCCACTCCTCCATCAGCCACTCCTCCATCAATCACTTCTCTATCAGCCACTCCTCCACCAGTCGCTCCTCGTCCCGCCTCTCGCCGTGATCCGCAGTGAGCGACAGGCACAAGCGACACTTCGCCACGCAAAATGTCCCACAAAGCGTCTTTAATGCCGCCAGCGGACGCGGAGCACCTGCGGAGGAGATCCGCGGCGGATCCGGGTGAGAGCGAACGATTCCCGTCCTTTCAAACCCGCGCCGCCAACAGTTGTCCTTGATTTTCGTGCTATTCTATTTTTCTCCTTTGACAATTCACCCCTGTTTTCCTCTCGAGTGCGTTCATCAAAGCCACCTGTGCCTCCGAACTTCTCTCCGGTCTGAGTTGGACTTCCTGTTGGACTCTGCGAATGCTTGAGTGTCGAACTGCCTGTAAATTGCTTCATTCCCAGAAGAATGACTTGGGGTGATTGTTGGTGCAGCCTGCCTTTTTACGTTCTGACCCATTGTGTCATTTGTTCATGGGGTCTATTGCCATGTGTGCATTAAAACACTGTTAAATCATAATGCGGTTTGCTCATCATGTTAGTTTGTTGGGTTACTTCTTTATCAAAAAGGTGCCAGGCCAAAAATGGACACAGAGGATTCTGTGTGTCAGCATTGAGTTAGCTTCCAGAATCTGTCCATAGCACCATTAAATCGTAACCTTTAACCTCTCAAAATGTATCAAACATCAGGAGGTGAACAGTCTAAGCCGATGAGTTATTTACAGTGCAACCAACATGTTTCTATTTTTAATTCCATTGCAATGCATTTATAATATGATTGGTGGGGGTGGGGGAGCAGTATGCATGACTCTCAGGAGGTTTCTGTTAGTCACACACATATCCAGGGCTGCGAGGCGTCTGTCCTGGATGTGAACTTGCGTTACACCTCGAATTCAATGGTGTTGATTTTATCATTTCAATCCACCATCTCCAGTCTTGATTTAGTTCCTCTGCTGACTTTGCAAAAAGAAAGTTATTTGCAAATACTGCCCGATGTAGCCTACTACGCCTTATTCTGCAGGATGCTCCGTAGATCCTGAACAGCCTCCCCGGTTTCCGCGGCAACATCGCCCAACCGATTTGCCAACCTTTGTCGGCCCCCACCACCCAGAGCCAGGCGCAGCGGAGACGCCCTCCCCAGCTGCTTTTGCCCAACACTTCTGCCACTACACGCCGAAATGTTTCATCACCGTACAAAAAGGTGAGTGTCACGGTTTTTTCTCCGTTGTGCAGTTGGTCACACGCATGAAAAACAAGCACAGTTGCATTGGAAACCTGAGGCCAGAGAGGTCAATTGAAAGAGTGCAGGGATCTTTTTTTGTGGTAATTATCATGAGGGGTAATCTGCCACAGGAGGATTCGGCACCCCCCAATCTGTTTCCTCTCGGTATGGGGAGGAAGCGTGGCATGAAGGCACCACAAAGACCACGATCCGAGCTGACAATGAGGTGGAGGCGCACAGGGAGGCCAACAACTACAAGGTGGGACATTACTGGGTTAAGAAGACACCTGCGACGTCTTTGCCCACAATCGCTCCGTACCTTTTTGAATCCCCAATGGCGCGATGTTTTTCAGTTTGGCTTCAGAAAGTGGAAGGGCAACGTAACGGAGAAGCCCATTGAAGACCAATCTGTCATCATCCAAGAGCTCCACTCGGATCTCAGCATTGTCAAGCCTCAAGAAGGTCTTTTTTTTTTTTCTCCCTGTTTTATCTTTGCAAATTCTGTACAACATGACCTTCCATTTTCACACGGGCAGATGTGGAGTCGTTTGGGGAAAGCAAATAACCAGTTTGTGTGTTTGTGATCCCTCCCACAGGCTCAGTGGCCACCTTTGGAAACATTGTTTATGTCATTTTATTTGGCTGGTGGATATCTTTAGTCTACCTCCTAGTCTGTCCTGTAATGTTTCTAACAATCCTCGGTGCCCCCTACGGTACGTATCCTATGAACCATCTGCTTCACTCAAAGTATTGTAACGTCTTCCAAAATATTAGGAGTATCATTTTTTTTTTTTTTTTTCCAGGCAAACTTTGTTTAAAGATGGCGTGGTACTTTATTTGGCCATTTGGGAAATCGATAGAGAAGGTAATTTGGTTATTTAATATATAATGTTCCACTATTGTGGAGGGTCTGATATCCTGTCACATTTGCCCCGATCAGGCCGAGGACGTAGTTAAGAGATCTTTGGCGACGCTTCCGAAGTTCGAGGTCGTTCCTGCAGACTGTACGGAGAGGGACTCGGCGCCCCTCTTGATGTCCACCCCAATCCCTGTTAGGATCGCCGTCCCTGAACCACCCGCTCAAAAAACGTCAAAACACTGGGTAAAACAAAAGGTGTTGGTGCATCAACGGTACGTCCCTACTTCTGTGTATCTTGAATGATTTGAATTGTCCTCCGTGCCTCTGTACGCAGTGTCGCGTCAGCACTTATGTTTGGCTGTTGCTGGGCTATCCCGTCCTGGCCGTGGTCCACTCCCTGGCCTGCGTGCTCTCCTGGCTGCCGGTCTTCACCATACCAGTGGCCAAGATGAACGCTCGAGCGCTGACCATTGTCCTCCTCATGGAACCGGAGGACATTGAGATTCACAGGCTGGAAAAGGTAGACATTCATTTTGAGTCGGGGCTCGAGGGCTGCTCTACTTTGCTTAACATGAACAAAGGTGCTGGAAGTATCGAAAGTACAAACTGATTACACAGCTCCCCCTAGTGGTATGTGACATGTACTGTGCACGCCTTGCAAATGTTATGAGATATCTGTGGACAGAAAGAAACTGACATTGATGCGTTATCCAGAGTAACCGCGATGTTGTTCATGCGAAAATATGTTACTGACGCCACTAGAGGACTGCTGAGAAAGGTTTTTTTTAATATTAATATTATTAAGACCTTTTTTAAACAGCAACCCTCAATTGACAGTTTCCATCCAAGGAATTCATTTGTAACTTGAGGTCAATGTTTTACATTCTTGTTTTTCAGTGTGAGTGCGAGTCCAGAGTCGCATTATGCTGCTATCATGCGTTCAACGTGTACTACTACAAATACACTGTCCATGGAATCAACATTTTCGCTCTCAGTATCCTTTTTGGGGTTGCTGGTTCTAGCTGAAATGCCTTGAGGCCGACTCAATTTGATTTTGCTTCTGTGTACTAACCAATTGTATTGAGCTGTGATCGTGTGTGCAGTTCTCCTTAACTCCATGTTTCCTGCAGACCTGCTTCCGCTGGTATTTATCACTATCATTTTTGGCTACACTGACCGTGAGCACCATTTATGCAGTTCGGAGGCCAAGTTTGCCACAGCCCTCATCTCCATCATTCCTCTGTCCTATTACATTGGCATGGGTATAGCCAGGTAAGTGAATGAAAGAAGAAAAGTACACACCGGAGGTGTACTTTGAAACTGTTGCTTTATTAATAAATCCACGATTCCACAGTATTTCTGCACAGAGCAACTTCGCAGTGGGAGCAGTGGTGAACGCGACGTTTGGCTCCATTTCGGAGATAACCTTCTACATCACGGCGCTGCTGCACGGATACCACACAGGCACCAAGTGTTATGAGGAGATCGTTAAAGGCGCGCTCACCGGGACCTTGCTCGGGTGTATTCTGTTTGTGCCCGTAAGTGACCGAGGAGGGGAAAAAGATGATGCAATTCTGCTGCATCCCAGTCGTCCGATATGACTCTGAACCTCCTGACGGCGGCGTTTTATCTTACCGACCGCACAGGGCGTCTGTATGATCATCGGGGGCATCAAACACAGCGAGCAACGATTCAACAGTCGGTCCGCCGGAGTGAGCTCCGCTTTGCTCTTCATATCTGTCGGAGGTAGGAGTGAGTTTCGGTTTTCACAGTTTGTCCTCCACTGATGGATTTTTTAAAAACCAGACCACCGTGTTGTGACATCATCCCCAGGTGTGTTTGCCCCCACCATCTTCTCGAAGGCCTTCGGTAAGCTGGTGTGTGAAAGCTGCACCAACGTCCCGGGCAATGGCAGCGCGCCCTTTGTCTGCAGAGACTGTCACTATGACACGGTGAGTTTAGAAAACGCTTTATAGATGCAGCTTTGTCGAAACGAGGAGGCAGTATGACGTTTCTTTTAACGATCTCTATTCAAATGTTGTCCAGTTCTCCACAATTTGAGGACATCAAATATTTTACTGTGCACCTTTCTGCTTTTTGCTTTTAACAGAGTCAAGCTGTCCCACAGTTGGTTCTGTCCCATATTGAGTAAGTCCAGGTGCTGCTTATTGTAGAATGGAGTTTTCAGGGTGTACTTCTGTCCCATTCTTCCAACTTCAAATGTGGCCCAAACGTCCGTCAGGATGCACCGATTCCAATGTTTTGGCTGAAAGACCCTTATGGCAGTTTAACCCAAACCCAAATATATATGATGAAGCTTGGAAACAGAATGGTAGTTTTAAAAGTTATAAACTCAGAAGTGCTTTAACTAGTTCTTCACTACAAAAATGTTTCTCAGGCCCCTGGTGTACACAATCTCTGTGCTGCTGCCTGCCGCGTACCTGATCGGCCTCATCTTCACCCTGAAAACCCACTCCCACATCTACGATATCCACATCGCCGATGGCCACGGGGGCCACGCACACGGGGTCACCGGCAACGAGCAGCCCGCCGGGGAGGTCGCGGCTGGCTGCCGCCACGGAGCCAACGCGTGTATCAACGCCAGCCACGTTGCAGAAGGTGTGTCGGTGGCGTGCGCGTGGTGTTCTTTATCCGTTTCGGGTGGAGGAGCATGAAATGGCAAAGCACCGACGCCCGTCGCCTGTTATGCTTGACTTATCGAGTGTCTTCAACCGGCAGATTATCACGTAGTCCACTGGTCCCGGCTGAGGGCTCTTGGAGTGCTGATTGCGGCCACAATTTTGATGGCCTGCTGCGCTGACCTTTGCACACAGAACATAGAGCCCATCCTGGCGCATTCCTACATCTCCCAGGTAATCAAAAATACTCTTTAGGTCTTAAGGGAGGAAGGCAAAATGTAGCTTAGGTTCCGACTTGACGTGATTCTTGGTCATGGAAGAGAATGCAAACCTTCAGTTGAAGTGAAAGTTTATAAGATCCCAGCATTGAGAAGTAGTTTTAGATTTAAGGAAAATGGATTGTGTACTTCAGTGTGTGTCTTTGCACCGAATGCTGCCCCACCTCTTTGCAGTACTTCATCAGTGTCACAGTGTTGGCCATGGTGCCTGAGCTTCCTGAGATTGTCAACGGGATCCAGTTTGCACTGCAGAACAACATCAGCCTGAGGTACCTGAGACCTGCATTACATTTTATACATGCTATTTTTCTGTAAATTGATACCAATGGGGATTGAGCCATTATGAAAGTTATAAATATTTATTTTGGCTACAGCCTCGAAGTGGGCAGCTGCATTGCTGTGCAGGTCTGCATGATCCAGATCCCGCTGCTCGTACTCTTCAACGCCTTCTATGTAAGTGCAATGGATACGTGTCATTGTCTTTGGCTTTTAGTCAGTCAGGATTTTCATCCCTGAACCTTTCTTCCCCAGGATGTCGGATTCGTGCTTGTGTTCAGTGACATTCATCTCTGGGCCAGCATCTTCAGTGTCATTCTGGTCAATTACATCTTCATGGATGGAAAATGCGACTACTTTCAGGGTAAGTCAGGGTGCAGCGCTCTCCACATTAGATATACAGGGGCCAAGCCGGCATATGAGATCTGTCACTTCTAAGCCATGCAGCAATGAGTGAGCAAATGAAAGGAAGCGTGCCTGCGGTACATTGGTTGGTAGACAAATCATGATTTTATCATGAACTGTCTCGTTTGCAGGCACTGCTCTCGTGGTGGTGTACCTCATCCTTTTGGCGCTCTACTTCTTCGCTCCTTCTCCACGCTCTTGCTGATCTGCTCGCCATGAACTCTCCTAATGCTCCAAGCACAGGCCGCAACAAAACTACACTTACTTCGTCTTCAGGTGCTGCGGATTAAGTGGCCCAAAAAAAGGAAAAGTAATCTGGGTTGGGTTTTGAGTCGACAGGGGTTTGATTCTTGTTGATATGTGATACTGATTATTGGTGTTTTGCACGCTTGAACGTATTCAAAAATCTGTGACGCAATTGTTTTGCTTTTACATTTAAATGTAAATTGGTGCTACTCATTATTTTGGTTCGGATATATTGTAATAAGTGGATTATATACAAATGGATTAATTCATGGATTAAACTTGTGCAAAATAAGGCCACTTTCTCAACTGGTTCTTCGCCACCCACATACTTTCTCTTTTATAAAGGTTTTCAGTCAATTCTATTGGATTGTCACGTCTTAGATAATATTTAGTTTGATTATATATTGTTGTGGACATTTTGGCATTTTACTACATAACAGGACCGATGGCATGTTTATCACTTTGATCTGGTGTGAATTCCACAGATAGAAATGACAGCAGCGCGTGCAGGAAGTCTAAATAAAACCATTTGGTATCATTTCTGTTATGGCAGAGCTCTTCACAGAATACTTTTATTGACAGTACTCCAACACAACATTCACACAAGCCTACTGTACAAGATTTTCGCGGTTGTCTTTAAAACTAAAGTCCCATAGTAAAGGTTTGATAATCTTAAAAGCAGGAAATGACACCATGCACCATGTAGTTAATGTTAAACACAATGTAAAGTGCAGGTAGATCAGACGGCAAAAAAATTATTAAAATTAATTAAAAATTATTTGGCATTGGTTTTATGAATTAAACATAGAAGCGCAAAATATTTAGTTATTCAGGGTACTAATACGCTGTATTCTGTCCAATAACAGAATACACCTTGAAAAGGCAAATTCGCTTTCACAAATGTTTAGTGATTGAATGTAATGGCCTGGTCTAAATAGCCATGTTGTCCACTTAACACAATTTTCCACATAAACCCTTTGTTTAAATATGCAAAGATTGAAAAAGCCTTGTTAAGTTTGAAAAAGGCACTGCAGTAAAAAAACAATGTTGGTATTGGTCGGCTACTAAAGCAACTCCCTTTGCAAAACATTGTGTCATCAACAGAGAGCGAGTAAATCTCGTAACAGAATGAAGTCTTTATTTGAATAAAAGCATTTAGAATTAATTTTAAAGAGCACCAGATTCACAGTGATGTGTTGCATGGGTTAGTGGACAAATGAGAGCTGAAAGCAAAAGACGCGTTAACTGAACCGTTTGGAAGAAACCCACCCTTCAACATTAACCAGGTAGAACGCAAAATACAGGAAATGGTCAGACATAAAACAATCCAGCATTGAATCCTCCGTACACTAAGAGCAAACAGTGTTTCTGCAAGTTTTAGCTAATTTTCCACAAACGTAGTACTCGTGGGCGTTTAAGGCATACCATAGAGCTGAAACTTAAAAACATGTTTTTCCTTCCCTCAAGGCAAAATTAACTAGTTACCATTATTATAGTATGAAAACAAATTAGAATGGCATTTAAGATTTGTTGTCTAACGCAAATCAACATAACTTTAATAAAACAAATCCCCATAAGATTGACTATGCAAAGATTTAAAGCAACTCTCAAAATGTTGAGTTTCATACCTTACGGAGATAGTTGAAATAAAAAGGCTGCCTAGGTCACAAAAAAAAAGGAAAATTTGATTTGAGAGTTGTATTTAATTGGCCATAATGTGCAAAAACACTGGTATGATCCTTTAGCAAAAGTACCGTCTGCCACGATTCAGACAGATAAGATCCATTTAAAAAAGTAAGTATGTTCACAAATACGCAAGACAAAAAGTGTGCAAACAGCATTTCAGGTAATGAGGGAAACTGGGGGGAGGGAGGGCTGTAGTGTAGTCCAAATAAATACACATGCATTCTTCCTTCAGATTTCTTAGAAGTAGTGAGAAGGTCGATCTTTTTTTCTTTAGTACATGAGAGACAGTCCTAGAAATGATGACGATGGCAAAATAAAGTATTTCCAGTCACAGTTTGGAGGATAAGGATAAAGTTGAGCTTGACACAAAGGCATCGTGTAAGGGGGCGGAGGTGTTGAATAAAATCCGTAAAACATTCCATATTTAATTAATTTATCGTCACTGAAACAAAGAAAAAAAAAAAAAGATGCATCCCATTGTTTTTGGTTTTTAAGGCGGGGCCAGGTCAGGCAGGGGAGGGACAGCGCGTTTCCCAGAGAATGTTGCCGCAAATTGAAATTCGGTGCTCCGTCAGACCTCAACTCCCGGTCCAGCCTGTCCCGTCCTGTCTCCTCGCGTGTCCGTCCTCCACTGTGCGGCCTATTTCAGGCGCTCAATGAGTTCCTGTGTCAGGCCCAGGTTGAGCAGCTGCATGGTGGGAAGTGAAGTCAGGTGGGGAAAGGCATTGAGGAGCTTCTCCCAGCAGAGCTCCAGCAGACTGGGCCCGGCCAGCCAGATCTTAAACAGAGAGCCCGTCCTCTTGTTCTCGTGGATGTTCACCACGCCGCCGTGGATGTACATACAGCCGGCCTTGGGACAGAGTGAGACGCACACATCATATTTCGCTATAGGGTTCACTACCGGACCACCTGTGCTAAAGGCCGAGTGATTGGAGATAGAAAGGTGTGTACTAACTGGGGTGACGGCAGCGCAGTGGAAGTAGGCCGGCTCCGGCATCAAAGCTGGTAGTTTACTCCACTGGAACGTCTGCAGGTTGATCTTCCACAGATCAGCCAATATTAGTTCCCCGTTGTAGCCTCCACAGATAAATACATCTACATCCGAAAAACAAAGAGTCAGATAGTGATAACCAATCTCAGGAGCAACCATTTTTCTTGCTACACAGTTTTCTATCTCGTGTTTTTAGAAAAGTCCTCACCATTTCGGATTTGTACACAGCTATGGCATCTCCTCGGAGCAGGATACCCTGTCAAAAGTACAAACCTTTTAAAACGCTGTGAAAGAAGACGACCGGCTTAATTAAAAGGTGAGGTGCGGAATGGGGACCTATTTTGTCATGCGGTTTAGTTGTTAACTCCTCCCAGGAGTTGGTCTCCAGATTGTAAGCGTGTATCTATTCAAAAGACAGAAAACTTGCCGTTAGTCTAGATCAGGGATTAAGATACATTGTGCGTCAAAATTCTGGCTGGCCTACACTTGAATGTCTTTGGCGAATGTACTCGTAGCGGTGCAGTACCTTGTCCAGAGGGTAAGACGTCCAGGACGTTCCTCCTCCCAGAATGTAGATCCTCTGTCCGTCGTGTGCAATTTCATGCCTGTACCTGTGACACACACACAAGAGCCATTTCAAGGAATTTTAGTTCCCCAGCTTGGTTGCAACCTGCAGCACGTGCAGGTGACAGGAAGGCGTACCGCTCCTCGGGCAGGTCGTCTGGAGGGTTGTTGGGCTTGAGGTGAATCCACTCCCTGGTGGTCAGGTCCAGCCTGTGCAGGTCTGTGCTGTAGATGTAACCCGTCGTACCTCCAAACACGTAGAGGAAGCCATTTATGATAACCATCGCCTGAGGAAGGAAAGACAAAAACGTAATTGTTCAGGAAGAGTTTTGGAAAAAAACGTTGGACTCGGCTGGATCGCAACCAGCAGCCCTGTGTCAAAAACCCCTTCAATGGATTTGATGAACAATTTAAATGAGGGACTTATGAGCTTACCTGTCCATAGATTCTGTTGGGCTTCTTCCCCCGACAGTTGAGCAGCGACCATCGCTTATACTTGACGTTACAGACATGCACGTCATTGCCATTATTCTCGCCAAAGGGAATCCCGGTGCCCCCGAACACCAGGAGGTTGTTGCCGTGCAACACAGCTTAGGAAACAAAAGCAAGCAGGCTCAATATATTTACGCATTTTTGACAGAAAACTGGATTCCTTCATTTTGTGTATAAAATATTACCAATAATGACCAAGTATCAAAATGGTCAGAACGAAGAAGTAGCGTCTCACCCGACATAGACGCCAGCTCTGTGGGCATGTAGCCCTCCGTGCGAATCTGCTGCCAGCCGCCGGTGGCAAAGTGGTACCGCCACAGTTCCCTGAACAGTGGGTAGTCTTCATTCTCCGAGCCGCCTGACTCGTCGTAATCTGGGTTGTACCCGCCAAACACGTACAGGTTAGTGTTGTCCGCGACGCAGCGGTGCCCACTGCGGGCCGGGGGAGTACGGTGACCTGGAGAGGGAGGGCACAAAGTTTACCAGGATGAATTATGACCATGCATTTATCAGGCTTCACAAAAATCAGGGGAACACGGGGGGGGGGGGGGGGGGGGGGGGGGCACGGCCCTGGTGACAGCTTTGTTCCTTTGTGCATTGTGCACATAAGGAAAGCGATAGCAGAGAATAAAACGCTACCACAATACCAAGGTTTTCTATAAGCATGTGCAGGGACAAATATGAGGTTTGTTACAGCTGCAATAAAAACTGGATGTAAAAACTTTCAAAAAGCATCACGAGGCAAGAGTTTGGTTTCTTTCAGCATCCGTTAGAAATGCCAGTGCACCTGATACAATTGGAGATCACTATAAGCTCATTGAAGTATGCAGTAATGAGTTAGTTCTGAAATTGAATGATTCATTCATTCATTGAAAAGTTAAATACTGTAAATGTGTATTTGTATGCATTCGTGTCTGCTAACTATCACACACCAAAGGCCATCCAATACATTTGGCAGCTGTGAGTCTGAATCAGTGAAAAGAAACCAGAGTTCTGTTATGATGCACATTGCTTGACCCCAGGTGCGACTGACCTTTGCCAGCTGCAGTTCTAAATCTGTGGTAAACATCAACAACATCAACAAAACAGCTGAAAGAAAACAAGAGCATGACCGGGATCTCTACAAACGATGCGCCACAGCCTCCAATGAGTGTTATCGATGTCACCTGGAATCACTGCAGCTCTACACAACCTGATCGATGATCGCGTTTCAGGCCCTGCAACTACAAGCTAACGGTGCAGCTGAAACACACGCGTTTACAAAAAGGCGGACGACCATCATTACCACTTCAATACATTTTGCTAAACGGAATAAAAGATGCCTAGTTGGCTACTTTATGGGAAACAACATGAACGTTAGATGTCGCTAGCTTGAAAGTAAACCGCTGCTAACTTTAGCCATGTTTAGGGACAGCCGTTAGAAGGGAAATGTCTCGACTCTGAGCACGCAAATGTGGAGCGGCGGGCCTCAGTCAAACGGTGTCTATCTGACAGGCGCAGACATATGGTAACGTCAAGTTAAACAGTTATGTTTAGCGTGCTGTTGACCGACCTGCTAACGTCTCGCCGTGCGGCGGCCTGTGGGTCAGTTTCTCGAATCTATTCAGCTGGTCTGGACTGCGAGCGCCTTCGGTGTCCGACATCGCTCCCCGGTTACAATCCAGCCCTGAATGACGTCACTTTGAATAAAAACAACATCTGCTAAAGTGCTCATAAAAATTATATATCGTTCCACATCCCGGTCGGTAGGAAGCCATTCACAAATATTACAGCCCCCCTCCCGCCCCCGGCAGTGAACCCCAGACCAATCAGAGGGCTTGTTATTAGGAGGTCATCAGGAAGCGTCATTGGAGATGGGCCGGACCATGGCCGGACTGCGCGTGTCGTCAAAACAACATTTTTTTCCCCTCTGTCAATCGATCGGCTGGCATTGGATATTATTCACGTGGTTAAATTAAAAGTTCAAGTTCAAAGTGATATTTATTTGTTGTATGAAATATCACTAAGGGTTTATATGTTACGAGATATCCTATGTCATTCTGTTGTAGAAAAGCCTACTTTTTATTTGAAATTTAAAAATGTGTAATGCTAAATGGTGATGCAGAATTGATAACAAAGCACCCTATCCCTGACGAAAGTATATTGGTTAATGTCCTAGACATTTGGCATCTTTCAGTGTCCGTTTTAATTGGATTTGTGCTTAGTCTGGTTGTCTGGTTGCAAACTAAGCGTAATCCATGAGCTCGCTATCAGCTGATAATGAGGATGTGACGACGACTCTTACTTCAAAACTTTGATCGAGTGTCAGATCATGGTGCTACTGTTTTCAAGGGTCCCATAAAATAATTTTCTGTACAATTATTATACTTTACATTAAAATTAAGGTTGCCTTTTAGGTCCTTGCTTGTGTATGCAAAAATGTATTAAAACATTTTAAAATGTAAAAAGGCCCCTGCTTCATGTGATGTAACGCATTGTGAAAATAAAAACATCAAAAACCTATTTTCATTTGAATGCATTTTCACAATAATTCCTTGGTGATAAATATGTATCAACTAAATTCTAACACGTACAACTTCAGATGAATTTAGCAGTGAAGGAGTCATCCGTTCGGTGTTTTGATCTATTTCCCCGGCTCTGTTGGAGGGCTTACGAGGCGGAACGTTCGGCGTCGGGTTCGGTTTTCCGGAGGACCACAGAGCCGATCATGGCGACTCTCGGCGGCAGTCGCGGGGATTGCCCCGGCAGCACCGATCAACAAAAGTCTTCTTTCGCATCTCCGGAGAAAGTCCGCGAACTCCTCAATGCAGGAGTGTCGTCTGCTGAAGTCGGACCCGCCAGGTGCAGTTTTTACTTTTACACAAATCGCGCGCCGTACCGTTGGGTTGAAAGTTGACACAAGCTAACTCAGTTAGCCACTTAGCTCCGCTGCTGTAGCCGCCTTCACGGAGCGTCACTCGCGAAAGGCACGAGTCTCCGCAGACGTTAACGGCTTTCATGCCCCCGGAACGGCAGCACCGAGGCCGTTGTGGGTTGCATTTAGTTACGGCAGCCAGTTTGCAACTGTGCCTCCGTGCGCTGTTCCGCATAAGCGGGTGGGCACCGAAAGTTTTGCTTCAACATGATGCTCTCAGAGGTTAGATTGCCTCTCACTCTCAAGCCAGGCTAAACATGCATTCGATACTGTTGATCACTCAAATTAGAAGCGTGTGTGTGTGTGTGTGTGTGTGTGTGTGTGTGTGTGTGTGTGTGTGTATATATATGTATGTGTGTATGTGTGTGTGTGTGTGTGTGGACACACTAAAGATCTGTTTCCCCTCTTTGTGCATTGCAGTGAACAAGGAGATCTCACCGTCCTGGAAGTAAAAAGCAACACTGAAGCATCTTGTGAGGCAACAAACAAAGAAGCCTTTTTCTCAAGAGTGGAATCTTACTCGATATCCTTTTCTGCCCAAGTTGAGGAGGCGGCACATCACGCTATGTGATCACAGCACTATGATTTTAACATGTTTTTTTTATTTTCCACATACTTTGCTTGTGGGAAACTTGAACGTAAGAATACAATTGTGTCGGGTGAAACTTTCCTTAGCCCGGCACTGTTTGAAATGGGCAGGAAAACCCAGAGCCCTGTCCCCTCTGATGTGTGCCCGATATGGCTGGATCAACGTGGGCTGCGATATGCTGAAGTGCTCCAGCTGCTACGTTTTTCTTTGTGCATCACTACAACCAACTTTAGACTTCGAAAAATGTGAGCCGGACAAGGACCATACAAACTTTATTTTTGGCACGAATTTATATAGCAATAACGAAAGGTCGGGCAACTTTGTTCTTGTTATATTTTTTACAGATGGATCCCGCATTGCAGAGATTTCAAGGCAGCTTCAGACACAGCATGAGAAATTTTGCCCCTGGCCTGACTTTCCATGCCCAGGTGGGATCAGGAATTCTGTATTGCATGTTGTTCCTAAAAGAATAAAAAAAAAAGAATGTCATGTGATCTAAGATGATTAATGTCATTGCAGAGCGGTTCTGGCTGGTTGCAGCCTGCGAACCATCAGCCCTGCTTACGGCCTTCTTAGAGCGCTTCCGGAGCACCTGTCTCCTTGCACAGCAGTTGCCCGCCTTGAAGCCGGAGCAGCTGAAGTCTATGGTGAGGCACGGGAAGCCTTCGGACCTAAGAAGGATTTACTGTAGAATACTTTGTGTTCAACGGTTAGAAGATCTACAATTTTCAGTTAATCCCATGTAAATTAATTTCCACTTTTTTCTTTGCAGTCTTTGAATGAGGATGTTATCAGTGTTGTACTGCAGCTGATTGAGGACGAACAAAAAAGAAATGGAGCCTCTCCGTGTTCTGAATCTTTGGCGGTGCAGATGGCTGCAGCAATTGTTTCCCTTTGTGGTTGGGCTGCAAGGTGAGGTGACCTAGTAGAATCCAGAGTAAGCACACATGGGAGCGTGTTTTGAATTTCAAATGTTTCCTCATGGAATCCCCGTGTGCCTTGTGGAACGGAAAATGCAATGTGAGGAGAGTTGGTAAACGGGGAGAAACTCCAAACCCATCGAGATGTCTGAGCAATTGGTTTTCTCTTTCTCAGCCCAACTCTCCAAACGATGAACCTGCCCATCCTGACCTGCTCGTACTGCATGCGCAAAGTGGGCTTGTGGAACTTCCACCAGATGGAGGGGACGAGAGCCGACGGCAACGCCTCACCGAACACCGTGGGCGCGTCTCCTCCAGCAACGGGCGCCGCGCCAGCAGCCACGCACGAGGGCCTGGGGGACCAGCCTGCTTCTGCCTCACCCACCCCGGCTACAACTCCGAGTCGCATGAAGCTGAGGAGCCAGGACTCGTCCCGCTCTGAGCAGGCAAGCTTTAATCCGATGATGGTTGACCAGCTAAGTGAGCTAGGCTAATGTGCACGTATTTATTTAAGCCGAGTGATGTTACCTTATGTCTAACATAATCCTGTGTCAACAGCGAATGTACCGGGCGGCTTTTCTTTTTTTTTTTACCCGTGTGTGTCTGTTCCAGAGTGAGGGAACCGCCTCCCCAGTGTCTCTGCGAGCCCGAAGCAGAGACTCGCCGAGCCCCAGTGAAGAGCTGCAGAGTCCTTTGCCCAGGGGCAAAAGGCCTGTGCCTCGCGGCAGAGGACAGGGGGACATCTCTGGATCTGAGGGATCCAGCCCGCATAACCCCCCGAAACGCCTGTGCCTCTCAACATCTGGTGGCCCCGTAAGAATGAAAAAAGATTTCACATTGTTTTTCGCTGTTCCACAACTGCACATTCCCTTTCATAACTTATTATGCAGTGTCACCTGGTCATGAAGAAGGGTTTAAAGAGCAATATCATCATTCAAGATACGGCAGCACAAATAATCTTTTGTCACATTTCTTTCATTTTGACACTTAAAATCCTTTTCATGGAAGTCAGTGCTCCCAGTGTCTATTTATTTATAGGTTGTGTCATCAAATGACAAGGATTAATTGTACACAGCTTTAGAGGAGGCATCATGTATTCCATGGAAAAGGTTGGCATCAAAAGCACCTAGTTTGCAAGGGAGGTTTTGTCCGTCCTTGCGCTAGTTAAGAATGTACAGGCACAATTACATCATATATATATATATATATATATATATATATATTTTTAAACATTTTTACCCAAAGAATCATGACGAGTGTAACTTTAAATGGTAATTCAAGAAAAGGGGTCGTAACGGATTACAATCCTAGTTCAATTTTGAATTTGTTATAATAAACTACTGCCACTTTTTCAGGATGGGCTCCTGCACAAGAACACGTTTGACCCCCTCGCTCAGCACAGAGACTGGTGTCCCTGGATCTATGTAGGGAAGGAGAATGTGGATCCAGGAGCGATCCCAGGTTTGGATGGAGGCTCGCCGCTCCATCAGCAGGGCTGGAAGGCTGCTCTCGACCTCCTCGCGCCCATGAGGATCAACTCCAATACAGCTGACGCTAGTCCGGGACAGGCGAGTCACAAATTTGTATTCTCAACAAAAAAAGACCACGTCCCATCCTCTGGAATGTCGCGTTGATGTAAACAATGTCTGACAATTCTCTGTGGTTTTTTCCCTCTCAGGGCCCTCGTGAGAAGTCTAAAAGAGTGTTTGCTATACTCCGACAGTGGCAGGGATCCGCGGCTGCGTCTCAGTAGACCATCCAAACGGCATCACAACACTGAATTAATGAACTGACCTGCCCGATTCCATGGCAGTGTACGGTCGGTAGTACCAGTAACAGGAATGTCATATCACATCAATGTATGCCATCCTCTAAAGTTGTGTTTACAGTTAAGGCGTCTCTGGAGGAAAATACTGTTGATTGTGTCTTTCGGCATATGAATAAGCGTCATCTCTGAACAGTGAAATACGTGAAGGATGCCAGTGGGGCGTTAAAACCTTTTTGAATGGTAAGGAAAATTGGGATGTTTGGATATCGGAGCTTCTATGGGCCTTCTATCATATTTGCGCACAAGAAGTCATCAAGGCATGGGACACATCTCAACGTACGGATTGGTAACAAAAGAGGCGTTTACTATTATTAACATCACACAGGAGTCTGCTTCTGCAGGACGTCGTTCCATCAGGACAGTCTGGATTTCTGTAGCATACAAGAGGCCATAAATCTATTAATATCGTGAGGACGGGCCCGGCATGACACTGGAAAGGCAACGTTTACCTTCAATATATGTTGAGTCCATTGAGGGAGTTATCAATGTTTAACCTCGGATGAGCATAAACAAACTGTGAGGAATTGTTTTTGTGTACCATTGTACGTGAAGGGTAATGTGGATATGAGTTCTCTCATAAAGAAAGAACAATCCCTTTTGTAGTAGGGAAATGTTTATTTTCTCCTTCGATACAAGACCTCTTCAATGTCGGCAAAACTCAGTCCTGATTACTGCAGGCAAGTAGGACCCTGTGCCATAAACTTCTACCATGTTTTTAAATTAGATTACAGATTGCTGTATTTCTTTTTTGCCTTTTGTGTGAATCTCTTAATGTGGTCCTTTTCTATCATGCATTTGATGGCGTTTCCTAAAAGGGTTTAATAAAATGCTCTTCTGTAAGTTCGTAACACTTTTTGGTCCACTGACATTTCCATTCATGGAAAGATGAGGAATTGATAAAAATGAATTCAAAGAAAATGTATACACTACATTAAGATTCACTTCCCATTTTTGCAACTTTCGCAGTAAATTACTTAAGAATTTCAAATAGATGTTATTTAGCTAATCTCAATCTATTGACAGCCATCGACTGGATGTGACAGCCAAGTCTTAAACTGCAAACCTCAACCTCCTTTGCTTAAAAAGAGATGGTGGTTACGCAAAAACTATTATCTGTATGTACTAATTACTGTACGATTTGATTATGTAAAAACAAAAAAAATACGTTTGAATTGCAAGACCATGTGAAATTCCTAACTATTATGGTTTTTCTACTTGATAATAAGATTAACATAAATGGTACTGCACAATTAAATGTATGATCCAGAACTAAAGTGCTTTAAATGGAACTACAAAAAAAAAGCCATTTACAGCGACGTTCAGTCGCAGAGATATGACGTGACCCGCGGAGGGATCCTCACTCGTCAGGAGTGAACAGGAGTCCAACGCGAGCTCAGCGACTCACTAGGACGGGGAGCCGTGCAACCGTAAGGACGCTTTGCAGTGAACATTTCGGAAAACAAATGTTAACTTTTGGATAGTACCGTTTTCTAGGCCGTCCAGCGTTTCCGGGGCGAGCTCTCAGTTTACTTACTGGTGCTCTGCGGTGGAAATAGGAAACATGTCGTCTCCAAGTCCGGGTAAAAGGCGAATGGATACCGATGTGGTGAAGCTGTATCCTTTCTGAATATAAACAACAGTCGCTCACGCGCTGTCTTGTCAGCTGATGTGTGTGCAAAAACAATGAGATATGAGCTAAACATGTTTGTTGGTACCGCCTGCTTTTCTCGGTAACCCCTAAAGCAGAGGGCTTCCATTGTTGTTTGTTGTTTTGTGTGTGTGTGTGTAAACAACAATTTGCTAGCAAAGCCCAAGAGTTAACGTTAGCTATTTCTGTCCTGCGAACCTCCTGTCGCTTATCGTGACAGCTGTGTTAGCTAATCGCAACGGGTCGCTTGCCTTTTTTTATTTTATTTTTAGCGTTTTGCAAGTATACGCGTGTCTATATTGCAGATTTACAGGGACGGGCGCCTACTTCTCGCTCTCTTTGTGGGGTGCACGACAAATGGACCTGGCATTGATGCACTGTGTCAAAAAACACCTTCTTGGGAAAATGTGGCTTCTTTGTCCAGCCTATTTGTTGTCAGGGGAGTTACGTCAAAGTGCCCCCCCAGCCCCCCTCCTCATTACACGTTGACACGAGAGCTTGTTTACATAACGTGGTGCCAGCGTCAACTTCACAGCGCTGCTGTCTTTTGTTCTACTCCCGTGAAAAAGCGATGGCGATATTGCACCATTCTGGGTCTTGTTCGCTTTTGCTTTGTAAGACCCCCCCCCCCCCCCTCCCCCCCCCACACACACACACTCCCCCCAACCGAGGGGGGTTTCTACTCGTGTTATCGCATCTGCCACTTGTGATCGTACCTTGTAACGCTGCCGAAACTGGCCTGGCTAGTCTGCTGGTTAATTTCAACATCAAAATGGCTACCTGCTCTCTGTGTGTGTGTGTGTGTGTGTGTGACTGTACTTCAGTGTCTGTGGGAATATGGAAGGCTAACTTTGATCATTTCATAGAGGTTGTAAGGTTTCCGACCATTATTGGAGCCTAAATAAATGTGGCAGCTGTCTTTTCTTTTTTTTCTTTTTTTAAGTGGCAGAGCAGGTGTCATTTGCCTGCAGTGGGTTTTCTTTATTGTGGAGTCCTTGAAGGGTGTTGTTTTTGCCAGTCGTCATGTTTATGTTATTGTTCAACTTTTTTTTTTTTTACTTTTCAATAAGTAATTTCAAGTCCACAACATCTTTTAGGAGATGTTTCATTATGAACACAGGTAGTTTTGTTGTTGTCCCAGCACAGTGGAAAGCAGCTTAATGATTGGGTTGCCTGTTACTAGCCGGAAACCACCAGGGAGGGACTGAGAACAGCTGATGGGATGGCTGTGCAGCTTAGTCAAATATGGGGCCAGAAGCCAGGCCACAGCGAACCAAAAACAATGGGGAACCTGTCCCAACACAATGGCTCAAAAGGAGATGATCTGTTTTCAAGTCAATAGTTTTTAATTTAATCAAAGTGACTGCATTATTATCAGTATTGCCTGCTTTTTGAATACCAAAGATACCTGCATTTTGTAAATGCACCCTGCCTAATATCTGCAATAATAGTGGTATGCGTATGTGCCAATGAACCAGGAAACTCAGTCTTTCTCAGTCTGGTTTTGCCTGTTACCTCATGCAATGCTACCCAGCAATAGTACTTGTTTGAGCAAATTTACGTCTTCCCTGCAGCTAATGTGTAGGCAGCCATGACTCGCACCACACCTCCTCCTCGAGCGACTTGATTGACAGGAAAGGGCATGTTTTGTTCTTTGCCTCTTGCTACGTTTCATGCAAAGACTTGTGTTTTGTTTTTCTATTCCACGAGTGAGCAGTTAAGTGGTTAGCGAGTGTTCAAGGTGACAGCCGTGCATGTTTTTAAACGCAGGTCCGCAGAGTTGAGATCCAGCGGCCAACGCATCACGTAGGTTCACTACAGACTGGGGCTTCTAGTTGGAGTAGGTGGGGCTCTTGCTGATATGGGACGACCTCCTCTCTGTGCTCCCTGCCCCCGACCCCTCCACCCCCCAAGTAACCAAAACCAGAAACTCACACAGCCTTTTTAGATAGGAGTGGCTTGTTTCATACATGACTTTACTACGAGATGACGCCGAGAGCCGTCGCGCGTTAATTTGCTGAGGCCACTAGAGAGCTGTGAATCTGGAGCGTGGACCATTAGGGAATTCACATATTCCCTATTCGCCTCATACTATATAATGCAATACAGAAACAGAGAAGACATTAAGTGTCTGTTTACGCTGACTTTCCAAAGTCATTTCCTCCGTGTCCCGTACTCTTTGACACCCCTCCTTTTGCAGTGATCCCGACAAGAGACGGCTTGTTTACCGTCAACTTCCTTGCCAAACTGCCGTTCTACGACTTTAAATCAAAGTAATTCTCCTGAATAACTTTTGTCCACTGGCTATTCAGTCTTGCTCTTTTGCTCACACAATGTTCCCGAACAAGAGTCATGGAGGGTGTCGTTTCCACAGAGCTTTACATTCAGCTTGGTGTGTGTGGCTGACTGCATATACTGTGTAGGTAGCTCTGCTATTATTTTCATTTATTCCATATTATTTTCACCAACAAAATGTACATTTCTCGGCTGTCGCAATACGACTGTTTTTAGCATGGCATCATGTAAACATTCTGTGCAATTTGTGTGATATAAAATGAATAGAAAAAAAGGGGCCGGTACCCTGCTAAAAGAACAGATGGGCTTTTCAACCTTTCCGATGCTGCCTGACGGTTTGAAAGTGATTGGATAGCACTTCTGTGAAGTATGGCCGCAAATGCATTGTTGCCGACCCACTGCAGGGAGTTGTAGGGAGGGCTGTAGCACTCGGCACTCGGCTCGGTGTTTCGGCCCCATTGTGCACTTGTAACGTGACATCCGGGCAGCATCAGCAGTGAAGTCTTTTGTGTTTCCAGTTTACAAAAGTCCCCAATAGGTCCTCCACCTCCTGCTGCTGTGTCACACTGTCACAAGCAGCTAATCGGCACACAGCGCTATTATGGGCAGGGGGGGGGCGGGGGGCTGAACCAACTAGATGAAGTTTACTGTAGCAGCGGAGCCAGTGAATGAGGGAATAGGAGCATGATGGACTCATGACAGGATCGGGGAAAGCTGTGGTTCGGTGATGAAGTTCAGTAAGTTCCGTTTTTGAGGTGTAATAGAAATAACTGCAGCAATAGAGACAGAGAAGCTGAGAGGGTTACTGGAAAAGCATTTTGCCTCCAGCTAACTGTAGGTATGAAAGCACACAAGCAACAAAAACACACACCGGTAGTTTAATGTCCACACGGTCAAATGATATGTGGTTTGACATGGAAACCAGTTATCACACCGTACTCCATGTTTATTGTGGCCACGGGTTAATATTGAATCCGTATTAATAAGCTCACACTAACAAAGACTGTATGAAATTAGCTGAACTGGGATAATAACGGTACAGTCCTGTTCTGGAAGTCCAGGAGCAAAGCATCTCTGACGGTAGGAGATTTGAGGCCCTCACTGTTAATCCCACAGTGCTAACAGTGGAGCTTCCTGCACGCATGGCTGAGTTCCTTTTAGAAAAACAGATGGACTAAAGTTCCTTTCTTTGTTTCACATGGTTTTTTTTTTCTTCTTCTTCTTTTTTTTTTTGTTGTTGTCGCTTCCACTGGCGAGCTCAGGACGCCTCACTCCATCTGATAATCTGCCTCGGTGCACCTTTGCCTCAAATAAATGAAACCGCGGCCGACTCGCTCATTCAGCTTTGTCCGCCATCCCCTCAGCAGGGCAGCGGGGAAATTCGGCGGCACTGCGAATCTCGCCATGTCTTATTCATAGACGCCGCTCATTCAATCGCTTGCCTCCGATTCAGGTCATCGCTTCTGCCGCCGCAGCGGCTCAGTTTTGTGACCATTAATGATCATTTCGTTTGTGTGTATGCACGCGGCTCGGGGCTTTAAATAGACTGTTGATTTTAGTAGAGGGACGCGAGGAGGAGCAGCTGAGGGATTGGCGTTGGATTGCAGTGGGTGGGCTCTCGTCCTCCACCGGCAAAGACAAAGAACTTCGGCTGTGCAGTGCTGTGCCGATCCAGCTCCCACACAGGGATCCGCTAACACGGAACACTCGCCACTGTCTATTTGTACGATCTTGGGTTCGTTAAGTATTATGCTCGGTGTTATTTGATTCATCATTTTTTTTTTAAGGTAGATTTTAAAATGTATTCCTCTAATGTTTTACTGCCATTTTAAACGACCGTTATTGCATTGAAGGGGATTATTTTAACAGTTTGTGTAATATTTCTATGTTAAATCTGTTGAAATTGTCGTTGTAGACTTCTTAGTTGGACTGTATTCATAGAGATGATTTTTATATATTTTTTTCCATTCAGTGAGTTCGGTCCTTAAAAGCACCCGGGCAGTTCCACGTGGACCTCGTCGAGTCAAGCCTTTGGGGGGCCATGTGCCCATTCATATGTAAAACGGCCTGCAAGGTTTTCTTTTCACCGGCCGCACATGCTGGTGCCAAGTGCTCCATCCTGCGGTGTCTGAGCGAGCCGGCCTACTCTCCTACTTTCATATAACCGACGTAGTTCCATGAACATGACCACAAGAACATGCAGTGTAACCTGTCGGGAGTTATGCAACGGATCACCACAGCTATTCTAGCCGTGTCTTTAAAAGATTAGATCACTCCTTGTGGCTTATTCATTTATTAATTTTTTTGGTCCTACATAAAGTAATCACAAATCACAAAAAATTAGTTTTTTTTTAAATATAATTTTATTGCAACAGGTATTGATTTTAATATCATGTCTTAAAAATTATAAAGGAAAATAGTAGCGAGGAGAGAGTTGGACTCTGCGGTGTGTGTGTGTGTGTGTGTGTGTGTGTGTGTGTGTGTGTGTGGCCACGATGCAAACACGGCACCTATAACCCCTCCTCTCCCTCTCGGACCCGCTAGCCCCGCCCGCTGCGGCTGCCTCGTGTTTTTTTTTTTTTCAGACCGCTGAGTGTGGTGGAGGTCACACTGTAATCCTGCTTGGCTCGGTGCAGAGCGCATAGAAGAGTTTATTGCACCGACCTGGGCACATTTCCACGCGCTCTTGAGAGAGACTTAAGAAGAAACGATGCACATGTTGAAATAGAATAATAAAGCTGGTTGCTGCCAGAGGCCACAAACAAGTAAAGGCCCTCAGGAATGCTGGGAAAAAAATGGTATCAACTCATTTTTCAGGTGTCTTTGTTATTGTAAAATGTAGCTTCTTTGGGTAGCGTGCATCTGTTTCGTTAGAGGAAGCCGACCCATTGCCTGCGCTCTGAGGACGGCTGCTATACATTTCCTGCCTTTCATCTACAGGGCCTCAGAGTGTACCATCTGTGTGCAAGCGGAGAGAAAACGAAACGGAGGTTGCCGCCTCCTTATCGCCAAACAAAGATGGGCCCAAAAAGGAGTTGCTCTCCGGGAAAAGTGCAGTTTCTTCTGCCGTTAAAACAAATCGACACCCTTTTGTCCCCATGTACTTCAAAGAACTCCATTCTCACCGACGTGTCTGTCTATCCAAGGCCACCGTGCTGTCCCGTGCGGAGCAATAAGCTTCCCCTCGTGGGGATACGCAGGCGCTTAAGCTGAAACCGAGCTGTATTCCCCAGTGGTAGGATATGACTTTGTCGTGAGTGTCACACGCCTTCCTGCTCTTACTGCCCGCCATCACAATGTGACCCGTAATAATTTACTCATCAGAAACCTCCATACGAGGAAATTACCATCAATACAAATCCGGTCTTATAAATAATACCACGTCTAACGTGATTGATTGTTAACGGTTTATATTTGGAGCTGTGTTTATTTGTAAACGGAGAGGCAAGCTCATCATCACCGGGCCCGCAGTCCGCAGCAGTGATGTCATCCCGGACCAGGGATCTATCTGCAAGGCTAGACGATCACTCAGCAGGCTGCACTCTTTCCTCCCGCCCATCTCTGCAGCACTACGTCTCCCATGTTTCACCCCCCCCCCCCCCCCCCCCCCCCCACCTCCCCCTCCTGCTCTGTTTGCTGACCTTTTCTTTTTCTTGTCTCCACGCTCCTTTCATGTTCCCTTTTCACCCACTGGCTTTTTGCAGGGGCGGAGGGGGGGGTGGGGGTCCCAGACTATTAATGTCCTGCAGGAAGGCTTCTTAATGCTGCATCTTAGGTTGAGTCTTTGACCGTCTTCCTCTCTGGTTAGGGCCATTAATAACTGGAAGGTTCGCTACCCGGTAACATGACTCTCCCCCAGTGCCTTCTGGGATTATTTGATATGCTGCCTTTCCTGTTATTTCAGCCTTGTCTGCCCAGAAGCTCTGTACCTTCCCTCTTCAGACGGATCGCGTGAGGCTGGAGGTGTGAGCAGAGTATTGTACGCTCTGATGTGAATGGCCCAATCCGATCATGTCGGATGTATTAATAGTATTAATATTGTATGTATTGTATGTATTAATAGTTGAAGTGTTTTGTTCCTTCTGTGCTTCTATTGTGACTAATGTGAGCACTCTGTTTCATGAAAGAATAGAACAGGCTTTTCCTTCACATCCACTCCTCCAAAAAGCGAGGGGAAAAAAATGACTTATGGATCTGCTTTGAAAGTAGCCAGGGCCTCCCTTTCAACAGATCATCAACTTCTGTCTCCAAAGAGGGAAATGTTCACGAATTGAGGACACCACAATTCAGAGTGCTGTTTATGCTTCTCCATCATGTTTGTTTTCCATACTTGTACAGAGTTGGGTCAGGATGGGATATTTTAAGGGTCGGACCGGGATAGTGGCCTAAATGGACCGAAAGCAAAACAAGACATGTCTGGACCACAAACCTAAACGCTATTTACTGCATACTTCTGCATTTAAGCCCTCCTGACATGTGCTTCATGAAGTACACGATGAGGATAACACTGACCCCAGTGCTTGGATGAACTTTAAAACTTGGCTAATTGGCAGCTTCAAAGTACGTCTTTTGAACCTTCTCTGGCTGTGTAGTGTTTTTAAAGTGTGCGTGTCGTCAGGCCACTGTGTTATTTAATGAAAGGAGTCTCTCAGTGAGGGGCTGGTAGCGGCTGCTACAGTCTGGGTTTTCTTTTTTGGCTTGTGTGAGATGCAGCGGCGGAGATTTGTGTCAGGATGGATTAAACTCTCTGTATCAGATTGCCAGTGGGTGTGAAAGGATATTGACCCGGCGCTATCTGCCGATTAGGATTTATCTATACTCATCCAATGTCTAAACAGTGTTTAGTGTTCATTGATCCACTATCATCGCGCGATGGTAACATGTGAGAAATCAGTCGGTGCAATCTGAGCCTCCCCCTGCACCGCCGCCACCACCACCTCCTTCGCTCACGCAGTCACACGAACATTTCCCATCACCTGAACCTTTCTTGGCGTTTCTCCTCTCTTGTAATTCATTTCTCTTGAATCTAATTTTCAAAGCGGTTGGACCATTTGTACTGCGGCTCGTCGGGCCGGTACGGCTGAGGTCCATTAGCCTCGGTGTTGATCCACCTTCCACCTTGGCTGTCCTCGGTCACACTCCCTCACACACCAGTAGTGTCCCTGCTACGTCAGCGAGGTGCACTCGTGTCCTTCAGGTGAAGGACAGAACTCTGTGGACCGCAGAGCGCTGACTTCGCCTCTGAGCGGAGTCTCCTCCTGTACGCAGCGCTTCCTCCTCTTCCTCCTCCTCCTCCTCCTTCTGTCTGACGATGACACGCTTCCTTGCAGAAGCAAAGGGATTCAGTCTCGCTCTTCGGCAGACTCAACCGGAGCTCAAAATAACCTCCGGGTCCATTTTAAAGGGGTCAGGGTCATTTATGGGGGTCAGGGCCGCCGCTAATGGGATACGCACTCACCCGGGATTGGCGAGCCAGCTGCCACCAAGTGGCGAGGAACGCTGAGATTCATCCCCTCGCCTAAAGCCTCCGATGTTTCTGCCAGCGTGCGTCTTCCCCTCGTGTGAGAGTGCTATAACATCTCTTTGTTTAGTCCGATGGCAGATCAAAAGTAATCTGAACCGCATACGTGTAAAAATATTCAGAGACTTTGTGGGGTTTGTCAGTGATTATAACAGACAGAGGATTAACCGTTTTATTGGAATCAATGGCACGCATACTTCACATTCAGGCTCGGCTTGAGGCTCTTTGACTGTCCCCTAAAGATGAGGCTCAGGGACTCGGCCTTAAATCGGAAAAGTGTGAAATCTTTGAAAGTGTTCTACGAGCGATTGGTCGAGTTGACTCTGGCGACAAATAAAGGCCAGACTGTTGGCTCGAATATTATTCAAAGGCTGTTTATTACGGTCGTCCCTCTTTGATTATGTTCATGCATTCATGTGAAGATTACCTTAACGACCCGAACAGCATCGAGAGCAAGCATGAAGTCACCATCCTCAGCGGACTCAATGAATTTGTAGTGAAGTTTTTCGGTCCACAAGGAAGTAAGTGTTATTTTTCTTTTTGTCCGACAAATGACAAGTTTCCTGATTTGTTGCTTAATCCCCATTCGAGCTAATCCATATTAAATGGCAAAACAAAGTTAAAAGGACCTTAAATGCTCCTCAATCAAACCTCTTCTCTGACCACACTTGAGCAATGAGACACGCACACATACACCATCTGTTTTCTTTTATCTTCTAAAAAAGTATTGAAGGCAGATTTATTCTCCCCACATCTGACGTTTCGTTAAAAGTAAGCCGCGTGAAATGACAGTGAGTAAAGCGCTGAGGTCGGCCATCGCAACACAAAAGAGCGGTTCGTCCCAGCCGGCCTGCAACCCTGAGATGGATTGAAACCCGGCCACAAAGTGCAAAGCCGGAGAGCCGGAGAGCCGGGCCCGAGGGGAATTTGGATGAGGAGAGTGCCGTCAGCAGCAGGAAATACTTCATTCTGTCGCGCTCACGCATCTGAGAGGAAGTTGGCGTGTGTGTGTGTGTGTGTGTCTCGTAGGCACATGCTCGCCACCATTCATCCTAAACACGTGTGTTTTCATCAGTCCTGCGCACCGCACACACTCAAACAATATCGCTCTGTCGCGCTTTGATGTCGGCGTACGAAGCGATCTGAATGTTAAGAATACTTCTGGGCTGAAAGGCGTTACTGCACAAGATAAAAGAAAACAGCACAGGGAGGTGTGTGTGTGTGTGTGTGTGTGTGTGTGTGTGTTTGTGTGTGTGTGTGTGTTTGTGTGTGTGTGTGTGTGTGTGTGTGTGTGTGTGTGTGTGAGAGAGTGTGTAGGTCACTGCTCAAGTGTTCCTCTGTTGTGTTTCCGAGAGCGGAGAACGCAGTGCAGAAATTTGATGCAACCCCCATTGGAGAGCTCAAAGGCTGCAATATGATGTTGGATGAAATTAATGTCTCTCCCCTGCCCTGACCTGTGTTCTAAATCTTTTTTTTGTGATCCCACCCTCCCCTACAGCACCGTACGAAGGAGGCGTGTGGAAAGTGCGAGTAGATCTTCCTGACAAATATCCTTTCAAATCACCATCAATAGGTACAAGGATCTACTGTTGCATGCAAACAAGTTCAGAATCTGCCATATTTCTTTTTTTTTTTTTCATCGTTTCTACTTTGTTTTTCCAGGATTCATGAACAAGATTTTTCATCCCAACATTGACGAAGCGTAAGTTGAGCGTGGATGTTTTTGTTGGCTTTCTGTTACTTTGAGAGCACCAGAGCACTTCAGGGCCGCGGGGTCATTGCTCAGTTCGGGTCCTTCTGTATTAGAGTTCATATCACGGTATTTGTATATTTTTTATGGCATGCTGTAGAGGGCTGGCTGGTCTAAAAAAATATTATAAACATTATAAAAAAACATTAAACATTACATACTTTAATATTTAGCTTTTCCCGTGCATTAACTTGAAACACTGGAAAGCGTCTGCTTATGTTCCGCAATACACTTTTTATCTTTTATGTGTCACTAGTTTTGGCGCAGCCCGCAAACGGCAGTAAATCCTAGAAATAATGAACAAGGCTAAGCTCTTTGTTTCTCTTGGCTCGGCCAGCCGCCGCTCAGAGGCCAGATCTTCTGAAGGTTGCTCTCTGGGCGAACAGGACATCTACTCTCGCGAAGGCCAAAGATACCTGATGGTTCCCATCAGAAAGTTTTACATTCATCACCAGGAAACAGCTGGCGAAACACCAGTTTCCGACTGGGGGGGGGAGGAGTTCTGTGTCAGTTGTGTTTAGTAGTACGCCATGGATTTGCACACTCGCACCCCCTCGTGTCCCCCCCGCCCCCCACTCCCTCCTCCCCCCGGCCTCACCCCTCTGACTCTGTGTTCTCCCCCGTTTCCCAGGTCAGGCACAGTGTGCTTAGATGTCATCAACCAGACGTGGACGGCGCTTTATGGTGAGTGGGCTGAGTCCATATCTCATTGGAGCCTCTCCACGGGGCCACGGCGGCTGTTGAGCAATGTGAACGTCTCTCGAGTAAAATTTGGAGAAGAATAAACCGACCAACCAAGCGGCGTCTGTAATGAACCTGACACGATGATTCCGTCCTGTAGACTGTAGGAAAGTGTTTGTTTTTCCGAACTTTAATGGGCTCAACAGTGCCACCCCGGAGATGGCCGCAGAATTACTTTTTTTGCCCCAGTAGCCCCCAGGTGTGAGAAAAGGCCAAGGCCTGCCAGCAGGTAGCTAGGGGAAGGGATTAGTGTGGTCCTAGGCTCTGTGAGCTCAAGCTGGGCTGTGGGATCCTTTTACTACTAAAGGCACCGCTCATCTTTTGTCGGGTGCAGGTGTAATCTGTTGCCTTCTTCCACAGATTTGACCAACATCTTTGAGTCGTTCCTGCCCCAGCTGCTGGCTTACCCGAACCCCATCGACCCCCTGAATGGAGACGCAGCCGCCATGTACCTTCACCGGCCAGACGAGTACAAGCAGAAAATCAAAGGTTAGACCTCATGGAAATCTGTCGGGATTCCCCGGTTGCTTTAGGTTATCCACCTAGAAACAGTTATTTTTCTCATTAAAAGTTTTAGCGTTTCACCTTTTTCTGCTTGTCTATTTTTCAGAGTACATCCAGAAATATGCAACAGAGGAGGCTCTGAAGGAGCAGGAAGAGGGGGCCGGCGACTCTTCATCCGAAAGCTCCATGTCGGATTTCTCAGAAGACGAGGCCCAGGACATGGAGTTGTAGTGATGGGAGGGCTCCCTCCAACCCCGCCTCCTCCTTTAACCCCAACAGAGACTATATTTGATTTCCTAACCATGAGAAAGCAGACTTATAATATTCATATTTAAACAAGTTGATTTTTTTATTTTTATTATTATTATTGTTACTTAACATGGATTTCTATGGATATCTAGCCTTTGGTGTGTTTGACGGACACCCCTCCCACCCGGTAGCTGTTTGTCCCTGCACAGATGTCACGGCCCTGGTATCCACATTTGTAGGGTGCATTTAGGCGTAGGCAGGAAGCCTTCCCCTGAACATTTTTAAAATATAAAAAAAGTATATATGTTTGAACCCTACTTTTTTTTTTCTCACACACACAAGGTGTCGTCACAAAGTGTAGTGCCAAAAAGGAGCTCTTGAATCAACCCTGAATGCTTCCGAAGCGCATCTTTTTCAACATTCAACACCTTTTTGTAACTCTTTGTTGACCTGCTGCACAACCGCGCGGATTCTCATATCCGCCGTGAGGTAAAGCAACGCGTGAGCACCAAACGTTCTCGTCCGGCTTCACATCACACGTGCTTCTTTTAAAACACAATTCTATCGGTGTTGTTGGTCGACAGCAGCGCTTCAGGTAGAGAAAGAATGTAATCGCCCCTTATTCTGGAGCCTGTTTTAATTTGAGTAGAATGCAGCAACAGCGATTTATTGAAGATTCCGGTTTGTGTAGTAAGGGTCCGACTCCATTGCCACCCCGACTGCATCGCCTGCACCTGGACTAGTTTGAATATTACTAAAATAAGAGCCCAATGTTTGTCGTTCAGGTATGTTTTTTTGGTTCTTTTTTGTTTTTGAGGAGATTGATTTCATATGTATACATTTGACCTAAAAAGGAAAAAACTCCTTTTCATGTTCCTCATTGTTGATTCTATGTGGCGGGTTTATATGTGTGGAAAGCAATCGCAGCTTTGACTTCTGGCTGGGTTTTTTTCTTATTTCCTGTGCATTTTAATTACAGCATATCTTCCTTTTACAGAGACAAGACACCTCTCTGTGCAAAACGTGTTGAACCCAAAACGGTGGCCGAGTGATGTCTAAGTACATAGAAAGCCTCGGCACGTATTCTCTCTACGGATCGCAGATTGCTTTGAATCCCAGGTTGCTTTGTGGCGGATCGTGCATCCCGAGCAGCAGAGTGGAACCTGGCACAAAAAGCTCACCGTAACTCCACTGATGTCAACCCTTCTGTGCCTCATTACAAAATGTAGGACCTTCCCAAAACCCAGTCATGAAGTTCAAACGTTCGGAGAAAAGCACACTGTTTTTATACATCCTACTTTTATTCTGCTCCTCCCGTTAAGTGATCCCGTGCATATTGTGGTTTGGCATCTAAATGTCCCAGTATTGAGCAGCTTTGGGTTTATTTGAGCCTAACGTGGGACTGTTGGACCTTTTGGGCTCAGGGTTGAAATTCAGCGGGGTCGTATCTTGCATAGTGTTTAACATTTTCACCCAGGACACATTGAAAGGATGGAAATCATGCCAATATTTGTGTTTGTTTTGGACTGGCCAGTTAGTTTCCCTGGGTGGTGTTTTACTTCCACTAAACGACGTACGTGATGTGGGTGTGTTACAGATA
This sequence comes from Apeltes quadracus, assembly GCA_021346845.1. NCBI lineage: Eukaryota > Metazoa > Chordata > Actinopteri > Perciformes > Gasterosteidae > Apeltes > Apeltes quadracus. The sequence goes on along the minus strand of CM037915.1, from coordinate 8,024,883 downwards.
GTTAGCTAGCTTTGTAAACTTAGCCGATACAGCAGTCGTCCCATTTGTAGTTAGTGTCGGTTGTGTGTTGAAAGGTGTGATACTCCTCTCGCCGATGTAGGCGTTGTGCAGATAAGTGAGACGTTCCACCTTTTGTGAGCCGGAAGGATCCAGCTGTACAGAAATCAAGAGAGCGGTTCGGCCATTTTCAAGAGATCAGATTTCTTCCCAGAACGCGATTTAAAGCTCAATGATTCGCTCACTGTTAGAATGAAGGCTAAGAGCCGACACACTTCCGGAATATCTTTTTAATTTCCCAGTTTTTACATCAGGATTTCAGATGTTATGGCTGATCATTTCTCACATCTCGTCTGACGGGGGTTTTGTTTGTTAGCTCGGGGTTAGCGTCCAGCAGGATGCAGCCATTTTAACTGTTGTGACATTAAATGTCTAAGGCAGTATAAAACTGAATGTTTTCACGTATGAGGTTTTTGGATCCACAACAAACCTGCAAAGTGTTTGCGGAGCAGCACTTATTCTCAATGAGCTGCCTATAAATTTATTCATTTTAGTTTTTTAATCCTGTACTTTAAGCATCACCGAGTTCTGTGTCAGCTAATATCACACTGATGACTGGTATCCTTGAGCTTTTTTTTTTTTTTTTTTTTTTTTAAATTTGTAATTCAGATTTAATGTGTGTTTTTACTTTACATTTGGGCAGTATTGTATGCGAGTTGCTGAAATATGGCATATCCGAGTTGAGAATTGAAATAAAGCAGCACATTATGAGGCAATGGTGCAACGGGGAACTAATTATATTTTTGTGTTTGGCTAAGATCATAGGATCGTTTTTCAGCATTACTGGAATCCACTGGGCAATGAATTCACAACGACCCACCCAACCGGGGCCCGGCAGTGCTCTGGTGAACATGACAGCCATCTGATCTGTTCTGTGATCTTTTGAGCAGCCTCCCTCATTCTTTTTCTCTCCACACGGTCAAGAACAAACAAACAAAAAAACAAAAAAAAACGTCCTCAAACCAGTAAATGGGTATGTTGCTATTTGCAATTTAATTCCTAAATTATTTTTGAAAAAGAATGGAGAAACATTTTTATTCACCATTTTATAGTGCTTACATTCCACGTTCCACGCTCTGAGACGGACAACAATGTCTTCACTACTCTGTTTTAAACGTCAACACACGTGATAGATGTGGGGGCCTCGCTTACAGTGAAGGCCCAGCCCAGAGCCATACCCCCATTTTTTTATCAGCACCCTGATCAAAAACCCTTATTTTTATTACCCTCTTTTTTTTCTTTTTTTGTTTGCATTGTGAAAGTGGGCATGATGTCAAAAAGACAAATGCTCTCTATTAATAGGCTTATAACCTCATACATAGTTGTGTATAAAATAAACTGTTATAACATCTTTTTTAATAAAACATTGAATGTGTATAAAATATTTTGTCTGATGGTTCTTGTACGTTTCATCGACCTTACTCTGACATTCTGAGGACTTTTCTGGAGAACATTCATGTATACATGTTTCCATCAACTTGGTTTCATACATCAACGTTGCTCTTAAAGCGATCTTATTTGTTCATTATTTTTTGCTCTTTTGTCGTTGATCCGTGTCGTCCAAGGAGGAATGTATTCATCTCCCTTTACTTTCTCTCGGCGAGCCGAATTCCACTTGTCAGCTCGCTGAAATATCCCAGACGAACGCTGAACCTCAAAGTTGAACTAGAAAATGCGTTTCCTGCAGAAAATACGTGGGAATGCTGAGTAGCTGAATTGCTAAAGCTAAACTGGTTAAATAGATTAAAGCCATAAAAAGAAGTTAAAGTAGTGAGAGTAGTTGAAAAAGTGGAAATTAGTTTAATAACTTTGAATTTAATTAAAAAGTTATATACACTGCATAGAACGACAAAGCATCAATTTAGCTGAGATGAGATGTGAAATATATTGCTTAAAAACAAGGGGGCTGAAGAACTTTGCATTGACAACGAAAAATACATTAAAGACAAGCATGTTCAAAAACACAAAGTATATGATCATATTAAGGCATCGGAATTGCCTAAATATGGATTGTTCTTTTATATGTGATCTGAAGTTTACTGAAACAAATGTAAGTCTGAGGAGTTTATATTTATTTTATTATTTATATTATTGATATTATATTGATATATGTATATATATTTGTATTGGGCTTGAGACACACTCTCAAGCCCCTCAGGCAAAAAGTAAAGAACTCTGGGATTCCATACCCACATCATTCCGACCAGCACAAGCACGGCATCATTTGATCCCAAAATGAAGCTTTAAAATGTTACATCTTGAGTTCTGGTGTCTCTAGTGGAATCAAAGCCAACCTCCCAGAGTCACATTTAGGATTCTTATGAAGCATGTGGCTGAATAGCACAAGGGAACACCTTAAGGTCTGCAGGCTCCAGCCTGCTGTCTGAGGTTGTGGGTTCAAGCCCCTTCAGGCTGGTGTGGCTTATACTTTAATCTCACCTGTAATCTCTAGGTCAAATATGACAAATGATGGTTGTGGGTTTAAGTCTTTGGCTCTGGTGGGTTTAAGTCTTTGATGTTTGAGTAGCAATCTTAGGGTTAAATACGAGAAACCAACACCCAATTAGAGTGTGGTGTAGTAGCTCAGCTGAGGAACTGCTGACTCTTACCTTTACTTACAGGTTGTGTGTTCAAGCCCCATTGAGGAATTGACTCTGAATGTTTAAAATATAGGTTTTGAAGTTTGAGTAGCAATCTCAAAGTTAAATACGAGAAATGAAAATACATTGGTGTGTGGTGAGGTGGCACAGCAGAGAAACTGCTGTCTCAAACCTGCCCTCTTGTTGTGGGTTCAAGCGCACAAAAACTAAATTTGTGTGTGATAAAGTAGCACAGTGGGAAAGCTGAAGAGCTGCTGTCTCAAACCTGTAGGTTGTGGGTTCAAGCCCAGTTGTGGAAGTGAGTCTTAATGTTTGAAAGAGTTTTAAGGTTTAATTCAAAGCTTCATTGTTACTACAGCCCATTTTTCTACCTTACATATTTCGGCTTTTCGCCTTCTATATGCCAATTCATTGTACTTCTAACATATTCTGGCAATGAAATACATTTTCCCATTTTAACGAGAGAGGGCGTCGGTTTAAAATGACCAGATCACATGTAGCTAAGCAGTCTACGATTACTGAAGTGCATCTGGTCCCAGGCAGGAATCGAACCCAGACCTCTGGCTCCCCAGGCAGACACCTTACAGCTGAGCTATCATCCACACTTCTGTCTCATTCCAGTCCTTTTGTTGTGGGTTCAAGCCCACCTGAGAAGGTGAGTCTTGCTGCTTAGAAGAGTTTTAAAGGCAAAGTAGCAATCTTAAGGTGCAATACGAGAAACAAAAACTCAATTTGCGTGTGATGAAGTAGCACAGTGGGAAAGCTGAAGAGCTGCTGTCACAACCCTGCACTTACAGGTTGTGGGTTCAAGCCCAGTTGTGAAAGTGAGTCTTAATGTTTGAAAGAGTTTTAAGGTTTAACTTACATTCTCATGGTTAAATAGTAGACTCGAAATCGCTCAAGTGTGAGCAGGACTGGTGGTGTAGTCGTGTATTGGGTCCCCCAAAAACCAATTCATTGTCCGTCTATCATATATTGGCAATACATTTTCCCATTTTAACGGGAGAGGGGGCTGGTTTAAAACAACCAGATCACACGTATCTGAACGGTCTACGGTTACTTACGTGCATCTGGTCCGAGGCAGGAATCGAACACAGAGCCCTGGCTCCCCAGGCAGGCACCTTACAGCTGAGCTATCATCAACACTTGTAAATATCTTGAAATGATCTGAATAAGTGAACCATTTGAGTGGATCTTTAAAATACAATCATGTGGAACAAATCAGAGAGTGTGAAATGACTAGTATTCAGAGTCTAGAAGTTATGGATTCAGAACCCTTATGGAGACGTTTTGGAGCCAAGAGCCCAAACATAGGAGACACATATATAATGAAACCAGAGGGAAGATCAGATCAGTTAGCTCACTGTGATGACAGAACACTTGGGATACAGAAGGTTGTGGGTTCAATTCTTATGTGCTCTGGTTTCCTTCTTTTAAGATCTAACACCCAAGGTGAAGTTAGGTATGTAATGAAGCCAAGACAAATGTCTCAGCAGATAGCGTCAGCAGAAGATGACTGCTCAGTGAACATGAGATCATGGGTTCAAATCTTTTGCAGGACATTGATTTTTAAGGCTGTTCAGTCACATGAAGTCAAAGCCAACAAAAGAACATGCTTGAGGGTGAATGACACGGTGGCGTTGTGACGCTGTCCCCGGTCTGGGTGGCGTCAACCCGGGTTCGATCCCCACCGCTGTGAGGACATCAGTGTGCATCACCCCGGTAGAGTAGAGCTGTCGGTCTCCTCCCGGGCTTCCAATGAGACACACGCAGGGGGTTATATAAAATTATTCTTTATTAAAATTCAGCAGCACAGAACATTTTTAATAAAGTTTGAACCACCCCCAAACTGTCAAAGTTACTTCTCAGAGTAACCGCAGAGAAGACAAAGAAACCCGCCGTCCTCAGGTGTGGAAGCTGCGCCCCTGTGTGGAGAGAAGAGAAGCACAACATTAGAAAATACATCAAATTCACAAACTTGTATGAATATTACAACAAGTTTTTTTTTTTACTTTTGACTTGAGACATGCTATTAATTTAATTAGCACACAATGCAACTTATTTTCCCATGATGTAAAAATGTAAATAAATAGTTTTTTACGACATGCTGTATTATTTTTGATTAAAATATATATGTAATTGTAAGAGTAATGAAATACCATATTTTGACGTTTCTAAAAAATGTTATGGCGTCCTATAATATCATATTTTTATACTTTTAGGACGTACTATAATATTACTTCTTAAAAGACTTATTAAGATACTGTAATATTTTTAAAGTAATTATAGTGTATTTCGTATAAAGACTTTATAAAATATTGTACGATACCTTTTATGAATGTGTATATATATATATATATATATGTATAATATATATCTATTATCTATCTATATCTAGATAATAGATATATATTATACATATATATATATATCTATATCTAGATATATATATATGTATAATCATTTCCTACTTTTCCAAAATAACATACTAAAATATTCTTTTGACTCGTCACATAATAAGATCATGTTTTTAAAAGCATTTTTATGACATACTATACAATGTTATGACATAATGTACTATTTCTTGACATTTTTTACTATAACTTTTTTACGACAAACTATACCATCTTTATGATGATTGTTATACCATAATATGTTATTTCTTTGGCTTACTATATTATTTATTTTAAGGCTTTTGGCACACTATACTATGCTATGACTTTTTCTAATATATGATTTTGATTACTTTTTAAAGGCATGGCCATGGTTTTTATATAGGGGTGTAACGATTCGTTTTAACAACACTTCGATTTGTATCACGATTCGTGGTTGTCGATACGATTCAAGGACGATATTGGTTCTTTTAGAACGATACGATCCGAAACGATTCAGTGACTTGAAATCGATTCAGTAACTTTTTAGCCAAAAATTCAACCAGTCTGACTGAAATAAATACCTGGATACTGAACAGTGCAGGTTAAGTTTCCTAGATTCCTGTTGTTTCTTGAAAATGGAATCAGGTATCAATTAATTATGAATATAAATAATCGAGTAAACAACAATGAATGGCAAATGCATTCACATTATTTGAATAAAGTGCAAACACTGCTGTAGCAGTGTAGCAGAAAAAAACCCGTATTAGTGATATACACAAAAAAAAAACCCTGCAATAATGGTTCAGCCCTGCCAATCCCGACAAAACCCCTCTATTTTAACTCGTGTGGAACATCCCGTTGGCTTTGCCGTGAAACTCGGAAGTTGAATCAGGGCTCGGGACAGTGGGTTACCTGGATGGCGTGACAGCCTTTATCATTAAAAGTGCTAAGAAAAAAATCTGAGCTATAGTATATGACGTGCTCAAATCCAATGGGTTATTTCCTAGTATCGATACAATCGATTTATGACATTTTAAAACGATGTTGGATTGATATATGTCGTCCATAATGCCAACTCGCCGAGCACAGATCAATGTAGTTGGATCGGAGGAATATAAATCGATACATTGATGTAATAGATGGATCGTTACACCCCTATTTTTTATATATGACATATTTTTTATTTTTTCTATTTTATACTATAATTTGAGTATTCTTTTGAACTACATTTTCATGATTTGACATTATTATTATTAATACTATCATTGTTATAAAGCACTATGATATAAATTACTGTTTTTATTTCAATTTTTAATCACAGACTATCACAAAAATGAACAAGAACCTACACAGTAATTAAAACGTTCCTGCTACCACTTTAACAGTTACTAGTAATAATTTAGTTTACACTTACCAAATGCTCACTCCATGCTTTTGTTCTTGTGTCCTCTTGGACCTTCAAGTGTCTCGGCTTATTCAGTCTGCACAAAAAACAGAGACATTTAGACACAAGCTTCAAAAGGCTTGGTTTATTATTTCAAAAGAGACATTTTACATCAGCTTGCATGGAAGACAGATCCAAACCTTGTACTACACGAAGCACAGGTAGGGATATTGGATCTTACACCAACCATCTGATCATGTTGTTACCATGTGTCTGGAGTGATGGAGTTAAAAGTACCACATTCAATTACATTTACGGCTCTTTACATCAAGTTTTCACAAGGCCCCGGTACATACTGTAATTATATGTATGGTGTAACTCCTTGGGTGAATTTCTGGCCCATCTACTGTAAATAAAAATCAGAACAATCATCAATACTTTTAAAAATCACTTAGGTTTCCTTACTCTGTTAATTCCGTCCTCTGTTCTGCCCTTGCCTTGAACCATATCGTTCCCCAGCTGCTCCTACATCATTTTCTGGAGGATTCAGAAAGAAAGAAAAAAAACACCTTAACGTTACAAATACAAAACACAGTCTTTTCTTTGAGACCCAATAAAGAAGACAAAGGAATGATTGAAAGCTCTTTTAACCACATAAATACGTCATCCCCACACATGAGCATTATCCCATGTGATAAGAGGATGGATGGCGCCCCCTAGTGTTCAGCACAAGGAAATGCATCTCTTTAAGGAGGGCTAGAAACGCCAACTTCAAACTAGGCAAAACATGAAATATGTTGTTATAAAACACGTGACACACACTGCATCCAGTAACCTAACAAACAAACATGCGGCTAATGTAAACAACATATGGGTAGAACTTTTTGATTGTAAATAAATAGAAAAATATGACTAACAATCAGCTAATAATTTGATTAACGGGAAATTATCACCACATGTGAATATAAAGTACAACAGCACAACATATTTTCCGTTTACTAATGTTGAAACGGTAACGTTACAGAATAACAAACAATAACTATAACCAAAACAAAATAGAAAGCCAAACACTGTCTAATGTTCAGCTCTTATTAATCGGGTTATTTTAACCACTAACTTTAGCGCATGTTGTTAGCCATATGCTAACGTTAGCCCACTTAGCAATGGACGCCGAGATAGGTGTTTCTATTTGTTTGTTTGTGGTGGTTTTGTCGTTATTTTCGCCCTTTAGCCCTCAGTCCACATAATAACTCACCAGTCAGTCTCCTTTCTTCCATCGGGTCTCCTTCGTCTTTACCAGAGACTATATATAAAAGGACTTTGTCTTTACGGAGCAGCTTCTCGAACAGTCGGGCAGCTGAAGTTACAGGTCAGGTGCTTGTCGGCCATCTTTGTCGCGTCATCAGGGTGGCTCGTCAACCGCAGCTAAATAGTGACGTCACTACAGCGCCAGGGGCATCGAGGAAATACCTTCACTTAAAATATACCGATGACACTTCAATCTGGCCAATTTATATTTATTTCTTTGATGCGATCAAATCTATCAGGTATTATTTATTTATTTGTACCTATTGACATGTGTACTTAAGCATGTTTATGAATGAGTCTATGTAGAATGTCCATCATTATCCTCTTTAAACTACTGAATAATAAAATGATGAATAATGAAAGGCATTCATAACTTTCATTTGAACTGTTACTAATTGATGGTTAGAAACAGACAGAAAGCTAAAATAGATTTTTAACAGTATTAACTTATTTAGATATATTGATATATTGTCGCTTTATTTTAAAACTTTGCACAAAGACTTCATTTGGTGGATACGTTAGTTTTAAAGAGAACACAAATTCAGCTCTGACAAAAAACATCTTTGTATTTGACAAAGATAAAACAGATATCCTTAGGTTGACACTGATTGGCATGATTTACATCCAAACATTTGCAAATAGATGCTATACACTCAATATGTAACTACATGTCCTAAATCTACATTATCTCATTTAAATATGCTATTGAGACGGTAAGCGGCATGATAAACCCTGTAGGAACAGTGATGAAAACAAAATCATGCAAGAAAAATATCTTTAATACGAAAAAAATCCTCACAGAGATGAGACATTTAGATTATTTTGTTTCAAAAAATTGAAATATATTATTCATTTTTTCACCCAATGGCCGTTTTCATCAGAAATGAAAATAAACACCAAACAATTCCCTCCAATATTTTAAACTGTAAATTAATTAATTAAAAACCCTAAGTACAATGAACATTTTCAACCAGAAAATGCATTTCCTGCGGAAAATGCGTGGGAATGCTGAGTAGCTGAATTGCTAAAGCTAAACTTGTTGAATAGCTTAAAGCCATAAGAAGAAGTTGAAGTAGTGAGAGTAGTTGAAAAAGTGGAAATCGGTTTAATAAGTTTGAATTTAATTAAAAAGTTATATGCAGCCGTAGACTCTGAATTTAAATATGCTCACGCTAAAGGCTCCACATACACACCCGTGTAAAAGTACCGCAAAACGAGTGAAACATAATCAGTGATTATGAAAAAAGTAAAATAGATATAAAACTAAAAAGTAGACCCCATACAGCTGAAAATGTTGTGAACAGTTTAAAGTTTGAACCACGTCTGTGAGTGAAAGAATGTAGGAGGAGATCCATTTTGAAGCAGAAGAGGATTTGAAGCATTTGAAGCTTTCTCTCATTGACTTTAGTGTTAAAATAGTGTTAAAAAGCTTAATATTTTAAAAAGTATAAATAGTAGAAAAAAGTTGAAGAAGTCCCATCATTAGCTAAAAGAGCTGCACATTTGAAAAGTTGAATGGTTTTAATAGCTGAAAGTATGCAGAAGTTGCGCAGAGCCAAAATACCTATGGAATAATAATAAATAAAATCGAATAACAATAGTTGGAATGCTGTAGAAGCATTCCCACTAATAAAGTGATTGTGATCTTCTCAAACCCGCATTGTGTTATCACGTGAATGTTGCATTTTAATACCACACATTTTCCCAGTCATTTCAATGTATGGTGCATTACATCTGCGCCATAATGCGTATTTATGTATGGTGACGGAAACAAAGGTCTCCAACATGCGGGGTATTTTTATACTTGTATTCAGTTAATCTCCACACTTTTAATCCATATTACATAAAGCATTTAATGCCGCCGGGGTTACATCTGGTCTTCCACGAACAACTGGCCCCTGTAGTAGCAGCAGCCCTTCCACACGGTGTCAGTGTGCCACCACACACTGCATGATCACCCTGCAGGTGACGCATGACCACACCGATCCAGCTCCAAATTGTCCCTCAGCGGCCACACATTGACCGGTGTTTTTGGTAGCAGCTCTTCTGTTACATTGAGTGACCGTTGCGTCGACCGTTGCGTACAGCATTGCAAGTCTGGTATCCTCCGGTGATCAGTGGGCCAAATCTGCTAAGCATTTGAGGTTCTGACCGGTGTGCGAGGGGGAGGGGGGGGGGGGGTGGGGGGGGGGGGGGGGGGGGGGGCTGCGTGCGATTAACCTTGATTCGAGGGCATCCTTCACATGCAACGATGGGTGCAGTTTCACGAAGGCGGCGGATGGGGGCGCTGTCACTTGCATCCTCCTCAGTCCACTGCTCAACATAAGGCCATTTAATCCCCCCCCCCCCCCCCCCCCCCCCCCACCCTCCTCTGAAAAAAATGCAATCTGCTCTCTGTTCATGTTGGTCTTCGTTTCTGCAGCAATGCCGGGACGTGAAATGACTCCCTGGTTTGATGTTTCTAAGATGTCGCTTCCGTAAGTCTTGTGTAACATTCGCTTCCCCTCTCTACACACAAAAAGGTTAGCCGAAATACCCATAACACCCTGAAATGCTTCCTGCAATAGTTAGTTAGTTAATTAGTCATTTGACCTTCCCTGCTTTAGTTTACTAAGTCCACACCCCCACTTTTAATGCAGAATTCTAAATCCTAATAATCCAGATCCAGTTCAATTTAAACTGGATTTACAAAGGGGCGATAAGGCTTCCTGTCCCACCTGCCATTACACAGCAGCAATTTTGCATCCGTCTGGTGAGTTGTCTGTTCTAAACATCTAAATAGGCACATGTAGGTACAGCTGCATGTGGAAAGTATGTGAAATGAATAGCTGGGATTTCTGCCTACTTCGTGTCCAGTCCCCTGGTTAAAGACTATTGTTCACAAAAGACTATACTTTTGCTCTGATAAACTGATAAAATGTGGGGGGGGGGAGGGAGGAGAAGACAGTGGACGTTGTCGGGATCCGTCTCTGCAGGCCTGACCTCCAGAACTCCAGCAACCCGAGATCCTCAATGAAATATTTAAAGCTTCTGTTTTATCCGCAGTGCGTTGGTCAACACAAGCTGCGGGTGCTCCATGACGTAATGCCATGCCGTCTGATTGGGCGTCACTGAGCAGGGTGGTGGTCAGGTGACCGGTGCCGTTATGGCCTTTTAAGGCATTACAACGCCCTGAGGCTCCACATTAGGCCCGTGAGATGTCTGCTGCGAGGTATGATCAATCGCCGTTGGCTGCGGTATTTAGCCAATGCAAAGCTTTTAGCAGTAAGTCTGCCAGATGCGTATAACGAAGGCCTCGCAGCTCAGGTTCCACTCCTCTGTGTTTAGAAAAGATTTCACTGATATTTCCCATCATATCTTTGTTTTATGACAGAAGGCCTCTACACTGCGTTCTGCAATGGACTGTTTGTTGCGTAACGCGGCTAAAGAGATGTCTTCAATTCTTTTTAAAAAGCGAGATTTGGTTTCTTTCTATGTTTTTTTCCCCACTGATTCTCTTCTTTTCCAATCCCCCAACATGCCACGCTGCTGGTGGGCTGACGGGCGAGCCGTCACTGGCATGCAGGCTGTGTGTTGGGTTTCTCGAGCCCGGGCCGGGTGGCAGGCCAGGGGGGCTCTCTCGGGTTTCAAGTTTGGCTTCAGTGGCACAGTGGGGGGGGGGGCGAGGTGGTGTTGCAGCTGTAGCGAGCATTACAATGATCCCTGGATCTTTACTAATAGATGACCCACTGATTAACCGCCACAAACCTGTCCACTGCTCTGCTGCAACGGGAGCAGAGAGACAGACAGACAGACACAGAGCAGAGTTTCTCCATCAAAGTGTGTGTGTGTGTGAGAGAGAGAGAGAGGGGGAAATATGCTATACAGAAAATTCGATAAAAATATAGGTTAAGAAAATGTTTGCCATTTTTTGAACAGTTTTGGTTTTAGCACATCTGCTTCTTTAATATTAAGCACACCACCAAACAGACAGACACGGATCAGATGTGTATTATTTGGGGCCTTATTCCGTGACCTTATTTTCCCCGTCATCTTTACATGTTTCATTTTCCCGAGTGATGATGCTGCACGTGCTGAGTGCAGTAAATAATCCCCCGTGCAGTAATCCTCCGCAGAAGTAACGCCAGTTGGAGCTAAATTGTACATTTCCTTTTTTTTTTATAAATTGAATTTAAATTCCCCCCTCACGGTTATTAGTAATCATGTTCCTGTTTGTTTTAATATTACCACGTCTTTATTGGGCCTAACATTTATACATTACAACCATTTGAATCACGCGACGCTACGTCACGCTAAATGATTCCGCCCGTCCTCATGAAGTTCCGTAAAACAACCGATAATTTCCGATATATATTTATGATAAAAACAACAACCTCTTATCGTTTTAAACCACCGCCTTGCATCCCCCCTCCTCCCCCCCTCTCGGCGCGGCACACTCTATCTTGCTGCATTATTATTTCATCCCGCGTCCTATATCTCGTGGCCCGGAGCCGCTGCGCGCGCACAGCCTCCATCCGATCCCTCCGCTGGCACCTGTCTCATGCGAACATTCAAATGGGTGCTTTAAATATTCATCGAGGGCCACTTGTGTCCTATACAAGTCGTGCATCTCACACAGATGATCCGCGGCTCTTGTTTCAGCCTCTTCTTCTTCTTTTTTTTTTTTTTTGTTTTCGTCCAGCTGAAGAACCACGTCAGGCTTTGAGGGGCCCCGGGCTCCTCGACCGCTCAAGCAGCAGCGGCGAGCCACCGCGGATTGATTTCACTGTCGCTGTCCACTCTGAAAGGGGACGTAACACAACCCGGACCCGTCACCTCTAAATATTAGACGAGTTTTGTCCACACGGTTATCTGTCTAATTATCAACAGCAGGTAAATGGACTCCGGCTGGCCATCGGAGAGGAGCTCGCCCTCATATATTAGGCATCCAGACGTGAACAAGGGACACACCTCGGGCTCCCACTCCCACAGCGTGGGGTCCCCTCTGGTGGTGTGCGGGTCTGACTTTCCATCGAGGCTCCTGAAGGCCCTGAAGAGCTGCTGATGACTGCTGGGATCCAAGGCCTCCATGGGGCCAACCTCAGGTCGTATGGCTCTTGGTGGGGGTGTTTTAAGTGAAGGATTTCTGGATCACTATTATAGAGGAGTGACCACTAGTGCGGGCTTTAAAGGCAGTATTTGATCGTCATTAGCCATCTGGACGTGGTCACTTGATCCTGCAGCATCTTGACTCGAGAACTGCAGCCTCAACAGCATCAGCCAACTATAACTAATCCCGAGGTGGGGGGCTGGGAAACTGCGACAAACAGTCCTGATGGTCGGTGGGATGCTCAGTGTCAAACCTGAAAATGGCCACGGCGAGGCGTGTTACTCAGTGGTCAGTTTATCCGTGGAGCCTGTTTGCTCGCCAAAAATCCGGAGGTTAATATAGTCTCAAACGGTCTCTCGCATGCACGTTATACTTTGGCTTCCATAGAGACATGGTTGATTAAACTATTAGACCCCAATCAAAGCACAGGCCGGGAGGCCCCCCTTTTTTGCAGAGGAAAAAAAAACATAGGCCTATACACAACAGAGGTGACTAAAATAACCGTAATGTCAAATTTTTGTGGCAAAATAATGTCAATAGCATGCTAACATTTTTTTTAACAAGTCAAACATGAATATATGTAATTATAAATAGTTAATCTTGATGTGCCGGACCAAAAAAAAAAAACGTCTCGGCCTTTTCTCGGGTTGGGTCATTCTAAAAATGGGGGTTGGTCCAAATAATCGTCAGAAAAATAATTTAATCCGAAGAGACAAAACCAATCCCCATCCTCTGCAGCTGCAGCACTATGCGCGTCACCGCACCGCCGCCGATAAACTGTCCTCGCGCTCCGCAGAGAGCCGCCTTCAAAACACTCCGCTAAAGGGCCCGGCTGGCCCGCGAGGCCGCGAACGCGGCGCAAACCGCGGAGGCGCGCGCGCATTTTGGATTATGCTGTTGGTGCTCGCAACCGCGCCTTTTTCTACCGGGAAAATCCCCGCACTGACTGGACGCCTCAACCAGATGGAGGAAGACCGGATGGAAGCTGTTTAGATCCCGCTTTTAGATTAAAAAAAAAACGAAATAGGTCCATCGGCAGGTTCACACTGGTGCGATGCGTACCCTGAATCGTTTTTTGTAAATTCTACGCACATGCAAACAACTACAAATCCTCCTATTTATTCACACGTAATAAACTAGTGACGCTGGATCCATTTGATTAAAAAAAAAAAAACCTCTTCAACGGACAATTTTAAACCAGTTGCAAGTTGTTTTAAGGGCTGCGGGTTCACAACGCTGCAACTTTTGTGTGTCTGCGCCTTTAAAAAGGTGCACAGAGCCCCTCTGCTTCAGCCAGTGTGCAGTTTGGACGCACAGGTAAAAAAAAAAAGGTGAGAGAGAGACAGAGACAGAGAGAGAGAGGGAGGGAGGGAGAGAGAGGGAGAGAGAGAGAGAGCGGTAGGTAACCAGCAGGAGAGAGGGGAGAGGAGCGCAGGGCTGAAATTGACATTCGATACTCAGGAAGTTCAGAACGCCGCTTGGATTTCTTTTGTTTCATTGTAATTCCGCAGTCCTGCTGCGGGCACCACGGACCGGAGGCTCGTGTTGCCTCAACACGACTTTAAATAGTGGAACTCTTTTAATGATAATAGCAGGTTAAGGACAAAAAAAAAAGGTCTGATGGGTTCGACTTTTGTAGCTTCAGGTGTGACGCACAACGATGGACTCGGAAGCAGGTATGAACGAGATCTTTTTTTCTTATTATTAATACTACGGTTGTAGTTTTAAAAACGGAAAGCTACGCGTGAAAGTAGCGCGATGAGATTTGCCAAAAGCCTTTTAATTCTTAACGGTAAGAATACGTTGCTGTGATGATATAATTCACAATGACAGCAATGTCTCACACGTGTAGTTTTTCGGGGATTTCACGAATTTAAAAACAGGGAAGGCACAAGATGCCCGATGTTGGCGAAATCAAATTAAATTCCCTGTTGTTTCAAGCAGTACGAACAGGTTGAATTTGGTTGGGAAAAACAAACAAACAAACAAACAAACAAACAATTACATTGTTAAAAAAGGAAATCGCGCGCCATTAATCCTTTCAAATTAAACGACCTTATTGCTTTATCATCATTTTTATGCTCATATAATTAGAATCGAATTGATGATATTAAACAAAAAGTCTGTTAGGAAGAAGCACAGTAATCCCGTTGTAGATGCGTGTGACGTAACTGCAATAAAACGGTAGTTCCTTAGAATAAGAATAGTAGCCCCCGAACTGCAAATAAAAACAAAGGTATAAAATGAGAATAAAATGTTTTTGGTAAGATCTCCGTTAAATGCTTCGGGTTTGCATGACTGATAGTGTTTGTAAATCTCGCTGTAGGATTTAGAGGAGCACTAAATCCTCCTGAAATAACCGTGAAGTTGAGGACTTTACTCCCGATGCAGACAAATGCGATTAACTGAAGGGGCTTTGGAGCTGCTCTGAGGTTAAATTAACGATGGCAGGGACAAAAGGCAGTCTGCTGCCCTTAAATGTTGACATTTCAATCAAATAAAGCATGTTAGTGAATTCAAATGCTAATTAAAAAATAAGCAGAGAATGATTTCTAAATATTATAGCTATATGGCCGTTAATTGTCACTACTCATACAAAATGACAGTTTTACTCTGCAGATTTCACATAATTGTTTCAAAGATTTCTATCTTCATTAAGGGGTAACAATGAACTAATGGCAGTGTGTATAAAGCTACAAACCTTAAACATCCTATAATTTCCACTGGAATGAAAAGTTTCTATTTTATTCTCATGTTTGGTTCCTGGTGATAAAGGCCAATGCAGATAATAATACGTAGACAATGGGGCACGTTGCCTTTCATCCCTACCGCTGCCAAGGTTCATGGAGACTCATGAAGCTTCATTTTTAACTAATTAAGGTAAACAGAAAGAAAAAAAAAACTAATCCTGAGCAGACCTTTCAGGACACAGGTTCCTTTGGACTTTTTAGTGATATTGATTGCTCCAGGAAATGGGAATGGGAGTCTTGCTCGGGGAGCCATTTGGAGCGTCTGAGGAATCACTTAGTACGTGGTTTGATCACTGGAATCAATGGAAGCTGCACGCACTGCGGGGCCCAGCGTGAGGGAGCTAATGGCCGAAGAAAGGGTGGGGCGTCTGAGGGCGGTGAGCCTCCACCACTCGGATTATCTGCAGCGCAGAGATGCCTTTTACAACCCGTCCAAGGTCGACAGATGGACTGAAGGGTATCGCTCCGTTCCAGCATCGCGTAGCATCCATTGCTTGGTCTTCATGTTGATACTGAGCTTTTTTTTATGGTGAGTCGAACTGAGAAAGAAAGCGGCACGTGGAAAATGTCCACGGCTGACGGCAGCCATTTTCGGTGATTTGTGCTTTACATCGAGGAGAGTAAAAATAAAACTCACCTTTGTATTTTAAGACATCATTCCAAACCACGACCTAGCTCATGTATATAGGCTAAACAGCAAAAACCTGTTAATATTTGTTTTTTATTTGACTTTCATTAGGGATATTTTTTAGCAACTGCTCGCTAGTGATGGGCATAAACTTTGCTGCGCCACCACAACAGAACAGCAAAGATTCCCTTCGTATTATCAGACAGGGCTCAACTGCCATCAATTGCTAAAATTAGAATGGACTTTTCAGTCTTAGATATATAGATATATCTGTTTTCCTTCCATTCGTGCAACCAGCACTTTGATGGGACAACGTTGCAACGTTAACCTACAGAGCTCATTAGGAGGCCGCGTTTGGGATGTCACCCTTCGGACAAGTTGTGTTTGGACAGCGTGTAAAGAGATTACCTCTAAACCAGAAAGGCCCTCTTTGTACCAACCTTATGTTGCTTCATGTGGTTCCATATGGTTTCATTGCCTCCGAACAGAATAGCAGAAATGAATGCAGATTCATTTACATTTATTTTATTGGTTCCATTTGGTATTTTCACACTGAAATTCAAGTGGTGACAATTTCCCAATTAAAAATTGGGCAAATGTATTCATATGAACAACGCAAGGAGGCCCAATTAAGCAGCAATTCCTTATATGACAAAAAAACGAAAAGACGGTTGGATTGTGCGCCTAAGATCATTTGCACCCAATTAAAACTAATTCTCAACATGCAATTGGTTCAGCTCTCCTCAGACATCCAAAGACGGCCTTCGCGGCTGATCAGCAGTGAGCGTCTGCCCACTCGCGGGTTTACATTAAGTCGCCCGCGTTGAGACAGAGCAGCCTTTGACCTGTTACTCAATGCGTGGATCAATCCACTGCGCTGCAGAGCAAACCTTTGAGCATCGCGGGCTGCATGGGTGCTCCTGATCACTGCCTTGCAGCACTTGCTCTCATATCTCTGTCCCTCCCTCCCTCTCTCTCTCTCTCTCCCTCTCTCCCTTCCTCCCTCTCTCTCTCTCCAGGCTGTAGTTGTCGCCTCTCCTCGTGAGGGTTTCGGGGGCTTTGCGTGGTCTGCTCTGCTGCGACCGGCCGGCCATCGGGCCTGGGTGTCGATAATGACTCCTGTTCTGTGTATGGCACTGGTAGAATTCACTGTGAGAGCTCACTATCAGTGAATTACCATAGGGCCATAAACAGAGCAGAGAAAGAACCGCTTTGATGATGCCCGTCCGTAGCGGCTCACTGTCTGCGGCTCGCCTCCCGTGCTTGTGGGCGGGGTGATTGTGATGTAATGACTGCGGGCTCTGTTGCGCACAGCTCGCGCGGTACTCGGGCATCTCTCCGTCCTGATGTGCCTCTGTAACAACGGCGGCTTGCGGTTATTCCTCTTCTTTGCCCATTTTGGCACTAGCACATTTTTGCTTCTGTATATATACTTTGAGCAATTATGTGTAGTGCCAATATAGGACAAGACAGACTTCCATCACTTTTGCATAATCGTGGATTGTAATCTTCTCTGTATTAACACATGTCTGGGTGACCCATGATTGACATCTAAATTCTCCCCTCTCTCCCCTGTAATGAATTCCCTCTTTCCAGTGGTATCTTGCATGCGCTTGTGGATGTTTAACGCACTCAATCTGGTAATTCCACCCCTGTTTCTGTCACTTTCTTCATTAAGGTTAACTCAGAGTAATTCCACCTCACCTAGCGGATCCCTCGCAACGGTTTGAATCACACCACATCCTGGGAATGCAATGCTCTGGGCTCACGTGGGTCTGAAGAGGCCCAGCGGCTCTCTGGTGGTGTTTGGCAATGGTAGAACTCACACTGGTGAGGTAGCTGGATCCGGTGGTTCTAGACTTGCCAACTACTGCCCGAGAGCGTCCGGCGGCTGAGAACGGGAGAAGCAAAGTGGAGGAACATCTTAAGGATATTTTAGTCAGTGAGTGAGTGGCTGATGGTGGCGAAGGGTGGGGTGAGACCGTGTTCCTCCCCCTCCGCACCCCGGCCTCAAAGCTCCGGTGTCTCTTTGAAGGACGGCCTGCATCGCGGTCGCGGTTTAAACAGGGATGAGCTGAATCCAGGTGAAAATTTCTTTGACTCCTTGAATTTGCAAAAGAGGCGAGGCAGGAGGCAACGTGTGGAGATACATGGAAGGACTTTTAAGCTCCGAGCTGCAAAAAAAAGAATTGTCCTTCATGTTAAGTAAATTCTGCATAAATTGGATGTATTTGGTGTCTTTCGGTAACATATTGTTGAAACAGGTTGTAGAGGACGGGTGCCCTCTCTAAAAAAAAAAAAAGGAAAGAAGACCTGGGGTAAAAAAATCAATTTAAAGTGTTTCTTGAAACAAGAGTTTACAATGCAATCAATGCAAACGTCAGCAGCTCCCCGAATCCCTTAGAGAATACTGCTAGTCAAACCTCTTCGA
The DNA here is from genome assembly GCA_021346845.1 of Apeltes quadracus. Lineage (NCBI taxonomy): Eukaryota > Metazoa > Chordata > Actinopteri > Perciformes > Gasterosteidae > Apeltes > Apeltes quadracus. The sequence goes on along the minus strand of CM037915.1, from coordinate 8,006,261 downwards.
CCCTGAACCAAGATATAATAATGCAGTAATGTTAATGCTTTTCCCCCTGAAATAATTACTAAATCAATCAATTAGCCAACAGAAAATGACGAATGAACGATTAAGAAACATTTGCTGTTTGAATGTTCTACCTAAACTCTCCATCTTTTCCCGATGGAGGATAACTAATGCTAATAATGATCAGTTAATCACGGGTCATCAAGGAAGACTATATATCACCAGTCGCATCCCTGCTTGCGGCTAATGGGAGGAACCGAAGGCTCGTAGTTCCTTCCATGGCGATTATGTTTCGACGATAATGGATTCCTCTGTTCCACAGTCGGTCTTGGATTCAGGTTTGACAAGCGGAGTTGGATCAAGTGAGTCCAGCTCTGCAGCGCGAGGGGGGGGGCACACACACACTGGCCGACTTCACGTACAGAGGTTCGGCAATTCTGCCTTCAGTCAACCATTGGGGAGGGTCGGGGGGTTGGTTCCTCTCTCGGCTCCGTGGCGTAATTGGCAAACGGTGCGGTGTCATCTTACCCTTCTCTTTCAATGCGGCCTCCACCCTCCCCCTCGTCTCTCCCCCCAAAGGATAAAGGGTGGGGGGGGCATGCAGTCTTTCTCAGATGTTGGTTTGGTCGCTCTAACGGCCCTTTGGTGGCGCGGCCCCTGAAAGCCGCTGCTGTGCTCACTGAGCTCCGTATATCTGGGTCAGGGGCTGTAAATGTAGGTGACAGGGGGATCTGGGGATTAAAACCTCTTCATCTGCCTTTGCATAAATCCTGCTTTATAGTCTACACTTCAGCTTTGGCTAATATGCTTTGTATTGTTAGTAGTTTGCCTGCAGGCTAGCTTTATTTGACCTACGTGGACGTGGTCATCGGACCCGTGCGGCGGCTCTTCTGCCATCAGAGCGGAAGGAAGAGTGGGTGAGTGCTTAGGTTGCTGCGGTGGTTCAAGAACTAGTTTACATGCTGTGATTACAGAACATATCTTGCACATACGACACGTCTACGGTGGACATTTAACAAGTGTCTGTTCTCCGCATGTGATTGTCCCTCTTAAATAATTGGATGTCTGTGTTTTTTTTTTTTAATCTGTGATGCAAATAAACTCTTTGAAAAGACTGATCCGTGTGTCCGACTCCCGTCTAACGACCTTCTCCGCAGCACAGTGCATTGTGGGATAACCCTTGTCAATGCCGGCCTTCTCCAGATGGGCCGAGCGGCTCAGGTTACACCGCATTTTTTCAGTTCCTACTTCTATCCCACAGCCCCTCTGGCCCCTTTTTCCATCTCTCTATCACACACACACACACACACACACACACACACACACACACACACACACACAAACACACACACACAGAGTGTTTCCTGGGTGGGTACTGAGACAGTGCTCCGCCTGTGTTCTAAAAGCTACAGAGCATTAGTGAAATGAGATTATCGTCATTCTTACGCAGTGTCTGGGCTGGAGCTGGGCAGAGGTGTGTGTTGGGAAGGTGGGGATTCCATTATTAGACCATCAGACCACATTACAGGGGGAAGACGCTTCATCAGCAACGTATCAGCTGACGCATTAGGGGGGAACTCTCCATTAGGTCCAGAGGTCGATGAGCCCTGAGATGGTAGGCGGTTATTATGTTACAGTTCTCTGTCTTTTCACTGATTTCCTCAGGTCCTACAGGTCAACACTTATTGTGTGACTGGTTGATGCAGGGGTATTTTCAATTTGCATGTATAAAAGGGATTTTGCAGCCCTGACCCCATGCTCAGGAGACGAGGGGTTGGAGATTATCTCTCATGAGAGAGTCAGAAGCTTCGACTGTGAGCTGTTTGTATGTATTTGTGTCCATGTGGGAGTGTGTGTGTGTGTGTGTGTGTGTGCCGAGGTGCAGGGCCCGTGATGCGCGTATTAAGAAACGATTAGTGGAGATTAAAGCTCTGCCCTGGAGTCCGCCTGCACAACTCCAGGCAACAAGAATGACCAACCTTTTTTAAAAGAAGTTCTGTCCTTTTTGGACTTGTGCCATGCATTTCATCATCACTCCGTTATGTTCAGCTTTAATGATGCAGCTGAACGGTTTGATGCACTTTGTCTGAGTGTAGCTGAGTGGATGGGGCGCGGGGAGAGACGGAGACGGGGGAGGTGGAGGCTCAGGTAGCCAATGAGGTCTTCTTGAACCGCAGTGAGATCGCATGTGTGCCGCGCGTCTAGAATGACATAAACCTCCCAAAATATAAATATACAGAAGAGAGAATAAACTAGACAGTTTCTTTTTTTTTTATCCCACAACGGGCATTTTTCTAATAATACATAAAACAAGAACAAAAATGGGATCTTTTCATCTGCGTGAATACGACCCGCTTCTGCTTTAATCCGGAGGAAGAGCGGCGCGCACACTGATGCATGATAGATTAAGGCCCGAGCGCTTCTCTCTCTGTTTCACTCTGCAACAGACGGGCCCGGCTAGCAAATCCCAGGCTTTAAAGCAGAGGAGGTTCAGGCAGCTTATGATGTAATCACGGCCCTGTTTGTCACACTGAGGGAGGTGGGGGTGCTGTAGAGGAGGGAGTTATTGGGTTTTATGGCAACTGTCCTTAACATGCAGACATGTTTGACACCCTTCAAAAAGGAAAATACAAGTTGTGAAACCATAAGCCTCCATGTGTGTGGATGTTTTATTTTGCTATCATGGAGGAGGTGAGTAATTGATGGTAGTTACCCTAACCCCTGACCTGGATCAAATCAATCCTCGAACTCTCGTAATCCGGTAGTGTCAAAAGCACAAGGGACCCGATATTGTCGGAGGCAGGTCTGTGAATCATTGGTAGGAAACGCTGCTTCAGTAGCCTCCTTTACCACCGGGACATATGCCAAAGGCCGCGGAGGACAATACAAACTCGTAAGATGTCTGATCTACCGGAGTGCCACAATACCAACCAACCCTTCTCTCTTTTTAGGTTCGGACGTCTTTCGTCGGCGCGGTGCACCAGCGGGGGAACTTCTGAGAGGCGTTTTTGCACACTTTGCTGTGTTGGTAGTCAGATCAGTTAGGCTTTATGAGGCATATAATATATGATGAAAATGTATCAATGAGTTTCAATCAATGTGTTTACTCAATTCTCATACCGTCAATACTATATTGTTGCATATCATTGGACATAGTCATCATTCTTTGACTAGTTTGTTGAGTCACCTGCCTCTTTAAGGAAAGTGACTGATGTGTGCATAACGCAGTGTACTGATAATCAAGAGGTATTGAATGAATGGTGAACAGTCAGTCGTTTTATTGGACCTTTTTTAAATAGTGGTGAGAGTTTAACCAACTGTTATGGCTGCATTAAACCAATGTGATTCTTGGTGATCAAATGTTTTTGTTGCAAGATGTTTTATATCAGCATCGCACATTCTGCAGCCCGTTTGAGAATAAGAACCTCTTTTGATATACAAGTTGATGCAGACCAACAAGTCTTCAGTGACATACAGTTTGTGTTAAAAAAAATAACACACCAAAGGGTGCCCCTTTCTGTGCACTGTAAATAAATTGATCCAAGAGACAAAATAGCTGCTTTGGGATGGCAGCTCAGTAATCCAGCAGTAAAAAAAGAAACAAAAAACAGCTTGTGGTGTATCCTGAGTCTTCACAAATCATGGCATGTGCGTGGACTATATTAAAACCACACAGGGAAATGCGCACAATGCAATACAAGAGGGTAGTTCAACACAGTGATCTAATGTGTGAAATGTCTTTGAGCTCAAATGCTGGCATTCTAGGTTGAGGTGGAAACGGTGACCTTTTTAGAACAGTGATCAACGATATGTGAATCATAAAAAGGACTTCTGACTATGGCACTGGATTGTAAATGCATCCTAAAAACAAAACAGTGAAGCACACACGGACGACGATGATGATGACAATCCATAACAGTGCTGGCTTTCCTCCCGGGCATTTTGGTTCATCTCTGTTTTTAAGTAAAGGTTCATTGTAAACAAATAAATACTAAATACTCAACATCACAGAGCTAAAAAAAAGAAAAAGAAAAAAGACACTAATTGAGAGAAAAATGTACCAACAAAAAACAACATCTTTACATAGTAAACACATTGTTAACTCAATTTCACCCTCCCCTGCGGATGTACATTTAAAATATATTTGACATTGTACACAGCGCGACGTGCTGGAAGCAGTAGGATAGATAGAAGAATCCCCCATGGCGGCCGTTCAGTGCCTCCTACTCCTTCCAGGGCCTTAATTGTCACTGTTCAAGAGTCACAACTTCCACCGCCTGGCCGTCCAGCGTGACCGTGTTCTCTATGCGCGTGGCGACGGGTGCCATGGCAACCTGGACGGGCCGGTTTCCGTGGGCGAGGCTGGTCACCACGGTCTGGTACATGCTGACTGGGATCTGGACCAGACCTGGAAGGGGAGGGAGCGGACGCAGGTTTAAACGCGGGTTTAGACACGCCACCACGACGCCGTACGTGTTAAGTGTTGAATGCAAGGTATCTGTTAAAAACCCTGTCGGGCAACAAGTTCAATAAATCATTACTGCTTACTCAATTTACTTGGAAGTTTATCTGGGAGCATTTGTGTGTGTGTGTGCAAGAATTTAAGAAGTAAAGAGTTTTTGGTCTCTGTCCTGAGGTTATTTTCTCACTGGACTTTGAGTTTGACGCTGTTTGGGAGGCCAGTCTGTAAAATGAGGCAGCTGTTTTAGAGAGGGTACTTCGGACAAACGCTCCGATTGTTCTCCGACGTTCTCAGCCTGTGTGTGTCTGTGTGTGTGTGTGTGTGTGTGCCCGCCCGTAGGGATTATTGCTGCAGTCACGTGGGCCTCAGCCCCACCCTGCAAGCTGTCAGTGTCACAGGCGGGCAAGAAGGTCAGTGTACTGGATGGCGCCGGCTAACAATGTGAGCTATGATACTGGACTCCATTCAATACCTAGAATAGTTTAGTGTGTTTAGTGCGGTTTATATGCATGTAGATAACGCATGTGCACAATTATTGATCTTTCAAGTCTCATCTTGTAATTGCCGGTCCTCCAATGGGGGCCCTCGGTCGGCCCTCTCGCCCGAGATTTTCTGGTTTCAGGGTTAAATTTAGCTGATGCAGGTAATTGTGCCGCCGGTGATTGTGGAAGAGGGCGCTAGGCCTGGCACAGTGACGTGCAGTTTTAGCAAGGTTACCAACTGAAGGGCCTCATTACTCTGACATTAAGGGTCCTATGTGGTGTGTGTGTGTGTGTGTGTGTGTGTGTGAGACGCTACACAGGCCAATCAGTGTTGTCTGGGCCGGCGCACTTCAAATGGAGCTCTCCACTGTGTAGCACTTCAGTGATTAGCCAAGGTCGATACTCAGTGGAAGGGCTGGAATATGGCAGCTACAATAGTTGTTTAAGTGAGCTATTGAAGCCAAATGACTCATGGTTTAGGAAGCAAGATGCCAAACAAAGCAATATACTTTATACATCATTTGCCAGGGGTTTCTGTTATAAAAGTCACTGATGGAATTGAATTCTTTTGACTAACTGGTAGAAAGTAGAGATTTCAATTTCTAAATAAAATGTCAGCTATTTAAGCCCCATTTTTGTTTCATTTTATACTGTAAAGTACAGGTGGAGTATTTATGGTGCGGTTTCCATGTAAAGATTGCATAAAATCCCAATTTCGGCACAATTTGAGAGCCCGATTTCCTAAAATACTGTATGTATGAGCTGGGAGACAAAGCTAAAAAGGCAACATTACGTAAAGCATCTCAAGATCACTGTGGTGTTTTAAAAGAAAAGAGCAATGCTTTTGTGCAAAAAAGTAAGAAAAAGGAAATGACAGGTACAAGCAGGTATGCAGATACACTTGTTTCATTTAGAACTAGGCCTATATTCAACATGCAACATGTATGTGTGAATGTGCATAGCCAAACGAGGGAACCTGGGGTTGCATGCTGACAGCTGGCCCCGTGATTAGACCATGGCCTGATAATGGAGAGGCTCGGTCCTCCTTAGGAGGGCCCCTGAGGATCCTGTCCATGCCCGTGGAATATTGTGTGTGCGTGTGTGTGTTTATCCCACTGTAGGAAGGTGATGACTAGAAGATAGAAATAACAAAAGGATTGACAGTTGATTAAACGCGTGTCCAGCCAAAGGTTTGGTCTGGCTTCCTGTTATATTTGCAGGAAAAGGACTTTGATGTTGATGGTTGTAAGCATACATGCATAAATATAAAAATAGCTTTTCGTGGAATAGGCCGTCATTACAAATTGGTCCAATCCCAGCAGCGAATGGAAGTAATCGTGTCGGGAGGTTGGCGACGGGGGTTGTACCGCTACGGTATCATTAAAAAAGAGGGAGCACTGCTACGAGATAAACACGCCATCTGCCACATCAGCAGCGAGTAGATTAGAGTGGACGTGGGAGCTCAGAGCCGCAGTGCTGCTGCAGGGAAGCTTAACCTCAGTGGGACTAATTAGACCTGCCAGTGGCTGCAAACTAGTAAGATGCCATGGCTCACCAAAAAGTACATTATTGTGGATCTATTACACAGGAAGTAATGAATAAATGAGTCATGAGCGCACAATAACAAACTAGACGTCGTACTGCAGGAGACTGGTTGAGAACATCCTCGGTGAACGTGTACCTGTGGCATCCTGAACTCCTGCCAGCGCCCCGACGGCAGCGGCGGTCTCTGCCAGGACAATCTGCCCCCCGCCTTGCAGGGTGGCCTCCGCCAACGTCGCTACAGCATGGGCTGCTGCCTCACTGCAACGCACAAGGACACACACACACACACACACACACACATCCATCCATTAGGGGCACGGAAATGAACCTTTCCTTTTAACACTCATGAGATGGACGTACTGTATTAAGCTTTTGGGTAAAATCATTGGCACAAAGCAGAAGCGCGCGCGCACACACACACGCACACAGTTCACAAAAGGCTAGGGTTATTACAGAGATGTGGTGCGGAGGGGCAGGAGTGTGTGCGCTCTAAGAGGCTTTTCTAGTCTGGACTTATGGAGAATCTGTCACATCTCCTAAAGGGCCAGGTGCTACGGGCCTAACAAAGCAGTTTTATTGACCAGATCCACCCAGTGGAATTACCCGGAGCCTATTAACGCCGCAGCTTCGTTATGAACTGTTCACAGCTTGGCTGATAATCACATCTGAGATGGAACTTCAGGATAAAGGGGGGGCGGAGCTAAGGGGGTGCAGACGGAGATGGTAATCGTCTTGTAGTTTTCCTTCACTGTAAATTCATTGCAGATTAAATGGTTGCCAATGAGGGCTTCACTAATTGGGTTTGCACAGGTTCTGTAAAGTGAGGGTGTCGTTGAAGTAAATTAAACTTGCAGTGTTTCTCTGACTTGATTTATTACCTCAATAGAAATTGTGAACACGAGTATTTGGCCTCATCGTCAGTAAAGCATGATGTTCATTTATTAAATGCCGGTACCTTTCAGTAAAATAGAGGCTACAGCAGGGGATGCTTTAGGCTGTGGCTTATGATCGACAGGTTGGCAGCTCCAGATGAAATTGTCTCTAATACAGCATTATGTTTAGTCTGTTAAAAATACCTCAGTAAAGGTTGAATCCAGTCTCTCCATCGCTTCAGCTTTCAAAAAGCAAAGATGGAGGCTAAACGCAAGGCTGCAAAATGGCAATCCTTAAACCAGTTGGTGACTACGCCCATTTGTTGTTTACAGGCTCTGCTTTTGCAGTACACCAAAAGATGTTTTTTTTCTATTCCACACATTAGCAAAGATGGAGGAAGGAGGAACCTGCTTTCTCCCTCTGGAGATGGGAAGCAGAGACAAAATGTTCCAGAGCCTGTTGAGCCGAGAGCCCAGAGTAGCTTGGCACACGTACACCAGGGAGGGGAGGTGGGGGGGGGGGGGGGGGGGGCACCTGGGTGCAGGTAACAAGCCCCAATGGGACATACCCATACACATTGCAAATGATTACCCTGACAGCTGTGAAAAAACAGCAGTAGTGTCATCTTTAGCGCTCTCAACAAGTCAGTGGGATTAATCTGGCAGGTTAAAAACCGTTCAGTGAGAATCAAAGGGACATTATATAAGTAGACCCGGGAAGTGGCTACGGCGAACTGCAGCTCTACAGATTCGAGTTGGAGCTGAAGACTACCAGCCTGTCATCGCTTCCAACCCGCCGTGGCCCCTCCATGGGACACGACTTAAGATGCTACGGTAAATCCCGCCGGAATAGCACTGTGTGCTGCTGATTTCCCCCCAGAAAAGCAACACACCAACAAGGAACCCCACCCATCCCGTATTAATAAAGTGGCTGCGGTCGACGCATTGGTCGCTGATGTTGTTTTCAGTCGGAATGCTATTTGCAGAATCTGCAGGCAGCTCGTCGGTCAGCACACTGTACCCGGAACTCTTTAGTCTTTTAATCCCAGGAACAAGCACGTGTATGATTTACACACAACTAAGCAATCAAGCATTTAACACATGCACCACTTCTTTATAAGCAAACAAAATCATACCAAGCAATTATCACATGAAATCAGGATCCGTGCTCCTATAAAAGCGCCAGGCTAATTAATAAGCTGCTGAACTAGAGAGGCATGAAAGGCAGTTAACCCATCCTCCAGGGGGACCCGGGTAACCTGCCCTTAGGGTTGTGCCCTTTTAATCAGGTAGTCATGGACTCGTTTTTGTTTGTGTCAGTAAACACCGAGCACTAAAGGGGTGTGTATGTTAAGAAAAAAAGTGTGTAAGGCTGAAGGTATAATCAAATAACCCCAAAATAGTGACTGAGAATACGCACACTGATCCTCATAAGATATACGTAGATATGCATTACTTTTTAAATTCAGAACTAATATATGAAGCACCTTTCTAACGTACCAAGTTAAAGAACATTAAGATGCTATTTACTTTACTAAAAATAACACATTCAAACCCCCCCAATCTCACCTGTTAAGAGCCATCGTGACTGTGGCTCCGGGCTGCATTTCGTGACTGGCAGCTACGGCGGCATCTGCCAGGGATGCTACCGCCTGCGTGGCCTCTGAGGCCTGAGTGGTTTGGATCGTCATCTCACCCCCCTGGAGGGTGGCCCAGTTCTGTTCCACCTGCAGAGGGAAAATATAAAATTTCACAGAGAGAGCAAATGAGGATCTGGATTTAGGCAAACAAGACTGCACGTTATTAGTCCAACGGCTAATCCGGCTTGTGTTCCGATTTCGTGGCATTTGATCAATTAAATTCAATTGTGTTGGAGGAAGTCATAGATCTGGAGTTGTGTGCAGTAAACAAATGTGTGTCGAGGAGTGTGTAGTGCACATGAGGTTGTACCTCTCCGTCAGTCACAGTGGCGTAGTTGACCTGAGCCACTGTGACGCCGGGCAGCTCCGAGGCATCTGCCAGGGTGGCGACCGTGTGTCCCGTGCCGACCTGAGAGAAGAAAGGGGTGCGGTCAAAAATAAAACGCCGACAAGCGTGAACGGATTGGCGTGTTGCTCCGATCTAAAACGCGCCTGGATGAGCGAGACCGTTCCGTCGGGGTTGTTGATGGTCTGTACGACGGTTTGCTGGGGCACGAGGTGAGCGATACTCTGCGCCGTGGTCAGGTGGTGATGGGTGGTCGTCGTGATCTGATCTTCGAAAGCGTACAACAGATCCTCGCGGCCGTGCTGCTTGTAGCAGTTCTTAACGATGGTCCGCAACGCCTGCGTCCAAGACACCTGTGGGAACACAGACTCTAGTTAATATGGCATACTAGGACAGCTGCCACTAAGATTTGGGGACTGTTTCGCCTCTTAAAATGGCTGAAAAAATTGCCATGTGTGGCGTCTTTACTGCGGCATTTCTCTCACCCTCTGTTTCTGCTCCTCTGTGCGGACGTCACTGCGGACGTTGGCCCAGGGGATGTCCTCCGGCCACCACACTGGTTTGCAGCTCTCCTTTCCCCAGCCGGGCTTCCCTCGGCCCGTCGAGTACTTCAGCATCTCGGGGATGAACGCCCGCAGCTGGGCCTGAGGCAATGGGGAGGGATGCACGGAGAAAAGAGGTGACGCGGGCACACAAAAACTCCAGGAACTCTCCGGGACGCACGTAAGCTCACACCGCCCTTGAGCGGGCGGGACGGATCGTTTTTTGGGAACCCGCTGACGGGTGCTGAGGTGGCTCGAGGGCTCGCGAATAGAAACAGGCTTTTGTGTTTATTAACGGACCGATCGATGGCCGTGGCGCCGGCCGGGCGGGTTGAGACGTCCACCGTGGGAACATAAGGGGCGTGGGGGGGGGACTGACTGACACAGTTCAGCCGCCCCAACCTGCCGAGCCAAACCAATTTTTTTTCGATATTGATCATCCGCCGGCATACAAACTTCCATACAGACGCACACCATCACCCCTTCGAGAACAAGCGATGCTCTGTCGCACTCACAGGCCCGGGTGGGGTTTAGTGCCGGTGTCCTCAGTGTCCGGGTAACATGCAAGCATCACCGGGGTGGGGATTATATTGCACAATGAGGCACTGCAGTGTCTGCCTGCCTTGACGTCACGGGCTAAATTTATTTTTGGAAATAAATCCCTCCTTCCTCCATCCCCGCCCTAATCTTCATTTATAAAATCACAATCACAAATCCAAGTTTCCCCAGAGCTGTGTCGACTTGGATCTTGATAGAGAAATGGACATTACATTATCACGCCAGCACAGGGGCGTCCCTTCAGCCAACACTTGGCATACTGACAGAACCACTTGGGATTAACCCCTGAAAGACGGATTTAGCGGCAAAAAGATGCTTGCATTTCCACCTGTGGCTCGCCCATGTGTGGATGCATGTGCGCTCGGCCAGATGGCCTAATTACAGTGGCTGGCGAGTTAAGTGGCGTGTTGTGCCGGCACCCATCCCCCCCCCCCCCCCCCCCCCCCCCCCCCCCCCCCCCCCCCCCCCCAGCCCTCCATCCCCATTCTAATCCCTGCGGCGACGGTTCAATCAGCATCAAGGAAGGCGGCTATGTTGCCGGGTGCCTGGTCCTAACAAGGCCAGTGGGTAATCATCAGGGCTCAGGGTAGACCCAGGATCACCTGCTACAGATGCTCCAAATACATATTTTCACACGTGTCCTTCCCAAGGTCGATCAACCTTTCTAGGAACTGGACATCGTCCCGTCTCCATCACACACACACACGCCTGTAAAGAACACCAAACTTTCCACCTAGCTTGGATGCATGCTGAATGAGGCAACATGTTACTTGTAATAATCTCATCCTACAACCCCCAGCAAAATCGGCACAAACTAACCCCCGGCCCTCCGAGGACACATCGGGCCCTGGGATTGGCTACCGCTCTCCCCGAGGCGAGGGCCGTCTCCGAGGGCCCCTGTAATGCCGGCTGCTCTGACGATGATCCTCAGAATGCGTCAGCAGCCCGGAGGTTGGAGGAGTAAACAAGCCGGGTTCCCTCGGGGGGTTGGGGAGGGGAAAGAGAGCACTCGAGCTGCCAACAGTGCTAATGTTGCAGCGTAAGATCCGCCAGTATCAGTGACATGCGCACGTCACGGATCGCCCGTGCCACAAGTCCAGCGACGAGAGGGACAGCGGGCCCGTTTACAGATGCTGACGCCCCCTTATGAACCGAGCACACTGTAGGCCCGATTTAACCAGGAACATGAATTCAAATGTTTTAGAAATAATGACTGGTGTAAGGCTTATGAATCCGACTAATAAAGTGACATTGACTAACATGTAAAAACAGCTGGACGGTACTGGTTAACCTTGATTTACAATAAACTCCCAGCAGAAACAAACACAAGCTGGGACGCTGATTCGTGGCCAACTGGTGCCCTCTGCTGGGGACCGTCGACGGTGCGTTACGGACTGTTTAATGGGCCACGTTAAGCAGAGGATTGAACCTGACCTGTGTCATCTTGTCCACAGAGACGGGTATGCCGTCAATGGTGAGGGGCGGCAACTCCGAGGCCAGGTCTCCACCGGGGGGGGCGTGTTCAGCCAGAGCGTTCTCCAGATCCTCCAACATCATGCCCTTGTACTTCCTCACCTGGAGGACCGAAAAACACGTGGCACGGCCTTAGTTCAGTGGTGCGTCTATGTGACTTCCTTCGGAAGGATCCCTTATCCAGTGGGGTGACGTCCACTTATCCTGTGGAACGAAAAGGCTGACACTTCCACTCACCACATTCTCCAGAGGAGCAGCCCCAAACACCTTGAACACAGGGTTGGGTTTGGAAGGAGAGATGCACAGCACTATGGCCTGTTGGCCCACTCGGGTGGTGTACTCATCCAAGGTGGCTCGCAGCTTCCTGTAAGCACGCACCGTCATTTATCTCTTGGTTCACAATAAATGGACAACACAAACTCGGTGCAGAGTGATGTTGGGGTGCTGTAAAGTACATTCAAAGAGCACCGTTGACCTACTGGTGTCTTACGCTCACCTTAGCAGACGAGTCTGCTGCCTCTTGCGGATGGAGGGGTTGGATTCAAAGATATGAGGCCTCTTCCTTTTCTTACCTGTTGCCACGGCAGCAGCAGCTGCCATGCCGACTGGCCCTGAGAGAGGAAGAGCGTTTTTTTCATTGTTAGTAAATATAGAGGCTGGTAATCAGAAGGAAGGATATTCTATTGCGCTTTGAATCCTGTTTTTTCCCTCCCGATAAGAGCTTTCAATAATATTGTTTGTGCAGCTAGCACAAATCATTCTTCTGCGTGGGTTTTAAAGTTGGTTTTAATTGTTTTCTTCTCTTTAAAAGAATAAAAGTGGAGCAATAAAAATGGAGCAAAAATAAATAAAGAGAAAAGTCAGTAGCATGATGGGACGGAAGACATCAGAGTAGGGCGGTCTCCACTAAACAGTCCACTGGCACCGCCTGCTGTTCGGTCAAAAGCATTACACCAAACTCGGGAGGTTTTACTGCTTTAGCAGAATTTGGAGATGCAAGATACAATCCTCTGCTTTGTCTAACAGACATTGGTTCGGATGCCCCAAATGCTCGGTTTGTCACTACTGTGTCACGTCCGGTTGTACCTGCGGCCGCCAGGTGAGCGGTGATCTCATCCGTGCCCGCGGAGTTGAGGATGTCCGTGTCGTCATAAGGGTCATCATCTGGCGAAGACGTCGAGTCTTCCTCGGCACTCATCATGGATGCTTCGGTATAGGTGGCCACGTGTACCTATACACAGTAATGATCCAAGTAGAATGGGTTTAAATCGCCCTGCTCCAGTGTAATCTAACCAGCTGGAAAAATATTCAGATATCTTGTTAACATGGGAAGGAGAGGGTCTGTCTCTTCATCATTCTTGATTGCTCCTGGTTAACTATTCTGCTTGTCAGTGTACCTGATGAACTTGCTGGCTGACAGCGCTGGCCTCTATGGTGGTCATGTGTTCTGTCTGGTGAATCACGTGCTCATCCATGATTAGCCACCTGGTTTGCACGGCTGGATCCACGGTAGAAAGACTGAGGAGAGAAAAAGAAAACAAAGACGATGAGATTTTTTATTTTTTTCTCATCTTTTCGTTGATGACACAGAACTCGCATGGGGAGTCATACACTTTGCAGCTCGGCTGAGACGTCTCTTCGGTATCGCGTGACGCTTTTGGAGACAGTGTCTCTAAAGTGCAGGACCGGGATCATGGTGCCCATTTCAAGAAAACAGTGGGGGGACCAGGATGTGTGCACTGATTATCGAGGTATCACAGTGCTTTGCCTCACCGGTAGAGCCAATAGGTGGAGGGAAAATGATTAAAGATGACCTCGAAACCTCCCACTATCTGTACTGGAAGATGTGGTTATGATTATATGATTGGAATGAAATATAAATTTATTTGCACTTATATTTCTGTAACCATGTGCACAACAAAAACAATTCATGGAGTTACGCCCATTTGACTTGAGCAATTCATTTACAAAGCTGCAATGCACGTGTGTAATATATCATTCCTTAAATATACATGCAATTGGTTTAAAAAACAGCATTTAGCACATATTAGACATTCACACACACACACAGAATAGTTCATCAGCACTCATTAGATTGATCTCATTCAAACAGGAGTTTCTTAGTGTGTGTTAGTAGTAGGCCAGTCTAAATGCAATAAGTTTGTCTTTTTCATTCCTTGGTGAGTTAAGTGTGGTATTATAGTCTGACAGAGGGTTGAAAATCGCTTCAAGTAATATAGTTAACTATTATGTATGACTGTCTACAATGTGTTAACTGCCACTTTTTTAAACCAATTGCATGTAAAACCTACATGGCGTGACACATTGGAAACGTAATATGTAATGCATAATTATAAGATGCTTTTGTTCACTTAGTTATCCAGGATTCTATTAACACGTGATCACTGTATGACGTGCATTATGAGGGCAGATGTGTTGGGATAACTTGTTCAACTGCTCCATGGCGGGCAGCTGACATGTGGATCATTCATTTCAAACAGAACCTCTGCGAACTCCATGGAGTCAAATAGTGTCACTAACAGCAACCGGACTTGTTTACATGGAATATCCCCTGTAACAACTGCACCGAATGTGGCGACTGTGGTCAATGGGATGATGCGCGACTCGACAATAACATGGTCGTTTAATGAAATCCACGGCGTTCCAACACGCCAGTTCCCCGTCGCCCAGCATGTGCATATTATAGCCGGTGTACATTTATTACATAGGCAACATTGCTGCTCGTGCAGCGCAGTAATGTTAGCAAGCGCGCCGGTTGGGCTGACAACGAATTAGCAAACACTGCTAAGCTAGCTTCGTCTTACATTCGGCTAGTGCGCTAGCTAGCTAACCGTCCGGCGGCGTAGCTTCGGTCACCTGAATGGACATTAGCTACGGTACGTGAGCGGCAACGACTTCCCGGTGTTCGGGCGTCGCACAAACGTGAATTCGCTGCGCGGAGCCCCTCGGCAGCACGACAGCTAGCACGAAACCCGCGCAATACGAAACAAAAACAGAGCGGCCACGACAGGCCCGGGCGGCCTGCACTCCATTCGCAGCTATTCTACTCTTCGCGAGCTTGTTGCCGATACGCGCCTAGAACACGATTCCGCGCGACAGCGAGAAAAAAAAAAAAAAAAGAGCCACAAATGTATCAAAAATCGCGTTCCCGGTCAACATCACAACAATCGTCATCTTTCAACCCCCCCACAACGCTGCCGGGTTCGATGGTGCGGCTGCGCCGGGGCTGAAATAGATGGAGATTGCGCGGTAGGGCACTAACCTCAGAGCGGCTGCGCTACTTCGGGCCTGCGCCGTGCAGTGGGGATGGAACAGAGCTCTAATGGTGGACGGAGGGGGAGCGCAGCGGAAAACACAGCGAGCGGATCGCACACAACGCTGAGCGGTGCTAGTGGTGCATTCAGGTGCTCGTCCCGAGCTTCTCTCTCGTACGGTCACGATACATGCACGCACGCACACACACACACACGCAGACGCACACGCACGCACGCACACACACGTACATACACTTGTGCGTGCATTTTGAAGACCACTTTTGGTCAAAAGACTGCAGCAAAACATGCGCATCGGTTGTTTATTGTTTTGGTTTTACCAGGAAGACACATTGTGCCGATTGTTGTACAAGTTGATTAAACTGAATAGTCAGAATGCATGCATTAGAACTATGAATGGTGTTTTAATGACACAATTATTCTACCCATACAGAAGTTGCACATATTAAGAAAGGAAAAACAATCGTCCTGAAGGTTTTCGCAGTTGCTTTGAAAACAATGTAAAATGTACGTAATTTTATATATATATATATACACAAAAATTAAAATATAATCTCCGAAATGTTAACCTCTTTTTGTGTATTAGCCTTCATTCAATGCATAATGACGTTGTTAACCTTTTTACGTAATGCATTGACACATTGAAATGGCGATCATACGCTTCCCGCTCCTATCAGAGGGATTAATCCTTTATATTGAATCAAATTCATAATTAATACAAAATTAATTCAGTTATATTTCCGATAGTTATTGAACGCCACATGATATATATGAAACCACGCCCCTTTCTAATGACACACTGAACTCAACTGAGGCATTTCCCAGACCGCCATTGCCGTCCACTCACCTACTCGTCGGCCTACAATCACAAAACAAAAACAGTTGACGTTATTTTATATGGCGTTAGTGTTAATGAAGAGTAATGTCTCGACGTGGGATACGTCACTGCCAACAAAGAGCAAATAACGACGGATCAAAACAAACTTTTCAATTACTCCAATTAGCAGCACCTGTGTCACTCGGGCATAATGGGTCACTTTCTACGCTGACGCTGTTGATTTCTCCAAGAGGTTTGTATAATTTCGGTCCCTAAACATTATTTAAACAATAGATGAACTAGGACACACGTATTAAAGGGATGATATCTGTAAAATAATGTCTACTATGTCTCTAGGACGTTTCCAGTGACAAAGCATGGTGTACTCCGATGTGTCTTATCAAATTGTAAACTTAAATCCTACCATCTTGCAGGTTATAATATTAGGTATTTGTTTAAACTCTTTTAGAGAAACTTATTGAAAGCTTCAGTTTGTGCTGCTTTATAAAGATGGCTTTGTAGTACACACCCTACCCTTCATTGATATGAATGGGTTTTGACAACAATACAAACACGTCAGTGTGTATAATATATATATTGTGTGTGTGTGTGTGTGTGTGTGTGTCAGTATAACGCAGTACAATTGCACAACACTTCAGCCTCCAAATAAATCATGAAGTTGAATCACATCTCATCTCTCAAATTGTTGAAACAAGAATGGCACATTAAGGTTTTATTGTAGGACGTTTGTATGAGACTGAATTAGTTTTAGCTACACGCTCCTAATAAACTGGTCACTCAGTGTCAATAATATTTTAGGTCTATCGAACAAAAAATCACAGGAAAGTATTTCTAATTAGGCCTAATTTTCATGTTCTCTTACAGGTTGGCACACTGGATAGCCAACATGTGGAAGTGATGGTAAAAGACATTTGGAAGGTAAAAGTCCCTCAAACTCCTTGACGATTAACTGCAACTCTATACTGTACAATGGCGTGTACATGAAGGACCAAACTGATTTTTCTATGCGCCAATGACACCGCACACACCTGCATCCACAACCTGAGTCCCGTCTCAAGGGGGCAGCATTGCATTATGAACTCGGCCTTTCCCCCCCGTCTGCGATGCGAGTTTGGAGCGAGGCATCGTTGACGCAGCTCTCCGCAGGTCCCCTGGCAGGCGTTCAAGATGATGGATGTTTAACATTAGCGTGCGGTGACAGCAGTTTATGTTTGTGCATCACTAAATGTCAGCCAGCATCGGAATAAAAAACTCTGGCAGGAGGGATGCGGAGTGTTACTTTCCGTTTACAGCGGCCAAACTGTGTAACTGACCTTCACGCCACATTGTTCCTCTGCAAGCTGTTTTTGTCGGGCAGGTGATGGTGTGACGTAGGTGCAGTGAAACGCCAGAGTGTGTCAATGAACCAATGTCCTATTATTTGGTCCTGTTCTGCTTTGTCCGCCGTGGGCTGTGTTTGGGTATAGATAAGGCCCACAGCCTGCGGAACCCGGAATCAATAGTGGATGTTACTGGTGAGACGGAAGTGAGGATAATTGAAGTTAATTGTGTGGACCGTCACAAGACTGTGAGCGAGGACAAGAGTATTGGTGGACGAAGAGAAGACAAATGAGGTGGAGTGGAAGGGGAAAGGGAAGGATTTGGTAGCCTGACAATGCCTAATATACGGTGAATAACATTTCCACCGTTCCTCTCTGGAGGTTTAGCTGCAACGAGACATTATTTTAGGTAGAAATCCAAGATGTTTCAACTGGTTGCCAACTGTCAGATAAATTAGCAGTGAGTTTTGAAGATTAAGGCATATCTTTCCCTATTCCTGTCCCGTGAGTGTAATACGGAATGGACCAGATTGGATGGTAAAGATGAGCATGTTGAGTGCAGTTTACAGATGTTTCATTACCTGCGTTTCTTTTAATCTAATTTTTTTTTTTTGGAGCGGCTGGCATTTGAGTGCACAATTCCGGTCTGTATGAAGTCACTTGTTTTCCCAATCTCTCATTCGTCCAATACAACTTAAATGTTCTCTTATCCCCTTCATTCACTTTTAAACGTTTTCTGCGGGATATCAAATATAGTAGCTGTTGTATCTTTGCATGTGGTCTTCTCTGAGCACCGCTGTGTTACTGTCCGGCAGGCGGCCCAAGAGTTACACTGAAGCAGTTGTTGGATACCAGTCTTGCTTAAGGGCACCTCAACAGTGGTAGCTATGGGAGGGAGCACATGGTTTAATGCATTCATGTTTTTGTCCAAATTATTTCAGCCGCACAAGATGGAAACAGGCAAATGTTTAAATCAACCACTCTAGAAGTCAGCATAAAGTCCGAGAATAGTAACATTTAACGGCAACTGGCATGTTCCTTTGGCTATGGGTACCTTTCTCAGTTCACCTCTGTGAGAAAACTCACGCTTTTTTTTGTATAAAGTAATTTACCCCCCCTGTTTGTGTCCGTTTCTTATGACTGTGTATAGCATTGCATATTCTGCATGAACAGCAGGGGGCACTGCAGTACCATGCAACAAACCAAAACTGAAGCGCTGAAGAAAGTTTATAGCTGCTCTGCAGAGTCTTGCCCACTGAATGCTGTGACTCAGTCATTCATATTTCACTCTTTCTTTGACCCAACTAAAGGGCGGAGGGCAACTCTGCAAAATCTTACGTACATATGCTAACTATGCTAAGTAATCAATACTGGATTTTTATTGCTCACTCCAAAGTTTGAAAGAAAATTATCACTCAAATAACAAACTTTCTTGATGGCAGTGTCATAAAAAATACATGTCATACTTTATAGTCATGAAAGTGTTTAACCACCTCAAGCAGGCTACTCTCATTTAACTGTTTATGTGATTTATTGTCATTTTGTGAACGAGAGCAGTGAGCAGGATTGACAAACAAAATGTGAGAAATGTTGATCGGTGTAATTGCATTAATACGACATCAGTCACCTGCCAGCCAAGTGTTTCCAGGAGATCACACAACTTCGCAGCACTGCTGTCGTTGGCTCGCTCAGAAGTGGCCGTTCTAGCGACGATGTTAGCGAGATTAGATTGGACGTTGTGTTACTTCTCTGTAACTTTACTCTCAGCTGGAAGGGAATGAGAATAGAGGGAGAACAACGGCGTGTTGTCGCATAGAGAGTATGCAGGTAAAGAGCTGGAAAAATGAGCTGTCCCTCTACCAAGCGTCTGTCTCTTTGCGCCTTCACGGTGGGTTTCCATACGTAATGGGAAATGCAGTGCAGGTAATGAACCTGTTACCTAGACTCATTATTACAAAATTCACCAGTAGCACAATGTCTTGTGGAAAGGAGAATAGAAGATGAAGTGCACAAAGGACAATTGAGAATTCTGCAGGGTAAAATATTATTGTCATGAATCTGCATTCTTTGATGGGGGAATATATTTTGCAGGTGTACTTTGTTGTCTCTTCACACGCACTGATTGTTGTGACTGAGTTAATTGGGCCCTTGTCGGCTTGCGTTGTGCCATGAAGGCTTGTTTAACACCTGGCAAACTCTGAATACAGCCTCGTAAAGCCAGGCTGCCGTAAATCTTGCAAGCTCAGTTTTCTTTACTGCTAAATTTAATATCATGAGCTGAGCAGAATTTGTGAGCTAGTGTGTTGCTAGGGCATGGCTACTAAGACGCCTTGTAAAAGTAGCTACTAGCTTCTCACAATCCAACTGCAAGGACTGAAAAATAATGTGTGAGAAGATGTACTTCTTCGATATCTTTGCTCTTTCATTTCTGCCCTTCTGAGTTTAATGTACGCTTGCGGGAGTGACGCGGTCAGAATATGGTGCTTTATAATAATACTGATAGTTCTGGTGGTTGAGTCCTTTCCAGCCAGACGCTCTTGTGTTTAGGCGAGAAAAGGGAGCTCTGGAACAAGCTGCTGAAACCGCTCCACTTCGGTGTCTTCGTCCACATTGCAGGAAGTTATTGTCTCTCGCTCTACTTGCGTTGCCTGGCACTGCATCTGCATAATCACAAGAGTCTCCTGAGCTTCCGCACTGCGTTTCTAACCCAACCGATGATATTGTCACGCGCTGCAGGAGTCTGGTAAGCCTTGTTGAAATTCCATTTGTGCAATAAATACCCAGCATGAAATGCTATTAGTTACAAACTGTGCACTAACACCATGACCTTAATTCTCGCCGAGCTGTAACGTAAAACATGGTAATAGATTCACCTGTTTTAACACATGGTTAGCTGCTTGGTGGAAATGCATATTTTGATACCAATGAGTCACTCTGTCATACTTAATTGCCAAATGTTTTTAGGATAGAGCGGTGCCATAAAGCATCTATCCGCAATCATGTAAGTGGTCCTCTGTAAAGTCAACCTTATAATATAATTCGCAACCAAGCACTTTACTCCAGTCAACATGTTGTCATCAAAGACACTATTCTTGTGTTTACGGTTTCTCCCAAACTGATGGCGTCCTCTCAGCGGAGATTCTCTTGTGTACGTGCTTGTGTGTGTATGTGCTTGTGCTGTTCTCTAAAACCCCCATTGATTCTATGGTTGCTTCACAACGGTCGCTTTGCTTTGCTTATTCTCTCCGTCCGTAACGTCTCCAAAGGGGGGAGAATGGGAAAGGTGGGTTCTGTGATTGAAGAGCAACGGAGAGTGTGAGAGAGGTCTCCAAGTCCCTTCTGAAAACTATCTATGGTGTAGGTTAAAATTTAACGTATTCACCAAATACTGCCTCTAAAACCTCCTTGATGTACCAAGCACCCAAGAATCAATACACTGATACCACCACAAAGAAATTTATGAAAAGAAATCCAATGATACATACAGCATGCAAAAAAAGTCTACAGTTTTGATTTATTAAAATGCTAATATTGTCCACTTGGAGCATTTGATTTAAATATATAGTTGCAGAGCCACCTGGGTGACAAGTGGTCTGACGCACATGCCGCATTAAACATTATCAGCAGCTCCCTTCTTGCACACAAACCTCTTGCATGCACACACCGGTGTTGCACTCCCAGCAGAGGGCGCATGTCGGAAAGGTGAAACACTGCTCGTGGTCCGGGTGGGAATCTACCCAACGGCTTCGGTCGCCCCACTCGCGCTCAACTTCTTTGTGTCTTTGTTACAGGAAAGAATCTTTTAAACCAAATGAAGCCGTATTGGGCTTTGAATGTGGGCTACGCTCACAGAATGCGCCGCTTTTACAAGTCTATTTATTTCATAGTTGATGCAAACATGGAACCCTGCCGAGCAATCCACACCTCTGAATTACTCGAGCCCTCTGATATTATGCAGACTTTGAGCGGTCTTCCTCCAGGACCCTTCTTTGGGGTTGTGGGCTCAGTTCAAGGCCATTAAACCTGGCTTAATAAGATGCTGAGCCCCCTCGACACGCACACTCACACGCACGCACACGCTCAGGTCAAGGGAAGTTGTAAGGTCCAGAGTCAGCAAAGTTCGAGTCCAGTCGTGTCAGCAACCTTCAGAGTTGGTTTGCAGAGTGTGTCTGTAGTATATTAATCTTCATCACGACACTCGCTGATGCATGCTGTTTGCCGTTGATGGCAATTAACAGTTGTCTTTGGTCTATTTGTGTACTTTTTTTTTTCTTATTTGAAAACGTGCATATTTTCCTTGAGAGGGAAAGTCCCGGCCCTTCGGATGGCTCACCATGTGACCGTATCAATGAAATACATGTATGGTAGTCAACTGCAAGATACAAATATGTGTGTGTGTGTGTGAGAATGTGTCTCATTAGCTTGTGATGCGTAACAACAACATTTAAAAAAAAAGACTGGTGTGAGAGTGTTAAGCTTTCCGTGTGACATAGATTGTTTTACTGAGTAACAAAAAGGCACATACGGTGTGTATTTCTCAGCCTCTCTTGTTTAACAACGTACTTGATTACAAACTTAAACTTGTACCTGCAGGAGTTTAAATAGCTCCCCGCATTCATAGAGCTACAACGTCCACTTCCATTGTGTGGCGTGATACCTCACCACTTTTTTTACTTTAGATTCGTAGTTTACTGGTCTCACTAAATGTCATTACACTATAAATGTACCTGTCACATGTTTTCTGAAAGCGGTTGATCAAAAAGCAATGCAGATTAGCACCAGAGTTTGTTCTATAGTGACTTACGCTTGTGAGCCTTTGCATTTTTTATGTGGTCTTATTTGCAACTGAATAATTTAGTGCACTGTCAGCAGCAGGGGTGATCCCAAATCTATCTGGTGGGGGGAAGAAGAGCACATTAGGTACATCCAGCTCAGGAAGTTTTGAATAGACCTGAACATGCATATTGCAGCAAAGCATGGCTGCTTTGCTTAGTTGATTATTCAACTAAATATTTTTTTTTTTATGCTCAATCGTTAATTTCTGGGAATCCTTTAAACACATAACTAGTACTTTTTTTCAATTGAATAAAATTGAAAAATCAGATTTTATTTGACAGAATTTAAGTGTAAGATGTAAGTCCTTTCGATGTGGTTCTTTTTCTTTCCAAATTAACTAGTTCCAAAGTTATTTTGGACGTTATTAGGTAAAAAATACGTTCAGCTTTGTCTTGTGTCATTTTATGTCTAAATCTCACAAGATACATGAAGAGGACTTGGAGAGTCGACCTGTTTCAGAGCTAACCCAAAACTAATGTTGGCATTATGTATTTTTAAGTTAAAGAGTGTAAGCTGGTTGATGTTCTTTCTCTCAGCATACAGACAGGACAGTATTCATTTGTTTCATTGTATTGGAGCTTTATGTAAATATGTATATTGCTGGTGTCTGGAGAGTTCACCGATGGGGCTGAATAGAGGGCAATTTAACAGCCAGCAAGGAATGCCTTGTAACATATGTCAGTTTGTCACAGACACACACACACACACACACACAAGAGTGGACATCATCATCATCAGCATGCAAGATGCGAGCGAGTAGACCCATCTGTGCCAGGGGTGGACCCGGGCATCCGGGGGCTCCGTCTCTTTCATTTGCCACGGCTGGGTGCCGAGTACCAACGCACGGCCTGTGAATGGCCTGTTATTAATGAGGCCTCATCGGGCGCAGGCAGGCACCTTGAGCCGCAGCTTAGTGACGTGCCCTCAGCCATCGTGAATAACAAAAGGTAGCATGGGATCATTAGGCCCCCGGACGCCAGAGGGGTCCGTCGCTTTAATCACGTTTTCTTAATGAATGCAGCTGCTGTGAATCACTGCTTATTCATAATGTCTCCTTAAATGCAGTTGTAATGTGGTAATAATGTTGCTACTGCACTGCCAGAGGTAGTGTGTGTCTGTGTGTGTGTCATTTGGGAAATTGAGACGTGTCAGTTTTTCTTACTCGTGGACAGTGGCCCCTGTGTTGGTTGGATACTGTGACAATGTTATGACAAGGCCTAAGGTCATGTTAGATTGATCATCCCTGTGGGATTTCCTCATTCAGCCCTCGTGAGTATGAGTTTTCCTTTCTTGTTCCAGAGAAACAATGTCTAAGAGAAGGCGAGTGTGTGTTTTAAAATAATCACATACTAAGTAATTGCACATCACTAACACAATCAATGTTTTGATTCTGTGTTGGTTTTTTGAAAAATAAGTAAGTGACACTCCACCTAATGTCAAATGATTGTCATGTGCTGAGTTGGTTGGCTTTCATGTAAACTCCCTATGGCCCGTGTGATCTGGTACCACATAAGTGACCTTTTCCCGTTTGTCTTCCTCGGAGGGGACCGTGCCAGTCCCGAGCTTTCCCCCCAGCGGTTGGGCTTACTAAAGCACCACTGGAGAGCAGCATGTCACTCTGTCATCTTTGATGTTCTCACTATGTCTTCGGTCTAGCCAAAGGGACAGCGGGCGTCTCTACATGCCTGGAATAATCTATATTAAAATGGCTAATCTTGCTATTAGGCCAGCTCAGTTGGGTAAGTTGCACTTCAGCACATCTGCCTCAAAGACATTCCTTTTCTTTATCATTGGAGCCAAATGGTGCCAAAGGGATTTGGAGCGATTGTTTGCTGCCCTTGAAAAATGTTCGTTACTCGTCAGAGTAAAGTGTTGATCACTGTCTCCTTTTGAGGTCATTGTAAATCTGCTTTCTGTCTGTGCAAAGGCATCCGTCCTCTTACTACTGCAACTTTGATGCAATCCCCTGAAGGTTGCGATAGGTCTTGGATAAATCTGAATTATGTTGCATTCAAGTGCATCTGGACTCTGTAAAGGAAAGACATCACAGGCCCCTGCCCCATATCCCACCGTTTGTAAACCTCAGGTCTGTGATGCAGACACAGAAGGGCCTCTGTAAAGACTTCTGCTGCATTTTTCTTTCCTTCTCTCTATTTGCATATGCACCCGATGAATCATTGCAGTCAAATTTAATGAAGGGGGGAAAACTCCCCACAAAAAAAAGACAATTTTGATGGCAGACATGCCTTTATGAACAGCTTTAATAGGGTATTTTACTAGGGGGACCCATTGAAGTGGAGCGCATTAAGAAACAGCTTAAAGTGGCCCATAAAGTGCTTGGATCGTCCAATGCTCAGTGTCATCATCGTCATCATCAGCTCAGACACAAAAAGCATTGCATTTTGAGAATGTTATGCCCTCCCTGCGCCATACCCAATAATTTTTTTTTTTCTGAGGCAAGTCTTGATGGTGATTTTAGTGTCTTCAGAGATATAAATGTTTTTTTTTCTCTGCGTTAAAGTCCTCGGGAAACTATCTGACTGTCAGACAGGCTGGATGCATTATGTGTATGCAAGACTAATTTCTGACATTTTTTCAAATATATATTCGTAAAAACTGAGCCTTTGTTTCAAAATAAAATATAGCTTAAAGCCTTTGAAACTGTTGGACTGTTAACAGTTGCTAGATATTTGACCTGAAGGAAGCTTGAATGCCACGCAAACATCTTGCCTCTTTCAATCCTGACTCACTTTATCGCTCAGTGATGGAAAGGCAGCAATGAGGGTCCACTGAGACCAATAAAGTATCTTGATACCGTGGACAGTGACCATGAAGTAAGTCTTCATTCCTCCAATTGTGAAAAGCAGTCCTCAGAGAGGGCTAAAACGATGGTTGGATATATTGTATATTTTAATATTAGCTCCATACTCACACTTTTACCCATTCTCTAACAAGACGGCATTGGTGAATACACAAAATCTGGCTGTGGGTCAGTGAGTCACGGCACACAACCTAGATTCTTTTAGTGAATCAAAGCGACCTTTAAAAATCAATGAGTAAGGAGGTGAAATCGAATAGCAATTCAATGTGATTATCAGGATTTAGGACGCATGATAATTAATATAAAGCCTGGCTCACAGAACCAAGGTTTGTTTAAGCCTGCTATAAAATAGACCCACTTAATGTAAAAAGAAGCAATCTCTTATTACTCTTATTATTCTTCATGTTAATTGGAGATGGGTGTTATGTGATCAATGCTTTAACTGGTAAGTGATGCCAGACCCGTATCTAATATAAAAGTGAATTGTGTGTATGCACTAAATTATTATTTTGTAACAACAACAAAGACTAAGCCATGGCCGGCATCATTAATTGTGTGCCTCAGGAATGAGCAGAGTGTTCGGATCTGAACAAATGAGACCATTTGAGTTGAAGCAGTTTGACATTTTGTGCTATCCACCCGTAGGGTTATTAGGAAGGTGAAGATCTGGTTTGGTTTTCTGCAAGGAATTGCCATTTTGATACCAAAATCACTTTCCCTGTAAAAGCGATGTATAATTTTAAGCATAATCCTGTCCTTCTGTGCACTATTTGCTGTTTTCGAAAATCGACTTTCAGATGATGAAGATATTTCATGCACAAATTGTTACAGCACACATGACATTTCAGCTGGACGTAATCAATCATTGTACAAATGTAGCTATATTCACGAAGAGTGAGCTGTGGAGTTTAAGAAGTAAACCTTACAATGTCCCTCAACTCATTTGAGGGATCGTTTGCATTTTATAGGGCCTAATGATGCCACGCAGTACGATGTGCTTCACCAGGGATGCGCAGAGTAAAAGTTAAAGGTGCTCTCCGGGATGAGACGGGGCGACTTGCTCTCTCCTTTCCTCTTTTGTACTGACTGGATCAGGAACCAAATCACCAAAAAACAAACCGGTGCACGTGGAGCTTAACAGCTTGAAGGACCTCAACTTGGCGGATGTCTTTTCACTTCTACCCACCAACAGATGAGTCCCAGCTGCTGGAACATCTGCAGCTGAGCTTTAACTCAAAATAAAAACCTCAAACCACAGGAGAAAAGCGAGAATCAGAAGAAAATCCACTTACGTAGGAAGTGTTCCAACTGGATGGCGGACATAGGAAGATATACGAGAGTTGGGGAAGCAAGAGCGGTATGTAACGTCTTAAACGGGCGATACGGAAATTGAAAAATGGTTCACTCAGGGCAGAACCTGACATCGTCAACTTTGACACTAAGCCATAGTATGCGGTATGGATCAGAAACGCCAAACAAGAGAATAGGAGCACAGCTGAGAAGGTGAAGATGGATCGGACCTTCACTTGGACGAAGCCAAACGGCAACAACTAAGCAGAACAGAGCAAAGGTTTTAGGAAAATGGACTGATCCATCTGAAACTTTCCATCGCTTTCCAGAAAAAGTCTAAGTATTAAACGCAGCATGCGCGACAGATATGATGAGTTGACCGAGGCAATTGTATATTATTCAATCTTTTTTGTCTAAAAATAGACCGAACCATCTGCTCGGCCCTTGGAATGGATCTACGCGTTCAGTGTTTTGTATCATCAACCAGGAGAAAGTCATTTGCTCATTTTTGAATTTAACTGTTGTTAACTGGTTACTGAGTGAAAACCCTGACCTTTGTTTAAGCCCAAGTGTTGGTACAGTACCTGCATGGTGTACATGTCTGAGTGCGAAGGAGCAAGAAATGGAATGAGACGTGCGAAAATGAATGACGCCGTGGTAAAGAAGGGGCTGAGATGAGAAGGGACGGAGGGAGAGGGCAACTTTTCACTTGGTCCCCTTCCAGCCTGCATATCTACTGTCTGTTGAGCGTTTTCAAAGGCAATTTATTTTTAGATATTTCAAAAACTCATTTGAAGGCGATTTTCGCTCTATGGCTGCAGCCCTCGCCTTGAGCCCCCTCCTCCTGCACCAGTTTTACCCCCCCTCCCCACACCTCCTGTCGCAGCGCCCAATTCTTTGGCAGTCAGCACAGTTTTGATTCAATTCCGAGGGCCATCTTTAATCCCCTGCAGGACAGAGAGGCCCGCACCCCTCCCCCCCACCCGCCACCTCTCCATCGCACTCTATGTCTTCCTGTCCTCTTCTCGCTCTGGACCCTACCTTTCTTCTTTCCTCTCCACTATCGGCAACTACCAATCTTTTAGACTTTAAACTTAAAAGGCACTAAAATAGTAAAAAGCGACTAAATGCATTGATGTTTGATAATTTTGTTGGTTCTTGGTGACATTCCATTGAACACTGCAGAACACAGTCATGATCCCCTCGATGCGTCATGGTCATTGAAATGCATTTTAAAGTAGGCCTACTGTTACGCTTTTTTTGGGGGAGGGGGGGGGAAGCAATGTTTTTGTTTGATTTCTTTAGTTAAAAATGTACATATGTTAAGTGCACTTCATGAAGTCTGCAATATTGGATGAGTTGTGTTGATGTTTGAACTGAAAATAATGCATCTCTTGGGAATGAAATGCTGTTTCACAGAGTTTTAGATGAGCTCAAGCTTGTGCGATGGCAAGCTCTTTCATTTTTCGGTCATAATTTTCCGTAGCAAACCTCTTACTTCCATTGAGCTGGGGAACCCTTGACAAATTATTATGACAGTAAAACATTGTCATAATAATAATAAACCATTCCTCAAACCACATCCGTGTGGACATCTTCCTTCTGGCATGGTTGGTACCCTTTCGAGTTTACAGTACTTGAAACATAAATGTAAGTGTTCTGAACTGACACAGGAGTTTAGAAAGCGCATATCTGCTACTGAAAAGTTACACTGGCATTGTGGAAATATCTTCCCTGGACATTGGCCCTCACAGGCTGATTGGAACTTACCCCAGGAGTGTCCAGCAGTCCGGGTAAAGCAGTTTGGCGGTCGGTTGACTCTGTAAGCTCTGGTCAGAGATAAGCACCTGGCTGGAGAGCTTTTCCATTTCCTCCCAAAGCACCCAATCAAGTAGTGGCTGCAACTCGGCACTAAAGAGACCTAAATACTCCTCACTCCTCCTGTCTCCCTCTTCCCTGGGAAAGCCTTTGCCACCCTTGCCTTGTCTCCGTCGTTTTGAGTTCTTTGAATGTCATTTTAAACTTGGAATGTCTCTCGCGCTTCATTTGGCCTCATCCCTTCTTTTTTTTTTTTAAAGGTCCCGTACACTGTCAAATATTTATCAAACACTCAATTTTCCAGGACCCTGTCAGAAATTATGAAGTTCATGAAAAGACGGACAAATTTAATCCCACTTGTGGAGATTGTGGATATCTGCCCAGCTTTGGCTGACTGTGTAAATGGTAGCGAGGGGTTGTGACACCGCTGTGTGTGTTAATTGCAATGATCAAGGGGCCACGGCGCCGCTAATCCCTCGCCCCCTGATTCAGGAAGAAAATGAATGCCTTTTGCATTTTACATTCATGCTCGTATCTGTTCCTGCACAATGGTGGTTAAAAAATGTTCTCCGAAAAATGATATTCTTTGAGTTTCATAAATGGGGTGACACGTTTGTCACATGCACAAGCTCAACACTAATCGCTGTGAGTGTAACTAATTGAGATTGCAGAAATTTAATATCAATCAGATGCGTTAATGGCACAAGGTGAAATACCATATCATTGTTTTAGGATGCGTTTAGCCAATACAGGTACAGTGACTTCACTACATATATGATGCATGGGAGGAATTCCTCGGCTGTGTAGAACCCCACATATTATGTCAGAGTCAAGAGTTATATATTTTTGTGAGACTTACTTTTTATGTGTAGCCGTTGGCAGATTAAGTATTGTCCCAAATTGAGTGAGGTGTAAAAAATCATATTCATCCAATGAAAGGCAAGGAATCTGCTTTCCAAAATGAATGAAATCCCGTGGTATTTACTATGTTGCTAAAGTCTAAAGCTCTTGGTAATTATTTTAATTTAAGACATGCAGTATTTGTACCCGCTTTGCATGTTACCATCCTTCCCTGACTTTTATTTTTTGTCCCTTTTCGTCCTGTTTTTTTTTTTCAAGGCAGGTGATGTCTTTGAAAGTGCTGAATCAGCAGTGCCAATGACAGGCTGGCAGGATACTTTGTCTTGCTTGTGACCTTTGCTGCTCCTGTGATGTCCATAACAAATTGCCCCAAGGTATCATCATGATCATGCAGTGGCAGCAGAGGAATAACAATAAGCTCTCCCATGCTGTGTGTGTGTGTGTGTGTGTGTGTGTGTGTGTGTGTGTGTGTGGTGGTGTTATTGCAGACACTTAATTACCATGGCTTTCTTTTCTGGAAAATTAACATGGTCCTACATAGTTCAATTCATCCCATTGAGACCGACTAAATTGATTTAAAACACGTTCTGTATGTGTAAATAGTGCTGTGTCAAATACCAATTGTTGTTTACTGTAACGCTTACTACAGCTTACATTGTCTTGTTTTTCTTTACCCGAAGACTACATTTTAAATTGCAGGTGTGTGCACATTCATAATTGCCTTGACAGTTTTTATTCCCTCTGTACAGTACTCTGTGGCTTGGTTATTTACGTTTTTAACCATGTGATTCAATGAGTGCAAATGGCCAATTGGTCAAGCGGTAAGTGGCTGTGTCAACACCGAGTGCTGCTGGGGTTGTAATTCCCTCTCTGCTCAATACACAAGTACGACCCTTGATCAACAAGCTGGTCCTGGCAATTTGCTGCGGAAGCAGTATTTGTGTGTGTGTGTGTGTGTGTGTGTGTGTGTGTGTGTGTGTGTGTGTGTGTGTGTGTGTGTGTGTGTGTGTGCGCGCGCACATTAGTAGCTCAAACACCCCCAAATCTTATATCCAGGCCTTTATAGACTTTTTCATCCTCCGGGTCACTTGCATGAGGACCCATCCCAATCTTGGCTCTGCATGATAGATGAGTGCTCTGGTTGTTGAGTGAAGCTAGCTTGCACAGCTGACCCCACCCCCTCCAAAACCTGAGTCGCCCCCCCCCCACACGCACGCACGCACGCGATGGTGCTGTCACAGCATTGCATTGGCACACACTATCATAAAGTTCCAAGGGCATCGATTTTACTCTGCTTCATTAATATGTATTGGAAATTATTTCCCACTTTGTGAAGGCAAGTCTTGCTTTCCTGAAGGTTAGAGGCAGAAGGGAGTGTGCGCACGTGAATGTGTTGTTTGAGATGGGCCAAAAACAGAAGATTTTAAGTAATCAATGTGTGGGTGTTAAATTCTTGCTCAGCGGAAAAAGGGAAACAAGTTATGCGGCTTCCTACTCAATAGTATGTTGTACGGGCCGGTTCTCTGTTGTTGCGACCCTCAAAAGTTCGGTAATTACGTTAGCATTCCGTCAGGATTGATATTTCTGATAAACCACAACTTCCCCATAGTGAAACTTGAACTCGGACAAAATAAATGTATTCAAACTGGAATTGGGTTGTAAATTAAAATAATAAATTATGTTGATAGTGAAATCCTGATGTCATACTTTACTTTAATAGCGTGCGTCTATTTGCCCACACCCCATCCAATGACACTGCAAGCTGCTGTTTGAGGAGACCTCCATGTTTTAAGAGTTTAAAGGGGCAATTTTGACCGCTGGGAAGCCAGAGCAAATAAACAAAGGGTTGAAAATGGATTGGATTCAAAGCAATATTAAGGTATCAGTAAATCTGTTTGGTGGTCTGGTTCCTGGTTTATGACCGGTCTGGGTTCAGTTCTCAGTCAGCCAAATACTTGCCGTTTCTTGCAAAGCTCTTATCGAACCGTTTACACCTTTTGTGTCATATTTAACTAGCAAAGACAAGCAGAGCCCAATGCCTTCATCTCATGCACTAAACTTTCAGCAATTGAGAGGGTAACTGATTACAGGGCTGTTCCTCTAAGATGTTGACCTCATGGCTTGCCAGCATTCTTAATTCTTTCTCCGATTAGTGCTATTAAGGGTGTGTGCGCTGGGCATTGTTTCCTAATGAGGCGTAATATTGGGAAAAAGACGGTCCCGCTCGGGAGCCGCTGACGTTCCTTCAGATCCCGTTCTGAAGCTGCTCATTACGACGGGTAACCAGGAATACAATGACAAGACCGCTTAGCATATATGATAACCAGGTACATGGAGACTTGGGTGAAGATTAATGAGACAACCGAAAAGTTGGAAAACGTTTTCTCATTGAAGATTTCATAGGAAAACACATGCACAGGACCTGGCAACTATTACTTTTGAATCTTTGCATTGCCTATTGTTTACCATAAACTCATTGAAGGGCTCTCTTTTTGAAAGGTCAAGTTTACCTTTTTATGTGGCGAATGTTTAAAATATGTTTTCAAGACATTTGTATTCTATTATATAATTATTGTCGCTCCCTGGAGCAGATGAAAACACAGCAACTCGCTCCAGCATTAGTATTACCATTATATACTCTCAGATGTCTAAAATGAATCCACAGATTACACCTCAATTTTTCAAAAGTGCAAAAAAGGTTTTTCTGTTCTTGAATTGAAAATATCATAATGGAAGGTTTTCACTGCAAAAGGCAAAACGACCCCCCCCCCCCGTGAGCATGCATAGAGAAGACTATTTCCCTCCATATCCTTTAGAAATAAGAGATTTAAATGGAGGTGTCAGCACTGGGAAGATGGATAGGTCTCAGTTAATGTGTTTTTTTTCTCACTTGGTATAGAAATTAACCCGGGACCGCAGAGTAATGAACCCTAAAAGGAAAGCGCTGAGCATGTTTATCTTTTTTTTTCCAGGGGCTATGCTACCACAAACCCAAATTCCTTGGCTCGACCCATGACTTATTGAGGGCCGCAAAGCCAATTTCACTCACCTATCCGCCATCTCCTATTTACCTTTTAGGTGTGTGCAGCGAAGAGGGAGAAAAATAGGCCTTTAATGCATACAGGTGAAGATTTGTATGATTTTTGCAGCAGTGCTGTAGTTGTGTGATGGTATGTTGGGACTGTAATTAATATACATCCAGTATGTGCACATGGGAGCTTTGCCTTTTTTATGGCCTTACATAAAATTGACGAGAAAGAATTAAATCATGTGTTGCATTCTTTGCTTAGGGTGCTTCTGAACGTTGCAAGGCTTAAACCCTGAGAAAACATATTAAATGCAAAGAGCGTGGATTAGTGCAGAGTGGTCTTTTCAATGCAACCTTTCTGGCGATGTCATTGTTCGGTTTCACTCCAGTCCTGTAAACTGCGACAGCTACATGATGTATATGTCAAGCTCACTGTACTGTTAGGAGAGAAGACAGCTGATGTAGCCAGCTGTCGTCTATAGATATAGATACTTCACAAAATAAGAATTCTACATAATTCAATTTATCGCTCGAACCGTAGGCGCTATTTGAAATGCATGGATTCTCGGTGGTGATGTCTGGGTTCATACACATACCATGTCTGGATGAAACCCAGAGGCCCTAAGGACGAGCCCTCTGAAGACTGAGGGCCTCTCCTTCTGATCTCTGGAGAAGAAGGGGTCCCGTTATAGTCAACACAACCCCACAAGGCACAGCCTGACTGGGCTTTTGTCCTCAATGTCTTGCCTGGATATGGTCTTCTGCTTCCTTGCCTTTTTTTCTCTCTTAGCTTGACATCTGTGACAATTACTTTGGGCCTTTTTTTCCCCCATTATTCATCAATAGACATTTTGCCAAATAGCGAATGGTTTCCTGTACTTATTCAAATTATTCTCAGTGTATTACTGTTATGTTATCGCAGGTTATTACGGAAATTTAATTTATTTTAACTTTTTTTTAAAATATATTCCTCCAGAGAGGATGGCATGCAAAAGAAACTAGAGTGGCGTTGAACTGAAACCCAACATCTCACGGTCCCTCACTGCCCTCTTTTCCCACCCAGCGCACAATCCCACACCTTTCTTCTGTTTGCGGACACTTCAAATGGATATTGATGTTAATTAGGCCGCGTCTAGCTAACAAGTTAGGTTCTCAGCATTGTCTAACCATCCATTAAAATTGTGTAATGCGCCCAATGAATAATTTTCTTTTAACAAGATAACTATCCGCCTGCCTGTGTTAGCTATTGATAGGTGGGTAATGAATAGCTTCCGCATGTGACCCCAAATAATGCAATGCACCGTATCAAGGGATTGAACTCAAACGGCCTGCTGCGTAGTCATACTGATTGATGTTTGGCTGAAGCGTTTTGCGCCGTTCTATCATAGGTGTGTGTTTGTGTGTGTAAAAAGCCTGCTGTTGTGAGGCGACCAAGTTTTTATTAGATTAATTAAAAAAGCATCTTTCAAAAGTATTTCAGTCCACGCATAGGAAATCAATACAGCACTCTAGATCTGTTCCACCAAAGCTTGGGTTAAAGAAAAAGGTCCATTTATTATTTACCATACCTTCCCAAAGCTTTGGTATTTTCACAGTATATTTTTGGTCAATAAACCGCTCATCTACAGTTTTTTTCTACTCCCACCAACTGGCATCACTGTTGTGACGACCAGAGATTTGTCGGCCTGCACATTGTTTTGCACAAAATGGGTTAATGGGTTAAAACTTAATCTACAAAAATGTATTGTTTTTATTACACTCCTGCAGTCTGTGGATATGCCACAGCCACAAATAATACCACAGAATGATAGCTAGACTCTAATTTGATTATAATCCATCTCCCTCATCAAAGATTAGCCCCTCTGATAGCTGTGTGCTGTGTTTTGACGAGATAAAGGCCTGTTCCTTTTCTTATACAAGACAATTGGGTTAAACATGTCGTTTCCTACTCAAGATTTATTTAAAACTTCTGCTAGACACTAAGCCGGGATTAAAAAAAAGTCATGCCAGGCCTAAAATATTTCTATTTTACACATAGTAATCATATTTACCTATCTTGGTTGCATTGAGGTATTTAGAAATGGTTATTTGGATTTGTTCATGTATAAAAGGGTTTAATCAGTTCCTGGTGATGTGCCATTGTTGCTACTTAAATTGGGAATTCCTGTCTTTACCTTTTAACTGCTTGTATGTTTTTACTGTTGACTAGAGTCAATACATCTAAACTCAAACTATTATTATTATTATTATTATTATTATGGCTACTGGTTATGATTGTCCCAAAACAGACTTGCCATACTCCAGCTCTAAAAATGTTATATTGGTCCGAAAGGGCTGCAAAAAAATGTGCTACTTCTAACTCCATATGTGTACAGTTATCTGAAGTTGCATTACATGAATAAAGTCCTCTAACAGCTGCCATGGGAGACACACCGCCAAGTCATTAAGGCAATTTACTCTTAATCTCAATTAAACTAAAGCTGTTGAATTAGCTTTCACTTTGGTTTGGCACTCGCAGTTCATATCCAGTCTGTAACGGGGGGGGGACATTGCTCGCAGAGTCTCAAACGTCTTTGACAGCACCTGTGTGTGTTTTTAAGGTGTGAAGTAGGGCATAATTCTGCAACTGTATGGCTTCTCTCTCGTCACATACTCTACCAGAGACAATACTGGCCATATAGGAAATTGCAACCAATGACAGCTTGGCAGCGGTGCATTCATCCAGTGAGGCAAAGGAAAGGTTCATGTTCACGTCTTGGTGAAGGAGAAAGATGTCAACTGTTGCACAGCTAACAGGAAAGGAGGTCTGTCCCAAGCAATCCATCCATGACCTTCAGCTGCTTCTGTAAGGTTACTTAAATTATTTAGTGTTAAAAGAATACAGCTAATAGGACTATTGGGCTTTTATAAAGGAGCTGGATCAGCTGTTCATCAATAGAGACCTATCATTGTATGTTACCCTTTGCTCTGACAAAAAGAACAAGAACTTCCCAGAGGCTATCACGCAATTTGATTAGATGTTCATCTAAAATAGTTACTGTTCAGAATAATAGCCCTTCATCATGCACCTTTTGCATTTAGAGAAAGTGATGTATCGCTTGTCATTCAGTACAATAATGTAATCTTTGAATTTATTATATATAAAATATATAATAAATATATAATAAATATATATATATATATATATATATAATAAATATATATATATAATATATATAATATATATATATTTGTGTTTCTTTCTGTATTTGTCAAATAGATGGGCCACACCGAGTGACCGAGAGGACATAAAAGCTAAGATTTATACCACACATTTGCTAGCTGCTGATGTGAGATCCAGGTCCGACTGCTATAAAACAAATGGAAAATCAATTGGAGACCAAGTAGGTAGAACTCCTCTAAAAAAATGAATGAATTGAAAGAGCTGCTTTTACATAGTGGAAATTTAAAAAGGTCATTCGGATACAATCATGTGAACTTTACAACGATGATCTTGAGCCGAGTTGAGTTAGTTTTCAGGGGTTTACTGCGAGTGTGTAGCCACAGGCGATGACCGCGGTTGCCTGGCGACTTTATCCTCATGCCACTCCCCTCATCTCCGACCCAGAAGCGCCAGCAGTCACACAAAAGGATTGGCTGAGATTACTCTGCTCCGCTGCTTTAAAAACGACCTGCCCAGGGGCAAATTTGATTGGTTAAAACACTGCATGTGTGGCTATTCCCCCTCTGATAAAAAACGGAAGCCCACAGCAATGAGTCAGTGGAGCCGGTTCATAATACATATTTATACCTGCAGTCTGTGGAACATTTATACCTTTACACTTTTCATTTGTGTGTGGCTTCTTATCTACTAACCCCTGGCTGTGTTTTTCATTCATGTGGGCAGATTTGCCTTATGAGTATGTTTGCTATTATCATATTCATTTTCGGCTGCTCATCTTGTGGAGAAAAGCTCCAGGGAATTAATTAAGGCAGGTGACATAGAAGAAAGAAGTTACTACCCTAATATCAAACTTTTGAAAGACTGTCACCTTGCTTGATTTTGTTTTTTTTGTTATTGGACAGTTCTACAACATTATCAGGGATGATATTTTGCGCTTCAACCTCAATGTTCTATTTTAGCCTATGGCGTAGACTCACCTCTTTAAAGAGTAGATATGGCATATTGCTGGCCATTGGGGGGGACACTTTAGAAGAGCTCAATCGATATACTTTCTTCATATATCACTATATAACCTTTTTTTTTTTAAAACAAATCATAGAATCAACCCCTCAGAAATGTGCCGTGTGGAGTAATTGACATCCTATACTGTGAGACCTCTGCAAGGATGTGATCAAAATGTTCACTTATCCTGCATAAGATGATGTAGAATGGGTTCTATTCAGAATGAATTGTAATCATATGCTGATAAGATCACAGCAATTTCGTCTTGGTTCACAACCTTTAAAAATGGTATAGTGTGCTAATTGGCCAGAGTTGAGGCAGGAACAATTATTGGTCAAATTGGATGTACTGTAGAGCAATAATGCATCTTGTCTGTTGCCAAGAGAACCACAAAGCTCAGACGCAGAGATTTGCTGCGCTATAGCTTTTTGACTGACATAAAATCTAACAAGGCTATAATGGCAATGGAAATCTTTGCAGACAGAATTGCTCGCTGCCATTATGCGTCAGGGCCTCTTTTGCTTTCGCGGAGAAGCACAAAATTGCCATGTTATTATCCAAGCGTTGTTCCCTTCTCATCATCTCTTCTTGAATAAAGTTCTCCTTAGAGAAAGATTAGCTGGGAGTGGAGGGATTTTTTTAAAAAAAAATTTAAGACACCTTAAACAAACCTGTGTTTGTCAGAAAGACTAAAGTGTGTGTGTGTGTGTGTGTGTGTGTGTGTGTGTGTGTGTGCATCTGCCAAAAAGAGGAGGATAGACATTTTTTGCGCTTGTTCTTGATCCAGTGATTAAAGGATTTCCTTTACTGTACGTTGCCTACTCAGTCGGCCCCTCCCACTGTCTGCTGTCATTTACCTTCGTACTTAACCCTCAGCCTATTGAAATCCTCTCCCACTCCTTATCACCGTCCGCAGTCTCTTTCCCTCCTACACCATCGCTATTTTCTACTTCCATTGCTCCGTCCCATCATCATCATCTGTCTGTCTGCTTTCCTGACTCTTGAACTCCTTTTTTTCTTTTTCTTCTGCCAAATATAGGATAGAGAAATGTATTTGGGCTTATTGTTGAGCCTGTGAACCAGTGGAGATTTGAAGGGATTTGCCTCCTTTCCTACTTGACCCTCAGACTATCCAAATCCTCTCCCGCTCCTTCTCACCATTCGCGGTCTCTTCCCCATCCATGCCATCACCATCACCATTTTCTACTTCCATTACTCCTTCCCATTATCATCCGACAGTCTGCTTTCCTGACTCTTCAACTCACCTGCAGTTTTATATATATATATATTTTTTACACTTTACTCCCTTGATTTTACTTGTCTGTTTCCTCCTTCCAATCACCCCTCCTCCTTCTCTGCATTTAGTTCTTTTCTTCCTCGAGTCCATCTACTCCCCGAGGGAGAAGAATGGCTCTGATGAACATGGGAGAGCCTGGAACAAATCAGTCTATTGATCTGTCGACGTATCGCTCGCTCTGCCCCTTTGATCGTCAGCAGAAAACAAAGTGTTTATTAAGCGAAACCTTCCCAACCTCCCCCCCCCCTACATCCACCCTATCCCCCTCACTTGGTAATGGAGAGACTGTTTCTTGGACATGTCCATCCAACTGAGACTTGTCGTGTCTTCCAATTACAGGTTCCTAACGTGTGCATTTCTCCACCTTCTTTCTTACCGGATCCATGCTGCCAATTTAAAGTCGGCCTGCACTATACCAACACAGAGGGCACAGAGCTGGCTCTCATTTCTGACAATGCACTGCAGCAAAGTAGAGCAACCAGGAGGGGTGTTTATCAGTCATCTCCAGTCTATAGGGTTTAAATTGTCCCTGAATTTTGTACAGACCGATTGCATTATGGGTCGTTCTGAAAGGCCTGAATTTGATTGAAATGGAAAGCAGTGCCATCTTGCCCTGAAAATGCATCACTGGTGATCAGATTAGATTACGCAGAACGTCGGGGGCGGAAAGGGGGGGTTTTCGGAGTGGTGGCATATGAGGGTGAGATGCAAGTGGGAAGCTGGGAGAATAAATAATGATGGTGGCATGAGAGGAACCTACAGAGGCATTCCTGGATCTCTTGATCTCTCCGTCTCTGGTGACGTTACCTCGTATGGATGCAGTAGGAGCTGGAGTCACAGGTTCTACGGCAGAGAAGCCTGCCTCATACTTTGACAGACAGACTAGATCCATGCCTCCCCCAGCTGCGAGGCTCCCAGGCCTTGCATAATCAATCAGCCATTAATGGAGTAAGTGGCTGTGGAAGGATATTAAATGTTAATTGCTGTAAAGTATTGATAACACCCATTGATCTCTTGGATAATTGCAAGCAGTGAAAACAAAGATACATTATGAGACTCAGCCCGTCTGACTTGAAGGCAGGGCTAAACTATGATGAATGGGCATATGGATGAGATGTGCTTTTGTTTTCCTACATCTTTGGTTGTGCTTCCTTTATAGGAACTTTAAGTAGAATTCACCTAGTTTGGTATCACATTGTAAGTTTAGCCTGCCATGATTTGTTATTAATTTCCTCCATCAATCATGTTGATTAGCTTTCTATTTGACAAAACATTTTAATAATCGCCTCTTTTGAATGAGTTAAGACGGGTGCTGTAAGGCTATTTATTTTTTATAGAATAAATTCTTCTGTTTTAGTCAAAATGAGAAAGGGAGGAGAGCGACTACCTCTCTGTCTTGTTAGGTGCTGAACAGCATATAAGCATGCAGTAGATCACATATGTTGTAAATAGCTATCTGTGCATTAAGCTAGAATGCATGAGTGCTTGTGGTAATTTTGTTTGGAGTGCACCAAAATGAAGAGATTACAATTAATAAATCCCATGGCCTTTTTCTACTACTCAAATCCTAATTCAAATCTTTTCAGAACAAACCGCATCTTTAAAACATAAAAGTCTCAGCAGATGATAAAATACTGCCGGTTGTAGAATGCAATTTCAAACTTATAAACATGACAATTAAATATCCCCAGTTATATGATGAGTTTATTACGTAAAACCTTACTTAATTGAATGCAAACTGGGACATGCTCAATTTCCCTCATAGTTTCTCACTCATTATCTCATCTTCTCTGCCCGTCTTACTGCTTGTTCCTCAGATGCTGTCTGCGGTGGGTTTGCTGGGAAGGGTTGAGGTCCACAAATGACTTGTTGGGAATAGAAAGCAGACAGCGGCATCAGTTAGCTCATTACAGATTAACCCCTGAGTAGAGCATGAGGTCGATGGGAGAGCAAAACAATATACAACCTCCTACTCAGTTGAGAGTCAGACTTTTCAGTGTATGTGTGTGTGTGTATGTGCAAATGCGTTAATGCTTTCACGTGCGGCCTGCCTGTGTTTACTGCGGTGGAGGGAGCGGTGCGTAGAGAGTCGCCGCTATTGAGGCCAGGCCCCAGCGCGACGGCGTGTCCGAATGCCTGTTGAATAATGCATGTCCTCGGAGCAGTTAGGCTCTTTAATACCACATGACGGTGAGACGGCCCTCCCGTGATCAATAGCACTTAGAGGTTACTTTATAATGAAGGAGACACTGAAATTCTATCATTGGACAATTAGTTGAACTGTGGAGCTCGTTCCTCACCCGTCCTCTACCATTTCTCTCTGGCCACAGCATCAGGCACATCGTTTGTCCAGAGGGGGGGGTAATGTGAAGACGGGTCCCTTCTTTGAGTTTGATGAGGATATTTGTTCAAGGGTTTTGCTTGCTGTTTTTGAATACCATCAATTTA
Organism: Apeltes quadracus; assembly: GCA_021346845.1. Taxonomy (NCBI): domain Eukaryota; kingdom Metazoa; phylum Chordata; class Actinopteri; order Perciformes; family Gasterosteidae; genus Apeltes; species Apeltes quadracus. Next base: position 7,966,330 of record CM037915.1, on the reverse strand, counting down.
AGTTTTTTGCTCAGTCTTTATGTGGGTGGAAGAGGGTAAAATTGAATCATTGAGGAAAAGGACTGCGTGCCGGACATTCTTCTCTCTTCCTTTCCTCTTTGCTACTATAAGGCGTTGGATACATGCATTGCTACTTGGCTCTACACCCTGGCTACATGTAAAACCATTCACACATAACTGTGATTAGAGGTACCGAAAAGAGTCCATGAGGATATTATTGTCTGGCCTTTATAGACGAAAGGAATTCCGCGTTTAAAGGCAGCAGAGTTGGGAGTACGTACCACATTGGTCAATCACACACACACACAGCCCATTATAACATCCATTCTTATAGCGTCATGCTGTGTGGTTTGAGTGAATGCATAATGACTGAATGAGCAGAAGTGCTCTCCGCTCTACTCCACTGGGAGGTCAAGGGTCAGGAAGCGATAATGCAGTGTAAATGTACTGCCAAGGGATTTGGAGTTCATTAGATTTCCATTATAGTCTTTGAGTGGCATCCCGCTCTCCCGCAGCAGTAAGAAAGGAGAAGAACAACCAACATTTAAGTCTAATATTTGCAGTGAGCAGCTTTGAAAACGTTTTTAAGGGAAGCAGTGAAGCCGTCTTGAGTGGCGTATATATGATCACAGAGCAAGTGAAACTTCAGGGACAAAGCTTTATGCTGGAGATATAGCACTCTCTCGCTCAGCATCCTCCGCACACTCATCAACCCCATTATCAGTCATATTCACTATCAGCGGCTGGAAAACCCACTGCTGTGGACTGCATGTAACCAAATTTGTTAGGAAAGCCCGCTATGGGGAGGGTGTACCTGCTTAATTTGAACCAGGGCCAGCGTCTCACTATTCATCCTCTTCACTTCGGTTAGGTGGAGAGCGAGCAGCCACAGCGCCACGGAGTCATCCAGGGATGTGTGGTTCTGCAGGGGATCTTTTCTCTTTGCTTTCTCTGTCCTGGAGGTCAAGCTGAGCCTGGCTCCCCTCCGTCAGTCTGAACTGATGGAATAATGGCATAATTAACTGGCAAGAAGATCCTGCCCTGGGGATGTGGGCTGTTACTCCATTAGAAGATGCTGGAGCCTGGGTCCTGGCGGTAATTAGGTCTCCATGGGTTCTAATTGTCCTGCAGTTTGAGTTTAAATGGTACCAGTATGGCAGAATTGGATGTGCAATTAGGAAAGCTGAACAAAACTCAAAGACACACCGAAGGTGTTTTTTTTTGTGTCCAATTCAGGCTGTTATGGATAAGTGTTTTCTCCATTTCATCAGATGGATGTGACCTTGAAGCCAAATATTTGTATTGTCATGTTGTCTGGATTAATGTCAGTTTGTCAATTAGTAGATAGAAAAAATTCCATTTAGACATTTCTATTTGGCTGTATAAAACAATATGTTACATTGATGTGCGCTTTGGCTTGTTCATCTGAAAAATTCAGTCCTTTTTTAGACATTTTTGGAGGCCAGTTTTCACAACTTCCATCATGGAAAAGATGGAGCCACATTATGAGACTGTTGTGTGTCCGACCGATTACATTGCACAATAACCCTGAATGCGGTAGCTACTGTTTGAATTGTAATTGTTAGTATAAAAGAAAGTGATCAACGACTCTCAAAGTGTCATAAACCCCTGTGCACTGTTGTCTGATAACCCTGCACATTTATGGATGTGTTACTCAAACAAACCTTGCTGGATTATGTCTTGCCAAAACCCAACCAAACCACAGCAGATAAATGTTGCAAATGGGTTTTTTCAACACACGTTTGCACAATAAAAGCCGAGCTAAAACGGAAGCGTTTCAGTATATCTGATTGAATGAAATCCTCTAGTGCCTCAACAGTACCGATGCCTTGCAGCTCCCCCAGAGCCCCTTGGCTCTCCCTCGCCCTGCAGCACACAGGGACAATTTATCTGGTTCTAGCAGCATCAAGCTCTTAACACAACAAAAGAAAAATGTGTCTGTTAATAGTCTATTGACTCGCCGATACTTTGTGCAAAAGCCACCGCTGTCTAAGGCATTGCCAAACAGTCCAAATTATCCCCCATTGAAAGAGACAGCTGTACATATCGGTTTTTCATACAGCCGCCTGCACCGTCGTCCCCTGGATACAGAGGAGTGCTCCTCTTCATCCCCGTTCAGATTTATTTGAATTTCCATCACCGCAATTGATCGAGACTCTTTTCTCAAGGGACAAAGATACACACTAATTGACTATTGACTGGCAAATGTTTGAAAAACGCGTTCGTCAGACCACCAGTGCTATTCATGAAGGTGTATTAAAAAATGTATCTGAAGAATCAATGAAGAGGAAGGAGAAAGTCCATAGCCGTAGAATAAAAGCGTGTTTTGCTCTATTGTTTGTGCCACCTCGCTCACTGTAGCCCTGGCTATGTTCTTTCTTTTGTCTCCTAGTGCTTGTGTGCTAACCACTGCTGGCGCATTGCAGTAAACTAGGGGAGGTAGAGTTGTAGGGTGTGAGAGTGTGTGTGTGTGTGTGTGTGTGTGTGTGTGTGTGAGGAGTTGCAGCAGCAGACAGAGGCATCGACAAGCCTCCCTGGGTTTACTGTCTCCATAAATCCCACTTACGCACTGCACACGTGCACAGCCACGCATACTGACCTTTTCTTGCAAGTGCTTTGTTTTTTATCTTGGCACAAATAGGTGAAGATGCATCACATTGGAATGTAAATGTCACGTTCATTCTTTTGAGTTAGGGACAAAGTTTTGGGGGTCAAAACATTAACAGAAAATAGTTTTAAATATTGCACTAAAGAAGTTTTCCCTCAAACTAAATCAATTTCTCCGAAAAGGTCAATGTCCGATATTCTTCTGCGGTCTGAAAAATGTGTGACTTTGGAATCTTTCTCCGTTTTATTTAGCGACTCAAACCTGCTTGACATCTGAACTGAGATTTTTGTATCATTACAAGCTGAACAGAATTGAGATGACTATTCCTCCTTACAACCATTTGTTTGCCTTGCCTACCGTGTGTATGTTCCATTTATTTTGCAACATTTTAATTTGCTTAAATTTAAAGTGTTGTTGGAACTGCGGACCAATCGAGTTACAGAAATGTTAGCTGTCTGGGAGCTAGCTGCACAGTTTGATGGTTGTGTTTGCTGTAGGATTTTAACATCCTCATTTCATGACTGGCTGGACTTTATGGAGGCGATGATGAAAGGTGCAACAGTCCACACCGTCTCGTATATATCATGTCCTCTTCCCGCACACTTGCTCGGTCCGTCTATATCCTTCTCTCTCTCTCTCTGTGTTTTATCTCACCCATAAGCTGGCATACCGTCCAGCTAATGCTCTGTCAAGATCATTAGTGAGTGATGGACAGCTTTTGATGTCATCATTCACTGGCAGAATGTGTGTGTGTTTATAGACTGCAGCGAGGCTGGAATTGGAGCAGCTCTGTTAAGATGCAGAGCGACCTGTGACAGTTGAAAGCAGAAAATGCATGGGGCTGGAATGATGATGGACCTAGATGAGAGGAAAGGATTTCACTATGGGTTTGATTTTGTTTGGCCTTTATTGCCCTGAAGGAAAATGAGATGGGAGAGAAATGGTTTAGTTAATGTGTGTGTGATGTTGTGCTTTGAAGTAGCATCGATAGCATTGTTTATAAGCGAAAAGCACACCAGATGGAACGACCGTCTATAACAAGCAGCTGTGATGCTGCTGCTGAAGAGGAAAAATGCATTTATGTACGTCGGTTTTCTATGAGCCTCCTAAATCATTAACAAAATTACTTGTATATAAAGCGCTCTGATTTTAGTACCTGCTTGTTGATGTCAGGTGCAATAATTAGTACCAAATGCACTTGGCAGCTGAGCATTCCCGTATGGGCAGCTCTTGTGATTGATCGTCTGAACAGGGTACAATGGTGAAAAGGTTTCAATTGAAAAATCCAGTTCAAGGGGACTTGTGAGAGTTTATTATGGGACAAAGAGACGACTTGAACCTGCTTGTGGTTATGTGGAGGGGGAGTGGGTGAGTGATTAGAGGTAAGACCTGTGTATGTGCGCGTAAATGTTAGTGACACCGAGTCAGCAAACAAAACTTGTCTCGGTGATGAATGACATTGTAAACATCGAGCCAGGCCCAAACAGGCCCCGGGAGACCATCCGCCTTTATGTGAGATCAGCAGAAAAAGCTCTTATCGGGCTTACGATGGTCCTTCCCCTCAGCGTGGGGTCGGTATGTGCTTTGCATCCTAATGTCCTAATCTATTCCTCATTAAAGCTTAACGCAGCCGTTAACGCGCCCTGTGATAGCAGCACACTGTGCCCTCTCGGCAGCACAGACGCGGCCTGCGCGCCGCTGATAATGTTGCAATGGAGAGAGCTAAAATACGGCTCACGGAGCTCCACCTTCGGGATGCCACGGAGGCCGCCGCCACGGCCTCTGTGGCTACCCAATCTCATTAACGACACCGACGTGTTAATTTAAAGGGAGAGCTCTCCATATTTCATCTGCGTAACTCGGAGAAGATGTTGACTTTGTGTTCCCGTGGGGGATGGTGCCATCTGGGCGGGTTTACAGCGGGCCGCTACGGCCACTGTGACGGCTCACATAAGTGATGTTTGTTGGCACCGACTTGAACCCTAAACCAAGCTGAGTTTCAAGACAACCATCCAAAAAAATAAAAACACTTAAGTTGTAATTGTCAATCTGTTTCCACACACAAAGAGGAGGACGATTTAAATCTCAGAAAGACCGGATTATGGTCTGGATTATGGAGAAGAAAAGTATAATTGCAGGAGAAAATAAGGAGAAAGGGGAGGCCGAGTATCTCTCTACATTAAATTTCTCGGGGCTCCCCTGCATTCATAGTTTGTAAGATACCGTGTCTTTTCTTACTTTTTGAACTGTTCTCGCCATTATTTGCTTTTACAGAGGTAAGCATATTCTCATTTACTGATCATTAATCAAAATGTTGTAACTTATTTTGTATGAACACCTTGTAACCCTCTACATATACAGTGTTTGCAACCTCAATATTAAGGTATTTCACCGCCAAAAAATCTTTTGATTTTCTCCTAATTGGCTGCGGTCACTTAAAGGTCTTGTATCTTTCTGTACAATACCAAAGTTTTGAAAGACAATTCAAACCCTGTTTGTTTGAACCAGAAGATGAATCTTATCAGTCGTTTACGGTCCTTACTAAACCATCCTAGAGTGGTTTGGACACGAGTGCCTTGCTCAAGGACCCCTCCACAGACGTTGAGAAGTGTTCATAATTTACTCCATGGCAAACTTTCTTCACCTTATCAACTGAGGGGAAGAATCAATGAGCATTGTTCTCATTCATCCTCAGTATTATTGATTAGAGATGTGGCATCTCACCCTTAAATGAGTTTGAGATTGACATTGTAGTTTATTAGGCGTCATGTTGCAAACTCTTGAGTGTAATTAAAACTCAGCCTGCAGCTTATAATGATGCTAGCAACCGCCTTGTTGTTATGCCGAGCCTAGTAATATGTCATGTATGTGAAAACGCACACACCTTTTCTGCATGTGTACCTTGGGCTACTTAAGCTCTAATAGCTTATTTATTTAGTGGGACAATGACATTAATAAAGGGCCTTTGTTTCATCAGGAGAAAACGACACGCAGGGCGTGTTTAAAAATGTTCTTTTTTTGACCACATTGTTTTGATGGGGTTGTAAACCACATCTTGCTCTGGATACTTTCTCTTTTGTGTTTCTAATGTATAGTTTTTCTCTCAACCGTATCATTTTGGTGAGAGAAACTTACATAAAGAACTGTACAGTCCCTCTAATTGCAAATCGGCGAGTATATTGAATCTTACAAATTTACAAGGATTGTAATTGATGAAAAGGATGCATAATCAGTGGACAGATGGATGGATGGAAAGAGAGACTGATCTGAGGTGATAATTGTTCTGACCGACCCTGATATGGCGCCCGTCGTTACCCGGTGAATCACCAGGGCCAAGGAGGCAAGCTGCCTCCTTGGCCCTGTTAAAAAAAACCCTCTCATAACTAAAATCACATTCAGTGTTTGCATACGGTATCATAACTGGGCTTGATTTAAAGTGAATAGAGTCAACAGGTTGATAGCGTAGCAGTTCTCTCAAAACTCCTCATCTCTGAATGAATGCGCTCTGAACTTCCGCTTTATATTCAATTACCTCTTTCCCACCGTAAGTGGCTGTTATGACACGACGTTAACCACCCGTGGATTTTCTTCCTCTAAGCTCGCAACTGTTGAGCCTTGACTCTTAAGTCAAGCTTTTCATAAACGTTAAGAAGTAAATCAGTTATTAAAGATAAAATCCCACTACCATACGGATCTCTGTTCACTATGTACAAAGGTTCACTTTTTTATATGTCTCTCTCTCTCTCTGCTTCTTAAAACCTGGAAGGCTGCACAGGAAATGCTGCATGTTGTGTGATGCAGGGAGACTCACAAAAAATACAGAACTTAGGTGTGATACCTTTCAGAAAGGGGCACCTCTAACAATGGCTCGAGGCTCTCTGTGCTCCGAAGTTGATTTCACAGTTGTTAAATTGCGTCACAGCCCTCGAAGCCGAGAATCTCGAGGCACTGCACTTATCCCTCTGCCTGAAAAAACATCCCATGTTCAAATTTCCCACTGCTTCAATCCCCCCACCTTTGTGAAGAACTTGGTCATCTCACTCGTGTAGTGTCTGTGGCATGTGATAAATTACCGGGGGTCTGTCTCTGGATTAATGAGCTGCTGTGCCGCTTTACGAAGTTGGAACGAGTGACACTGTCTAATATCCTACACTTAAGTGATGAATAATGTCACACCCACATGTAACCCACACGTAGCCATTAGGTATCAAAGCGGTGGAATATTAAGCATGCCCAGGCTCAATTTAAAAGCCCTCCGTGGGAAATGGCGTTTCTAATGGAGGTTTGCGGTTGCGAGCGTGATCGGATATTTTTGGCGCCAGGAGATGGTGATGTGGACGCCAACGGGCCGGCCACGACAGGTAATCTGGTGCAGCCATTAGTGCCTGTTAAGTGGCTTGGTTTATGTGTCACACTTTGTCCATCAGTCTTCATTTGGTGGAACATTGACTTTCCATTTCAGAGGACGCTCTCTCGCAAGTCAACACACCGCTTTCCAGTCCGATTATTTCCTCACAGCAGGTGACCACACGGGGATTTAGTCTGGCGGAAATGCTGACACCCCAAATGGACAGAACAGAAACTTAATGTAGTGTAAATGGATGAACTGTTAAGCCCCCCCCCGCTCCCATCCCTCTATCTACCCAACCACTCGACCCCTCTCATAAGGGGCCGAGACCTTGAAGGGGGCCCTGATTGCAAAGGGTAATTAATGCCAACAGAGACGTTGGATGTGTACAAAAGGGGAAAAGGATAATGGCATACTTTAATATTGCTATCAGAGAGGAGAACCATGTATGTGCTTGTGTATGTTTTAGGATAACAGGATGATAGTTCCTACGCCAATACATACAAAAATATCTTTTTGTAAATGGAAAGCTGATGACATGTGATGGCGAACAATTTCTGCCTCTTCCCATTGCCTAAAGTTTTCATTCCGTTTAATATATTTACAAAAAATAATAATTTTATAGAACCATTTGAAGCTCTCGGATTTTAATTTTAGGACGCTACAAACAAACGCTTTAATTGTTTTGGGTTTGATAAGTACAGAACATTGGTATTTGTTCCATATTAGTGAAAACAAATCAAGCCGACTGCTGCAGGTTCCGGCCCTGTTGGTCTGACACAGTGGTTCTACTTGGTGTGTGTCATTTGACAGACAGCAACCATGAAGGTAAATGAGAGACAAATGTTAAAAGGTGCTTTGTACGTGAAGAGTAAGGGAAAGGGTTGGCAATCGCACTCCTGACAAAACAATTATCTCTCCTCTCAGTCTGCTGCCACAAGCTGACACTCTGAGGCTAATATGGCAGCCACCTCCGTATTTTCCCTTGTCCTCACCCCGTCTGACATTTTTGTCCTGTTCCCCACCTAGCCATCACTGTAATTAGTGCTTCTGTCATTTGTTCTGACATGGGTGTGCACGTGTTGGTCTCTGCATGTGTGCGTGTGTGTGTGATGGGAGATAAAGCGAAGTAGCAATAGGTCGACTTCCAGAGCGATCGATTCTCAATCGCCGTAGAAGCGCTTTCCTCCTGTTTTTTTGCCAATTCAACACATGATTAAAGCCGGCGGGGCAATTACCATTCATCTGGAAGGAGACGGGAAGAACAGGCCCTCAAAGAAATGTGAGAATCAATCCATTATGAGCAGCCCGCATCCTCCATTCCAGCTCTGTGGCTAATCTCCCCTCCCTCTTTTTCTGCTGCTCTGTCTTCAGTCTCTTTCTGTCTTTTCCCGTATTCCTCACCTTCTCACCGCTCTGTTTCTTCCCCTCACCATTGTCCAATTTATATCTTTCCGTCCCCCTTTCCATCACTTTGCTTCCTTATTGCTCAGTCTGTTCCCTTGCTCACCATCATTACTTCCTTTTGGTCCCATTCTCTTTTTCCTTCTGCTATTATTCTGCAATATGAGCCCCTTTTATCATCCCTTTATCAACCAAGAGGAAATATTGGTTGTGTGATTTGACGTCTCTGTAAAGGAACTGTTTCATCCAAAATAACCTTTTTTTTCGATTGGTAGATACCAGCCATAGAGCAATGCAAGAATACGTTCCGAGTTGAACCATAATACAAATACATTCTAATAACAAACAACATTAAAATGCACTTTGCGATGGAAAGTTTACTCAGAACATTACCAGGCAGCATAGATTCCAATGAAAGTGACTCATAAACTTTTTCCGCTCATTTTATTAAGTTCAAGTCATCCGCCTCCGTTATATTAACCGTTGAGGACAAATTATTGTTTTAAAAACTTTGACAGGAACAAATCGAAACATGTTTTCTTGCCACTTTGGATTTAACCCAATTTGACCCTGTACCTGCAAATTTCTTGAAATCAGTCTTATTTCCTGTGCAGTGCGCTCCATCCATAACTCCTCCATTGTAGAGCTGTAGTTTTATTGCTTGGATAGAGAGAAGGAGTGGGAGGTAATATGGGAAATGAATCTATCTGTAATTGCTTTTGTAAGTGGGACTGTCCCAGGGACGGTTCATTTATTGACAGAGCCTTGGTCTCAGGTCATTAAACCAGGCAAATAATGGGGGTGAATTCATTAAGGTCTGATGATTGTTGACGGCACGAGTGGGTTGAGAATAAAAAGAGATAAGGGAAGGTCTTGGTAATTGGAGTTCTTTAGTCACTAAGGCCTCATACAGTTGAAGGAAATGGGTTATACCATTATCTACATCTGACGCACAAACGCTACTTCACACACACCCGGAGTACACGGTCATACTAATCTAAAAAGGCAAACTGTAAATAGACACACACACACATATCAATTGAGGTTGAGAAAATTGTCGCGAATGCAACAGCCCAAAAATCAGCTCATTTATGATAATGTGAAAAATCCAATTTGCTGCCGTTCCTCATGAGGAGTGATAAGCGGCGCCTGTGTGTGCTCACACTTCTCCACCTTTTGATGGAAACCTGACAGCTGGGCGCAGTCCAAGGCCCAAGAACTTGGCACTTTACTCCCAAATCACACAGCCAAGTCCGTGTTCATCAAAACTGAGAGGCGTAGCCTCTCTTCCCCGACGCGGCGGGAACGCGTGACTGATTGAAGTTGATTTACCGTTGCAGTGCTTTGCATTGCAGGAGAAAGGAGAATGGCGAAACATGCAGGGACGGTCGAGTAGGCGGACGTGGTCGGGCTGATAAGTATAGCAATTCAACCCCCACCCTCCTCCACCAGACGAGGTCAAGTCCACAAGGCCGTAGATTTGTGATCGTGCTGTATAGTAGTCTGCAGGCAAGTGAGTGATCCTCTGTGGGCTTTGTTTTGATTGTGTTTGGGAGAAGTGGCGTAGACGAAGGCATCAGATTCCGGCCCCGCATCAAATTTAGACAACAATATTTTGAGTTAATGATTTCTGCTGGATACCCCGTACACCCACACACGTCACCGTTGTGACACATTACTCAATTTAAGTTAATTAAGCCTTAATTACAAAGTTAGTCAACCACCGGAACCGATCACAACTGCAGTATATCAACAGAAAATAGGATTACGGTTGCAGGTGCTCTTGCAGTTTGGTTTATTATTACTTCCTGGTATTGTATCACTATGGTCCTCTTGATTCTAGCCACTTCATTTAAGTTTCGAGAAGAGAACTGCAGACCTCATTCAACTCTTCCTAAATATACCCAACAAAAATGTCCACTGTAGAGAATAGTTCTAACACATTTAAGTGAAGTTACTTATTATTTGTAGATGTGTTTCTAAGGAGATTCAGTAGTATTTATTGTAACGTGTGCTTTGGTGAGTTATTTGGTTGCACATATTACCATGACTCAGCACATTGCCTCCATGCCCCAATGGCCATGTGGCAGTGAAATTAGTTGATAATCAGCAAATAAGCTGACAAAAAATATGATCTCTGGAAATAAATGTGGCTATTGTATCAACACATTTTCTCTTTATTAGAGTCCAGAGCACCTTCTGATCTAATTGCAGGCCAGGAGTAAACAGGGCTTTTTAGATGGCAAAGCTTGGTGGGCTGTTAATCATATAAATGGCACAGAACCTATTATTAAGCCCCACAGTGTTGAGGCTTTTAACTGGCCCCAGATTACTCAGACCACTTTTAATTATCACCTTTACTATAAGTAGGACTGATTCAATCAATAAATCAAATACTGGATAAATCCATAAACTAGAGTTAATTGTCATGATTGAATTTTGCTTGTTTGCCTACTGAATGTATTGAGAGCATGAGGGTGTGTGAGAATAATATAGTTTGGGTACGGATTTATATATTTTTATAAAAAATAGCAGAAAAACGGGCAGGAGTCAAGGTCAAAAATAACGTTGGCAATATTTTTACTTTAATGATTGTCATTGGCAACTTTAAATGAACTAAATGTGAAAGAGGTTTTGTGTGAAATGAATTCATAAAAAGCTCAGTGGGCTTGTAAAGCAAGCGATGTTAATCACTTTTTGTGTATATCTCATTAGACCAGACGGGACTAAAGCAAACCACTCTCCAGAAACAATTAAATTATATGCATACAAAGTGAAAACATTTTTCAATTAGGTTATCTTGTGCGCTTTGGATTTTTATCATTGTGCCTCTCTGTTGGTGTCCCTGAAATAACTGTAATTCTTACAATGACTTGATACAAGACAAAGCTTCCCTTCTTGCAGTGAACGAGATTTGTCATTAATTACAAAGAATAAAAAGATCCTGACAAGGAAATTAATTTAAGATCTCGGAAAGTACCAAAATGTGGTAAATTTCTCTTGAGACTAAAGATATGGCCAGCTATCATAAGTGAGAAATTGAATTCAACATTAAGAGCCGCTTTAAAACCACATGATATTTCAACATGTAATAACAAGGGACTGCGAGGAAAATTAGAGCGATTCAGAGGAGATGCTGCTGAAAGTTGATAGAATGCTTTTGTTGAATGAAATTGTTTCATCGTGAGGAAAAATGTCTGGCTTTCCCCTGGACATGCATGCTGATTTGAGCCTGTATAGTTTATATTAATTGGTTTTTAGGACCTGATAAAACTGAACATATTTTGGAATCTTTTTGTACAGTTGCGATATTGCTTTAGCGTGGGTGTTCTGCATCGGGGGCGTCACACATTGTGAGGGGCAGCGAGCGGCTTGAAAAAGAAAAGGGCTCAGTTAATGTGAAAGCACACAGAATGAAGCTTTATCTAACAACCTTGGCATTCATTCGCATTGCAGTTATGAACAGGAATTTGGCTCGGCAAGTTTAATATAATAAGGATTTCATGTTTTTATGTAATTTTAAGAAGCACAGAAAGTTGGTCCAAATCGCAATACGCATTAGAGGGTATATAAATAAACCATCACAACCATACTGCACTCATGTCAATTGCCTTTGCAGCAGCAGCTATTAGTGATAGTCGTACTTAATATAAATTGTTTGGTCCACGCCCAATTTTTTTGTGCCTCTTTTTCCCCCACAATGTATGTAAATCACAATCCACACCTGCACCGACGCACTCAGTCACACAAAGCTTGTTTACAAGCCCGCGTCTCATGAGGTAAGGTTTGTTTTTCATCGGCTGTCAAAGTTCCCATTGTGTGCCCGCTGCAGTGCAACCGTGTAATGCTATTAGTCAGCTTCTGCATTCCAGCACTGTGAGAGTGCTTCACAATTCTTAAGGTGTTTTCTTTCTCCCCGAGCTCCTTTTTTATTTATTTTTTCCTACTATCGGCAGAGCCGCGGCCCCGTCTTGTTTGTTGTCAACTGATACACTGCTCCGTCCCAACTGCGCAACTTAAAATAAAACCGAAGCGGTGAGCTTTTGAGGAGCGATGGCATTGTTGATGTATTTCACAGCCCATTGGCTAATTGCTATCAGCAGCTCAAGCAGCCATTTGTTCGATGACTCGTGTTGTTCCCTGTTCTGTCGCTGACAACAAATGCTCTGCTCACTTTCCGTCTGTTTCTGTCTTTTCACTGCTTCGTCATACACACACCAACTGAGATGAACACCAGGAGGCACAGACACACCTTACATAAACAGACGAGGACCAGCTGCGTATCGGATTGGAACAGCTGGAATAAACACGTAAAAAGCTGTGTGCTGAGAGGCTGCAATCAAATTCCAAGCACCGCCAACACTGTTGAGGAAAGGATCTGATGAACAAATGGAAATTGAGGCAGCTGACGGCATGCTGATTGGTATGAGCCAGACGTCGGGCTCCTCAGTTTGATGATATGGCATTAGTCACAAGAGGCCAAAAGTGTTGCATACGTTGGTATCTGAAAGTTAATGTAGGAAAACCGCACTTTACGGAAACTAAAAGGTACTGTGAGGAACCGTGTTGTATTTTAATGTATAATGTGTTTTTATAACACTATAATTTTACGCTACCCTAGGCTTGGAATAAAAAGATAATTTAACGTTAAATACATTTGCCGTAGAGTAAAAAGCCAAAAAGCAAGCAGCAAAAATCGCCACAAACACCCATAGAATCAGAAGTGCAAAAAAAAACACAAAAAACACACCAAAAACACCGCTTTGTCTGCACTTTTTGCAGACAAAGCGGTGCATTTGCTAAGTGACCAATTGCATGATTGAATGGACAGTGCCCTGTAATTACAGACTATGGCAATATGTCTGCCGCCCTCCGTCCCTCAGTCTCCCCCCACAGCTTCCCCCGATCTTTTACAAAAGCCACTGACCCGTTGGCGTCTATGTAATGACCACTGAAACGGTTCATTCCGTCTTACTGACACAGCCGAACACAGCCTGGACTTTACGGCGTGTCAGCATTGGGGATCACTGTTCCGACAGTAAAGACTGCCGTTGTGGATCGCGGTCCCAGTTAATGACCTCTGCTACGCGTTGTGGAACATGTCTGCAAGGCTGCCGGTGTTGTTGTGTCCATCTGTCTGTCAGAAAAAAAAACTGGAGGTCACTGCCTATTCCGGGAGACCAACTGTCAATAACAGTGCCTGCAGTTATGTATGAGTTCATTCATTCATCCATCCTTCCGTCCATCCATGCATTAAGAAAATCAGACACACCATCACAGCCGTGGGCCTCATACCCATTAGTCTGACATGTATGTTGACCCGCCCCTCCTCACTGTGTCCAGAAAGCCCACATATTGGGGGGCGGGATCACGGCCTCGGGACAATGATTCATGAGACGACAGATGGAGGGGACACATAGAGACAGCAGTCCGCCCTCCATCGCCACACATGCTGAAGCACGGGGAAAGGACGTATGTAAAGAAAACCTTTCTTTACAGAAAACCTGGAACCTTTTTTTAAATGATACGAGAAAAATAACCTTTTTAATACAATGCGATATTACTACGGGGATGAACGGACAACGCATTAAAATGCTTTGTAAAATAATTATTTTCATCATTCAAGCAGTCACACCACGGACAAACTCTGCCGGCTTGCCATCTGGTTAGTTTCTGAATAGTGCCAAAGACGGACTTCTTATAGATTGAATAAAGCGGTGATATTACAGATTGGCTCGCCATGATTAAGCTAAGCTAATTTTGGCGACGTTAGATGTTCGGCCCCTGCAAATACATAGATATAGCTGAAAATAATACAATGCTGTCACTCTTGGTTTGCATAGCTAAAGTTTGAAAGGTCTATTTTTCTCTCTCAATTCATCCACTGTGAGCCGTTGGACTAACTAGTAAATAAAAAGTTTCATTCAGAGTGAGATGTTATTTTCTTTCTACATTTCAGAAGGTGTTTTTAGAAATATGTCTAGCATGAATATAAAAAGCAATTGTTTTGCAATTCAATCAATTCCCATATTGAATTGAGTGTCCTCCACCCCTGAGGGGTTCGAATTAGGAATGTCTTTTGGTACCCAGAAACAAGGTTTCCACTTAAAGGTAGCATCTCTGATACGGCTTCAGGTCCGGTGGGACCAGAATGTAGATGAGGCTGGAGTGTAAGCCTAATCTCCTCAATTTCATTGTTTCCCCACATTTTCCCATTATTTTCCATGAAACACATCTCATCTCAAGGCCCTGCTCAAAGATTAAATGTGGCAAATATAATTCGGTGCGCGCTCCCCAAGGCTTTGGTTAGGTGTTGGTGACTTGACTGACTCCAGCCTTCATGCCTTAGGTCCTGATGTGATCAGGGGCCCCCTATGTACCTTATAATCTCTCTAAAACAATGTTGTCCCCCAGCCACCCCAGCACAAAGGCCCTACCTGGCCACAGCAAAGGTTGTGTATCTGTGTGTCTTTGCTTTTTGCATGTGTTTACCTGGCTGTCTGCTTGAGTTAATGAGCAGTTCTCCCCGTCTGGTTGTATTCTGCCTATCGGTACACATTGTCAAGGGCAAAGTGTGACGCTGGACAGCACACATGGTAGTCGAGGTCAAAACTGTGCCGCTGGATGGACTGGGTCAATGTTGGCCGAGATGGAGCACTTTTCTCCAGGGTCTGAGACTGCTCCCCCTGGGTCATTGATGTTTAGCCTTTACCAAATTTGGCTGGCCTTTCCGACTGCAGTCATGCTGAATAAACAGACTATTCTCATTGTTTTCAGAGGCTGCAGATGTGGAGAGGTGCCGAAAGCGCTTTTCCTATCTTTGCCTGAGGTAGTCGGCTAGAGATGAGGTTCTCATAGGAGGAACGTCCTGTAATAAAACGAATGCGTTCTCATGCGTAAACTCATTAAATGCATCCTATGATGCTATGGGTCAAGCTGTTACGCTCTAGATAGCCCTTGTTTTCCTTTTGTTGATTCCTTTTGTTACATAAACAAAGTTTGTGTTCCAGGTTTAAATAAGTATGTTTTGGAGTAATTGAGTAGATCGCATAATCTAAACGGCAGATATTTTACCTTGGCTCAAAATAAGGTAAACTGGATGACTTTTAAAAAAATATATGTACGTATATTTATGACTTGAGCATTAGTGTTATTTTCTCGATATATTTTTTTATATTGTTCATAGAAAATATGTCTCTTCTCACAACGGAAAGCAATGTTCCTCTCTTGAAGCTTTCCCAAGCAAAGGGAGAAAGTACAATGTCTTGTGTTTTGTTAAGTTTGCAGTCTGCTTTCATCAACTGAAATGTTCTATTGTGAAGGTGAATGTGAAGTAGCAATGTCAGGTGGAGGAAGAGGTATTATGGAGGAGGATAGCACAGCAGCTCACCAGGCAATTATAACGAGATTAAGAGGAGATTTGAGATGTGTGAGCTATTCTGCTCATATGCACCTAGGCAGATCAATCTAGCCCTCCTAGTCACTCTCCCACATGCAAACACAAAGCCACATCATTTACTTTGGCATATTGAAAGACAGAGCTTGCTGGTTGTCTTTTACAGCGGTGCAACGACACAGAAGGCAGCGGGACAGTCACAATTACAGACGTTCTCAAAGTCATGAAAAAATGTCACATTTTCAGAGATCCAAATGTCACAGATTTACCTACAATGTGTCATCGCGCATCACTTCTGCAGCCCATTGCTGAAGGGTAGTGTCCATGCATTTTAAAAAGACTACATGAGCTTATATCTTCAATGTTCTCCACACATTAGTCAATTAAAGGGTTAATGACATGTCACTGATGGAGGTTCAGTCTCTGTTGGCACATACCGCTTCTTGACAACCGACCTTTAATCTAACCCACTTAAATATGCATGAGCCCTCCCAGTGGGAGTTTAATCCAAAACACCCTTACCCCAAGTTGGACAAATGAATTTGTGCACTTTGAGTTACCAGGACAACACTTTGTTCAGAGTTTTGTGAAATACGACATACATTAGTCAAATATGCGTATTTGCTGCCGTAGGCGGGCCTGTCCGGATCGTACATGCATAACAATGGGAGGCCCTTCTGTAAATATATATATATATATATATAAAAAAAACATTCCTGCTATAGAAATTGATACTCTGTATAATAATCTGTCTAACTCCATGTTACTTGACATGTGCAGTTTGTGTTTCTTGTATATGTACAGTATATATTAATGGTAAACAAAAATACAATTAATCTTGCAGAAAGTAGTCTTTAATCAAAATATTGAGTTTGAAATGAATCAATATAGCAACAATAAAAAATATGTTCCCATTATTTTTCTTTAACACAAGTACACAAGATTTTTTAACAATAACGATAACAGCAAACTTACTGTCTAATTTTTTGTCTTTGTGTATCAGAGATTAAACCGATTTTCATCTCCCATTCCCTCTAAAAGCCAGGTGCGCCTACACCTGGTCCATTGCTATTTTAATTTGCAAAATTGAAAACAAAACCAAAAGAAATCATTTTTGCTCAAACATTGCTCATGTTTTGAATGAGTTTAACATATGAATTGACCTTAATATTATGGATCCATTAAAAAACATTGACATTATATATTTTTTGTAACAAGACCACAATTAATTCCACAAGAGTTACTAGAAATGGTTGGATCCAATGAGTTGAAAACTCTCCGACAGCCACCAGAGGAATCTAATTTGACAAATATGATCTGAATGGGAAATCCTTTCAAAATGAAATCACAGTCCACTTTGTGTTGAAAGTAGATATGCCTATTGTTTTAAATGCTTGTTAACAGACACTGAAGCATGAGTGTGTACTGCAGCCGGTTTGTTAACCCCTCCAATCCTCACTTCAGCCATCTTGCTCTACCCGTCTCCAATGCCCCCGAGGACCTGAGAGCATATTGTTATCTAAAGGCATTTCACTGATTATTCCCGGATCAACTAAGAACGTATGGATGCCCTGGGAATGACAGATGCACGGCCAATCAGTTATTGTAAACACGCCAATAATCTCAATAACAGCAGGCTAAACGGTAGAGGTTGCTTGCATTGGCGCTAAACAAGTCAATGGTGTTTATTTCAGAGACTGGTCAGTGCACGGCTACTGTTCCAGATCCATTCCAATGCGTAGATGGAATCAATGTGACCATGTGTCCGTATGAAGTGAGGAGTTCGTTTGCCCTTGCTCTATGGCAGTTTTGCACTGACCTTAAACAGATTCCCTCTAGAATTATAATGGGAAAAGTGGGTTGGGAACCATGCTACAGTGTACGACACAGGTCTCATTGCACTTTGGGAAACAAGGTCATCCACTAACCTTCTGTCTCAAGCCGCAAAGCAAATACTCTGAGGGAAAGACCGCCATTACCGGCTTCCCAAAGAGAGTATCCAGTCCATTTCCCAGCGGGCCCGCAAACACACGCGGCCGTCCCTCTCTGACACACATTCACAGGCAAGTCCACGCGCCTCTCTATCCATCCCTCTGACCTCACCTCAATTACTGAGAAACATCTCTGTTTGGGTTCCCGTGCTTAATTAGCATGGTTCACCGCAGAGCAAGTGCTCGGCTTAAATGAATTTATCAAAGGGGCCCGGGACAATGCGTCATGTCACACCATTAGGATTGCAAGCTCTCTCATCATCTATCCAGCTCATTTCATGAAGTCATTTGACGGTTCTGAACAAGGGCAGGGAGGGAAGGGCCGAGCGCAGCATTACGGAGCGTAACAGCATGTAGAACAGAATGCCAGAACGCGGAGACATGTGAATACTGAGCGAAGCGGACAAATCCCGTTAGCAGGAGACCAGAGGAAGACGGCAACAAGATGAGAGAAAGATGAGTGACATTTGAGAAAGTGGCAGATGAAAGAAGAGAGAGTTCAATAGGTTTTTGTGAAGGTAAATAAATGATGAGGAATGGAAGGGAAAGAGAAAACAAGCCTCTGAGGTATTCACATTGAGGCCAGTTTGAGTCGGCAGGGCCAGAGACGCATTTAGTCGGTGCTGGCAGCCTGAATCACTCTCCCTATCACACCTTTCACAGGACACAGCCTAATGGGTCTTTGTATTCACACACTGCCTATAGAGGCCACTGCAGCCCTCAACATGCATCAAATATTCAAACACAAACCTCTCACGCACTTTTTCTTACAGCCTTTAAGCTATTAAGTGTCAATATATATCAAAAATGTGGCGCATCTCGCTCTGTCGCCGTCTGTCACTGTTTTTTTCACTTTAAGTAAAAAGGAATTGTTCATCTGAATTGGTACAGGATATTGTGAATCGTTTTTCAAAACATTATCATTTGTTATTTTTCGCAAGAGGTGCAAATTGATGCATGGGTAAGAGAGGGGACGGGGCGGTGAGGGAGAGGATCATCGGACGATCCATCACCACAAAGTAGCCCGCAATGACAAGTAGAAGGTCTCTGACATTTTTGACTGATTTGATTGATGTGTTTTTGAATTGCGGGTGGAGACGGTGTCAAACTCCCTTTCTGGCACAGAGCAGATATATCACACATCACACGGCACCACTCAGCTGTGATCCGAGATAAACTTTTGAATAGTGCAAATGGATGGACTGCACCGTGTCGGTGTTTCCCTGTGGAGGAGGTGCACGCTACCCGGATATGAATAGGTCCACTGAACATAGTTTGATTTCTCACATAAACTAAAAGGCGAATTGAATAAAAGATATGCTAGTGTTGTAGCTGTATCATGCACAGCTTCAACATAACACATTATTGTGGTTGCTTGTCTTACATTTTTTCATCAACATTAAACCTTACTTTGCAGTTGAGTTCATGACAATGTAAATAATCAGCCTGTAAATGTGACATTCTTTCAGCTGCAAGCATTTTATATAAACTACTTGAAAGGTATTTGGCCATACCTTGCAGGTTGGTTGTAATAACTTTATAATCTTACACTCTGAAGAGCTCAAGAATTATGGGAATATAAGTGTTTTTCATGTGTGAGATTTGTAAAAAAAAAACCCCTGATGGATGTAGGAGGGTGTGAAAAGCGCTTTGTCCTAGAAGTGGGGCTACTAAAGCACAAATAAATTCACCTTTAATAAGTTAATCCTGACGACCCCTGACAGCATTGCACTTGAGTCCAAAGAAGAACAGCAGGACGGCTGCTTTGCTGATTTCTAGGTACAGGTAAACTCAGAAAACATAAAGCTGGGAATTCTGTAACTTAAACAAATGGGACTAAAATGGGAGTTTTATTTCCCACTTTACTACGTGCCATGGAGCTCTAAAAATGAAAAAGGCACATTCTTCTCTCCTCAAGCTATTTTCTCCTAATGCTCTTCTTCTACCCCTCTCTCTCTCTCTCTCTCTCTCTCTCTCTCTCTCGGCATAAAGGGTGGCAAGGTGACATTTCAAAAGTGCATTTCCCTCTCCGCTCTGTCAATCTGTTCTTTTCCTCCACCGGCAGCCCCCTCCATCTGCACACCGCCGCAGCACACACGCACAAACACATGCACACACCTACGACTCCCTGCCCACTGACGATCATGTCCCTGGTGACTGCCGGGGCTTTGTGTGTCTGGGATACCAGATTGCAACCCCTGGACCCTTAAATGGCACTGCGGTGTGACCCGAGGGCCCATTAAGAGTCAAACCCAACACCAGATCCGTCACATACTCCAGCGTGACGGGCTGTTGGACATCACACTGTCACCTCCCAAATGACAGGTTGTCACCAGCTGTGTCAAGATGATCGATTAGCAGGTTGAGTCCCGGAAACCGAAAGACGTCCCACAGCTTGCTCGCCCCTCCTTAGACCGATTAGAACAGGGTTAATTTATATTGCCTGGCACGCAGACGGCACGTCTGTTTTTCTCCCTGGTGACAAAGTTTTGTTGCACGTTTGCAAGTTAATTGCTTGGCTCAGTAGCTGTGCGTGTGTTTCTGGGTTTTCAACTGCAGGGGATTTGATATTATCTTGTTATGGTGAGGTGTTTTATGGTACAGGTAGTGATTTCTAAACCTGGGGCACAAAATGGCCTGAACGCTTTGGGCTTCATACTGGAGCCTTGTGTTCAATCTCCTCATTCATTTTTAATGGCCTTTGAAGAGAATCCTTGTTTTCCATCACCACCACCATTTTGGCGGAGGTAAACAGATGGATGCTGACAGTCTGCGCGCGTCTTGCAACAAGTGTCTCGCTCAGGCATATCTCCTCCTTGACAGAATTCAGCAAGTCTCCACCCGTGTACGTTTCCTCAGGGTTGCCGGTAAAATAAACGCCAGACATTACAGACCTTTTATGTAGCGCAGAAATGGGAAGAAATACTAGTAAGAAATTGACAGTAATGGGGCTTCATGATCTGTTGCAGTTTAAGGTTCAGACAACTAAAGATTTGTTTTGCTGCAGTTGCTTTCCAAACAAGGAAGCTGCTTTCACATTAAATGTGTAATAACTTCAGAAGAAATAACATCTCTGTACTGTCTTCACTGGCTCTGTGTGTGTGTGTGTGTGTGTGTGTGTGTTCTAGCCACCTTTCTGCATTTCAACTCTGTCACATCCTTTCCCCATTCATTTACAAAATTTGTAAATTTTGCTCGTAATTTTAGGTCGACAGACGTAATGTACCCTCTTTTAGTTCTGTCACGCCAGACACGTCTGCATGTAACCATCACAAATGGCTCTTATCTTCACTGTTAAATCCACACATAAACATCCAATTCATTAATCATTTTCCAGCTGATGGCTTTTGATCAGCAGAGCGAGATTGTGTTCAAGGACTTGTTGAAGGTTGCTGTGTGCAGATCTGTGATTGCTGTGTAAATCAATTACGGCAACACCTTTCTCAAGGATGCTGTCAGAGAAATACAAATACATTTGATGTATACAGCACATGCTTACATATTGTTGTGAGTCCACCATCTCGAACCCAAATGCATACCAGTGTGCTTGGGTTTAGCGTTATGAAGTCATGGTTACCCCACTGCGAAAACTATAATGGACTTCTCAAAAGGGATTCTTACCAACGGATGAAAGTCACAAAGATGGCTCAGTTTTCGTATTGTTGTATAATCAGGTTGCGTTATTTAAAGTTATTTAAAAAGGGCAATTCATACTGCTTATAGGCAAATACAAACGGTGACACCCCAATACTGATTTGTTGGGCTTTTTTGCTGGTTTTCTTTCTCAGCAGCAACTAGTCAGTGGAGAACATCAAGAAAGCCTGTCCCCGGTCGCTGGTGCGAATGCTGCCTTCCTGATCAGGGTTGTTTTTGGTCCGTTGGCCAAATCGTGGAGAAATGTCTTTAAAGTTTCCTGTCAGTCGTGGGGTATATTTGGGAAAGAGACTGACGTGAAGAGAACATTGAAAGGCCGAGGGATGTAACAGGCGCAGGAATTGTAAAGGTAGAAAATGTGTGGCAGCTTTAAAGCGAGCGAGGCATTTAGAGGGACAACAGCAGCATCGGGTGCAGAGGGAGGATGAGGAAGACGGCAGAGCCAGGTGAAGTTAGTTCAGTCTTCTGAGGAGAGATGTGGCTGTTTTGTCAGCTCCTACAGGCTGAGGGTTATCTGTCTTCTCCAGCTGTGCCACCCAGCTGTCACACACCGCCATGCTCCGCTCTGTCCTGGCATCCTGGCACACGGCTCCCTCTGCCCACCATTATCCGCAGGTGTGCGCGTGTGTGTCTGCTGAACATTTGTTAGTCGCTATGTTTGAAGATTATTAGTATGAAAATGAGCGGGTTCAGGTTATTGAACAAACGTGAACAAATAGTCTCCGCATTCCCTTTTCCTCCATCCCAGAGACAGCTGACCATCACTCTTGCTAGCCACCAACCGACCGCGCCGCCTTCTGTCTTTTAATTATTCGAGTCGGTCTGTACACTGGGAAAGTTTTCTTTTGAAGACCGGTCTAGGAATCATTTCGGTCATTTCCCAGTGGAAGCCATCTCCCAGACGCCAGGCTAACCTGCAGTCCCCACTGCCCCTCGCGCCACTCAAACCCCGCTGGGTAGCCTCGATTACCCAGCGCCTATCACCACTAACAGCCACTTCGCAGCCAACCACCTGTGACTCTGACTGTGGGAAGCTTTGGCTGCGTGGGGCTCTGGTGTGGGGAGAACGGCCAAAGCCTTGGGCTGGCCAGCCAACCATTGATTAAGGGAATCAGTATTAAGGGACCAGGGGACATCTGGAATGGACCAATTTATGTCCCCACATCAATTATTCAAATGGCTGCCGCTGAATTGGATTAGAGGACGATCTTCCTGCCATCATTCCTGCGCCTTTACAATCTGTGCCCTCTCAGCAAGCCGTCTTTGCAAGTCTCCTGACAAGTCAGCTTCTTGAAATGCAAACTTTTAGTCATTCAAATTTACTGTCACTGTGGTCTTTTCAGACTTTTTTTGCCAAATAAGGTGAAGTGGTAAAATGCTAGGACAAGCCCATTTTCAGCCCGGATCACTGGCTAATGCCTGAAGCCGTTTGCAGGCCCACGCCATGTTGTCAGATTTGTTGTTTGCCCCTCTGTCTGTGTTGACATGTTGAGGGTTTGAACGCGGCAAATAATGGCACAGGCTGCTAAATTCTGGTCCAGAGGGTTCTACATATTCATGATGTCGGTGCTGAAAGAAGCTGTGAAAACGTGGTTGGCTTTGTTTACGTATGGAGGGTATTCTTTGCTGGCATCGTCTGCGTGGATATGCGCCTGCCGGGGCTCTGCGCTGCGTATCGTGCCTCAGTCGGCTCTCAGAGGAGGGCCAGCTTTCAGATGGGCACCTTTCCTTTGTAGACGGGATAACATGGTGGGAATGAGAAGTGTGAGAAGGCAGTGACAAAAGCCCACAGGTGGCGCACTGTGATAGCGGCCCGCCCTTTGCATTTCCCCACCGGATCAGCTCACAGAAACACTGATTACTTTGACAATGATTGATGATTCATTTTTATATTTTTCCTGTACTATTATGGCCTAAGTTTAATTGCATAAATGTTTATTGAATAACAAAGTGTGTAGGAACAACGAAGCTTTGCATATCTTATTCATGACTTATGTATGTATTTAATGTATATGTTGCCATAATTTGTCTGTAACTTGAATGAGAAGCAGACCATGGAGAATATGTTTAGCATGAAAAACAGTGAGGGGTCCAGATGTGACGTATGTACACAGTACATCTTTGTAAATAATCCAAACATAGAGCTGAGCCAAATTCTTGTTGGTCAAAAAAATGTCTGTCTCAAGTTAACACTAATTAAATTATTTTTACGGAATGTTATTATGCAAATTGGAAAAAAGACCCATGTCACCCAGGTCATTATTCCAGTTCATTTTTTATGTATTTGTGTTGTTCATTGTATGGTAATGGTTTGGAATTGGGACATAGGAGGAGCGTGCTCTGTCACAGTATTGAGCTAGATCACATAACCTCTTCCTGTAGCCAGACACGTTTCCATATTTATGCTTTTTCTGAGTCTTACCTGTGTGCTGCACAGCTTCAATCCATTATCCACAGCAAGAATGTGTTGGACATGTAACCGCACAATACATATTATTCAATGTACTTCTCAACCAAATAATCAATTAACTGGGTTGAACAGGCTCACACGGCTCTGGTAATTTGTGTTTCAGCGAGGGCATACGGCGCTGGAGCCCAGAGAGCGAATGTGCAGTTTGGAAGGAATTGCATGGGTTTTATTGATTAGGGGATGAAATGGGAGAGAAGATTTGTGGAGCCCTTAAACGAGAGACATCAGAGAGAGTGTGTGTATGTGAGTGTGCTTTAGTCTGTTTGTACGGAGGGAGGCAGGGTTGTGTGAGACCAGTGGCACGGTTTGGGTATAACAATGTGCCAAAGCGCTGTCCCGTTCCAGCCAATTTATTAATTCATTAGGGGCCGCTCGAGGATTTGCAGTCGGACAGAACGTTTCTGTTTTGGCCACAATCGCGTTTGAGAAATGGAAGGACTCCTCAATCAATCAAAAAAATCAATTTGAAGCCGTTTCACCCAAATCAAGCCTTTAATGGAGTAATCAGTTGGATCCATTTAATAGAACTGAGAACCAAACACCTGCAATTAGGAAGCATTATCACACACACATTTATGCTCGTGGATTTAATCCCAGCAGATTTACACACCTAGTCTCCGCTGAACGGGCACTTTCAGTCTTCAAACTCTTCTGAAACCTTTTGACAGGCTCTAATTCGTATTTTCATTCTCCATTCTGAAATGTTTCTTGGCTGTAAATTTGAGTCCGTCTGTCTGACTTTGTTCCAACTCCGTCCTCGCTACGCAAATGTTTACCAAGACACGGCAGACGGCGGAGGATGGGCTGAAGTCAGTAATTGCCCCCATCGTCTTGCATACAGTTGTCTATCTCTTGAGTTCACAAATTAGACCCATCAACCCGTGTTGAGCAGCGGCCTTCTAAAAAAAGAAATAGAAAAATACATGCACCCTCTCTATTTTGACCTCTGAGTCTCAGATTAAATCCATTTCTTCTCCTCTGCTGTCCTTTTGCCTCCAAAGCCGGCAAGTATTAAGTGGTTTATACTTAGCTGAGCTGTGTGTGCAATGTTTTTCTGTAACATCAGTTTCTTATTCAGACCTGTGCTCCTCGTGAGAAAACCTGGCCACAGCAGCTGCTAGAAAGGCCGTCATCTTTTGATTTGTTCTGTTGACAGTGAGTCGAATCGTCCTTTGTCTTATGCTGAAGTGGCGAGGTGATGAATATGGGTTCAGGCTCGCCGTTATCGATTATCCAACCCTTCATGCCCTCTAGCACTGATTGCCTTAACAGCACCACGTTCCGCTCCTCATCTGTCCATCACTCGATCTTAATGTGAACAGATGTTATCTTTTTTTTTTTTTCCTCTTGCCATGGCCACATCAGTGTCAGTTGATGTAATGGTGCTGTGGGGTGATCATGGGAGTGTGGACCTTCCCCCCATCCCCTGGTGCAAAGCAATCATTGCTATGGCTCTATATCATCCTGCCCCCTTCACTACCTCTCAACCCATCAGCCCTCAGAGATGCCTCTCTCCTGCCTTCCATTATTCCCACCCCACTAGTCAGAAAATCAGGGTGACACTTGGCGGCCCCCCACTACTTTTCCCCCTACCTCTCTTTCTCGCTCCCCTTTCTATTTCTCACCTATTACTCCCAGTTCACCGGTTGGTATATGGAGGGTGACACCGGGCCAATTCAATCTCTCATCCCCGTCGGCTCCTCAGCGGGCCGGAGTGCTGCAGCCTCCGGTCTGTGGGCAAACCCCTCCAGCGGGTTGTCACTCTGTTATCTACACTTCACACCTTCCCTGCCCTCCTTTGCTACACGGAACTTTCTATTTCCCCATCTGTCACTCTTATTTTCCATTTTGTTAGCTTACATCTGACTTTTAAAGCCCCGTGTGTCTCAGGGAAGCTGTTCCAAGGTGGCCTTGTTGGACGGAGGTAATAGTTGATGTTTTCAAAAAGGTCGGTCACTTGCGGAAGCGGTTTGTTTTGTGAGATAACAAAACTGCCACTTCGGAATGGGTAAATATGTTTGACTGCCTGTATCATCTTTTTGTGACTTTATATGGCTGTTTTTAATTACTATATCATGAAAAAGAAGGCATATGAAATACTTACCATCATTAGTTGGAATGCTTATACAGATGATGATGGGACTCCTCCAACATTTTTTCTACTATTTATACTTTTTAAAATATTAAGCTTTTTAACACTTTTTTTAACACTAAAGTCAATGAGAGAAAGCTTCAAATGCTTCAAATCCTCTTCTGCTTCAAAATGTATCTCCTACTACATTCTTTCACTCACAGACGTGGTTCAAACTTTAAACTGTTCACAACATATGTTGTGATGTCAGCTATGTGGGGTCTACTTTTTATCCATTTTACTTTTTTCATAATCACTGATTATGTTTCACTAGTTTTTCAGTCCTTTTCTGAGTTTTACATGGGTGTGTATGTGGAGCCTTTAGAGTGAGCTAAAAATATGGATCTTTTGCACTTACGACCACAATGTTACATTTTAAAGCGTCATTTCGGGATCAAATGATGCCGTGCTTGTGCTGGTCGGAATGATGTGGGTATGGAATCCCAGTTTTGTACTTTTTGCCTGAGGGGCTCAAGAGTGAGACAAAGTCTGTCTCAAGCCCCATTGACTCCAATACTAATCTTTTGTCTGTTTCCCAGTATCTAAAATAAGGTACAAACAAGACATTTTCAGATTTCCATTTTGAATGATGGAGAACTAATGTGCAGAATGACGGCAGCAGTGACAAGCAGTCCAGGTTTAAAGAATGACCACTGTCCAATTATAAATATAGAAAAATACTATTTTTGTGAGTTTGTCTTGGCTGGCTCGATTCACCAGTTCAGTAGCTGCGTTTCAATAAAGAGATCTGAGCGTCCTCAATGTCGGCTCATTTCTTCTTCTTCTTCTTCTTCTCCTGCGTGCCGGTGAACCACTGGTCCAGCAGCTTCTTGCAGTAGTAGATCTGCCAGGCGTGCAGATCCATTTTGGTGAGCCTGTGCAAATTGTAAGCTCAGTTTCCTGTTCTAACAAGAGTGGCACTCGGCGTAGTCTTGTAGCCCATCTTCTACAAGTACAGAGATGGTGTTCCACCCATTCTCTTTTGGCCTCTGACATCCACAAGGCCTTTTGTTGCACACAACTGCTGGATATTTTCTCTTTTTCAGACTATCTTCTGTAAACCCTCGAGATGGTTGGACATAAAATCCTGATAGATAAGGTGTTTTTTAAAGACTCACCAGCTCGTCAGGCACTAAAAAAATTAATTACGTTGCACAATTAGACCTTGTTGAGACATGAATGTTAACATTGTACCACACACACTTTGTACTAACCCTCTTGCTTCAGTCTGCAATCAAAGATAAGAAAAAAGTCATGAATTGCTTGGTTTCATAATAAAGTTTATTCTATATTACAAATAGTATTTTGTTCTTGACTGCAAAATAGGAATGCATTATATTTACATACACAGGTATACAATTATAACAAAGTTAGAGAAGCTCGCCTTATATCCCCCAGGTTTCTGTTTTGTCTCTTGATAAGATACTCTTTATCTTTCAAATATGGTTTAGTAAAAGTACTTTTTTAGCATGTTTTTGTAACACCTGCTATAACACTGAGCAAGGAGGACATTTTAAGTCCCTACAAAACGTTTGAAGGTGGAAACTTTATCTGTGGTGTTGGCGACACAAGGAGGCCACTAGCAGACAACCTTTGTTCCAGGGAAAGGGCAGGGGGAAATGAAATAGAGGATGTTACACTGGCGGGTAGATTCACAATGACTGTCTGCGACTCGCACCGTATTGTTTTTTTTTAACACAGCTGTGAGGGGAAACTTTGGGTATCTAGACAGTTGTCATTGGCCATATGAATGAACGGGGTTCTTTGAAATTATGTGGTTTCAGTTATGTTCCTAACCGTATCAATGACAGCTTTACATGAATTATGTCAAGTCTCTAAACAAATATATTTTCCCATAACTGATTGGATATGTTTACTTAGTAACATGTCCAGAAAATACCTTGTGAATGTACCCCTCCACGATTAGAATCATACTGTATAGCTACAAACAGTATTTAATGGGCAATGACGATCTCACGTACATTTGACACAAGGGCTAAAAGAAGAAACATTTACTTGCCAAACTTCGTCTTAAACCCTACTGTTAATCCTAATAAGCCTGTCTATTTGTCTGTATATTAAAGCACATGTATACATGAGTGTTGGCTTGTAAATGACTTTAAAGTACCAAGTAGCAGTAGAGGTTTATAAATATCTTTCAGCAATGCAGTTCTATTTCATACCATCCAAATAGGTCAACATGCAAGGGTATATAATATGTGTTACTTGGCTTTGAAAACTTCACAAAAACCATGGGCATGAGGTTCGGCATTTAGGGGTTGAACTGGATAAAGGTTCCACCTTAAACGAAAGTTATAGTTTTTATTACATCAACAATCCACTTTTTCCATCTCGATTCTTTCAAGCAAAAGAAAGATAAAAGAACACATCCACGTCATCATAGCAAGGCTTAATTTTCTTATTTTTCACATTTTTTTTTAAATAAGTTTCTTAAATTGTTTACGTTTTACATGCGCTTAAAAAGCCAATAAAAGACCCAAGGTGGACCTAGGACGGTCTTCACACATTCACATCACCACATAGGGCACGTTGTCAAGGCAAAAGAAAGGGCAGAGGTCAAAAGGTACGGGGGGGCGCCTCCATCTCTTTCAATCGCAAGTCACATCTACTTTTTATGTCTTTAACATTTTCAGTTCGTCCTGCTGTGATGATCACTTCTTATGTTCCTGCTTTATCCAATTTTTTTTTTTCTGTGTCTCTTTTTTAGGCTTGGAGAAGGCCCCTCCCCCCCACTGCCACTGAGGACAACTACACTAATACAGACAAGAGCGCCTCAACAGTTAGGATTTTTGCTGTATGCAACTAGCTACCATCTCCAATGCTTGTGCAAAACAGAAAAGAAAACGGGTAAGTCTGGAGCCCGACACGAGGGCAAACTGTGTGCCGAGAACCTGGGACGATGGAAAGAGGATCGCATCGCCTCTCACCTCGACACACTGAGGTCAGAAAATCACAGGTTTTGTAAAGTTTCAGTCACAATATTTTTGTCAGTTCCTCAGTGGCACTTTACAAATACATTTTTGACCAATTCTAAAATTTCAAGCTCCTTTGGTTTTCGGCTGACCGACTAAGTCCATCTTGTTAAGGTATCCCCGCACAAAAGTCTTTCAATCAGAACGTCCTGGGAAAGCGGTGTTACTCTTGGTGAGCAGTCCGCCGTCTCCGGGTACGATGCATTGAAGCAGTTTCTTACCCAGTACATTTCAGTCAGCTTTTCCCTTCACCTCCTCCAGGGTTGGCGTAGATATCTGGGGCAGTCAGGATCTTGTGCAGCTGCTGATTGTGTGCGTGTGTGTGTGTGTGCTTTGATAAGACTGCCGCGGTTGCGACACAAAATTGGGAGTGGCAAGAGCCAGAGAAAGACGGCTCCTGGTATTTGGATCCAGAGGTGGTTGTGTGCTTCTTACAGAGGATCCAACTTGGGTCAGGGTCCCCGGGGATTTGTTTGATAGGTTGTTTTTGCAGTAGACGGAAGCAGAAATCATGAGCTTTTTCTTTGAAGTGAATGTGCGATTGTTGTAAAGGGGTATCGTTTGGGGATTTTCTGGTACGTAAAGTTTTAGTGTCAAGTTTCAATAACGGAAAAAGTTCAGAGAAGCACTACTTCTTCCCTACCCCCCCCCATCAGTCTTTTTCTTAATTACAGCTCCAGCTACATTGAGAGAGAGAGCACAAGAACATTCTGGTTTTGCCTGGACTCGCCCCAAATTTTGCAGATATGTATGCTTCACTTGTAGGTAAAGTGTAAACGTGGCAAACCATCCTTGCATTCATTTTCTTCAGAGGTGTTCATTTGGCTTGCAGGCATCCTCTTGATTCCGTACATTGAATATAGAACTACAATAAACTGGACACTAGAGATGTTTTCCCTATCCTACTTCTGAAAAAGTTCCCAACATTTGTGGTTTTTAAAGAATTACCTATCAGCATAAATTCTTAAAGGCAACATAAAAATGTGTTCCCACTCTTTTCTTCCAGCAGGGGGGCTGAAGTATGCCAATATGGCCAGCTTTCAAGCAATCCCCCCTGAAGCTTTCTCCGTGGCGAAGCTGAGGTATGCCCCGCATTGCATTGTGGGAAACGCCGACCTCAGCCCCAAAACCATCCTTCAGCAATTTTCAGGTAAACTAGTCTATGCAGCAGAGAGGATGAGGAAATCAAAATAGTTCTTAGGGAAGAGGAAGCAGAATAAGGTCAAGGAAGAAGTCATCATCTTTGAAAGGCGGAGGGAGGAAGTCACATGATGAAAAAGATGGGGACAGGTCTTCGCTCAGGCACGGCTCGGTTTCTGATGGGGTCTTTTCCCAGTGCGCCCTGGGAAGTGCGGTCCTCAGCTCTCCAGACTCATGAAGGCCACCACCTGTTCCAGCTTGAAGGCCAGCCTTTGTTTCCGGGCTGCATCGTCCTGCTCCAGTGAACACACAATCTGCCAGCAGGACAGAGGTAAACACAGAAAACAAAGACATCAGACACTAAAAGAACTCCACAATGCAAAGCTGCAATCAGTTATGATTACTATCACTGCTGTACTGACAAAACAGCAAACTTTAAGCAGTTAAAGGAATCTTCCGCAAACATTAGACACTCAACCCATAAAGCCATAAAGTATTAAATCGTTACAGAAAAACTGAGCCAGTTGGTGGTAAGGCAATTATTTTGATAATTAAGTGCGTCTACAATGACTGCTGCGCCTCGGTTACTTAAACCAGAGACTATATATGAGGAGACATGCCACTTCCTCAATTCTCAATACAACGGCAAAGATGGCGGTTGTATGCGCATGTCCCGCCCCTCCCACTGGAAAGCCAATCATCTGCTTTTTAACAGTCAAGCCGGGAAACATTTAGGCCTATCGTCTGGTTCCACGGACGCATGCGCACAGTCGAGGTTTTGCGACAGCGGAGACGATGGGCACAACTCCGGCATTCTGGATGGCGACGTAAATTAAGGTTGGTGTCGTGAAGCGTTGCGCATGCGTAGTAACAGTAACCTGTGGGGGAAAAAGGCGTTTTAAAGCTTATTTTGGGGCAAAGTCATCAAACCTTTCCAGCGATTTTTATCATATTCTAGTGCCGTTTCTATACATGTAGTTTTTATGTCCCGATGACCCATGAAAAGTGCAGTTCTGACTCTCTTCCCATTCACTGAGATAGGAGGCTGGTCTTGTTAGAGCTGCCCGAGGGCGTTGCAAAGATGGCGGCGAGTGGCATGACTTGCCTAAAAGGACTTTGCTTAAACCCATCTGTAGCGCTTGGAAGTTCGTACTGATATAAGCACGCGGCGGGGGCGGGGATTAGTTTGACAGGTTGTCTCGTCAGGAGAGATGCGCCATCGGTAAGGTGTTTCGTGTTTGTCTGTTGCGTTACTGCTGTGCTGCCGCTACGTATGTGGAGCGGGTTTGTGTGCATGATAAACTGTTACATTGGTAACTGTGCTCAAACCCTATTTTCGTGGTTCGATGTTTAGCGCTGTCGGCCCGATGTTAGCCGCGATTATATTAAAAAAATGTAAATGTTTGAAATTGGAGCGCTTCGCTGTCACACGATTTACTTCCCGGTTGCGGTGCTCGATGGGTAATGTATGCACGCCGTTGCTATTTAAGAACTACACTCACTGTGTTTCCTTTGGGCTGACATACATCCTTGTGGTCTTGAGCTATTTTAATGTGTAACGTTGATAGTGATACACATATTTAAGCATGAACTGTACACTAGCCTTTCTATTTATACAGGTTTATAACCTGCAATTGTGGCCAAATCAGCTGTTTGTGGAATGTCATTCAGTTTAAATAAAAAAACTGAAATTTAAATAAAAAAACGTGTCCTCTCCTGATGCCCCGTTCGGTGGGGATATTCTAAAAGAACCGAACATCAGTGGAATATTCCTTTAACTCGGCTAATCAAAGATCAGTAACAGTGTGTTAATTGTCACCATTATCTGAGATTTAGTACAAAGTGTTGTCGTAAACGTCTTACATACCTCTTCAGTGTATTTCCCCACATATGAGTATATCTCACTGAGGGAGCTCATGGAGTTGAACTCATTCATGTGCATCCTTGACTGTTCGGCCAAGTACGCGTTCATGTCCTGGTCGCTGATCGCTTGCATTTTACTAATGTCTGAATAGTACCTGTTAAAAGAGGAAGAGAACAAGGCAAACGTGTTAGTCCTTTCTAACTATGTTCTCAAAGTCACGCCTGACACCAACAGGCCTCGGATTCCAACCGTGAACACATGCACTGAGGTGATGGCAATCAGTCACTGTCAACAGCCGCTGTGTTGATTAAATGTTATTTACATATTACATTTGTGACGGGCCTGGTGTTTGGCTGTAGAATTCTGGCATGTGTGCGCGAGAGACAGATTTTCCAGGAAGAAAATCTTTGGGGCAAACTGTTGCTCATTGGCTACACAGAGGCCACACACACAAGGGAGCTTCTGGAGGAGCTTTGTTATGCACTGTGTGCATGGGGAGAAAGGTTTTCATGACCAACAGTGTTGTATTAATAGTATCTTGAATTGCTCTCTTTATCATAGTGATAAAAGATGAATACCCTTTTTCCCAGCTTGCAGTGACGGACAGGTGAACTTGCTGTTGCATACACAATGTACAAAGATGTATATAATGTTATAGAAAGTCGTACATCTTTATTCTGAAAACTACAAAAATAACTGATTTGTTTCTTACTGTCCTATACTGTAGATTGCGTGCCTTTGGCGTTCCCGTCTATTCCCACTGTGTTGCAATTTGGACTTTGGTTGACGGCCCGTAGATCACAGAGCCACAGTAACACTGTGTGTGTTGGAATGAAACGCGGCTATTGAAGGCTTTCTCTTCCATCCATCCCGTGTTGTTTGGCCTCTACAGTTATCAGCAGCTTACCTCTCCACCCAGCTCTTGTAGCTGGGGATGTCCTTGGCATAAAGCAGCTTGTTGGAGGGTGAGTCCTTTCCAAGGCGGTGTTCAGAGGTGGAGCAGGAGTCCATGAAGGTCTGGGCCACCACAGACAGACAGGCATCTGTGATGCTGCTCTTATGGATGTCAAACACAAACTGGGGGTTCTTGATCACATTCACCCAGAAACGCAGAGGTAGGCTGCAGGGAAGAGGACAAAGGCATTTAGTGGCACACCAGTTATACAATTTCATATTTTTTGTATCACTTTTTAATTATGTATGGCGCTGTAGACCATTGATTTCTCCTTCAATTTATTTTTTTCATGCCAATGCAATTGGTCCACTAGATTTGAAACAAAACATCTATTGTTCAGTTACATCTCAGTGACAAAACCCCCCAAACAGCCTTGCAATCAGAGGAATGCAGCGCATTGGAACTGCTCTGAATACCATTTTCATGTTTGCTACTGCCAGTCAGGCAATAGACGTGAACATATTATGCGACAGAAGGGGAATGAGGATTCATTCACTTTGCAAAGCCGGTGTACAGGTCGGCTGTTGCTGATGTGTGTTCCGTTCAATAAAGCCTTTATCTTTAAAACCAGGTGGCTGGCTCGTCTTTTTTCCCGCAGTGTCCAGGGGTCCTCATTTGGGGCCGCACAGTGACACAGTTCGTATTGCATTGTTTGTTCCTGTCCAGAGTAATAAAAATATACAAGTCTGTTTATTTGCTGGGATTGTTTCTGCCAAAATGAAACGATATAGAGCCAGCTTTATCTGCGTTTTGCAGTGAATGGGCTCAGGTGGTATTAAAGAGCTGTGCTTCTTGGCTCTCTAGACCTTCACTATTCTCTTGGCTATGCAGTTTTAGGTAATGTGGCAAAAATCACTGGAAACACACTGCAGTCCAACCTTTGTTTGGAACAATATCAAAGGGTGAGGGGGAATAAAAAGCAACAAACTAAAATGCCACGGTGTTCCCCTACCACAATACATTTATTATTGAACCACCATCCAACAAAAGAGGATTTGGAGAAAGGAAAATTCTGCATTAGGACTTAAAATTAATCTGGGGAAAGAATTTAGTGGTATTAGGCGCAGGGATCAAAGGGATATTAAGGCCACCGCTGTGCCGCCTTGATAGCTGTCAATCTGCCTCAGCTGCCCGGTGCTTTGAGGTACGTGCAATTTCAATGCGGCAGTGGAGACTAAGATGATGGGCTTCCCCCACATGACATGTGCATTGCAATGATCAACATAATAACATCTACACTGTGTGTATTATGTTGAAAGTAAGAAAAGCAGATACATTGAGCTGTGTGTATTTTAGAACCCGAGGGATTAGGTTAATATAGGCTGCCAATTCAAGAGTATTTCTTCTCTTACAGGCGTTACGCTGCTGACGCAGTCAGAAGACGCCCATCAATTCAACACAAGAAAATGTTATGGATTCAATTGACCTAATATAACTGTTTACTCACTGTTCTTAACAAGCATTTGATAATGGCAGGAATTAAGAAAATCGCTTTTTACTAAATAGTTTTTTGGTAAGACTAATATGCTTCAAAGTCCATTTTAAAGAAGTAAACGCTCATATGAATACTAATGTGGAGTCTCAGCAACAAAACATGCACACCAACAGGTCTCCCTTCAGTCCCAGCGAGCCTCGGAATCACCAGTGGAAGGTTTTTGTCCCATTGCCATAGTCAAGCCTAATGAAGTTGCTTGGTTCAGGGAATCAAATCACTTTTTTATTGCAGTGATCCAAGCTTTGAACTCAACCCCTAAAAGTCTTAGAGATGCCATTAGCAATCTGTGTGGGTGGAATTGAGTTACAGATAGGTAGTTATCTGCAAGCAGCAAATATGAGGGTGTGTGCCAGCTTTGCACAATAATTAAAATTCTGTCTGTTGCATCTCAACATGACAAACACTGCAGACGGAGACACCAAATACAGGAGAGGAGAGGCTGACACACTGCCGCTAATCCAAAAGATACCATCTGGAGATGCTCTTGGAGCCAGTGACTCATGCAGGCAACATACATACAAAGTGCCGCAATAGCATTTTAACGAAATTCTTCTCGCACAATTACAATTGGCATGTGATGTTTTACTTTAAACCTATAAAAAGGCCGCTTGAATGAAATTTAAGTGGCATGCACAGGAGCACAACGCTATCACTTTCCCCAAAGGTGATGTGAGGGACAACACCTAATTTTCTGGGCAAGAATGAATATTGGGAAAAACTAATGTGGCCTTTGTCAAATAAAAGGGAATCTGAAATGTCTAGAAAGCAACTACAATCATGGCAATACATCCTCACACTGTTGTAGTGTGAGGATATTAAGCATACAGAAAAACTGTTCCCCCGTCTAAAGTCAGTATGGGTTATGCAAATCATACCTTTCACAAAGCTTTTAATGATATTTGTGAAGAACTAATGGTAAGTTATCCGGCCATTTACAAAAATCATAGTATGATGATAGGCCCCGAGGCTGAGAGCTGATCTGGCATTAGACTACATCAGAGGAGGAACAGTGGGGCTTTGATGGCAGTGAAAGCCTGATGGGGAGGTGGGGGGAGGAGCTCTGGCTGCACTGATGGATTGAACTTAATAGCGTGTATGATGACGATGGGCCTGGTAGGTTTAATGGGACCGGGGGCCCAGCATGGGAGGGATACTGCCCTTAGTAAAAGGTTTTTGTTGTAGCGGACGTTGCCCTTCAATTTGAAACGATTTCAAAGGTTACAAGTAAGCACACAGTAAGAAGTGAAAATACGCACATCTCCCACGGAGAAGATCTATGGTGGCACCAGCACAAACGGTTGTGTGCAATCTAAGTGGCTTTTTGTCATGGTGCGTTGTGATAAATTGTTATTCAGTCACAGCCTTCTACTGAGAGCCCATTTCATTAGGGTTCCAATGTGAAAGGCCTCTGCAAACACTTGACGCACACTGCAAATGGCCCAATAACAAAGGCGCAGAAAAAGCACCCAAATTAAGATCATATTGTACAGTAAAATGTTACTGTTTCTTTTCATTAGCGTCTCCCTATCCATTTCACTATTTGTCCCTTGATGCGCATCAATTTCTGTCCTCCCATCTCGCCGATCTCCCTGGACTGAGCGATGCATGGCGCCAAAGGCCAGGAGGCTAATGACATATTAGTGTTCGTTTAACTCCCGCTGAGTTCCCTTCCCTTTCTGCACCTTTTCATTTCTCTCCTCGCTGCATTCTGTTGCACTGTTGGTTATTTAACCCCTACCAATCTGATAAGGTGGGCTGACTGAGGTCAGTGCGGTCTGAATTAATCACACAATATTAATTTACGGGTGTGCTTCCTTGACCTGTGGGGCGTATATTTGTCACTACGGAGCTTTTCCCCAGTAACAGGCGATTTTTTGGCCCAGTTATCCATGATAATAGATAGAGTCTCGGTAGCCAATTGGATTAGCCCCTTGTGGATGGCTTTAATGAAGATTACATGCCCCTGTGGTTAATGGGTATTGGGAGGGAAGAAGCGTGTGGTGAATCTTGGCACTGACAGTGGGCAAAAAGAGGGATATGCTGTGTGAAATATGCCTGAATGTACAGATTGTGTCTGCTGTGCATTTCTTTTTAAAAAGGCCACGGAAGGAGCCAAAGACACCACACTGGTGTATTGAAAGGATATATCAATGGTGTGTGTCGGTCAAAGATCAAAGGATCTACCTCACCAGTTTCTCAAGTGGTCCAGACCACAGCCAGCCTAGTGTGTGTGTGTGTGTGTGTGTGTGTGTGTGTGTGTGTGTGTGCGCACATCCCTGTGTTTGAAGGTATGTGCTCAAACTGCTCAACTCACCAGTTGCTCTTCCATGTGTGTCGGACATGCGGGTCGTGGATGCTGTGTTTGTCGGCCTGCTCATCCAAGAAGTCAAACATGTATTTGATGGCCAGCGGCAGGGCGCTGCCTCGATGGGCCGTGCTGAAGATGGTCTCAAACAGGTCGTCCACAAACTTCTGTAATGTGCCCTGCAAATAATAGAGATGGAAAACAGATTATATGGAACCCTAAACCAAGTGTTGTTTAATTAAATGGGTCACAAGCTGTTACAGCTAATACAAATTCCAGTTTTCAATCAGGTTGCTAAAAGCTTCTAAAGTTATTTCTCTTGAGTTGAGAGAGCAGTGAGTCCAAAGTCATAGTAGAAAACAGGCAATGGTTACATTTTGTTGCGTTGCGTCGCGTTACATCCCGTTGCATCTATCCCCCTGTATAAACCAAGGCAATGTTTACATCTCGTTGCGTCGCGTTACATTCCATCTCGTTACATCTCGCTGCTTTGCGGTGCATCTCGTTGCACCTTGTTATATCGCGTTGTGTCACATCTCAAGTTGCGTTACATCCCGTTGCGGCACGTTACATCCCGTTGCGTCGCACTGCATCGCGTTACATGTTGTTGCGTATATATATTTAGCTGCATTTCAATTCACAAAGTTGAAAGATGAACATCTGTTTTTCTTGCTGTGCGAGTGCAGGTTTTGCAGAGCACGCCACAGCTCTGATGTTTATATGTCTGACTGCAATCTCGCAGACCTTGCCCCTACATCTCCATGCATCTTTGACGGGGGGAAATTGTTATTTCACAGCTGACTTTTAATAATATCAAGGAACATGAGGCGGCATCTCCTAAGCTTTTTTGTGCTGCCGGATTAGCTTCCACACTGCACCATTGACCCTAATTTGATTTAATGTTGGCGACTTTCAGGAGGAGAAGAGAGAGGGAATCTAATCCTCCGGTAAAGAATGAGGTGATGGGATGCACGGGAAAAAGGCGAGAGCGAGCAGTGGAAATGAAACGACTGAGGCTTCCCCATCAGGAAAAGAGGCCATTGAGTGTGGCAGATGAGGTGTGTACAGGCACTGGCAAATAAAAATCCAATTTGGGTCGGAACGGGTGACCGGATCGCAGAGTCAAGAGAGGTAGAAGAGAGAATCCAGTTAGTCCGACAATCTCGGCTATAATTCCAATGTGGCCTACATTCCCGACAGCTTATCGTCTTTCTATGAAGATGGAATTACACATCTGTATATCGAGCCCGCGTTCCTTCCAAGTGACGGACTGCGTCAGTCGGCGAGGGGAAGCTTTACGCTCTGTGCGCAGTTGTTTATGTGTGTTCGTAGCAACCAAACCCTGCGCTGGCTCCACACCGTCGTCGTCGTCATCATCACAGGCTTCTCGTTCCCCTGTGGAGCCAAAATCTGCCAACAGACTCCTCCTCCTCCTCCCCCCACAACCATCTACCCCGTCATTAGAGCTCGCTCTGAACACAGCTTGTCGTCTCGATGTTTTGATGCCGTCTGCCTCCATGATACAACGAGGGACGAAAGCCAACAATCACAAGGCGGAGGGCCGCGGCGAAACGGAAATAGAGAGGTGAAGGAGCGGACGAACGAGGGACACACACGCTCTCACACTCGAGTGATGAAAGCCGCGCAATCGGTGCGTTCCATGCTCCCCGCACACATGAACGCGCCCCGCACCCACACTCTGTCACAGCGACACTGATGGAGCTAATAGGAGAGACGTAGACGTCGTCGCCGTCGCCAGGGAGGGGTATTTATTGGCCAGGTGAAAGCCAAACGCGGTCAATTACCCCGCCTGTCGGCCCAATCATTTCTCACCAGGAGAGATGGCCGCCCAAGATAAACAGGTTATTTCACAAAAACAATCCATCTGGAAGGATGATGTCTGCAGTCAGAAACAGACTGCCTGCATTGTGGAGCGAGAGAATGGCCAGGGAAACAGAGCGTCCACACGTGTGTGTGTGGAGGACTGTACAGAACTGGCTCCACCTTCATTTGTTGCTGTTCATTACCCTATTTCGCTCATCAGCTCGCATATCTGTACGGCGAAGCATAAACACAGGAGCTGTTTGGTTGGTTGTCACATTGTCTGATATGTCCGTGGTTCACTACAGTTCCATGTAGCTTTTTAGAGAAGATAAGAACAATCTTCCCCCATAGAATTGAAGTTAAAGGCATAAGAAATCAATTAGATTTTTCTTAGATTAGTTTCCTCAGGGTTCTTTACAGCCTTACTTAAACTGCCGGGTGGATATTCGATAAATCTATCGTTACCTTTCTGACTTTGTCTGCTCACTTTTGGACCGTCAGGATCCCGGCGTGTGCCATTTTTTTTTTTTTTAAACAAGCACAGAAACAAACAAAACAATTTCAACGTGTTTGCATATTATCTGCAGGTAATAATTCACGGATGACTTTCCAAACATCTCGCTGAATTAAATTGTTTATGACCCATAAAGGAGTTTAATGTTGTCCACTATGTGTGTAAGCCGCTTCATTTCATACCTCCGCCACTGAACGCATTACTGAAACGCTGAGCTCAGTCCACGTTCTCTGTGGGAATCGCTAAACAAAGGTGGGCAGAGGATCAAAAACCAACTCAAATGTTCCCAATTTAAAACATGACAATCTGAACATTTGCAGCTTTTCTTTGGGTCTTGCCTTCTCTGTACACCTCCCTACACAGAAGGGATGTCTTGATGAAAAAGGGGGGATGAGGTGATTTAGGAGGAGCTTGGCAATTTGCATTGAGCTGTTTCATCAAAGTCACATTTCCCTTTAAACTAAATTAACTGCCCCCCCTCTCCTCCCCACACCCCCTGGAGGCCATTGTCGGAAGGCGCTTTTCAAACAGTCATTTTATAGCGATCTATTTTTGCCTAATAATTTCTTTCTATTACAGAAACTCCTTTGCTAGCTCCGTGGATCTCGTCTTCACCCTTTTTTGAAATGCTGCCGCATCAACACAACAGCAATGCGGAGAGAAAACAACAAATATCTATTTTTCTCGTTCCCACCTGAGGGGATAGAGGAATACATTTGAATAATCTTACCCACTGGGATGACTCATTCGAAGTAAATATGAATATTTAAATTAAAGTAAGGGTCTTCTGAGTCACGGTAACACAGGGTGAAGGTTGAAGTAACCTTCTAGCATTTTCCCCTGCTGGCCCATTTTACTAATCCTTTCCAAACCCAATACTGGGAAGGTGAGTTCCATCATCCTTCACCTTGTACAATGCAACATTTCCAAATAAAGAGTGAGTGGAGCACGAGACAGGAGATGCTTTCTGAAACACGTCTGGCTCACCTTGGTGGCCAGCAGTCGTGTCAGGTAGATCTCCGAGACCATCTTGCTGCCGCGGTCGCCCTCCTTCTGGTCTCCGTGTTCGTGGTTCTTCACCAGGTGCCAAACCTTGACCCCGCTCTCCAAGTCCGGAGTGATCATGGGAGTACGGGAACGCAGGCTGTCGGGGCTTCCGGTGTACTTGATCATGTTCTCTGTGGGGAAAAGCAGCGCACATTTGTTTAATATCAACTGCTGGTCATGAAACCAACGTGTTCCAACAATCCATCGGTTCCAAACAACATACTGAAAGAGAAATAGACAGTAAAGATGTGTAGGCTATATGGTGAAAAAGACATTTAAACCTAAATTAGGGCAGAGTGCGAGATAAAGCAAAAGTAGAGAAGGCTAAAAAAATGCAATCACGCCTCTGCAGGACATATTTTGTTGGCATCTAATTTAAAAAGGTCTGACAGA
The DNA here is from genome assembly GCA_021346845.1 of Apeltes quadracus. Lineage (NCBI taxonomy): Eukaryota > Metazoa > Chordata > Actinopteri > Perciformes > Gasterosteidae > Apeltes > Apeltes quadracus. The sequence goes on along the minus strand of CM037915.1, from coordinate 7,925,777 downwards.
ACTTTTAGACAGTGTGCATGGTTAATTCTTCATAGCTTCTCCTCTCAGGGACGAGACATGGTATCGACGAGTGTCACATTAACGAACATGTGTCAGACGAGATGAAATATGCATGGCCCACCCACGGGCGGTGACATTTCCAAACGCATTGCTCAATGAATGTTTACACAGTGTGAAAAAAAACTAAAATTGATCGGAGGGTGCGGTTTAGAGAGAAGAAAAAAAAGTGTTTTTCATCGTGGCAGAAATCAATCTGTGAGAGGAAAGCGGGAGGAGTGTATGAGAGACTATATAAAAAGACATAAGGAAACCTCAGACTCAGCGAAGGTGTGTGTGTGTTTCTGCTAAAATCAAATGACAGTATGATCAACGGACCACTCACACCAGCCACTTGTGAGGGAGATTTAACCCTAGCTTTGTTGTAAGACCTGTGTAAGGTATTCTTTGCAGGTCAAATCCATAATACAATAAAGCAATAACTTCACACCAAATCCAGGACGTAAAAAGAGATCTTAAGAATTAGTATACCAAAAGAAGATTAGCTCGGAACTAGCTGTTTTCTTCTTTCTCGGTCTGACTTTTTGACAACGCCGCTCTCCTTCCTCTTCTTCAGTTGCTGTATTAATTTTAAACCTTGTCTCTTTCTCCACTATCTGGCCGTTGTACTCGTGGTGAGTTCAAAGTCCTTCTCAAGTACCACACCGGTCCTTTTCTCTTGCGCTGCTCACCTCGTCCTATCCGGTCTAATTTGGAGCCGGAGGAGTGAGGTGACGGGCTATGGAGATGAGGCGATGCTAATAATGTGGCGCCACATTTGATGTGTCTGAAGTGTTTGTGGCCAGCGAGTCTCGGCCTTTGATCAGCAACTAACTAGATGGTTTCTCTGGTTCAAGGAGACGCAGAGCAGACGGACAGGCAGAAGAAGAAGAAGAAGAAAAAAAAAAACAGGATGAGAGGACACACTTTGGACTTGAGAGGCCACGATAAGACATGAAAAGTCTATTGGGTGTCCTGTTATGTTTTGGGAATCCTTTCAAATACTCGTCCTTGTATGTCCATCAGTGTTGTCATGCGGGGTCGTGTGGACGCCTGCTGACGGGTGGGAGCATCCACTGCTGCACGGTCACACAGTTGATGGACTTAATTCCCTCCTCAAATTATTCTGTCAGTCTATTTTTCAATTGAAGGAGTCTACATGTAGTTTCTTGTATTAAATCTGTTGTTTAAACGGCCCTCTGGCAGACATACTACTAAAGGAAGGTCCGCTTACCATATTTACTGGCAGAAGTCCGAGACACGGTGGAATTGTTCACTGAATTGTAGGCTGTAACTTGCTTGGGGACCAAGGCCATCACTGCATTATCAGTTACCTGAAAAACAGACAAGAATATTATGCAAATGACTCTTCAAAACAAAAGCGTTTTCTTTCAGTTGTGCAGATTTCGAAACACAGCCAATCAGAAAACCCATAGATCACTGTGTGGATGTCATTTTCTATACTTCCCTCCATCTATTCTGGTTTCATGTGGATGAACAGAGAACATTGTATTACCCTTATGTGCTCCATTCAGCCCACACATACATATGATGACAAGGGGAGGGAGAGTTTAATAGAGCATCATACGGGCCTGTGTGAGGGGGAATATCCCACAGGCTCCGTTCAATAATACCTTTCCTCCAGGGTTAGACGCTGTGTGTGTGTGTGAAGGTGTTAAAACTCCAGCACTGTGCAGTGTGTGTTGGTCTGTGTGTAAATTAATAAATGAGTGTGTTGTGCGCTCCTCCTTCCCAAGTCAGCCATTCAGGTTTCAATTAACACGACTGGGATGTACTCTGTCCCAGCCGTGCCATACCCTTCCCACATGCCCCCACACACACTACAAACCTTTTCTGCATAATCTACCCGTGCAGCAGAGTGGGGGGGGGGGGTGTAATTGATGTGATCTCAATCGTAGTGTGGGAACAAGTACCAGGGGCCTTTTGTGCATATATGTGTGTGTGCGCACGAGCTGGGGCCTTTTTGAGATGGTATCATTAGGTCACGCAGTCACTCAAGCTGCTCTTTATGAATAATATGTTTATATTATTGTAAGCAGGAGGCCCACAGGGCAGATTTTGTTATTCCTTTGTGGGAAGCGGCCAACTCGAGAACACCCTTAAGCATGCTACCTAATCACTGCTGCCCTTATATGTTGAATGGTTAAAAAACAAACAAAGCATAATGGAACATAATAAGAGGAGAAGTGGCATTTGGGGAAATAACATTTGGAAAAGAGGACTAAGGCAGGAAGCGGAACAGAGTTTCCTGATGTAGAGGAGGAGGAGGCGGAGGAGGAGGAAGAGAGAAATCTAATATGGCAAAGGCCAAATGTTTGCTTGTAGCTACTATGGGATGTTTCCCTTTACAAGAAATCAAAGTGTGTGACACAAACTGCCACAGAGAGGGTGAGTAATGAGAGTAGCAGATCAAACCAGATCATTTTGAAAGAAGAGAGTTCATAATTCTATTAGTGTGTCTGGTTGGACATATTAGCTTCCAAAAAGACAAACTATATGTACACGAGAAGTCTGCAGGGCATCCCGCTAGCAGGTTTAGCAGCACATCCGGGTTAGCATCATTCAATAGATTGTATTAACAGATTTGATTAGGAAAGGATCTTCAATAAAGGGATGTAAAGATGACATACCTCGATTAAATAAAGTTAAAACAGGAGCACAAATGCCATGAATCTGCTATGAAGTCTAAATGTGTCTTCCTGGGCCTTTTGCACAGCCTCATGACAATATTTAAGTGGATGGGAGAGTCTGTCGAGGATAAGGGGCTCTTATTCTTTGGCCGGCAAAAATGAATTAACTTCTGTCTTCATTATCTTATCTCGGATTCTAATCAGCTCCCTAATCCATTCCACCCGCGCCTCGTACCGCCAGCCTGTTGACACTCGCTGATGCTGACATTTAATTTAGCCACGCCGCAAACCTGCACTTGGAGGCGGGCAGTGGCTGCCTGCTCAACTGCTCGAAGTGTTAACGCCACGTTGACGAAGCACGCCCGTTGTTCCATCCAGTCTCCTTCTGGTCGGATGGATGGACACGTGTCACTCATGCAGATACACGTTCGTCTCCTCTCTGCGTGTTGTGCAAGTCTTTGTGTTAACTGCCAGCTATACGCACATCCGTTACCTTTGCTTTGAAACTGTGCAGTTGCATGCATGTAGTAGCTTGCGTGTGTGTCTGTGATGACTTGTGGGTCTATTTTGGGCGGGAAGTCGGTGCCAACAATAAACCATTTCAGAGGGAAGAAGAGCCTTTGCAGCACTCGATTTCATCTCAAGCTCCCTCTGCATTCACAAGGGATTACTTCCAAGTGCCACTGTGGTTGGTCACTTCCATACCTGGCCCTGCCTCATTCTGCTTCACCCGGCATAAGTTGTGCTGTTTCAGTGTGTGCGTTTGCATCTGTCCCTGTCAGCTGTGGACTTGCAGAACTAAATTGTCCATTAGATAGTTTTGGAGTTTAGAGCTTGAAGAGGGAGTTCGTCCAACATAAGCTTGAGAACATGCCTGGGTTTATAGATTATAGGTTAAATACTTTGCAAACCCTTCAGAGATTTAGAGGTTCTACAGAAATAAGTATGGTTAATACATTTGTCTGGCAGTTCGACACCAGGGAAAAACATGGGCCCACACAAACCTACACTCAGGTTTGTGAAAATATTAAGGAGGCTACTTTTATTTTGAATTTTGGGAAATGTTTAGTTTATTGCAGGTTGCAGGTTTCACATTCCAGAAGATAGTGTGACGCAAACCTGGTAATGGAACAGCATGTTCAGCCTCTTCCAGTCTGTCTCGATCTTAGTGGTGACGTCTTCGTCCTGCAGGATAATGCGCTGTACTCGACCCTGACGCCATTCTGCAACAGCAAAAGAAAAACAATATGAGGGCGTCTGCCGGTTTATTCGGACATCATGGGACAAATGGAAAGGCAAAGCGATATAAAACTAAAGACACCCATGACAACAGGTGGGTTCAACGAATCACCCGCTGTACTCTCTAAAATCAAGCGCTCCCTCATTAACTTCTTTCCATCTCTTTGGCTGGTGCGATCGATGAGAGGGATCAGTTGCTCTCTGAAGGCGCCTTTGCTCCCCGCTTTCCGCTCCTCAAACCCCCCATCCAGCGCTCTAAGCCCCCCCCCACCCGCCCGCCCCTAGCTGCTCTTATTCATGCAGGGAGCTTTGGTGGAGACGCGCGAGGCTCGTATCCACTTTTCAACAAGCAGTTGCGGTCGTGTTAATAAAAAAAACACGACCGCATTTACATGACATTACAACCAAATGACATCTGTATAGCATCAACGCCAGGCTTTCCCGCTTCGACGCAGCAAAATAAAAGCTTTGAAAGATAATAACAATACCCAAGCAACATTATCATCAGTGAAAAAAGAGCAAACAGGCAGATGATTCCTCTATTCTTTCTGCAGACAGCGAGGGCTTTCTGAATGCGTTATTGTGCCTGTGCTCCTTGCTCTGCTTCCCACTTGAATCGACCACTGGCATCTCCTATTCCGATCACATACAGCAAAACAAAGCGGCAATCACTCTGTGCATGATGAGCCTCGTCTATGGAGGATTGACCAGAATAGTTTTATGGTCTGAAAAACAGGAAATAAAGATTATCCCGTTGTTGTTTATACAGTAGATCTTTTTCATAGAGATGCAAATGACGCCCGGCTCCAGTCGAGTATCCGCATGCAAAAAGGAGACTTTTTAGAATTTATTTTTAATTTTTTTAAAGCTCGTGTGAAGACATCCAATCTAGTGGGAAGAGATCAGTGTGTCTGCATGTAAACCTTCAGACTCGCACACATCCAAAGAGATAAGAGAGTGTATGGAAGCTGTGGTGAAGAGAAAAGCTGAAGGTGACTGTCGCGCTCCACAGACATGCATGACACGCATTTGCTACTGGTAACACACACAGAAGGACAGACACACACACACACACACACACACACACACACCTAACTTGATTTTCTCTAAAGGATTGCAGCAGAGCAAGATTCAAAAATAATATCTAGGATAACAACACTCTTGGCCAATGTGAATACGAGAAAACTTCTTATCCGTGTTTGCACATGCATACACAGAGCGTGACCAGCTATCTCAGACAACTTCTAATTCCCTTTTGTAATAAAACAATAACAGGACAACACGTCCTGCCTGAAGGGGGCCATACAACAATTTTATCCATCACAAGGCTACACAGATCTCTTCACTTGGCTATCAGAAAGACCGATTCCCTGGGGTGTGCGCTCGGCCCGCTTTAAATCTGAGGTTGGTTATAAATGCGCTATTATGAACACAACAGGGGCCTACAAAATCCATCTGCAATATTAAACCATAAAAAGCACAGTGCCGTGTGCAGAGACAGCCCCTAGATATCGGCAGGCAAACAATCACGGACAACACGTCTGTGCGAAAGTCATGCACACGCACTTACACACAGTACAGAGTACCAAACTCTCAATGTCTTCCCTGAAGCAATTTGCAAATATATTAGACCCCAGATAGAGGTTCCCAAAAAAATACAATTACGCAGGGAAAATAACTTCATATTGTAGCTGCCCTTAGGGGGCAGAAAAGGCAAAGGAGGCATGTATTCATAGATTCATGTTGTTCCAACACATCCAGCGCTTTCCTAGAAAGCAAAAAAAAAGAAAGAGAGGACACTAAAAAAAACTGAGCGTCTGGATTGATTAGCTGATCAATCATCTGACTCAGGCGCTAGTCGAAAAGAGAGTCGATCGATGGGAAGTTTAGGGCAGGGAGAGACCAATCTCAGACATCTGAGCCCGGATATCAAGCCTCCTGAGGTTGAAAAGAAAGCTACTTAGGAAGACTTGTGCTTTTTAAGAGGGGGCTGTAAAAAATCAATTGGTGTCTAAGATCAGCCTGCTCTTCTTTAGGCAGACACGGGGAACACTGCATGGTTGGAAATGTTTTGATGACCTGTACTACAGGGACGTGCCATCATGAAAGCTAGAATCATGAATTTCCCATTTTAATGGTATATTCAATATGTATATTAAGTGTATAGAGAAGGGCAAAACTCTTCCACAGCCATGACTGCTATGGTGACCTCTTTCATTCAAACTATCCAACACGGTCATCAAAAGTGTTTGTTTTCTTCCCATTATTTATACGTTAGAATACAAACATGACTTTACCCAGGTCCATGTCCGAGGCTTTTAGGCGGTGTGAGTGCGGGACGTTCTTGTAGATTGCATCTAGGATCTTCTCCTTCACCTGGCTGATGGTATCACAGTTCAGCACCTTCACCTGGATCTCTGGGCTTTTCTCATTCTCTGGATGGATGCAGTTCACCACCTGAAGCAGAATTACACAGAAATAAGTGTTGGTTATCTATAGGTTACAATTTTTGCAATATATGTAATATGCTTTCCAAAGTGCTTTAGCGCCGGGTTAGTGTTTTTTTTTGTTAATTATGTTGATTGCACAGTTAATTGGTACTCAACAGAACAGAGATAATTGTGTGCCGGCCAAAGGGGCTTTGAGAGAATTGCAGGAAAAGAAAAGATTCACCAGGGAAACTGTTTTTCTCCAAGCTTGGAGAGACATCAATGTGCTTCCTCAATAAATGAGCAGTAAAACAGGTAATTATAACATTATTAGCAAATTCATCAGTACCCTCTCCAGGTGTTAAATTTTCCAAATAACAAGATAGGCACAAATACACATTGCAGTTTTTTAGGACATTTTTCATTTTGTCCTAAAGTATGGAAGTATGGAAATCTGCAGAAACAGATGTGGCAGTTGAAAAGAAAGACTCGAGAGTTGCCGTGTTCTCCCACTGCTCAAATAAACCTGCAGAGTGGAGTGAACACGACAGACGGGCAGACTTGGGAAATAAATGCGAGGCTTCAGAAGGTAAGAGTTAGCGCTTTGGCATTTCTCTGCTAATGCAGAAATGTGGATATTCTCTTCCACTCCGCCCCCCCCTGCCCCACTGACAGCCCCGGTCCCCACAGAAAGAGAGGTCGCCGCTTTTATGCCCCCCCCCCCCCGTGTGTCAAGCGTGACAACGACAACTTCGCGTTCCGTTGCTCATCTCATGACCGGCAACCCATAACCGCCCCTTTCTCTCGCTCCCCTTGTCCCTGAAAGCACATCACGCGTCCCCCTTTCAACCCCCTTACCAGCGTCTTGTAGTCAATCTGCTGTCTGATGAGTTTGTCCTCGCTGAGCGAGTAGCGGGCCTCTCCTGTGATGGAGTCAATGGGGCCCTTCTCCATCTGCTGCTTGATGGCGCAGAAGAGGGAGAACAGAGGCTCGCCGGCACACTCCTGCGAAAAGATACGGAGAGAGAGAAGAAGAAGAGAGGAAAAAGTTGAGAGGGCAAAAGAAAACTTTGAAGCCCTTCAAGACGCGACTCTCTAGCAACGCAAATATTTAATCGAAAAATGTAATAACTGCTTTTCCACAGGCTGCCTTGCCTCCGGGGTATTGAAGCATTATGTCGCCAACTGTCATTAGAGAAAATCGTACCAACTATAAATATATAAACTAAACCAGAGTTTGGCAAAGATTAGCAGAAAGAAAATGCCATAAAAGACTATCTTAAAGCTACATTCATCTGCCTTCCAGAGAACAGTCCTTCATCAAAGAGAAGAGTTGGCCATTTATCAGAGTTTCTATTCTCCTCCCAGTTGCAGAAAGAAAAAGATGAGTGGAAGGATGGATTAAAAAAACAGGATAATGAGTGTGGTGAAGTTAGTTTGAGTGTGGATTTGTTTCTCTTCCTTGGGAGTAGTGGTGCCTGCTGACCAGTGGGGATGAGTATACGTGCTAGAAGAAATCCTCTAATGACTTAAACAGGACGACTGGTAGATGCAAAATGGGTCCATCGCTGGTGCAAACCAGCAGTGTGCTCACATGGATTCATCAACTAAGGCTAGAAACAAGTACTCGTGGAGCTTCATATGTTTGGTGAAGTTGAGCAGAGAACAAGTTTACCTTCAGAAACTTGTAGAGGAGGAACGTAAACCAGTTGGTCAGCATTTTCTCTGCAACCGACTCCGTCCTGCAAACAGACGGACACAGAGCACATTATGAACATACGATCCGTCATCAATATTCAACCCAGTCATCAAATATTCTGCTAAAAATGATGGCCGGCCGCTGCTAATGAATAGGCTGGTTACACAAATAATTGCGAAGACAAGAACGGAGAGCGCCATTGCTAATACGATAGCCTTTCACAAAATCTTTCGCCTGGCTTTTATGCTCAGGCACACCGAGGGCAGCTCGTCGACGGCAGGCGGGGATTTTAATATGAGGCAAGGCAATTAAAAGCCTCTATTTGATCCCGGTGGATTGATGTCGTTAGAGGCTGCATCGGCTCTGTAATAACACTAGGCCTCATTATCAAGCGCTCCCTCGCCTATTCACTGGACTAACACTCGATCCGTGGCACAATAGAAAGTGAATGAATACATCTCCCTCTCTTTTTCCGCCTGGCAACCATGCTTCACTGGTGTGGCAAAATGGTGTGTGTGTCTGCATTTGTTAGTGTGTGTGTGTGTGTGTGTGTGTGTTGACCTGGACCAACAGCGTGTGAATGACTGATCTGCATACATAATAACAACAAGTGGAGAAAGAGGAGAGGCGAGGATCGGATATCCTTTGACAGCCACCTTCATGACCAGCAGCAGGGGTGTGTGGGTAATCTGTCGGAACACCTCAAACTCGCACTCACTCACACATCCACCCACCCACACACACACATACGCATACGCATACATACACACACCTACACACATACCGTGCCTCTGTCCTTTGGGCCTTTGGACGTGCAACTTCTATGGGCATCAATATTTCAGGATTAGTGTCCATTGTGTCTGTGCATTTGTGTGTGTAGGTTTTGTCCTGTGTTTCAGCTGCCACCTGCAGCGCCCCCCCCCCCCCCCCCCCCCCCGCGCCGCCCCCGCCTCCCCCCACCTTTCACCATTCAGACAGCCTCTTTAAGGGGCTCCACACTGAGGCATATATTGTCTGCTGTGCCGGAGGGCAGGCCTGGCACCCCCTGCCAACATTGGCACAACACCTGGGGGGGATTAACTTCCTGCCTCTCACTGTGCCCACACTTTTATATTGCCGCCCCCCTCCCACCCGTCCTGCGTCCAAAGATCCGAGGGTCAACGAGGTCGCTTTTGATCTTTTCTTTCATGTGTTGTTTCTGTCCTCGTCCCTCCCGCTGGCTGCCCCAATCTGGATCCTGTAATCATATACACTTCCAAATCCTCTCCATGTCCACAAATACAGCCCATCTATCAGGGGGATGAAAGGAGCGTTGAGAAGGGAGGAAGTGCACGAGGAAGGAGTGAGGAAGGAAGCAGTGGAAAACAAAAATAAAGCGAGAGAATAAATGGCTTGGCTGAATCAAGCCTTTCCCTTTCTTCTCTTTAACCTTCCTTTTCCTTCCTCACTTACAATAGATATTATGCGCCTGTGTAAGTGGACAAGTGTGCAGCTTTTTTTTTTTAACTCTACGGTGCAAATAAATCCCACTGCGTATGTGTTCAGAAATGACCATGTGTGCCGACTATCGTGTGTAGTCCGTGTGTGAGAGCATCCTTCTGGCAGCAGGTGCGGGCCATGCAGCAATAAGAGTCTCATTTTGGATCATAGCACAGCGTACGGGGGACAGGGATGTAACAGGGCTGCTTTAAGATCCAACCGAAGCATTTGGCACTGCGGCGTTTCAAACACACGTTATCCTAACGCAGTGCAACCTATGTTTGGGTCAGAGCAAGGAAATGTGCCGTGGCATGTTGGCTCGGCGGGGCTTGCCCACTTGGCAGCCGGTCAGAGGGGCAGCCGGCGTTGAGAATGATCCGGAGCAGAGGGGACCTGGCAGGGCCGAGTTCTCCTTGATTACCGAGGCACGTTGATTTGGTCTGGCCATTTCTACCTGTAACTTTACTTAGTATTTGTGTTTTGGTGTGAAAAGGTTACTTTTTGAGAAAACTGCTAACCAACAAACTTGAGGCCAATTCGTGATTTTGAATTTAATTGAGATTAAAGTTAATTGGTTAATTGCAAGACTCTTTTCTTAAAACGGAGCAATGGCGGCTGTGTTATCCGTAATCCGTGTTAACAGATAACTGCATCAGAGTGTCTTGCCTGGTTTCTGTGACACATTTAAACAGCACAGCTTAGGATCAGAAATCATTTCCATTCTCCACTTTACCAGTGAGGGAGATTGGTCATCGTATGTGTTCAACAGTGTCACAGTGATGCCTTTATGAACTATTTCGTCTTTCCCCCCCAAACATAAACGACCACATTTCCTTTAAAGGAGATAGAGTTGAACACGGGCGTCTTTAGACCGGTGTGATGAATGCGTATCTGAGCTGGAGCCAATGACGGGTAGAAACCAACACGAGAACATATTGGGATTTCATCTTTGACCGATGCCAAAACTGCTATTTGTACACATCAACTGCAGCCAAACTAATTTTAAGGCTGTGGAAACACTGTCTATGTCTGCATGATGGGCAGGGGGGGGGGGGGGGGGCGGGGGGGCGGTTGCGAGGTATTGGAATGAAGGGAAGTGTACTCGTGGAGAGAATGCAGCAAGGAATGCGACAGATGGCTGTGGAAGGCTCTCGTTAGTTAGCTTGCCTGGTGCATGTACTTCAGCACAGGTTGAGATGGGACAGATGGAAGGATGTGTACTTGTGTGTGTGTGTGGGGACACACACACACACACACACGTACGTACACGCACAGCTTTCCTGGAAGAGGAGGCAGTGGGTAACCATGCTCAGAAGCCGTGCCAGAGACACACCGCTCACGCACTTTAAGCATTGATTTAGCAATCAAGAAAACAGGGGAGGAGTACGGGAGGGAGGGAGGGGGGGGGAGAGTATATTTCGGGAGAGGGACTATAACTGACGAAGAGAGGGAGATGAAGGTTGTGGCGGTGGGACACAAGCTGCACAAGTGAACTGAAGAGACAACTAGAGGAGCGAGAGCGGCGGCGGGTCAGGGAGAATAACACTCAAAATGAGCTAAAATGGGGAAAGAAGGAAAGAGAGGGAAAGACTAGATCGTGCCTCATCTGGGCTACTTCCAGCTGCTATCCAGGGACACAGTCAGCCCCCACCTTAGGGGGGGGCGTAGCGTGCGCACGCCACCTCATCACATCACACAACCCGAGAAGGAAGGACGAGCTGAAGACAGTCTGATCAGTGATCATCAGGATACTGTGTGTAACAAATAGGCAATCACTGTGATGCCGTCACCCCCCCCCCACCAAATTATTTGTTGGTGTTGCACATACACACCGCTGCTGGGAAAGGGATCAAAGACCTGATGACACACCTCGCCTTCATGCCCCAGTAGTCAGCTTTCCTTACCTGGTGACACAGCTTTAAGTGTCTCTATTGTCCTTGACTACCCCCGTCCTCCGTCCCCGCTGCACACGCCACCGCTTGCGTTGCATCTACTGCCAGGATCAGCTGGTACTTCATTGTTTAGTGGCTTCACCGTGCTCGGTGGGCTCTGGCTGCAATCAACCATGCCTGCTGCACCGACCGCATTAATCTCTCTCTGCATCACCGAGTGGCGTCCAAACAGGCTGTGGTCGGACGAGCACGCGCCTACTGTCTAGTGGATGGTACGAGGAGAGCGTTCGCTTCAGATCTCTGCACACGCACAATATGCTTGTTGCATTTGCATGACTTTTTAACCGGGGAGAAAATCGAAATTTTAATTGAGACGAGAGAAGGACAAATTAATCTGTGATTTGCCCGCCAAATCACGAGTGGATCCCAACAACCAGCACAATACTGCGTATGTATAACTGCGTATAAACATTAATGCACACAAACCAGCAGCTGGTTTACTGACGTGACCATAATCAACGTTTACCGAACGCCGGGGGCAGGAAGTATAATCACATACAGTGGCGTGTTCAAGTGCCAGCCCTTAAAGCTTCGACTGCAAATCAAGGGAGGATTGTGACTGTGACTGAGTGCGAGCTGTCACAGTTCTTCCCTTTTGCATAAGTTAGAATTTTCTTTCCTCTTGAGCCTTTTTAAATTGGATTCACTGCTAATGAAACATAATTATCTCACTAATAATGTCCAAAGTAGTGCAGTCTGCCGTCTCTGGGAGACGCAGCCAGAAAGTCAAGGTCACAGGAGTTAATCCAAACAGAAAGGGGCGCAGCCATAGTGAGACTAGCATAGCCTCACATTGATAGCAATGGGTTGACATTAACAAACATTCACAAACATTATATCTATCTCTAAAGAAGTACGGTACACCCGTTGAATGTGTGTGACAGTTGTTCAGTGTATTTTTATAGCAAAGCTTTGAAAAAGTGTTTCTTGTTAGATAGAACTTGTTAGATATTAAAGCAGGAGCAAAGTTAAACTCTGCCGGCTCTCACCTGCGCAGCAGCAGCTTGGGATGGTTCTTGCTCTCCAGGTTGCGGTCTATGAGGTCGGACAGCAGGTGCTTTAGGACGTCGGTGGCGTACTCCAGCTTGCTCTGCAGCACCGTCATGATGAGTGAGGCCACGTTGCCGCGGTCCCTCATGGAGAAACCCCGCTGGGCCTCGAGAGTGCGAATAAAGCACAGCAGGAAAACCTTGTTGTTGATGAGCTGGCCGAAGAGCTTCAGCCCCTTCTCCACCTGCTCCTGCCGGTAGCCTGGCACCTGTGAGAAAACAAGACATTAGACCGTGATTCATTCATTTCAACGAGCAAAATCGAATACATTGGAAAAATCCTAAACCATAGTTTTAAATAACAATTATTATTATTGCTACAACACACATCAGTGTGTAGAAAAGACAAAAACAGACATAAGTCTAACGTTGTTTTACTCAAAAGTGCAATAATAAGTGAAATCTTAAATAATAAGAGAGAAATAATAAAAGGATCTCGGGAGATGAGGAATTCGACGTGCTCCAGCATTGGTAACAGTTAGTCTGAAGGTTGGGATTAAAGGCAGGGAAACACTAAGCCTCTTGAGGGAATGTTTACCACGTCGACGGCGCTGCGTTCCACACTAATGCGAGAAGAACCGGAGTGCAGCGATGCGAATTCCCCTCAACCGAGACCAGATTCCGCTTCCTTTCTCAATTTATTTTCTTAAATGGCACCTTTTTTATCTGTCAACAGCACGCGTGGAAAGACGGCATCTCTTTGTACCAAAGCCAGCTGTCTACCAGCGTATGTTCTGGCGTTTACCTTTCCTAGAGGACCCCCTCATAATCTTCTGGGAGCTACTGTTAAATTGAAAGTCTAATTTTATACCGCCTAACGGGAAGAGTACAATGTCACCGCTGTTTTTAAAACTTAGCATGTGAAATGCCTACATACTCTCCATAGGTCTCTGGACAATATGAGTTTCTCAAACTAAATCATTTATGTTGGAATCAAGAAGGAAGTGGAAGTTTTTGATATTAATATTTTTTAGATATATATACAGTATAATTGGAACGACGCATGCTACAATGTGTTTTTTAAAAGTAATTCTCATTCTTATGAATTAAGTGTGTTATTCATTTTCTATGATTCAGTCCAATCAGCCTAGACAGAACTCACACTATTTTAAAACATGTCTACAACCCAAAGTCAAAAATGTTTTTACTTTAACTGATTGCACATCAATAACAATTAAGCGGCGATCAACTGCCTGAGACAAGGCTGCTATTTCCTTCATTAGCCTCTTATTCCACATGATATTCCTCTTACACTACAAAATGTATACTAATTAAAACATAATTAGCATAGCTTATTACTAGGAATATTCTCATCAGGGATAGAGTGGCCAACCCTGAGGGCAGTGAAAAGGGGTCCATCATTCTCCTAATGGAACAAGACGACTGGCTCAATTAAAGCTGTCTATCAATGTCACCAGTGGGGATAAATTACTAGATTTTTTTTCTTTTGCTTTCCTCCCGCTGATTGATTTTTTTAATTTGTATTTGAGGTGCAGAGAGAAAACCGAGCGGCGCCTCATATCGTTTGAGATTTTAATGAGAGCCGCTCATGATATGAGGTGGGCCTTGTTTTTTTTTGTTTTTTAAGTGTCGCTGTCCGCTGTCAAAAGGCATCAACACAAACAACATCAGCGGAAATTTCCCCCACGGTCAACCGCCATGTTGTTGATTTGCTCGTTCATTTTGAAAGAAGGCTAATTGCGTCAAGATTGTCATTTGATGGAGACTGAAGAACAGGGACATACAATTACTTGCACTATTTTAATTGAAATAAACTACTTAGCTGTCCTCTTTCTACAACTAAGAACTGCTGATCATCACTGCTGATCATCGCGCTCCACAGTACAATTTGAATAGCAGCGAAACAAACAGGCGATCATACCTCCAGGTCCCGGAGGACCGGATGTTCCTCGATTCCCGGGAAGAGGACCCTCATGGTGTAGGTCCTGTAGTCCAGGAAGGGGATCCCTGCTCCATCCAGATCACTGGTCAGCTCATGGATGTCTGTCTGCAACTCCGCAAAAGCTGATGGACACAGCAGGTATTCATTTTCAACGGCAAAACAATCAGCTAAGAATACCACGGAAGCTTTGGTATCAACGAGCGCTGGGAAAGCAACTGCTACTCCTACCCTCTTTGCACTCCAGAGCCACGCGCGACTCGAGGTTGTCCATCTGCATCTGCAGCCTCTTCAGCGTCAGGTCGCTCTCGCGAGACTTGCGCTTGTAGGCGATGAGCACCACCACGATGACGAGGATGAGCAAGGCGCCGGCCGCGGCGATGCCGATGATCGCCGAGCTGCTGAGCGGGCTGTCGGACGTGATGTGGACCACACCCGGCGAGAACTCGATACCACCCACGCGCGCCTTGTGATGTTGAAAGATGAAAGGGGCAGATTCATCGCCAGTTACTATTGTGTTCTTCGTGGCAAAAAGACCTCACAGATGTTTGTGAAGCATAGCATGAAACTGCTTCTGTGAATCCCTTTGTGTTTTATAAAGGTTGCCCAGACTGACGCACACACGTATTGATTTGCTTTTTAAAATGTGTACACTTTGTGCCTGTCATAACTGCGTCATAGTAAGGTTCCCATCTCCCTGCATAACGCTGACTTCACGTGACAACATCAGGATGCGCTTTGTTCAAAGTGGTCCCTCTTAAAGCCACAAATGGAATCTTTATTGTGTTTGCCGGGGCCCTAATCCTTCTTATTGAAGGCTCATTTGTCTGTCTTTTGTCTGCTTGTGGACACTAACAGGAACCGCACAGCTGATTTGATTAGATCTGTAGTTTGTCCACGCGTGAACAAAGCGAACGATAGAAAGCAAACCAAAGAAAGTCCGTCCGTCAAACCGCTCATCGATTTGTGGGTCCGTCTGCCGTCTCCGCCCTATCCTGCCTGCCTGTGTGCGTGCGTGCGTGTGTGTGCACGCCGTATGACTCACCAGGACCTTGTGTCGACCCGTCAGGTTGGGCGACTCACAGAGCAGCTGGGTCTCTGACACCGTTAACATGCAGGGCTTCTCTCCAATGAGAACTGTGTAGTTCAGCTTTCCATTTCCGCTACTGGTTGGTGGGAGGAAGTTCCGCCCCTGCAGGAAGAATTCCTGCAGTTAGTTAAGATGTAAAAAAAAAAAGTAAGCGATACCTACGTAACACCTAGCCTCGTACCTTTAGTATGATGGGGGATCCGGGTTTCAGCTCCAGCACTCCGGATACACTGAGAGGTTCAAACTCAGGATTGGGGTAATAGATAAAGTTGGTGTTGTTGAGCGCCATCAGAGCCTGCACATCGTCCAGTTTAAAGCCAAACTCATTTGGCCTCTCAGGCACCTCTTGCTGCCTGGCCAGACTGATGGGCAGCTCGGGGGCCTGGCACAGCATGGATGTAGGGCTCAGCACCTGGCACAACTGGCGTAGGACAGAGACAGATGAAATGAATTGAGTGCAAGCAGAGAACGGTTGGGGGATTTGAGGCGTGGCGCAGCCTTCATTGTATCTCAAAAAATCCGTTGAAGTTATTCAGTTTTTAGTTCATCAGCTTTGGCAAACTAGCACTTGGACGTGCAACTAACTATGTGCCATTAAATCTAGTCAGCAGTTAGTGTATTTCATTTTATAGCTTTACAGTTCACCTGGAGACTCAATGCAAACTGGAAACTCCTCCATCTCAAAAAGCACACAGAGGAAGCCTGCCGAACGAGGTGCAATTAGAGAGCGTGCGCAGTCCTGCCACTGTGCAGCTTTGATGTGTGAAGATTCAGGAGTGATTACCAGGCCTTCATTACCCTCCACAAAGACACCTCCCTGCTCTCATCAGTTCCTTGCTGCCTGTCCACTTTTTCTTCTCTATGATCTTCTCCTGTGTCTTTGACACTTATTCTGTAACTCATCTTTCTCTATACCACTTTACTGCTCAATTATAGTGTACAGTACCAGTCAAGAGTTGAGACACTGTCTCATTGAATTAAATGAGAAAGTGTGTCCAAACTTTTGACTGTACTGTATCTTACATATTTCAGAGTCTTATCTCACTCTGTTATTGCTGTTTTTCATCTTTGCTCTAGTCTTTCATTTGACATGTGATGCGAATTGAATTCCTCCCTTTTAACACGTTTATTCCAGATTTGGGAATAAACGTGTTAAACCTTCTATGCCTTTGTCAAGGCATAGAAAGAAATCAACCACCAGCACAGGTCTCTTTCACAGACCTCACCTCTAATTGGCTCTTTGGTCATCAAACTTCTAAAGGCTAATCCTTGAAAGGCCTTTGGGACATCTCTGCGATGTACCCTGCATTGCTGCACCTGGGTAAGCTTACAAGATGCCCACATCTAGCTTGAATGTATCTTTGTGTTTTTCCCACATTCAGTGCAAAACTGAGCCGTGTGAGAACGTGAGAGTGAGCAACACATCGCAGCACATCTACGTCATGTTTGTTCAAAGTGCGAGCTGCCTGTACGGTGGCTCGAGACACAATGCCCGGTGAAAACATATGTGAGCACAGATGTTAAACGGGGTGCAGGCTCATGCTCAAATAGACCGTGAAGATAGCATTACCACCTTTTGTTACTCCCTCTTCTTTTAATCAGATCACAGAGACCCTTGTGTGGCTTTATCTATCCTCCCCTGGGTACAAGTGTGAATAGAGGGTAGATTCATTTGATAAGGTTTAGTTTGGTGTCGAAACGTCACTTATGTCACACAGTTGCGGAAAGGAATTACGTCAATCTGTATTAATTCAAATGCAACCTGCTGATCCTTTATTTGTAAAGCTATTTCGCTGCCTTTAATCTCCTTCAGGTACACAACATTGGTTTGGTTTTTCCCTCGAGATGGAGCTCAAGGCCTCTTCTTTGATCATCACTCACGTTGAGTGTCTCGTGGCTGTTGTATTTGGCTCTGATGAGGGGAGTCTGAATGATGTCCAGGTTTGTCCCCGTTACTGTCACTGGAGTATGTCCACTGAGAAAGAGAGAGATAATTGGTTCAACGGACAGGTCCGATTGTTTTGACAGTGATACATCTTCCTCTCTGGGAGCGATATTGGTAGTGGCTGAAACCTCCCTGTGTAGCATACCTGTAGATGCTCCACTCAGGCTCTAGCTTGGTGATGGTGGGATCTTCCACGTACTCAAACCGCAGGTCTTTCTGCAGGTGAGCCTTGTCTATGCTCACGGACACGGACACGTTTCCGCAGCCGTTCAGGGAAGCATGGGTGCGGCACGTGAGCCACTGGCCGCCCCTCCTGAAGTGATGACAGGATGATGAAAATGATTAGATGACCAATATCATTTTACCCAACAGTACATTACGCCGTGACTCTAGAGTCATCTCTCCTGCTGCTCATCACTGCCGGTGCAGACTACTAAATAATTCACAAACCAATAGAAATAATAATAATTCCATCAAATACAATAGGGGACCCTAATAACCCTGAAGATGGTTGAGTGGTAGCTTAAGTGGACACGTAAAGATGGTCTATTGACGGAGCATGGAATATTGCATTGATCAATATGTGTCTTCTCTTCTGAAAGAAATATATCAAGCAAAAAGATTCACGTTTCCTTAATAACACCTGTTAGCTTCATGTTCAAAACAACTACACAGCATTCCTTGATCATGACTATTTTCCTTTCTTCAAGGGCATCTAAGTGCTGTGTCGGTAAATGTTGGGAAAGAAATGATCCGACAAAGAAGAGAACTGTCAGAGGCGTTTGATTAACGCAGACTTTGACTGAGACTTTAATTGACTTTTTAAGTGAGATTGGCAGGATCAGCTGTGGCGCGCTCCCCACTAACCTCAGATAAGTGCACGGCTGGTCTTTAAACATGATTGACACGTTGCTCCCAGCGTCAAGGTGGCTGCCGGTGATGTTGACAACCGTTCCCCCGGAGACCGGACCTCGACTGGGCTTGAGGTTCATGATCTTCGGAATCTGGAGAAGGGGCAGAGGTTGTCAATGAGAGGGTGAAATCCAGGTGGATGAATGAACGAGCAACAGTGACCTTCTGGTGCTTCAAAAATGAACACAAACGGGGTAAAGAAGTTGAGTGAAGGGAAACCATAGTCATGCACTGTTTGATGTATGTATGGTCCAAAATTAAGGACATCCTCAGTGAGAAGTTAGCAAATAAGAGGCGGATAATATTAAGGAGTCTTTTTTGCAGTCCTGCGTAATTTAATGAAACAATACGCAATCCAGAGTCTTTATTATCAGCCCATTCATAACTCCCTAAAGATAAACACCCCGTTTACCTCAAAAATAGGCAAAGCAATTTTTAAATTACAAGTTGAGACACAAATGGTTGCATTTTATAATTAGCCAACCTGTTTGTTTAAATGAGCTGCAGGCTCCAGAGAAACCTTGACTGATCAGTATATACTTGCACTCACTAATCCATCCCTTACATACACTATACTGTGGAGTAACACATAGTCTCATCTGCAGCCTGTTGCGTGTTGTGACTTCGAGACCGAGCATCATATAATCCCTGCAGAGACCCTGTGGAGAAAATAAAACCTCGCCAGCTCCCTTTGACGGATGGCCGTAAAACCGATGACTCCATAAACGAGCACATAATGGCAACAACTGCAAATTCATTTGAGAGCGTGCGGTTGATGCTGATAAATTGCGCGCACGGTGGGTTTTGAGAGAACACAGAAAGTGTGTTAGGCGCGAGATTTTATGTGTTCATGTCAGAGGAGGGTATTTATTACCATAAGCGTTTCTTCCTCATTCTGCACTCATTAGTAACTGACGGCCTGTTATGCCTCGGCGCTGTTTCACGCATGAGGAATGCTGAGAGGCAGAAGCTCTGTCTGGCGAGGTGTTTGACACATGCAGCAGGTGTGGAAAGAATCAGTTGTCTAGAGCCGGTCTTAAGATACAGAGTACATTACTCTTTTTTTCAAATAAAAAATATGAAAATGGTCACATATCGAAAGCGGGCGCTCACCACAAAGTAGTAGTACTTGGAGGACTTTGCCATAAACTCCGGTCTGCACTCGCCAACCCCGACACAGACCTGTACGTTCCCGGTATACTGGCTCTTCTCTGCTTTGCCCATCTCACACACAATCCTGGAAACACACAGTCGCATCATTGTGGAATATGTGAAAAATATAGTAAGAGCTCTAATAACATATGGAAATGCATGTGCAGAAACGCCTCACACAAATAAGCCTGTAGAAAAACACCGGAGCAGTTTGACTTTCCAACAAATGCTGAGCGGATTATGTAAAAGAAATGGACCTAAGCCTGTTAAAACCAAAATAAAATGATGCATTGGCAGCGATTTCACCTTTCGAACAATGCCAACTTGTGGGAGAAAAGGGAAAAAGCCCATTTCCTTTCATGTGTGACCTCGAGTACGGCTACCTCTTCTGCTGGGTCAGCGTTTGCTTAAAAAGTGCCGGCACACGACTTACTTTCTTGGCAGAAGAAGCACTGGCTCCAGCGATAAGCCAACTTTAAACTAGTTTAGAATGATTTGAAAAGACGGCCCCGCTGTAAGGAACCAAAGCTCAGGATTAAACTCATGAGTCAACTAAAATGCAATCTCCTGAACTTTTTTAATTGATTATAGGAATGTGCGTCAATGTGTGTGTTTATATGCTAATATGAAATATGGGTGGATGTATGTTCACCAGTGCAGGAGATATTATAGCTTTTGCAATAATTGCTGTTGTCCTCAAAGCAGACCTGCTTTGTTAAGAAAGTTCTAAATGTAAAATGTGACTTACTGTTCAGCAGGTATGTAGCCCTCACGTATGGGGGAGCAATCCACTTCGGCCACCTTCACGTTATCTTGAATCTCCCTGAACTCCAGTCCCAGGTTCTCTCCGCGAATAGTCACAAGTGTGCCGCCCTCCCTGGGACCCCGCAGAGGTGTGATCTGTTGGCGGTCAAAACTGGAGTTAAATATTTGGAGAGATTGCTTTGCTACACGAGAAGCTTTGGTTGGTAGCAGGTGGAATTCTGCTGTAAAATAAGCTGCATTAAAAACCCAAATGCAATCGAAGTAACGGTGTGAAATAAATGACAACCTTGTTTCTCTGTCTGTATGTTATGTAACGTCAATGCAATTCACCAGACTATTCAAAAGAAAACTGAAGTAATAATAATTGCTTTTAGATTTGGCAAATAATATCAACACTGAATTGTGCCAAACCGTCCATGGACTCAAAATTAATTAGCTTACATTAAAAAACTATTTAAATGTTTGACTATAATCTCTGTATTTAGCATCCCAATTAGCTGCAATAGGTCTACCAACCCCTTGTCACTATTATAGACCAATATTTTTATGTATTTTGTTTTCAACAAGCGTTACAAACATTAGGGAATCCAAGGCAGTTCACAGTATATTCATGTTCAATAGTGACGGAGTAGAAATGATGAATGTTAATATGAAGTCACATGAATATTAAGTAGGGTCTGAAAATGAACTGTTTTACTAATATTTCGTCAAAATGATAAAGATTCTATGCAAAGTATCTGCGGCTCAGGTATCAATGAATAGCCTGGTGAATAATAATGGGAATGCATTTGAATGTAATGCCATCAAATTATAAAGCTTTTTCCGCTACTAGGTTAGGTTAGGTTAGAAATGGCTGCAAGCCCAGTAATCACGGTGGCATTTGATTCATCAGCAACTTCTCTCACTGTTGATGAAGCGGTTCGAACATCCGTCGCTTTGCTCACACAATTCAGGCCAGTGCTGTCAGAGACGGACAGAGACTGTTCCGTCTCCATCTGTCTCCGTCAAATAGAAGCATTCCCTGCTGCAGAAAGGGGGCTTCAACAGTGCTGTGTCACCATGCCCCCTGGAAAAGATCCATCCCACGGATTGTCACAAGAGCCGAGATAGTTTCAGCAAGAACACCGAGTGAGTGTTTGATTGAGGCTTCATCTCATGGCCGGATGCTCTCGCTTGTTGTGCAATCATCTAGCCAGACGTAAATTCTGAATGTGAGTCTGACACTGCTCCATTGAGCTGTGATTATGGGGCGTGTTTCAAACGAACCACGAAAAAAAAAGCCTCTGCACTCAATTGGATAGACCTACAACCAATAGGAGCAACGGAGTGTGTGACGTATGTTAAGCGACGCCTATTTGCCGAATCCCGTAGGAAGGACGCCAAAAACATTGTTCTTATCAATAAATGCCTTGATCGCGTTTCTCTGTTCCTCTTTTAAACTTTATTCGCTGTCGATATCTTTCAGAAGAGACCCGATAGCAGAATCTACACACCTCAATTCTCCAGCGGCAGCCAACGTTGTTGTAAACGAATTCAACCCAAGCGCTCTTTGGTGACGTGGTTGATTACGTTACTGTTTATCATCTGTCCATCATCGTATAAAGCCCGCCCTGACAATTTGATACTCGCGCCACTACGGAGCAATGCCAGACCGGGACTAAGTTCGGAATGGCACCCAGGCTAGCAATCATCATTCTTGAGTTTGCAATCAAATGAGCATCAAAGAATTTGAGTTGAAATTGAGTCTTTTTTTCAAAGAAGTAAACTCACACAAACTCAACTAGCTGGGCTGGAAAGGAACCTTCCAATCGGATGACAGAGGCGACCTCAAACCAGGTCATGCACAACACAGGACTTGTCGCTCCCATGTGGGAGATATCGTTATGGTATGCTTCAGAGTCTCTGATTAATAAGGCTCCCTGCTGATATGTTAATGAAAAAAAGAGCCAACGGGGAACCGGGCTACAATACGTGCAATTAAAAAGATTGCTAACAATGCTACATGGCTCTCCATGTATTAGCAAATACGGAGGATGGAGTGGGACACAGAGTTTGCTGAGATCTGTCGATGAAGGGTGCGATATAAAACAAATGTATTATTATTAGAGTTAAAGAGGAATAGCAGAGGAGAAGGAAGAAGCGAAAGAGTGAAAAAGAGGGAGCGACTTAATGAGGCGTTGATTAGATTTGTGACTTTGACAAGATAATTGACGGTTGGGCCGAGGCAAACACTTAATCACTTCTGCTGCTCGCTCTCCTTCTGTCCCCATCTTTCTAAGCGAGTCTCTCCCTCTCATACCGTTGATGGGAAATGTCACTATAATGAAGCGTATTAGAATGCATTAGAGCCCTGGTTGTCTTGAAAAAGTCCTCACTCGCTGACAGTTTTTATGGGGGACGTGAGAAGGCTGCAATATGTCCCGGCTGCAGCCTCGGGGATGCGAGGAGAGAAGCACCACCCATCTCCAAGAACTGATCCACATGGGCTGAAGACAAACATTGGGGAGGAGGTGCACTTTAATAACCTTAACTCCTTTGACATGCCAGACATATGGGCATCTATGAGCAGATGGGATCAAACTCTCCAGTTTGAAGATGTCTATGTCCTCGGTGCGCACAGATTCCAGATTTGTTTCACTCACTGTCGGACTATCCTTCTCCATTAAGATAAAAAAAAAAAAACTGCTGAAAACCATCAGGCTAACACGATTAGTGGAGATTCAAGATTATGAGGAACAACAGGGTTCACGATGCCGCTCTCAGTAAATCTCCACCGAGGTGAGCCACTTATCTGTGTGCCGGTCTATGTAGGATGGAGCAAAGACAGGAGAGCGGACAGCTGAGAAGGGATTAACCTTCCCTTCATGCATTTCTCGCCTCCTCTCTATCTCTCCGTCCAAACCCAACGCTCCCCTGGACGCCAGAAGGGATTCCCCCTCTCTGTCATTTATTTTTTTGAATCCGCATTTTGCTTCATCCCCCTCATCTAAAGTCTGTTCTGCTCTTCATGCTCTTCCTAGCAAGCGCTGCACGGCAGACCTTTCTATCCATATTATATCCACATATGGAGAGGCTGCAGGGGTATTCATCCGCCCCTTCACCCCCGAGTCACATGACTATTGCTGCTCAGTCTGCCCACCCGACACCACCTCTCCTTCATGTAAACCGAATCCATCCTCCATTATCTTTGCCTGGGCATCTTTCCATCCTTCTGTCCAACGCTTCCTCTCTGACCTTTCACCCTACTCCTCTCGGCTCTCTTATATGAACTACAGAGGTCAAGTCCATTTGCCATTTAAGCTGACAGATAACTAGCAAGTTTGAGGATAACTTGTCTCTGGCATGGTCCATCGGAGGATTGTGTGTTGAAACATTGAAAGTAAGATTTAGTAAACAATAATGCTACTTAGTATTAATGAAATAAATTAAAAGAAGGGTCTTCTCAGGATTTCTGTAATTCTGATTCTAGTACCACTGTCATTCAAACCTCTGATTACCGAATGCCTAACAGGCAAATGTTAACTATATTTCACCCCACAAATGTACTCTGATTGAATAGCTGCTGGGGACTCGCAGCCTTTTCCATGCTGTTGAAATCATAGAAATGGAATATGAGTAGAACAGGCACCATTTCTCTTTGTCATTTGACAACTTCGAAAACTAATTTCTGTGTGTGTGCATGTGGTCTATACGGTAAAATGCATTCACGGTGGCATTGCCCGACCTACGTAGATGCCTGTTTGTAAGTGATGTGTGCATAGATGTTGTGTGTGTGTGTGTCCCACCTGTCTGATCGTTGGATGGGTGCACTTGCTGTTGATGCCGTTGTGCTCCAGCCACTGGTTCTCGGGGTGGGGGCAGTGTTGTTTGAGTGTGCAGCGGTTCTCTCCTTTGCACCAAACGCATCCAAACAGTGGGTCTGCCTTCAGACACAAACCACAGCTTCCACGCTGGGCGTCGCACTTGTACAGATGGACTAAAAGAGAGGGAAGAAAAGCAGAGGGGGTGAGGGGGGGTGGTGGGGGGAAAGGACAGAGGGAGAAAAGAGAGGATAACTCATGAGAACCACCTATGTTGAAAGTGATTGCAGAACCGCAAATGCATACAAATTCATTTGGCGCAAAAGCCTCTTAAATGATGGACATTTCAATACTTTGAAAAAGACATTAACTGAAATGCCAGTTGTTTACCCAGACCTCTAAATGTCTGTCTGCGGCAATTTGAATATGCTAACACCAAAGTGAATATTTTGAGAGCGAGATTGGTTGATATCTCCGTCTCATTATTTCCCCATCTATCGTCATCATTACATACTCCCTCTGTGTCTCCGAGTTCCCTACACTGTTGGTTCTCGTCTCTGCTCATTCGCCACACATTCAACATATCATCATCATGGCAACCGTCCAGCCATTTTCTTTTTAATTGCCGTCAGATGCACGTGTGATCCGTCCATCAAAAGCGGACTTGGGGGCCGCTTTCTCCACAGGCGTAGAAGGACTCTCTGGTTCAAGCAACTCCAACTTTAGTTGCTTCTTTGATTTTACACACAGGCTTAAGGATGTGTTTTTCACACCGTATTTGACTCAGACACATACACACAATCATAAAATACACAAAGAGTGTACAAACTTTGCCTTTCAGCACCGTTTCATGTTGTCGTATCATCCATATTTTTACAATATGTTTCTTCTGCCTCAGGGTTAAAAATGAGTTGTTTTCCTGTCAGAGAACTACAACCCCCGGCGTGTGGCTGTTTTCCCGCCACAGCATGGATCCCTCAGTGGGCTGCATTGCCAGTGGCCAAACTGAATCAAGCCATGCAGCAGAGTACTGAATGCTTACAAATCAGCACTGAGCTGACACTCCACACACAGTGTGCTGCTAGATGGAAAACTGGTCAGGAAGAAATTCCCGTCGGCAATTTACAAAATGTGTTTCCCATTTCCCTTCTATAAATAGCGTGAAATAATAATGTAATTTTAGCTTCAATGATTATTATTATCATTGGCGGAAATGAAATGTTTGTGAGGAAGCAAAACAATGGAAATCAAGAGTTAGGAAATACAGTTTTGACAGCAAAGTGCAGGAACAAAACATAGAGACCAATGGAGAGAGACCTAAGGAGGGAAAGTGTGTTAAAGTTAACCACTCTACATGGCAACATCAGGGGATGGATGCTGCACCTCAGCACACTGCCTGCTTGTTGCCATGGAGACCAGCTCCAAGGGCATTAATGTGGAAGCAGCAGCTTTAATGTGTGTTTGTGTCTATGTGAGGTTTAAATGAGAGTTTATTAGAGACTATGACAACTCAGTGTGTGTGGAAGAACTGCGAACGAAATTATTTGGATTAAAAAATAAATGTGTGTGAGCGTGTGTGTGCGTCCTAGTGCCTCTGTGTGTGCTCACCTTTGTTGTGGGCCGGGTTGTCAATGCTGAAATCGCCATTCCAGATGACGGTCAGCTCCACAGGTAGACTGCTCATCTCCATCCCGTCATAGAAATACTATCACCACGGCAACCAGAGAAGGAACAAATAAGGGACAGGGAAGAGGATATGAGAGTGAGAGAGATAAACTGTCGCTGCGTTGTAAAAACCCTGAATGTAAAAGTGATCATCAACAGGAGGCTGTAGACACTGATTTCACAAACACAATACACACACCAGAGATCTTTCAAAGACGTGATTATATTTCAATTGATTCTGTTCAGAGAGTTCATAGAGAATCATAATTGTCTATTAAATTACAGTGTCCTTTCTGAACCGCTCAATCAAAGTAAAATATTTGGTTGGTACTCTGATTAATCCCATAAATCCCACGAGCTCTATACACTGACAAAAACACACAGTGATGATGATAGACAGGAAGATGAGATGTTCTTGTAACAACAGACGATTAGCATCAACACCGGAGGAAAGCCCTTTCTGCTCGCCTTTCATTGCTGTCAGTGAATGGAGCATCGTCTTAGGGAACGCCATGCAGGGGAGTCAGGCTCTTGTTTTTTTCTTACCCACAGGCTAGATACAACAGGACAAATGTGAGTGTGTGTGTGTGTGTGTGTGTGAAGATATATAACGATCATCTTAATGGGAAAGCTTTATAGAAATGGGGCGTTTTGATCGATGTTGTGTTGGTGTGCAGTGGTCAATAATGACGTCCCAGAGAGGTTGCAAGTGAAGTTTACGCACACATTTGCACAGAAACACACACTCACCGATGTGTTTTGGCACTGCACTGAGGAGCTGTTGAAACGCAAGGCAGGAACTCTGTGCTCGTTGCCCTGGATGGTCAGCAGACACTCGTACCCCCGCTGCCCAGACTGCGGCTGGGGGAGGTTCTTCGCCCGTAGTGTGATGGGCTTCACCACGTTGACCGGCACCAGGATCCTATCCGCAGGCAGCAACTGGGGACACCCCTGTGAGAGAGACAAAAAGAATGGGGGGGGGGGGGGGGGAAGAGTGTGTTACTATGACACTTGATCATGTTATATTGGTCGATTTACTTCTTGTCCTGTGTATACTGTGTATATTACATTTATATTAACAGTCTATTAACAGAGTGTCATCCTGTGCACCAATCACCACTCTTTATCGTGTAGCAGACCAGCCAGTATTTCATTTAATGGAATGAAATAGACTCGTTCATCTTGTTTCAGTGCTTTTTTCTGGGTCAGTTCCTGTTTTGTTGGGACCAGCCGAGTCCCTTGGTTGGACAGCCCTCGGACCTGCTCACGTTCAGTGTGAGTAAAGAGCTCCGCCGTCCTCGTCCAAAGCACGGGAGCATCGCTGACAAGTTGAAATGGAAATGAAATGAGCTCTCAATTTGTATTTAGATGTGTGGTTGGGGTGTGTTCAAGAAGAAGAGGAGACGAGTCGCTCGGCAAATGGAGGTCTGATATTAAGAGCCAATCAATTCAGGTGTGAGTAGCATGGCTGTACATAGAGCACCGATCACTTGCCTGGAAGACGAAGACAAAGGGAGAGACATCCCCATCAGCGGAGGAGAGAAGGTGAATAGCAGTGACAAGAATAGTAAAGTGACTGACAAGCAGGGAAAGGTGAGAAAGGAGATCAAAGGAGGGTAAAGATAGTAAATCGGGAACACTACGTCTCTAAACTGTTTCATGTTAACGCTGAGGAGCGGCGGATGGAACAAAACACGCAAAATGACAGAGAGGAACAGCGAATGACAAAAAAAAAAGAGGCAAAATATAAATATTAAGTATATGCGACAGGAGAAGCGCCAGCGTGTCAGAGAGGCAGAGGGGAAGACGGTGAAAAGAAAGAGCGCAGATAAGGTGAGCGCCGCATGGATGGAGCTGGGGGGGAGTGAAGCATAGCGCACGTTCCACCGGGCGATAACGCTTGTTTGAAGTTCATTAAAAAGCCACTTGATTGGGTTAGGCTGAATGACTGACTGGGTGGCTGAGAGAGAGAGAGAGAGAGAGAGAGAGAGAGAGAGGGGGGATGGGGTGGGGGCGCTGTGTGACACTATTCACAAAGTCATTATAGATAAATGACACACAGGGTGAGTGAGTTCAATGGCGGAAGGAAGAAGTGCTGCATGTGTGTTTGCTCTTCCAAATCTCATTCTCCTAAGAACGAAGGGATGTATTTGGCAGTGTGAGAATGGGTAGGAGAGCAAAGAGAGATGCAGGACTCATTTTTTAATCACATCTTCTCCAGTTAATACACATGAACAATAGAGACAGTCAATTTGATCTGTTTTGTGGAAAGGAAGGCATGGGAAGCGCTGGAGTCTGACTTAAGCAGCATTTTGAAGACATAGATCTACGCCGATAGCGGCGTGTGGTGATGGGATTGTGCGCGTGCATGCACGGACGCAGACACACAAAGAAGTAGAGAGCATCAAGTGTTCTTCAGAAGGTTTACGCCCAGACACGCGAGCACGTGACAAACAAACACACGCAACTTGTGTGCACACTTTGTACACGCGTATGCAAACACATACAAATAATAAACTGCTGCCTCGGAATCCCATTATAGTAACAGATGAGCGTCCACAGTCAACAGCATCTCCTGCATCATTTGCCTTTTTGACAACATGTCTTGGAGATGGAAAACTTCAAAAAGCAAATTACAACAACTGCTGACTACAGACACACACATATGCCATTTCACCAACCCATTAACACAGCATCAGAGGCTTTAACATCCGTCTCAGTCTCAGGTAAAATACTATTAAATAGTGACAATACTGCCAGTACCAGAAAATCTGTAGAGAAAAAGCAAAAGCTTAATCCTCAGCTTTTCTATCTTTTGTGACAGAAGAACCGAGCAAAATATAAAAGAGATTAATTAATTGCCTCAATAACAATGAAAAATGTCGATTGTGGCCGGGAATCCACAGGCACACAACTGTGAGCACCGTCGGTACGGTGGGTTTTTTCTCCTACTTAGCGCGGATCCCTCTGTTTGCATGTGTACATACACGTTCAGACAACAATGCGCCCGCCCCCCCCAGGCTACTGAGGCCAGCGTGGTTGGCAGTGATGCTCGCTGTCTCCCGTTAAGAGTTATGTCAACATTTAGGTTGATCTAATGTCAGCGCATTTATTACTGCTCCCACCCTCAGCGACTCGCAATGAATAAGAGGACGAATGCAAATCGTGGACAGATATTGCTCAGCCCCCCAAAAATGCACTCATTGTGCAATCAAGTACCGTCGAGTGTTTACTGCTCGTCTCCTTCCAATAGGAGAAGGAAGACATTCCTAGAAACAATAAATGCAAATAAATGTAATCAAAACAATCTGCAGACGTCTCTGCAGACCATACAGCAGCCAAGCATAAACATGTGTTGATCTGTGCGGATATATGAACTTCTCTGACAGGCCAATAGTCATGTAATCACGCTAAAGCGCTAGAAAGGGAAAAGCGCCCTTCAATAGCATTACTCACCATAACCACATAATAAGCGCTGACTTCTGAAAAACAGGTTGGCGTCTCTCCTTTCTATTTAAAATCCATATCCTGTAATTACCCATAATTCTCCCTGTCTCCATCCATGAGTCATTGTTTTCTGTCATCTCATCCCTGTTCCGCTGTCAAGCTCATGCTTTATCCCGCCTTCGTGTATTTCTCTCTAAAGCCAGCACGTGTCGTTCGGCCCTTTTCCAGCTCACCGACCCTCTGCAAATCTCTTCAACTCCATCGAATCCTTCACACCGATTCCCTCTCCCCTCCTGGTCTTTTGTGACTTCTTTTCTTCTCGGGGACCTACTAAGATCGGATAATTAGAGGCTGGTGGGAGGTGTGAAAGGTTGAGATAGGCAGAGTGACAGAGAGTAGGCAGCGAGGCGGGAATAGTGAATGTAAAAGCCCTTCGCACAGTTTGAAGCGAGGGAGGAGGAAGGTAAAAGCGAGAGAGAGGGAGGCCCATAATTATAGCGGTGTAAGGTGTGAAGATGAAAAGGATCTTCAGCTTTCATAGGGCTACGCGTATACACACACACACACACCTTGTGGTTACCAAAGGCTCCTCTTTACCGGCCTATGTTTTATCATCTCCTCCGGAGCCTCGGGCAAAGACGCTCTCCCGCTCTTTGTTCATTTTGCCTCCTGCCCCCTCCAGCTTGCTTCTGTGCTGCACATCAGCTCCCCCCAAATACCTCTCCCTCTCCTCTGCCTGCATCTCTGTCCTTCTCCAATTCATAACAACTAGAGGGGTTCTTAACAGTTTTGGGCCATCATGACTACTGGTTATAAAGACCGGCTACCAGCTGAACTAAATTGCCACAAAAAAGTATGGAACTACTTTTAAATGACAAGCCAGAATGTAAACAACCGGCACGCCGGAACATTTGTATTTTTAACCACTTTATTTTAAGGAAAAAAAAGCCTAAAAAAGACAAGATTTAAAATGTGTAAGAACTTGTTTGGGTGCAAACAATTGAATGTGTAAAGTGTAATAACTTCACAAATCTGTCTGATAAAGAAAATTGAGAACATTATTTAGTATTTAAAATTAAATAATTTCCCAATACAACTCTGTTTTCTCTTCCAATAGTTATGCATTTTGTATATTGGATGGTAATAGAAATTTAGCAGCAAATATGTTCGGTATGTTATGCATCTCCTTAACCGCTGAATATATTAACAAGAAGCTTGGCAACAGAAGAAGCAGAAAGCCTGTGGTTTTCATCAGACAAAGAAAACAGAAAGTTTTTGGGTGGTTTAAGACTTGGCTACGTGTGCACTTGGGCTGAGGATTGCAGTTGCAAGCAGTGACAAAAAGGCGAGTAAATACGTGTTTATTGTGTAAACAAGCGCCGCCTATTCATTATAGAAATGCAACAGTGCTGGTCAGGAATAACTTTGGGCTATTTGTTCAGCCTAACCCGATGAAGCATGGGCTTCGTCAGCGAGTGAGGCTCATCAGAACAGGCTCAGTCCTTGAGATGTGTGGAGGGCAAAGCGGGACGTGGCCTTGGATAATGTGCCAACAGGCAGTCGTGTGATCCGTGTGCCCATATCGTCGCTGGCTGATGATTAAAAAGGCACCCACTGTACGCCCAGGCATGGCTTTAGCTCCGTCCTGCCATGCATACTAACAACAAGCTCAACCGGTAGGGAGATTTGCCGGGCCTTGATCATTTGCATAGTGTTGAGGGATTATTCAGATCACCGCCTGAAATCCCTTAATTGTAATAGTACACAAACCGTCATCTGAAGCAGAAAGAGGCCATTCCATTTCACGGGGGGCAAGGTTAACTTGTTGCCTAGCCTGAAATATGGGGGTGATCGTATGGATAGCCGTGCGTGTGCCTGCATGTTCTCAATCTTGCTTGTGTGTCTAAATCATTAACAGCAAACGGTAAACCTAAAACCGTCCAGCAAATGAATGACCTCGGATTTGAGGGGGTTAATTAAAAGCAAATTAAAAGTTGCTAAGCCGGCAAAACACCTGCTTCTTCCGTAACAAGACGCGTCAAAAAGGGGACGTCATTAATGTGCTAATACCAAATCCCCATTTGCTTTCTTTTAGTCCGCAACACAATAGGAGAGGACTCATACATTATTATCCTCCGTCAATATTGACGGCCAGCCCCTGAGTTAATTGGAAAAGTAAACCTGCAGAGACTCGGGCTGCGGCCTGACTAAGCAGAAGGTTCAAAGGGATAATGGAAATTGTGGAAAAAGAAAATAATATTGTCTACGCTTCGGGGGGTGGGGGGGTGGGGGCGGGCACGGGTGGGATAACACAATTGAGAGCAGACTGCTCATCAAAGGAGGCAATCTGGCTAAGCTCGTCCCTGTCCGTCGTGCAGCGTCTGCCAACCCAGACATGAGCACCAGTGATCTTCATCAGAGCTCACCTCAGGGTGGGATTAACAGGCTACTCACTCCCTGAGAAGCCTCTCCTTGAAAACTACCCAGAGCAGGCCGAGGACAGGCAGCCAAAAGACGCTGTCCGGATAAGCGCACACAGGCTCACGCACGTGGGCACGTACCCAAAAACCCCTCCTTTACCTCTTTGCTCTGCGCCGCTACTGTGACAGGAGGGCGGGGGTGGGGGGGGGGGGAGGAGGGAGGGGGGAGGTTAGACGGGCAGTGAGCGGCTTGTCCTCTGCCGCAGAGGCAGCGTAATTACGCCGGGCTCTGCGGCGCCGCGAATGGAACCCGGCTGCCAACACTATTGATAATTCACGCGGACTAAGCTGTTGCGGAGGAACGGGGAGCGGGGCGAGAGGAAATGGCCCCGTTTTATGAGCCCCTCACTGCCCTTTGATGTGCAGTCAGGAGCGAGGCATGCCAAGAGACTTGTTCCAGATGGAAGCGCAGCAGCTGAAAGGTGTCTCAATCCTTTTAACACAACTTTTTTTACATGTGAAACCGAGAAAGGATTGCCATTAGTGTCGCATTGCCGAACCGCTCCTCTCAATTTATTGCAGCATGTTTTATTACTGAGCTGGCGCAATGGCAGCATTAAAAAGCGATGGGATTCTTGGACACTGGTCTTACTGCGCCACAGGTGAATGTCTTTGAAGCCACGGGAAGAGGTGCTCATAGAAATTGTCCGATGAGGGTTTTACTCACAAAGCAACCACTGCAGGGAAGCTCGATGACTGAATAATGTGGATTATAGAAAGTAAACCAAATACACATCTGGCCTTGGACTCACCTCGGGCTTCTTGACTCGGCCTTCCTGGAAGGAGCAGGTGCGCGGGTCGTGGGTGCAGTCATGCCGGTATTTGCACCAGTGGCACTGGTAAGGACTGCTCACGCATGAAATGCATCTGAATGGAGAGCAGATTGAAGGGGGTGGGGGGGGGGGGGATTAGTATTGAACAGCAGCAAAAACACCAGAGAACAAAAACTCAATATGCCTATTTATTTACGTATGCAATACAATTTCCAACAGTTTGAGAATCAATCCTATTGTTTTAATCAATAGGCAGGAGATTAGTATTATGACGAGCTGTCTGCTAGAGACAAGCACTGCAGAGAGGTAGTAAACACAGACTTACGACTTGTGCACACTGCAGTTGTAGAAAACAAAACTGGTATTTGCGAATGCCAGTCCGGTCTCCTTCGACTTGAGATAGAGTTGCACAATCTGATGGTCACCTTGAAAAAAAAAGAAAAAAAAGATTACAGATAAAACTGTTTGATGCTGAGAAACAAGGCTAACAAGAAAGGCTAACATTTTTTATTCAGGTATGAAAGGAAAAGACAAATATATATACCGTATTTTCCGCACTATAAGCCGCTCCGGAGTATAAGCCGCAGCAGCTAAATTGAATGATGTGTACATATATAAACCGCAATGGATTATTAGCCGCAGGTGTTTTAATGTTTAATTACCATATGTTCCCTAGTGGCCGTTACCTGTACAAATCCATAGATTAGCCGCACCGTTATATAAGCCGCAGAATCGAAAAAGGTGCGGCTTATAGCCCGGAAATTACGGTAATGCTAATTAGAAAGCTTTGAAACAAATAGGAGAAAAAAATGGCAAGACTTTCATGTCAATACTACCAATCTTTTTACTCCCGTGGTCACATATCCCTCCTCAGAGTCTAGTCACATTTCATGTTACCATGAAGAAGGGACCACTGCACTACTGCGAGCCACAGGTGCTCCGCCTGTTGCCGTGGTAAAGCCAGTGCTGTTACCTCGTAGAGAGGGAGAATACAAAGGTTGTGTTGGGTTACGTTCCCCAATACCTGAAACCTCAGACTAAAAGTTGGTGCACAAGCATTCCCCTCGGGATGGAGCAGTTTCCTCGGGTAGAGTCTTTGAGAGTGTCTTTGACAAGGTAAAAGGAGGAGAAGATCAAACAGTTACCGTGTGTAAAAGTGTGTGTGTGTGTGAGCTTGCGCCTCATGTGTATATGGTGTGTCCTTTTGTCTGGCCCTAATGAAGAAGTTCATGTTTAATTCAACAGCACATCCGCACACATCTAACCGCTCTGTCTCGACACTGCCTCTCTCTCTCTCTCTCATCATCCCTCCATCTCTACACACAGGTCTCTTCTGCCGCCTTCCACACTGCGACTCCGTCTCCCCCATGTCTCTTTCCATCTTTCCAACAAAGAAGGAATCATTCATCAATCACAGTAAAGCATAGCTGACAACAGATCTGTCCTAATTAGGCCACCTAAATGTTACCTTGAAGCCTGCTAGCACCGTCTATCCACCCTTCCCTCTACCTCTCGTCGCTTCTCTCTTAGTCTAACGAGTACTTGAAATTGAAAGGTTCAAATACAGGAAAAATGTGGAACATTTTCCTCTCTCTGAAACGGGGAAAGTATATATTTGTGTATGTTCCCACAGAGGCAATGTTGGGAGAAGCAATTTGTGTTAAACGTGCGTTAAATGTGGTTGACGTGATTGCAGACATCAAACAAATGTTTTTGATTCCCCAAAGCGCCCTCGGGCTCCCTGTTAGCCTCACCTATGTACATGTGTGCTGTCTCACGGAGGGTTTCTTAATTTCAGTTGTGCTCCGTGTTAGCTCATGGCATGGTGTGTGTGTGTGTGTGTGTGTGTGTGTGTGTGTGTGTGTGTGTGTGTGTGTGTGAAGCTTCTGTTCACATTGGTGCAGTGACGAAAAGAAAATTATTCCAGGCCTACTAACAGCGCTGTAATTTACTTTAGGCATCTCACAATTTTTATCTACATTTGCGACACACACGCAAATGGTGGCGTCTAAAAAGCATCAGTGAGAATTCCTTTGTATGTACATTTTGACCATAATTGATGCTTCACCATCTTTTTCTGTTGGATCTATTTTCTTTTTTCATTCATTATTCATTTGGTCCTTTTGTTGAAGCGGCATCTTCATTATTTCAACATAAGGGCATGTTGGTGATGAAGGATTGTCTGCCTGGGGACAGGCCTTCCTAGATGGGAACTGTGTTCAATTAGAGTGGGCTTAGCCAACCACAGAAAGGGGAGGGGAAGAGCAGAGGAAATAGAAAGACGAGTAAAAAAAATTGTTTCCCTTTCTGTGCTTGTGGAAGGAATATTGTCGGAAATGTTTTAGCTGTTTCCCTCTTGAAAGGAATGGAAACAGTGGCACTGTCTGTGGGGAGCTTGAAACCTCCCGGCATTAAATTAGGCCAAAAACCACTTGATATTCTCCCTTTTACACTGAGTATTCCCATCACTCCCACCGGAGCACATCCACTGAGTAGAGGCTAGAGAAGAGATCCTGCAGCAGCCTAATGTCTAATGTTCATTCAATTACTAAACATGTCCTAGGGCAGAGCTCCAAGGCCCACTGAGTTACTGATGGCAACAGGAAGACTAAAATTGAAGGAAAACTCTAGCGTGAAAGGAAAACCATCCAAATCCATTTATCCTTCCACGACCGACACTACATTTTGCATTCCACAGGTGCTCTAATGTTTATTTCCAGCGGATGGTGGCAATCCCTTTTTACTGATATCTGTATTAGTAATACAAATAATTACCTTTTAAGAGGCTCCCAAGGTGCCGATGTCACAATATAAATGTACAGTATGAAAAAATCCAATCTCAGTGAAATCCTCCACTGGTTAGTACAGAGTCGTGGATTTCCTGAGTTCGCCGCTTTATTGGCAAAAACGTACATTATTGTTCCCGCCTTACCTTTGTCAACAATAATCCGCGGCATTTCTTTCTCAGCGGGAGAGTAGCACTTGATCCGGTTTCCCTCCACCAAACCATTCATCTCAGCCACATCCTCAAAGGTGCAGTTGACACCGGCAGAAAGTTCTGGGACGTTGTGGGCCTCCAACACCAACTGGGAAAAGGGGGGGATGGAAAAGTGTGTTACTCCGTCCGTATCCTCTGCAACACAACGAGCTGGTATGAGAAATGAAAAATATTTCATGACAAGCAGCTATAATATTATGTTAAACATTATTAGGAGGAAACAACATGTTCTGTAGGTGGAACGCAGGTAGGTTTCAATGGCTTCCCATTGGTGGCGGCACACAAACCATTTCCTCAATTAAGGAATTGATGGCGCAACACAAAGTGAGACAAACAAGTTGGATTGGTCCACCAAAGGAGATTCTAGCTCCACTTTGAAACAGGACTGCAACGCAATAATGCGGCTGAGAAACCCAGTGCTCAGTGATGAGCTTCATGGATTAACAGCAGCATCCCATCTCTGTAGCTCAGGGCGTCTTAATGGTAGAAAGTAAGAAGAAGGATAGAAGCGGATAGTCGAGTTAAGTGGATGGATGAGGCGACGAGAGGAGACTCTGGACAAAAGGGGAGGGTAGAAATAGCTCGAGGACTGAGGTAAGCACAGCGGCACCTGAACGTGCAGATAAAAGTGTACTTTCTGTGACCTATGGAATGCAAATCTTTCCTCTGCATTGGAAAAATGCTGAGCGTGTTCTCTCTGCACCTCAGCAGAAATTAGTACCCGGTGCTTCAGGAGAGAAAAAAAAAAAGAAATAAAACAACCTGTCCTTGAATAAAACGGGATAAAAAAGAGGGTTGTGGAGCAAAGTGGATTGGGGTCAAGACCAAAATATACATATTGATGGAAAAGCGTGTCTGCATTGGGCCCCCGCTCTGGGCATTGATTTGGGGCAAGTCCATAGAACACTTGTAACGTCGGGCTGAAAGCTGCCTCAGCGGCAGAGAAGGGCTGACCTGCGCTGTTTTTATATTGCTGTTTAATGAAAAGAAGGTGCCGTGGGTTTGAACAGATACACAGCTTCCCACGTAAGACGGATAGTGCGCAGCCGGGCTTCCGTCTCTAAGACACCCCATCTCTCATTCATTGCTTTTCCTCTCACCTTCTACTTCTTCTCTGGCTTTCATTTATTTTTCCTTCGCCAGACCTCGAGTTTCCTAAAGTAAGTGTAGCGCAGTCATGGGCCAGTCGGCCAGGGCAGCATGAATATGAATAGTATTTGTCATATTACACACAATGTATATATATGATTCTCATACAAACACACCATGTCTAATATGGAAGATAAGCGATCACGGGCTGTTTATGTTGCCATGGCTAGTCTTAGCTTCAAATTATTCACATTCATTTAGATGCCAGGAGAAGGACTGCTG
This sequence comes from Apeltes quadracus, assembly GCA_021346845.1. NCBI lineage: Eukaryota > Metazoa > Chordata > Actinopteri > Perciformes > Gasterosteidae > Apeltes > Apeltes quadracus. The sequence continues at coordinate 7,888,945 of CM037915.1, read as the reverse complement.
GGAAGAAAAAATTCAAGAAAACTCATTATTGAGTAACCCCTAAGTCTGCCAAAAAATGTCATTGCTGATACTAAACTGTAACTGAGCTGAACTTTACATTATTTACTGTAATGTATAAAGCCTATGTGAATTGGTTAATGACTTTAAGAGCTTTACAGCCAATTAAAACAGAAATAACAGTGTGGTTCTGTCATGGTTCTATTTTTGTTTAGTGAGACAATGAATAGATACTTAGTTCAAAAACAAAAACTGTATGGACATAAGAGGAGATTCCGCCTCTGCTTTATAGACAATTTTCATAATAAAAGATGATTAATTGTGAGAGAATCTTTTTTTTTCTTCTTTTTTTAAATGGGTCTGATATTAGCAGTGGTCTGTCATTTGAGACTGCCTTTGTGCTTATCTTTCCAACAAATATTTAATAACACAAAGGTCAAGGAGGAGCCCTTGTCTGTCCAGCAGAAGCCGCTGCCCTGCAATCAGTTGGATGGGAGATTTGTTGCACAGCCTGCTTTCTGGGAAAAGGTTAAACACTCTCTAAAGGATCCAGCTTCAGCAACCCACACACACACACACACACGCACACACACACACACACACACACACACAGACACCCCATGAATATCATTAGAGTGATGCAGAGGTGTACCTCAGAAAATCAACACTTCTTGTGAGGTGCAGAATAGTTATTCAGGCTTGACCTTAGAAAATCATATTTGATATTTATGCACTTGGTCTCAAAGCCATTTCCAATCTGCTACTATACAGGAAAGGGGAGTTTAAATGTGACACCACTTCACGTGGTTAAGGTCACGGGGAACATTTTTCACAACATTCCACGGCTCTTCACTTCACTCAAATGAAACACGAGCTTAATCAGCTAAATAAAAAGCAACATAAGCAAGATACAAAAGACTTTATGACCCTTTATCATATCTCATTCTCTCCTAACAGCGTGCAGACACAGACGGCGCTGAAAAGTGCAGTACAAAACTATGGAAATGTATTTCTCTGCAGGGACCCATCCGTGCTCCAAAGCTCGACAAGGAAAAAACAAAACAACAAAGAGCCTTAAATCAGGTGGCTGCCTCAGAATGAAACGTCGAGGTGGAAACAGTTGCATTTAGTCACAATAGACACAGCGGAGTCAAACTGTATGCGTATAATGATAGCTGACATCCTTTTGGAGCTTATTTTAACCAGACAGGACAGTTAGGTGTAAGGTCAGGATTCAAAGGATGCATGTTGGCAGCCAGAAAAATGCTGTGAAGCGCGATTATAGTCGACGCTGTTTACTAATCACTATGTAGAACATAATTACATTGCATTACACATTAAGCTTGAGTGTGTAATATTGTCAATCTGCCAGACAGCATTCTCACTAGCAACGCGTTCAGCTAGCCTCACTGTTTCCTGCAACATGGCTCAACTGAAACAAACGCTTGCTGAAGTGTTTCCTCCTTATTGAAAGGAAAATCTATCGAATCACCTCTAATTGAAAAACATCCTATCCTGCACATGGAACAAGAGAGAAGCATCATAATTACACCACGAGGTAATAGCATCTATTATCCATTGCCCCTGGCAGATTCATTAAGGAGTAAAGAATATGTAATTTGTGAGAAAAAAAGTCAGTGTTTGTCTTTTAACCGTCGTTGGGGTGCAGCGCGTTTTCTGCCCACTTACCGTGACGCTAAACTGGGACACTGAGATGTTGTTCGGATGGACACTGAGACGCACACACTGCTTGATGTCTGATGCGAAGCGACGGGGCTCTGATGAGCGCTCGCATTTCTCCTTTCTGGTGCACCTGGAAAAAAAAAAAAAAAACACACACACACACACAGAAGGGGGAGTGTTATTCAGGGATAAGAACCACACAAATACGTCCGCTGACGTAGTAACCTGACCGGGTCTCACTCCATTAAATCTGTTGGCACCTGGGGGGAAAAAGAGAATGTCCTGCTGCTCCATGATGGATGGAGTTGAGACACATTTATCATATTTCCTCTCTGCCACTGAATGGAGACTCGGTCTCCGCGGGGTGGGAGCAGTGGCATTTAAAACAATGGCTGCTCTATGCGAGGAAGGGGAGCCGCTCCGATGTCTTTGTACAGCTGTCTTAATGACTGGCATTCATGGCCAATGCCAAGTGCAGGTGGAGATGTGGATGTCGGTGGGCGGATTCCTCCGGCTCTGAGTACCTGACCAGGTCCAGTGCAACAGTGGTTTGGTCAGTTGGGAGGCCTGAAACCTTTGTGGCGTTTAGGAATTCACTGGTTCCTGTTCCAAAAGGTATCCCTTGACTTATTCTCCCTAGAGGTGGACTGACTAAATAGTTTTAGGTGATGTCAGTAGGGCAGTGAGTGCAATTCATTCACAATGAATCCTGGAAAAATTCCATTATTAATTCAGTATTACAGCAGAAGTGAGAGACAAAACACTGATAAAGCCATTAGTTGTTTGTAATTTTGTCTTGAGAGAAATTCTGTGAGAAGTCAAGACCCGAAATCTGATACAACTTCAACCTTCTCGTCTTCCGCTCCCACAATCCCACACACATCTAATCCCATATACAGTTTAATCCCCTCTTGGTTTGGATAACAACTTTCTGTGCATTAAAAACCTGGAAAGAAACACCACAAATCAAACTCTTTTAGAATGAAAAGAAGGAAAAAGATCGTAATGAACAAATGAAAGAAAGACTTTCGAGGTGGCTGATGTCTGAGACACAGTAATACGTTATGCAGCACGAGCCTTCTAATCCAGGATAGGAGGCATTGGAAGTGTGGGAGGGCAGGGGGGCGGGGGGGGCTGACCTGACACGAGTATTGTAAAGCTAAGCGGCCTAACGTGCCTGCAAAGAAGACCGACAGAAAGAAAAAGAAAGGAAGTAATCTGTTTGAGAGAGGGAGAGAACAGGGGGAGGGGTAAATAGTGCAGAAAGGAGAGCGAGAGGGAGAAATAAAGGAAGAAAGTAGCGCGATTTAAAAAGAAGGCGACCATTGTTGGGCTTTCTGTGGAGCTTTCGCTGCTAAGCTGATGTGAGTAGGGGTTTAATCGCTTCGGGTTCCTTTGTGCATCTCTATCACTCCTGTCTGTTCCTCCTTTTCTCACACCTACTTAATAAAACGCCGTTACATACCCCCCCCCCCCCCCCATCCCCTCCCCTCCCCATCCCCCCCTGCCTTCCTCCCTCCCCGGGCAAATAAACCTACACAGAACCCCACAGATGCACCGACCAATACAGATTTTCTTCCTTTCATTCCGCCACGTCCGCTGCTCCCACTCGTGGATAGTGACACGATAGATGTTGCTGTTGTTGCGACTGTCAGTGTATTGAGGTTTCTCACTGCGATTCTTGCTCAAATTTCATGGCAAAAAAGGCCAGGAGAATTGCATGATTAACATTCACTATGGCATATTCTGAATCATCCGTGTGACTGATTGAATTATTACAAATGAATAATAAAGAGATGGAAAAAGGTTTATACTATTCCATCAATTCCTCCCGCTTCCTTTCTCCCTCCATCCCTCAAACACAGTAAATACGGATGGATACTCTTCAATATCGTCATGAATGGCTGCATTGGCAGCAACACAACATAATGTCCGGTGTGTATAGGGTCATTTAGGGCCATCAATGTTGTACTATAAAGAAAGACAGGTATCAACAGCATTCAAATCCTCCTTCTGCTAACAATCCCCAAATGCAATGGGATGTTTAGATGTGAAAAAATACTGTTCAGCCACTTTACAAGTGCCGGTGATGAGAGAGTGGCAAAAGGAATAGTGAATGAGGGAGAAGGGAGACATTTCACTGTGGACGGGCCAGGTTTATGACACCACATCTGTGAGACGCAGCAAAGGGATGAGGAATGGAAGAATGCTGATGTACGGAGACGCTGCGAAAGAAAGCGCCAGAGAGAGCAGGACATACTACGAGGACTTGTTAAAGTCAACCTCACGGCAAATAAAACATTTTAGGTCAGTCTTTTTTGTGTGCTAGTCCCCTTGTACCCCGTTTATGAGACATAATTACTACGTTGAAAATTTGCAGCCCACAAGTTTTATCATTTGTAACAAAGCAACGAGGCATCCCGAGATATGTGCCACGAGCAGACCTGGCATTTCTGGACTGTGAGCAGAAAGCGTTCATCAATCTGCCCCAAAAAGTGGACGGGGGGCAATTTGCTTTGCTTGTTATGCAAATATGCATCGGAGATGAAAATTAAAATCCAACAAAAGACCATCAATCCAAAGCAAAGGCCAGCAATGATGACCCCTTGAGGAATCACTGCCTCCTTATTCACTCTCTGCGTTTGACCCTTCAGCTTCCACATGTAGGAAACAAGGATCTCATATTGCACCTCATTTAAGTTGTAATCTTTTAGTGTGTTATACAAACAAAATACTACAGACTAGATATTGCTAGCCAATTGCAGCATCAACCAACAACGTTTCAATAGGTCCATCATTCCTTGCGTCTATGCAACCAATACCAAATGCCATTATCATCATAATTACTTTATATTGATTTGCTTTGCAAAGCCTGCTTTTAATGTACACATTTTGCAAGCAAGAGCAATTATTGACAATTGCTGGTTTGCCTATAATAATCTGTGAAGCTGGCATTTTGCACTACACACACATACTGATATGTTGTGCACTTCCATTTAATTATTAAATGTTATTGAATAAAGTATACATCCATCTATCTGTCCACAGGGACTGTACGTTTCATCTGTTGGTCAAAGCCAGAAGGTCACACACCGGCTGGGGGGTGATAGTGTTCAACAGGTTGATTTATTAATGTCCACATCCGAGAGAAACCATGCAGGCACTGTGACTCAGCTGGAAGTGGGAGGCGTTTTCTTCTCTCGGTCTCCCGTAGGATTAGACAATGGCACTGCTGCAAAACAAACCAGGTTTTCCTCACTCGATCCAATTAGATCACTGCAGTGTCGCAGTGCAGAGCGGGCCGAACTTAAAAAGCACAAGGCACTGCAGTGGGGAATAACTTTTTCTGGAGCTTAATCCGCTCAAATAATCACACAGGGTTATTTCACATAATTTCATCTTCAACCTGCACACTGTAGCTAAACGTATGAACCGGTGCAAACCTCAGCATTGTGTGCAATTATTTCTTCAAATCACTGGTATTAGCTTAATACCTTTTTCTGACTTAACCCCAAGTGGATGTTCACCAGAGGAACACAGCGTTTGACTTGTGTTCCCGCAGGCTGACTGAATCCCTCACAATGTGTAAACCATGCACATGTATTGATTTGGATTAATCGAAACGTCCAGACCACCGTTGAGGGGAATTCATGTAGCTGCTCTGGCTGGTTTTGAGCTTCGGTGGAAGGATATTAAAGATAATGGCATACATGGTTTAGCTGATGAGAGAGTCGGGCATTATCAGAGCAAAGCGCCAGATAATTGTTTTCTATTACTATCCAGACAGACGCTGCAGGAGACAAAAGATTGCCTCCTTCGTACCAATATGAAACAATCCCGCCCATGGTAAACCGCAATGAAGAGACTATTTAGAGGTCCTGTGGACCCTAGAAAATTTATGATGAATTTAGATTTAAAATAACGGCCTATTTATGGCCATGTCCAACATCTGTTCATTTGGTTAACGTACAGCGCAGCTGTGCTTAGCTGTTTGAGTGACCTGCAGAGACACATCATCAGAGAGTGGGCTGAATGGATTAAATTGGCCCTGAATGGAAACTAATCTGCACTCTTGCTTCTTCCAGCCTTTGATAGACTGACACAATTCGAGTGGGACAGAGGACCGTGCAGAGAAAGGATCTTATTCTGTGCAATTGTTGCTGATGAGGCTCACATATACATTTGAACACTAGGTAATATATATGGATGGACACTACAGGATGCTCAAATTAGTCTTTGCAGTTTGTGCAAACAGGCAAAAAGGTATCCGTGCTAACCAGCAAGTGATGAATACAAACCGGTCTAATTTACTGCAAGATCTGTAACATGCATACGATTATCTACAAAAGTTACAAAGAAACGTCACTGACAAGCATGCTTTCTTTTATTTATATTTTATATTTGGGGTTTGAAATGTGCAGATGAAAAACAACAAGGACATAAAACAACAGGGTAACACTGCTCACTGCGACAAAATCTCATCTTGAAAGAAATAAACACAAACACAGACGGCCTTCTTTGCCATTTCAAAGGTAAAGTTCCCGGCCTGATCCCCAGTGGTTGGAACTAGTCTAGTCTAGTGGGGCGCAGGTTGCAAGGCTCAGAGGAGCGTGGAGGGAAAGAACATACTAAAGTGACGGTGCAGATGTACCTGGCCATGTAAGACTTTAGGTGTAATGCATATCTAATGTGAGGCATGGCGAAGGTCAGACAGGCCGGGAAATGAAAGCTATTAAATTCTCCCGAAGCCAAAGTCCAGCAATCCTCAGCTCTATCGAAATGCTCATGTCACTGGGTAAAAACACACACAAGCATCAGGAAGAAGTCAACAATTAAAGACTAAATGTCATGCATGGTGGAATATTGTTGAATTATTAGACTTTCTTAAGTATTTGTAAGCGACACACATTGGGCTCTGCCTCTAAAACGCGGTTTGTGGTAAATCAACATACAACAAATAGTCGCTCTGCAGTCCAACTCAAACCCAACTACCATATAACTTATGCATCACCGTCATCTTCATGGAATCCAATACATACTAATGACCTGAAACTGTGTGTTACTGTGACGACAGTACGTGTGCACGTGAACAACACACACACACACAGTTGTGGTATCATTAACAATGGGGGCCCGCAGAGCAGAAATCCGCACGCAGGGGCCGGTGGGAGAGTCATTACCTGGCCCACTGGCCATGACCCTGTTACTGCCGTTACACACACACACACACACTAACACACACAAACGAACACACACGTGCAAACACAAATAAACATCCACACAAACGCACAAATCAACACACTCAAAAAACATAGAAATTGCAGAGCGGCCGCACCAAAGTAGAAACCTCTGAGCCGTCCCGTTAACGTACTACCAACCCAAAACACCGGCTGAGCGGAAAATTACACCGCTGCTCAGAGTTTGGAGGTACAACGCTGTAGTGGATGGAATTATGCATGCATACACACACACACACACACACACACACACGCGCAGGGGAGAGAGCCTTATTTCTTCAATTCAAATGAAGTGAGCGGAATGAACACGTATTATTTCAAACAGCCGCCATAAATCCTACCTTACTGTTTCACACACACAGTCAGATCAGAGTAGAGGATGATGGGAAGAATTGGCGTTCCTCTCCGCCACTGATTTTGGCGCCCCACAATCCAACGAGTAATATTAGCCGGCCTGTCAAAAGCAGCCGAACCAACTTCTTTGATCTTAACCCCCCCCCACACACACACAAAGTCCCCTGGCAAAGCCGTATAACAGCGGGGTTGTTTGGGAGATATTAGGTTCTTTATCTAGCATAATTTGGGGAAAATTCAGGCTGATGCATTCTGCATCTTCTGCTTCCCAACCTGACCTTTTACCCGCCTACAAGCAGCGCTTCTTTGGTCCATACTTCCCTTGATAATGAACAGAAACCCGAAATCCTGCACAGCGCAGAAAGCACAATGTAACAGCTACAATTGGAACATCTCCAAAGAGCCCATGTATCCCTGTGAATGTATTATTACATCACACACAATCTGAACTCGAAAACAATGGCTCATCGCTGCATCAGCAGTATTTCCGGGGATAATTGTGAATTAACGTCCCCTGCTTGATGATGCTTTCAGGCCACTGGAGGGCTGCTTCTCAATGCAGGTCTCAAGTGCACTTGGCTTTTATCTTCCATATATTGTGTTATGATCTCTAATGTGTGCAGCTGCAGACAACAGCATATTATACCATCGATCCAGGGAATCAATATGCAGCTTGTGGAGTTAAGGTGTGTTTACTCACAGCGAGAGGCCGTTTGTTATTGCTACCGTACCACTTGCTATCGGAGAGAATAAGGCACTTTGAGATCTCTCAAGCATTTACAGTTTGTATAATTATTAGTGTTTCAAATATTAGTGCAATGCACGTCCCTAACATGCTGCCATAACAATGCCAGAATCAATTGACCACACTAGGCCTTCTTTTAACTGAGACAGACCATTTTAGAAATTGCCTTTTACATACACAAAATATGATTGAAAAGCTTTTGCAAGGGCACGAACATTAGGTTTCAATCGCAACTGTATAACAATTAATTTGCGACGAAAAGTGTATTGTCTTGCCATGCGTGGGTGGAACAATCAGTGAGGATTACTGAAGATGTATGTTTTTTTTTTGTTGTGATGGGTTTGACCTAAACCAGTGCTCGCTCCCACTGGGGTTCCCTGTGCGGGCGTATGTGCATTCGTGTTTACCGTCATATCTTCAAGGTGAGCACCTGTTCCGAGGGTTTCATTTGTGCTGTCTCATTTCTCATCCTCACTCTCTCCTGTGAATTTGTTGAACCTCCCTTTCTGTCTTGACCCACAAACCCCCCTCACCCCCCCCCCCCACCCTTCCTCATCGAATGGAATACAGCTCGATTCATCTTCACTGCTTCGGACTGTCAGGCCGTCTCTCATTCATCCCTTCTGCCTCACGTCAGTCTGTTTATGCAGGACACCTTTTCCCCACTGTGAGTGTCCTTTTTCCAGTGTCTGCGTTGCCTTGTCTGGTGTTAGGTGACAATAGGTGACAGTGAGCAATGGTCCGGACTTAAAGGAGGGCGAGCAGCAGTTGTGTATGTACTTGGGGCTTGTGTGTTGGGGTTAGGTAGATCCGTGCGCGTGCGTGTGTGTGTGTTTCTTCTCACTACGATGGTGACAGTTGAGAGGACCCTGCGAGGTTCAACCCTCCGTTCCGTCCTGATGCCCCTGTCACTTCTTGGCCTTGTTCCCTTCCCTCAACCTCCCTTAGCATGCAGCAAGAGGTGGAGGCTGGAGGTAAGGGAGGGGTGAAAGCAGTCACCCGTACTCGGGGGATGGCCACCCTCCCCTGGGCGCACGAATCAGAGGAAGCGCAATGGATACAACGAGCTCAAGATCAAAGAAACTACTTTGGATAAGTTTCAAGTTTCAGAGTTCTAGCACTGGTTAACACCAAATCCAGTTCCTCTACTTGGGAATAACGGGCAAAGGCGGGTGTACTGTCATTGTTGCAACTACATTTAAAGTAAGTCAAGTCTGTATCACAAATAAATTGACCTTTAGAAATGATGAGTACTTGCAGCGTCTCTCATTTCGGCAGTAAAGTTTATCGTAGATTATTTCATTGGTATAATCTCACAACCGACAACAACGTTTTGACTTTAAAGAGCTGAACTCACGTTAAATCGCAATCTCGCATTGGAGGGACACTTCACCGTTGGTATAAACACTTCCGTTCCAGAGTGCCATCTCCAAGGAGCCGCGAGCCAACGCGACTCCTTGGTAGCACGCTAATTGAGCGCTGCAGTTTAATTAGCATTCGTGTGGCATACCACCTGAGAACACTGAGGAACCGGATGACTGTGAACATAGCGACAGGTAGCAGAGGTAGAGAATGAATAAATGAGAGACAAGGGGAGAGCCAGTGGAAAGAAAAAAAAAACACACAGTGGATCTGCCAATTAGCTTTTCCCTCTCTCTTCTTTGAAAAGGTCCTTTGTTTGACAGCAGCGGAGACGTCTTGGGAAAACAAAGGGTTTAGAAGACAAGAAGCTTTTGCAGCATGACTCGCAAGTTTTACCGGCCTTTTTAACTTGAGACTTTAACCTTTTTTTGTTTCACCCTAATGAGCTGGTAGGTGTGTTAAGACTACAGATTATCAATACTCAAGAACGGTCCTATTTTCATCTTTTTGACTTTTGGGGGGTTTCATTTTTCTCGATGCACTGTCCACTTTAATAATAATAATAGATTATCTTATTATAATGTAACTGTACGAGCCATTATCACGATTAAAACTCCTTATTTCTTTCAATATATACGTGTCGCCTGGGTCCAATGATTGATAGAGACTCCGAGGTATAGCACAGTCTACTACTGATTGTCCAGACAGAGCAGATCTAAAAGGCATTTGCTTGTGGCCAGTGGCACGGATTGCTTTACGGTCCCCACTGTACTCTACTCCAGAAAGAAGGGATCAATGTTTACCAGTGTTTGGAGGAAGACACTAAAGAAGAACACATAAGTGGGACAGCCATGCTGGCAAAATACCCATTTATTACAAATAGAACAGCATCTGACAGACGCAGATTGGATGTGTGCAAAAGCGAAAATGTACACTTGGGTATGAAGAAGAAAATGATAAAAGCCACAAAGAGGGAACGGTCTCAGCAATTTCCCCCAACTCAGCCAAAAGCAGAAATGGAGACACGTCAAAACGGTTATTAATGTTGGGATATTGCAAAATTAGAAGGATTTGTTCCAAACTGACACCGATATCACAAAGCAATTTGAAATATTCTCAACGTCCACGCCGAATATGATGACATTCCTTTTGACAATGCTACTTCTCCAAAGATGGCTTCCAATCTGTCTGGCTGTCACGCATGGCAGGCGTGTTGACAGCTTAGTCAGCCACTTAGAAAACTGACAGCTGACAGACTCGCATTACGGGAGGTAACCTCCGATACGTAGCTTTAACATTTCTGGCATATATTGGCCCATTGAACAAGTGCCTGCTCCAAGGGGTTGTAATGTAGATGGAACAACACACATCAAACTGGTGTCATACTTTAAAAAAGTCAAACTGAATGGAACAATTTTTGTCGATGCTAAAGTAATGATTTAAAGGTGTATTTGGCAAAGCGGACTGTGCCGCTTGTTAGGTCATATGCAGGTAGGATGTTAGAACGGAAAATGGCCAATTTAATCTTGTAGCCATACAAGTTGTTGTGTCATTTGATAAATAGTGCACATGAATAACATCAGCATGCACGTCTTCATGTTCACTACACTATACCGCACTGCCCTGCGGAGGCTTCTTTCATACTCTCCTGCAGGTAAATCGTCTGTTAGAGACCTATATCAACCTCCGCTGTGGTTAACAGCGACATCCAATGTCAGCGGGGAAACAGGCAAAAGAAGGGGAATGATGAAATGGGAGCAGGGGGAGGGGGGGGGGGTTACATGAGTCAAAACTTTCTTTTCACCTGCCAAACTCGACAGGCATTAGCATAAGTCGTGCATCTCAGCAGTAAAGAGTGAAAGTTTGATGGGCCGAGACAGTTCGGGAGACAGGTGAGGCTTGAGCTATACTCAGATATGGGTAAGGCTCCCTGCAAGAGGGAGTGCAAGAAAGGCGGGGTGTGGGTGAACGGGGAGGGTCGGGGGGGGGGGGGTGTTCTGATGAAATGCTTCACCGTGGGCTTGACATTGTTTAGGGGGCATGAAGGGAGGACGGATTATTGGATAAACACTAGCATACGTTCTATAAATGAAGCCATTTCGCTTTTTCAAATGAATAGTCAGTGTTGGACAAGGACACCGGCCGCAATGTGGGAGACACGCGCATAGAAACACACACACACACACACACACACACACACACACACACGCACACACACACACGCACACACAGGTGCACTATCCACTGCTGTTGATTTCCTCCCCTGTGCTATTGATTGCCTTGCTCCACTTCCCCTGGTGTTCTATCTAACAGCTCCTCTCACCGATCTATAGAGTAAATAAAGGCAATGCTGATAGGGGAAGAGAGAGAGAGTGTGTGTGTGTGTGTGTGTGTGTGTGTGTGTGCGCGAGAGAGAGTGTGTGAGGTGATTTCAAGGTTGATTGGGAACAACCAACTATCCGGAAGAACACTTTGAAGATGAACTGCATGCTGTCCTTCCACTCAGCACCTCTCCTGCCAGCACAAACAAGTGTGGGAGAGTGTGTGCGAATTCTAAGAGTTCCTCGTGCTGCGGTCTCTCTGGTATCCCTGATTAAAGATAGATTGTTTAAGCCTTTGGTTTGCAGGCAGTATAGTAGGCAGGGTGCCTGTTTTCACATTTGTATTCTTTGTAGAAATATCTTCAACCTTGGCCAGGCCAGGAAAACACTTTTCACAAGACAACATTGTACTCTACATGAACAAAACTGTGCAACATTATGCATTATGCAAGAGAATTTGCGTCTGTTTTCCTATTCATCTACAGCAGTGCTGACTGACCCTGTGGGCTTCCATCATCAAAATGCCGTTTTGTCTTTGGTTAATCGATTCAAAGTATAACGGAGCAACACTCCTGGACGATCACAGAACAGCAGGAGGGATTTTACGCTGACTTATTATAAAGATTCGCTGTAAGAAGAAACTAAGAGAGCTGATCCTTGGAAGCATAAAACAACAAGTCCTTGTTGTTTTATGTTTTTCAATAGTTTCAACTTTTAGATGGTATGATGGCCATAAAATGAGTGAAAACCCGAAAGTGCAGCAATCCAGCAGACTTTCAGTGAGTAATTGACACAGCAGTTACCTTTATACACACACACACACACACACACACACACACACACACACACACACACACACTTCTGCTTTAGGGGGTTCAGGTCAATGATATGTGACCTTTTAGAGCAAAATGAATGAAAATTGGGACTAGATACTCAAGTACAAAAGATTCATGTTTCTGTCGTCTGAATATCAAATAGGTCAACTCAAATTGGATATCGTTGCGTCATGGCTTTCAGAGAAAGACGTTGTGTCTTGTGTGTATGAGTGTCAGACCTATAGTCATCCAGGTCACACTTCATGCTTCGTTAAGTCAGAGTCATGTCATCAACCTTATTTGCTTCATACAACTTTGTCCATTCAGAGTTTATGTTTTAATAAGTATTGTTGCATTTTTTTAAGTTTATCTTGATTTTTTGTCTGACCTGAAGGTAAAGCCGACATATTAATGCAGCAGTAATGAGTGCTGGCTGTGTAATATGCATGAATGCATCCACTAATATTTGCATGTATGTGGCCCGTTATCCCTCTGTCCCATTTAGTTATATCAGCATATCAATGTGCAGTTAGGTTAGTAAAAGAAAGGACAGAAATAGGGGTTCCTCACACCAGTCACACCAGGAATTCACAAGTTGGCCAATGGAGAGCAAAGAGGAGACTTTTGGTAAGTAAAGCTGTGGTCAATTCAATCACACGAGTTGTGCGTTTGTACTTTTGTCCGTCTGTGTGCTAGACGGTTGAAAGACAGCCAAAACACAGGGACACACACAAATGAACACAAAACCCTGCAGCTGTAATCTCCCCTTGTGCCATCGCGCTGGTCAAACACACAAACACCCTACATCTGCTAAAGTGGCATTTTAGTTATTTTCTCTCTCTGGGTACAATTCTCGTTTTTGCCATCGTGACACTAATTCACCACAAAGAAAAGTGTGTGTTTGTGCGCCCTGCCCTTGTGTGTATGTGAGGGAAGGGACGGGTGAGCTGAGGAGAGCCGATTCTATCACGCTAAGTGTGACAGGCCAATCTAAGGCCACCCATTTGCTGCGACTGGGAGGATGTCCAGGGTGTTAATGGATTTGTGCACCCACACACACGCACACGCACAACCACACGGAAACACACATTCACACGGAAAATCATACCTGCACTCAGATGCGGACCATCTTCACACATTTAAGATTGAAAATATCTGCATTTGTGGCTGCTCAGCGATGTGCTGTTTACAAACCCTTTTTGTAGATTTATCTGAGATCTTTTATTTTTAAATGTAATTATCTGCTGGAATAGACACAATGGGTGATGACAGTATGCGTTTTTAAGAGAAGGAGTTCAATGCAAGGAATAGTGATAAAACTAAAATCTGGACTGAAGCATTAGGCACTCGCGCATGACTGAGCATTAGAGAGAGCGAGTGTGTGTGTGTGTGTGTGTGTGACTTTGCCTCCAACTTCTGGTTGGTGACCCATAACCCATGAGAGTGTTACCTCTGTCTGCTAATGCATTTTCTACCCTGGAGACCTCAAACACAGCCGTCCTCCATTTCTCCTTCCTTCACTCGGCAGCAAAATCTCTTTTTCTCACCAAGAACATTTTAAGATCTCGGCCAATTTATCACATTTCAGCCCTCTTTCACAGTTTACCTCCGAAATGACTGTCCACCTCAGGATTAACTGGTTAATTATCTATCTCGCTCAATATTCACCTCTTATTTTCTATGTCACTTCCCTCCTCCGTCTGTCTTCCTTCCTTCCTTCCTTCCTTCCTCCCTACCTTCCTTTCTGTGTTTCATCCTGTTTTTCTGTCCTTGTCTTGTCTCCTTGGTGCCAGCAAGCATGAAGGTGCAAAATGTACTGTCTCACAGACACACACACACTCTACCCAAGAGCTAGCACCAACACAAGAAACCAATTTTCAATTTAGAGTGAAGTGGGAAATCTCCCTGCCCCCAGCAGGCATTATCTCCCGCACCAATCTGGAGGGACGAGGGTTTGACAGCCGCTGGAATGTGCGCTTGTGTGTACCTATGCGTGTGCACTCGGGCGCAAGTGAAAGACAGAAAGACAGGCAGGCGGACAGAAAGCTTAAACAAAAGGCACATTTTTTTTTTTAAATGATTCAACAGTTTTCGGTCCGGTTACAATAACATAAGCTATCAATCTCTGGAAGGGTGCCCATGAGAGCACCGGCAGTGCACGCCGGTGTCTGTGCTCTCACCAGGCTCTGGTTTCAGGGCGGGTAAACAATGCCAGTGGGTAGGTTTTGTAATGGATCTAAGGGAGGAGGGGGTGGGGGTGGGGGTTGTAAGCAGTCTAAGACTTGGCCTGGGATGTCCCTGAAAGCTCAGGGGCTGCGAGCGCCACGGAGTGCCGGGCACGGGCCCAGGCGTCATGGAGGCAGGGGAGGGTAACAACCCAAACACGGCACTTGTGTGTACATATCTGTCTCAGCAATAGTAGTACTCACATGTTGTGCAGGACACACCAGCCACAGTGGGGGTCGCCAGATCCCAGACACTCGCTGCAGGTGGAGTACTGACCGCAGGCCTCCACCGGGACCCTCGAGAGCTGCAGAGAAACCAAGAAGGATTAAATATGATGTGGTCATTCACAGGTCACATTTTTCTTTCAATGAACACTGAAAATGAGCTATAACTACGTTAACGAGAACCACTACCAGAAGACTGCATGTGTGTAAGCGGGTGATGGGAGGGATTTGAATATGACAACTGTATATCTGCATGCTTGCTTATGATGTGCGTGTGTTTGTATGACAGGAAAGGAAAATGAATAAATGGTGTACAAGCACTAAAATACTATCTTCAATTAAATATCAAATTTAACAACCACAATTGCATTTCATGTACACCAGCAATGTCTTATAAAAACAAAAGTATGCATATGCAAAGAGGAAAACCCCATTATTTTGTATAAGTACTCGTTTTCATGAAAATGTCCTCTCCCTGCCGGCTCCGTATTGAAAGCTCGGCCACCTGGGAGAGCCGTCCATCTACTATGATGTATAGCCCCGCCAATTCAAACTGCCGTTGACTGGCACTGATTGGCATGGGGCTGGAGTGACCGAGAGCAAGGGGCAACGCAGAGGTAGATCTCAGCCTCCTCCTGCTCTGGTCACCATGGCAACAGGGCGATGCAATAATAGGTGCCGCTGGCACTTTTGATTAATGAGCTGTCGCTGGTGGATGACCGCTGTCACTCATGTTGCTCCTTGAAGACAGCCGGGAAAAAAGCGATGACATCACCGGCCTGGGACTGACGTTGGGTTGTTATGAGGGGAAGGCTGCGGTTTTTTTTTGTTGGTTTTTTTGTTGTTTTTTTGATCCATAAAAGGTTTTTGCAAGCTTTTGCAACATTCCCAGGTTTGTTGAACACACACTTCTTTACTTAAACAGGGAGACACCACATGGTCACCGCAGTTACACAGCCACTGGCCACATTATGCATATTTTGAGCTCTATCTTACCATCTAGATCTAATTATCCCCTTTGACCATACACTTGCAGTTACTTTTTAGCTCAGAACATACACTCCACACCTGTGCAGCTGACTGGGAAACGGGTAAATCTAGTGCCTTTCCACAATACACTATGGCAGTGATGATGACAGGTTGTGTGATCTTTACACCTCTGGATATGACTGATGCAATTATACATGTCCACGCAGCAAACTCTGTTCCGTTAAATTGCATATTTGAGGGAATGAAAAACACCGTAATTAAGCCATCCAATGTAGGGCATGGCGGAATGTAATAAGATATCAGGAACGCCTTTATGCGTGTTGGAATCTCCTCTGCACAGTGCGGCACCGACGGCGGGTTCACGCTGCTGGATACATCGACTGTCACGCTGCATATCTGATGCCCCCCCTCTTCTCTCCCCCCAATATCTCTCTTGAATACAAACCCACTCAGTACATGGCATTTTTGCACACACTTGTATTTCAACATGTGTGCGTGCAGAAGCCTGTTAACCACAACGATTCACACCATCACTCGAGGCAGACACCGGCAGTACGAAGATGCTTTTAAAAAACACATTATTCTTTCTCTTGCTATCCACATTTACATCGACGTGTGCAAAAAAGGCAATATAAATAGCACTCTCGGGCAGACATGTGCACACACACACACACACACACACTGAAACAAGGTGTATCTCCTTGTCAAAGTCAAGAGGAATCCTGCTCGAATGCTCGTACAGATTAAAAACAATGTAAGGGAATCAGTGTGTGTGTGTGTGTATGAACGCGTTGTGGGGGGAGGGGGGATGGAGAGACATATTTGCATTAGGTAGATAAAGGGAATGAGTTTGCGATGGACTCGGAAAGATAGTGGACCGAGTGTGTGTGTGCATTAGACCCAGCACTGATCCTCCTTGCATCGCAGATAGATTCTTCTCCCCCTCCGCCCCGCGAGTACCCACAAGGCCGCTGCGTCCGCCTCAGCCCGCTGCCAGCTAGCTAACCCGGTAGTCTCAAAAGTCATCTTTGGATGCCAAAGCCTTATCATGAGAGTGCATGAAAGCACAACCTCCCCGTGTTTCAGTAATCCACGTAGCCACGTTGCCGCGTCGAGAGCTTTGTCACCTGGTGAGCCGTCATGAAGGCTAAGCGCCCGCACAGACCTGTAGCAAACAATGCCGCCATATCCGAACGCTTTATAATTTAACACTTCATCGGTGGCAGATGTGCCGATACACACGCCGCCCCCACACGTGCACCGATCTACCAAAAAATAAAACACACACTCCGATTTAGACACTGGAGGATGGAAGAGACCTCATGATGCCTATCAAGGCCTGAGATGCCTGCTACTTGAAGAAAATGGTTTTCTCAACGGATAAAACACACACACACACACACACACAGACACACACACACACAAAGACAAACCCACACGAGATTCAGAGCCAAGCCGGAGCAATGGGGGCCAACGTGCGTCCTCTGTTCCAGAGCGTGGGTCCTGATATCATTCATTCTCCCTGGCCGTCTGTCTTTTTCTGTCACTCAAATGCTCTGAGGTGTGTAAGATCATACATTCATCATCTCGCCAAAGCCTCCGTTCTCTATCTGGCACACACACACACACACACACACACACACACACACACAAGAAGGCCACACTTTTGTCCCGGCTTTTATCCCCCCCAAAAATGAGGGATTTGGTGGCTAAACGACCCGATGCACCGCTTGTCTCTCTCATCTCGGTATCACATTCATTTCATGCAATCTTCTTCACGGGTTCTGCCAGAGAGGCAACCATTACGTCTCACGGTCTCTCCTCTATGGCCGGGCTATCATATCAGCGGGGATAAACACAAAGGACGGGGTGCATGGCATTTATAATTCCCTCCTGTTTCAGGTGAGGAAATGACATCTATTACACCCTGCACTCTCCCTCCTTTCACAATGGGGAAGAGATGGAATATGATGATGAATATAATCGCGCTTTAAAAAAAGAGGCCAAGATCACAGAAGAACTTAATGCCTTAATGTGTAAGGGAGAGAGATGAAGACGTACTTGATCATTTACTCTGGTGGCATAATAGCATCAAATTATACATACAGTATGTATATATATATGTGTGTGTGTGTGTGTGTGTGTGTGTGTGTGGAAAATGGGTTTCAAAGTAGGAGAGGAAGAAGAGTCTTCAATTTAAGTGCACCCAGAATTAGCACTTCAAGATCTTCATCACACACTGCGGAGATAAAGAAGCCTGACTTTGTTTCTCTCTCCTCTCCTCCTCCTGCTCCTCCCCTCCTTACACAATGCCAGCGGCCTTCAAGTCAACCTTCAGTGGGAAAGCGACCATTTAATAAATCTGCGGAGACTTTTATTAATAACTGATTCTCCTGCCTCATCCCCGTTGCTCTCGTTATCCTACTCTATTCCTGCTCCCTCCCTGTGTAATTAAAGAGGGATTCCACCTGCAGCGAAACTCTACCCCTCCATATGAACAGAAAGAGAAATAAAGGCTCCGCAGCCTGTAGGGCACACTGAACTTCCCTTATCTTTCCTCCTCCTCCTCGGGCTAGCTTCGTTTTTTTCTCCTTCTCTGGTGTGAGTTGGTGCATTAGTTTGGCACAACGCTGCCCCTGCATCAGTATTATTGGCCTATTGGAAGAAGTTAATCAACATCATTTGGTTAACTGGAAGTAATTACCTTTCTTAGTCATTCTCGAGCTGTTGTGTAAGTGAGCAAGGTTGTGTGCACATTGAATATCTACAAGTTATGCATATGCAACAAATCCGCCCGAATCATGAAACACGATGAAGTAAAATTATTTATAGACATAACAATGAATAGGAAGGACCTCCTGCATGATGAGTAAACGCTTAATATCCAGGGCAGTTTATTTAATTCAGGTGGTCCTAATTTCTGGTGGTCCTCCGTTCCTGGTTTCAGGTGGGCCTCTTATTCTCTTCTCTGTCCCTCAGCGAATATTATATTGATCCTGTCCATTGGTCCATTCATTAAACAGGTAGGACACTAGGGCCCTCGTGTCCCACCTGTCTCCTCTCCCGTTTGGTTTGAGGACGGATTGACGTGGGATTGAAATGAGGCGAGGGACACGTCAACGACCCGCCGCCTCGTCACAGCTGACGCACCCCGCTCAATCCGTCAACCGCCAACCGACGGGGTTACATCATAAACCGAGCTTACAGAGCGGGCCGGCGGCTGCAAAAGCAATAGGGTTTTCATTTGAGGTTCTCGGAGGTCAAACGAGAAAGCCATCTATTGCGCTGTCAAGGATTGTCAGCGCATGACAAACGACTCGGATACAATCAATCATTTTCACTTATCTTTCCATTGCAAAGTGGGTAAGCTAGCAAGCCCCCACACCCACGAAAAGGGACGTTTAGTAACAGTTTACAGGTTAGAATTTGGACTAGGAAAATAAGCAACAAAAGGACGGTGCAGGATGCTGAGCTCAGCTGAAAACAAATTCACACAGCAGAGTTCGCCCTAATGATGATATGTCCGTCCTCAGTGCTACAACCGTGCAGAAGACATAATGGATGTGAAGGTAAAGGGCATTTAAGATGTGCGGCCAGGTCGGACCATTCAGTGCACAAAGCAAATGATTTGCATTTTGAAAATGTCTCCCATGGGGCAGGTACAATAAGTAGCAAGCTCAGTTTGCAACAGCTGCCTCATTTTGGGGCCTGGGGTCTAGCCTGGGTGAAACGAAGGGCAGTGTGTTTGCATAGTCTGGACAGAAGGTGCTGCTGATGACTTGTATGAATTGCACATTTTAATTGTCTGTTTTAAAGTATCACGGAGCTTAAAGATTCAGATTCAGGGAAATCGATATTAGACTAGACTCGGCCGAAGGTTAAAGGTCGTTTTTTTGTTCCCAACCTTGTTTGCCCCACTTTATTTTTGTCAGAAGTGTGACTGAAAACACTACAGCTCTGTTTACTTGCCTTGTGAGACCACAGCAGCCTGCAGCTGAACTGGGACGCAGCATGATATGCACATCTAAACACCTTCAAGACTGAGGGAGACACTGTGAGGGATGTGGTAAAAAAAAAAAAAGTTCCACCAATAGAAAACTAAAAAGATGCTTTCATTAAACTTCTTTGATGAGATGCAAATATGCAATATCTCCAGAAATGAGTTTTTTGGATTTCCCCCAAGGTGTTAAAAACCGGAAGAAAAAAAAGCATTTGACTTTGAACAATCTCAGCCCACTATAGTGCACGGCTTTAATAATTCACACTAACAGATCTGCATTCGCTACTCTGAATGTTAATAATTTACGCCATGAGTCTGGCAATCTTTCGAGCAACAGTTTATGTACTGAATGTAAAATCCATGATATGCGTTATTAAGAGAATAATTAAGCTAGTAAACCATGTAAGAAAATACTTGATGGAATCTAACCCCTATCAATCCTGCCGTTTCCTGTGTATATTTTGCTGCATGGTATTAGTACGACTATGGTTGTGTAAAAAGTTGTAATATTGTAGATTCCAACATGAACTACATACAGTTTGTATATATATATATATATATATATATATATATATATATATATATATATATATATATATATATATATATATATATATATATATATATATATATATATATATATATAATATAATAATAATAATAACAATAAATATATATATATAATATTATATTATAATATATCATATTCTATAATTAAAAGGGTTAATTTTGAAAGCTACACAGGACCCATCGTTGAAAGGAAGACACTTAATATATGAACTGCTCAGGACAAGGTGAGTGGATTAAGAGGGTTCAGAAGGATCTCTGAAAAGGGATTTACCTTTTGAGCTTTTGATTAAGTTTTGCGTAAATACGTAAGTAAATACGTAAGTAAGTATGTGGTTCCTTCAATTAACATTGAATTACATACATTGAATATACTTTTACGTTTGAAAAGATACCAGTAAATAGCTTTTTTATCTTTAACTAATAATGTCTGCTTTTTGGAATGGAATCTGAATATATTAAAAATGAACAGCCATTGAAACAGCAGCATGAGCTACACTTGTATCCTAACCTTCCCTTCCACTGCTGACTTTAACAACTGTTCATCACTTCATCAAAAGGTTTTCCCAATCTATAATAACTTTACTGCACCTACTAAAACTGTAAGTGTGTGATTTGTACTTTAAATTCACATTCGGAAATACGCATGAAATGATTCCCCATCCTCCACTCCCACCGACTCATTTCCTCTCCCCAGATGTCCTCATTGTGGTTGACGGATGAACCGGTGTTAACAGGGTAGTTGTGTAGTAGTGAGGAACAGCGGCAGCTGACATTAACAGTGGGAGTGACCTGCCCCTGTCACTCAAACAACAAGCCTAACATGCACAATCACAGCGCAGCGTTTAATCGGACTGTCCTCTTTATACCAGAACATCTATTTAACCCACTAATAGGATGACTTGAGAGAGAGAGAGAGAGAGAGAGAGTGAAATCTAATTAGAGGACAGGCAATCACTGGATTAATGCGGGTGGAGGGATGACAGATTCCTCTGCTATCCGGGACGGGGAATAAGTGGGCTTGAAGTGGGGTAAAAGGGACAAAGGGTAGTGGTTGGAAAGGAAATAAAAATGGAGAAAAGGGAAATGAAGAAAGCGGAACACAAAAGACTGAATCCTCATTTGCTTCACAAATCCCCTTAGAAATGAATACGGGTTGTGGGAGCAGAATCAATAATCCTGAAAGAAAAAGAGAAATCTAACAAAAGGGGGACCAGTCACAGGATGACGGGGAAAAAGAAAATTGATTGCAAGGATGGAAGAGAAATTAAATGAATGGATGAGAAAATACAACAACTGGGATGTGGAGAGCATTCCATGTGGCACAGGATACTGCATGGGCGTGTTAGGCGTTCTTCTCTAATGAGCGTATAATGTGACACAGATAAAGCAGCGTACAGTGTCACCCTCAGTATGGTGCCGCGGCCGGACGCTGGTTACTCTTCTCCATCAAGGTGTGCACGTTCCTGCGCTCCAATGGGCCCGGGGTTCATTATCGTCACACTAACGTGACACTAGGCTGATGCATTCTACATTATAAGAGCATCTTCCAGTCGTTAATGAGCAGCAGTTAAATCATGTTCATGTTCTTCCGTTTTGCAATGGGAAATTATGATAATCGTGTTTGCAAGGGAAATAAAAACATTTCTAACTCGATAACTAATAAATGACTTAGCCGGAAAACCATTTGTCAATTTAATTAATTGTGATGATAACAGGGAGGACAGGGTTTGCAGGTTTTTTAGCGGAGTCATTTCTCAACTGAAAGCAACACAAGTCCAGCTAATTTTATTTTTATCTTATTCCCAAGTCCCCTGATTCCAGCGCACTCCCTTAAACCACAACCCTCTTTGTACTCTGCCTCCATTTTGTTCTCAGTTGCGAAGTTTTGTGACAGCATCTTGCATGGTCGGGATGCTATCCGGATCACAAAACCTCTCCACAGACACATAAACACCTTCAAAAACCGGCTTCAAAACTGCTGACGTACCGAAGGGAGTCTCTCCGACCGCATTTTGCCACGATGACAAACTATCTCACCAGATGGTAAGTACAGCACAATCGAAACAACGCAATGGCAAACGAGAACCGCACAATTCAGCCCAGGGTTTCTGTCAAACCCGGCCACGTATCTTCTACTCAATAACATCCTCTCTCAGTACCCCCCCCCCTCCTCCTCCTCCTCCTCGTCTGCTCTCCGACATCACACCCTGCACCCTGACCCTCACGGTCCTGCACTGGAATTCTCTGAGCAGCCGGGAAACCAGAGGAGGTCCGTCTCTGGGTCTCCGGCAGCAGGAGGGCAGCTGCATCGACCCGCTTTGTTCTCCCTCTCCCCGTCCCTCTTTCTATCTGCATCCCGCTCGCTCTGAGTGTCTGAGTCCCGGGCCCCGGGTAACAGCGGGTGGCCTTTCTGCTATCGACCGGCTCGGGCCGCTTTAACAGCGCTCCCATCCGCCGGGGAAACGGGCGTGTGCGCGCGTATCCGTGCACCCTGGTGAAGCAGGCAGAGGGGTGATTCAAAACGCACGCATGTGCGGCTGACCACGACATGACCTCTGATCTTTGGCCGCGTGAGGTCGACGAGAGAAGTTCAAAATGACACTCATCAATTGATAATCTAAATAGTGACGAACGCGTTAGTACCTTCATCAATTTCTTTGACAAAGCACACGCGGTGACCCTCTTTGACATTTAATAAATGCTTGTTTTGACTGGAGGAAACAGCAGGACAGGGTATTAATCAGCCTCCAGTTTGCAGGGAAACCTCTGATGATCAACTTGCTGGAGGGGAGGCGGTGAGAACAAACCTGCGATGCCACAATATTGTTCTCTAAATTTTAGATGAAGCAATTTGCACACACATCCTTGAGTGATTGAGACACGCAAACATGGCGGTGTTACAGTAAGTCAGGCAGTACTGCTGGTAGTAAAGCAGCGTGTTTCAGCTACAGCTAAGAACATTTTCAACAAAAAGAACCACATTCATGAAATGTTTGAATTCATTGGTAGAATGAATATTTTACCTCATATTTATTCACTTAACTCACGTTTATTTCTGTGCAATAAACCCTCCTGCATTAAAGGAGTGTGTGTTTCTGTGTGTGTGTGTGTGTGTGTGTGTGTGTTCTTTAACTACTTTTTATATTTGTGTTTAGTGTAATTACCAAATAGTTCAACAGCTAGTGGAGGTCAGCCCTAACTAGGCTAATAGATCTATTACTATAAAGGACTAACACACACACACACACTCTCACACACACACACACACACAAACACACACACAGCTTTTTTCAATATAAGATAATTGGCATGCAAATTAAAAATGCTTAATTTGTAACACAATGTTAGGCAATAAGAGCGAGACAAAAAGGAATCCAACAAAATGTAAATGAAGTATTCTTAATAATTCATTCCGTATTCTATAATATCTCCTGCAAGCCCAATTACACGCACTGCAAACCAAAGGAGAATAAAATAATCCTTCCTGATTAACAGATTCATACAAAAATGGGATTTAAAGTAACTGGATACCATGACAAAGTAGCATATTAATTGTGCTTTATTTTGCTAACTTGTGGCCCCGCTATCTCCTTCCTGCCTTCCTTCCTTCCTTCCTTTCCTACCCACAGAAACCTCAGGAGAGTTGATGAATGCCGCATCTGAAAGGGCACCTTCTACTCACCGTCTGTCTGATATTTAAAGTGTTATCTGCACAATCTGGGCTACTAAATTGTTCCCCGTAGTTACGCACGTACAAGCAAACAAAGTCGCCACGCATTCGGAAATACTGACACTTTGATGGTGCCAGAAGGGGTCTGTAATCCGCTGCAGACAATATACACAGGCCGCGAGGCCATCGCTGCCAACCAAACAGCAGCGGCCTTCTGGGATTCCTCGGGGCGGGAGATAAAGGGAAGGGAGAGGGCGGAATGATATGCATACTTTCTCAACTCAACTTATTTCTAACAGCCGCACTCATAATGATAACCGATAAATGGGGACATACTGAACTGAAAAGCGACGGCTCCACAATGGATTATTTAACTGGTGGTCTGATTTGGCTTTAACGAGGAGATCACCATCCCTTCAGTGGTGCTTGATGGAACAATTGGGCTTTTGCTAAATGGTAAGAAGTCTATGTGTGCTGTTCAAACACTTCTCCGGCTCCAAGATGTTATTCGATCAGGGCTTTGGACTTCTCTGTTCGTAGCATGATATCTTTGTCTTCTAATACAATACTGTTGTCGAAAGGCCCCTCACAGAAGATGTCCCTTGGCTCGCCTTGCCTGCTGTACACGTGTTACATCTAATGTTTGCACACGCCTTGTAAATTGACGGTGAAAGTCACACGTGTTTACGGACGTTCCTGTGGAGCCATGTAAGCGGGGCTTCGCCTGCGATGGAGGTGTTCGCCGACTCACTGTGTCTGTGGCCATTACGCAGAGAGCTGCTATTTCGCTCCACATTCCATGTTATCAAAGGTGCCCAGAGAGATAGTGGGTACGTGTGAATCTGCGCACCTACACACGCACGCACTCACACCAAAACACACACAAGTGGACTCAGACCACTCTCCCTATAATTCAATGCATTTATTCACTCCAACTCTCCCCTCAGTCCGTTTCTATAAAAAGACTTGGTCACAGAGGCGACGGTCTGCCTAATCCTGCTCTCTCCTCCAGCAAGGCTGTAATGAAATCCTGCACGCTACAGCAAAGGTTATTGTACCCTGTGACATGAGAAAATGATAAATGCCAGTGGTGATGATATAGACTCACCAGGGGCAACTTTTGATGTGTGTGTGTGTGTGTGTGAGGAGGGAGGAGGGGAGGAGGGGGGGGGGGGGGGGGGTCTAACCTGGGTCTCAGACATGACGTAGAGGTAGTGGTGGTCAGAAGAGAAGGCCATGTCTCGGAGGATGGGTCCGTTCTCCACCGCCTGCACCGTCTCGTACTGCTGGGCACGAGAGGAGCCGTCCACCCGGATCTGGAAAAACACCGGGAGCATCGGTAAAGTTAGAAAGAGGAATGTTGCCTTTAACAAATTCTCATTTAGGACAAAACAGTGTGTAATTAGGCACCGGGGCATCAGTAAAAGGTACTTTTGAGAACAATTCTTGACAGAATTGCCTGCCAGCCACTTATAGCCTTCGGATATTCCCACGCATCATGGCTCACTGTACCTGAGAGGCTCAACATTTCAGACCTCCAAAAGTCATTACAGTAATAAAGGCACCTGGGTTAGAGGCGTGGTTTGCGAGCCCCGGGGTGTGTTTACTCAGCAGAAAATGCACAGAATCGTCACGCACACTTGCGCGGTCCGACGGTGGGGCCCGAACATCTGCTTACATCGTTACACAGGGTGTGTTCCAAACCATCCAATCCAAATCTGCTCCTCTGGCTGTGCGGTTTCCCGCTAACACACAGCTTGGGCACAAACGCGGTAGAATGCGCACACTCAGGCGGACAGGTGCGATGACTCTTGGTAGTTGTGTGCGCTCTCCAGCACTTAAGGGTTCGTGGGTAACAGGCACAAAGGAGGGGAGGTAATTGGACAGGAAGCAGATGGTCGGGGAAGGCAGGTGAGTCACTTTATGAGGAATGCATTATTAATAAAACTCATTAAAGGTCATAAAAGGCTTAGCTACTTTATACTTAGTTTATAGACTAAACCCTCCGGTAAATCAGGGCTGGACCTACTAAAAATAAAACAGGCCTTATAGTGAACGACCATTTCAGTCTTACGTTGCAGGATTTATGGTTACAAACCCAAAAGGGTCAAATTATTACCAAAAAGCCACTAGAGTCAAATAAACAGTCTTTAAACAGAAACCCGAGTGCCCAGGGAGCAGTATTCCTTCTGCCCCTACTCCTGCTGCTTCCACTGATATCCAGTTTCCCAACATGACATTTCTTTAAACAGGCACCATCTTTCACCCTGATTTCACCCGACCCCCCCCACGCCCCCCTCTCTGTTGTTCTTTCTCTCCCGCTCCCTCTGCCTCCTGCTTGGCTTGTGATCCGGATCTCCGAGGACCTGAAGCCTGCGTATCAAAGCCTCACACACTTTCTCTGGGAACCATTGTACGCTCTCAGGTCAGGAAGAACAGGAGGCGAACAGCAGAAAAGCGATTCAGCAGGTGGGGTCATCCAATACGCGCGCTCGGGTGAGTTCATCCGAGGCGCTGTGCGTGCGAGCCCTGAGCGCAGCGTGCGTCAACGTATGTGAAGACGTGCGTGTTTCAGCTCACCGCCGCTGTTTGTGAAGGAAGAGTCAAAGAGTCGGAAGGGCTTCCGAGAGGAGGGGGGGGGGGGCGGGATTACCCTACCTTCTGATCACCAACAAAACAAATGGGCCACCGGGGATCGCACGGCACGTCCGCCAGCATGCAAAGCAGGCTCGCTGGGACTGGAGGAACACACGCGCTCGCTCCCGATATCAAACTAAAGTAACATAGATTATAAAACCAGCTTCCGTGTGCATAATGCCGTCAAAATAAATTGAAATAAACAGCTGCCGCGTGGTTTTTAATCTACCGACACATAAACACGAGCAATACCTTAATTCCCTTGGTTAAAGACAGCAAAGCTGAGTTTTTCTTTTTTAATAAAACAACTAATCCGAGTTTCACAGTCAGCTGAGAGAGTGATTATTAATATATCTTACAGTAATTTTTCATCAGCTTAAAATCATTAAGGCAGCTACAGTGGTGCTAGCCAATATTATCTGATTTCGTTTCAACAGTAATAATGTGGATTAGCTGCTCTATGCTAAATGGATTACAATGCTAATCTCTGCTATCACATTAGCACTACACAATAGACATTCACTGGCAGACAGACTTTGATTATAGTGGGAAGGTGGGAGACGCATTGTGCCCTCACATTAATGCACACATGCAAATAAACACTGTGTTCACACAAGTGACTGCGTGTAAAAAAAGAAAAAAAAAACATTGGCATTTCGCTTTCTCTTTCACACAATTCCGCTCTCAAATACACACACAGGCTGTCTGGCTGGGGCTACTCTTATGGTAATGGCAGATACTCTGGGGAGGGTGGCAGGAGTTGCCGGTGCTTTTGACTCACACAGCACACTTCCTCAGCCCTGCGGAACGTGTGTTGTAAACATAGCTGTGTGCGCGCCTTGATCCGTATGGGAGTGCATCTGTGGGAGAAACCCTTGTTGTACCTCAGATCCTACAGAGGGAATCCTAGCCCTCCATAAACCGACCACCCTGGCCATGAACTGTATCCGCCTAGTGGCGGCGGGATGCAACTACACAACAACGCCGTCACTGAGGAGAGAAATAAAGACGGTGGCAGTGGATGTGATCTCAACCGCGGCGGAGGCACAAACACTCAGAGCAAATAGCATTCACGCAGTGGCTTTTAAGCTAATTGGACCATTAAAGTAGAACACAATGTGATGGCCGTGCTGACACTTAAAGCTGACGAGTTAAATGAGTTAAAAACAGTTTTGGTGTTACAGCTCAGAAAACAACAAAAGCGACCCCCATGTGCAGATGGTAGTTCTGCTTGGAGTCTGTCGAAGAAAAAAAAACTAACGAGCTGAAAGTGACCATCTCCCTCTGACCATGTGGCTAACCTCTAGCAGAAGGTGTGATACAGAAAGGGAAGCCATTCCGGTGTGAGAACCACAGGAGTACCCTCTCTCCATTTCCTCTCCGTATTGGCACGGTGCAGCACGAGGCACTTCCCCGGATCCTGCATCCAATCCGAATCAAAGCAGGTGGAGTCTATCATTTTTAAAATGCACTTTTCACCAGAAACTGCAGGACCTTTTCCTAAATTGCTCATCTTACTTTCATTCTTTTTTTTGTACCGTTAGTTACACATCCGAGCACTTAATTTTATACAAGAACTGATTTTCTAAATTTCAGAAGTCAGTCTGGTCAACTAACAAGCGCAATGCTGCTGTGTGTTAATGCAAATGATGGGTGTAGCAGTCGAACCGACCCCCATCTGGACAAGGCCACAATGGGGAAATAGCATATTGACAGCATTCTTCTGGAAACGTACAATAACTGAATGGTTGCCAGTCACACAGAGTTGCAGTCTGTTCAGCATGGCACCCGCGCTAACACACCATGGCCGAGACACACACACACACCAGGACCAACAGGCTGCCGGTGGAAGTGCGAATAAGCTGCTGACTGCAGCATCGCTGTGGTCGGACAAAGGCCTGCACACCAGCCACAGTGGGGTGAGCGGGCTGGAGCGGAAAGTCGTCCAAAGTCACACAGCATGCTGGGAAACTCAAATTATCCCCAACATTTGCGCGAAGAATTTCATCAAATCCCTGAAAAAATGCACGGTCTAACCCAGTGTGATTTCTGCTGGATGTGCACATGATGAGCAATGTTCCTTAAAAAAAAAATATTTTTTCAAAATGCTTCAAAGAAGAAGAAAGGTTATTTTGCCAGTTACACGTTACTAAAGCGCTTCGCTTAATGTTTAACTGCAAACAATGATCTGTCATGTCTGAATATAATCTGTGGTTTAAATTGAAATGCCACATCAGCGTATGAACTTGTCACAAAGCAAATGAATCAAACAACAAACGTTAACTGGGTGGATATTTGGCGTAGATTGGGGTCAGTCCGGTGCCGCTGCTTTTCCCCGACCGGCGGCGAGAGATCCTTCCAGCGGCTGTTGATTCAAGAATCATCATCATCATCACTCTGTGATTTTAATCAAGCAAAAACGTGCACACGGGGGGTCTCCTGGGGTCTCCCGCGTAAGCCCTTGGGCCTCTATCTACTCAAGATATCAATCGAAAACTATTTGGAGCGCCGACGGCGCAGCCACATGCCAAATGCCGCTGAAACGCGATCCGCCACGCGCTGCTCGGGTTTCAGCCCCTCTTTGTCAAACCACAGCAGCGTTTGCTATCTAACCAGGCGAAGCGGGACACGCAAGGAGAGCCCAGGAAGAGAGACAGCGGTGATGAACGCTCGCTGAAAGAGATACGGGGAACAGAAACAACGCGTCGTCGCTACACAATGCCAACGTGTCTCTCCGCCCGCTCTCTTCATGCCGACAGCGATACAATGGTGGCTGTCTGATTGGGCAAATCTGTCCAGCTCACTGAAACATACGGCAGGCAGGAAAAAAAAAAAAGAGGGTGGGAGGGAGGCAGGTAGGGGGGGGAGTGGGGCTAGGAGGCGGACTGGATCCTTCTCTCAGTGTCAATCAATGCCAGGACGAATGCCTCAACATAAAGCTTTAGGCGGGATGGACTGGTTCAGGACTTTGGGGGATGATTTGACGTTAATCTCTGGGTATTAACGAGCGTGCGGCACGCTAATAAGAGGTGCCAGGCTGGACGCGCGGTATTGCAAATCAAATCACATAGGATCCGCTACTCATCCCAAAGATTTAATAGGAACCATAACAGACAAACACACGTTTCATTCCCACTAAAGATATGCGGCTTGTTAAAAGAGTGATTGTCTTTTGGCATCGTTTTTTCATGTTTCATGGCAATGAAGAAGACATCTTACACTTATCCAAAGCCACCACAGGAACGCTTTACTGCCATCTTTTAATGGAAGTAAAATATTCTTTCAGTTCATCAAAGCACTTCAAATACCCCCCCCCACCCCTTCCTTCCTTCCGGCTCGACTTCACCCTGCATAGGCTCGACTTCACCCTGCATAGGGGCATGTGCGGGCAAAGAAAACCCACAGTGTGGAACTGAACACATTCTGTGCTTTAATTGAGTATTCTCTGTTTTATGTTGGAGATTAGGCATATCTCCTTTACAGCGAGATTTTAATTAATGCAACCCCCCGATGCCTGCCAGCTGAGGGGAAGGGGCTGTGTGCTTGCAGACTGGAGAACTGTCATTGTTAGCAGGTAAATGGAGCTACTCGCATCGACACTGTTGCGCCCATGTGGAAACCCTCTCGTTCTTATTGAGGTTAATCCTCTGCGGTGCTTTTGTTTCGTGTCGGTTGTCGAGGAACGGGAGGCTAAAGGAAACCGGAAGAATTCCACAACGCGGCGCTGCGAGATGAAGGTGGTGCAGCTCGGACCGGGGCTAATTAGCCGGTGGCCTGGACGTGGCTGTGTCAAAGCAACAGCGAAACAAAGTAACTAAGGAGCAAAAGCAAAGGCAACCGCGACCCGTTTTGTGTTTTCTTTCGATTGGCCCGACTTCAGACTTCCGCAAGCTCAAATCTGGGATTGCGCCGCGATGGCAGACGGCGCCTCCGGGGGACCCCCGGCTCAGTGACTGACCGTTGTGGCATTAAAAGGTGCGTGTGTGTGTGTGTGTGTGTGGTACCTGCTCGCCTGCAGCTCTAAGCGGCCTACTAATCTAACCTCATCCCCTG
Source organism: Apeltes quadracus (assembly GCA_021346845.1). NCBI lineage: Eukaryota > Metazoa > Chordata > Actinopteri > Perciformes > Gasterosteidae > Apeltes > Apeltes quadracus. The sequence continues at coordinate 7,858,061 of CM037915.1, read as the reverse complement.
CCGAGAGACAGGCGGAAAGCGCGAGGAGAGAGGCAAGAGAAGGACAAGATTGTTATTTTGAGGGATGATGGTGTTAGACGTGAAAGGGGACAAGTGGCTGGAGGCTTCCCAACTCATTTCTGCCCCAGCTCTCCTTTCCTCTCCCAATCTCCCCCATGGCTTCAAAGGGTGAGTGACAGGTCTCCCTGCTATCATCCCTTCACGGCTGTGCCGCCGGAGAGCACTGGGTCCATGCAGGGGGCTCACAGCTCAGCTTTTGTTGCTCATTTCTGTCCTGGTATTGCTTTTACACTCTATCACCTCTCTCCTTCTCTCTTTTGCCCCCGCATCCTCCTCCCCCCGCCCCGCCCCACCCCTCTCACTCATTCTGTCTTGAATCTTCCCCTCTCCCAATTCCATGTTGGGAACATTTTGGACCACTTCTAAAAACTAATTTACTCTTCTCCATTCTTTTAAAAATGTAACCTCCTTCATTTTGAAATGTTGGTTGCACACCGTATTCCTCTTTTAATAGAACAATGAAAGCCAGTTCTCATGCTATCTCCCGTTTATCGGCTCTGTTGTTATGGTGCTGCTTGCACATTTTTAGATGGAAAATGTCTCTCTACCATCAGATGTGAGCAGAAATAAAAAGCCTGGCGGACTTGGGTTTATTATTTAAGTCCTTGTTGGTGTGTGTGTATATATATATATATATATTTATGGATATTGGACAGCCAGGTAATTTAGGAACAGGGCCAGGTAATTTATGTGGAAGTGGAGAAAAAGTTTCAATAAAACAAAACGAAAAAAAAAACCTTTCAATTCGGATTTGCTCTTTTTGTTCTCATGGTCTTAATATCTTTGACCATCAATTCTTCAGTCCCGCAATATACATCACTCCATTAAGTTTACTGTACGGAGAGGATGTCGGAGCTCATATCTCTCTCCACAACCCCTGTGTTCCCCATCCTTCTTCCCCCCCGTCTTCTCCCATCCACTTCCTCTATCGCTGTCTCATTAGAGCCGCAGCAGGGTCTTCGAGGCGACAGGTAGCGATCCCTTGAGAGACCTCATTTAGCGCAGACAAATACCTGGCCCGGCAGAGAAAAACCCCTAACGCACATTTCTCTTTCAAACCAATTATTTCCTCCACTGTTTTTCCTTTCTTTTACCGTTTTTCTGCAGTGATGGGAGCTGCTGCTCGCCCCTCCGCTGCTGCAGCCACTGGCTGGGCTTCAAGGGCCCCACGGAGGGAACGGCATAATGTGAGCTCACGTCACCACCTGTGTCTCTATTAGTGGTGCAACCCAGTGGCAAGGATACAGAGCTGTGCGCACCCCATTATATTATGTTACCAGAGGCCACTATGGGAGAGCTGAAAGGCTTTGGGAGCCATTAATGAAGTCAACACACCGCCCGCAGTAGTGAGGGGCACCAAATCAGCCATCGGCCCTTCAGGCGGCCCACCAGTGCTCAAAAAACCAGGGCTACGGATGCCATTCATTCAAAATATTGCCGGGAAACTTCAGCTAGTTGAATATTATTAATACAGCTCATCACATTGCGATTATTCAGACTGTGTGTGTGAGGACTTGACAGAGAAGGAAACTTATGCGGTGCCACACCTTTGAGAATTGTGGCATCCAGGAAGGCATTCAGTAGAGTAACAAAGAGGTGGCTGGCTCTGATAGCAGGAGGAGAAGATGGAAAGAAATATCTACCTCCTACACTCTTCTACCTGTATTATTTAACAGGCTCCACTTAAGGAGCTATGTAGTTTGGACGTTTTGCTTTATGCATATAATAATAAACATTGCCCTTTTTCCTGGAAAAATGTGCATAATATAATATACAGGTTCCTACATCTTTCGGATTGCTTGCTTTACTGACCATCAATTGAAGTTTGTCAGAACACTAGTCTGCTCGCTCATTTCCCTGCGCCCTTTCCTCCCGCAATGACTGGCGTGCAGCCTTCACATGGAGGAACTCTGCAGCCAAAAAGAATAAAGGGAGCATATGCGCATGCAAGCTTGTTTGGGAAGCCGGTTAGGGCCATGAATAAGAAACAAACAAACAAACCAAAAAGTCCCACAAGTTTCCTAGTCTAGTATTAATTAGACCACATCCTGCTGCCTTAACCGTAACTTATCCAGTTTAACCAGCCACTGAGGATAATGAATACAGGATTTGTTTGTTTTTTGAAGAACCAAAAGGTCAGCATTAATGGGACGGGCAAAAAGAGCACCGTCCTCATCACATCCACAGATCAGAGCAGAAGAGGCATCCAGCTCTCATCGTCAGATGAACAGGTCTGGTGACAGACTTTGATCACCTCACAACCACACCCACTGTGACCTATAAGCATCTCTGTGTAAGCTTGTGTTTCACAACACAAAAACAGGTGGGGGGGGCATTCTTTCATCCTAGCAGGGCGAACTCAGTAGGCTTTTCTTGATAGGAGCATAGTCTGCTTCCTAAATGTCTATCGGCAGCCTATTTCGACCGCAGCGGTGGAGAAGCACCAGATACCCAAAGAGATGTCTAGATCAGATAATGACCTCCGGATGGGCTCAGATCAACTTAAGCGAACGACTGACTCTCTCCCCCCTTTTTCCAGACTAAGCTTTGTTTCAGGTGGTTACCATCAGTCTATCCATTACTTTGTGGTCAATACGAACGTGCGGCCTGTTTACGCAGAAATACATTGACAAGGAGGGAGGAGACTGCTTTGCCAAGACAAGCCCCGAACCTTTTACTATTCAGCCAGAAATTTGGAAAAGAAAGTGTGGGAAGGCGTGAGATGCGAGGGCAGAAGGCCATGTGTGCGTCCAGGTGTGTGAATAATAGATGGGGGAGCTGAGAGCCAGACGCTGTCTGAGAGCCGACATCGCGCCCTGGATCCCGTTACCGCACGCCGCCATCAGAATAACTCTGGAGACACAAGCACTTGCCCCAAGTTCAAGCAACCACACACATGCACAGGGCTATATACGTGTGTGTGTATATATATCGCTACGGTCACATTCGCTGTGACCTATTCTACGGGTATACTCTACGGTAAAGACAGCTTCAACTCTGTACAGACATACTGAAGCTGAGGATCAAACACGCCCATGAATTCATGGTTTACCAACAGGCTTACCTCTCGGACGGGTGCAGATTTGAGTATGTGTGTGTGTGTGTGTGTGTGTGTGTGTGTGTGTGTGTGTGTGTGTGTGTGTGTGTGTGTGTGTGTTTACCAGCGTGCACATGTGGAGCGTCATTGCCTACCTTTCACTTTCATGTGGTGGTGATTTATGAGGTTTCTACTAGAGTTTCTAATTAAATGGGGGGGGGGGGGGGGGGGGGAGCACCTCACAAGCTATTCCTCAGAGATAAGCAGGTGTGAATATCTGTGTTCCCTCCTTATAGCCTGTGCGAGTGTGTACCTGCTCACACAGTATGTGTGCATGAGTCTGTGTATATTCCCTTGTTTCCAGCCCCGAGGGCGCCTCCTTTTCTTCTCTCTCTGCTTTTATTCCTTTATTAAACACCGGCATCCCCCCCTCTATTATACCTGCTTTCCCAGTGAAGTGAAACATTGCGTCGCTGGCGTAGCAGGGGACAGAGGAAGGGAGGCCAAAAAAAATTTGTGACCGCTCCTTCGATTTGCCATTTGGAACAGGTTGTATGGCCATCGTGTCATGTTTAGCTAAAATATGTTTACCAATTGATTTCCTTTTGAGCATTAGAAGGACTCAAGACAATTGTTACCACACTACTCTCTGTATTACTTTCAAAACCATTTTCATCTCGTTTCGCAATGAAGACATCACAAGTATAAGCCGTTTTTTCACCGACTCCACGGGAGGTTCGCTGTGTGTGTGCGGGGAGAATTTGCCTTTGCGTATATGACATTATTTAATACCATATTCTCTTTTTTTTTACTTTTCTCTCTACCATCTCTCCTCCTCGCTGTCTTTCCTCTCATTCAAATGTATCTAGAGTCATTTCTGCGCAGTTCTCTCTGTTCTGCCCTTTCACAACGTTCCAAAGCGGGACGAGCAAACAGGGAAAGCAAGTGCTCCTGTGGGAGCAGAGTGATCCTGAAGGACAAGAAAAGACAATGAGGACAGATTGAGAGGAACTTAGACAGATCACCTGGAGGACTTTCAGATAGAAATGGGAGTAAGCTGCACTAACACTCACAGACAGATAAAAGTTCATTTTTTCTCAGGGAGAGACAGACGGACAGAGAGAGACGGGGAGTATAAGAGGATATTTGGGGAATGGAGCCTGTCGGCTCGCGCTCTGCAGAAATCCTCTTATACCTCAAAATTTCAATTAGGTGGGGAAGCGGTTTGGTTTGGTGCGCTTCTCTCATTCCGCGCGGGATTTGTCACAGCAGCAACAGGGCCGCTCCACCTACGTTATGATCCAAAGGGGAAGCAAACACCAACACACACACACACACACACAAACACACACACACAGCACCCGCTTCCACCTGCCAAAGCCATTTTGATCAACAACAGTGGTTCACTTGATGCTACTTCAGTGTTCAGTCAGCAGTGTTGCAATTGAGTTTGTTCCACTGAAGAGGCTCTGAAATTTAAACTCTGCGGGTTTGTGTTGGGCCTGCTGTCATCTGTACGACAGCTACAATTACACTATGTGTCGGCCTCTCCAAATTACGCTGACTTACAGTAATTACAATGCCAAATGTGGAAGCCCGTTTTCATGGCTTTCATGGCTCGATGCTTCCATTTTCATCCGCCTTGTCAGACGTACTAGAATAAAGGTTGTAAAAATGTAATTGCATTCAAAACAACAATGGATGCTGTGAATATCATCATCAAGTGATATTATTAAGTCAAGTAATAGTAAGTAGCTATGCAAGTAATTAGAAAATAGTGTGGGCACTCATTCGCCTTCCTCCAATCCAACCCACTTCCGGATAACTTTTACTATTTTCTTCTGCCGTCATCCTCACATTGCTTTTTTTCTCTGCCACGCTACTCCTAGCCTTCCCAAAATTCTATCCTCGGCCTCTCCGAGGATTGAATTTTGTGCTCTCAAGGTGTGCTCTCAAGAGTTGAGAGCACACCTCGCAAGGGACAGACAAATATGTGCTTGCATACGCAACACAGGCTGTGAGAGAAAACACACGCGCGCGCACAAAAAAAAAAGAAAAATGCACTCGTGGATTCACACGCAAAGCAGTCTGAACAGCGGACAACGAGATGCTTAAAAAAAAACTAGATCACTGCAAATCAATCGTTGCCGATTCTTAATCGCCATTTTGGATGATATACCTGGAGATGTGTTAAGTTAGACCAGTCACCAGCCCTGAGGGAAAGTGTAAAGGCAACAGAAACAGAGCACGTGCACGCGTTTCAGCCTACGTACATGCACTCACAGCTGTCTGTGTGTTCTGTGGATTTAAGGGGGCTGTGTGAGTGGGTGAGTAATGTTGAGTTAATTAAGTAATAATAATCTGTGTGTGCATGTGTGTGTGTGTGTTTAAGTGTCGTTGTGTACCTAACTGTACAAGTGTGATAGCGGCACATATGAAGATTTAAAACCGAATGTGCTGAAAAGCTAAAATAGCCAGGAAAAAAAAAATGGTTCATTATTAGTTCTGTGAAATCTCAAAGAAACAGAAAAGAATTGGCTTTCACGTTTTCAACACTGCCAAATCACCTCACAATGATTTGAGCGACTGAGGTTTTTGTGTGATGAATAAATAATGAAAGAGATGTGTGGCCAATTCATTTTATTGTCAACCCGCCAATGAATTATTCAAGCACTTGTTATGGCAACCGGATTTGTAAATGGACATCTGCACCACGCAGAATGGGACTTTTTCTCACACCTTAAACTCTGCCCTCACATCTGGACCTCATGGTGCCAGGTCTATCCTCTGTGACGGCGCCGTGTGATGACACGCTGCTCTGAAGTATTATGAGTATCCCTGCATGTGATATTTACGGACCTGCCAGTCTTCTGACCCTCCTCCCTACTCGCACACCCTTTAATCTTACTGCTGTCATCTACTGTCACTGCCTTATGACTATGGCCTTGGCTAAGTGCCAGTCAGCACATAGGCAGACTCTGTGTGTGTGTGTGTGTGTGTGTGTGTGTGTGTGTGTGTGTGTGTGTGTGTGTGTGTGTGTGTGTGTGTGTGTGTGTGAGATTGAGAAAGTGAGTGCGAGTGTGAGACTGTTGAAAGAGAAGAAAAAAAAACATTGTATAGTGAAGCAGAGCACAGTGTATTCGTCACATATAGGCCAGACGTGACAGGCGAAAAGATGAGCTCAGTGACAACACCAGTAACCAAAAATGCTTAATAAAAAGGTGAATGCCAAATCACAGCCTTCGCCTTCACTCTCAGTCCAGATCCGGTTTGTTGGGTGCATCGTAATTGTAGGCAAGGAAAGTAGGACTAAATATATAGCTGAGGACAAAAACAAGGAAGAGGTGGGGAGGAGAACAAAACTGTCCTGTGAGAAGTGCATTTCAAAACGGAATTGAATTGAAACAATTTCTGAAAATAATCATTTTATAGTCTTTGGCAGGAACTACCAGCCCCACACGGAGTAAAATGGAAATTACCCATAAGGAATACATCAACACGTGTGTCAGAATATTTCCTCTCATCAAAACTAACCGCTTAACGCTATATGACTTATCTACATTTCTCTGAATGGGCCCTCAGTGTCCACATCCTCCGTGGGAAGATCCAGAAATCACTCAAGACAGATGAGCAGGCTCCATGACGGACTGAACCAAAGAGGCGATCAACAGTCTTACAGCATTTGAAAAAAAAAAAAAAAAAGAAGCGCTAAATCCAGCGAACACAAACAAGCACAGCGAACACGTCGCCCGACAAAGACGAGACCCCTACGATAAGCATTTATCGCTAAAGCCCAATCAGAGCGGCTAATTCGCCCGCCGGGCTCACAGTTTCCGTGGAGGGGGGGAAGTGAAATTGCTGTGATCAGCCAAGTAAGTCATTATAAAAATGAAACAACTACATTGTGCTCGAAAAGCAGCACTCTGCAAATACTCGAGAATAAGACTCAGGGCTCAGTGGGCTTCGCAGAACAAGATTACGCATCCTGTAATGAACTTATGAAGATGCGTGTGAACAATGGTAAATGTCAAGTATTAATGCGAAGAACCGTCTGGAGCAGAGAGCTCCCAGCAAGCCGAGCTAGAGGTCAATCCCCCTCGTCTCCCCTTCTCACGGTACTGATTCACGCGTCCAAATAACGAGCGGATACACACTCGTTTCCCATGGTCAAGGTGGCAGCTTGTTGTTTTTGTTTCGTTATTTGATGGAACTGCTTGAGTCGATATCTCAGTGCTTCAACTTTGGACACAAGCAGATGCTTTGTCTTTCTGTGAAAGCCGCGTATGTCGCATCTGTCAGGAAGTCTCCAGGTGCACCTGCCGAGTAAGAATTGACCAACCTCATCCACTTTCTCTGCAGCTTTCCCGTTGTTCCAAGTGTGTTGAGTTACGGGGAACAAATGCTTCTTGAACGGTAAAACCTGTATAGGTGAAACTAATTGTGCATTCAATCAATTGCTGCGTTATCAAGTGGCTGCTTGTTTAAAGTGCAATCAATACATGCAATTAATACCAAAAGGTACGCGGCTGCATTTCTTTCAACAGCTGCCACGGTACGGAAATAGTAAAGGGGATTATTGTTGTCACTACTCAGCGAGCTTGTGTACCGTCAGCCTTCGGGGAAATTAAAATGTCCCAGCTTCCCTCCTGCTTTGCAAGCCCTGCAACTTACACGGCATGGGTATTTTCCTCTGTATTTCCAGTAGCCATTAATATTTAAATCCCTTAAGTGAACATTGAGTTGACATGATGGGCTTTTCGTGCGATGCGACTTCTCATTCCGTAATATGAATATGGTTTACCAATAAGAGAACTATGTGATGTAGGCCATCTGGGTGCAGCATCTATTACTGCTAGACCACCATTACTCACAAGTAGATTGTTCTACCGATTTCAAACAGCGAAAGAGCCCCAAAGCCCCGTTTATGTCCCTCCTGGACCTTAAACCGTCCCATTTGAGCCCAATCATTACCATCTCCCAGAGGCCCTGTATTTGAACGAACCCGGTCTCAGGCCGGGAGACCAGGGCTCCGAGAGGGGACTGGTGGAAGGATTAGCTTCCCTATCCTCCTACTGCTCTTTACCATTTTAATGAGGCAAAGCCAGAGGGTCTTTCTTCTGCCTCGGCCAAGTGTGTCATAGTCTGGCCTGGGAACAGAGTACGGCTGCAGGGGTTCAGGGACGGTTCGGATACAGCAGAGCCGTTTTACCTAGAAATGGATTGAGATACGGAACAGTTGAGCAGTGAATGAGGAGAGGTGTGTGTGTGTGTGTGTGTGTGTGAGACAGGGATGGAAGTTTGTGGGTGTCGTTTAAGAGTGGGTGTGCACAGACATGTGGGTCTATTCCCAGAATAAAAGACTCATTTAGGCCTTTCTATGGGGCTACCTCCAAAGCTTCCACCCCGATAACAAAGACAGGGCACATGTGGATTAACGCTCGATTGAAAAAAAATTGTAATTACCTGCTGATATGAATATTAATATTACTACCAGGCAAAAAACAGACAATTTTCATTTAAAAAATCCACAAAACCAGCCAAGGGAAGGGTGAGGGTTAACCGGGCAGGGAAAAATAAATTACGTTGCTAACGTTTCATTCACTTTCACAAAAGACAAAGAACAGTTAATGAAAGGCCAACTGCCTGGGAGTGCATTTCCTTTGGGATGAACAAATATGCATATACTTTCAGGCTACTGTTGTGTGCTTCCCTGTGAATAGCGCTTAACATCTCCACATTACACACAAGAGACCTTCAACCAACTGTAAAAAAAAAAAAAAAAAAAAAAGACTAGCGGATTCATTGTGTCAAAATCAACGAGACGTGTGTGCCATTTAATTCAATATCGGCAAATTGGGCTAAAGACATTTAGTCCCAAAGCCACCTATGCAGGCAGATGTCATTCGGATGCTTTTAAAAAAAGAGAATGGGGTGAGAGAATGGACAGAAAGCCATTGGGCTGCCATGGGCCTTGGCGGGGACGGACAGCGGGAAACGCTGAGCGTCTGAGGTCTTTAGGAGTTTGTGTAAAGATCAAAAGGTGTCCAGTTTTTCACAATCTACAAAACCCCCCAAAATAAACCAAACTTCAGTCACAGTTCTCTCCACTGGACAAAACCCCCTGCCAATCATCACCGGGGGTCAGAAGGGTGGTCAAAACGCAATAGGAGCAGACAATGGCACTCACCCACGCTATGTAAGAATGCATGGATAATCGACCTTGAAAAAAGAAAGAAACACACAAATAACCTTGAACTGATGTATGTGTGTCAGCAATAAAGGGTTTAAAAAAAAAGAAGAGGGAACTAGACCATTCAAAGAATGCTACCGATGTGAATGCGTGCAGCCACGGCTATTGAATTGGTTATAATGGAGCAGTCCATGAAGAGGAGTCATTGATACAGGCTGAAGCCCTCTTCACGGTGGTTTTGGCATTGAGAGGGTGAGACTGAGAACCATTTCACAGTCACAGACACTTGGCCTCGGGGCAGGAAGGCCGATGGTGTAGGGCTGAGATCAATGCGATGACCTGACGGTGTCAGGGGGCATAGAACACAATCATTACTGTCACTAGAGCTCGACAATCTGTCTCAATCTTTCTCACGCATACATGGAATGACTTCAGACACAAGGGCCAAGCCTCCGTGCCAGTCAACCGAGCCTCTGTGTCGTCATGTCCGCAACATATTCGGACAGCCAAGACGCGCAATTCTCTCCTCTTTCCAAAAGCACACTTCATAGTTCCTCCTCTAGCAAGGACCTGTTCTACTTATGACCCCATGCCATGCCTTTCTCTCTGTTTTGCTCACATGTCTACCTTTTCTCCCCTTCTCAACAAGCCCATTTCACATGTGGTCAGGCATCCTAGTACCAAGGAACGCTAAATCACAGCCAGCCACAGGCGCTAAATAAGAACAAACACCTCTGCTTTACGTGGACGGCCTCCCGAGGGGTCGCGCCGAGACACCTAGCATTCTGTCCATTTTCCTCAGCACAGCCCCCTTCTGCAGCTGCCTTCCCTCTCTGCACGGTGGGTAATTGAAAAACAGAGGGCCCCGAGGACATCGCGACTAACAAAATAGGCTGAACGCCAGAAAGGAGACGAAAGGGAAGGGTGTCGGGGAGACGCGGAAGCATGCGTCGGACTATAAGGTACCGGAATCTCTAAGCAGAGTCTTAAGAGTCTGAGCTACCGTATATGCACACGTGGTAAGTGGATAACAAGCTTACACACTTACACTGCTCCTACTGTCAAAGTTACTCTTTGAGTGCATGATGTTACTTTCTCACTGCGTGCATGGAGTGAAAGGGAGGATGTGCAGGTTGGTTCCTCGGCCCCGCTAAATTGTTTGATTTCAAACAGCAGTTGTGTATTAATCCACCTACTGATAGAACACATGCTATGGGAGGCGCTCTCTCTCATTACGCCATTCAAACACACTAAATAATCCAAGGGAAATTCAGTCTGTCCGTCTCCTCTCTGCTCACAGGGGCATACACAACATGCGCTACGTGCACAACCGTCAGCTGATGCCCAAACCAACATCAGTCATAAAAGCCCAACATGTTTGACTCAAGCAACCACTCTGAGGCTCGGCTGTGAATGTGAATGCGTACAACGCTAGCGTGTGACTAATTATCAATTTCTTCTTTGTGTATTAGTGTGTGTCACTGCTCTGCACTCGCGTCCTACCCCGAGCACGTCGTGCACACAGATGAAAACGGGACTTGTGTGTAATTAATTGGATATGTTTGTAATGAGGGGGCGAGCAAGCGAGGGATGCATGCAAGCCTCCTTTTGTTTTGTCTGTTGCGTCTAACAACAGCATAGGAAAATAAAAACTGATTAAACTGAACACTAATTACCACGGAATTATCCCCCTCACTTCACAGGGTTAATCATCATGCTGCAAGTGTGTGTGTGTGCATGCAATAGTCCTTTCATTTATTGGCGTGTATGGACACACACACTCCGGCTACAATCAGAATGTTGTTGACCATCCTGATGACAGTGAGAAATAAACTCGGGGTTGGAAGGTAATGAAATATTTGCCTAACAAGAACGCGGCTCGCTTGTTTGTTGGTGAAGATGCGAAGTGGGACACGCGGGTCGTCGGCGACAAAATGAATGCAGCTGAAAAGAGACATGTGCTTGTGCTTAATGAGCTCTGAGGTCCCACTCTCAACTTTGTCTGGTCTTATTAGATCTCAAATATTCGTGGTCTATTTTAAAAAGGTGGACAGCTGAAATATATTTAACCTTTCCAATGGGAAGACACCACTTCCATCAGCAGAAATATCTTGGGACTACATATAAAAGGATCGGTATTTAATCTATTTCAAGCTTTCAACACCTGGAGATCATTTTAAAGCACCGATATTAAAAACACACCTTTCCTTCATTGTTGTTACGCCTGAGAGACAAATCTACTTAAATCTGTTGATATACAAGGCCGGGCAGCTATTCAAAATGGTTCAATAGAGTGCTCCTTCGTGCTCATGTTGGTCTCAGAAGTCGAGCCCTGCCGCTGAGTGAGCAGAGCCGTGCTTTCACCCGCCTCCTCCCCCGTTATCTGTGCTTTTTCATAAGCACGGCGAGTTGGCAATGAGTCCGCTGGATGTTTAGATTGTTCAGTATGTGCCTGGCTGTTAGAAACATGTTTATACGTTGTTATATATACACACTCGGGTACGACATATTTATATATTCCCACTTTCACATCTGCAGACACATGCCTCACAAAAGCAACTAAAATCAGTTGTTGCTATGTGGCATTATTAAGAGCATCCTGTGGCAGCTTTTAAATGAACAAATGAGGACAATGCATCATTTTCCCAAAAGGGTGATATGAGCACGTGCAGATTCACTTAGAGGATGTTGGCCTTAGCAGTCAAAAGCATAAATGATCTGAAATCTAGAAACAGATCCAAGTTCCCAATCCAAGCCAACCAAAGAGGCTGTTTATCATAATTATACTTCTGTTATTCTCCGAATGCTCCGCTCAATTCCTTTACAGTTATGAATAAATAAATAAAAGCCTCAACAACCATGCAAATACAATACAGCGAAAAAATGCAAAAACCCAGCCAAGCTGATGGATGACAGCAACCAGAAAATGAGCACTTTGATACATAACATCTCTCTTCATTCATGTATTTTGTACTTCGAAATTCCCTGTAGATAATGGAAATGGAAGACTGGATCCCCCCTAGACCTTTTCCCCTCTCTCCCTCTCTCTGTTCCTCTCTCTACGTCTTCCTACATCCCTCTGTGGCATGGCTCGGCTCGCGCCGTGTTACCATGGCAACAAGAAACCGTTGCGGCACGGGGACGACTAGGGAGGAAGGAAGGAGAGGAAGAGAGGTAAGGACGAATCCACCTGCAGTCGCCTGCCAGCAGCCGAATCCCTGAGGGAATCTAGTGGAAGACACTAAAGTTCAGCCTCAACTTCCGTCTCCTTCAGCATCGACACTGACTGCGCATCTATCTGCTACTTTATCCTTCATTCCTCTTTTATTCCCGCCTTTTCTCTGCTCCTCCTCAATGCACCTGTCCCTTCATTTCCCCCCCTCCGCCCCCCCCTAGGATGAATTAGTCATGGCAGCGATTTTGGTCCACAGTGGTGAAGGAGAATTGTAATCATCAAAATGTCACTCGTGGTAATGCCAAGAGAATGAAGAGAAGAGCTATTACCGTCGGTGACATCGGTACGTTGGAGAGATGGAGGAGAGAAGTGATGCCGGCTCATTTTATTTACAGTGTCACATCAGTCTTGTACATAGCTCGAGGGAGGAAAACACCAACGGCTTTATTCTATATTGGCGGGGAACGACTTTTTAGGGATGTTGGACTGCAAAATAATATATCTCATCCCTCGGTTTCTTCAGTCAGCAGCTTTCTTATATTTAATAATGTTCAAAACACTTCTACATGTATGTTTTCTGGTCCCCTGTTTTTTTGTTATTAGTAATTTAGATAAAGTGGAAGGACATTTCCAATAGCAATTCTCAATTTCCTCCAAGAGGAGGTTCACACGGCCATCTTCCATTTGGCACTGCATGGAGACAGAACTCGCAGGGCGGAGCACCGGCCTTCCACCAGAAACACACGGAGGCCTGCATGCCTTGGCACGCGTCCACTGTGCTGCGGAGCTGACCAAGACCAATTGTGTACCAATCAGGGATACATATTCTTCATCACCGCATCAATAAAAAAATGTCTGACCTATAGTGGTCTTGCAATAAACCACATCCGTGATATAACAAGGAGCCTTATCATTATTTTCCACATTAATGTTATGATACGAGAAGCTTACGGGGCCTTAGAGGCAGCAAGTAATAAAGTCTATCTGTATCTTCGCTGGTTAGAATCACAAGCAAACGCAGAGCTGTCACACTGACGTAACAATCTGACCCGAGCAGGGCCACAGTGCCGAGACTCCCATCAGCCTGATAAAGATGTTCATAAAACGATTTATATTGGCTGTCACAGAGTGTATAGATTTGTATCAGACACATATAGATGCAACATCCATGCACCACCACAACTACACACACACACACACACAGGGCGAGCTCCTGCCCCATTCATCTTCACTATGTATGCTACCCAACCAACTGTGATCAGAGTGATCTCACCAGCTGATTTTGGTGCAGATTTGAGGTATTGGATGACAGGAGGAAATCACATAGAGCAGAGATATGATCAGATTCAGGGACGTCCTCTAATGCCTTGCACCGAAACACAACTGGATCGCGCTTTGACGCATAACACAGACGGCCTGCTCATCCCTTCATTGCTGCAGCTCACGTTCCCTTTGAATCACAACACTATTACCAGCATCCTGTTCTGACGGAGGCAAGGTGGGTTTCTTATGCATTTCCTTATTTCAAATACCTATTACTGCACTGGGATGGACTCCATTTATATCCTGCTGTATAAAAGACATTTAAAGACATTTAGACCATCTGATGCGGTCTGGTGTCCCACAGAAACACATGTCGTTAATCATGGATTCTTATTGGGTGAGGAATAAAACATTTGTGTACATGTATGGAACATGTATGGAACCAGGATTTGAGGGACTCGGTAACACCGGAGTTTTTACCTTCTCAAGGGAAAGTGTTGAAAGACGAGGACGGATGGTTGTATGCAGGAACCGTAAAATCCTGAACTCCGAAACTGTCAAAAACAAAACGTAATAGCAAGCTAGTTGGTTAGATTAAATGCTGCGTGCTGGAGAAGCTTTTATCACAGATGTTGGAGGAAGAGGTGTTATGGCGCAAGACCCGTTCATTAGCCGAATCCATTAGTGCATGAATGAACAGAGGAAAGTACACAAACAGGAAAGACCAATTACGATTGGACTGACTTGATGCTGCACATGTCTGTGTATGTCAAGTGCGCATAGATTTGTGTATACCGATTAATACGCTTACAAAAGCCACGAGAACAACACTGCTGAGTGTTATCAGGCCTCGCTCAAGGTTGCCATGCGCTACTTTAATTAACACCTACTGCCAGAGGGAGGCTCCACTGATACAACAGCAACGCAGCCAAATTCTCTATCAATGTTCCTGCAAGACTGCTGCAGGCCTGTAGCATACGTTGTTTGCACCAGCAGTAAACCCAGACGAAAGAAAGATCAGGGTCTGGAGGGGAGACACACGGGGCATGAGAAGAGAGGAAATGTGAACCGGTTATCCTTTCAGATATGTGATGTGTTCCCTCTTGAGAATTCCTTTTTAATGCATTGATATATGGACACACAGCTCCCACGTGCACACATCATGTCCTTTGAACCATAGAGGCACAGTGGGCTCCTACGCCGCCCTGATCACAAACAATGCTGCTATCGCACACACACACCAGTGCACAACCAAACACATTGTTTGTGATGTCACCCAAGCAAACACACCTCTGGGTAAACACTGACATATAAAACTCTAAATCCAAACTAATGTTGGGCATGTGCTTCGACATGGACACCTACACACATACATATGCCCTTTGAATTGTACGCTATGGTTGGTCGACTCCAGCGTCTACTCCATTTAACCTCTCTTGCCTCTTGTATGCTAAAGGCACTTGTCTTGTATATTTTTTTTCCTCACAGGAAACATGAAGCATGTAGCAATTTTGCAGTACGTAAACATCCGTGATTATAAATTCACGGCATTTGAAGCATAATCCACAATCGTACCAAAAGGCAGAACAAATCCCTCCTCGACTAATCTCCTTTATCTTTTATTGAAAGTTTGCCTCTGACCCAACGCCACGTCTCTCTTCTTCCTCCCACCACCCCCATCAAAACAGCGCTCCTCTCTCTCTGACGGCCACGCTCTGAAGGGAAGAGCAGTGAAACATAAAGTGAGAGAGAGGGAAAAAAATGATAGAAAATAGTAAGACAATACCAGAGAGGGAGCTCCTTCACCAATACAGAGTTCAGCAAAAAAAAAAAAAAAAAAGTGAAAGGAAAAGAAGAAAGGAAAAGAACACCGGCTGCCAAAAGCCGAGGATACTTCTAGTGTACAAACAGCACATGATACAACCAACGTCCGGGAAGAAAACAACAGTAAATCAAATAACTGGGAAGCCCCGTCAAACATTGGTTGACGTAACAGTCATGACAAAGCAGGCTGAGATTTAGAAAATAAATATATTTAGAAAATAAGTAAGCAACAAAGATGAGCAAATGAGCTTGATCTAAATGAAGCCATAAGGCTCAAACACAAAAACCAATGAGAACATTGGACTGAAGAGGAAACATTTTGATACAATTTTGCTTTAAGACGATTCTTTGAACCAAATCCGAAATGGAGAAAAAAGGAAGAAGGGAGCCAATACAGGTTTGAGAAGGGAATAGAGGAGGGCATGTTTCCTCTAGTGCGAGTCCCCATGTGTCTGCAGGTCCAATGGATGATTTATGGCGAGCTGTCGTCTAGCAGTGTAATTGGACGCAATGCTGGTTTCCAGTGTGGGCGAATGAGAGCATGGGAGAAGCGCAGATATCTCAGGATGTGTGTGAACTGGGTAAAAATTGCAGCAAATCTATAGAGAGATGTGGAAAGTGAAGTGGGGCGGAGAAGCTGACAGGCCAAAGAGTGGAATGGGGGAGGAAAAGGGAAAGACAAGAGGCCATACTAACAAAGCCCGAGTGTGGCAGGAAATCATTTCTGCATTGTTCTCGCTCAGCATCAAGCAATCACCAAAAATAGATTTGGCTCAATTCCACACGCAAACCTGTGCTCTTTTTCATCTTAATTGTCCTCTTCCAACTCGGCTTGGCCAGGAGCTTCAAAATCAGCTTTCGGACTGAAGTCGGAAACAATTCAAACGCGTTTAGTCGAGTAATTAGTTTCGCGCTTTAAGGCCCTTTTGCTCCTAGTTTATTCAGAATAATGGTTGGCACGAGAGCAAAAGTCAGCGGCTGATCATGTGCTGCGTTATGATTAGGCGCTATACCACCTAATCAACACTTATTCTGCGTCCAATGGCACGGCGGCAATTAGCCGCCGTGCCATTGGGGATTAGCCAATGACAGCATCGCTGCCACGTCAAGAGTGTGGTCAAACTACTGTCCAGAGACTCGAGACGAAGCGCACCATTCGGTACGACGCATCCACAAAGGGACAGCGACGCGCTGCTGAGCAGGGCAAGGTTAAGAAACCAATGGTTTGATTTAGGCCGCTCACGGCTTTCACAACGCTGCGCGGCAACAACTGTGACAGCTGCCTGTCTCACATGGGTCAGCAGGCACCTCCAAACCCCTGAATGGCTTCCCCGTTGTGAAGTGGAATGATCAGAGGTGGCTCACCTCGGCTAAAGCTATTTTTTTTTTTAAGCAATGAGAAGGACGTTCAAGAGAGTGTCTTGAAATTCCCTCAAATGCCTAAATTTAACAAAGAAAAATCAGTCCGACCGGGACGGAGTGGGCAACTCAAAGGAAACACTACTCTGTACGACATACAGTCCCTGCAAACAGAGACGCGGATGCATGGATACTTGCAGGTAAGTGCTTGATGGAAAGGGCCAAAATACTTAGTGCCCCCCCCCATCCAATGTTGAATACATCGAGACATAATGGTGGCTTCAATGTGGCTGAATAGTTTGATGTCAATTCTAATTCTATATATATATATATTTACATCATTTTCTACTGAAATGACAGCAATCATTTTCTCAAAGTAGACTTTCTATTTGATCCATTTTTATAGAAGGGCTCTTCACATACAGATACATGAATGGGGATATTCAATCAACGACTTGTCCAAGTGGGCAACAGTGTTTGAAGTCAGCGCGTGCTGCTGCGTTGCTCTGATGTGTAAGTAACAAGGGGAAAAGAGTTGCGTGCTATTTGGTTTGGTGTTTAACTGATATGGTGTTTCAGAAAGACATCAAAGGGACCTCTGTGTCTTTTATCTTCCCATCCTGTAACTGGTTCAGTGCGTACACACACACACACACACACACACACACACACACACACACACACACACACACAGAAACACAGGTGAGAGGGATAAATAACTTTCCCTGCCATCCGAAGAGCCGAGCCGGATAAACTTTTTCCCGCTTCCCCTCTAATGCTCCTCCACCACTGCCTCCTTGCCCCCTCCCTCCCTCCCTCCTACCTCTTTCATCAACCACATTTCCCACCGCTGCTGTGGCTCTGCCCATTTCCTCTCTGTGAGTGGGCCGGGCCAATAACTCCTCTCTTTAATGAGCATGTCGTGTTCCCCTGGCCCACCCTCTCCAGCACCGCCAGCTTTCTGGGACGGGGACGGTTTGTGTGTCAGTGTGTCCTACGCGTGTAGGAGAGAGAGAGAGAGAGAGAGAGGGAAGCAGAGAGCGAGACATTGTTGCCACACAGCAATAGCTGCGTTCAATGAGTGAGTGTCCGTGCACACACACACACACACACACAGAGACACACACACACACTCCAACAGCCTGCGGCCACACCGTCAATCAGCTAAACCCTCCTCACCCAACTGTAATCCCCTCAACTTTCCTCCCTCTAGCCTACAGTGATTTCCAAACCCTCCACTGATGTTGCATCACGGCGGCTGTCTGCTTGATGGCAGCACAGACGTCCCTCGAGGTACAGATCAGTATTGTAAACCCGCACGTACGGAAACAAAAGCCCCTCAGCAGCCCGGAGCCGGTGAGAAAAAGGACTCATCTGCATAATGGCCAAGCTATTAGCAGGTAAAACTAATCGGCCTGTCGCCATTTAGTAACCCTTGCTATTTCACGAGGAATGAAAATGTGATATGTGAGCTCCCACAAGGAGAATAAAAGCACAAGTTAACGGGGGAAAATATCAACCAATTATAATAACACATTTCTTAAGTGGCAAAAGCCATAATTTTAGGCGTGCTGCTAGATTACTAAAAAAAGAGAGAAATTAAAGTTGTTATAGCCTATTATAGGAAATGAAACAACAGCTGCTGGGCAAGCACAGCACACAGACACACAGACAGACACACAACAGACAAAATAGCTTCGGTTCAAGCTCATGTCTCAGCAGCAATAAAACCTGTTAAAAAACGCTCTGCCGGAAGCAGGTGCGGATGAATATTCATGACTAAAGTTTCAGGTTGTCTACTCGATGAGTGAGACATTTTGCGCTTACTTTTGTGTGTGTGTGTGTGTGTGTGTGTGTGTGTGTAATGAGCTTCCCTCTGTACGACTGCGTCCTTGTGTGGGCGGAAAAGAGGCAATTTTTTGAAGAGAGGCGCAACTAAAGAAAGACCGAGGTTGAAGACAAAAAGCAGACCGACTGCAGTTCTGAATATTCATGAGGCGTGAAGTGACTCAGTGAATCGACTGGAAAGAACAAGAGGGGTGGGAGGGGGGGCGTCAACTTGTTTTCTATTCAATCAAAGTTTCACATAAACTTGGAACAATGTTGCACAACATATGTAGTAGTTTAGTAGAGCCACAAATAAGCTCAATATGCAAAGATGGCCAAAAAAGGGCAAAAACTTGTTCATTATAATAAGGGTTGTGTATATCTGGCTTTGGCCATCGTCTCCATTTGTTGTGGGGTAATTTTACGAATGCTGTGATTTGGTGACGTGAAGTCAATGTTTTCAACAGTTTACTCAGATTGTCTAAACCGATTATAAACCAAAGCAAGCGAACCCGATCTTTCTTATTCCTCAGTACACAGTAGATATAAGTTTGAGCTATAAATGCTGATTTATGGTCACAAAAGGACAGGTGGGCTATTAAATTCACTTTGACTTGTGGTTTCTCTCCCCAAAAAGTAGAAGATGTTTGATTGTCCGAATGTTCCTATTCATATCCCAGTTGGGATTCTTGATTAATGATCCATTAAAGCCGGGGAATTGCTGATTCAAATGATGACCGCAGCAAAGAAATAAAAGCCGGTTTGTAACAGACCCTAATCACCCTTTCAAGGACAACACAACTGAACCCAGCTATATAAACAGGTACACAGTATTCATGGAAACAAAACTAATTAGAAGGCATGTATCATAGATATGAAACTGTCCCCTCTGGCCGTCTCTCACACATCTGCTTCAAAGCTTTTCGCTACTTGATGGGGAGCTTCATCAAAAACCTGGCCTCTGAAAATGGGAGGGACACGTCAGCAAAAGCCTCGACACACACACACAGACATGCACACTGTCACACCAAAAAGCTGTCACGCTACAATAAAAGACGAAAAGTACATTTTCTCTGATCCCAGTGCATTACCATGGAAACGCTGTTGAACAGCTAGCTTGCATGCCAGAACTCTGCTGGTATTCTCCCTACATAATTTAGGCCCCATTTAGATGAGCTTTGTCCACTCCACTACTGATCTAGTGGGACCAATGGCAGTCGTGCATATTTCAAAAGCAGGAGGGGGAGACAGACAGAGATGCTGCGAGAGAGTGCTGAAAAGGTCCCAATCTCCCCGTGGCACGAGGTGCAGAGAGGAAGAGGCGGTTGCTAAGGTGTAGGATTGAAGGAGAGGAGAGGACGCAGGGAAAGAGGAAGCACCAAACACCCGAGGGACAAAGTGAGGCTAAGAGACAATGTGAACTGTGATGGGAAACGGAGAGAAGAAAATCATATTGTTTTACCCACAAAGAGAGTATGATACATTATTAATGTGATCCTCTGTGTCTCTTCTCCCACCACCCCCAATCAGTAAGAATTGTGCACTTATTCCAGAGAGTGAGGAGAGATGTGCTAGGAGGGATGAAGGTTCAGAGAATGGGAAAGCAAGTGTGAGAATCTAAACGATTGGCATTTTAGTGTGATGCCGAGACAGCTGCGAGGACCAGCAGCTCACTGTGTTGTCAATGGTAGAAATGGTAGAACGTGGCAGAAATAATAGAATGGTAGAAATAATAATGGTAGAAATAATAATGGCTTTCTTGCAGTGGGACCGACGTGGCTTGGGCGGAGCGCTGCGGTGAAATCTGCTAAAGCTAATCATTCATTTGACTTTAACGTCCTCTCAAAAAAGGATGCCGTCGGGTTTTAGAGTCCAACCAGGATTTGTTTCAATAAGTCGTTAAAGAAGCTGCGGGGACATCCGTCACCTCGCATCTCGACGTGTCCCCTTGACTCACAATGTCTGCCGGCTGCGTTCCAACTCAGTTAGTGACAGTTGTTCAAAGTGCCTTCTGGTGAGGATTGACAGCGCAAACGACGCAACGGCAGTGAGTTTAAATAAATACAGAACCTGCAGACCTCGAGGTGTTTGAGGAAAAAACATTCCGCTCCCACCTTTGACACGGAGGCGACATTTAGCAACATTTATGCACTTGTTAAAAAAACAACCCAACTTCTTATACTTCAGGAACTTGAACCCTTCCTTGACCCTGAGACGCGATCGACGCAACAGGTGCAAAGGACCGGTGCCTCGACAAACCTGTAACAGCTGACTGCGCGGGCGGCGCGTGGCCTCCACGTGACCTTTCTTGTCAGTCAGGGCGCTGCGACAGTAGAGCGAGAGAGAGATGGCAATGAGTCAGCAAACACCCTCAATGAATTTCAATGGGGCGGGACGCTTGCTGCGTCATGACAAAAGAGCCAGACCGGCGCTCCGCAGGGATTCGTGGGCCAGGCCGCTGCGGAACACGGCGCCACCCGAGGAGCCCCGATCAGGGAGGAACCGCCAAACACGACTGCACTTGTTCGGACAAACGGGCGGAGGCTCCGCTTAAATGAGCAGATGTTCCCGTGGTGCCTTTGTTGCATTGGATCGGATCAAACGGTTAATAGCTTAACGTGTGCTCGATGTTCATTTTCACAGTTGTCAATCCGTGCCGTTTTTATTTCTGGAGTGGAAATTGTTTGCAGAGACACCGCAGGATTCCACCCGCAGTGTCTAAGTCACTTGGGGTGCCATTCGATGACAACTCAACCGAGTAGGATTGTATATTCGGGAGATGTTTTGGCTCCTATTTCCATCTCTCCCGCTAATCACCACTCTCCCTTCTTTTTTTTTTTTCACCCCCCCTCCCCCGAGAGGCCCAGCCTGCTGTTCCGGTGCATCCCCTCCAGGGAGGGAGTTGCTCACGCCAGCCTGCGACACCATGCTGGGACTTCTGCGGCTACACATCTCATCTGCTTACATTAGCATGAGTTACTCAATGACACGAGCAAATCGACGGGTAGACGCCGCTGTATGCTAGGCAGGTGACGGACAGACGGGGGGACGGGGGGGGGGGGGGGGGGGGGGGGGGGAGACAGGTGTTGCAGGGGCGGATAAGCAGCAGGGGGTGGAGGGGGCGGTTGGGAGGGAGACAGTCGCGGAAGGTTAGTCGGGCAGAAGGAGCAGAGAAAAAAAAAAAAAAAAAGGAAGCTTGCAGGATTTTAGAAAAATATATGATTGAAGGTGAAAATAAATAAAGAAAAAGTCAACTACAATCCAACCCCCCCCCCCCCCCCCCGCCTCTCTTCTTCCATACAAATCACTGGCTGTCCTGCTCACTTGCTCTTTCTCTCGACACCATCACGGCCCTCTGACATCACCTGACGGATTAAGTGCTTTTCATCTCGAGGCAGGGTTTTTCACTCAGACACAGCAATTGAAAATCAAGCAAACAAAAAAAAGGTCCCGTTAAGAGCTTAACAGCCTCCTTTGTGACGGGGCAGGAAGAGCGTTGCCTGAAAAGGTCAATAGGCTCCACTTAAAATCTAGATGACAACAGCAAGACCGACAGCCCACGATGGCATGATAATTCCTATAGGTATGTATGTTTTTTTTTAAATCAGGTCTCAGTCTGGATGCACATGGTGAAGGCTCGGGGAGTTATATTCTGCCGTATCAAAGCAATGGTGAAACTGGGCATTTTAACTACACTCACACAGAGGAAATGTGCCAGCAGCACAGCGCTATCAGCCACGTGATGTTCACGCAGACAGTTTCTCCATCTGCAGTCAAAAAAAGTCAACATATGACAAAGTCTCTGAGTCTCGCAGACTGGGTTCTACCATTTAGGGCGAGGAAACACGGAGCAAATGTTTTAGAAATCTCAGCAAAGAACATGAAAGTTTTCTGTGATTGACAACTTTTCTTACACCGTGTGAGTTGATATGCAGCGAAAGCAACACACCGGATGAAGTGAGAAGGTTATAAATAACAGCAGGGGTTCATTGCGAGTAGTCTTTGACCCAGATGTGAATCTATGTCAGAGGAGTCTAGGATTTGTTTCAACGTTTCTATTTATCCAAAATACAAACACTATCTGTCTACTGGGGTAATTATACTTGAAGAACTTGAGGCCGTTTGTCGGGAAAAAACGTTTCAACCAGGGACAAAGGTTCACGCTGAGATCCAGAACCCTGTTTTTGTAACAGTGTAACAAAATCAGATTAACCAGGGTGGCTCCGATACTGAGACAATGTGTTTTTGCTACAGAACTGACAATTACACCAGCAGACATCCCGTGATGTGCTTTTCTGTAGATTTGACCAAATCCCACTCAAACACACAGCACTGCCAACCAGAGTAAATACACAGGCACAATCTAACGTCATCCCTGACCTTCTACATATCGAAAGTTGGGAGGCCTGTTGAGCAATGTTCCCCTACAGCTGGCCTAGGGTTTGCAAACACCTGTTTTTCAGTCGGCAGAGCCAAAATGAGTCCACGATGGATGGATCTATGCTGCAAACCGCGCGCTCACACCTGTAATACGACTGAATAGAGGGTCGATAGTACCCATTAAAAAGAGATGCAAGAAAAACACAACTCTGGGCACAGCGAGCACAGAGGCTCCAAAAACAAAAAAAGATGCTACGCTAGAAGTATAGCGTCCGCTGCAAATTGACTAAGAGAGCCTTCTGCCAGGAGCAATGGCCCAACCGTGATGAGCATGCAGGTCACGCGGAACACACAAGAGCACTCGGCCTCACATTTATTTGGGGTTTTTTTCGTGCTCAGTCAGAAAGCGGATAGGTTTATTGTTAGGACCCAGGTGTGCAGCATATGTAACAAGATAGCATAGGGAAGTAAGCTAAATTGAATTAAACTATGAAAATTCCCTGCGGTTAACTCATCCAATATGCAGCGATGCAGAGCAGAAAATCAGCGCTAAATAAAATAACTTATTCATAACCATCATGATAAGCTAGGGGTCCACTTAAAATGAATCATTCTATAGTGAAAGATAACACTTTATTAGTACCCACATTTAACTACTTCACTTAAAAAAATATATATATATGATTCTCGTTCCTCGTATTAAGATGAATTGTGTACAATCTAAAGAGTTTTTCAACAGAATTGCAATGCTAGGCAACAGCTTGGCTTCTTTTTTACATCCTGTCAGTTTTTATAATCGCATAAACCGCACAAGGGAAGTTACACCGTAACTGTGAAATGGTGCACGACAGGGTTCAACTGGTCAGTCCACACGGCGTCATGGGGCAGGTGTAAGAAATGTGTGTTTGTGAATATACCTGAGATGATTGGTAGAGGGCCAGTCCAAAGGTGGAGAGAGGTGGGGATAAGGGAGGAAGGGAGAAAAAGAAGAAGAAAAAAAAAACATGTTAATAAGGTACGGACTGGGCATAAGAACAAAGATACACAATGTGCACAGAAATGATGAAGACTGGCACAGCCAAAACAACTCAAAAAAAAAGGAAACGCTCAATTTACACCGCATAATAACCACATATGTCAAACCAACACGACAACATTCTGCAGGGGGTCGTTTGTGTGAGGCGACAAAAACACCCACAGGCTGAAATGATCCCAAAGTTGTCAGGCGGTTTCTCCCCCCCGCCTTCCCCTTCTTCCCGGTGCCACGTTGTGCCAGTGAGCCGTGTTGGCACGGGGCTGACTGGCGCTCTGCAGCGCCGCGTGGCCTCAGGTGAGAACGATGCGATTCATTAATCAACACTCCCCGCAGGGACTAATGGCGCCTACCCGGTCTCTCCCCCCGCTCCCTTCGGACCAGTCGCTGGACAAACAGCACGACAGTAGGGGGTGTACATGAGCGGAGGCATGTAGCAACACACCGGCGTGCAGCCCGCTGGTAATTAACACTTGCCCACGTCAACATTAATATTCATACCTGCATTTTGCCAGAGTTTTGTCCCTCAGGGCTCTTCTGCGATGGAATAAACTTGGTTCGGGGACTGACGCTTCCAGGAGGATAATTAGTTGAAAGCCGAGTGAGACATTTTTTTTTCTTTGCCATTCTGGTCCCCGATAGTCAACCGTTTGAAATTCACTTTGCATTTGAGTCCATGCAGCAACAGCGGCTTTATTAATCACTGTCAGCTGTAATCGGGCCTAAAGGGGATGGTCATTGTTATGCATGACATTGTATAGTGCTGTTCTGGAAAGGCTTTTTGGGAATATACACTTTTTTTCCTCTGTATCACTTTTACCGTAAGAAGTGTCAGTATCCTTTACGAACTCCTTATTCAGATAACTGTTGTCATTTTCATACTGGCTAACATCATGTTTTAAGAAAACTCTCATTGTGGATGCTGCGCTTCCTGTCAATACACTGAGGATGTTTCTACAAAAATGTGCACACGCCTTGAAATGCCCCAAGGTTCCCAGGCTCTTCTTAAGTGCCGGTTTAGCGTCATGAGTAACCATGCTGTCGGCCCCGTGGAGCCCTCAGACAATTTAAGAGGACAGCCTAGCTGGGATTAGCGATACAACAACAAAAAAAAAGACCAGAACTATGCAGCCAACACAGAGTTTGCCACATTGCTAATGGTCTATGCAAGAGACCCAAACAGACAATGTTTCTGAAAGAGTTTGAGGCCCGTATCACGCAGGGAGCAATGTTTAAAAAGGACAGAGAAGCCGAAACGGAGGTGAAATGTAAACAACGGTCCGCCCCGGTCCAAACAGCCTTTTGTCTCGGGGGTGACAGGAGCAGTAACTCTTCCCTGCTTGGAGCGGCGCCCGTGCGTTGAATGTAATTTGCGAGGGGATGCTGGCTCACATTTAGGTCCGCTGTCCAGCTGATTGTGACCAAATATATAAACAACATCAATTTCCATCCTGTCAGCCAACGGATCGGATTCACCGCCTCTTTCATAATAAAGCGGCATTAAAAAGGGAAAGGAAACCCCCACCTTGAAGGCCTAAAGGATCATTGCGGGGCACAGGAGACACCGATGAAGACCCCTCCGGTCCTTACAGTACCTAGATGTCCTCCATCACAGCAGGTCGAGGCGCAGCTCACAGGGGGAACCAGGTCTGACCAACTGGGAGCTACTTATTTCATTATCACATTTCAAACTCATAACTCCGCAACATATGTGACCACCCTGAGAATAACCCATTCCATGAATTACCATTTAAACACCTCAAACGAGATAAGAGACGGACGATGCACAGGGGGACGGGGGACGGGGACGGGATGGTGAAGGAACATAAGTGCATGAAGAAAATTATGGAAATGTTGATTAAGGCTCAACAGATGGCCGTCAGTTAGATGAGCCGCAGCTGACATTTCTGCGCCGGGGGGAAATGGGTACTGAGAGTGGTTCTGCTAAAATAAAGCTTCACTAAGTAAACACTTAGAGGGAGAAAGGGGGGGGGCGGGGGTTGTGGTATGTGTCTGTTCCTGCTCCTGAGTCTAAGCATGTCTGAATAAGTGCACGTCTCCGTGCGCTTGCACCTGTACTTCAAACACTGAAGGGAGCAAAGGAGGGGGCTTCTGAGCGCTTCTTGTTTTTGTCTGCACGCGACTTTCACACACTCGACTGTGGCTCAAACTAATTACCTGCTGAATTCACAACATTATTGCACAGCAACTAATGACTGCTCTTGCTACGCCCGTAATTACCTGTCAAAAAGGATATAATTGAGAGTAACAGCAGCAGGCCTGAGTCTAAGGGGAGGGGGCCCGGGCGTGGAGGATATAAAACGCTGAACATATTGAAAGCAACAATCCACAGGTCACTGTGGATTATTTCCTCCTCCTCAGCTTCCGATATCTCTCGCTCCTCGTCTCTCTTGCCGCCTCACCACAGGGGGGGAGGGGGGAGGGGGATTCTTGAGACGCATGCTTGAGACGAGGCTGAGGAGTTCATGAAGGAGGATATTTAAAGTCATTGCTCAGTTCAAATCAACCCTCTTTGGAAGACACACTGAGGGGTCAAAGGGCATGATGAAAAGAAAACACGGCCCTTATGAAATATGGACAGCTTATGAGAGTGGTAATAAGGGATCAGGTTGGAGATGGTGGGACGTGGGGGGGAGGAGGGGGATTAAGGGGCTTTACTGTGAATTTAAAGTGTGAGATTTGGTGGTTATGTTGTAAATTCATCAGTGAGAAAGACGTAAAGACCCTAAAGTCATTCATATCCAACGGTGGAATGTGCTCTGTCCTCACCCTTTACCTAGTTCCCTCCCGTACCGTTTTACGGACCACACGAGCCCCCCTCTCCTTTGACTGAAGGGACAAATGGTGCACCTGAGCCTGGCCAGTGAGCGCTAAAATTGAGGCAACGTTGTGTGTCATTCCATTCCTCCACACCACCCCAGACTCTGCTGGCAGGAAAAAGGATGGTCAGGAGATGGTACTGCAGTCTATTGTCAGCATTTAGAGAAAGAAAAGGTTGGTAGCATCTTTTCAGTTAGGAAATCGCTGCAGGAAATGAGACTCAGGAAATGTTTTACGGCTGTCCTCACAGCTCGACGGGTGGGAGGGACGGGCAGAGGGTAGAGAGACGACGAAGACGACATGCGGACGGATGCCAAGAGAGGCAGAAAAGACGGTTGGCGCTCGTGCGTGGCGTGTCTGTGTGTCTTGCCAGGGCCGAAGCACCACATGGGCGACCCGCGCGAGCTGCTGCAATGTGACACGGACGATGCCAGCAAGCACGCGGACACCCAGGCGCCCTGGATCATCATGATCGGAGGGCGACTAAGGTTGACTAAAAAGACCCAACTCAGCAGAGCCAATCGGCCCGCCAAAAACGCACAACAATCTAGAGTAGGAAGACCAGGGAGATTAAACACATGGGCTACGAGACCAGAGCTGAGGGGGGTAAACACAGCATTGCACGTGGGGAAGAAGAGCATAAAACATACAGAGACAAGGAGAGATGGATGTTCTGGTATTAAATGATTGACCATCATTTAGCGAGGCTGCATGTTAATCATTCATCACAGCGGCCGGTCGGTATGGAGCTGGCCAGCCGACCTGTGCGAGGCGAAGAGCTCCCTATGGGACTCACTAGGAAAGAGAACAGCGATGGATCATCCCATGACCATTAATCATACTGGTCTGGTTCCTTATACAAAGGGAGGGGTGGGTAAAGGGAAATGGGATGTGTTTATATTAACTGCATCCATGTGTATTAGATACGACAGAAATATATATTACATCATTTTTCATTTAAGTGCAGTATTATAAAGTTCCTCCCACACAACAGTGATCCTCTGAACAAACAGGATGCACAGTTCAATCACAAGCAGGAGCAGAGAGCCAATAGGACATATTATGAATGTTTGTGCATAAGGATAATTAAGGTAAGCAGGGTATTTAGTTTAGAACATGTGAAAAACAAATGAATGGCGTAGAAGTGGCAACAAAGAAACAAACTACTCAACAAGAGCCACTTCCGAGCCTTCGATATACGTTTATCTGCTTAGAACTGTGCTACTTTCAGATGAAGTCTTATTACAAACATAATGGCAGTGTACAATTGTTAAGAAGCAAGAAACAGCTTCTAAAAACCAGGCTGTCAGAAATTGTAATTGTAAAAAAACAGTCAAACAGCGTCCCATATGTGCGAGTGTGTGTGTGTGTTTGTACGTGGTGTGGCGTGTGACTCTTACTAGGAGCAGACGGAGAACACAGCAGCGTTAAGTGCAAACAGGAGACTTGTCACATGAAGACGAGGGATGGAGCGAGAGAGAGAACAACCGAGGATAAAAAATAAATAAAAAAACGTGGCAGAAGTGATTCCTGGAAGAATTGAGAAGTGCGAGCGGGAAACAGAAACAAAGGTGAACCGGGGGAGGTAGGGAGGGAGGGGGGGGGACGTACAGATATGGAGAAGAAAGCAGCCATATGCTGTGTGCGGCATTGAGCCTGTGAGCATTCCTGCTCTCCCACTCCGCTGCGTACAGCAGGCGGGGGACACCGCTCTCTCTGCGGCGGGACGGGGGCGTCGGCGTATTTGGACACGCGCGGGTCAAACACACACACACACACGGCGCGGGTGTCCCCGTGGGAGGACGCCTCAAACACTGGGCTGACCTGTGAGCGCCTGTGTGTTTCTAGACGTTTTTCCTCGCAGTGCCCGGGTAATAAACAGCAACAGCTGCTGCAGTGCTAATTAAATACCTGTGCATCTGCTCCGGGATCTGTCCTGCTCATTGTGTGTCTGTTGTGCTCGGGCGAGTGTGCGTTTTGTCCATCAGCGCGCCGTAGATCCTGCCACATATTCCTCTGTCATTTAAATCCCGCTACAACGCAACTCTTTCGTGAACCTTTGACGCGACGTTGTCAAAGACAAAGGCCGCGATGGTTGTGACCTGAAGTGGAGCCATACATCTCGTCATCATCGTCTCTGACAGAGCTGCGCGGGAAAAACAACACGAGTGGATACAAAGACATGAAAGAGGAAGATGAGGAGAGGCCAGAAGGTCAGAACATTAAATCACTTTTTGAAGTAGATAAAAGAAAGGAAGCGGGATGAATGAAATTAATGAAAGAGGCTTCCGCTGTGGTGATGATGATGATGATGATGATGAGGAAGACGATGATGAAAGACTAAGCAGACAGGGACAGAGCACTTTGTGTCTCATCAATAGTAGTCAATGTCCAGATTCTGACCATATCAGTATGTCCGTCTGTCTCCATTCAACACATCACCTTCCCTCAGGCTACATCTCTGAATTGAGGTCAGATGTCACCATTGTGTGTGTGTGTGTGTGTGTGTGTGTGTGTGGGGTGTGCATGCGTGCGTGCGTGCGCTGGTGAGGACAGACATCGAAAATGTAAGCTTCGGTCACTACATCCAGCGCAAACAAGGACAAAAAACACATACGAAGAGGCAGACCCACACTAACACACACACACACACACACACACACACACACACACACACACACACAGGCAGACATCCAGCTCATCATGCTGGGAGGAGGGGAGTGGCGGTGCTTGACCCCGTTAAATATTTACTGGCACTGCTGTCATCACGTCTCTAAAACACTTGTCCAAAACATCACGCGGTCTGTCCGTCCTCCATCGTCTCTCATAGCAATGCATTAGGACAAACATGTTTCCACCACGCTTTGTCAAATCTTTGTGTAATGCATGCGGCATTTTTAACACTAGGTACCCGGACGCCCTGTCAAGGAACCTAATGAAGACCTCTGCAGTCCAACAGCTGACCTCCTCAGACGTACGTATGTGCATGGAGGTGAAACCACTCAATTACACAGCTGACACACTCCATTGTTTGGATAATGCTAGAGACAAGTCATGCATGCATAAAGGAAAAAGTTGTGTGTGTGTGTGTGTGTGTGTGTGTGTGTGTGGGCGTACACCAGACTTTTCCCCAGGGGTG
Organism: Apeltes quadracus; assembly: GCA_021346845.1. Taxonomy (NCBI): domain Eukaryota; kingdom Metazoa; phylum Chordata; class Actinopteri; order Perciformes; family Gasterosteidae; genus Apeltes; species Apeltes quadracus. The sequence goes on along the minus strand of CM037915.1, from coordinate 7,827,933 downwards.
ACACCCGCGGCAATCATTCTCGCCTGTGCGTTGTGTTTAACCCCACGACCTTTAGGAGCAACACAGTGTCAGAGTGCTGAAAATGTCTAGATCACTTAGCGATAGCAGATAGGAGCCCTTAGGCCGACATTGACTAATATTTATATTTATTTATTTATGAAAGATGAGAGACTGGAAGGAGGATTTTTTTTTACAGAGAAGGGACTCATTTCTGGAATAAGTGTAATGTGTATTAGTATTACAGAGCAGCAATTTGCAGAAATTTCCTTTTTTCCCCACTTAGTCATTAATCCTGACTCATAAAACATTAAATGAAGCCTACCAGCTTCAAACCAAATCTATTCAACGGCATTTACAAACGGGAATGGAAAGGAAAAAGAAAAAATTCTATCCGTAACTGATGAGCAATTTGACCAATCTGTGTTGGCTTTAAAAACTGGCTCCATATGATGTGGACTATGTCCAGAACTATCAAACTCTGACAGCCAGAAAAACTGATAACATAAAAGAATGAGATTTTTGTTGTCACATGAGACCGGCTGCAACACACCCGCGCTACATTTGGTTCATCTTCATAAGTGGTTGCAGCAAGGCAACGATCTACATCATGTAATGGAAACTGACAACGGGCTCTCTGGTATTCTCCCCTCTGTGTTTAGGTCATCCATGTTGTGTCAACACGGGCTTAAATGTGTGTGTGGTGAGTAGGGGGAGGGTTTGGCGTTTGGGGAATCAATGGTGCTTAGACGTGCGCGAGGTTAGTTATGGGCTGGGATCATCAATCAAAGCACACTTGACTCCAGGAGACTGCAAGCCACAAAGCGGGGGGAAGAGGGAGGGGGGCGATCTTGTCATACCCCAGTGGTTACGTGTGTCTATGCCTTTGAGATCCTTTCCTATTTCCCACTATTCCCATCACAACAGATAAAGGCCACTTATGGATCAAAGCGAGGGAAAAAAGGAAGGTCCTCCTGTTTCAAACAACATCAAGGGAGAAGCACTTTGCCCTGTGAAGCCCCTCTCCCTTTAGTATTAGGGTCTTGAGAGCGTGTAGTGGGAGGGTGGATGAGCGGTGGGCTGTTGGGGGCGGAAGGGACTATGAAATATGGCGAGTGCTAGTTACGCAGTTTGCCTCAGGGATGCTCTCTACGGCTCAAATTCCATCCTCCGCTCCACTTTGGTCTGTTGTGTATCCTGGACCAGTCAATACCTACCCCCCCCTCTCTCCCCGGAGGTGAGCCCTTCTAAAACATGCATGAGTTGATGAGCTTAGAATGTGCCACTGGAGGCCATCGGGGCTTTTTGAGGTGGTGGAATATCTAAAAAGCTAAGTGAGACCGTCTTTCCAGGATTACGTCGAAGGGCTTTCCAGCTCTCCTCTAACACTCTGTTACTGTTCCTGCACTCGTCTCGCCCTTTTACCCCTCTTCCTCCCATATGCCTCTGTAGATACGAGTCGGTCCTAATGCCACAACCCTCGGGCCAAACATAGCCACAGATCCACCCTGTTTAGTATAATGAGAGAAGCTCCAAAGTCCATTGTAGAAAGATCAGAATTGTACCACCACACTGTGTACTGTAAAATGAATGTATTTCTAGCAATGAGCTTGGGCTCATCCCCCCTTGATCCCAAGCTTTTAAGATTTAAAATTAAAATGCCAGGTGATGTCTGAAGCCTATTTGAAAAAGGAAGATATGGAAAACAAGGGTTTGGCAGGAGGATTGAGAGCGGCAGGGAGATTTGGGTTGATGAATGTTTGATGAGCCCAAATAGCCTGTAGTGTGACCCGGCCGCTGAGGTCCGCGTGGGATCTCAGCAGGGCTGTCAGCTTTAGTCGTTTAGTCGACTAATCGGTCCGGTGCAGTCTTGGTCGACTGACATTCTCATTGGCCGACCAGTTGCCTTTTTTTTCTTTTTTTTTTACGCCAATAAAGAATTTTTCATTGATTTACTCCTTGATATTTATTCCTTATAAGCAGTTATATATTACTGTATTCTAAATATAATCAGCCTATGTTTTGCCCCCAACTTTAAATGCTTTAATTTAGGCTGTAATTTAGGCACAAACCACTGCTCAACAGTAACATGGAAGAATCGGAATCTAGCGATGGATGATGATATCTAGGACCCCTTCACCCCCGCTTCCTAGCACATTAATCATTAACGCACAAAAAAAAAGGCAGACAGGACGACGCTGAAGCCACAAGAACACTTTACACACAGTTCCCGCTGAGCACCACGCAGCGCCGGAGAGGCCTTTTCCCTTATGGAATACATACTTTTTTTTCCCAAAACGTCCCCTCAACTCCATCAAAACCCACCCTCATACTTATTTTCCTCCCCGGCTTCAAATCTCACTTCCAATCTTTTGCACATCTCCTCCTCCTCCTCCTCCTCCTTCCTCCATCACTGACAATGATGCTTAGTGAATATCACGCGCGTCCATCCTTCTTGAGTGCCGCCATTATGGTTACCAGATGCACTCACGCTTTTTAGGTGCATTGATTGTCACAATCAATAAGGCATCTTCAGAAAGTTTGGAGACACTACATCACTCCCCACAGACGCTCTTAAAGCTTTAAGCAGTAATTGGTATGGAGATGGGTGCTAGCTCATTATGGTAATGGTCCACAGCAGGTGGATTGGGGTGGGATCTGAAAGCCTTATAGGAGGCTTCCAGTATATGCTTCCAGCCTGTCGTGGTCAGCTTGCTAAAAACATGTCAATCAGTTCATGTCACTACCATTATAGGGTCGTAAGTGCTTTGCAATCATTATTCTCAGAACTGTCATCAACTGTTTTAAAGCTTTCATAACGACACACACACACACACACACACAAACACTGAGGAATACATTGTGTGTACTGCACTGCTGTGTGAGGTTCACTGAAGGTTCAGGGTTTACACTCGGGAAGATTGTTCCCCAAGCAAGAGCTGGAGCATTAAGAAACAACATTACATTTCAAGTAACGAAAGAAAAATCAAGCCTAGAACAAAGCAGATATTTAGATCTCCCATATTCTCCAGGTTTTTAAAGAGTAGCTTCTGGCTACGAAATGCTTTCTTGCTCAACTTTTGTTTCTGGAGGCCGTAAACTACCTACCAAGACGTATAAATTGGACTCTAGTGTTTAAGGAACGGAATAAGGCCTACAAAATGATGTTGAATAATTGATAACTTTATTTTTTAACGATACATATAACAAAAAGTTGTACTCTGGCCTTGCACGAGTCTCCAGCAGTAAGCGGCAAAGACCTGAGCTCTCATCAACATCTCAGAATCTCCCCGAAGCCAAATTGAATCATCATTTGCGTCATCACCACTGTAGTTCCCACTGTCGTCACAATGAACTCCCCGCACAATGGAACCCCCACACACGCGACGGTTTTTAATTTACAAATTTTGGAATCGCAGCCTCCGCCCCCACAATGCCCGCGGCTGCCGTCGAGCACTTGCACTATGCAGCGCCGCAGATAAGCTGCGATTGCTTCGCTATCTTCCCCACTGTCCACCGAGCTAATCGGGCATGTCAGCCCCGCAATCAGGCCGCAGCAGGTGACATGTGACTGAGAGGCTGAACAATGGGATGGCTCTTGGGTTCCAGATAAGAGAATTAATATCGATTGCGCATGCATGTCGGACGGACTGCGTCCATTACGAGTCGCATAGCTCTGCTCCGACACACCGGTAACATGCCTCGGCTGAGGGCTGGATGAAGGAGGAGGAGGAAGAGGAGGAGGAGACCAAGAGTTCAAGTCATTGTTCTTTTATGTTCAATTATGATGGTCTTCGTTTGAAGCGCTTGTTGTAAAGTGGGTTCTAAAGCTAAGCTGTTTTGGGGGCATTTTAAGATCAGGTCATCTCTAGGAATGTTCCCGATGTCATGCCTTGCACTGTAAACATTTCAATTTACACATAAAATACCGTCAAACTTATTAAATTCTTCTCAATAACCAAGTATAATGCATTTCCTTTGGGCTGTAAATGTGCTTTTCGCACTGACAGAAAGTGCATTAGGAGAAGTATTCAGCCGCTTGCTGACTCACTTCCCCAACATTCAGGTTGGGTCCGCTCAGATAAAGCTGCCAACATCACAGTCACCTATTCACAGACGAAGCATAAAGAAAAGCACTCGCACACTCAGTCTGGAGAGTGTAAGTAACACCCAAATATAGATCAGCGTGTATGTGTGTGGATGTTTATGTGAGAGTGAGAGACAGACACAGAGAGGCTGCTAAAAGAATAACTGTGGGAGTGTTTTACGAGCTCAAAGCCGCGCGCCTGCTCCTCTAATTCAGCACACACATTGCACTTTCAGCAGATCAATGATCCCCCTGTGCCTCCCACACGCACGCACACAAACACGCACTCGCGCTCTCACCGCGTCACACACAGTGGTGACACACGTACATTCAAATGTAGAGCCAGGGTGAATAAAATGGCCTGTCAGAAGGCTGTGAGAGTCTAAAGCTTTTAAACAAGAGCACCTGGAAACATCTGCTCTTCAGTGACCAGGGTCAAGCAAAAGAGGGGGGGTCTCATCTGTGCAAGCGCGGGAGCGTGCGCGTCCATGAGGGAGGTGGGTCGCAGCAGTATGACACAACATCATTTATTCATTGGCGAGGAAAATGTGTGTGTTACAGCTGGGACGCACATGATCTCAGCACAATACCCACGAGGCACTTCTGCAAGACAGTAAAGTACAATTGACCAGCTGTAGCTTTATTACTACAAGACAGCGCTCGCACACACGCACGCCAGAAGCAGCGGGGAAATGGCCACAACATACTGGAAGAAAGGTGTGACGGTGTGTGTGTGTGTTTGTGTCTCCTTGCAGCGTCCCCGGCAGTCACTAAGCTCTCAGGTTGATCCATTCAAAACACAATGGAGGATTACATTCACATCTGGCCAGTGGCTGCAGCCTGCGCAGAAAAACACTACAGCTTTAATGCCACCTTGGCTCACACAGTGAGAAGGGAGTGTGGGTTTTCATATTCTATCCAAGCAACAGCACGTGGCTACGCATCCATCACTGTGTGCATGCGTGCGTCTGTGTGCGTGTGCAGGGGGCTCAGGCCCGTCACTGCGAGGGCAGGCAGGTTGGAGGGAGGATGGAGGGGGGGGGGAGGATAAGGCCCCTCTCCAGTGTGAAGTGGTTGTGAATTGGTTTTGGCTCGGGGCTAAATCTTCTCACAGACACCTCTTCGTTTTCTCCACACAGACACACACACACACACGCACACACACACATAACCAGAAAGGAGGCTGCTTTCACTCGAGCGTCGCACAACCAAGCCAATTCAGCAGGATTTGAGCCAGTCCAAAATGCAGGTGTGAAAGTGTACGCCACACAAACACGCACGCACACAATGTCTCTCCCTCATATGTGCATTTCTCTCGCCACTATCGCATTTCCACAACCACGGAATTATTTTTTAAAAACAACAATGCAGCCCCCCACCCACCCCTCATTCATTCTTCCACAACTAAACAACAGCTTAACCATAAACCCCTGCTCTCTCTCTGTCACACACTCACAGCTACCGTTCTGTACGCCCCCCCACACAGAAGACGACAGTACAAGTCTGTCCATCCGGCGGCATTCAGGCCTGTGATTAAACCAGTGCTTATTGGTAATTAAACACTGTGCTTTGTGGCGGTGTCCAGCATGCTGTAAAGCACTCCGCCCCCCCACCTCACCCTCAGCACATACACACTCACACCCCTCCGTTGGCACAGTGTCGTCCCCTCCTCTCTTTCTGCCTTTTCAGGGGGCCGCAGGTGGCACAATTGGCAGTAATGCGTTCTAATTGTTGGCAATGGCGCCCTGGTAAAGATAGATAGTGGGGAGCGGGCGCTTGGCCGGCATACAGCAGGAGACAGGGGGGGGGGGGGGGGGGGGGGGGGGGGGGGGGGGGGGGGGGGGGGTGGGGGGGTCAAATGTGAGGCGAAGAAGAAAAAAAATTGAGGAAATAATTGAGGCAATATAAGCGGTGGAGGGAGGGGGTGGGGGGTGGGGGAGGAAGGAAGGGATTAAAGAAACAACAAACAGAATAAGTAGCATAACGAGGAGGGAATCTGAGGGGAAAAGGTGAGGACGTGGCAAGAACGGCGCCATAAAAAGAAAGAGTAGAGCTGGGAATTAATGGCAGAGGGAAGAGTGGGAGGAATAAAAGCCAGAAGAGGATGCGGTTCCTGTCGTGTCCAAATGTTTCCTTTTGATGTCGTTTTTCCAGGCAGCTTGGAGAAAGGCTCCCCTGGGGGGGCTCTATGTATATAACTGCCGGCTTCATGTAGTAACAGAGAGGTTAAGTCGCCGCGCTGCGGACCATAAGGGAGAAATGTTCGGGAGGGAGTGGAGTATGGCGAGCCAGTGAGTTTATGCGGTCGTATAAATAATCCATGGACATTTTATTTTACTCTCTATCAGTGATCCATATAGCTGACGGAAACTCCATGGAAACAGAAAGGCACGGCTAGCTGGCAACACGGCCGAAAGACAAGACATTTCAAAACAAGGTGGAGCTCAACGTTTGCTGCATTAAACCGCCCGCTGTTTTATCATCTGTGAAGAAGATGTGGATTTCCTATTAGTGTCAAATCCAGGTAAACACGCTGTGTGGTTGATGACGTCCAAATACGCCGCTGCCATGAAATAAAATCGTGCTTGGTTGGGATTCTGTCAAAGTGGCGTCTGCTGTGTGAGTGCCTGTCTGAGTGACTCAGCAGCTCTCCCGCGGTGCCACGGCACCTGTTCTTCATTGCTCATCGACAGGTGCTGCCTTCCCCCCGGAATGCCGTTAAACGTGGGCTAAATCAGATGGAAAGGAAGAACGACATACGTAGGGTCTGCCGAGAGAGGCTGGAAGCCAGAAAATGGGTGCAGGAAATAAAAAAAAAAAGGTCAAGAGCGAGACTCAAACAGTAAGTGAGAACATGGTACGACTCGAGGTTCCAAAATGGACAAAGACGTGACATTTGGCACCACGACTTTCTCGGAATCACTTCATGGGTCATTTCGGGCGGTCGTGTAAAACAATTGGACTGTCCGAGAGGACACGGTGCGCGGCTCGGCAGGTGGCACCTCGAAGAGGAGCAATGGTTCAGAGGTTTTTTTCCTCTTCTAAAAAAACGACTATTATTCTACAACAAACAATATATATTACGTATTTGATTTGACATGAATGATTCGATTCTTATAGTTTGACAGAATTTGCTGCTCGCCACTTTTTGGATTGTAAACCCAGCATTAAATCACTATGGGGACAGGCGTGATCAAAAAAATAGGTCGAGAAACCAAACTTCAACATGCACCGAGTGGTCAGACTGCGTCTACCTGCGGTTTGTGTGGCTGTGGATGTCGGTCTTATCTCGAAAGGCAGGAAGGCAAGTGAGAGGGTATAGACATGAAGCCATGTTGATAGTCACACACCCAATCATGGTTATCTCGCCGGTTACACTCACATAACACACACACACACACACACACACACACACACACACACTTGGTTAGCTGTGTAGACAGACAACACGTGCATCCACACAGAGTGACGTACCTCCTCCCCCCACCCCCCTCTATCCCTCTTCAGTGGCGACACAAGCTGTTGGTCGTCTTCATGCAAGTAGAAAAATCCACCGGAATGAAAACTGCAACGAGCTTTTGAGAAAACCTACTGCACTGCAAGGTGCTGCTGCTGCATTACCATGGCAACGGTGTGGATGAAGTGTTGAGAGTCAGAGACTCAAGGTTACTCAATGTATTCATGTTTTAATAATGCACTCTCTTATGAAAGGAATCTTACATCCCTCGTAAGAATGATGAAAATATCCGATCTTTGCACCGAGTGTCCAATGAACACTTTAAGATTAAGACAAGGAAATGAACTGCGCATATCTAGGATTCGTTAAACAAGGCTCGAGTTGATGAGGCCCGGTTTCCGAGTATTACACTGGTATACTATTTCTGCCTTGGCCTATTTACACAAGACGAGATTGTCCAAAACCCACCGGTGTGCGTTTCCTCTTCGGAATAGACACAGTCCCACATTAGACCAGGCTCAAATGCCAGAAGCACAGATGAAGAGAGTTCGAGGATAACGCAAAAAAGGAAAGGGAGAGAACTGAATCATTGGAAGCTGCATGTCCGCGTTCTTTTTCCCCAGGTGCTTGTGCCAGGATGCAGCAGCGGGTGAGCGACTGGCACGGTGCAGACCTCTGTGGAGGTGGGGTCAGAGAGGCCTGCTGGGACTCTGGACGCACATGTGGCCCACTGAAGCTGACAAAGAGCATTCTGCAAGGAGTTAATGAGGGAAGAGCAGATGTACGCTGCCCCTCTGGAGATCCTCTGACAAGTGCATGTGACTTAGGAGACAATTAAATGTGTGTCACGCAAGATATGCATACTCGCACTGAGCCATAATTAACAAATGACGCAGCGGATAAATGAGTTTGTCCCATTTATGCACATAAAAGCACGGGCTTTGGTATACAACGTTGACTTACAAAGTTGTTTTGGGCAAAAAAAAAGACTTTATTTTCACATGCTTTTCACGTAAAAGCCCACACACACACACACACACACACACAAACAAACACACACCCAGAGTGTGCATCTTTCAGCCCGCAGTACAATATAATAAGTGTCATAAAGCTAAAACAGAGTTATAGCTGCACTATATTCCCTCTAGTTTAAATAATTCATTGGCAAAAAGATTTGTGCGAGAGAAAAATGAAAACACATCTTAGAATAACATGTTAAACATGTTCTATCACTTAATTTATTTTTTATTGCAGAGGTAGAAGGCAAGGCTGCATATACAGTATGAAGGGGCGAGATATGGTGATCTTTTCTAAAGGTTATTCCAGCTCAGTTTCCACTTTTCCTCCTCAGCACAGGACATGCTCTTTCGTTCACTTGTATGATATGTTGGGCTTCGCAAGTTATTGAGAAACGTTAAAAGGTTGTGCACAGTGTGCAGGTCACCAAGTTCAAATTCGTCATTTTACAGAGACAATACAATCTACTTGCATAGATTCCGCCTTGGGTTTTCATCCAAAGCATTTCAAGCTGCAGAAAACGTTTTTTTACAAAGTCATTCCGTCTGGCTTTTTTCAGGCCTGGTTGGGCTTTGACTTTGTTTTCCCCTTCAAGCCTCGCCTCTTCAATAAAGAATGTTTATCACACCATAAGCTCAGACACATTGGCTTATGGAGCCGCACATACGTAAGAAAACTCATTAACATGAAAAAATACAAACCCAAATGTTTTAGCAGTCAAATCTTTAAAGATATTTTTGGCCTAATTAAGCAAACATATCGGTGGTGCATCAGAGCACGAACCTCAAAGACGGGCAATTCCGCTGTTCTCTCCGCTCTTCTATAAGCCGTTAATTGATCTCCAGGGAGCCTGTCTGTTTAAACTGTTTAGAAATGTAGAAGAGACTGCACCACAACCTTTAGCAGAGTAGGAAACACTCCCACTGATAAAGATCTGCCGCTGTGGACCGGCTCTGAGAAACCTCAGTTTGGTCTCGGCACTGCTTAATGAACTCGTTATCACATTTGTGGATCTTATTTGAAAGTTGTCAAAGGAAGTCCAGGCCATGTGATCTCCTCAAACTAACGAGGGAAGCCCTGATATTGTGAAAAAATCAGATTATTTTTTAGAGAAGATCAAAACTTTTTCCCTGTTTATTTGATGTCCAGAAAAGCCTTAACCCTTCTAAACGACAAGCCGACCACCATTGCTACTTTGACCAATTTGTCTGATGTATCTGCACATTAACAATTCTGATTTCTCTCCATTTATGAGAATAAATAACTACTGGGAGGTTATGAGCAGTGCTGCGCTGGTCCCTGTGCGTCCATTATTAATGATGTTACAGTGTAGCATTTCTCTAATTTAGCCATGTTCAATAGTAAATACCTAATTAATGGTGGAATTATTCTGTACAGTAAACATCAGAGATGTGTTTATGTGAGACTTTACATCAGATACTTCTTTATTAGGTGTGTGTGTCTAATCCCACACTGGCAGTATCAGAAGTAGGAGCTTCTGCCACAAGTAACCAGAGAGTGACAACAAAAAACAGACACTCTCCGTGTCTCTTATGAACACGCAAACAATCTCTCTCCCTCTCTCCCTCCCTTTCCCTCTCCCTCTCCCCCTCCCTCTCCCCCTCCCTCTCCCTCCCTCTCTCTTTCCGAGGTTCCACTTCCAGCACGGTAGAAAAACTATACGAATCAGTTTAATAGCAGGGGACAGCGGCGAAAGGTGCCATGATGTAACAAGCTGTAAACAAAGAGAGTGGAACAAATCACTGTTTGCCGCAACACAACGGAAGGAGACAGAGCTGGAAAGCACAGGAGAGTGTGCAACTTTCCATCCGGGTGTGTGTGTGTGTGTGTGTGTGTGTGTGTGTGTGTGTGTGTGTGTGTGTGTGTGTGTGAGTGTGAAGGAAGGAGAGTAAGAAGAGGCTTTGACCCGAGATCACATTTTAATTTATTTCAATGTAATCGCCAACATCAGGGGGTTCACTCGTCACACGCTAGAGTTCATTTGTGGTCGGCAAACAAAATTTTCAACTGGAAATTCGTACAACAAATCCATTGCCAACTATCTCGTCAGTACTGACCAACAGAAAGCGTAAGCAATTAGGATTCACAATGTGTTAAGATATCAGCCAACTGCCCAACAAGACGTGTGTTTATGCAATAAAATCATTACCTCCCCAAGATTAGCGTGGAATAACATGGTTTACATTTTTACCTGGGGAGCAATTAGGGGTTAGGTGTCTTGCTCAGGGAAACTTCGGCACTTCGACATGGCACATGTAGCAGCCGGGATTTGAACCACCAGCCCTGCGGTCCCCAGTGCACCACACTGCTCCATGTGCCACCGTCGACCCCATGTATGTTGTCTTTGCAAAAAATAAAATAAAAAAAAAATAGGGAGCTTCTCGGAAACAGTACATGATCAGGCAAGTCTATGAGTCATGGTGATCTATCATGGGAATCACGCAAACGCGCTGTAGCGATAAACAACGGAAGAAGAATCCCCATAGATCAAAGGGGAATCTCACTTGTGTGTTTGTTTGTGTGTTACTATCCCTTATCATCATGGACATCCCTCACAGGGAGCAGCTGAATAATGCAGCGCTACAAAACAAAGCAACGTTGTTGCACATGCTGAAGAATAAATGGCCTCATAAATGATGAACGAGAGCATGACAAACCAAAGAGGGCTAACTGTGGTTCTCACGTGACACCGTGTCCATGCGTCTGCGTGCGCGAGTGTGGATTCCTGTGTGGAAAAAGGACAAACAAAGCCCACACAAACATTCACAGAGATGTTATACATGTATTTTATTTTTCCCCTCGGGTGGGTTACAGCACACTAAGTAGCCCTGAGTTGGGCCAAGCCCTTTTCCTTAACACAATAGTTTGATACTTCATTGTGGAGAGCCCTTGCTTATTGAGGACACACACACACACACACACCGATAAGTAGAGCGTTATGACAAAACCAGAGAAAAAGACAACAGTGAAATGGGAAAAGAAGGGGGGAAAGTAAGCAAAAGAAGATTGGAAATGAAAAGACAAAAGGCAATAAGGCAAGAGCAAACACTTGGGCTTATTGCGAGCGCCACGGTACATACGCACACAGTGACTCCCGCTCAAAAACACCCACCCACACACTCACACACACAGAGATGGAGATGTAGCATATGTCTCCAGTAGTGCCAGCTGGAGACATCTGGTGCCAAAACTCCACAGGTCAAACCAAGTGACACGCTCCCTGAGGCGTGGATGAGTCAGTGCGTGTCTGACTGCGTGCACGTGTGTAAGTGTGCCAATGATTAGAATGGACATTATTTTTAGTATATAGTATACACGAGACGGCACATTCAAACAAAGTGCGCACAAACACAAATGCATGGACATTCGCGCACAAAACAACGTCATCAAAGAATGTGAATTCAAGGTGCAATGTCGACAGAGTAAGTGTGTGTATTGTGTCGCGTGTGAGACAACACAGATGTCCACCAGAGGGGTTTAGAGGAGGAGGCGGAAGAGATGAATCTAAAGTCCAAACTTCCTGGACCAGACGTCGGGGAGGCTTCAAAAGAACCACTCCGATGAGAAGAAGAAGAGAACACCACCCTGCGATGTCATGAATTAACATGTTCGGAAAAAGCACGATGTGTAGTGCAGCATTTAATGGGGTTACAAAAGGGGGAGGCTGTAAACTAGAGGAAACCGCCTTATAGTCTTGAACTCTGGTTCAGTCGTTTCATCCTCCTCCGCTGCCTCGCCCGTAGATGTGTAGTTCCGCTCGACGAGACGGCGAGATATCTGATCGACCGGTAGACAGTATTTCAAACCTGATTAGTGAGATCTGTAATGAGTGGACATGATGAAAAGGATTGTTTATCTTTGGCGAAGCCCAGATGCCGTGTCTGTTGTGAGAGCGTGTCTGCAGATCACCACCAGCTCGTCCATATTCCATCTCTGTGCCGGGGACGACGTGTTTGGGAGGTTGGTTGAGAGGCCGAGTGATTGGTCTCTACTTAAAAATAATGCACCTTGTTGAAATATTTCACATAAAAGCGAGGTGACGGCCAAAGTAGCGGAGCTGCCTTTACATGGATCATAACTGAAATGCGAGAGAGACCATCATGGGTTCCCGACCCGCTCAATAGACTTAAACTAAAAACTTACCGTGGGTCACTCTCTCACACACACACACACACACACACACACACACACACACACACAAAACATAATCAGGCCTTCACGAAACGCATATGCTGCCCTCCCAGTACAAAGTGCAGACTTTCACAGCAGATCTGGATTTCATTATTCAAATCCATCCAAATGGCAATGACTTCCATCCTTTGCTTTTACAACAACAAAACCCCAGCTGTTTTCAGAATGCTCAACCAGCATCCCATCTCTTCCTTCTACGTAACCATTCAGTCAAAAAATCCCCACTGGAGCGCCAAGATGTGGAGGAAGTAAAACAGTGGCCATTAAGCCGCCGCAAATTAACACTCAGGCTCAGCGCTTCCAACACAAACAGACAAATACGCAGAGTTATGATTGTTACGCTGGTTGTCCATCTCATTAGGCTGAAGAGATACACAAAACGTGTGTGTGTGTGTGTGTGTGTGTGCGGCCACTGGGTCTTGTTCCCTCTACAGGCCGTCTAATGAGAACACAGATTTCTGTGGAACACACTAATAAAATACACACACAGAAAGTTGGAGAGCAATAAGAAAAGAGACCGCCTTCAAAGCTCTCCTCAATAAACTAGATGTCCTCTACCGGGATGTTTCTATGTTGTGTTTGTAACAATGTGCCTCATGCTGTGACAAAGTCGTGTTTGTAAATGAGAACTGCTTGTCAATCGACTTATTTGGTTAAATGAAAGTAAAAAAAAAAAAAAGAAAAAAGAAAGAAATGACAAACACGTGAGACGGAGCAGATTGTCTAATTAAAACAAAACAAATGCATATCCAGTTGATCATTCGACCCCACCGGCCCCGTCCTTTGGTTCACTGCTCGGGAAACAAAGAGCCCAAAAGACCAAAGGAGAGAAAGGGGCAACGTCCATCTCTTGTCCCGACCATCGCGACCAAAAGAGCAAAGACCAAGGTCAGCGCTCAAAAGCACAACGTCTGCTTGGGAAAGGGTGGGGGAAAACAAACGGAGGAAGACAGGCAGTGTGCGACGGGAGTAACAGACAATCTCTTATCATTGTCTGCCAGTCAAGCCATTTCCCAACCAAAGAAAAAAAACCTCATGCATTTTTAATACGAGCCCTGATTTTCAAGTCTTTATTTACTGCAATATACACACGGTTTTTGAATCAAAATAACATGCAATTTGCGGCGGTTTCCTGAGAGCCTGACATAATGTGAGGGACAGGCCTACTGCCCCACACTTAATTGGAGTGTTTGAGCGCGTGAATCAAGGGGGAAAGCGCTGTAGGTCACCCCGAGGTGAAGCCAGCCGCAGTGCACTTTTATTATGCTCTCTGTTTGGGGTTTATTTTTTTTTACTTTCAATTGAGGTTATTATGTCATTGACTTCCAAGGATTAAATTATGCATACGTGACAAACGTTGAGTAAATACTTGCGCAAGTTCTTTTTTTCCCGTTTTCAACAGAAAATACATTCAGTAAGAAGTAGAATACCAAATTGTGATGAATTCTCAATAATGTGGTGTAAATCTTTCGTCAGGTATTTCACAAGCTCCTGCTCTTTACACTTCACAATTGGGGAACAATGAGACATCTCAGGGCTCAGAACGTCACTGAAATGTAATTTCTTGCAAGAACTGCATTGCATACTTCCATACTGAAATTAAAATTTTAGTGAAAACCCAACGTTTTCACAGGTTTGGATGAAGAAAAAAAATTGCTCTTCTAATTTCACACATAAAAACCAAAGAAATGAAACATGCTTCCATCTAGTTGAATGGCTTTGAAATATTAGTGAATATTAATTTGACTTCAAACACAATTTGCAAAAGTGCATTGCCTTTGAATAGAAGGTCTCGCGTATCAGCCAATAAGAATGCAGCAGACTCCAACACAAAGCCTTAGAAAGCAGGAAGAAAAAAAGCCATCACAATATCTTAGTAATAAAGTTTACGAACCCACAACAGGACCATTTAGCTGCATTAGCATTACATCGGCTAAAGAGCAGCTAATGCTCACAGTAGATTGATTTCAGTATCAGGCTTAAACTGTTGATTAGATTAAAAATAATCTTAATCATGCACCCGGGAGGATAAGTACACTGGAGACATGTTAATGACATGGTGAACAGACAGAGCCATTGTCAATGCTGTGCCTGATTGAGAGAGAAAGAGGGGAAGTGTAAGGAGAAGAAAAGAGTGTAAGAGTAGCATGATTGTGTGCGCTTGTGGGTGTGTGTGTGTGTGTGCGTGTGTGTGTGTGTGTGCACCCACAACCATGTGGGTGAGAGCCCATCATTAAGTGGCCTCCCCTTGCGGTTGGTGTCAGGGTCTAGACAGGGAGACAAAGCCGGGGCCTTTCCTCCACATGGTACCCAGGGGAGAGGGCAGAGGCCTGGGGGAGAGAGCTGGGGTGGGACGCCTCCATCCTGGGTGACAGACAGACAGCAGCGAGGGAGGGAGGGAGAAGGAGCCAAGTGACTGTCATCAGAAGGGACGGGAAGACGTATGAACTTATGGGGACAGAGATGAGAATACAGTATCTTATTAGAACCAGAGGAGGAGGATGGGAGGCACCCTTGGCAAGCTGGTGTACTGGGGGGTAATTAGTGGGAGAGAAACACACGTGTGTCCCGCGATGAGGGGGTCCCGTGGGAGGGGAACAGCTCAATCAGCAGCCAGCTGCAGGTATAGGGGTTGTGTGTGGAGTGCAGGTGCCGGCGTACAGCTGCACTTTCACCTTTTGCACTCTCACTCATTAATTCTTATGCTACATTAAAGGGTTTACTAGCACACAGACATGGAGACACACAAATCGCCATGGAATACCAGCTGCTCTAATAGTGTCACTTTCAGCATGGACTTTCTGTTCTAAATCTAAATCCCTACAAAATATGCTTTCATTCTACTAAGGCTGGCTTTGCTAAATGTGTTTGGAAGGGATTGGCATCTCTTACACATGTAAGCTATATTAGTATGGCGTTTCCCCCCCAGCCTTTTGTTGGGTTAAGTTAACAAACACTTTAGGGTTTAGAAAAAGTGTATATAGTTGTTTTTTTTGGATAATAAAAAACAAAAACACAAATACGTTTTTTTTTATTAACCAGCAATATCTTTCCATAGCCAAGTCATTCAGAGGTGTGCCGTGCCTTAATGGCATATTAGGGGGGAAATTTACATTTACAATTTTTCACATTCTGTTACATTAATTTCCCTGCATGTTGATTAAAAACATAATCCGAGCGGCATTACATTTCCTACTAAACAAATCTGCTAATGTAAATTAGCTTTGTATGAATGCACTGTTTAGGAGGCGTGAGCGGGTAATGAGGGGTCTCTAGCGGATCCGGTCGGCTCGTGCTGCGCTCAGACAGGAAAAACAGACAGACCCCCGAAAAGACGGAAGTAAGGGGGGTGTGGGTGGGGGGGGGACAACAGCTGTTGGGATTACGGTTTAATAAAAGTCGCCGAGCGCATGCACTCCCTCGTGCCCCCCTGCAGAGCAGACCAAAAGGCATTGCTGTGCCGAGCCCAATAACCAAACATCACAGTCAGCCCACTCCCCCTGGGGGCCCGACGCCACGCACCTCGTCCCACACTGCTAGGCCCCCGGAACCCCCCCCTCACCCTCAACCCACCTGCCTCCGGGCATCGTATGTGCGTCTTGTGTGAGTGTTTTTTCTCATCATCTGCCAATGCATACGTTTATACGCTGCACGAGTGAGTTATGGACGTCCAAGAGACAGTACACATGTGCGGGATTGGTCTACTACTACAGCTGCTGAGAAAGTGTGAGCTAGAAAGAAGTATCTGTGTGTGTGTGAGGGAGAAAGTGTGTCCCTGGGTGGGAGGGGGGCGGGGGGAGGGGCGATTCATCAGATAAGCTACCTCATTTGGGCCGCTTCAGGAGGACTGAAAGGAGCTGTGGGGAGGCTTTCATCTCCGAGACGCGAAAAAAAGAAAAGAGACAGAATCAAGATGGGGTGAGTGTGAGAGAGGATGAGAAGGCGGGAGGGAGAGTGAAGACGGGGGGGATGGGGGGGGGGAATGAAAGAGATAATCCAAGAGGATGTTTACCTTGGTCATGCTGGCAGAGGACAAAAGAGGCCCCTAATACGTACTGCCCCCTATAGGGCCACAGGATATTGAGCAGTGAGAAGAAAAAGTTTACTCCAGAAAAAAACGCACGTTGAGGTATCAGTATGTCCTGGGCCCATAACTCTCTCTTACAGACAAAGCGCTTAATTAAACATAAGCTATGCGAGGCCCGCCTGTCTGCCTGTGTGCGTCTGAATATATATACGAGAGTGCGGATCCCGTCCTCGTGGAGAGCACAAGGAGGCCATTTGCAATTCAAATTTAATGCATTTAATGACACGGGAAATCATCTGAATTTATTGAAAGCCAGCGTGTTTCCAGTTCCAGTTTCAGATCAGAAATGCATAAAATTGCCACCTCTCTTTTCCTGCAAATAGAGCCTTGAGTGCTCCTGATTTTAAAATGACGGGCTGTGTCAAGCTGGATGTGTAGCGAACTGATAGCTTGGGGCTCCCTGGGTGCGATGCGGTGCTACGGATGTATGAGGAAGATAACACTTTTGGGCTCATTTAACTCTTTTAAGGTGTTGGAAAATGGACGCAAACGACTGCGTGGGATAACTGGGATTGTGTAAGTGAGTGTTGATATGCATGCAGCCTATCTAATGGAACCCACTGAGTCTTAGTAAAACGTGTGTGTGTGGTGCTTACGGTTTTGGCTTTCTCTGAACACTGTAAGCCTCAAACAAATGGCATCGCGACTACAATCGAAAAAAAAATCAATTAAGGCACGAGATGGACGTAAAAAAACATTTGAAACCAGAATATACTCGAAATTGTAATTTATCAGAAGAATCCAAAAAAAACCTTCCTGATCACTTCATGGAGATTTTACACTGCAAAACAAAGCGAAGCCAAGCTCAAACCTCAAAGAGGTTAAGGACATTGAACATCAAATTAATAACTAATACGGTGCAGCTACAACCAGAGTTGTTAAAACACTGCTCCATGGCAACACTCATGTCCAAGCGCGCTGTTGCCATGCGAGTGCCATCCAAGAGCATCGTGGTTAAATGAAAGGAAGGAAGAGGGAAAGAGACATGAGGTGAGAGAGGCGGGAGGAGGGGGAGAGAAAAAGAAATAGGCGGAAAGCAGTACGTCTGCATCCATCATGCTAATTGGAAGTAAACAAGAGCTCATTGTTTAGAGAGCATTAAATCAACCTCTAATCAAGTCTCCGTGTAGAACGGTAAAGCTCCGACGCCGAGGAGATTTCCCACAGAAATAACTTTAATGGCTTTAATTCAGGATGTTTGCACGCATCGCCACGTGGCTGATAACCTTTTATATCGGCACAAAGGGGGCTAATTGGGAACGATCTCACTGGTGAGTCATCTGTCTCTCATACAGTACATACATACAGTATTTACAGCCAAACCTCAACTTGTGTTTACTGTGTCTCCAGTGAGGTGGAATGAACTATTATAAACGCTAGTGTCTGATTGAACTGAAGGACAGATAAAATGAGAAAAAGACAGAAGATCATGACAATTGGGAACGGTAATACAAAAGGTTTAAAAAAATGACAAGACGGAGACAGACAGAAATGAGTTTGAGCGTTGGACGACATTTTTATTCAGTGCGGCTTAACACATGTGTATGTATAATCATAATATTATTTCCTCACCACGCATTTAATCGTGATTTGCATAATGCTTAAACTATAAACTACGGGCAGTCAGCCGTTAAAAAGGAAAAGAATAAATCACGGGAAATAGGAAGGCAAAAGAGGGACGGCTGGGCGAAAATGGACGACAGAGACGAGAGGCAAAGGGACGCAGAGTTATTGATCTCATTTAGATTATTACAGTCAGACAGGAAAGCAACAGCAGGGAAAGAAAGGCAAAGGCACAGAGAGGTGTCGCTTTAATGGGATCAATAGATGGGGCATCAGTGCAGGGTCAGCGGCCGTGTCCATGGTGACCCGTCCCTCGCTGGCTGGGTGAGTCACGTCAGGAGTCATGTTCATGCCCATCTCGCCCCCCCCCCTCTTATTTCGTCCTTTCACTGAATCGCTTCCTCGGTTGCTCTCAAATGCACATCAAGTCTCAGCCCCCCTCTGCTCTTCATCTGTCCCCTACTCTTCTCCACTAGTAACTAAAAAAAGAATAAAGCTTTAATACACTTCAGCTGTATACACACTCCTGGTGTCTGAACAGCCCTGACAGACAGAACTTATACTTTTTTAATGAAGCACTGCACTGACAACATCATCAGTTGTTGTGCTGAATGATATATTTACGCTGTTTTTTTTAAATTTTTTTTTAAGAAAGCTAAAACTGCAGGCATACCTGGGCTTCTCACTTGTCGCCTTTCTCTCCCCTCACACCCTTCCTCCCCTTTCTCCGTTGTAAACACACCATTATGTAACTGGTAATTCCAGTTGACACAAGAGTGTAGCCTCGTGTCCTGTTGACTGAATTATTCACCGCAGCTCAGCAGGGCACGCTGCACATTGTTACCCAGCTCGGCGAGAGGCACACTGTCACAGCGCTGAGAGAAAGAACAACAACATGTGTGAGGCTGGATTGGAGGGGGTGGGGGGGGGACATCAGGGAAATGGACAATAAGGAGATGACTGGGTTGTAGAGGAAACACGGATGAATTAGAAATGAGCCAAGCGATGGAAACTCAAATGGACCAGAGAGGAAAATGGGTAGATGAGAAATAAGAGACAAACGTGAGTAAACAGAAAGGTCATGCACTATTTGACGGGCATTACGGAGGAAGGCAAATACATAAAGCCAGGCACCTGCATGCAAATGAGGGCAATTGAAGCCATAACCTTGAATTGAGGAGGGTGGGAAAAAGAAACTGGGAATAGTGATAATGTGAGGGCACGCAGGTCTCAAGGGAAAGTGACGTAAAAAACCCCAGAGAGAAAAAGATCCCTTCGCCTTCATCTCCAATAATAGACCCTCACTTGTGTACCGCCGTCTCCGCAGTGAAGCTGCCAGTTACCCGTCGCAAAACAAAGCCCCAAGAATATCACTGCCAACACGTGCATTTACAGAGATCATGTGTGTGTGTCTTCCATAGCTGTGGGGAGTGGGGAGCTCAACATGAATAATTGAACATTGTGCGGGGCTGGGGGGGGGGGCTGCCGTCCAAAGAGCAACATGCCAACTGCCGAGCTGCTTTTATTTTTGAAGGAGGGGAGCCAAAGGTAGGGTGAGATGATGAACAAGGGAGGGAGGAAAAAAAAAAAGAATATAAAAAGATTCTAAAGACTTGTAAAGCTGAGCAGCGCATTAAAGCAAGTAGCAACAGCTGCGCCTCCCTGCTTTCTACATCTGATCATTGGGCAAATAAAGTTATGGACACCACAGGGGTCAGGAGGTCAGAGGTCAAGGTGAGGGAGGTTATGGAAAGGGTTGAGGTCACGGCCATTTTGTAAAACCTCGACAATAGACGGATGCTCTGTGACCTTGGCTGGATAAACATGTGCTCCTCATAATTGGCTTTAACACAGAGGGGAAGCCTTCGCTGACAAATGAAGATAACGTCAAATACTGGAGTCATTGGTTCAGAGCCTTTTGAAGCAGCCATTCAAGGTCTCGGGCTACTGCCGGGAATATTGATGATGAATGAGTCCAAATTAAATTCAACAAGAAAAATGAAAAAGGACGGCGGCCGTAAAGGGCGTCAAAGTCTGCGGGTCCCTTTTCAGAAGTACAAACCGTGGCTGGCCCTGCAGCGTGCGATCACAGTCACAGCATTTTATCACATTGATCGCATTGTTGTGTTTTCGCTGAAGCGTGCGGTACATTTTTTCTCTCTCTCTATCTCTCTATATCTCTACCTCGGCTTTTGTGTCCGTCAGTTCCAAACTCATTAGTCCGTTTTGATAGATAAGAGGCTTGCAGCTGGAAAGCCACAGCAGCAGCGGGTTTTGTGGGTTATAAAAGCAATGTAATCTGGTTTTGGCAAAAGAAATCTAAGGAGTTTAGGGAGGGGAAAGAGTCACTGATTTGTGGATTTCAATTGGATTGAGACTGGTTTAGAACCGGATCTGATGTAGCAAATGGTTGTAATCTGAGGGGGGCTCAAAGGGAGACGGCCACTAGGGACACATGGCGTGTGAAGCTCGCTCCGTTTCTCATTCTGCATGAAAACTCATTTCCCTCTCAAGATTTGCGGCACTAAATCAACTTTCTTTGTGGGATTTTTTTTGTGGGATTTCCCTTCCTTCCGTCATCTTATTTTGCTTTGCTCATCGACGCTATTTTTCTTCCAACCCCCCCCCCCCCCCTGACAGTAATCCTCTCACCTGTCCATCTCTATCCACTCCAGGAAAATTACACATTTCACATTACACCCCAATTAACAGCCCCGTTGGTACTCTGTTTGCATGCTGCAGCTTGTCCCTGAAAAAGTGAACTGTGGGTCTGTGTCAGTGTGCGTCTGTGTGGGTGTCTGAGTGTCTGCGTGCACAACAAAAAGTATTTTAATCAGTATTTTAAATGGCTCTATGTGCATCTGCGTATGTCTAATCGCAGACGGCCGCCTCTCCCATAATCCCCATTTACACTTGTTGACAGTTTGATCAAAGTTTAGCAGTTGTGTGATCCGCTGCCTTTTCATCTCAGCAGGTGGGGGGGCGGAGGGGGGGCGGGGCGTGTTCAATGTGTGTGTTAGTTTCTGTGCGTATGGAGGGTTGCTAGTTGGCACAGTATGGGGGAGTGGGCACAAACAAGGGCTAGACGCCGTGATATAAAGGCTGGGAGCTGGCCGGTGTGCAGCGCATTTAAGTAGTGTTTGTGTCGGGTACGTGGAGCGTCTTTTATGAAGAAAAAGAGCCATAATGGTCAGAGCCAACAGGTGATGCAGATGGCAATTGGCTTTATGTTATTGCCTTAGTTTTACCATTCAGTCTTTACATCCAAATGCCTCCATTCATCTACTGATCGCCTCCTCTGTTGACTCATTCTTTTCTCAACAGAGCATCAACAGCACACACACACACACACACACACACACACACACACACACACGTTTTAATTTTGCCAACTACGCTTCTCCCAAACTCCTTGCATTGAACCCTCGGGTCCTTATCTGGTTTATTGATGGAAACTTAAGCCGCTGTCCCGTAAAATGATATTGCACTTATTTGTTGACCGTTTGAGCTTTGGCCTGAAGCAGCACAGACAGAGATGAGACACAGATTACCTGGAAAAACCCAAACAAAGCAGAGAAGAGAGGCAGAAGAGAGAAAACAAAACGGAATTTTTGCTAGAGAAAGAGTAAAGATGAAAGGGTGGAGGATGGTAGAATGAGGGGGGGGGATGGCTTGGGTGTTTAATAGACCCTCTCTTCCACTCAGCTCCGTGATCATTCATCACCTGGACAGAAGCCCTAAGTACATACACGTACACACACAGCCACTGACGCACATGCACACAACAGCACTCACACAAAAACTCGCCCATTGTCTTTATGGCCGTTCATTTTCCGTAAAAGCACTCGCCATGTTTGATACACTCCATCCACGAGCAAGTAAAAGCTTGTGTGGACACACTCACAAACATGCCCACGTCATACGCAATAAGTCACTCTCACAAGACATTTGTTGCCCTACCACTTTAATGGAAACAAGCTTTTACTTGTGACCCGAGAAAATACTTGAACCATAGCGAACACGCCAGAGGAATTGCTGTTTGCCGTTTCTTAAATTATCCACAGCAGAATTGATTAAATGTTCAATGTTTGACGGACGACTTGAATTGTAAATGGTCAACGTTAGGGGAAGTGGATGGTGCAGAACATGCGCTTCCTTTATTATCATCAAAACATTTGTTTGAAGCCATCCCTGCAATATGACCTTAATCACGTGGAGATCATCAACATTAACAGATGGCCATTAAATCTTCCAAGTCACGCAATTAATTTTAATTCATGATGTGAGAATGTGGAGGCCATCAGGAGAATCTTACACCGTCGGTGTCTCTTACCCCGCGGGAGGAGCAGGAGGAGAGATTTCCCTGAGCCCGCAATGAAATTGACTATTCACTCCGTCTCTGCCTACTCAGTTCTATTGGCATGCAAATCTGCCGGAGATCGACATCAATCATCTCCTTCGCCCATCCAATGGCGAGCCCCCACTGCTGGAGTGGTATAATGGCGGCGTGCGCGTGTTTATGGCATCTTTGGTAAGTGTGTGCAAGATTAGATTGAACAGTAATCCCACCCCCCCCTGCCGCCTAAGACAGCGGGAAACAAGCGACTAGCGACCGACAGGTCAGGGGGGTACAGACATCTGTATGTTTGTGGACACGACGGGTCGGGAGACACAGCAGAAGTCCCCCATGTCTCTTGTTGATGATCACCAGCTGTGAGATCTGCCCACAAGACTTGCATCGCTGTTTCTGAGGGGCCAAAGGATTTAGGGTATTGTTACTGTTGTTGGTCTTGTGCTGTGTATTTATGCATGAATGTGTCACGGGCCGCAGCAGCTGACTTGCAGCTGTTGTTTACCTCCGCCGCGGCGGAATGCTCACACCCGCAACTTGAATATGCATGATGTGACAGCACGGCGTGTGCAAAACAGAAGGCCAAATTGTCCGTGCGAACTTCCCCATTGAGCCCCACAGAATCCCATAGTAGTAGATAAAGAGTTGCCAGGCAACAGAGCCTGGCAACATGGGCGGTCTGGATATGCTACCGCTGTGCAGGAAACACGAAGAGGGGAACGCCTTCACTTCCGGCAAAGCAGGCATCTATTGACAGAGAGTCCCGGGGAAATCTTCAAACTCCACTGACATTATGGGCCATATCAACCGCAGCGTTTCCCACTGTACGCTCACCTTGTGAATCGCCCGTCTGATGAGTTACTGTTTAGCGCTAGCTCAGATTTATGGCACGAGGGGACGCATCTAAATGAGAGCATAACAAAGGGTGACTGCGGTCTGTCAGGATCAGACGGACCATTCCGTGGCTTAGCGTGTACATTCTTGGTACTCTGGCCAGGAACAGGAACAAGACAGAAGCTACACAGACGAGACTGCCGCGGGCCTCGGGGTCCAATAACTTGGGCGATGACAATTTTAAACTAATTCAATTGGTGGAATTACACAACGCTGCTACTCGATCGTGAACTGCTCATCAGTTTTGGACGTTCGACATGTGCTGAACTGCGTTGGATTAACACGGGACGTACAGACGGCCTTCAGCGAAAGTATGTCCCCTCCATTAAGTCCAAGACACAGTTTGGCTCGCTCTAGCCTGAAGACAAAATGCCATCTTTTTTTTTTTTCTTTCTTTCAACTGATGAGTAATTTCACTCTCCATCCGTAAATCAATTATGTATAATCCCTTGATGCAGAGAATTAGTGGCTATTTAGCATGAGGAGTGTACAGAGCGTGTGTGTGTGTGCGCTCATGGGCACGGCCACGTGTGTTTGGGTGGGAACAGTGGGAGATTTGTTTTCCCAGGAAAAGTCACACTGTTATAAACACGCATCGTTTTTTCTTGAGGAAAAAATGCTGCACTAGAAAAGAAGCTGTGGGTCTCCACAAATAAAAAAAGCACACAGACGACGGCCATATTATACAACGCTGAGGAGCTGTTCCCACTGTTATTTGTGGTTGTGATGTTGCAACAGTTTCAAGGGTTCAGTTCAGTGTGGGTTGGGCCAATTTTATCTTAACAAATCTTCTCCCGGCTTGCAGCCCTTTGACTTCGTTCTACTTAATAACACTTGTATTATGAGGAGGATTCAAACACGCTGCTTCACACCTCAACTGGACAGTTTTGCGTGTTTGATACAGACTTTAGTAAAGCTTTAGTAATATTGAAAGCAAAAAAGAATGACCGATTGTGGAATGACCTCAGTGTGGATTTATTTTGCTTCTGGAGCCAAAGGATAAAAAAATCAATATTATTTAACATATTCATAAGCAAAAAGGAGAAAAAAAGAACTTTGTGTGTCGACCGCTCTAGCACTTTTGCTGGCAATCTTCTGGGACAAATGAGGCCTGACTAACATTTTCCTCAGAGATGAGAATGCACCCCTCCATTCCTCCTCCTCATTTGCTCGTTTTGCTCATTTTGCATTTCATCCAGCATGCACCACCCCCACCTGCCATAACTCTCTAATTGGCACCACAGGCTCATTATTTAACTACTGGTAGACGCGTTGGCCTTATGTGCGCCTCAGAAACGAGGCGCTTATCCAGCAGCTGACCGCTAGCCCGGTGATCTTGAGCAAGATCGGAGTGTTGGATCCAAATCTTCCTCTGAGTTATGGTGTTAAACAGCGAAAGTGGGGAAGGAGGAGAATCATCGCGCAATAACCGTCCGCCGGGAGATTATTCAACGGACAAACAAAATCAGCCAGCCAATCACGTGAGCAGCGCTGCCAGCGCCTTCTGCCTACTCTGGCACGTAGCGCCGCCGCCGCCGCCCTGCTTTCACGTTCCTTCCATTCGTCCGGATGGAAGTGAGCAGGACTGATGTTCCTTTTTTTCCCCAGAACGCGTCTCCCCTGGCGCGTCTTCGTCGGCCAAGTCTGTGGCCCACGCTGTGTGAAAACGGGGTGGGGGGGGCTTTTGCCAACGCGTTCCAACAGACACAGTTACATCTGTAGCACGCTAAGCCGTCGGGGAATCGGAGCCGAGTGCAGGGCATTGTATCACAGCACAAGGTACCAACGAGAGTAAATAGAACTGAAGCAGCATCCGCCTTTAATAGCATATTTAACGTGGCAATTATTTTTGACTCCTTTTGTTGTGTTTTTTTTTTTTGTTATTTTGATGAATATCCCTTGATGCATTTTCAGATTCAATTTCAATTGGGAAAATTGTCATGTGAATTGGGAACGCCAAAAAGTAGAACGCCTCCGTGTTCACAGCAGGTCGCACATCACTGGAGCTCATTTCCTGCAGAGAATGCAGATACTCTGGGATTGATTTTTTTGTTCTCAATTTTTCTGGGACTCACAGCACTTTTCTATGGGGCTGCAAAGCCGGCTGGACCGAACTTGGAGCTGAAGGCTAAGCTGCTACCGAGGACGAGGGCCAAGCGACGGCGGTGGCGGCAGAAGGAGAGGAGTACAGTGGTTTGCTTGGTTTGCCAGTTGTAGGAGCCCAACGAGGAGGGATCCGGGGAGCCAAACCAGATGGAACGGCCACAGCCACATGCCTGCCTGGCAAAGCTCGAGGGGTTGTTAGCCAAACACAGACCAAGATTTACTCAAATGGGAAGACACAAAGAAGGGAGTGCTGAAATGACGACGGGACGTCGTCTTTCTATGTCTCAATTTTCTCTTTCCTTCCCCTTTTTTCGCTACGTTACAAATTTAATGGCCATTTCTTTCCAGCCCTGCGTGTGCTCTCCTCACTCCTCGTCTGTATCAAAAACCTTTCCCCCGATTGATATTCGGCGCATTTGGAGACTGCGCTTTCCCAGCCCTTCCTGAATGTGCTAATGGCTTAACTTTAATGAAAGAGGAGAAGTTGATTAAATATGGGAAGGGGAAAACTAGGTTCTCGTCCCCTCTCCAGGGAGTTGTGTAGACGAGCTGCGGCGTAAGTTTTAGCCAACAATGAACGCAGACAGGGGAAATGGGAATTGGGGTTGAGGGGATGGGGCGGTGTTCACTTCAGAGTGTCTTTGGAAGTCATATTTCCCAGGGTGCTCATATGTGTGGAAAAGGGGATCGAATATATCTATGGTGTTGGCTTTTAGAGGGCTTGGGCAGTAACTACAAACACAAATACACTCTGACATGCGAGCACGCACACACATACATACACACAGAGCTGCAGAGCTCCTGTGATCTGTGATGGGTAGCCTCAATCCATCTTTGACTATTACAGCAGTCGCTCTGACTGGACTGAGGTGGTGCTGGATAATGGCAGGCCGGCAGACCATATTCTAACAGATGAACACATGGTCCTCCCAACGCTTTTTGATGCATTTGCTCACAAAGGGAGCATCGCGCCGTGCAAAAAAAACATTGGCGTTCGCTCACAACTTTTCCCACCGGATCGTTTCAAGTTTGTTTTGAAGCCGCATTAGACGGAGGAGATAGGTGGCCACCACCACTAATAGAATCCCTGCGTCAACATAGCTGACAAATCGTGCCGGCTGCCCCTGCTCTCACTGAATTTTCTATTACAGTGATGAATGTGTAGAACTACGTACCCATCCGATAGATATGTACGCACGCGCACACACACACACACACAGTATCACGCGAGGTCTATTTTTTTTAAATCACGTTATACAAACCATGAGACCGGTCTCACAGCAGGGAAGAGCTGGTGCTTGCTGAGAGGCGGGAAAGGAGAGACACAGTGATTGAGTCTCGCGCTAAACTGCTTTAAAATGTGTCCCACACCTGTGAATTCATAGGTCATAAACTACACCGGTATGTGCGTTACTACATGGGAGTGCTAAGAATGGGTTTACTGTAAACAGCATGCATGGCTGAACTCGTCAGGCTCTGGTTGAAGGTGAGGATTTGGAGAGAAAAGAAGACTGGTGGAGGCCACATCTTTAGCTGACACGAGCCGCTGACAATGTGTCTCAGGTCAGACAGTGACGAGAGCCCGTGTGAGCTTTAAGCGACACTCGGGTTACACACAGCATTGCCAAGGAAATATTAAAGAGCCCGCCAATAGACCAACCGCACTGTAAAAGGGCAAAATCTTTCAACCGATTCCTGAAAAACAAATGAGTGCATCTAACTGCAGATAGGAAAGTACCATTCTGTGTGTGGAACGGGGGGGGGTCTCCCATAATCCTTTGGGAGTGCTGGTGTAGTGGAGATAAAAATCCACTTATTATGGTCTGTGTGTGGTTGGGGAAAAAGAAAGGAGATGAGAGGAATGAGAAGACTGCAAGGCTAGGTGTGGAAGATTACAGATGTTAATTCTGTTTCTCTTTTGACTGCCTCCGCTTTTTTCCTTCATATTCCAACAGCATTTTTCTTGCCGTCTCTTTCCCTCCTTCCATCGCATTTATGTACTCTCTCACTTTCGGTCCCCGCTGTAATTTTGTCTATGTCTTTGGGTTGCTTTGGTACCTGAGGCACACTTCAAAGTCGTGACGTCGGACAGACAGACCCAGGGACCCTTTTAAAGGCGTTTACGCCTGCATCTGCTCAATGGGCAAGTCACACTAATCTAAATTCACCGACTCCCCCGCAGCTAGATTAAAAAGGTCTGTTAGGATAGGCTGAGCAATATAAGAATGTGAAAATAAGGCAACAACAAACAAACAAGCAGGTGCTGGGAGATGCAGCTGATCTTCGCAAGAGCCTTAATACATGTAAAGGTTGATGGAAGCCTCCAAACAGAACACGCATGGAAAAGAAACGTGTCATTCAGACAGGCCTCGCTCTCACACTTTCGCATTTTCCATCTCAATTTACGATTCTCAATACAATCTCAACAGGTGTGCATGCGCCCACATGCACGCAAACAAACGCATCCGCCCCTCTCCGGCACGCACTTCCATCTGCAGTCTCCGTCGCCGCTGAGCCGGCCTACACACAGCGGCCTAGTCCAGCCTCTGACTGCTAGTGTTTACTGCAGGGAGGAGAGAGAATGACCCAGTTGTGAGTCAACGTGTTCTCTGCAGAGAGAGCGAGAGAGAGAGAAAGTGTGTGGGGACACTAGTCACCCCGAGAGACCTGTGGTGTGCTATGATTGGCTACAGGCGGAGGTTGCGGGTGGGGGGGAGAGGGGGTTACCTGCATTAGCGTGTCCTCTATAGCAGCACCAGTATATACCAGAGACGTGGAGAGGGGAGGAGAGAATGGAGATACAGAAGTGATAAAGGGTTGAAAAATGAGAGAAAGAGCGATGAGTTGCTTCTGTGGTTTCAATAAGCGAGAGTTATTGTAGAAATGCGGGAGCAACGTGCACCACGCCGCTGATACGAGATAGGAAGAAAAATCCCATCAATTGGTGATTTTGAGTTTGTCCAGAGTGGAGCGAAGGAGAAAGTGAGACATATACTCCACAAGGAGAACATTACTTTGCCTCGGATAGAGTACATCTGAAATGAAAAGAACACGATTCTTCACTTTTCCCTGATCATCGTGGACCTTCAGTTGTGACCCTCGCACTGCACCGTAATAATGGTAAAGGAGGCACATTGAAAGGAAATTTAACCTTGGCCGTTGCATGGCTCCTGCTAGCACATCACACTGTGACTTGATGCTAGACATCGTATCGATTTTCTACCGCCGCCGCACAAGTGAACAACCGGCGCGGAATGACTTGGGCCTCACACACAGGAAAATGCCCACGCGTGAAACTAAAATTAAAATTATAATTGATGCACTGGAATTTTCTAAGTGTGCACTAGCGACTTAACTTTTTCCATACCCTTTAATTAAGAATAAATTACCTTTAGGAATTGTTAATTAGGTGCTGGAGAGCCAACGCCTTCACAGTCGGCTACGTCAAAGTAATTGATGCCAATTCAAGCGCTTCTACCATTGCAGGGAAAGGAGAAGGGAAAAAAAAAAGCAGTGGTGGATTCATTCAGCTGCAGCCGCTGAGGGTGATTCTTAACCTTTCAGCCACTGTTGACATGAGCGGATGTCTGTAAATGCGTGGCAGCGTGTGAGACCGCAATGTTTGGATGTTTCTCTGTGGTTGGTTACTCAATGGTAAATCAGTAGATGGGAGAAGAAGGGAGAGAGAGCTCGGACATAATTACATTCCCATTTGCTGGCTTGACACAGACTTGATATGGCTGAAGAATGTTAATAGTGATGCTAATTAACTGGCTGAGCGGATCGAGGCTTTAAGAGTGAGCTTGACAGGCGGGGTAGAGAGAAAAAGAAAAGTCTCTGATGTGTTGTTTGAGTATGAACATTTGAGAGGGGTAACTATGCAATTATCTCGAGCCATCTGAAGCACGGCGGTGTTGCTAGATGCCTATCTCAACCCCAAAACTATTTAAGTGCACATTTGTTGCTGGAGTGATGTGTGTGATGTTTGTAGATTTTATTCCTCCGACCGCGCTATCAGCCTTTTGGTGTAGATGGGAATGCCTGTGTAGATGCCTATATTTATGTGTACTTATGGAGAGAGGGAGGCAGACAGGAGTGTGTTTACAGAGCAGCCTTGAGGGAATCCATATTTCTTTTCTTTTTAAATAAAGTCAAAATATTGGCTTGCGTGCTTTCTTAAATGAAAATGCTGAATCACGTTCAAACCAAAAAGATAACCACCAACGTAGGGTTTAGTTAAACCATGAGCCTACGGATTAATCAGTTGACTAAGTCGTGTCATCATACTGGCGAGATCAAAACACGATCTCAACAACAGCAAAGTTATGTACGAGCGATATTAGGAAGATTTTCATCCATTGTTGGATGAAATCAATGTTAGATTTCAACATATTCTCACTACTCCCAGTCTAAACGGCTAGTAGTAAATAATTAACAGATCATTTCAAATGACCAAATACTTTTTTCCGGAAAAACCTCTTGAAATCCTAAGATGCCCTTCGATGTACCAGACAAACGGAGAGTCGTTTAATTTTTTTTAAACGACAAACGCACATTTTACCTTGCCATCAAAGCACAGCCGCGGACGTCGTCTTAACCCTGAGCCAGCAACACGTCGGCGTCAACTACAGTTCAAACTGGAAAGATCGGAAGTCATTTTCCCTCTCCAACTTGTCCGCTGGCGCGAGCCTTTCAGCTTTTTCAGCTCCATGTACACAGCGCCGAGAGTAGCCACTCCAATCGCTTGCGGCTCAATAGGCTGCCACATACTGGTACTCTTCTCAATAGGTGCAGACTCGCGAGAGTGAAGTGAACATCAAACTCGATTTCGCCGCTCTCGCCCTTTCCTCCCATCAGACGGTCTCCCTTTACCCTTTCTCGACATTCTCTCCATCTCCGTAGCTTCCACCCATCATACTCGCTCGCCAATTTTGCCCCCTTTCAGAGTCTCTTTGCACCTCTCCTTTCTGTAGCTGTTCACCCGCTCTCTTCCGTGGCAGAAAAGATCTGAGTAAATAAAAAAATGCATCAGATATTCCTTGGATAAAAAAAAAAAAACCTGCAGCACACACCAGCGTGACGTCGAGTTGACATTCCACAGTACTTTCCTTTAATTCAATTCATTCTTTTCTAAGACCCGCTGCGGATAAACGGCAAGTCGGAGCGACATGAAGCGCATCTATGCTGCAACACCTCGTGAACGGCCGGAGGCTCTCCGTGACGACAAGCTGCCGCAAGACAGCAGTTTAAAGCGATTGCATGCTTCGGATTTAGTGTGCACGAGTCAACGTGGTGTCAACCTGCAGTGAACGGGCGGGTCACCAATGTTGGTTCTATGTGTGTGTGTATGTGTGTGTGTGTGCGTGTGCACGTATGTGTGCACAAGTGCTATTGCCCTGCTCAGCCCCTGGCAGCTCATCAATTATAAAAGGAGCTCTGGAAAGAAGGGATAAGGCCAAGCTACAGCAATGGCATCTATAAATACACACCTGAATGACACGCTGTAAGGTGAAGAGCTATTTTAGCGAGCGGCCGAGTGCCCGGGCCAAAACGCGCCGGGCGCAGAAGCAATGTCGTCCGCAGGATCAGGGCACTGTTGAGTCAGGGAGGCGGGGGGGGGGGACAGTGGCTGCTCTTTGCTCGCCAGGGGCCCCATGTCTAAATCACAGGAGAGATTGCTTACCTCCTCTTCCCTCATGTCTTTCATCAACTAAACACAGGTGTCTCGCTGGACGGCCAAATGGAAAAGTTGAGGTGTGTGTGTGTGTGTGTGTGTGTGTGTGTGTGTGTGTGTGTGTGTGTGTGTGTGTGTCGGGGAGCAGGAGGGCAGGTATATTCTGTTCTGGTCCAGAACACTGGTGGTCCCTCATTATTTCTCTTCTCTTCACTCTGTGTTCCCTTGTCCTTCCACCTTTTCGTTCCTCCCTAGGATTACTCTGCCCTTTCTTCATCTTGACATCCATCCATCTGTACCCTCTCCCCCGTACCACGTGGTGCACACTTAGTCTCCCGGCAAAATCTTCCTCACCGCATCTCTCCATCTGCCTTTACGTTTCTCCATCATGCATCCATCCATCCATCCATCCAACTGTCTCCCTCTTGGTCCTCTCTTCCTGCACACCAATTTCCTCTTTCGACTCCCGATCCATGCCGTGCCTTTTATATCCTTCCACGCCACCGTCTATTGCCCATCTTTCCCCACTCGGTCTCCAACTGTACCCCGAATACTTCCTTTCTGAATTTGACATGGACTCTGCCCAGTCAGACCGCCTGGTCACTGGACGTGTGGAGGCTTTGGGTTGCCAGAAAGTACACCAAGTATTGTGGGAATTGTAAGCAGACAAGCAATACTGGACTTCCATTAGCTCCTGGGATTTTTTTCGACGGTTTTCTAACACAGAGGCACGCATACAAGTACGACACACACACACACACACACACACACACACACACACACACACACACACACGCACACACAAACTATTTACCACCTCCCTAAATCGAGGGGAGGAATTGGTCTTTGGAAAGGGGGCCTAGGCAAACATTGTGCACTAAGCAATTACCAGAAGAAGATGAATGTGGAAACAATTGGCCAGGCATAGTGGTGTGAAAAAGAGCTGAGAAAAGAAGCATAAGGTGAAGGGGAGGGAGGCGGCTGAGGGGTTAGTGTGAGGGGGGCGCGGGTGGGGGGGGGGGGGGGGGTGGCGGTTGGGGGTTCCCATTGACTGATTGCCCTTGACATGCCTTTCTATCTCTACAACAAATAGCAGAGTGAAGCTGGTTAACAGACAGCAGTTAACACAGCGCGACGAAAACAGCAACACATTTGTATCGTGTTCAATCAGCCCTGTAGCCGTCGGGTCAACGGCACCTGTCGTCTTTCACCAGCACCCCATCAACAGCAGACAGTCCGTTTTATCAGCGCCTGTGTGCATTAATGCAAACTTACCTACATATGAAATACATGTATCGCAATATACTTGTGTGTGTGTGTGTGTTTCCTGCGTTGTCTTCTATACATTCTACCCTGCGAGTGGAAGAGCCTGTGCTACCATGGCAACTCACGAATGAGCATGCTTTAGCGTATGCTGCTGTGATAGCTGGAGCAGGGGAGCAGCAACACACACACAAACACACACACACACACACACACACACACACACACACACACACACACACACACACACACACACACACACACACACACACACACACACACACACACACACACACACACACACACACAGACAAGGCAACTAGGAAGACTGCTGAAGAATACATAACAGTATGGGGACATAGGAATTCCAGTATTCTCCTGTCCACCTCAGTATTCTAGGAATACTGGAGTGCAGCAGCGGTTCAGACCACTGGGAGGAATGAATCGACTACTAATGGCTACTGGCCGGGGTGATAGTAGCGCGGCTTGCACCTGTGTTGAAGAGAATTGTGTTTATAGCATAACAAGTATGGGGAGGGTGGCTTAAATCACAAACAATTGTCCAATCACACCCGCGCCATCACACACTCGTGCGGACATACACACATACACACAATGCCTGCCTGCCTGCCTGCCGTCCGAAAGCATATTTCATCATTAGCTCTAAGCAGTTAATCCTCTGCTCCACTGACCGTGGCTCAGCTCAGTCCATTTCAATAATCTGCATCTGGGGCTAACCAACCCATCACACACGCTCGCCGGGACAAGCGAGCGCACACACACACACGCTGGAAACGAGGACACAATCAACCCAGAAAAGCATAAGGGACCGGTCCAGAGCAATAAATATCTCACGTGTAAGCTCTGACAGCCACACGCGCGCCTACATCCATCCACCCACTGTCAAAGCCAGCTAGCCAGGCCGCCCAGCGCCTTCGGTATACGGGGAATGCCACAGTAATGCTATGCTAATTGTGATTGCAATACGTTCATAATAATTGGACATATCTTTCAATAAAATCAAAAACAATTGTTATCGGATTGGACTCCACGGTTTAGTGTTATAGTTTGACCTTTCTCTTCCCAATAATAACCATTGTCCATTCAGCGTTGGAATTGACCCGTTTTTTAGCTCCTGACAACCTTAAATGACAGATCTCTCCCACCATCTCCCCAAGCTTTACTCTTCACCTTCACAACGCTAGAGCTCTGCAAACTACAATTGATTCACCTCTCGCTCTCCGTCTGTCATGTCAATTTACCCTATTCTTTCATTCTCTTGCAAATCTTCCATTCTTCCTCGTTCTCCATCTCACTGAAACAGATTGAAAAGTAGTGGCTATGATGAACAAATTGTCGGAACACGATGCTCTTTGCCGAGGGCCAAATAGTGACCTGCGAAGAAAATATTTTCCTTTATTTTCGTTCCTCCTGGAAGCCCAGAAGCACGAGCCTGTGTTCACAGTGACCACCTGTGTAAGCGCACGGAGCACAGAAACACTACCGTTGCGCGCCGTGCCTTTGAGTTCAAGGTTAGCTGCTCATCGTATCGAGCGCCAAGCCCCCCCCCCCCCCCCCCCCCCCCCGTTGGGACGGACAGAGTGGAGCTGCATTAGCACCTCGGCAGGTGGCCCTCAATCTCATCTCTTCGCTCTCTTTCTTCTCCCCCCCCCCTCCACCCCTCCCTCTCATCCCGGAGTCCAGCTCAACATCCACGGCTCCACGGACGTACCGGGCCACGTAGGCGTCGGCGTGTGTGTCCGATGACGCGTGCACGTACAGATGGCCACCTCTCATGCTAATGTGCAGTCTGACTAGATGACCATGAACTAAACAGAAGCCTGCAGGGGGGTGGGGGGTGTTTAAGGCTTTCCTCTTGACCTGCTGCTGTGCACTGACCTGGAGTGGAAGGGTTTAAACCTTTCCCCACCACAGCCTTTTAAGCCACACAGACCAAACCTCACTCGAACTGACGGACAGACAGGCGGACTGACTGCAGCCATATGGTCCATTCACTTGCACTGGCAGGAGGTAGCCATCAAAGAGCTCTCGCAGCAACTCCGGTCAGCCATGGACAGATAGACGGCAGGAGGGGAGTGAGCGGGGAAATTATGAGGCGAAGGCAAACGGAGGTGAAGAAGTGGAGGGGAATCAAACCAACGCAAGGAGAAAAGTGTGAGGCGAGAAGTGTGGCAAATACTAACAGACGAAAGAAACATTCCATATATTCAAAGAGTAACCGGTGAGGCGGTTCTTCCCGGGCCAACCTCGCTTTCCATATTTTCTTGCTTTTTGCTCTCCCACTTCAAAAATCAACATCAGGCTCATCTTCATGAACTGCTGTAGCATTCACTCCACCATCACTATTGTCTTGTCTCCAGGAGAACAATCTCCTTTTTTCATGGGAATACACAACATTTAAATATTTATCGTTAATGGAGTCCAACCACCAAAGACCACCACTATTCCTACCTCGATTATTGTTCTACATCGCTTCCTGATCACTAGTTTAGGGTGAACTTGAGGTTACGGTTGCGGTTAAGTACACAGTCCTGATAAAAAAGGTTGGGTTTAGAGGCTGGGGAATGCATTACGTGATTATTTAACTATTTAATTAGCAGTATAGACGTACAACCATGTCTGTAGCCTGGTCTCAGGCGGAATTTTACTCTCACCCTGATTACAGAAAACAATTTCACAAGCAAATTGAATGTAATTGACTCTGCTTCCTGACTAACTCAACTTCATGAAGTCATAAACGTGAGCCTGTAAACACCAACAACTTAGCTCACCAAAATACCGTTGCATTAAAGTCCATTCACTCCGTTTCGCCGTAATGCTAATATTTATTGAGGGTGACGTGTTTGTCAGAGCATCATAAATAACAGCGGAAATAACAAGAGGATAGTGTGCGAGAGAAGAAGTGAGAGAAAGGAGGAGGAGGGAGTTGAGGGATGGAACAAGAAAGGTGGAGGAGTGTATATAAATCAACATCCATTAGCGAAGGGGTTATAAAGTCAATGATGAAGGAGGAGGACTGAAGCTCAAACCTTTTATTGTCTTGTTGTTGTCTTTTATTGCCTGTGATGTCATCTAATGGTATACATTAAACGGCAGGGGAGGGGGAAGTATGTGCATGGGAGGGGAGGATGGGATTGTAATGGGGCTGTGTGTGCATTGTGTGTCCGTCGGTATTGACAAAAGGCTATTGATCACCTTTTATAAAAGATGCTGAGAGTTGTGGATTTTTTTTTTCTCCCTGCACCAATATTCCATTTGTGCACAACATGATCTTCATTAACGGCGAGGTTGAAAAAGAACAAAGCCAAGATCCTGCGGACAAGTGCCAATATGGGGCTTTGAGAGGGACGGCAGTAGAGAGGCCCAGGGGAAAGACGAAGAAATACTCCTAAATAACAAGGGGGGGGGAATTGTTTTTGCAACCGTGACGCACAAAATCATTTTTATTCGACCACTCTGCTTCTGTGTGGAACCAAATAAGTGCACGCAGAGAGGGGGCCGCCATCGACAAAAACGAATAACCTCAAAAGCAGCGCGCCTGTGAATCCGTAGAAAAACACCTGGCAACTTTGATGACATCTTTGGGAAACATCCTCTCCTCCGTCTTTCATCTCCACCTTCCCAATGCAAAACAATATTCATCCTTTCAGGAACATGGTTCGTTTCTGGTTCGGCCTTGCGCTGCCTCTCTTTGTCACTTTCCCTCCCTCTCCTTCCTGCTCCCTGTGTAACTCTGGTGTCCCCAGGCCCGCGGGGGCCTCACTGCCCCGGAATTAGTCGCAGTCACGGCCCTACGATGATACGCGTGTGCCAGTCAGTGCGAGGGAGAGGGAGTAAAAGCACAGGCACTACCACCCTGCTATCACACATTGCAGCAGTGCCTCATCCCATTAGCAGAGAAAAGGGCTGCCACATGGGGGTAGGGGGGCAGAGGGGGCAAAAGGGGAGTCTACGGCGGAAGGAACAACACCCCCGAAACCCGGCTTATCCGGCCCCGTTTAACTCAAAGGAGACAAATCTTGTTGAGCCGAGGGCTTTGCCGTCACACAATGTGTTTTTCAAGAGGCAGTTGTGGTCAAAGATGTTCAAACTCGATAGCGGACACACCCAGCTGCAACAACATCTACGCAGGGTTCATACAGTTACTACTCCAAAATGACTAAAAAAATATTCCTATACGTGAATAAACAAATGCTACTCATAAGGTTTGCGTGTACTTCTTCGGTAATATAGTTAAGTAGATTATATATTAAATGATGCATTACGTTCTATTCTGATCCCTTAATTTGCCTCAAGAAACAGGTAAACTTTTTCCAATCAAGTTTGCAGCATGCTGATCTGTGCTGTCTAGCAAGTTCTGCAACATGCTGACGTGAGCTACAATCTGCCCCCGAGGCTCTGGATCCTATTCAAGTCCAAAGAGAAGGAAAAGTACAGCAAACCCTCCTGATACTGTGTGTGCCCTTGTGTATGTGTGATATATGGTGCGGTGGATGAGGTTGACGTTGAGCGATACCAGATAGGCATTGCTCTAGGAATAAAGACCCCTCATGGGGCTTTCCTGACACCCCCCACCCTCCCCTGAAATCACACACAGGCCCATTTAAATTCTCTCCACGGTGAAGTGCACACACTGCTCACTCTTTCATGAACACACACATCTCTTCCCTCTAGCAAATGCAGCCGACTCAGCTGATTTGCCTGAAAGTCGATCCGCTTTACTACTACTATCCTTCCTGCAGTCCAGAGCTCCCCAATTCCCAGGCCTTACTCCACATTCGACCAGAGGGAAACCAAACCTCTGCCTCGATCAATTCAGCCACCCATTCGTCCTGCACTCTCTGGTCCTTACCTTCTTGACGCGTCCGCTTTTCGTGCCCACGAAGACCAGCGAGTGATTCTTGTAGACGTACGCGATGACGGAGGACATCTTGTCGACGGCGTCAGAGAAGAGAGGCTTGCCGCGCACCATCTCGGACACGCCCAGCGGCGCGTTCATGTCGAGGCCGCAAAAGTCATCGTCGATGGTCAGGAGCTACGGTGGAGAAGAGGAGGAGAACACGACACATCACAATTTGATTTTCCCCTCGTTAATACAAACAAAAAAGTTGCAATATGTAGGCCACTGGTTAGGCCAGCATTTTGAGGAGAGGATTTGGCTAAAATCCAGTTGTGGTACTCAACATGGTCATAAACCATTACCTGGTCTGCTAAACAGAAAAGAGGGAATCCTTCCCGGAAGGTCAAAAAAGCAGAAGCGCTTACTACGGGAAGGTTTCTGTGAGCATTTGTATGCTTGTGTACCTCTGCCAGACGGAATGTGTGAAACGGGAAAACACCGAAGAAAAGTAAGAGATGAAGATGGAAGAAGACTGCAGTCAGACTCAAGCTCTGTAATGGTGCCAGAGGGTGCTCCGTCAGGCACTATTCCCCGCTGCTCGGCAAATCACACAGCTACTACAGAAACGCGAGAGCGGCGAGATATTCAATGTGAAAAGATTCAAAGTGAGCCGGGGGAAAATGAAAAAGAAAGCTGCATCATCATACCGAGGCAAATCACTGCAATTCATCTAAATATGTGAGAAAAACACGTTGCATCAGAATGGGGAGAAATATAACTCTCGGTGGAGGTTCATCTGTTATGCTTTATGTGTAGATATGCTGCTGTGACTTTCTTATTAAACACAGACGGGTGTCCCTCTCTACACTTCTGTATGCATTCATATGTTCCACCCTGCCGGGGGGATATTCACGGCAGTCGCTGTGGGCAGAGTGACTTATGGGT
The DNA here is from genome assembly GCA_021346845.1 of Apeltes quadracus. Taxonomy (NCBI): domain Eukaryota; kingdom Metazoa; phylum Chordata; class Actinopteri; order Perciformes; family Gasterosteidae; genus Apeltes; species Apeltes quadracus. The sequence continues at coordinate 7,789,419 of CM037915.1, read as the reverse complement.
TTTGATAAGAGAATAATGGTGTTGGGGATTGGTCATTATTCTGTGTGAATGGATGGATTTGAAACACTGGTTTTCAGGGCGGAGGCATACATCCTTTTTGATTAATAGCTTATCAATGTGGTGGGTAGCTTTTGGGAGAGAGGCCTTGGCAGTTGACTCTGCCAATACATTCATTCAAAATTCACAAAAAAAAAAAGTGCAAGTTTTTTAAAAGCATTACTGACGACTTGATGAAATGCAATGTCTCGTAGACTGATTTGAGAGTACAAATGAAGCCTTTGTAACTATGACAGATGGTGATCTGATATGAATGACTAGACATTGGTAATTGGTTTATAATAACCTAACAAGATTGGCTGAAAATAAATTACTTTGACTCCAAACATTTCAAGCGAAGCAAATCAAGAGAAGTGGTGGAGTCCAACTTTAAGCTTATGGCAATTTACCTGGTCTTGACATAAGAATATTAAACTTTACAAGAACATGGATAATACCCACTCAGCTGATATTGGCTTTCATTTGGCTTAAACCTATCAAACCATTTCAAACTACAGTTGCCTTGTGGTCTTTTAGATTATGTCTTATATTCTTATATTTTTTTTTTTTACTCCTGAAAGTAAAGGCCCGGGACCTTTCAATCAATCTCGCAAGCACCAAGTGTCTGCACGCAACCTTTCACTAAAGGCCGCCATCATCATCATCATCGGAAGCCTCAGACTGAGCCGTGGAGGAGACGCGAGGCCTACTTTTATTAGACAAATGGGACGTGGCTGGTCGAGACCACAAGAAGCTTCAGGCTGTGCGCACAGGGTTTTGTGAAATCGTGTACACGATCGATTGAGACGACCTGAATTTGGGTCAAGAACGTGTCACGTGGTTGGAAGGGGTTGAGATGAAGACAAAAATGGAGCCAGGCCAAGCACAGGTGCAGAGAGGAAGGTCTAATAAAGACCAATGCAGAAATGCTAAAGTGAGTCAACAGTGATGAATATTTGTGCATGAGAAGAAAAGCGTGAGCGGACCATTTTTCCTTCGATTCACCACCCTCTCGTTGACCCCCCTTCAACCTTTTGAGAATGAGCCGTTCTCCACACGTCCTTCATGAGAACCGATCTGAAAAAATAAACGTAGCTGCTAGTCCCCTCCACCCCCACTCTCCTCACACTTCATAATCAACACAAAGCCTTGTCCTGTGTGACCTACAACAAGCCAACAATGACCTCCTGTGTGGTGTCCACGTGGTCCATCAGAAGCAAAAATTGAGTACTTTGTAGTACTAGGAGCCTTGATGATTAAATGCACCCGCAAAAGAGGATGAAAAGTGCGGCCGTTTCCCCCAAGATGTGTTACGTTTTTGTCAACACACGTGTTAGGTGCTTTTATTGGTGTGAAAATGTGTGTGTGTTTTCATCTCTTGTCACCGACACATTTTTTTTTCCACTGGTTGCCAATCACAGGCGCCATCTCTGTCCAGCATTCTGCAATCTAATGAAATGTACTTTGTCTGTCACCCCTTTCATGAAGCAGACACGTTTTCATTACACCACCAGCGAAACCCCACGTTTGTAGTTGTGATGCCGAAGACGTCTCTAGTCAGAACAGCAAATATTATCAATGTGGCCCTCGACATTGTCTGCAAATATGACACATGCCTCCCATCACATTTCATGCCCCTTTTCTTTCTCTCAACCCGTCTCATTAATGCATTTTCAAACAGCGAGGATTTCCATTTTTTGCTCCTCATTGCCACTCAAACATCGGCAGACACCGACTGCATGATTTTTGTCTTTTTTGTGTCAGTTTTCAAGGACCTCACTCGACATGATTGTGTTCACAGAAATTCTGAATTGTTCGTAGGACTTAATGTTATCAACAAGAACACCATTTACAAGTGGTGCCAACAGCTCTCACATATGTGATTGATAACAAGAGGGACTGCTGCATTAAGATTATTTGGGTGTTTATGTATGCTAACAGAAAGCATTAAAAAAAGCCCGCTGTCCTTTGATATACAACTTAAATTACTATCGCTACGGCTGTCACCTCCGACTATGAATACTAATGGCTGGAAAAATAACATCGACCAACAACTGGAATGGTTTCAAACGACTAAGCCCGATTCTCGCTCAGGTGTGGAAGGTATTTCACCCGGTGTCACCGCATAGTACAGCAACGGAGGGGGGGGGAGAGACAGACATGGGGACAGGAGAGCCGAGTCCCAGTATTTGGACGGAGGCCAGGCACTGAGGCGGAATCAGGTCACTCTCACCCATATCCATCTCCCCCGCTACTGTTGGCCTGCCAGCAGGCACACAAAGGGAGCTCTCTTCTGGGCCGCGCGGACGGATCAGCAGATACGGGGCGGAGAGAGAATGAGCGAGGGCAGCGGGACGCGCGCGACACGGCGGGAGGGACGAGTTCCTCGACGCGATTAGTTGGGGCGACTGAAAGAGATTCGCTACTATCTGATGTACGGCCTGATCTGGACTCGCGCCGTTTGTGGGGGGTCCGGTCCGGCGGCGGCAGGTTCACCAAGTTAATGACACACATTATGCCGCGGAGGCGTTCCGCTTCATGCCGCCGCTCAAGCGTTGGCGGCTGTACGGGGCCAATTTTCTTGCACCGAGCTGGTCCTCTTTAATGCTTTACTATATTCCAGGGGGCAGTTTCAACCACCGTGTCCTCAAATCTCATGTAATTCTGCACCTGGTTTTTGATGGATTGTTGCACTACATACACTTTTCTTACAAAGAAAGACCAGGAAGAGTACATTAAAAAAAATTATATAGTGGTTCCATCGGTATAATTAGCATTTGACAGTCATTTTACAGTATTTCCTGTAGCCTACTGTGCAAAATGAATGATGTGTCAAGATGATTGGCGGCACTAGAAAATTATGCCACAACTAAATTGGTTTTCAGTTTTCTTTTAAAAAGATATTATGTCAACATTGATCTCAACATTAAAAAACAATGGCTGCATGACTCCTGCCTCGACAGTTTCACAGTCACCTTGAAGGAAGAAGAAACATGCCAGAGAATTTCCATCTTACTATGATGGCATATATAGCAAGTTAGCTCTATTGCTTTAAATTAATTCTTTGCTGTACATTGACATTTTATTTCGTATAGTCAGACAAGTCAGCCGGACTAATGTTTTGCCCTGACGAAATCTACTTGAATGGGTTTCTTTCAGCTTGTTCCCTTTTTGCATTGTCTACTCGCTCTACATTACTTGAAGTTATATGAACTTGTTATCACTGCTTTTGCCTTAAAGTCTGCATTTTGGTGCTCCACGTCTGTCCAAACGGAGACCTGCGCCAAATGTGTTGCGCAAGAGTGCTCATAAGGATGTTTATTTTGAAACCAGCTTTAAATTCAATTGAATTTCTGGTATAGCTGGTTTTCAAGTAGCTAAACGTAATAGTGCTTATATGGGGAAGCAGGAGCATCACATCAAACATTTCTATGTAGATAACAGACTTTGTCTTTGTCACGGCGGTGACAGAACACGGCTGGCAGTAAACATACACCGTGTGCTGTGCTCCTCTACACAAGCCGCAGGTTCCCCGTTTCCATAACTCCTCCGATATCGTCTCATGTGGAAACCTTAAACTCAAATCGAGCCGACTCAGGGACCTTCTGCTTTGAGAGTTCAGCGCCCCTCGCGTCATGCCTTTTAGGCATCACTAAATGACCAAATGCGGGCACAGAACGAAAATGGGGAACGATATTCTGATTCAGCATGCAACCATAAACAATTCTTGAAAATGGATCATGCATGTTTATATTGGCGCGTGCATGAATATGACATGTACATGTACTCCTCAAGACGTGCGTGGCTCGATTTATTTGGCAGGTTTCAATGTGAGATGCCAGGCTTTAATAAGCCTATAATATGTTGCCAATTCATGTTTGTCGATGCTCGCACCTGCCAACCATTAACTGAGGAGTTGATGAATATCGGTTGAACTGGAAACACACAAACTGAGCTGAAAGGAGCTGAAAATAGAACTCAATATCATCAAGAGAGAGGTGAATCGAATTACTCCGTAACCTACGCTTTCTGTGTCACCATGTGGTGCAGAAAATCTTTCATTAGTTATATTGGAATCATTACAAGGTAATAATGTATCATTTTGCATGGTTATCTCAATCTAATACCGGTTTGATATTTTGTTTTTTTAGACGAGCTGAAAGGTTGTGCGTCAGGATATGATTAGTGAGTGTGTTAAGTTGGACTGCTTTACATTCAAATGTGGTACATTTAAGTTGAAGAAAAACACACTTTAGCATAACGTTAAACAGTTAAAGAATTTGTGAATTCAAGACCCTTTGAAATAAAGATAAACATCGTGATTGTATGAATTGTTGCAGTGGATTGCATTGGGTATGCATAAGTGTTTTTTTTTAATTACATTTAAAGGGTCAATTTAGGTTCTCATATTTTATAATGTCATCACCCTAAAATAAGCTTTTAACTGTTAGATTGTTGATCTAATCAGGTTGGACGGAGATATTGGGTACAGCCTGAATGGCATTTGATACACTCAGTGAGGGATTTCAGGTGGGGGGGGGGGGGCAAGCAGAGCATAGTGTCGGAAACGAGATACATACATTTGTTTAATCACGAAATAACGATACTGTGATGGATTCTGACCTTTAGCAAGTGGTATCATGTATGGAGATTTAATTAGCGAGCAAGCGGGATAGCGGATATGTGGATGGAGTGGGGTGAAGTTTGTGTGAGTGTGTGTGTGTAGGGGGCGCGGTGGGGGCGAGGCAGTCTGAATATTCTTAATGAATCTACTAGCCTTCCTGAGGATGTGGCCTAGACTGACTCATCAGCGGTAGCAGCCAGCCACTGATTAAGCACCGCAATCAGGAGGAGGAGGGATGGAGACGGCCGGCGCAGGAGACGGCACCATTGAAACAGGGTTGGTCAAACACGGATAAAATAGAAGACTGAAAAGAGCCAATAACATGAAGGAAAGATCAATGTTGGGAAGACACAGAAAGCCATACTGAAAGAAAGTTCTTTCCAAGTGACGGATGAGCGTGCGTTGGGAGGACTGCGAGGGAGATCAAGAAAAAGACTCGCCGCGACGGCCGAGTAGAATAATCAAATTAATTGGAGAGAATTCAGAATGGGAAGTCGATAGCACAATGACAAATGTGGAAGAACGGTCCGTGGCATGTTAGTTAATGACATGTAATTAATGATCATTAGCAGAAGGGATGGCCGTGGCCTGTCAGAGACTTTCAGGCAACAACCTTGTAATTCTCCCGTGGTGGGGTTCGGGGGGGATGAGGGGGGGGGGGGGGGGGGGGGACAAAACGTCTCGCAGTGCTTACTGAAAGCATTAGAGGAGGAATAAAAGTCGAAGGACTGGAGGCGAAGTATAACGCAGCGAGAAACAAGTGATGGTTTTTTACGAGTGCAGGAGGAGACGGACGGGCAAAGGGGGGGAAAGAGCAGAGCAGGCAGTGAGCAATGAACCACGGATGAGAGAGAAGAGAGCAGAGAGGGAATTTATTGCGATCCTGCTTTTTTGTTGTTCTGTTTTTTTTCTGCTGACACGGTGAACAGGCGATTTTTTCTCTTTTTTTTATAGGTCAGATGCCACTTCACAATGATCTATGGATGCAGGCCCTTTGCAGCCTTATACTGTTGAGCATGCATTATGTGGCTCAGCCAAGCGTGACCATTTGGGGGACGTAGAACCCGCCCCACCTTCCCCGCTCCCTCTCTTAAGTCCTCTTTACTGCTCTCTCACCCATCAGATCACTTTGTACATACTTATCCTTCACAACTTCTGCCTCTTTCTGTCTCACCTACTCGGACTAAAAGCCCCTTGAAGACAGTAAAGCAACAACAAAGGCCTAACGGGAGTCGGTGTTAATACTATCCTACTCAGACGCAGGAGACGAGTGTCCAACTCTTCATCTCAACATGGTGTCATTGTCAAAACACTCATAAAAGGAATATATATAGGCTATATTTAGTACTAAATTACTAATTCTAAAGCAATAGCCCCCTGTTTTATATTTCTTCATATATTTAAATAAGACAAAAAATTACGGCTGTATCATCAATTCTTCTCTTAAACACCGAGAATTCTTTGATCTACATTTAAATGAATTACTGAAAAAGCCGTTCAGATAACAATTATTTTTTTGCCTAATCGCACTTCATCCAAGGCGTCTTAGCCTTGTCCATCTCTGCAGTAGCCACACTTACAAGTGCTATGGCACGCGTGTCAGTTCGTGTTGTGCGTGTCTGTGCGTCTCATCCATCTCCCGCCGAGTCCTCCGTCACCCGTTCGGCGGGGTCTAATTTATGCAGCGGCGATGGCGATACTGCGGCGCGTGCTGAAATGGCATCATTCCTCAGCGCTAACCCCTGCGTGCTCCCTCACACTTCCGCCCGCTGCTGACAGCTCCACGCCAGGCCTGATTTATCAGGCCCTCGAGCAGCAGGCAGAGGCGCCGCGGCACGTGAGCTACGCAAGAGACGGATTAATAGATAAACGCCGCGATTCCCGAGCCGGACACGAGACCGGGTCAACTTTCAAATGGCTTGAGATTGTGTCTGGCACTAAGGTCACAAACATAAGATTACAACCATATGGACCGAGGTGCAGAGAGCGCATCAAATTTATGTTTCTGAAAAATGGCCGCCTAGCGGTCACATTCACAAGTATTTTAGGCTATATACATTTTCTGTTGTTCTTTGTACTAATGATACAAAGCATATGGGGTTGAATGCACAAAGTTTGGTATTCCCAACCAAGGGCAGGAAAATTGTACATGTATTTCCATGAATTATCTTGTAACACCCAGCTAGTGAAACCATGATACACGATCAATTTTGAAGTGATTATCTACAACCGTGTGAACTAAAAATGAGCAAGTGAGCAAATGGCTCATGCAGGCTATTGTCAATGACGTAATGAGGTCAAGATAAAATAAATGCAAGGACGACTTCGGCTGTTCACGAAGGTGGTCGAAAAAGTAGCAGCAGTAACACCTAATTTAACCTTGTTTTCATGTGCACAAAGTGAGAAATCAAATGAACTGAGTCACTGAATTTGTAATGCTGTTATGGAGATCGGAATTATGGTAATTTGGCTGCGCATTCAGCTGCATTGTTTAAAGGGTGAGTGGATTAAAAGAGGCAGTGGATGGTTACTATTGCATCAAAAGGGGTGTCATGCAGTGAACCGAGGCTCGTTAAAGTAACATTGGGAGCGCGTCCACAAGGGACTCACCTGTTCCCTCAGCAGCAAATTGGAGCAATAAAACGTCTGGGTTTGGTTTTGCTTTATGCATGACTCATGAAATTCTTTTCCTGAATGGGGCTCATTGACACTGGTGCATGCTGTTCGGACTACAGAACCTCACACTGGTACTGTGACAATCTGACATTTTTGCACTTGTCCATGCAAAATATGGCTGGAATTGAAACAAATTCTTGCACAGTACAGATATTCCCAGTACTTTCACTGAACATTAGTCTATAAATGTGGATAGGAGTAAAAAAAAGTGTGTGTGTGTGTGTGCGTGTTGTAGTAGTACTCACCGCACTGCTGCAGGGAATATCTTTGACTTTGAGCCAAGCCAGGTCTAGTGTGCCCTCTCCCTTGTAGCATGACTGCAGCCTCTCCTTGATTTTCTCATTGATCGTCCGCAGTGAGAAGACGCACAGCGCAGAGTCCTGGGAGGCCTGGCGTGGACGCCTCTTTTGGCCTTTCGAGAAGACGGCAAACAAAACGTCATCATCCGGTGCCACATCTAGTGAACGGGCCAGAATAGCACCGGCTTTGGACAGGTAGGCCGCTTCCAGTAATCGGTACTCCACGTTGCCGCTAATGCATCCTATCGGCACCTCCACATAGGAGTTGAAGGCGGTGTCTGCCTTGCAGAGGCGGACAATCTTGGAGGTGTACACCTGTTCCCGACCGGTGGAGGAGGATCCGGTGGTTGGCCCGCCCCCCATTTCGGGTTGCAAGGTCAGAAAGTAGACAAAGTTCCCGCTGGCAAAGCCATAGATGTAGTATATGTCAAAGTCTGGGATGACCGTGAAGGTGTCCGAGGGGATCTTAATCATAGAGGCCACGAACTCATCGTGAAAGACGTAGGCAAACATGCCATCCTCCTCAGAGTTTCTGGCCAACTTGCGGCTGGAGATGGTAGGGAAGTATTCTGGCTTGCCATCCACCGCCGTGGCTATAAACAACATGTCCGGGGAGGCGCTGCTATACGACACAATGACGCCAAACACAGAGCCGCTCTCATTGACACCAGAGAGGTAGTGCTCCTTCTTGTGGAACGGCTCCCCTAGTTTGAAAAGGTCGTCCAGGCGGAGGAGTTTGCAGATGCCCTGGTAGAGGCTGCCACATGCCAGCAGCCGGTTCTCTCGGTAGTCCATCAGAAGCATCTTGTTCACGTTGTTGGTGAGCGACAGTGGCTCACTGCAGGGTTGGACGATACGTGGTGGGTAGCACTTGCGGTTGTCTTCATCAGGGCCCGTCTCATGGGACACCTGGACCTCCAAGCCCGGGGACAGTTTGTATATGCGGTTCACGGCTCCCAAGTAAACATTGCCGTTGCGGTAGTCCACTGCCAGATGGTTGAATTTCCACTCAGGGTTCTCGGCACGAAACGATGAATACTCCTCCTCCTGGAGGGATGCTGTGATCACCTGGGACCCGGCACTATGAGCTTGTGGGGACTGCACCACTGTTTGTGACGTCAACGGAAGCTCCAGGCTGGACAGGAAGCAGCATAGAAAAAAGCAGGTCCGTGTCCTGGTGAAGGACGTCATGGCTGTTCTGAGGTTGGGGTTGTTGAGGAGAGGGAGGGAGGCACAGTCCAGTACTGTCAGCCAATCGGGATCAAGCCTCTCTTGAGATAGAGGACATTATGTGCCTAAAGAGGGAAGAGACAAAACAGCAACATGAGCACTAATAACACAAACACAATACAGTTGACCATCAATGGATAAACATTATGCATATAATAATCTACTTTCTGGTACAGATTAAAGCAGAGCATCTTTACAAAGAATGATGGGCATAACAGGTGAAGAGGACACACACAATTGAGACACTAGCACCTTCTGCAATTAGAAAAGAAATGGGCTACAAAAAAAAGGGGATTGAGGCTGAGGCTCAGTTGAGGTTCAAAAGACCGTGTGCACAGAGAGCTTTAGCCAATAGGATCACTCGGTGGATTGAAGGACGGGGACAGAGGAGGAGGAGTAATGCATAGTCTCACAGGAGGTGATCAGCATGGCTCTGCACCATCTCACTGCATGGACTCCTGCCCTTCTACACTCCACCTTGCCTTTCTGCTCCAGCCGCTATGCACCTAATTGATTCTCCCATTGGAGTGGCAATTTGCATGCTTTGCCAATTTCATTCAGTTCTCCCGATGGGGCAGCTCACCTGCTGACACTGCTAGCAGGGAGAAAAGGACCTTCTATCTTGCTTTAACCGTACCTACCTACTCACACACACACACAAAGTAGGACGCTTCTGAGCAGAAGAGGAACAATTAGGGGGGAAATGCATGCGTTTGCAGACTACGCTTCCCTAAAGTCCTGAGGTCATTTGCAAAGACTCAGCATTACACACAGCGAGAGCCGACCGTCATCAACACACATAGCAACAATATTTAAAACCAGGGCAATTTGGTGTACGTTTAGCATGCAAGCCCAGCACCCAGCATATAACACACACACACCTGCACAGGTTATCAAGGGGAAATGATAGCATTTCCTGTAAACACGTTGATCCCAGGTGTGCGTAGCATGCTCATTGTGTCTCTGCAAAGGCAACTGGGAATTATAAGCAGAGGTTTTTACCTGGGTAGTATCCAGATTTACAGTCCTGCAACACTTATCCAAACCCTAGTTTGGCTGAGATCTGTTAACCTAGTGTGCTCGATCCCCAATACTTTCACATGAAAATACAATCAGACTTGTTCTTTGTGGAAAAATATTAAAGTAGTCAAACTAAACTTAGAGAGAGAGAGAGAGAGAGAGAGAGAGAGAGAGAGAGAGAGAGAGAACAGACAGCCTCTCCACACATGATAAGAGGACCAGAGTGGATGATGAGAGCTGATATGGGATGAAAACTGATAGAGATAGAAAAGAGGACGTATGTCCAGGTGTGTGCACATGTGTGTTTACGAGGGGAGTCAAAGAGCTAACGTTACCATAAATATGACGCAGGCACAAGGCAAGAAGGTGAAGGGAGGGAAGCGGACAGACGAAACACTAAAAAAATCCTAATCAAAAAGTTAAGAGCTAAACTTACATTTTGGGAGTCTGGTTATTGTTTCCACAGACTATAAAAAAGGAGTCCAAGAGGTTTAGAGTAAGATCTAATGGAGGCTACTGCTCCTACTTGAGGAGTAATGGTAGGCCAGTGAACCCATGATGTTAAAAATAAAGAAGGGGAGCTGCATATTAATCTCACAAAAGGGAGCAGCACTGGAGCTCCCACCTCTCATTTACCTAGCATGAGGGACGGCCATAACAAAGTGCTCTTCTGAAATACCCAGGCTGCTTTATTCAGCATCATTATTAATAGAAAAGGAGACCGAGAGGAGGGAAGGAAGGAAGGAAGGAAGGCGACAGAGGGAAAAGAAGGGCATAAGGCATAAAGGGAGGTGGTTCTACCATCTTTGCATCCACCTATCCTCACGAGTTTAAACACTAATGCACTCGAACACAGCTGGCATTCAAAACAAAAAAAATGTGAAAAAGAAAGGCTTCCAGTAGTATCCCTTGAGAATAGCTGGATTGCTAGCTTAAAAAACACTAAAACCTCTGAAAACGGAAAAACTAATAAGCAGCACCGTGCAGTAGGAGTGTGTCTGACACATGAATCTGTTCGTGAAACGTAATTATCCTTCCTGACGGGGGGGGACGGGGGGGAGCATGCACGTTTCAGTTGCCTTCTGATCATCAAACGCCATTAATTAAGGCATGCTTTGGTTTCAAGAGTTTACACATCAGACACGTTAGTGCACGCGCGCACACACACACAGGGACTGATTATTCGAACACACAGTTTCTTTATCCAGTTGCGTGCTTTAAGTGCATGCCTTTTGCATAGGAGAAGCATATTAAAAATAAGCAGCGATACTGGTGGTGATGATGCTTTCGAAGAAGTGAAAATTACACCACTACACAAAAAAAATTAAGAATCCAATTAGATGGTTAGTTGCGCAAATGTGTAACATCCACAGAACAGCCAGAGAACGTGGCTGATGCAAAAAGAAGCTGCATAGGGCTCCAAGTCAAAGTGTGTAGATGACTGCTAGCTGCAAGATTTACTCTAATATCAACACGCACACAAAACACACACACACACTATATCACAAGTATACAGCTGCATAGACTTCGAACAGTGCAAATGTTTGTAAATGCTCTTTTCTCAAAAGCCAGGAGGAATCACATGACATGATGATGAAATCTGCAGCCCGAGAGGGAGCCATAAACAGCATTTACATTTATAGAACGTGTGATTTCACCAATTAAGGGTATTTATTTCCAGGGGAGAGGGAAAGAGGAGACGAAGGAAGAGAAGTCAGGTGAAGTGGTATCATCATGGCTACACACCAGAAATGTATTGGCAGATGGATGAAATGAGTCTCACCCACCCTGATCCAGATGACAGTATCTCTAACACTAAAATTTTGCCTGCCTGTTGAGAGAACATTGCTCAAAATCTTAGAAAAGACCCAAACCCCAGGCTAGGTTCAAAGATCAACTGCTACAAATTGCGAGCTTCAGATAAAGTATTTTGATGCTGTGGGGCTAATTTCAGGGACAACAGTATTAGGCAAAGCTATTATGGATATGTCATGAGCCATTTTTTGCTTTGGCATTGACTGTGTAATAGAGAGCTGGGGCCAGACATGACAATTGGAGGGAAGACTACAACAAAAAGCAGGCCTGGACAAAATAATCCCCTGCTTTTTTTATAGTGTGACGGAAGGGAGGCATTTAGGTTGAAGAAATGGCTTGGAAGTGAAAAAAAACTGTCAAAATCGTTGGTAAACGGCTTAACTTCTCATTGTGTTAAAGTGTAAAAATATAACTAGCGCATTCATTTAAAAACACTGTGGCAAATGGGATTAGGAGATTGTGAGTGAGTAAGAAGTAATTACACATAATCCTTTATATTCATAAAGAAAAACAAGACTGCAGACTTATCTAAGGTAATCTGTTAGGAGGTGAATGAATGACGTTTAGAGAGAGACTGGACAGAATGCAGAGAAGCGGGATGTTTAAGAGGAAGGGACTGATGCAGGCAATGATGACCGGACGCATAGACAGATGCAAGCTAGTCGTGGTCAGGTGGGGGCGGGGGGCGGGGTCACACTCTGCCCATGTAAATGATTGTAGTGTAAAAGAAGAGTAAGAGATACAGAGTAAGAGACAGATGACTAGAAAGACAACAATCAGAGAGAGAGATGCGTGGCCCAGATCAGTGAATGTACCCCCCCCCCCCCTCACCACACACACAGACAGACACACACACACACAATCTCCCGAACAACCCCGTCCCCTGGTGAGCTCTGGCACTGATCAGAGGAATCGCCGTCGCTCTGCATCGTGGCCACACACTGGGACCGGAGGAAAACAGTGTCCCCGCCCTCTCAGTGCAACATCACAATCACACACAGGCCAATCCTGCACAAAACACCCAGACCACAACACAGCAGGACACACATACACACCAACCTGACACTACCGCATTAAATACACAAAGACACAGCAAGTGTCACACAAAACCAAAGTGTACTAAACTGTAAGCACTAATTAGCATCAGTCTCCACCAGAAGGCAGACACAAAAATGGCACTAATGATATGCTCTCACAGGGCTCGGGTAACGCACAAGATAAGGCGCAAATTTGAAAACGCGGTTGAATAACGGGGACAAACATGCATTTAAAAGTAAATACAAACATGCATCTAGGGGAGCACTCTTTATGGCTAGAATAGGAATGTGCTTAATCTTGCAACTACTGCAGGGGATTAAAGTAGCTGGGAGGTATTAACTATTGTTTTCATTCCTACACAATAATTAAAACTACTTTTGAGGGGGCAGCTAAACCCCTTCGCAGGCGGCTGACAAGGACAAGCAAATCAACGCGACCCAATTCCATTATTATTATTATGATGTTTGTTAAGCACAGCAAGAGAAAAATTAAGAAGGACAATGAGCAATAACTTTGCAGCCATATCAATCTCACAGAAACAAAATATATGTAAACCTATGGTGGCGATGGGGTCTAACATGCCTGTCAGGCTCAGATAACCACTGCTGAACACTCAACAGATGGCAACCTCATCTCCCTCAGGAAAGCTGCAGCAGAGAGGAGAAAAGGAGGACGCAGAGGATGGAGAGAGAAGGCGGAGTGTCCTTGGTTACATCAAGACGTGGATTAGCGGCGTGGATTACTGTCACCAGATACCCCGTCTAGATCGGGGTTAGGAGGTCTAATCCACCGCGGAGCTGTTGATATTACAAGAGGAAGCCTTTCAGTTGCCCTCTGAACTGGGTACATATCATATTAAGGACAGAAACCGACACTGGCATTATCTGACGCGGATGTAGCAATCACCACGGACGGCGTTTACAAGAATCAACGTGCCGTAAATAACGCGTTGTGTTATCGTTCAATAAATATCTGCACCCACTATCTCCCTGTTGGTGACGGGGACGGGCAGCTGCACAGCTAACAGATAGCAAGGGGGAATATTTCATCTCTGTGACCTATGAATCCTTAAGTGCTTGCTTTGGTCACTTCAGAGTTTGGTTCATATCGATTTACAATCTTTAATGATGTGCAAACAATGGCTTTCCAAATGTACGCACCACAATCCACAAACAGATGAATATTGATTGCTTTTAAGTTAATGGCGATAGCTGGCAGTAACGTATTTTTTTTTTTCAAAGGGCGTCGTAAAAAAAATATGAATCACTTCCACTGAAGTATGTCAAGCTCACATTTTCTCCTGCTAGCCTACGGACCGTCTCCCTGCCTCCTATTTTTGTGCTTCTAGAGTCAAAGCTGTTCACAGGACGGGTCTAGGCAAAGATCCAAACGGACGTCCCCTCTGGATTTTAGAGAAATAGCTGACATCTGCCCATCCCCTTTTTCCCCCCTCAATTGCTTTAATTTTTTGCCACTCCTTCCCTATCCCTTTCAACACATCGGAGACTTACTAATCCTCCTTAGTAGAATGCAGGTTCTCACACACACGCACACTCTTTTTTTTCTAGAGTCGGAAACTTCCAAAAAGGTTCCTGTGCAGAAATAATGATCTCTGCATTGCGTCTTTCGTGACAATAACACGGTCGGCTCTGCTGCACTGCAAAGAGAATGGGGAACGAGTCCTTGAGGTAGTGCAGCACTCAAGCAATCCTTGGTTCCAAAGTAAGGTCATTCCACACACACACACACACACACACACACACACACACACACACACACACACACACACACACACACACACACACACACACAGTTGGCCCGGGCTGGACTTCTGTGCACTTGGTGCTGATGCAGGCTGAGATTTGGTGGAGTGTGTTATTATTAGTGCAGATCAAGAGGCTCTAATGACATTGGGAGGACTGTTGAAGAGCCCGCTGGCCGGCCGTTAGCGCCTCGCTCCGATTGGGTTGCACTGCGGTCGACTTCCTGAAGGGGGAGGGGCCTCTGCCTTTGACACACGGCTGTGACCGGAGAGGGCCATTCACAAGGTGAACGTAATGAAGCGCTGGATTCAATTAGGACGGGCGAGTTCTAACATGAGAGACACAGAGGCAACATCAGCGAGCGTAATCACACAAAGGACGTTAGGAAAATGATGAGGTCCGAAAGTGCTTCATCTGCATTTATGAGCCGTTTAAAATCTAGAAGAAGCCAATAACCAAAACACGGGATCAACACACGTTAAGCCGACGACCACTGCTGCACATGTAATTCTGACGTCCTACAAACGATTTCCTTTCTGAAAAAGGATGAGTAGAGCTTTTAATTCTCCTTTTATCATCTTCAACAAGCACACATGACATATTTTGTGTTAACAAAAGAAGTAATCCTCTCTATCCTCCTTCAGAAACTGCCCCCTAGTTACAGCAATGTGCCGAAAAAAGCTTGTTTGGAATCAAAAGGCAGATATTTTGCTGTAATAACTGTAAACGTAGCCAAGAATCCTTAAATGGTGTTGCTAGGCACTGTCTAACAGCTGCTTTCATAGAACAAATTCAAAGCCTCCAGCCCCCTCTCGTCTTCCATTTCTCTCTCCCTATTCCCTTATTCCCCGCGCTAACGGGCAGACAGGAATGCAGGACTGTGTAGACAAATCAGCTCTTGCTTCCAACGGCTGCAGACGGGCTCCATCTTAAGTCCCAACACGTCCTTCCTCTCTTCCTGCTTCCATCCTTTCTCACTTCCCCGTACTTCTACTCCTTCCAGCTTTCCCTCGGCTCCTGTGTTGCTCCACGAGAGGGAAATTTCCAAACTGCCTTTGCCGCTCTTCCGCTTCCTTTCGTTCTCATCCCTGGTTCCCAGCATCCCTTTTCGCCCCTCGACACAGTAATTAATTACAAATCGTGATGTCGCTTGAAGCCACTGGATGACGTTTTGCAGCAGTTCGACAGAACAAGACTGAAACGAGACGTCGGTGTAGCGTGCCGCGTGAGAGGCAGACGTCGCCGTCTGAAGCGGACCGCGCTCCTGCTGAACAATCATGAAAAGTGCTTGCGTCTACCTGAGTGATAGCAATCATTGCCACGGTCTGTCCTTCAGAGAGCCCAGAGGAAGCTACAGTGTCCCTTCCGAAAAAGTATCTTTCAAACTGTCAAGCATGAGTATCATTGCTTTAGAAAGGCCTGCATCGATTTGGCTCTGAACTGAAGCAACGATGGGATAATAAACACAAAATCTCTATATCTTGACAACTGTCCACACACACACACACACACACACACACAGACAGACAGCAACATAACCATGACCAACCCTTCCTGCGCAGGCACGTTGTGAGACTGTATGGTTCGAACCCGCATGCACTCAGGCAAAGCGAGCTGAGGTAAGACTTGATTTCCAGCAAAGGTGACATCCTTAGAGCGCTGCTATCACATTAGGTCTTTGCTCTTACCCTCGGTCTCCTTCTCCCGGTCTCTCTCGCTCAGCAATATCCAGGCATGTCAGTGCCACTGAAGCAGGCAATAAATCTGGGATTATAACACTTCATACTTCACACTACAATTTAGGCCTCCAACATATGTGTATATATACATATATATTTTTACAAATGATGGATGGAACCAACAAGGAGAGAAGATCAAACGTTGAAGGATCAAACTAGAAACTAGTGCCCCTTATGTGTGGTGACCGTGCACACGCAGCGATTAATAATGCTATTAATCACACCTGTGATTTTCCCGCTGTGATGTGCCACAGTTTCGCTGCGAAAACATGGAAACATGCTGGCAGACACGAAAACCCTTCCACACACCAACACAAAATGCACAAGCTCAGAGTTGCAGGCAAGAGTGCAGAGGGGTCGATAGCTGCGTTCTAGGTAGTCTGCTAGTACCTTTAGGAAAATCACATACAAACTCTCACGTGAACATTTGAATAGACACACATCCAATTCCAATGGCAATACAAAATGGCAACTAAAACATGTATGGTTGCTTTTTTAAAGAAGCCCTCACAACTGTGAGAAGCCCCACATGGGTCCACGTTTTGCATGATATATATTTATTGACTAATCATCTACTGAAAACGTACTTTCAAAATATTTCAGTACAAAACAAAATCCTCTCTTTCAATTTGCAAGGTGAGATTGGACCACCACATTAAACATGTGTTTAACTGGCAAGTAACCACTGCGGTCCTTCATGCTACTACCCCTTAGACATTTTGACATTCACGACACTGTCTGAATGGAGTTCATTTCCAACTTGTTACAGCCCGTGTGGCCCCAAGGAAGAAGAAGAAACAACTTATCTCCAAATGCCAAAAAAACACACTCAGCCTTTCTGGCTGGATTGCTGTAAGCGGGATCAGGCCTGCCCCCGTTCACACCCTTCATCATGACGAATGACGCTATTGATCACCAACCACGCAGGCGGTGCCACAGGTTCATTTTCATTCATTCGCCATATCTATTATTTTCTGTTTCTCGGTCCACAGTATGTGCTCTTTCTGGGGACCTGTCTGTAGCCGCCTTTTCCTCCCCTACAGTTGCTGAACAGAACTAAAGCAGACTTGACCTCTCAGATTAACTTCTTAGACATTAAAGCTCAATAATTTAAAAGGCTTTGGGCTGATTATAATGAAACGATAAACTGCTGATTTAATTTTCCTCTGATCCCTCCCAATTTCTACACTATTTTCATTGTATTTTGTGTGCCGCAGGTAATTGTGAAGATGTGCACAGTGGAGGTATGCAAGTGTGTAACCAAAAGCGTGTGCAAGGGTTCTATGTGGAGCTCAGTACGGAGGAAAAGTAATAAACTATGGGGCAAAAACAATTATATTAATCCATCTTAATATCCCTTTCCAACCCACAGTCACAAACAAACACAAACACACACCGTGCACATCTGTGAGCTCATCAGTGCGGCGGTTGATTTGGTTTGCTCAAAGCGCACGGATTACAGCCATCCCTTCTAATCTGGGGTTATGATGAAGTCTTAAAGATCTCAGCTCCTGGTTTACTGCGCACAGCTGGAATGAGGTCAGTCAGCTGGCCAGTGGTGCCTCTTCAAATTGTTATTTCCTGTGATTCACATTCTTTAGACAATATAAAAATGTGATTTTTTTTTCAGCGATCAAATCACATTGAAGTTGACTAATGGTGCATATCTTTTCATCTGTACTCGGTGGTCCTCAATATAGTGGAGGAAGACTGACAAAATAAAAAAAAGGCAGCCATGAAATAAAATACAACAGCACGCGGTGGATCAACACACCACTGCATCACAACGTCAAACATTTCAATGAACATTTCCGCATCATTGTCGTATACTCAACATGCATGTCTCCTCCCTCGTGTAGCTCTGACTCCGTCTTATACTCTGCGGCTGCATCAATTAGAAACCAACACATTATTTCTGACTCTCCTTTTAGAAAAAGTATGTCATGTGGCCATCCGGCGTAAATAACCTATTGGCCATGTGGGATGGATGGAGAATATGGGACACGCTAGTGAAGACAGAATGTCTACACCTGGAGAGACTGGCAGCCCCGCGGACATGGTCTCAGAAAAATGAAAGATTTGCAGTCTGACAGGATGTGTCCAAAGTGCCCTTCCAGCCGCTGAGACATCCCTTTTTTTATAACACGTTCAGCAAATGGTGCTACACTTTAACTACTGCCTGAGCGAGAGCAAAGACAGAGAGACAGAAGCAGAAACAGCTGGCCCCGCTAAGCAGCAGAGGATGTGTCACTTCCCTAAAAAAGGTCAAAGTAAAAAAACAGAGTACAAGCACGGCGCAGAGAAAGATAAATAACAGTAATGCTGTGCACAAATTCTCCTTTTCTAATAGTCATTCTTCTACCGTCTAATGAGTGAAGCAGGTATCCATCGACACTAATAAAACTAATGCTGGCTCGATGCCATGATGGGTAGTAATTGCCGGTAATTGCCAATAATTACAGTTAAGCGTCTCCCTTGGGCTTGTTATGAAAATGTTGACAATGTTAATACTTAATTGATGAACTATGGGAGTCATTCATGCAGCAGATGCATGCCAACCCCATAAAACATCAGGCAAAACACATTCGTAAAGGGTCTCGGCAGCCATTCGCGGTGTTGCTGAGATGAACACACACCAACAAACGTGTGCACCTATTTAATTATCTGCATCGCCGGATTGGAAAGGGTGGATGGAGGTTATTCCCTTCAAGTCATGAGAGTATCTAAGCAGCACATTAAAACAGATGCATTATCTGGAGAAAAAAAAAAACGTAATGCTCAAAGAATCATTGCATCAGTTCTAAACCATTTGTGTTGCATACACAAATGCACAAACACCAACATTTAAACAGCATCTGCTGTTGAAGCCAATTCTATTCAAACTAATTGACTAAACAAATTCAATTGAAGACAAATGTTTAAATTGGTGGCTTTGTACGCGTGTGTGCAAAGAAAGAGCCAAACGTCAGCATCCTACTTGGTCTGTGAAGTCCTGCGGCACAAAGAGGCCTCCGAGAGGAAGGAGGAGGAAGAGGAGGAAAGACCGGTCTAGTTGGATGAGGGCCACGATCAAACAAGTCAGGGGGGTGGACGGAATACTACTATGTGCACTCCGAATGCACGGCAAATCCATCAGCATCAGCTGGAAACATGCGCGAGCCGTTTCACAAACATGAAACTGAATTCGGGCAGGTTTAGACTCCATTACATGCCTTTCCACAGCTCCCCCCTCCCTCCCACACCTCCCCTCTGTTTGTCTCCCCTCAAACGTCCCGTCTCCCTCCAACTCCATCCCTGTAAGCCGGTGGCATAAACACATCAGACAAGCTTTCTACCGAGTATTTTACCCATCCTCCTTCCTTCCTTCCTTCCTTCCTCGCTCTCTCCCTCCCTCCCCTTCCTCCATCTCTCCACAAAACCTTTTTTTTCCTGCAAGCTCTACAGCATCACATTGCTTTTCCAAAAGACATGGAGGGAAACCCTTTTACACACACGACTTACACACACAACGCAGAACGGATGGACTTAAAGAAAAAGGGAAGGAGGGGAAGAACTTCTCTCAGAACTTGGGCTTTCTCCGGAGTTACATGTGGAGTCAGAGAGTGAGAGAAAGCGAGCGAATGAGGGAAGGTGGCCCTTTGATGAGCTGACAGAGGAAAACCATCAGGGGCGGTGGAGGGGTGGTGTTGCTTGAAGCAATCCTACCAACAAGTGGTTCATCTTTGCTCCTCTTTCAGTTTGGGACTCCAGCATTATCGATCACGGTTTTCAAAATAAAAGAGGTTTGCATTGTTGCACCTCTGAATGCAGGCAACGAGTAGTAGTTGATCAGTAACGAGTGCCGGCGGCCTTCTCCCACTGCAGAAAGTGGAATGCAATCACACTATCACGCCAGCACCATTTAGTGCCTCCTGCCATCTTCCAAGCCAAGCGCACGCACCAAGGACGATTTCTGTGGCGGGGCTCTCAGTTGACAAATCAGGTTGCCATGGGAACGCAGTTATTTGCGTGGGTGGCAGGTAAGGAAGGATGTTTCCTGGCGTTGTAATGGGAAGACTTCATAGGTCCTCCCTCACATCCCTGAATCCCCGCTTGAGAAAGGAAATGATGTATATCAAACCGGGACAGGAGTAGGTGGGGTGGTATTACAGTAAAAGCAGCCCCTCCCCCTAACCCACTGCCTTCTGGCTATAGCACAGCAGGGGTCCTCCCCGAGCCCGCTGTCTCACAATTACTGTGGCAACACTGCATACTGATGCCCCCTGACACCCAGGAGCAGACAGGAAGTGGGCGACAGAGGGGGGGAGAGCAGTGAGACATATCATTAATTTTTAAATCCTCTCGTCATGCCAACAGAGGATACTTCCTACAAGGAAACAATACAGTAAAAGTCTAGTAATCAAACAGAAATCATATCCTCTGTACATTTTACAGTCGACATTACTCAAGGGGGCCGTTCCTACCGGCCGGCCTGAAAACAGTCATAGCAGCACTGTACTTCAGTAAATAACAGCCACAGGACATTTTGCTCTGCAATATTTAGTATTGGTCGGATTTCTTTTCCTGTATTTTTTTCCCCTGCAGCAAAGCCTTCCGACAACCTAATAAAATATCTGTGAAGGCATCTACCAGAAGACACGCCGGTGATCTTTTCTTATTATTCCTAAAAAGGAGCGGTGGTGCTTTGAGTGCTCACAACCCCTAACCCGTCTCACTGCACCTAGCGCCTTAAGCACTTAACCGCCTTTCAAGTTCAAACAAGTCCCACTTTCCTGAAAGCGCTGCTCATCGATGTCACTCAAGAGTTCGTACAAACAAGGTTAGCGCCGGGATTGGACCGGAGGATGGGGACGGGGGGAGGGACGGGGGGGGATTCGTCAAGAGGTTCCATGCTGAGGTCAACAAACTGAGACGAGCTTATGTTACTTCATGTCGACGCCATTGCAAACCCTCTGACTTTCATTTAGACTCTTGAACTGCATGTTTCGATTGCTATCAGAAATTGGTTTAAAACCTTCATTTTTCATTGGTTATGTTCAACGTTTCTGCTGCACGTGTGTACAGGATCCATTTCTTTTATACTTAATACTATATTGAAGCTTGAAAAATAGCTATCTTGACATTTGTGTGAAAATAATAAAGAACTATGCTTGTAATGAAAGGAGTGTTAAAGTGAGAAAAAGCTGAAGAGAATCACTGAGGGATAGATGGACATTTAAAAAAAAAATACAATGATTCATATGTCAACTGTAGGATACATCATGAATATTGAGAGTGCCGAGGTGCATACTTAATACTTAAGCATGCGTGCCCATGCCTCTTTGAGATAGATGGGTTGAAAATGGAATTAGGGCAATAATCCTTGCGTGGCCTTAAGGCGTCGGCGCAGAAACGAATGAAAAGGGGAATTTCATGGATCTGAAACAAAAACTAATTTACTTGCTTGCCATGCTCGGCTTGGCACACATCAACATAAGAGCCAATATGCCACAGCGTGTCACCTGCCGCTGCATCAAAGAGAGCCGTTTATATACCAGACTCACGACTTCATATGAAACAGAGACCTGGGAGGAACGCTTAGTAGGGTCTTATCAAAAGGAGCCGTCTGGCAAACCCCGCTGGTATGTTGGGGGGGGGGGGTTTAACATCCTACCCCTCCGATTTCCATCAAAAACATCAACAGCCGCTGTCACCTTCTCCATTTGCGTCCCGCATCACAGGTCATCTCAATGTCAAAATGTTCAGGATTATTTGTTCCCCTTTGGCCCAACCGCACACACACACACACACACACACACACACACACACACACACACACACACACACACAAATACACACATAAAAGTTATGTGCTTGTCAGTTTACAGAAAGGCAGAAAGGCAGAAAGACATGCGGACAGAGACCCCGAGGCAGAAAGTCAGCGACAGGGAAGGACTGAGAGAAAAAAAGAAAAGAAAAAAAAAAAAAGATGAAAAGGAACCATGAGAGAAGGCTGGAGGGAGAAAATAAAAGTGGCACGACTGCGATACAGAACCATATAGAAGTATCGAGCTCCATTATATTAAAAAAAAGTTGCGTGATGGCTTAATGGGAGGGAGGCTGCCGGGATGAAAAAATTCAGCGTGGCAGAATGTGTGTGGACGTAGTAAACTATTCAGGGGAGAACAAAGGTGCTCATTAAATTGGAGGCTGTGACGAGTATTGATTTCTGCCCATAGAAATCAGAACGCCTATAGTTTGGAGATCCTCACTTTGGATCTGTGCTGTCATTGCCACAGCAAACATCAATATGCAGCGGCGTGGTGCATTACCAAAGGGTTAATTACATACTTGTAAGCAATTACTCTCTTAATGTAGCAGGGAATCCTTCCCCCAAAATGGAATTCAGTGCAAAACCATCTTGCAGTCAGTCGGTCGGCGAGACCCTCTTTTTCATGAAATGTCAATTAAAAATATAATGGACTTTGAACCTCAAATTGCACACCAAGTTTGAAGTCTGGCCTAAGGTCAAGTCCTCAGAGACCAGATAACAAAGACGAAGGTCCGGCGTGGCACGTAAAAGGTCAAACAGTAACAGAATTCAACACGAAGCGGAGCCCCAGTTAATAAGCGCTCATACTAAAACAAAAAATGACACCAACACACTCCAGATGAAATTGTGTTGCACCTGACGGAAAATACATATTATACGTTACGCCTGCCCTGCAGCATTGTCATAGAGCCATCCGAAAATATGGGAGACTGATTATGGTGTGAAGAACAGTTGGTGACTCGGAAACACAATTTGCATCTTCTCAGTGGGGCCCGGTGGCACGGGAGGGGAGGGGGTCTAATTGGGCACTAGCCAGCGTCTGGTAGTCCCGTCACAGCCCGGAGGGGGTTTAAGTGTGTGTGTGTGTGTGTCTGTGGTGGAAGAGACAAAAAAAAAAGAAAAAATAGGAGTGATAAAAGTGAGCAGCAGAAAGAGAATGAGAACAAACAGAGAGCTTCATTCAAGTCCAATTCACAGACGCGTCATTCAGTCTGACATGACGATGCATCTGAGACTCGGGTATTCATATAGGACCTCACCAGGCCGATCACAGATGCATCATTCACACCCTTTCTGACACACACACACACACACACACACACACAGAGTCTGCAGAGTCTTGCTTACTAGCGGGCATTTATATTACCATGGAGTATCTTACCAATTCATATTCATCCAGTGACATAAACACATTGCAAAGATGTTCTATGGAGCTTATTCTTCTAAGTGTGCCGCCCCCAAAATGTAACCAATGCCTTTACAGGCCAAGGTTGCAGGGAGGGTTTATCCGTTAACGAGCCATAATATTGACAGGGCCCGGCTCTCCGGATCCAAGTTCCAGCCTTGTAGCCGTAACATCGACCAACAGACAAGGGGTAGTATGTCAACGTGAGGTGCTTACAGGCCGATAAAGGCTGCTGTTCCAATTCCTACAGGAAGGTCGTGATGGACAGCACACAGAGAGCGAAATAGAGACAGAGGGGGAAGGAGGAGGAGATCTGAAGTGAGACTGAGGAATGCAAAGTGCCCTTACAGCGTTTAAGAGTTCAGAACTGAGCTGGAATTTGGTGAGAGGACAAGGAGGCAAGACACGGATGAGATAGGTTATCAAACTGCCCAGGGACCAAATGTCCTCCCCTTGAGACCTTGACAGCAGCAGAACACAAAACACACACTAAAAGGCAACAAATGCACAAGTTGGAAGATTGTGAAATACAGTGGAGGTGGCCCGCCAGGCAAAGTCAAAAAAGGGCATTGTTACAGATTGTTAATAGTTAACAATATTGTTTTTGATTTATTATCCAAAATGCACACACACACACACACACACACACATTATGGAATCAATACCAAAGAACCCCTGCTATATGGTAACTATCCATACCAGAGTATGAAGACACACTGCCCCTTATGGTTCTTCCAAGACATAACCTCGTCCTTTCAGCCGCGCTCTGTTAAGCGTGCACCAAACACAAGCGTGTATTCCTTTGGAGAATAAACCGATGTTGCAGGATCAATAACACAAATGGTGAACAGCAAGGGCCACTCGGACGGGCTGACTCTCAATTGATGCATTGAGTCTGGAGGTGGAGCGGGTGAGGAAGAAGCCGGCAGAGGGGCTCAGAGCCCCCCGTGTGGCCCCTGTGCCGGGGATCTGCACTCTGCATAGGCTTGAGCAGCTGTTTTCTGCACATGAGGTGCAATGGAGAGTCGGAGGAGAGCTGAGGAAGGGAAGGGAGGGCGACGGGAGGACAGGGGTGTAGTGGGGAGGGGGGGGGGGGTTGGGGCTTTGGTGCAGGATAGAGACAAAATGATGACTCCATAAGTGGCATTTGGGTCGGGCATTTGCACTTCATGGGTGAAACCATTGCATGTGCTGAGGAGCCTACACTTTCTAATCCCTGGTTCAAATTCCTTGCAAAAGAATTCAGAAACCAACTCAAAGTCCAACTAACCCTCCCATTCAAACAGAAATGACACCAGAGAATGACATACGGTCATGTTGTGCCAAAAAAAGTGTTGATCAGCCTTGTGTGCTTTGACCATAAAGAAAGCTCACGTCTACACAACAAATGAACTGTTTGAAGACAAGTGCTGACTGTAATACTATCTCAAGCATCCATCATCATCCCTCATCACAACGTCTCCTGGCTCACCCGGTGTGGTGCGACTCCCAACACAACTGTGCAGACGGAGCAAGAGTCTATTCAAATACCTATGAAATCATTTAAAAAAAATGTTTTAAAAAGTCACCATGGTTTGTTGAATATTTCTTTAGAAGTAAATTGCACAAAGGATGTGACACACAGGGATTCTATAATCACAGGTCATATAATTCTATGACTTAAATGTATAATGTCCTACTGCCAGTCTATATATGCATTTGTAATGTTCATCATTATAAGAGTTGTGTCGACCAGGTTTTCTAATAAAACCCCAACGTTCCGTGATAGCGCGTGCATTCCCTCCCTGAGGTTTCTCGCTGGGATGCGATTTGAACTTGACCAATGTGCCGGACGCAGCGCTTTGGAGAGGTCTTCACTTTAGGGACGCTCAAATTCCCGAAAACGTTGTACTGTAATATCTAACTCTGTGGTATGCGGGAAGGCCAGCTACGGAAGTTAACCGGATTTCATCTTAAAAAGGGAAATATATGGCAAAATATTCCATGTTGTTGATTTTGAAACCCTGATGCCATAAAGAACCACTTTGGAAAATGAATGACTGAATAGTTTTGATCTAGAAAAAAATCATCACAACGTGGATCTCCACAGGATGCAGAACAAGCATTTAAGCGTTTATTAAAGAACTTTCCATAAAGAACCCCTGCAGTGGTCTTCCTTCTAACTCAACGGGTTTCCAACAACCATTTAAACGTGTCACAAAATGACACCTGCCACGCGTCCATACAAGACCTGGGAGGAGCATCGCATACATTCTGCCCATTTCCACGATGTACACCCGAGACACAGCTGAAATTCCACTTGCAGTTCACAAGTCTACATGCCACTCGAGGATGGTCCTCCGCCGCGCCGGGCTCATCCCCGAAGACAATGCGGAAATCCGACGCGGACTCACCGACACACGGTCCGTTTTTAACCTTCAGAGTTTACGCTACAAGAAGATCCATCGCAACCCGGTCATGCGGGTCTCTCTCTCCCAGGCTGACCGCGAAGGGCATGGGTGATACGTAGCGGCAAGCGCAGAGCATCCAGTCAATAACGGGTCCCAAGTTAAAATAAATAGAAGGTCATTAAAATGCTGCGCAATCCTCCTCTCTTTGCGGCTACGAGCCAAATGGGCCGGTTGGGCAGGAAAGCAGCCCCATCGCCGGAGAGCGCAGAGCGGGCATGGCGCAGCTAGAACAGGTGCAACACGCCTCCCGTCACCTGGCTGGTGCAGTGGCAACCCCTCACACGCACCAAACCCCGAAGCCCCCCACCCCCCCCCCCCCCCCCTCCTCCTCCCTCCCATTCCGTCTGCGTGAACGAATGTCGTGAAAAAGCTCCTTTCCTTACCTGTAATCTTAGCAGATGTCACTTCACAGCCGCAGCCGCATCGACACTGCGGATAAGAGGCACGTCCACAGGAGCGTTCCCCCAACTCCGTTTACTCTCACCCCCACCCTCCCCCCCTTTAAAAAATGAGGGGAAAAAAAAGAGAAATGCTTAGAATAATGTTATATCCTTGATCAAACGGCTTGTCCACTTTTAAATCCCGAGTGAGAGGTGGAGTTTAGAAGGCGATCCCTGCGGAGACGAAAGACATAGCAGGAGACTTCCAGCCCGCGTCCCCGATCAGCGGCACCTCGCTACGCCGCTCCGAGCGCTCTGAGACCGGCCAACCGCGCCTCCCATTCCCCGGCGAGGGCGCACTTTTGGATGCCGCTGGAAAAGCCGCTGCGCCGCGCGGGACACCGCAGGAGGCTGTACGTGGTCGCGCGTGCACGTGCGAGTGTGTGCGCGTTGGGTCGAGAGCGTGTGTGCATAGATGTGACTCAGTGCGGTGCTCCTGCTCAACTGAGCTGCCGAAGGTGCTGCAGCGGAGGGCGAATGGGAGAGAGGGAGAGCGCGCGGGAGGGACGACAAGGGGTAGGAAGGAAGAGAGGGAGGGAGGGAGAGAGAGAGAAGGATGCTGCAACATCCACGTTTGGGTTTAATTTTTAGTCCCTGGCAAAAACACCTAAATAGGCTTTGAGCGCATTACTATTATAAAAACATGCATTAAACATAATCGTGTTTATTATCTAATGAGTTTAGATCTCTAAAGCACTTTTAAAAAAAGTTGATTTTTTTAAGCGCATTGCTGCGCCCCTTTGGTGGATAGCTTTCACCCCAAATAAAACAAGAACATGACAGATATGGGCTTTTTTTTGAGCTCCTGCTTTGTTAAAAAGAGACAGGTTTATGTAGAGAGCATTCATCCCGTTGAGAATGGGATTTGGCAATGCCAAAGGGGAATGTACACAAATAAGCTACAATGCAGGGTGGAGATGATCAGATCATGGGATTTGAATATCTAATCGCAGGATCATTTAAAGATGCAGATCGGAACACAATTACAACACTTGCATAGTTGTAACGGATTTAGCTTTGATGCTCTTTTAACATGCTTCGGGGGTCTATCCCACCGCCCCCCCATCCACATATTTTAAGCAATTAATATTCCAAACAGGCCTAATTAAGTAATACTTTCTTTAACGAAATAAGCATGTAGGGAGAAGCAAAATAGGAAAACAAGCGCGCTCCTTACCTACCATTAAAAAAATATAAATCAAGGTCCAGTTAATATTGCTCAATATTACTTTCATGAGAACTTTAGAATGAATGTTAAGAACTTCACACTCAGTGATGGGCTGTGCGGTTGTGTGAATGGAAGGGGCGGGGGGGGGGGGGGGACTCAAAGAGAACAACTGCAACTTTGTGAAAAATGTTGCCCCCCCCTTAACGTTTATCCTGAATCCCTCAGAGGAAGCAGCCTCTGCAGCATCTCCCTCCCTAATCTCCCCTCCAGAAGGGGTTCCTCGGTGTGAAACACTGCATCAGAGCCCCACCTACAGGCCAGATCAACTTCACAGCCCGCGAGGAGCACACGTACGCCCAGACTAGATTGATTCGGTGCAGTGCGAAACGTATACAAACTGACAATTAAAAAGAAAATACAAAAAGTGACAAGTGACAGTGAGGAGCCGCCTCTGAACAAATAGTAACGTCATGTGCAGGTGTGTGCAAGCATGATGAAAGCGTCTAGAAACAATACGGGAACGGAGGTCATTCTATATGCGTTGTGACGTTATGGCCATCGGTCTCGTCTACATTGCTTATATTTTTTTTTCAACATGTACGATAACAAGGGGCGAAAAACGTCAGCGTTTACATTGCGCGCGGGCTTACTTTACGGAAAATGGCGCTGAAGTCTGCACGGAAGGATGCATCTGAAAACGACCAACTTCTGACTTACCTGGAATATTTCCCACAGCTGCCGGTCATATAAGTAAAACCCTTCGTTGAAACGCATCTTTAACACAGATTTAGACTCAAGTGAGTTGATAATATTAACGTTTAAGGGACTTTAGCATTGCAAACAAACAGACAGGTGGGCACGCATTAAGTCAATCAACGCCATTTTGGAGTCACATGACCGCGATCTCACCCACCCAACCTGTCTGTTCTTTCTTGACTGAGTGAAAACACAGCAAAAGAGATATAAGCTGTAAAATGTTTGCGTATTACAGATACCTGATAATCTACAGTACATTTTGTAAAAATGAGCCACTAAGCACTTTGCAAGTTTGACTTTGGCTTTTATGATTCTTAAAGTGTTTAGAAAACGTTCACCACACTGTATAACATACGGTGCATCTGATTGTTCTTAAGCTTCTTAAAAGTAGTGACGCCCATTAAAGGTGCACATCAGACCGGGATATTAAATAGTTGTTTCTTTGTATACTAATTCCCATGAGATTCCATCTGAAACTTTAGGACATCTGCTTGAATTTGAATAAAGGTCCATGCGTTTGAAGTGATTTAAACAATGGACTATGGAGATTTTGTTGTAAACAAATGAAAACAAACAAAGTATAAAAGTCCAATGTCACCTCTAAAGAGGACTGACCCTTGTAAATCAATGTGGACAATAAATCAACATTAACTGTGTTTGGGGTTGTCCCCCTTTGCCCAAATTACAATCTGACGGGCCATTGATTTCTGTATGTGTCCAATATGTGTTCATTCATTACACTTTGGTCCTTGAGATATACTTTGCAAGTATCTCTTGGAGACATATGAAGGATGAAACTGCATTGCTATTAGCAAGCTATTAGTATTCATTTCATTATTATACACAGTCTGTGGATCTCGGATCAGATAGCTTTCTGCACAACAAATCAATAGTGCTGCAATCTACAGTGACAATAGTCATTCTATGAAGGGTCAGGATTGCATGACCTTATCAAATTAATGTTACGCTCATTGACTTTCCAATGCTTGGACCACATGATAACAGGTTGATTTAATTATGTTTTATCATAGGATGTCCATCCTATCGTTGTGCTACATGTGCATAAATTGAGCCAAGGATAAAAGTATGTTGTGAAAATATAAATGAATTATTACTCATACGCTTCAGTCATATGATTTTCTCAGCAGATGGCAAGTTGTAATGGATTTTTAGATGTTAACATTTCAAGCATTTTAAAAATGTCATTCTATGTTGTCTAAGACGTTGGGCACCAAAAACCACAACATTTATCATTAGCTCTTTTATCTTTTTGTATGGCCAAAGATAAACTTGCGTAGGGAGAAATGGACAGGACCTGTCTGGTCATTGTTATAACGATTTTGAGGTTTAGATTTAAATGTTAGCTGACAAAATGTTCAGTGGAGGAGAGGAGGATGCTGCCCGGGTGCTCGGCTCCTTATTTAAATGCACTGACCAATCCAACTGCCCCATTTGTCTTGCAGATTAGATGATGACTTATGGAGGCAACATGAATAGCTTTGATGAAGCCTCCTTTTTTAATGCAGTCTAGTGGGTTGGCGGGATGTGCGTGTGTGTGTGTGTGTGTGTGTGTGTGTGTGTGTGCTCCCAATTGACAGCTGGCACAGTGTTATTTCAGCAGCTCGCCTCATCTTGCCGAAAACCAGTGTGACTGTGGGTGTGTCTGCATGTGTGCGGCTACACATGAGCCTGCATCGCGCCCCTGTGTCCTTTTGAATTAACTCAGTGAACCCCTTTAAACACAGCTGTACATTGTTTATCTTAAGCCTACGGGGGGAACAGAGATCATCCCACAGTGGTACAATGTTCCCGTGGGTCTTCCCCTTTCCCCTTCAAGCCCCAACACACACACACACACACACACACACACACACAAACAGTGTTACCCACATAATAAACATTCATCACACATCTGTCACTGAAAAGCCCTCAATGCAGAAGGCTGCTGAACCCTGTGTACAAACCGTGTACATAGCTGCTTTATGGTCAATTTACAACTCATTTCTATCCTCGGGATGACGATATGAATGAGCTGTCAGTTGTGATTTAGTGTGTCCATCTTCATAAAAGTGGACGTCCATTCCCTTCACTCTCTCGAAGACGCAATTCCTCCCGGTTCGAAACCACTGAAACACTGGACACGTCTGCCTCCTCCGCGATACTTCATTTTCACAGAAAATCTATTAGCATGTCGCTGAGCTAATGAAGTTTTATGCGCTGTGTGGACATAATGAATGACACGCTGATATCCCATTGATTTGGATGGTGAATAGGTTTTCAATTTTCCGTCTATTTTTGCGAGCTACTGGATAGTAAATTATATTGAAGCTGACATTTCTGTATGCCGTGTTTGTGTGTGTGGGTGTGTAACGGCGAGTGCGTGAGGGTGGATGGACGGGTGCGTTGGATACGTCACTCAGGCATATAATTAGTTAGTTTGCATATTGACGACGCACAGTTTTTTTGTGTAAATACGTGTTTCAGTTATTATTCCATCATCTCGCGTGTGTGCTTATCCATCCATGTACCATAAGCCTCCCCATCAAGCTAGCAGCTGCTTGTCTGTCTGTCCGTCCGTCCACATAGATGCTTGTGTGTGCGTGTGTGTGTCCGTACCGACACACTGCAGGGCCAGGTGAGTCGATGTTTTGCCAGCCATCTCTCCAGAGATCCAAGCTCATGTCCAGGGAGATGCACCCGCCCCCCACAGAGGCTCTGTCTGTCTCCCCTAGAATTAAACTCCTGGGATGGGCACTGCAGATGGTCGAGGCTCTGGAGACTGGGGACACGTAAGCAAAGAGCCATGGCAACCAAATATGAAATCCGGAAAATTGAATGAGGCTCAGAGGGAGCATGCGGTTAATCTGTTAGTGTCCCTTTTTCACTTTAGCCGGGTATCTCTTCCCATCCGGTGCCAGTGACCGGTGCCAATGTCCAGTGCTGTTACAGGAAACAGTTTCCCTGTTATTCCAGATTAGTGCGCGTTTTGTCTGTTAAATTGTGCGGCCTCCTCCGTAAAGTGAGCCGGACCGCGTTAGATGACAGGTCTCTTGTATTTCCCTCATCCGTCCACCCACAGTTCTGAGAACTCATTGCTGTATTCTGGGGATTTAATCTATTGGGTTTTTAACTAACTTCACCTGGAGCCTCAAGCAACATGTGGAATGGCAACGTGCCGCGTTGCACCTCCTGTTTGGAGTGCATCCGGTGGCCAAATGGTGCGTGTGTTCCTACCCGGTCTCTGTAATAGCTTTATTTTGTAGGTCCACATTTTTCAGCCTTGTCCTGTTACATTTATTCATCCGTATATTCTTTGGCCTCGCCGCATGAGAATTGCCAAGGATGTCTTTGTGCTGATGTCTCATGTAATGTATTTATTTTGAGTCATGTGACCCTGCAGTGAACTCAACAAGTTGCAAACTGCAAACAAGTAAGCGTACACAAACACGCGAGTCACTTGAAATCAGCGTGACATGTGTCTGGATACATCTTGTTCAATATTTGAAGACAGGAGCGTTTCTAAAGGGCACAACAGCGCGAGCGTCTCAGAGCCATGCACCGACGTTTGCTGCTTTCAATACATTGGTTGGAGAAATATTACGATAATTGTCCTTAATTATTGCTGAGTCGATCTTAACACGGAGGGATGCATTTACATTTTAAATTGATCATTGTCTACCAAGTCTGATGGAAGAGTTGTAAATTGTGTAATTACGCATGCATGAATACATGTCACAAACCTTCAGTGTTACTGCACGTTGCCAGAAAGCGCTGTATGTGTTACCAAAGCAGTGAGCGGCAGACTGTATCACATTCATTTTGCATGCAGACAAAATACTACGGTGTTGCTACGCTTGACAGTATTTTGCACCAGAGCAAGGAACATATGAATGAAGAAAAAAAACAACCATCAAGTCGATATAATCTGTCAGCACCAGAAAAGCAACAACACAATACTACTAGACGCTTTGATTTGCAAAAGCTGAGGGAGGGAATAGAAGAGAATGCACCCAAACAGCACATCCAGGCCTGTTTGCCATACAACACGCAGGGGAGCTTTGTTATTAAAGCATTTCAGATGCAGCGTTGGCTGCTTGCACGTTCATCACAGTCACTGCATAATATCTACCCTCCCTTCGATGATCCCTCATTGGATCTTTTGTGTTGTAGTTGTCGTAATACTCACTTGATACCTAATCCCGCTCGGCTTTAATGAATGAACTAAAGAAATAAATGCTGAATAAAAAGTAGCCAGCTGAAAAAACCAACAGTGCACCATTTCTATATTAAGGTCAAGGAGAAAATCCTGATCGATCCTTTTACAATGACACGGCAGCAAGAACAAACTGTTCCAACAGCTTTTGGTTAACAGAATGAATGCAAATGAGCACACTGGCTGCACCTTTTCGCCAGCAATTTCTCTTCAAGGTAGAGTTAATGTGCCCGAATGAAAGGGGAAACTGAGATTGGCGTACTACAGTTGTTTTACAAATAAGGGTTTGAAAATAGCTTCATGACAGCTTCCATTAGAGAAACTGGCATGAAGTTTTTGCTATAGCCATCTGAAGCACACGCCAGTCTGGAGCGGCTCTCTGCAAAAAACACACACACATGTTTGGGGCAGCTACGCAGACGGGCTGAAGACTATCTTACAAAACGCACGGCCATGCACACGAATCCTTGCTTCCCAATCTTCCCATCGCATAAAGGAAAGCAGTCAGACATCCAGAAAGGTTACCCACTGCAATGCATTGTTGTGCTGTTATTGGACGTATTGAGAACACATGATATGTTGTGCTGTGCAGCTAGATGAAGAGTTCTACAATGGCACAATTTCCAATCTAAAAGGGGGTGAAGAGTAAAGCCACACCAGCAAAACTCCAAACATAAGATGGATATCTGCCGCAACTCCCAAAAATGATTGGCAGATGTTTTAATTCAGGGACCTAGACTACATTTAGAGCTGTAGTCAAGTTATTTATGTTTTGTGATGCTGAGTTGGTTACATCTGGAGTACTTGTAAACACGGCAGGAGATTTGGCGAGTAGTTTCTGTTTATGATCAGTTCAGGGAGCACACGAAATGCAGTCAGACTCTTCACTTGTATGTGAGACACTCACAGAAAACGCGTTTTCTTTGTTTTGTCAATGAACACGTCTTGCAATATGTCCCTGGACGCATCAGTAAAGTATCAATAAGTACAAAGTTATCAGGTCCCCCCCTTTCTCAATTGGCTGGATTATAATAAAATGATATACGAAAGGTCCCTTCGGAGCCGTTAATATATTTACAATAAATTTTTGGACTTAGCGTGCATTCTGTCGCCGCGTCACAGGCCGTTTTAAATGCTTAGAACTGACATTATTGTCAGATAGTAAAGATGACCCATTTGAGTTTAAATCTAATTTCTCATTTGTTCATGTTGTTTTTGGGAAAAGCTGTGTTGGTAGCTCTGTAATATTGTTGTCGTTTTCTTAGGAGCTCCACACTCCACACACCAGTCCTTGAAACATGCACGTTCGCTTGCACATAAACACACGCACACACACACACACACGATCACACCAAAGAAGAAGAGGATGAAGGAGAAGACTTCTGCGAGCTGACAAGCAGAAGATTAATTCATCTTTCCCAGCCAGTTACTCCCACTCCCTCCTTCCTCCAGTTTCTCTTTCCAGCCTCATTGTTTTCAATAAAGTGTCAAGGCTGTCCATTTTATAATCACATTTGTGACTTGGGATCTGGGATTCAGATCCAATCAATGTCTAATGGAATCACAGGGTTATTGATTGAAAGCGGAGAGTTTGGTGTGAGCGATCCCTCTCATTTTCATTCTGACTCACACATATTGTAACGGTGCCAAAGCTGAGACCTTTACATTCTTGTCTACAGGTTGCTGTTATTCACTTTAAAGGATTTAAAGAATCCAACTAAAGACCGGCCGAACATTAGTCAGTGATTGGGAAGCATAGCTAACTCTCCCATTGTGTGTGTGTGTGTGTGTGTGTGTGTGTGTGAGTGTGAGTGCGTGTTGGCACACAGCTGTCTGCAGAGTCTGTGCAGCGTTTCCACAAGGTGACATTTAGGGGACAGTTTCACGTTTATCACCTGCTTCTGGAAACCTCGCCCGGCCTTGTAATGGTTACATATCAAGATACAGGTGTGTGTGTGTGTGTGTGTGTGTTTGTCTTTCTATGTGTTTTTTTTAAACAGAATTCTATATTATTATATGTCTTTCTTCTTTTAATTAAGCTGTGTTCTTGTCAGATTTCTGATTAAATAAAAATTGTGTCTTGCAGGCCAACTATAATAAACATGGGCAAATAAACATAATAAAATAAAATTAGCAAAAGGGTCGGGGTTTTCATATAATGGGATGGATGACATTAGGATCCGGGTTATAGGGAATGTATTATGTCGCTGAGAGTCCTGAAAAGTAGTACACACAAATGTGTGCATATGTGAGCTCTTGTGTCTGTGTGTGTGGTAAAAGTCTCAGGTCCCAGGGTAACTCATTAAATGTGGAGTCCGTCTGTAGAAGAATAAGGAGTGCAGGACGCCGTGCTGCAGTCTGCACTCAGCAGGCCAGTCACACACAGCAATCTGTGTGCGCATGCGTGTGTGTGTGTGTGTGTGTGTCTGTGTAGGAGAGACGCACACACCCAAATCAGTTACAAAAAACACAGCCCGTTTTTTTTGCTCCTCACTCACATTCTCTCACACAACCAACACTACACACACACACACACACACACACACACACACACACACACACACAAAACTTTCAAGGGCTGACGTGGATTAATGTTCCCCACTGCTCAAGGAGACAAGCTTCTGAAAAAAGGGGAAAATTCCACCAAAGAATGGGAACACCCACTGTTCAGAATGACACACACACACACACACACACACCCTTGACTGGAAAGCTTACAGACTGTGTGGTGTCTAAAGCCGACTTGTGTGTGTCAGAGATCTTGATGATTGAGTCACTGCGTGCTACTGAGCACCGTCTCCTTAATGGAATAATTGAGTCAGGGAATTCTATTGACATGTAAAAAGAAACACACACACGCACACACTGATAAATGCTGATAGACGGAGAAATCTGTGGACTACATTAGCCGTGATCATTGATAAGAATCCCCTTGGTTTGAAGTTATTTGAATGGAAATGAAGCATGGGATTATGTTTGGTTTCCATCTTGGGGTGAAATGTTTGTGCTTCCATGAAATGGAATTTGCGATTTGTGAGATGACGGGGGGACGACGAGGTTTTAATGAGAGCTTGTTTGATTTGGGAATTGGAAACTGGAGGTTATTTTCTTAACGCGGATTTGCTCCGTTTAAGTGACGTAAATATTGCTGACGTGCGTGTTTGTCGCCGCGCTCTTCTTTTCTTCTTTCATCCTTCTTCCTGCCTTTTGTGGTTTGCCAGTTTCTAAACTTGATTCTAAATTCAATATTTCTAAACACAGACAGGGACAATAATGCATAAAAAAAACAGAGAGGGGAAAATAATGAGGATGGATGAAGTGGGACTTTCTTTCTCCACCAATCTCCCTCTCAGTCGATAAATGAGACAGTAGTGGAAAGAAAACACAAACAAAAGGAAGAAAATAGACTATGCCTCCTGACAACTCCACCGCAATCAATAATCAATCCCTAATCCCTCTCAGCTCTCCAACCCTCACTCTGGGTCCGCCTCCTCCACGCCAGGAGCAGAGACATTACATTACATTACATCACATGTCTTTTAGCTGACGCTTTTATCCAAAGCGACTTACAGTAAGTGCATTTCAACCGTAGGGATACAAACTCAAAGAACAAGAAGTACTTTCACCAGTTATAGATAAGAGCCATTAAAGTACAATTTTACATCCCATGCAATTTAAGTGCCGCAATTTGATGGTGACATCTAACCTGCCGACGTGCAGAAACAAACACGTTGACGGACAACGACACTTTAGTCAACGCAATTGCAGGAAATAGCTCTGCTTTATTTTTAATTGACTCTATTGGTACATTTATGTGGTCATTGTTTATATAATGGCCCCCACATGCTTTACGGTGTAGCTATCTCAAGGTGGTCCGGTCACTGCTACGGCATTCACTGGACTCAAAGTTGTCTGTATCTCTCTAATGGAATTGTACTAAAAACATTTAGATGAGCGATTCCATAAGTTTGTATTTTGGTTCGTGGCTACTTTACTCCATAACTGCATTGAGATCAATCTCAATGTATCATTTAGTTGTTTAGTTGGTTTATAGTTGTTATTCATGCATGTATGTATTCGTTCTGTTTAGTGTTCTCTTTGTGTTGTAGTTAAAACCAATTCCATCCAATTGTCAGTGGCATGAAAGACTTCCCTTACGTCACCTGATCCGTGAACAATGACACCATCGATGCCCTTTAAAGTCGGACAAATGCCGCATTTGGTTTTGTCGCCGCTGCTGCGGGAAAAGACATAAATGTACATCAGAACCAGAGAGCGAGAGCCATTATGTTCTCATCCAATTCCAACCCTGCGGTTGTTTTCTCTTTGTGCTTTCAGAAGCGTTCAATGGTTCCGTCTCACATCTTTGAAGGTGGCTTATTGAACAGCATCGTACTTGCGTTGCTTTTGATGACAAAACTCAGAAAAAGGACTACGTGCTCTCTGTGGGAAACAGGAAACATTGCCACGACCTTTCCGTCATCTAAATTCAATTCATGAATCCATTTACAAAGCATACTACTCCTTTTGATCAGTATTACATTAATGACCATAACTATGGGATGTACAGCGATCGTCCAGCATGTTGTCATGGTTACTTGCTGAGGCTAACAGCATTAGGTTTGAACAGGGAAACATGCTCAGTAGTTCAAATACAGCCAATATTTTTGTTTAGCTTTTCATTATTTCTGTGAGAGGATGTGGAAAATGTATAGTCATATTCTAACCCGCATTTTATGTTGCTGAAGCCACGCTTTGGCTTCAGCAATAAAACGAGCGTTCAAAAGACCAAAGGGTCAACAGAGAAACAGGACGTAATCATTGCATCAGTGCAACCTGTTTTAGGTCCGATCCAAAGCCAACAAGTGGTTAACCTACATGCAAAATTTTTAACTTTTGATACATTTAATACATTCTTATGTTACATTACCATTCATGTAATGCAAAGTTTGCAAAAGGTACTTTAAATATAACATTTTTGGAGATTGCATTCAAAGTCATAGTACAGAAGAGGCTATTCTTATGCAAAATAAATAAATACGTTTTTCAGGCTGGCAGAAATATATAAATCCTAGCAGGAATTCACTTTCTGCACGTATTACACTGAGACAATGACAACAATGACTGATTAATGGTTTTCATTAAAACTCCAAACCACAATCATTTTTCCCCCGAGCAGACGATTTTTGCCAAAGCACGCGCCGTTAGTATAAAGTTCTCATAACTTAAACAGACAAATGAATAGGCTGCTGCTGAACAAAAGCACCAAGGCGCTTGTATCCGTGCTGATGCTGACGCTACGTAGATAGAAGCCGTTATCCTCAATGTCAATCCAGCCGCAAGTCCTACGAAGTGCTGCGCTCTCCTCCGTTTGTCCCACAGGGAAACCTTCTGCCCCGGGCTCCGTTGGAGTATGGGTGGAACATCATTTTAGTTGTAAAATAATCAATTTATGCGTCTACTTCTGTGTGTTACAAATAACTATCACATTTCGATTATGATGTTTTGATCAAAGCGCCGAGCTGACACCAGCCAGGAAACCCCCCCTTCAGCGTTTATGAACCTGCTCCTATTACCTTCACTGCCACTTAAACACAATGAGCTCACCGCATTGATAAGATATTACCCGCCGTGTGTGTGTGTGTGTGTGTGTGTGTGTGTGTGTGTGTGTGTGTGTGTGTGTGTGTGGGTACTGGACAAACACACACACACACACACACACACACACACACACACACCTCCAGGGTTAAACTCCTCCAAACGCTGATAAGCCAATGTCATCCGCACAGCACCATGTCTGCTGCGTGGGAATCGATGGCGGCCCCGGGGTTGAGCGGCGCGGCCACGTTTAAGAGCAACAGTAATAACCATGTTAATGAGCTCCACGGGAAAGGTCAAGGCTAAACAAAAGAATTCCCTTATAAATATTTAAGTGTGATTAACACGAGCCGTCCTAATTAAGCCATCCGTCTTTGCCCTGCGAAAAGGCCTTTGATTAGTCAACACTCAGGAAGCCTCACTCCATTGAAGAGCAACTCAGCGGAAGCGGTTGAGGAGGATGGAGTTCGGGGGAGGAGAGGGAGGTGTTTAGAGCTTTGCATTTTTGTAATTTTTTAAAAATGTTTTGCTAATAGCGGATTAAATGTGG
This sequence comes from Apeltes quadracus, assembly GCA_021346845.1. Lineage (NCBI taxonomy): Eukaryota > Metazoa > Chordata > Actinopteri > Perciformes > Gasterosteidae > Apeltes > Apeltes quadracus. The sequence goes on along the minus strand of CM037915.1, from coordinate 7,750,787 downwards.
ATCATGCAGAAAACCCCACAATAGATCCCAATAGTCTCCTTGGCAACAGACTTTCCGGGAAATGAGTTTCCATTTCATCCTATGGTTTTTATAAAAGGATCCGTTTTTTTTCAGTGGATGTCCTGTGTCTTCCCGCAGCACAAAAGGTCCACAGATCAGATCCCGTCCCCCTGAACTCCGCGATGCCGAGCGTCTCCACACAGAGCTTTAGATTTGCTAAAGCGAGGCGGGCCCCAGCGTCATGCATCGCAGACTCACACAGGTGAACAAAGCCATTTTCCAAATGTGTGCCATCGCTAGAAATTGGTATGTGCACACACACACACACACACACACACACACACACACACACACTCACACAACGATGGAAACACCGGCAAGGCTTGATAATAAATGTCAATACTCACAGAGCTGCGTTGTGTTGACCGTGCGTTAGTGTCCCCTGGGGTGTACATTGGCGTTTGTGTGCGTGTTTGTGAAGCCTCGGTGATGTCATCCGTCCCAATACGACCCAATCACAGACATCAAGGGGAGATAATCGTGTTTGGGTGTGCGTCTGTGTTATGAGGGCCCCGAGGCACTTTACTCAACCGGCAAGGGACAATGAAGTCTTGAACACAAAGCATGAAGTGTGTGTGTGTGTGTGTGTGTGTGTGTGTGTGTGTCTGTCTGGATGCATGTGTGAGTTTTAATGTCCAATATGTCCTGTTTGCCCTGCGGCGCTCTACTTATAACGTGAGCGTGTGCATGAGCTGTACACTCATAGAGATAAAGGTCCCAGCTAAAAGCAAATGGGCTTCTTTGGCTTCTCCTCACATTAAGACCCGTGTAAATCTTTTTCGGTAGAACCTTATGTAAAGGAAAACAACAACAGGGTTAAAAACACCCGTGCTCAACGAAGGGAGCTTGAGAAGAAAAAAGTGTGGAACCTCGGCCCTTTGGGAAGGACCTGCCTGCGCCTTTCAGTCCAAGAGCATCAGACCACAAAAAAAGCCTTCTACAAAGTGCATAGGCGCATGAGTGTGTGTGTGTGTGTGTGTGTGTGTGCGAATGTGTTTTTGTCTCAGAAGGACACAACGCGTGCATATCAATGGGACCCGGCTCCCCGAGTGCATTGGGCCCGTGGACCGAATTAACAACATAAACGCTCCTCCACACATCACAGGCGAGCCACAGCACAAGTTGCACGGCTAAAGTCATTTAAAACCTCTTCTGAAGGGTGAGAAAACACTTTTTTTACAGCTGCGGGGATTAGTCTAAACGGGATTCTCGCAGGTCACGGATGAATGAGGCTTACGCACAGCCATGTAACGGGTTTAGAAGCCAGCGGCTTGTTGTGCTCCTCTCTACATCTAACCTGCGAACTTGATGTCGCACCACGGTGGAGCAGTGCAAGGTGGGGTCCCGGCGTCGTGCTGCAGTGGCCACACGCTTTTGGTACGGTGATATTAAACCAGCTGCGGCGACACAGCAGCACCATGGAAACACTAGAAATAACCTGTAATACATCACAACGGGCGGCTATGCAGCTGCACTATATCCATGGGGAAATAATACAGAATTTTAAACATGATTTATTATAAGGAAAGTCCCAACAACTGGCTCCAGCAACTTTTATTGTCATTTGAAAGCCATCACAATGTAAAAAAAAGGGGGAAAATCTACTTGAAAATGTACCAGAGAAGTAAAAACAAAGACAAAGTATGAAATATCAAACGGACTCAGCAGTTTTACCATGACAAAACTTTTTTTTTCAGACTTCAGCCTTCCAGCTATTTTTATTTTTGTTTTGCTGTGCAGCTCAGAAGAGAGCACAAAAGGTTTCTGATCCATCTCAGAAACACAGAAATCCTGTGACTTACTTACACGACTAGAGAAAAGGCAGCGCTGAGCAGAGCTCTCGATGCCTTTGGGAAGCTGCAGTAAAGACATCGACTGACCAGGTGACATGAGCCTCTGTCATGGGAAATGTTCTGCATGCACGCCATCGCTATGGTTTCCATCCTTCTGGTGACCGACAATAAAATGATCCCAACAGCACAAATGCACTTCCTCCATTTGGCCTCAGATATGGTAATGGGAATAAAACTAGCTTTCAGTGAACTTTACAATAGAAGATAGAGTGCTTTCCTGGTGTGTGTGTGTGTGTGTGTGTGTGTGTATTCATGGTCGACAAGGTCATCCTCCCATCTCGGCTGTCTCCTCAGCGCGGCAGCAGCTCGGGGCCTCATTACTGCTCACAGTCAAACCAAGCTCTCACTCACCACCTCGGTCTACACACACACACACACACACACACACACACACACACACACACACACACTTTACCACTACAAACACCTGCATAACTACTGTTGAATCCCTCAAACATTGGTTACATCCTTTCCCTCACACAATCGTCCTTTTCGTCCTCTCCGTTCCGGTTATTCTGTCACTAGCTTTTTTTCCATGTTGTGACGTACACATAAGTGACATTGTGGATAACGACGCTGTTAGAAATTAAAAAAAGAGCGTTAAGGGGTGAAACTGACCTCTGGCAGGAAAAGATAAGCACCTTAAAGTAGTAGTAGTTTTTTATTTTGTTGTTGAGCCATTAGTGGGACAGACACTGTGTCGAAGAGGGACTGATTATAATTGATCAGATCTGTCATTCAAAAACTAAAATTGCTATTGTGAGCATCTATTAAAGCGTCTATTCTGCTGACTCACGCGTAATTAAGCAGGAAAACTGATTTTTTTTATATTGTTTAGCCAGTTGGAAAATATATGGAAACTAGCTCATTTCCCCCCCTTGGAATAAAGACAGCCAGCCTGAATCTGTCCAAAGGTAACAACATTTACCTGCATCCCTCTGCACAATTAACCATCTACGTTATGTCTTTAAAATGTGCACGTAGGGGCCTTTGTCAAACTTTATTTGATATTTATTGAACTAAAAAGGTAGCTCGACCCGTCCCGATGAGACTTCGTCGCGCTTCCTCTGCCAAGCAGCTCCGCTTCCAAATAGTGTTTGCGTGACCAAAGCTTCAATCTGCCAAGAAAAAGACCGTAAGGTAGCAGCACTTTCTCAAACGCAGCCAACAACTCACTCCCAGGCGTGGATGGAAAAAAGAAGTGCAGATAAAAAAAGAGCAGAATAGAGGCGCGGAGGGGAGAGTAGAAACCTGCCTGATGAATAGAGCCATCAGCCTCAGCAGAGGCTACGGAGCAGCCCGCCATCTGCCCGCCCATTACTGCAACGGGGTGCATGACGGCCGCCTCTCGCTCGCAGGCCCCACTGGCATCGCTGGCACGACCAGAAACTCTTCTTTATGTGTGTGTGTGTGTGTGTGTGTGTGTGTGTGTGTGTGTGCCTCCTGCTGAAGCTCAAATGACGTAAGAAGCCCTCGCTGTGATGAAACGCACGTGCACATTCCCAAAGTCGGTTGAACGCAATCGCCAAGTATCTATTTCGGAGCATATTGCACCCCACCGCGTGTGTGTATGTGTGCGTGTGTGTGTGTGTGTGTGTGCGTGAGGGGTGGCCCTCAGAGAAGAGTTACAGCGGCGTGGCAGACGCTTCACACCTCATTGGCACGCGAGCAGAGCCAATCGCCGCCGACAGATCCGCCCCTCGGACTGCCGGCCGACTCCGCAGCATCCTGGATGGCTTACAGGGTGAGAGAGTGAAGTGGAAAAACAAAATAACAAGGAGGAGCAGAGTGAGACGTAAGAAAAGAACAAAAAAAAAGGGGGAGATGCAAACACAAGAATGGGGGTGGACACACGTATAATAACCAGAGATGAACTGTGGGGAAAACTTACAGGAGAAAAGCCTGTCTTTTTTATTTCCTGTCTTCAGCAAAGGTCAGTAAATCAAATGTGATTAGTCATCGTGGTAGAGGAGGCCGTCTCTCGAGTTTCAGAGTTGAGTGCATCTGCTACTTTGTTTTCTCCGCATCTTAAGAGAACGGAGGCCTGCATCCTAGAAGCGATGGCGTAGAAGAATCGTAGCCTCATCTTAAACGCTCCATACGGTCCAACGCAGGAGGGCAACGTTTCTCTGCTCACACAGGGACTGATGATACGGAGCACAAGAAACACGCAAAGCAAAAAAACGCAGGAACATGCCGACAAATGGCTTCTCTCGGGTGAGAAGTCTGCCAATTGTATCCTCCATGTCTTCCAAACTAAGTGAATGCTGACGTGATGTTGAAACGCGTCGGACTGCGTGACCTCCGATTGTCCCGAGGTGGAAACCTTGGGCCTTGAGCCTAGAGAGAGACTGACCTAGAAACGTTGCAAAAGCTCAGGGAGGCACATCTAAAAAACACCAAGTGAAAGCCAGCTTTGTTTCACAGTCACGCAAAACACCCGTTATTTCATCTCGCCGCTCTCTTCTCGCAGTCTGCATCGAGCCGACCCCGAGAACGCAAGGCGCAATTTCAACAAACCCCGTCGCAGCACATGTGGAAGCTGCACTGAACAAAAAATTATTATTTTGTCCTTCTGGGTGACTGTTAGTAACTCTTGTTCCCTCATACAAGAAAAAGCCTTGTATGAAAAATTGAAAAGGCTTCAGGATCCTGGTGTATAAATCCAGACCTGTATTCTCATAGACGCTTGTGAGGGTCAAAAAAAGGTCGACGGGGTCGTGGTGGATGTCCTTTAAAAAGGAAAAGGTGAGCCGTGTGTTTGGATCACATGATTCTCTAATCATCCTTTAATGACATTAGGGGGGATGTAATCTCATTACAGACAGAATACACCGTTAAATCACTTACCTTGGCTCGGAGGTATGACGGTCAGATAGAGGAGTCTTGCAGCTTGTGTCAAGAAGGGGAAGGAAAAAAAAATACACAGGGCTTGTGGAGAAACACCTGCCATGAAGCCTAATAGCCATTATCCCGAACCTTTAGAAAGCCCCCTCCAACACACACACACACACACACACACACTATAATAGAAGTCAACCACTCATCCCTTGAGACTCTAAAAGTCAAAAGGCAACAGGACAGCTGAGTGACAGACAACAGGGGGATTAGTTAGAACGAATCAAATGCTTGCATGAACACACAGCTTGCCCTGTCTCTGTCTGTCTGTCTCGCTCTCTCACACACACACACACACACTTTCCCTCTTCAGATGCCGTATTAAGACAACATCGCCTCTATAATCACCTGCCTCCATTTCAAACCCAGGCGGCGTCCCGTCTGACGAGCGCGAGAGAGAGAGAGAGAAAAGAGTACATCAGCAGAAAGGAGGAGGGACAATGAGGGGAATCTCTCACAGGGAAGCGAGAGCGCACCGTGTAAAGACAGACAGGCAGCTACTTTATGAACCAGAACATCTGGAGCGGCTGCTTCCCCGGGACACTGCCGTCCCCCTTCTCCTGGGCTCGTTCACTCTGTCTGGCAAAATGTCGACACGAGGGCCGCGCGCATCCATCAAAGACGTACAACGCTCGCTGTAATCACCATGACACACACACACACACACACACACACACACACACAAGGATATTCATGGGAGGTTGGGGGAGGGAAGCTCAACAACAGTTCCTGCATGGTTTTGTCTTTTTATTTTTCCTCTGATCAGACATCGTCACAAGTGTTGGTGCGGATGAATACCTGTCGCTACATTATTCACACAAACGGAGACGAAACAGACAGATACATGTGTATTTGTGTACAGTGAACTGAATGGATTCGGGACCAGGAAATAAAGGGCTGGATTGATTGGGCCAGCAGGGCTGAGGTGAGATGGGATGGGTCCGAGCGGCTTGTGACACTCGTCCATGCTTTTCGTCCGGGCTCATATTCAACCAAACTGTGGCCTGCAGGTTCCCATCAGTCCCTGCTCGACTGTCCCGCCTCCTCACACACTCAGGAGCAGACGGAAGGTAAGAGGGGGGCGTCTATTTCTCTATCAGGGTGCTGTGCTCGGTGCCTGTGGTCCGGTCTGGTCTGGTTCTCCGTGCGGTGTCTCGAGGGGTGCTTGAGCGTCTTGGTGCTGACTCATTCCTCGCTTCTTCCACTCCGGGGTTCGCTCTGTCAGTCAGTTGGTCGATAATAAGTAATCCCACACAATAAACTCTTCGGTGCTCTTTTCTTCTTCCAATCGCTCTTCTTTAACCCCCGGTCCTCAACTTGCTCTGCAGACAGAGCAGACAAAAAAAAAAAAGCGCATTAAAGAGACCAAATCAAAATCAAAAAGATCAATATAAGAAAACAAAAATGGGACAAATAAACAGAAGAGAAAGACGAGGCAGTCGGAGGAGATCCTGAGAGGACAATAAAAAGGTGGTTATGAAAATCATTGCACGTACACTACCTGAGTGCTGACACCCGCTGAATATGTCAAGAGTTCTCCAAGTGCTGTCACTGATTTGTTATTTATGTTTTTCCCATAGATTGAGATGGCCAAAACGCTTTACGTCAGTAAATGTATATACTGACATCTAAGCATGTGGAAAGGACAAATTAAACCCTAAACATATATTTTACCGAGAGCTTTTTGGAACGAAACGTCCATGCTTGAGATGCTATTGGAACAGTTCTATGAGCCGTCGCCCTTTACCTTTTGATCTGAGCAAACACAACACCTCTCTTCTCTCTTGGCCCTTTGAGAGTAAAGAGGTGGAGATGGAAGGGTCAGTCTAAAAAAACTAAAGTCGGGAAGGGAGCGATAGGGAGCGAGGCGCGGCCATGCGGCGAGAATATGGAATGAGGCAAGCGGTGGATGGAAAGATGGGCTCCTGTGATAAACCCTTACTCATAAGGGGAGAATGAAAGGGGGACTTTATCTGTCCTTCGACTGCCTCCTCCTCACTGTTTACTATCTGGACCGGTTAAGTGCTGAATGCATTAGGAACAGGGCTAGGGATGGAAGGAGTAAAGGAGCGACCGTTGCCGGGAAAGAAAGGGAACAAAAGCGACTGAAAGTGGGTTGAAATGTTATCACAGGCGCCGGCGATAACAACGCTAATTATCGCTGACAAAGTCCGGCCGGCTGACAACGCCTCGCTCTGCGCCCCCGACTCCTGTCCAGAATCGGGAGATTTTTTTTTTTATCCCCAGCGATATGGCATCTCCCCCCGCGACCCTCGCAATCAACACCCGTGGTGCTGCAGTTTTTTTCAAGTGGAATTCAAGATTCGAAGGGCAAGGACGAAGAAGGAGAAAGAGATTTTGCGGTCTGAAAACGGCATGTCCTGCGCAATCACGCGTCTTTGACCGGAGGGGCCGAGGAGATGAATGACGCTTGGATCTTCTGACCTCGCGGGGTCAAAGTCGCGTCCTTTGCCACATATTGCTCCGTGGAGCTTCCTGCGCGCCTCTGATAAAGCTGTGTAAACATCCTAATCGTGAAGCCGCATCAGCCCATATCAATCCGACTTCATCCCTTCCCCTCGTTTTGTCGGCTGTGTAATTCTGCATATTATTCCTTTAAAGCCTTATCACACAAATGTCCCCCCCCCCCTCGTTTTTTTTTTTTCACCTAATGACTTTAAAAGCGAGTCCGATACAGATAAGCGCAGACGAACAGGAGAGTGCTGCGGTTGCCGCGGGTGATGAAACACAAGCGGATTAACATATCATCTCAGGCTTGCTTCCAAACAATTTACAAGATCATAACAGCATCCAGCGCCTGAATTTCGGCGAGTCTACAGGTAGCCGACTTAAATGCACGCACGCCCACGCAATGAATAAAACATTGTGCAATTTACATGATGTGTAGCTTAAAAATCTGCCTGCATCTGACTTTTAAATCTAATACCCATACCCACGAGAGTGAGCGAGAGGCACGCAACTCAGTTTCCTTCATTTCCGGCAAAACAATGCAATTGCAAGATAAAAAAAAAAAAAAAGGGAGGAAAAAAAATCTAATAGAAAAGCTCTATGAATGTAAATTGAGCCTTTTGAAGCCAAGTGATGTTACACATTGCAAAGTGAGAGAGGAGGAATCAAGTTAATATGAACCTGAGTGGCATTACTATTAGCATACAGCGGGTGAGACGCATGGCGGAAGAAACATTTGCACTTGGCGATGGAAGGTGGGAGCACGCAGAGGACAGTGGCGCCCAACTAGCGACACCGGCTCCCTCTGCGTTATTACATTAAAACACACACACTGGGACAGTCAGAGAGGGTGGGGAGGAGTAGAGGGGAGTTGTGTCAGCAGGTATTATGGAAATAGGCCGTAAGGTTTAAACTGGCTATTTAGACGGTGCTTTATTCAGGCGCCAGTTGCCCGGTTGGAAATTCTATTCTGATGTCTAAAAGCCAGAAGCCAGCGTGTGTAAATGGAAGCCGGCGCGCTGTGTATCGCATTAATTCATTTAGAGGGAACGGCTGCTAAAGTGTAGCTACCATACACACACGTCTAGGAGCCCGGTGACGTGTTCTGTAGCTAATACACACACACACACACACACACACACACACACACACACACACACACACACACACACACACACACACACACACACGGGGCTACTTTGGAATGCACACATCGATTCAAATGAAACCCCCAACGCACAACTTACATATCATCTGTCCATGGGGGGTGCATGCACACACTTGTCATTCTTTTTTTCAGAGGGGAAAAAAAAAACAACATTATTTACGAGAGTCCCATACAAATTAAGTTGCACGTAGTTCACTCGCAAGCAAATTACAAGGCAAAAGGCTCATTTGTTCCACTCAACAAGCACGACCACAAATAATAAACATAGCGTGCATTTGCAAAAGACAATTAGAAAGATGATCAAATGATGTGCACACGAGATGCGACCAATGATAAAAGCTTAGTGCGGTTAAATGAGCACCTGTTTGGCGTTGTTGACACACTGCAGGTAGAGGGCCGCGATGCTGGAGCAGTTGAGGGTCTTTCCAACGTTCTCCTTGTAGCATGCGAGGATCTGGCTCTGCACGTCCTCACATACAGGATACGCCTCATAACGCCTGCGGGGGTAAGAAGGGCAGAGACATGGCGTAAAAACAGGGGGAAATATTGTGTTCAAACTTGAGGCTGGAGCCAGAGTGGGAAAAAAAAAAAAACATGTTTAAGGATACGCAATGCGGAGGGATTGACACAATGACTCAGAGACGGAGCCAGCGCGGAGCACGTCAGTGGTGATGTACCTCAAAGCATTGCTACAAGCTACATCGCTCTACATTGTCTTTGTCGGTGTTACATCCAGAGATGGTCGGGGGTTTTTCTAAGAACAGCAGTTGTCGAACAAAGCTTCCCATATTGGCTTCCTGTCCTGAAAAGGGAGGTTCATCAGTGCCATGGGACCACGCACAACAGAACGCTAACTCGGCAAATCAATGGGTAATGCAGAGTAAACAAGAAAACGGCCCCGGTTTAATCTGGACGAGCAATAAGGTGTCGTTGTTACAGCGTGATGATGATGGCGGCGATAACGATGATGAGGTTCAAATTACCGGCGAGCTAAGTGTACTTTCTTTTAAATTAGTCCCCGTTTTTGTGCCTTACCACTGCGATACGGTGAAGACCTCGCCGAGAAGCGTATTGATCACTCTACTTGGACTGCAGTGAATCCATCCATTGATTCAGAGCTGCACCCTGAAGGAGTCAACCATTTACAAAGCTGTCACCTTGGAGCGCCCTGAATGGCAAAAATTCAATCTATTCGCATCCACCAGGAATGCTAATTGGTCCGGTTACGGTCCGCCGCTTCACCGCGGCCGTCTTCGCCGGTACCATCCGGATGTTAGCAATTCTAAAAGCAGCTGCTACGCTAAAACTCCAGTGAGCTCCTATGGGACTTTGATGTTAAATGAAATGCAAAGTGCGGGATCCATATTTTTTTTTGCCCGTCTGAGCAGTGGGACGTTGGGCCGTCGTTAACGGCTTTTGTCTTTCTCTTCTCACACCCCATAAAAATCCATAACGACGACACATGTGCATGCTAGGGCCATTATGCTAATGGCGGTGTCATCGTTTTGTTCACCCCAGCGCCCAGGACACCCCCGTCTGCCCCTGCTAAACGGCTCGCGTGGGTGTTAAGAGAGATTTTGCCCGTCAGCAACTCTGCGGCTCTCAAAGGAATACTGGGGCGTGAATCCGCTCCCCTGGAGTCACAATCAGATGTTGGCGTTGCGCCGTGTTGTGAGGAAGGGGATTGGTGGGTCATTACCCAGGGGGCGAATGGAGCGGGATGCTGGCGCAGCGGGCTCAATGTGTACATATGTGCGTCACCACATGGTCATATTTGATATTTTTGGGGGGGAAGTCAGACAAAATAATACACCTTCGGCAGGCGTGTTATTGGTCAATATAGGCCAACAATCACCATCAGATGCGACACATGTTAGGGGTTACTACAAAAGGATAAAAATAATCCATTTGGACACGTGTCATTGATCTCTTGCTTGGGCAAGAGAAGCCAGATGTCCCCCTCATGTCTGTACGGTAAATATGACTGGGAGCAAGAGCTTCGTTTTCTTTTAGCTTTTGAGGTGCAGGTAGGTCAACGTTCTCCCCTTCGGAGCACTACACAATTCGCTCGTTCGCCAACTGTAACTTCCACATTCCCTGCATACACACACACACACACACACACACACCGGCGCGGTATCAATCCTTTCATCCGATTCTCCGCGAGGAAGTGAACATGCGCATTTCCCCAAAATGCTGATCCGCTCCCGTCAGACTTTGGTTGATTCCACGCTAGGTGCCATCACTCCTGAGCGCGGAAGCGAAACATCACGCCGCCGGCTGTGTGGAGGAGGTTCTGCATTTGCGGCACCATTGGGGAGAAATTCAGTCATTTGCAGGCAAGGCATGACAAGGCCATTGCTCTGCGTCGGGCTACTGAACGATGACAGCGACGCCAGCAGAAATCACTGCCATCCTATTCCTATGGATCCCAGTGCTCATTTATTACACCGCCTATGGCCATCTGCAGGGACGGGAGGAGCCACAAACACTCTAATTACTTCTTTATTTCCTAAGCGTTAATACCAGGTGCGTGCTGCTGATACACACCACAGTGTTTATCACCAGTAATGGCCTTAAAAAGAGAGAAAGGGGGAGGAGAGGGAGAGGAAGAGGATACGGGGGAAAGGGGGTGGACATGAAGAGCGCTTCTTGATGAGGAACTAGACAGGCGGCGCTTATAATTTTGCTTGCTCTCCGGTTCCCTCTGTGGGGAAGGGAGCCGAGGCGGCGGCTGAGTTTATCATGGAGACAATAACACTGTCACACACACACACTGTGGAGGCACGCTGCACCCTGCATCATCTGTCATTAAGATTAACATAAAGTTGCTGCAGCCAGCTGCGAGCGCGGGCCCCTTAAAAGGAAAGACTACACCCCCCCCCCCCACCACCCTTACATGCTCAGCTTTACATGAGGAGCGCCTCACCTCATTTACCACAGCGGGGTGAGCAGATGCAACAACGGTCAACGTGTCACATCAAGGATTCGCCGTAAACCTATAACCGACGGAGGATGACCGTTTACTACCTTTACCATTACATTTCTAGATTTTTTTGCAGGATAATACTAATGCCATGATGCAGAATGCAAACGACGTACGAATCCATGGATTCAAATCTCACTATTTAAATAGGGGAGCCGTATTTTTCCCCACGTAATTGCAAAAGTTATGAAAATACATTTGGTTATTGCACTCAGGTTTTCGATCCTTATTTTGTCTAATTACACAACACCAACGGCTATATTCCGCGTACTGAACTCAGACGGCGATAAATCTATTATCAGCAGTGAAAACAGCGAAGAATAAACACATTCGATTCCGCCGCAAAGCGCATCAATGGGTATAATTACAAATATAGTCAAGACCACGTGAATCATCCGGCTCCAGCGTGTGTTTATAAACGGTGATACTGCATCATCACAGTCCCAAGCAAAACCTCTTTCGTAGCCCTGTTTGAATGGAAGCTCTGGTTTGGTTATCTTTTGGTTTTGGTTAACAGTACGTGAACACGGAGCACTTTGTATTGGCCAGCGGTTCCCAAACTCATTTGTTTCTGACCTCTTTTTATGAAGCAATGTCTACTTATCACAGCATGCGTGCCCATGAATAGCAATTTTCCTTCTCACGCTGTTAAATTTTATTTTTTTTAGAGGGTGAAAGATGTACCGTAAAACTCTAAAAACTGAATTCTAATCACGGCTGAATTTTTGTTTTTGATACATTTCCTGCCTAGATTAATGTGACCGACAAATAAAAATGTTGGTGACACTGCCGCAGCTCTTAGATTATTCTACAGGTTATAGAAAACAACCATTGTTACACCCCCCCCTCAAGCCCCCCTTTAATTCCATCTCCATCTTTTTATTCCCTCTCTCAGCCCAGAGGTTCCAGGGATGTTTAATAAAACTGTGGTGGGAGACCGAAACAAACATCCCACCCCTTGGTTATTATTTGCATTATATGTATGAGTTTGCATGTATGCGTTTGCGCGTGCTGCACCCTAGAGATAGTCAATCTAAACAGTCATATATGGGTCTCACCTCGTGCCATCAGTAGTAAAGGTCTCAACAACAGTATATCAACCCCCTCCCTCCCCTTCCCCCCCCACCCCCACACACCAAGCGAGTCTCCATTGCGGAGGCTCGTCTTTAGAGATCTGCATTATCTGCTCCGCATCATAAATCACAGAGCAAAAGAAGGAAAAAAGGACACCGCAGAGACAGGGAGGGAGGGAGGGGGGCACTTCATTGAGAAGCTGCAACAGAAATAGAGACTGTGTTTGTGAGACGGGCAGCAGAGAACCAGCGCGGAGAGCCCCACTCCCACAATGCACTGCTGAAACTCTGCTCACTTCCTTTGAAGTTTTCGAAGAGGGGCAGAAATTATGTAAGAGGGCCAGTGTGTCCCATTTAACATGTAATAGGGCAGAACCGATTACACGCTCGCCCTCGATCATTGTCTCCCTCCTCAAGGTGTCCCTATATCATTTAATACATTCCCTTCCATCAAGCCCCCCACACGTGCTGCAGAAGTCAGCACATTTCCATAGAGGCGGTACGATGCATTCTTCAAAAAGGATGTATTGACTGCTAGTAGACCGTATTGAGATCGATGTTGGGATTTTCTTACAATATGCAAACGTTAGACGGAGCGTGAGTACATTTCTCAAAGTAACACATATTGACCATGACTACCATCTGCTGTGACCACTTCAAGCCAGAGCACTGAAATGACATTCATAGATCTCTGTTAAGGGCCCAACATGCTCCGATAGTTGAGCAAAATGTGAGACACATCTGGAAAGATGTACGTTCATCCGTCATTGTTTGAGATACATTTAAACTCAGAACAAAGACAAAGACGTACACACACACACACACACACCCACCAGGGCCCAGAAAAAGGAAACTACTGAACGCACAAACCGGATCCAGACGGTATAGTACAAATACAAGAGCATAGCTTTCCGATAATAAAAAAAAATGACCCAGCAGGCAGTGGTTGGGCAATAAATCTGCAATCACTGAAAAACAGCTTAGGAAATTAACATAAGATAAACTTAATTACCGCCTTGCGGGTCTCTGCCTCAAAACAGCCGGTACGTTCGCAGTTTACGGTCCTGTCTGTCCCGATTGTTGACATTCCGCACATCAGATCCTGTCCTTTAGCTTCTCTCGGGCAAAATCGGGACGAATAAATAACTCTGTTAATCAAAGAATAAGTAAACAAGACACTTTGGTGCCCAAAAATGACAAGTCTTCGACTGGACTTCTCATTCTATTACCATTAATAAAGTGTCTGAAAGAGACACTTTCTGTTCTTATTGGGTCAGCCGTCCCGCAGGTTGCCAATATTTATCTTCCACAATCCTCAGACTTCTTTCGCCTACATACATCTACAACTCTTCCCGTAGCTCCATCGACAGCATGGATTGCCGCCGGATAGAGTTCCAAATCACCACATTCTCTATTTATCATCATTTGGCTCCACTTAGGGGTTAATAGGGTTAAAGGGCGGGCGCTGGTTCCCCCTTTAGAAGCCCTCATGTTCTCTCTAGTTAAGGCAGGCGTCAGTACCGAGGGGGGGCAAATAAATACAAATGATCCAGTTAAGGAGAAAAATGACACACGTTTCGCTCATGCTGCCTTTTAAAAGCAGACCTGAGTGACCCCCTGCAGTGAAATCCATCAGCATGGATGAGAGATTAAATAAGAAAAAGAGAGAGACGCGGAGAAAGAGTTGGGAAAATAAAAGGGTGCAGGATAAACGATTACTCAAGACTGGAGAAAGAGAGCGAGGGAGGCAAAAAGCAGAAGATAACAAGAGATTTGAATCAAGACGCCGTGCGTGAGCGAGCAGCGAGGCCGACGAGGAAAGGAAGGAAGGAGAGTAAAAAGAGAAAAACCAGTGGATGTCCTGTTCAGACCCCTCTTCACCAACACGCACACAGTGGAGACATGAGACACGCTCACAGTAGACACATGAGACCGGGCCTGAATCAGAAGGACAAATAAAGCGATGAAGGCCCCTCGAGATCAAAGTTGCGAAAATGCGAGCCCACTTTTGCACTTTTCTTATTGACTTCAGTCTCCCTCTGGTTCCAGCCGACGGGTTGCCTAGCGACAGATGCGCGGTCCGCCCCTCACCTGGCAGAGGGGCTCAAAGCGTTGCTCGGGGCTCCACCGCTTCGCCGCCGAGGGCTACTTCAAAAAGGAAAACGCCTCTACAGCCTACGACTGAAGTACTCTGCAATAACTTTCCCGCTGAGTAATTAAAAGTGCTGCTCGGCGCGGTTGAGCCTCAATAGACCCCTATTTACACTTAAACAAATACATAAAATGGAAATGAAGGAGTTTGATTTGCCGGGCTTTCCCCAGAGTAATTATCCTCTCAAGTAATGGCAAAGATTAAACAAATGCACGACGCAATAATGCTGCAAGGCGTTTCTGTTCCAAACTACAAACTACGTGTTTTACTGCAAGGTGCCTAAATGACACAACTGGGAACAAACTCGACCACAATCTTTGTTTACTATAATTGAAACAAAAGGGCGGTCGTGCAGTGACGAAATCTTAAGAACTTAATTAATTAAAGTTTGCTGGCAGTCTCGCTCAATGAGTCAGCGCTAAAATGTTGGCATGGTAGAAAAATGGGCTGAAAGAGGGACGTGTGGGATTCTGCCGTCTCCCACGTGGTACAGAGGACACGTCTCTTGACCCGAGCAGCGCGTAATGATGGAAAACAACGAGGCATTTACATTCAACAAGTTCTGCTCCACACCTCCTCATTCCACCTTGGCGTGCGCGCGGGACAGAGCGAGGACAGCGCCTGCTGTTGTTGTCGAATGCATTAAAAAAAAAAAAAAAAAGAGGAGGAGACAATGAGATTTCGCCCTCAGTGGGACCCTGGACCAACACGTAGTGACCTCCTGCTGCGACGAAGAAGCCCGGAGCCCCACCAAAGGTTAGCGGTGACAGCCGCTTCAGGGCTCTCCTTTCATTCCCCGGGTCCATTTTCGCGCCCAATCTCACATCTACCGTTTTCCTTCATGCCTGCTAGCGCGCATTTCAAACTAAAGCCCCATTGGGTCGCTGCGACACACAACACACACCCAAAAGAAACGGAGAAGCAGATATCCACATCTTATGTCATTCGAATCCATTCCTCCATCTCGACACACACACACACACACACACACACACACACGGAAGCAGTCTTGCATACATGTGGAGCAGTAAAGGTCACACATTCAGTGCTGGACGGTGTGATAACACATCAGACGAGGATAAACCACTGGTGGTGAAGGGGTGGCAGGATATAAATCAGGTGCAGGGAGAGATACACTAACCTCCTTTTCACAGGCAACCTTATCTCCAGTTGGGAGTCACAGGGGAAGTGAATAAAAGCATTGGTGTTTTGCGTATGTGCGCGTCCAAACATACCGCAAGATTGCATTATCTGCAACATGTTGTGTGTATTTACTCGTGTGTGGAAGAGCTGCATAGCAAATGTCTTTTGCTCAGGTTGTCGAGTGCAGTTTATGATTCACAGCAACAATTTCAGACACTCAAGAGGAATCTTCACAGTAATAGTGCAGTGTTTGCTCCTCACTTTCGACACAGACGTTGCTCACATGTCCATTATTCTATGGAGGAATATATTTAGATTCTAAAAAGGTTAAGATTGTCGTAGCGCAATTTTTTCAAGCATCATACAGCCATGAGATTTGTTCTTTTTCATATAAATATTCCTCTGAGAAAACCAAAGGTGTGAAAAAGTTTGACAGAATGTAGATTATATAAATGTGTACACATATCAATATACAACTAAATCTAATACACATATATATAATATGGGGGCGTGTGTGTGTTGTAATGAGGTCAGAGTGATGCAGTAGCGTTCCAGATGGGAAAGCTCCATCGTACTCAGAAAACTCTGGTGGGAATACTGCAGAATAAAGGCGGCCAACAGCTGTACAGCGCGCGCACACACACACACACACACACACACACACACACACACACACACACACACACACACACACACACACACACACACACACACACACACACACACACACACACACACACACACACACACACACACACACACGAACTTCACGTGTGTGTGTATGTTTTTGCTTTTTTTGACATTTAAAATCTGAAAATTCTTTCCCTCGTTGGCTACTACAGAGCATTAACACCCCAAAAAAGACACCTTCATTCCTCCCAATTGCCCTCCGCTCATTTGTAACAACAGTTTTGTCCATTACAAATCTCTTGTAATCCCAAATGATCTTATCTTGTATGGTAAACACAAACATCCCTAATTAAAACTGCAAAATCACAGATACAGTTAAACACTTGACAGGAGTCCCTTTAATAATTGTTAGCCTAATATCAGCCCTAAAAGTTATCATCATGAGCTGGAGTGGGGAAATTAGGATATTCCAAAAAGAAAGATGTCATCTCACAAACTTTATAACACTCACATTAACATATCAAATTCTAATTTTATCAAGTAGGGACATTTGGGGTCTTTTGTCTGTTCTGGGGGGACATTTCCGACTTTGAGGGAATCAAAAGCCTGTGTGAGACAAAACATTTTCTGTTACTATTCAACTGAGCACAGATAGCTTCTTGCCTCTTAGGGACAAAAAGGGAGACACACAGCTTCCCGAAAAAAGATTATGTCCGACATACGAGTGCATACAAACACAGACGTAAATAAAGATGGGCCGAACACGCCCTGATAAATCCAATTAACCGTCCGCTCTGATCCCCTCACTGCATCCCTGCCCCCGCCTTGTAACACCAGAGCTTCCCGCCATTTCATTAACACACACAGATGCACACTCACATCCACAGAGATACACAACCGCCCCCAACCCCCTCTTCTATCCTTCCACAATTGTAATCTAGTCACAAGCCTGCTAATGCATCTCCTATATAATCCAATCAGCCAATCGCCGCTCTTCGTGCAGAGGCCTGTGTCACATGACTACCCGCACGTTAGTCCAACATTCGCGTGCAGTTAGCACTGTCATTCGGCACTAATGTTATTCCAGCCTTTTTTTTTTTCTTCTTTAATGTGATTTGGGAAGTCTCAGCTCCGGCTTCCACGAGTCTCGCGCTAAACCCCCCGGTGGGCTAGGCTAATCAGTTTCCAGCATTTCTGAGGGAGACAATGATCCCAGTGTTAGCGCTGGCTAATGATAAGCTAACACAATTAGCCTAGCCTCCCTGGAGGAGCGCTCAGAGCTGGGGCCCATTCTTGCCCCACCTCCTACAGGCTCCTCATCCACTTTTCCTACATTACTATGGATCCTAATGGGCTCCTATTAAAGGAGACAGATGGAACGCGGACCAGGAGGGATTCTGCATCTTCTTGAGTTACATATATATGCGTGTCTGATATGTGCTACATCCCTGACTGCTCGGATGTTTATTATTACTACCTCTCTTGCTAAAAAGTGTAGCTGTGGCTTGTATTTAGAGCGAATAGCAGCGTGGCGCTCTCCCAGCGACGACCATACATTCACTCATGTTTCATTGTGGCAATTTCAAAATAAATGCACAAAACAAATCTGGAATAAAGCAAAATGAAAGGAAAGGAAAAACAAAAAACGTCCACTTCCTGTCTGAAGCACATAGGTTATTGGCTACATTGTGTCTTGATGTGGGAAATGGTAACAGAATAATTTAAAATTGTTGCAAATGATTTGATAATCCTGTTTGACCCACGTCGAGCTGATAAAGACAAAGTGCTACAAAACAAACAAGAACCAAAGACGCACCCAGGAAACCGCAGTTCCAGCTACCATCAACATGCAATCCGGCTTATCAGTGAACCACATCATCAACATCAGCTAATGGACGGGGCTAATGCGATCCTGATTGAAAGACATCCGTTAAAATATGGCTCGCGTGATTCAATAGTTTATCCACTGGCCCACATGGACTTCTAATCCACAATGAAATGGATCATTACAGATAATAAGCATGGCGCTCAGCCAGTTTAATAAATTCCTACGAAACAAACGTTTTTGGGAGATAAACTTAAGAGAATAGGTTATACTTTAAACCGCCACGTGACTGAGTCGTTTTTCTTCTTCGGACACGCAGCGTCCAGACTTACCTGAACTTGGCATTCACTTGGTCGGCGGCGTTATGATAGTTTTCCGTGGTGACCTTGTAGAACTGAGCACTCTGCAGAGAGACAGGGGGGAGAAAAGCCAGCAAGTGAGATGAATGCACGAAGCGGTGATTGCTATCTTATGTATATATATAAAAAAAAAAAAAAAAGTCCATCCAATTTCCCATCATCGCACATAATCTGGCTCTCAGGTTGGAGCTATTTAGGCAAAAAAAAGGAACCATCTTGGCAAAGTGACACCTCGTAGCAGTTCGGATGTGATATGGCGCTGCCTACTGTGAGCTCAGTCTACACGGCCCCGTCTCATCTAGCACCATCTAAAGTCTATTAAAAACTTTATGGAGAGGGATATTGAAGGGGGGGGGGGGTGTACAGGAAGGGGTGGTGCTCCATTACCACTTGGGCTTATCATACAAAACATGGAAGTTTAGCTTTGTGAAATACAATGTCTGGATGTCGGACGTCCACAACGGAAGAAAATATTGGCATTGTTCCATTTTGTTTTGGTGCGTGCACGTATGTTTGCCTCTCTGCGCGAGTTACGACCGATATGTGCGTGCGCGCGCATGTGTGTGTGTGTGTGTGTGTACGCTGGAGCTTATCCCCTCACAAACGACCGCTGTAATAACACGCGGAAATCCTGTAAGGTCGGAGGGCCGCTAGTCAACAGCGAGCAGACCGCCATCCGAAATCCCCCAGTGACATGGAGCAAATGAACCCGTTGCAGGACCCCTCAGCCTGAATTACCTCCTCAAACACGGCTGTATAACAGGGCTCCTCCGCCGCCTGCACTGCCCGGGGGAAGATCGCTTTGGCAGCCCTCGGTGGCCGTTATCCACATTTATGATCAAACGCTGGCAGATTGTTAAATTTGATGGATGGCTTGATTTAGGGTCGCACGCAAGTTTGATCCAGGGGCAAAATATTACCTACTAATGCTTTTGAGCATGAAAGTACAGCTCACGCTTCATGCTCAAGCTAAAGATATTATGACACGCAATTATTAGAAAGACTATAGAGTTTGTTGTTAGTTTCCTGTTGGGTTAATGTTGAGCCACAAGATCGTTACTGTATGAAGTATGGCTTGATTACAGATCTCAGATTATTATCAGCCAGTTCACAGAACAAATTTAGAGCCCAAGAGCTGCTGATGCAGTGTGGAGAACGGGGGTCTTTTAATGCGGTCTAGGTGAAATCTTAACCGAGATTTCTCACACAGAAGTCACAATACCAACGTTATATCATATCTCTGCGTTGTTAAGGAGGTAAAAATTGACCTTGACAGAAGACACTTAACTCACCTTGCATAAATTAGACAGCAGAAATGTGACAAATGTAAGCATACCGGTCCCATCTTCCCGGATTTAACCTTGTAGGATCTCAGACATTCATCATAGTTCACAAAAGATCAATGGGAATGAACTGCGCTGCTGAAACGATCAATAGCTGTACGTTGCAGAGCTAAAAGAAGATGGAACATGACAACGCTGATAAAAGGTCCGATACTCATTTGAGTCCTCTTCATTTCAACGGACTCTCAAGGTTCGCAACAGATTCCTATTCTTGCTCCCATTCTGGAGAGTTAATGTTACAGAAATAAATAAAGACAAACGGTTGTGTCTTAGTAACTGAAAATCATGCTGTGCAACCAATAGAGCTTCCAACCTTGCAAATCGCTGCATATTTTACAACTTTGCTCTTATTAATGATGTCACCCTGGGTGTTAAGTAGAATTGTTTTCTAATCAGTTTCACATGTCATTTGAGACCAATTAGATACGTCTTACATCAATATGCAGTCTGCATGCAAAGATTATGTTTTTAGGGATGTAGATAGTGTTTATAGTATATACACTGCAAGGATAGTATATGAATTTAACTGGACAAAAAAAAAATGACACTCAATTTATGAGGTCATTCTTTCCCCTCTGATCTCTCTTGAGATGTCTGAAGTCCACTTGGTCATGATGGATTGGAAAGGATTTATGCCTATTAGGTCAGGAACTCAACGAACCTCTCCGTACAAGTCCAAAACACTCATTCAGGGTGGAATCTGCAGGGCGTAACGGACAAAATTAAAAGATGCTGCATGAAATGTATAAAAACAACATGTAGAAACAAAATAAGGGTTTGAATAGTTAGCCTACCTACAGCCGTAGTCCCTCAGGTAGACATTCATTTGTATGTAAAACACAATAAAGAAGTATGCCTCAAGTTTAAGAGGTAACTTGTAAGCTCCTGTTGTAGCTGTGCCCTCTTGGCCTTGAATCAAGTGGTTTTGGTGTAGACAAAGAAACTGTCAAGAGTGGAGGAAAAGGATTTAAAAGAGAAGCTTAATCACAGATAAAAAGACTAAAAAGAGATTTTGGAGCCGCTAAAGAGGCAAGAATAAGACTTCTCCTGGGTGCCGAAATTGAACGTTTGGGAGAGAAGGAGAGCCGGGATGAGAAGGATGAGTCTGTGTGTAGAATGATAAGTATAAGGTAATACCGCCTCTCTAAATGGCCTGGCTGGCACTAATCAGCAGAAAAATCCACCTGGAGGGAAAATAAACCATGTGTGAAAACTACTGCAGGACCACTTACAGTGCAAACATTGCATGTGGATTCACTCCGACACCTGCATGCACAAGCTACTAACGGGCGTGTGTGTGTGTGTGTGTGTGTGTGTCAACATGCTGCCATATTATCAACACGTACCCTGCTGGCTTTAAACAACTACACGCACACACAAAACCTCTCTTGCCACCAGAGAGAGCGGAGAAGAGAGTAATTTGTGGGATTACATAGTGGTGCCAAACCGTGATTTCCGGCCGCAGCCCCGACTGATTACAAGAGAAGCCCTGAACCTCTCGTAAGCCCGCAGAGGAAAAATCTTTTTAGGGGTTGCAAAACATCATTACCTTGTTTTTAGTCTGACAGAGACTTTTGTTTTACGGCCAAGCGAGTCTTCATTGGTGGGTGAACGGAATCGCTCGTCGCCACGGGAACCTTCTATTTACTGGGTCTTTTAGCTCGTCTGGAGCCAAACAAAATACTGGATGGGGGGGCGGGGGGGGGTGTCAGACAAATTAAGTCATTACCGCTAATGCACTGCAGCGATATAGAGAAGATAGAGGCCCGCACGGCAACACAGGCTGCTGGCATTAAAACAAATAACTGGCGTACTGATGGCTTCTTTCTCTTATCTGCAGCTAAGCAGGAGGGCCGGAATGGGGAGAAACCCCACCATGGCCGACACCCGCCGTTCCACGGAGCCAGAGTAAATGAGACTCGCGCTGTGTTCAACTCGCTCGTAAGGCGAGCAGAGAGGCTGTTAAACAGCTATTGTGCCCATCCTTCATGCCCAGTTTTAGCCGGCGGTAACTAAATATGATTCAGGCATCTCCCGTGCTCAGGAAGAAAGACAAAGGGCCAGTGTTTGGGGATTGAATACAAAAGGCGAGGGAAAGATGTGATCAGAAGAAAATTTGGGATGGAATGTTTGGTCAAATGTTGAATGGCAGACCAGCTACGCTAAGGAGCTGAAGATCAACATGTACAGACGTGAGCTCCATTTGGTTATTGAATACGTTTACAAGGCTAATTCAGGCTAATTTCTCTTAAATCACTGGGAAATGCAAAATATGAAAACACTTTTCAACATAATGCTAAAACTAACTTACCAATAGTTAACACATCTGTGCAAAGAAATGACCCTTACAAGCAGAAAGTTCCATCTCAAAATCTTGTGTTTTTTTTACACAAACTAACAGGCCGCTGTGCTGTTGTGAAAAAGCCCATCAGGCATCGATGACAGCAATATTTCAGCACAGCGGCACTGTGTCATGCTTTCACTCCAGATTTCCGGGTCTTCAGGTATAAAAGTAGCAGCCAGAGAGTCTCCATTGATTGCTTCATAGAGGGCTGAGACCATTTTTTTAATTGTCTAAACTTCTTTGCAAACAACAAGCAAAATGTGCTTAAAATTTGAGCTTCAGACTTCAGAAAGAGATGGAGGGCAAAAGATCACGAGGGGATGAGAAATGAGAAACTGAGGGGGGAGATGAAAATGGCAAGTCAGAGAAAGAGATAAAAGCTATTACTGTTTCTTTAATACTCTCTCCTCCGCATGTCTTCCTTTCACAGTGCGGTGGTGCTTCGCTGTGAGATGACAATTGCTGCAGTGATTGTCTTCCACAGGAGAGCAGAAAAATCCAATTTCATCGATACACAGGGCGAAAAGAAAGAAGAAAATCCCTTCAGAATAAAAAAGAAAAAAAAGAAAATTGAGGCATGGAGGAAGAAAAAAAAAAAAAAAAACGCTCAAAAAGAATAAAGAAATATAATCTGAAAAATAGATATAGAGAAGGGAGGGCTGGGAAAGAGACAAGAACCACCAAAAAAAAAACCAACATGGGAAAGTTGATTGTTAAATATGAGATTGTTTTACAGCCGGGCAGGTATTGAGTGAAAATGTAATAAATATATAGATATTGTTTTTCCAAGGGCTATTTGGTAGCTGTGGCCCCAATGAGCAGCAGCAGCAGCAGGCTGAGGTGTCTCGGAGCTGGTGATGGCCTGTCACTGGAAGCCCCTCTGATGAATGGCTATGCTGGATTGGAACAGACGTGTAATATATATATCAGACTTGTATTCATTCTCTCTCTCTCTCTCTCTCCCTCCCTCTCTCTCTCTTGGTGGCCTCTGTGGCGGCGTGCGAGATGCTCGAGAAATCCGGAGCGCGCACACAACGAGTGAAATCGCTCGTGCCTCGTTCACCGCCCACCGAGCGGAGTCCCGTTTTACCAACCAAACGTTTTGTTCTTTATAGTTAAACGAGTTGAAGGGTTAGCTTTATGGATGTTCAAAAGAAGTTAGAGTATTTTGACCCCCCATGCTCGTCGTCGGCGCTCCGGCGAACTTGCGACGGGCCGTTTCTATTCCCAAAGTAGAGTCATTAAGAGTGATATTTATATTGACGAGGCGGCCCCGTGAAAGTGCACAACTTGTGCCGTGTTTCGCCTCAGCAAGGAAGCCCGACAAAAACTTGCCATACAAAATGAAAAAGATGATAATGGACAATGAGCTTGAGATGTAAATGATATATAATTGAATTCCTGTTTATTTTTCCCAGAATGCCCCTTGTCTAACCCCGTTTCTCACTCGGCTTGTAGTTCTCTTGCAACCTTTTCTTTTACACTCTTGTTCTTTATCATTCGGTGACATTTCATCTTTGAAGCCCTCTCCCACCTGCTTTTACTTTGATCTTTTCCTTGTTCTTATCCCCACTCACAAATGTCACCTTGTCATAATTCTTCGCGTTACCGTCGCAGGTGGAATCCATTTCATCCTAGTTTGTCTGCAGCTGTCCCCTCTCCTTTTCTATCGAGTCTTTTATTGTGTTGTATCTCGAATATTTCTTTATCCCCTTTAGCTTCCCTCTTCAGTACAGTATCTCTTCCCTTCCTCTCTCAATCTTCTGTCTCTCTGAGGTGTGAAGGGGATCTGTTGACACTTTGATCTCAGTAATATTGACCAGTAGCCAACATGACTGACGGATGGTCAGCGCCTCAAGTCGATAATGGCTGTGTTAGTCGGGACTCGTCGCTTCTACCATCAGCACTCCCATTTTCCGCAGTAGGTCCACGCTGGCCGGCTGCAATGAGAGAGCAGGACTACTTCTCAACATTTTCAGCCGTTATGCCGAGCCGTCGTCCGAGTACTAAAAGAGGGTTAGATGAGAGGAGCTGTTATCTGCCGCTTAACGCACAGCCTCCCCTGAACAACCAACCAACCCAACCAGAGCGGTACAGACCACTGCACATCCAATTACTGACAGTCCACCGCCACTCAATACCCGCTGGCTTAAGAATGCGTCCTGAGTGAAGGACGAAACATTTGCCTTATTGACCCAACTGCAAAAGCGTCCGCTAACGGGAACCAACACATCCACAATGTTAGAAAACGCTGTTTTTGGTGAGTCCATCCAACTTTGTAGAGCAATAACATTCCTCCCTCCTCCTCATTGCACATCAGGCAACACTGGGAAATGTCCCTTTTGCTTCCACCACTGAGGGCGTTTGACTTGAAGGCGTCATTTAAGGCACATTACGAGAGGCCTTGTATCCCCTCTCAAGATACACTTGTGACTTTAGAGCCGCGTGACGGCGTCCTCCTTTTGACACACTTCAACAGGGCATCTGACCCGGGCCGCCGGCCCCGCAGGCATCTCACTCTGGGACCAGCACGGAGCTGCTGCCCTTTCAAGTGGCCCGAGCACGGCGGCGGACCCTCGCCCCCCCCCCCCCCCCCCCCCACCTCCTCCACGGGATGCTAGTTTGACAAGGACATCAGCGTGACAGCATTTATGGGGCACCAGTAGGACACACACACACTGGGATGGATGAAACGCAACCTTTTATCCTTCAGGTGGAGGTAGGGAGGCTGGGGAAAAAACAACAAAAAAAAAGAGCAAAAGAGAATTTGAGACGTAGAACAAGGAGGAAGCGAGAGCGATGAGCAGCACACTGGGGGAAAACAGTTGGACAGAGAGATGAAGGAAATGAACAAAGGGGACCAAGCAGGCTGAACGGTGTGCATTAATCTGCGCGCGAATGTTCACCTGAACTCTGTGGAGCGTCTCTGCTGCCGCGTTTTGAAGGTTAATACAGTTATGGTTGGGAGCTGTAAAGATATTTTTCGCCTAGTGAAGTAAGTGCTTTTGTTTGTTCATTATTTTTTTAATCCATTTCCATTTCTGTAACCAACACGTGCACATTACGAACAGGAGACTAGCAGAGTGTGTTGGCGTCAGCATTCCAGATGTCAACATCCCCCATCTGGGGATTTACCTCAAGAAATTGACAGAGGAAAAAAGAAAAAGTTGTTTCTTCGACTTCGGCCGTGAAATTGAGCTCAGTGTAGCTAAAAAGTAATAAGATGATTCAGATCATCGCTTTATTTCTGCAGTAACTAAACAGTTCATGTTTGCCGATTGGGTGTGTCCACATACAAGGAGCCTTCAGATTGGCTTATGGTGCAAACGGTGTCTTACCCTCTCCTCCAGCCGAGCCACCTGCTCTCTGTAGAAAGCATCCTGCTTGTTTAGGTCTGCTTCTCTGGCCGCCAGCTGCTTGGCCTAACACACATACACAGAAGAAGAAGGGAGGGGGGAAGTCACATGTGCGCTTTTTGCAGCTGTGCCAATTTTACGAGGCTGATCATGCACACATACACAAGTGCACATCAGAAAAGAACAAAACACATTGCAGCACAGACAGTGGGCCTGCGGTGATTGAATGACAAAGATCAGTCTAATCTATGTCAGACCATGTGAGCACTGTATTTGCATGCGGGGGGGGGGGGACATGGGGGGGGGGATATGTGTACATGCAACCAGCACGGCGCATCTGTGTCGGAGAGACGGATGACGCCTTGGCATGACTTGTGTGTGCGTCTTGGTCCTCTTGTCTTCAAGCGTCAGCCAGAGCGCAATCAGGTCAAGGAGATAACATCAGTTCTCAGTGCAGAGGAGCACGAGGCACTGCCGATCTCCAACGGCCTTCCCTCTGCTGTGACCTTCACTAAACGAACGGCTGACTCTCTCTGGGCAGATAAGACCCGAGCGGATCTGTTTCCTGAGAGAAGCCTTCTCACTAGGTTGGAGTGAAGAAAATCTAATGAATAGTGCTAGTGATGATCACTGGGGGGGGGGGGGGGGGGGGGGGAGTTCATGAACTACTTCAAGGTGACATTTGAAAAGGTTTGGTATTCAGAGACCAGGGGTGACGACCACCACACTGTTCTGCTTGAACCATCGCATTTCGCCCTTTCCATCTCCTCCTGCACTGGCGTACACACACACCCACACACACAATTACTGTATGGTATGTGGCCATAAACTACAGCTCGAAACGCTAAAGCCATTTATATTAGATATGTAATGCCTCCACGCAGAGAAACCTTGAAGCCTTCGCTTTGAAGCGCTGTGAGCGCTGACGGAGTGAGGACAAAGAAAACAACACATGGAGCAGAGGAGAGAAATCCAATCTCTACTACTTTGATAAGCATCCGCGTTTGGCCATCTTGAGCACCGCGGGCAGAGCCGAGCGCTGCGCGCATCGTGATGAAGAGTGTCACCGGAGGGTTGTGCTCGCGGCGCACGAGTAGTGTGGTGGGGGGGGGGACTTTCAAAGTCAAGGGGATGCTTCGAGCTTACGCGCTACAAATAATTCAGAAACGGCACTGAGCGGCATTATGTCATCTACGGGAGAGAAAGAAAAGAAACACTCCACAGCACCACTTCATCGCTTTCCCCGAAAACACTCAGGGAAGCAGCACGGCGGTCGGCTGCTTCTGTCCTCAGCGGACGTTAACCGGCCTTCTTGTCCGTGTCGGGTTTCCTTGCACGTCTGATGTGCAACTCTGCAAAAAGCTCACACTGCCTTGAAGATAAAAAGGCATTAAGGACCTTAAAACGTCTCATGGATTCAAAGTTTGAGGAGCCAGGTAGCGTTGGATCTTAGAGGAAAAGGAGAGGGCTGATGGGAGGGAGAGGCTTGGCTAAGAGGGGGGGGGGCTGTGTCCAAGCTCAATGTTACGCAAATAGATGCCGACGAAAGAACGATCAGCTTGCAGATTGAAAGACCAACGATGCACACAGACACAAACAACGGCTCAGACGGCGCAGCTGTACCCACAGGGAGCGGGTGGGGAGGTAAATGTGTGCCGAGGGCGAGATTAAAGGGGCCATTAAAAGAGGAGAGGTTGTGACAGAAATGTGTGCCGGGGGAGGGGCCTCACTTTTGTGTGCGTCTCCGCGTCAGTCTGTGTCAGGCCGTGCACGTGTTCAATTTCCATCCAAGCAGGTTGGCTTTCCTCTTTAACACACACACACACACACACACACACACACACACGCACGCACACACACACGTCAGGATTACTTCCGACTGATTAACCCCATTCAGCAGACTTTAGAGATAATCTAATCATACCGAAGGCCACAGAATGGGACAGGCTCCTACACTGCCCGAGCCCCCCTTTGTCCCCCGTAATGAAGAGGCGGTCACGGGTGGAAGAGGAGAGCCGGGGTAAGTGCGGGGGCGGAGGTGAGGGGAGGAGGACGGGGGCAGAACTGGACATCGGGGAACAGATAGATAAGAGACAAAGAGAGGAAGGGGGACAATAAAAGGTGATTTATCATTAGAGGTGTCGAGGCTGGAGAACAGGGTCCGAGCCGAGTGCATCTCAGCTTCAGAAAGAACTTGTAGAGAGAAAAAGGATCGCAAAGTACAGACGGGAAGTTAAAGTGGAAGTAAAAAAGGGAACAGCTTTGAAATCCAGACCTTTTCTTCACGGACAATGATTTCTGAGTGGGAGCCAGAAATGACTCATGATGGAACAGTTTTCCCGATTAAAAATAATTTAAAAAAAAAACATTCAAAACTTCAATTACTTTTGGCCAATTCTCTAATTTGACTTTACCAGTCTAATTTCTCCTGTGCAGCAACGCGTGACGTGGTGGCCGGGGGGCCACAGAAAAACAACATCCGGTAGTTTTCTTATCCATGTGGTTTGCAGCCCACTAAACCACATTAACGGCAAACTTTCTCCGTCTCCCTTGCGGTCTCTCGTTGAGCACAGTAGCACAGCGGCTGAGGGTGACAGGCAGCCGAGAGTGAGACCGCGGCGGTCAGATTAAACGGATCGTTTACGGCGGGGTGAACGCCTCTGTGAATATCAATTAGCGAGCCGCTGAATAATTAAAGGACAGCAGTGTTTTTTTAATTAGCCAACTGCCGCAGTTTGAGCTGGGAGCGAGGGCGTAGGAAGGGAGGAGGAGGATGGCAGGAATGATGAAAACAGGTGGATATTGCTGCGTCAGCGCCTCCCCCACCCTACCACCTCCTGTTCCCTCACTGATTTGCTCACATACGCTGCATTTTCTTTCACACTAGCTTTTTTCCCTTTTATTTAAGGACTCCATTTTCCTTTCAAAAGGATTCCAAGAGCACTGAAAGAAAAGTAAGTCCTGGCTGCAGCATTCAGCGGCATCGGGCTGCTGCATGTGTGAGTGTACTTGCGGCTCACACATGAGCCGTGGGGGGGGGGGGGGGGTTCTAAAAAACATTACAGAGAACAATACAATTATGTCATATATTGCCTCCTTTTCTGCAAAAAGGGGGCAAACATATAAAATAAGATATAGAAATAAAAGATTAAAAATCTCTATTATGAGGCTGTGAACTTGCAAACAATCTTTTGTCCTTCTTAGCTGCTTCAGAAGATAAAACTATGTACCAAGTAGTTTTACAAAATACACCCCTTTCTACCTCCTCCTCCCCCCTCCGTGCGATCAATGCTCCCTCCCACCGTCCGAGGGAACGCTGCAGCATGGCGGGTCAGAGCTGCTCACCGGGGCCCATCGATCACAGACCTGCGCGACAGGGGCGGCGGTGACAAGCCAATAGTGAAGCGGCAGGCCCCGGGTCATGTGTGCTCTGACGGGGCAGGTGGGGGTCAAAGGGCGGCAGGACGTGACCGCGCCCGGGTGTTAATTGGTACGGCGGAGGTGTAGGCGGCATGTGTGAGGCCAGAGATTGATGGAGGGACGGCAAACTACGGAGGTAGAGAAGATGAGCTGATCGTTTTAACAAAAACCACACAGCTTCTCACTTTTCGCCGCCTTAGACCGGCACGTACGTGCTCGCTCAAACCTCTGCGGACACGCATCCCCTCCCACAGACCCGTCCACCTCCTGTAACGGCCTCTGAAACGCCCGCAGCGCCGTCTCTTAAAAGCCATCACTGGCGGATCAAATCTAAGTGATGGACTGTAAAATGATATTACCTAACACGGACCTTACTGGCAGTGCTACGCATTACCCTTAGCAAGTCTGTATGGTAGAGCAGGTGCAGCGAAACGCCATTAGAAACCGCTCAGCGCTCGGCTGGTTAAATCAGCATCGTGGGGTTTTTTACTGGGCTGCAGAAACACTTTGGTCCGAGGCGAGCGATTAGTCTCCACGGGGAGGTGGTAGGGTCACGGGCGAAGCGCTCCTGTCAGATACAGTGTGGTCAGTTAATGGGCTCAACCTTGACTGATAACACTAAAAAGGATAACTACACTGCAGCGCGTTTATTTAGACCCAAAGTAATATCGGAAACACAATTAATGTTCAAAAGTTGTTTCTAGAACAAACAAAAAAAAAAAACTGTATTGGAAATATTTTCTAAATTGTTATTTGCAACAACGAAGGAAATATAACACACACACACACACACACACACAATACAGCTATTGTCCAGTTCATGCAGACCCTGAGTTACAGGAAATGTACAGAACACATTTGACAAGCGGCAGCGGCTGCTGACTGACTCTGAATGACTTGACGGAGTCTCACGCCACTGGGTC
Organism: Apeltes quadracus; assembly: GCA_021346845.1. NCBI lineage: Eukaryota > Metazoa > Chordata > Actinopteri > Perciformes > Gasterosteidae > Apeltes > Apeltes quadracus. Next base: position 7,720,785 of record CM037915.1, on the reverse strand, counting down.
ACGGCCACCTTGGCACAACACAACGCGGCAGCATCCCTGGCACCTGTCGGCGGGGATTGATGTCGGCGGCGACGCGAATGGTCACGATGTAGTCCAAAAGAAGCGGCGGCCTCATCAATCATTGAGAACAAGCTGGCTGTGGCCAAGAAGCTCTGACGGAGCCGTTCGTTACCTGCCAGTCTACGCTTTTATGAGTTTAAGGGAAGCCATTATGAATGAAAGAAAAAAAAAATGATGTTTTAGCCGAAGTCTCTTCAGCTTCCTTCGGTGTCAAGGCCGTACAAGCCTGAATGCCCACGGTAATGTTCTTGCATTACTCCGATACGTCCGGTGGCGGGACATGGAGCACGCTCGCAGAGGAGAAAGACATTGGAGCCACAGGCTGCTGACAGACATTACTCTCCCGGAGGGGAGGAAGCGCAGGGTGGTCACAGTGAGTAACGACGCAACGACCTGGTGAGTCAAAGGGCTGACCCGACCAGGTCAGGGGCCGGAGGTGTAGGTGGCGAGTGTCTGGATGTGTGTGTGCCTTAACTACTGGCTGTTTAAGGGCACATGAAGCCGAAGTGTCCTTGTGGCGTCTGCAGCTCATTGACCGTGAACAGAGGTCAACGGAGGCCTCCATCTGAACCAGCTGGCCTCGACAGCGAGCGTCAGACATTCGCAACTCCACTGCGCTTTTCCCAAACGCCTACGTGTTTAGAAAGTTGAACCATCGCTCGCCTTTCTTCCCAGACAAGGCCCCCCCCCCCCACCTCGGCCTTGTTGGAGACAACACCTCCACAGCTCCCCCGCCGGCTCCTTCGCTGAGGGACGGCAACAACATCTGCTGGCTAGGAGATTGATTAATTGGCTGATCGGACGCCCGCGGCGTGAACCGATTGATTGATCATCCCGGGGTTGGAGCGGTCTTTATTAAGAGCCCTGGGGAGCGAACCTCTGGAGGTCCCCAGTCATCTGTCATGTCCAGCACACAGGGGAAGACGAGGGAGAGATGAAGAGCCGTGGGTTCATTACCGTGACACGGGGGGGGTCTCAGGCAAGGCGGGATGGCAAGAGGACAAGGGGGACATGGGGACAAAAGGGGCCGAGGGTGAAAGGAAGGGAGAGCAGATAAGAGGCCCAGACATTTGTGAAGATGGAGAGAGAAAGGAGCGAGGTTATTCCTGACCACATGCCGGTCACACGTACCAACTCATTCAGAACTTTTCTGGACAGCAGGGGACACAGGGAATAGAGAGCGGTCTTTGGACAACAGATGTCCCGGCGAGTGAGTGAGTGAGTGAGACGGTGAACGAGAGTTTTGTCTAAAGAGCGATTGAACAACCTAGAACAGAGAGAAGTTGGGAGGAATGTAAAGTGGAAGGCATGCAGGGAGAAAAAGACGGCATCCCGAGGAAGTGTTCCCGACACTGGACCCTCGCGGACAACCGCGAGCTGCATGCGTCTCGACCATCTGCAGGGCAAGATCCTAGCCTATGGCCAAGTGACGGACCGCTCGTGTGATTGTGGCTGTGGGCATTCTGTACTTCTCTCAGTGCTCATGCTGCGCATCTATGCATATTCATTCCGCCCAGCAGCAGGTGGTCTTCCTAGGCCCGATGAAGCCAGAAGGGGGCCACAGTCCACCTTCAACTTCTGACTATCAAGCCCACGTCAGCGGATTCTGGTTGACCTCTAATCCACTCGCCTTAGCTGAATCCGTGCCTCCCCCCCCCCCTCTCCCTTTCCTCTGTGCCTTATTTAGCTGCTGCCAGCCCAAGCAGACATTTTTCCTCTAAAAGGTTAGCGTTCTCCCTCACAATTGGCTTGTAAGCGTGATCCTTTCCAGCCTACCGAACATATGAATAGGACGTCAATATGAAAAAAATTGGCGTTCTTGTTCCGACCAAAAGAAACCCTGCTTGCTGCGGTGTTGTGATTTCCTCTGACTGTTTAACAAAAGGTTTGAAGCCAACACTTTTTCCACTTGGTTTTTAAGTGCCGTTTTGGATTAGTTTGTCTCCTAATTGGAGTTTGTAAGATTGTTTTGAGCACGGCTGCGTGAATCAATATCTCCTTCTCTCTTGTCTGCTCTCTATTTATTCTCCATCTTCCAGCCACTTTCCATTCTCTCACTGCTTCTATACCTCACACGGATTTTCTGCCTCTCGTCTCCGTTCCTTTCGTACGTTGAAGTGCTTTCCATCGCTCAATCCGAATATCTACCTCTGGCCCCATTAGCTGAGCCAACGGTTCACTCCTATAGAACCTCATTAATAGCCCTCTCCTGTCAGAGCTGGGAGGGAAAACACAGAGAAAGACCAAGAAAAGGGAAAAGGGACAAGCTCAAAAAGGAAATACCCGTCAGATTTCACATCCAACGGATCTACGGTACTACACACCCATGTGTCCAAGTCAAGTCGGGACGCTTACTTTTCCAACCTTAGCAGTTCAATATCTGTCCAATTAAGTCTGATAGGTGAGAGGAAGAAATCTTGCAAAACTATTCTAAACGAAACTACAGGCTAACTGTTGTGGATGGTGACAAGGAAACACAAGTTCGGATTTCTTTAGGAAATATAGTAGACATGCTTATTTTTTTATCAACAAAAATAATCTTATTGAACAATATATATATATTGATTATTTTAAACTTAATGCAAATTAGATCGACCTTTTGTGTTCAGTTGCGTTGTGGTGGCAGGAGGAACGCTTGCAACGGCTTTGAGAACGGAGCATTCAATGTTTCCTTTGTGAGCCGAGCATGTCCACAATATGTAAACCCCACAATAGCATTCCAAGTAAAAAACATGGGGGACCTTTTCTCCCACCAATCTCCTCAGTCCTCTGATGTGGAAGTGTCCTTTAATACCTGGTAAATTAAATTTCCTGCCTATTATCAGCCGGGTCCAGTTGGCTGTATCAAAAGTGTAGTACATAAACGAGTACAGAAATAAATATATTTCTTTGAAATAACAGGACTTGCTGGTGGCTGCAGTTTTCAGAGCGGCGGCGGGGAGAACGGCGCTGGGGTGAACAGAGGGGGGGCTCGACGCATAGAAAATTGTTAAGCTTTTCAAGCCAGCCAAGCATCAAATGGAACACAGTTTAAGGAAAGAGTAGGTACCGATTTTCTCCAGGAGCTCTGACACGATGGAGATGGGGTGTGTGTGTGTGTGTGTGTGTGTGTGCTAAAAAGCAACTGCATAATAAACTAGAAGACTAACAGGCAGATTGAATCTCTTGATATCAGTGCTGTTTTTATTAGACCTCATTGGTCTGTTGCCAAACATTTCCTCCACATTGAACTCACTTCAGTATTAATGTTAGTCTATCGTTTCCTTCCATTGACATTCGTTTGTCTAGTCGACCACCAACAGGCTGTACCTTCAATAATGATCTGAGGGACACAAAAGGGTTTTTCTTCCCATTCATTTGAACTCTCGGACCTCGCCCACCTGTAACTTCTACAGTAAGTGCACCATTACAGCAAAAGCAAGGCAATCATTTTACCGATTGATCCAAAGAGCCCGTTTTCAAGGGCAAATGCACCGTCTTACAATCACGCTCGTACTGCTAACTAGTGTCGACGACCACGTACATTAACTCATAACTTCATATCCTTCTGTCGGATATTTATATGAGCTATAATGAGTTAGCTTGAGGTCTCAAAATAAAAATATACAAATAAATGTCAGCGTGAGATCCGATTGTTTTTCAACCAGGTGCCAACAGTAGACCGAACCACTGCCGCCAGGTGCACCCCACACAGGCCCCTGTTTGGGAGCCGGGAAAGATTGATGACTGCGGGTTTGATTGAAAAGGCGGCCTCGGGTTAGAGCCGGTGTCTGGGTGCAACGCGGCGGCCGGTGATTGATTGGCCACCGGGCGAGTTTGGCTGCGCAGAGCAACGAGTCGTTGAAAAGCAAAAAAAAAAAAAGAGGGGACGGCGGAAGTGTGAGGTTTCATTAAAACGCAGATGTGCGGACTGACGGATGGCCGTGGACTGTGAATAAGTGCCAGACTCGGGCGAGGGTATATCTCCCCTGTCAAAACGCATCATTTGTCGGCGCATAAAAGACTTATCTTTATATTGAGCTCGCTCATTCATTCCTCCCAAGTCTTTTTCTGATTTTACTGCAGCCAGCATCCGCGACAAAGAAGGCCAAACTCCTAATTGACTTCCCCGGTAAATTAAGCCCTAATTGACCTATTCGCTAATTTAAAAAAGTTCAATTTCTGTGTAATAAGCCTAGTGAGTAACTCCATGTTGAAGCCATCAACAATCAAGAGTTCTTCCTCAGCACGATAACCGCTTCCTATATCACGATCATCCAGAAATGATCTGAATGACCTCTTTATTAGGTCAATCAGATGAGTGTTAGAATTAGAATAAATACACAGAAATTAAAAAATGACTTTTGAATGAGCCTCGGTGGAACTGCCGACGGCTCATTTTAAATGTCAAACATTCGAACGGCACTTGTGACCGTTTGTCCGACGCAACGACACCGCTGTGCTTAACCACGGTAAACCTGTTGTGTGACTGCAACCCCACCACCCAGTGGCAGAACATGTGCGAGTGTTGACACTTAAGCGTGTTTACCGATAGACCACGGAACCCGACAACACACACACCCCTGCCTGCACTGCTGTGAAGTTTCAATTACTGGTGGACTTGAGGGGGAGCGGGTAGTGGCGGACAGCCTGACAGGGAGAAGAGTGACTCGCGGTGGGAAAGCCTGAAGGAGAGAGCTCCCTGCAGGGTGGGGCAGGACGAGACGACACTTTGTATTATATTGAACACTACACAGCACTAAGGGGCACCTTTCAGACGCCTTAAACCCTTTGGTAATGGAGTACGTGTGCACGAAAATGGTTGCATTTGTCTTATTTCCTTTGTCAGAATTTCTTCCCTGAGCCCAATGTTCATCTAAAAGGGTCGCTGGTGGTCACATGTGTGCCTGCTTATACCTTCCTTCCTCTTTCTCTGCAAGGAGATGTACTTATGTATAGTATTTCAATGATGTACAGTGGACGTAATGAATAAAATGCAAAAGAAAAAGTGTCTTCTGTTGAGTGTTGGATGGTTAATATCTTCCACAACTTTATCTTGTTTCAGAACTTATATATAATAAGGCAAGAATCCGGGGCGGCACACAATACAAATCAGAATCCCAGAAATCAATATTATCTAAACGCTACCCGGCCCCGGTCCCACCACACGTCTCGGGGCAATTCTCCCGATTGGGTGTCGCTGTAATTGGTGCGGCTATGGAGGCGGAGGTTATGGTCATTATAGGCGAGCGTGGGGAGGCATAACTGCCCAAAGCGCCCGCTCGCATTGTGTGTGAAGTAGAGGGAGAAGGAGGGGAGGGGGGAGGGGGGGAGGGACGCATGGGGTCCGGCTGCTCACCGTGACCTGTATCTTAATGAGGAGGACAAATCAATACCACGCCGGACAAAGAACACAAGGGCAGCTGCCGCGGACAAATGTTTTCTCGGTGGCCGTGAACATGAGAGCAGCGCTCAGGTCAATTCACATTCAAATAAAATAATTAACTAGCAACACCAAATTCTGACCTAGTATTTAACCCTCCTATTCATAATGCAAATATCATGTAGACAGACAGTAAAACTTTTTTTAGATACATTATTTTATCTTCATTCTTCTTCATTCAGATAACAAAGCCGTGCTTTTTTTTGTACTTCGTGTGTTTTTATAGTTTAAGACAGCAGCCTGTGAATACAGTATCTGACTGCTCATTTTTCATACACATACTGCAAGGCCTCCTCTTGGCCATGACTTGGCTCCCCCCGATTTGTTTCTCCTTATTCAAAACAGCAGTCCTCCTGAGTAAGACATGCGGATTGATGGATGGCATGTTTACTCTCGGTGCAGACACCTTCTCAGTTTCATCATTCCTACAACTGAAAAAAAAACCTGCAATTTATTTTGACTCCCAAGCTGGTGGCTCAGATGAATCCAGTAGTTTCCAAAACACGCCCAAATGTATCAGCAAAGAAAGAAGCATGGTCATTTTATGGGAACATTGGAGAAATCGTTGTGCCACAAAAAGATTGCTTGAGTTATAATTTGATTGTTGTTTCAACGGAAAGTAGATTAGCCACTGAGAGGCACACTCGAGCATAATTAGACCAATCTTGTGCAGGGACGCTCTGCCAGCAAGCTAAACATTGCACAAAAAAAAAAAAGAATATAAACTGAATCTAATGTAGTGATTATTGCTCAAGGGCAGTTTGGCCTGTAAGATAATACATGAGGTGTTAACAGGTTTAGTGGGAGAAGGACTGAACAAATCACCTCTGAAAGCTCCATCAAACACCAGATTATGTGCTTAGTACGGCAAACCTCAACCTCCCCCCTGAGCTCTTTCCCGATCAACTTATCGACTCTGCCCAGCATTCAGAACCACTTTCACCTTCCAATCACTGATGCTTCTCTGCATGGGAATACAGCGGACATTTGTTGGGGAACTCACGCATGTTTTAGGCTAAAGTATTTCTGCTTTGGTTTTTCGTTTTTGGAGTGAAAAGTCTCACACGGAGGCACAGAGAGCCAGGATACAGGGACAGGGACAGACACACACACACACACACACACAAGAGCATTAAGACCTCAAAAGATTTCTTGTGTTTCATCAAAGATGATTTCTCTGTGGGGAGCGGACAAACCGACTGGGATGACAAAGGGTGGCGGACATCTTTAAAAAAAAAAAAAAAAAAAATCCATTTCCAGTTGAAAGGAGCACTGGCTGTCGAAGCGCCTCGGCTTGACAATTACACGAGTGGCGCGAACGGCACTGCGCCTCCGCTGATAACCTGTCGGCTTCCATTAAAACTGCAGCACTCCAAAAGAATTCTCCAACTGAGGAAATTATCACATGGGCGCGCTCGCGCAATTGTGAAAACAGTGAAATGGCCGATGGCGCAGGGGCCCGCGAAGAGGGAGCTTCCCCTTGGCTCCCCTCATTTGTTCCTCTCAACAGTAGAAATTAAATTACACAAAAATCCCGCCACGGCTTTCTTTCCAGGAGCTGAAGAAAATAACACTTTACATCACGTGCGTCTTTTTTGTTTTTTTTGCTTTGACCGCCGTTCCAAACGAGGGACCCCATCATACGCTTGCCCTGCGGCGAGGAATCGCGTCAACGCTCCTTCTCCCTCTCTCACTCAACAAAATGATTCATTTTTCTATAACGCCGATGAGCGTGTGAAATGAGCTATATAATCAATAGCGTAGGTTTGTAAACAGCGGCCGCACTCCAAGGAAAATGTGTTTTCTTTTTGTGTGCGTTGAGAGAAAACCTCATCTGACAACGTGTACGAGGCCAATTTACAGGAAATAAAAGACACAGGCCGCCAAAATGAAGGCCCGACGAAGGCGCCGAGATATGGAGGCAAACTATAAGATGCTGACAAAGCAAAGAGGGGTTCGCTTACAACTGCTTCCTTTAGAAACCGAGTCGGAGTTTGCGTTATGGAGATTTAGCTTTTGTTTTTAATACCGGCATCAAAACGCAAGACAGAACGAGGAGATGAATCGAGCGCTCCCGGGCGGCTGCCGGACTTACGAAGAGCCGAGCGCGCCGTTTCTCGTCCTCCGTGGAGATCCTCTCCCTCATCACAGCTTGCTGGAGGCTCTCCTGGGCCACGGACCGAAGCATGGACACCTCGCCCGGCACCTGGGCGTCGTGCTCGGCCTGGGCTGCCACTCGCGCCTTCTCCGCCGTGACCCTGTGGAATGCAAAACATTTCAGATGGTTAAAAGAAAAACCTTTTTTTTGAGACGAATAGCACACAGCCTTATGTGACCTGCACTCAGGGTGCACTAACGCATGCAAGTACTTCTCAATTCTTGCCCGTACAGCGGCCTCTATGCTGCTGTTACAGAAGTGCAGAGCAAGGTCCCTTTGTCCTTGTCTGTACATACTGGCCTAGAAGCCCTTTTTTTGCAGGTTTTGTCATTTTGAAACCAGCGTGCGTGTGTGTGTGTGTGTAAAATTTATATATATATATAACAAAATCTTGAATGGCTTCAGGGTCATCCGATGGCAAACACTATTTTTTGTATCTTTGATGTTTGCAGCACTGCATGTGGCGGTATTCTACAATGCTGCAGTGATTTCCTAAATTGATGAAAAGTTCACAAATGCAAGCGGAGCTCTAATGAAACATAGATAAGGGCCATGAATTGTACAGCCCCAATGTTGTGAACACACACAGATGACCGTGCTCTTCCAACGTTTGCAAAGAGGGGGCGACATTGAGAAGTCAACAAAAAATACTTAACACCTGTCGGGTAATAAACGCATATCGTTTCCTAATAACTTTTAAGAGGAAACTGACTCATTAAAGACACAGTCTTCCCGCAACAAGAATCCCCAATGAAGCACGGCTGTAGACCGAGGCTGCACTCTCTGCAGATAGAGGACCACCATGCAAACCCTGTCACTGGGTTTCTTATAGTTGCCTAGCAACATGCTCCCTACTCAGTGTCAGCGAGCTTGATTGGAGAAGTGAAGCAAAAAAAAAAAAAAAAAAGAAAGAAAGAAAAAGTATTAGTCTTCTCCGAATCAAAGAGTGGCGGCGAGGTAGAATAAACACTGAGCAGACGGAGCGGAATTAAGACAGACTGAATAAAGATGGCGAGGATCTAAATAAACTTGCGCACAGGGAAGAATCCTCAAAGAGCGCCAAAAGACAAGTTGGCTTCCCGACATCGATGGCTGACTGGAGAGCAAAACGTTTTAATATGAAATACCTCCAAGTGCAAATGAATCGCCTCTGATCCATCAGTTGTCACAGGTCTGATTTATCCGTTTAAATACGATTTCCACAGAGGAAGCAGTTAAGCCACAGAAGTATGATTTTTTTCTTTTGGTATAGAATTACATGTATTACGCTTTTCTCAAAGTTGCCTTCAGAGGGTGGTTTGATAATCAACTGCGAGTTAAATGCATGACTCATTTACAGCCTCAGCAGGTTTGTGCGTGGCTCACTATGATCATTTGTGGATACAGCGAGTGGCTTCTTCCACACAAGACTGCTTTTCTTGATCCCTCAAAAGGGTAAAAGGTTTTTCCAGCTTTTATTCCATTTCAAAATCGCATTCATCTCCTCACTCACCTGTGAAAATACCCAACATCGAGGAACCGTGATGGACAGACTGGGCCCACTGATCCCATCCCTTTTGGGCTTTGGGCAGATGACTGGTAGGTCTAATAAAAATATGTCTCATGTCTTAAAGCTGCCATTTGCCCCGCAACGCCACTAAATGTCACAGAGCAGCGGAGAGGGAGACGACATGCGCAGACGGAGAGAAAAAGACGAGCGGAGCGGGAGTGAGCGTTGGCGACATGACATGTTTGGCCCTGAGGAAGTGAAGCAGAGAGGGAGTGAGAGTAGAGGGAGTGGAGGGAAGACGGAGGGAGACGGAGAGAGACGAGCCATGTCCAGTCTCACAGTCCAATGGGCTGCACACGTCAGCACACTCCATCCATCATCGGACTCCGAAACACACACGCACACACACATCCAGGGAGCCTCCTAATGGCCTTTTACATTCACCATTTCCCCACAATCAACGCCCGCCTGCCTGCACTGCTAATGCACCTGAGCTACCTTCAGGAAGCCGGGGATGTTGCTGCTCCTGTAAACGCAGAAGTGACATTTTCACAAAAAGGAGTTTGCCACTATTGAACATTAGCAATCAGCAGTGTGACCTTTAGGCTTCCGAGTACACAATAATTATTCCCGCGGTAATACATTCTGCCAAAGCAGGTTGGTGTGTGCTGTGCCTCGCGAAGCGTTGCTTTAAAAAAATCTTGTCTGCACTTGATTTGTTTTTTTTTCCATTGTGAATAATTGTATGTGCAGGTGTTTTAAGGACCACCGGCATTCTTCTACGCACCCGTCAGCAACAGTGACACTCAGGAGCGCAAAAAGGTCCCTTTGTTTACCCGTTTTGTTTGGGAATGGAGAAAAAAAAGAAACATGACCGACAGTGGAGCAGAATTAAACTCTGCAAAGCTGAACCACACTAATTAAGAAAGAGAAAAATGGAGCAACAGGAAACGATTAGCTTTACTTATTAAACTAAAACTCAAGCGTCAACGTACCAAAAGATACGACCTGGACCAGTAAAAAGGAAACGGAAAATGGACAGCCTTGGGGAGAAAAAACTTCCTCACAAGTGCTAACCCAAGCAAAGCCCGCTATCACTAGCCGGATGCTATCTGTCTGCTTCACCTCTATTGCTTTCCAGTCATTATTTCCCTGTCCCTGGGATATTGGACGCATTTTTCATTCGACTGTAGAAGATTGGCACTGTGTCAGGAGATGTGGAGGGGTGGGGGGCAGGGGGCGCTTTAAAGGTAAAGGAAGGAGAAGGTAGTCGGACAGAGAAGGGGGGCAGGGGGGGGGGGGGGGGGGGGGGGAGAACCTACGCAGGGGGAAAGGAGAAAATAAAACATTTTCAGAGGACGACAAGTGGATTATGTTTGGGCCAGTACCGGATGTAGAAAGTGAGTAACCTGCGTGTCTGATGGCTCAGTGGATAAAAGACAGTGAGCTACCCCAAGAATTTAAACAAAGAGTACAGCGCGAGTCTGTTCAGACGGCCTCGGCCTTCAGATGACGACCCTGGACGGAAATACCTGGAGCTATCTAAGGACACCATTATTTAAAGCAGACGGAGCTCAGGTCTGTGGCACTTCATATGAAATATTCATAGGCACGTGGTGGCTACGATACTGTGACTTTGGGTCAAGGGACTGTAGTCCGGGCGAGTGCGCTCATGACCGCGCTTTACATTTACAAAAAAAAAAGGGGAAAAAAGAACTGCAGGCACGGTGAAAAATGACGGGCGGCGAGAGCCGGTCCAAATCCATCACGCCACGAACGCACGTCTTCTACCTTTCCTTTTCTTAGCCTTCCATCGCCGCCCTCATTTCGTCACCATATCGTGACGTGACGTGATATGCGTCTTGTTGTCTAGCTGTCATCTACAGAAGCGTCCCGGCGAATCCCCTCCTAGCCGTCCGCCCGGCAGGATGGATTCTGGGGGACCTGCGTAGCAGTGCAGATCGGATCCCAGTGACTTGAAGCGAGAAGGCGTTTAAAAATGCCCAATGCAATATTGATGTTAGGAATAATGTCTCCCAATGCTGGCAATGAATATTTTATGGAGCCGGGCACTCTCCGTGACACGCGTGCACTCACGCGCACATACACTCACACGTGCCTGTTGTGGAATTCCGGCACAGCGTTAAAATTAAGCGACGGGAGAACAAAAGTACAGTGAGAAGATTCATAGGAGACCCCTCAACCTGCAGAAGGAATTTAAAAAGAGCTTTTCTGTGCTCCCCCCTTTAATGTGCCCACAATTCTAAAGAGATAACTAAAGCTCAAAGTACCATCTTATAGCCTTTGAAATAGCTTAAAGTTAAAGGGCCTGAAGTTCGTTCTGAATTCCCTCCTACGGATACCATCTGTTCTGCATAGGACCAGCTCGAGCAATAGACAAGCCGCAGAAGGTAGATTTGCACCGAGGTCAGCGGCAGGCTACAACACGGAACATTTCTTTTATTCATTTATTTTGTATTTTTTTCTGTTATTCTGGCCGTTTAAAATGGCTTCCACCCTGGGCACCGGCAGGGCCATTATGCATGTGCCTTTATGACCGGGGGTTTATGAGAAGCCAGGACCATAAATTGGAAGGGAATACTCAAATGTATTCACACTGGTAGTTAAATGGTAAGATGATGATTTCCCACACAGTGTACATCAGAAATACCCCAAAAAGCGGAGAACCTACGAGGTGTGACATTTACTGCTACTCTAGTAACGTAAACTTGATTGTCAACATAGTCTTTGCTTTACATTTATTTATATCAAAATTGGTCTTACTCTGTGAGAAGTTCCTCAGGTGTTCCGTGTTTTTGCGGTAGTTTCAATTATCAGATATCTATAACAAATAGTAAGTGTGGTGAGAGAATGTCAGAATGACATTTTGTTACTTTCCAACTCTGGTTTAATGAGCTGGAGGTTTGTGTGCAACATGGAAACATGGATTGTGTGTGAACCAAAAAAACTAAACTATATAATAAACAAATATGTAAAGATGATCAAACTGTGATCATCTGACCAGGGAGAGGGGCGGGGGGGCAATGAAGAATTTAACAGGCCGGCTGGTTAACGGGAAGACAGACGCTCTGAGAGAAGGTCAGCGTTTCCGCTCCTAACTGACACACAATTATATTGCCAACACACTGCTTGACAACAGGTTGAAATAATGGGCAAAAGTTTTCACAACAACATCAACTAACCTTTAAGTGCTAAAGTTTGAAACTCAAAAACGTGCATCTCATGCACGGGGGGCCGAGACTGATGGAAAAGGCGAGGTAGGAAGACGTAGAGTGGGGAATAGAGAAGCGGGATTGAGAAATGCAGAACGCGCGGACCAATAGAAAGGAAGGCAACGAGCGAGGATTGAGGAGACAAGATAAGGAGCGAAAGGCAAGAGGAGAGAGAGTCTGGAGAGCGGTGCTCGGCGAGGAAGAGCCGAATCGAGTGGTGACACAGGAGGAGTTTGTCTGAGGGAGAAGGGACCGGATGGTCTGAGAGTTATCTCCCCCCCCTCATCCCGCCTTCTCTCACATCCTTCTGGTCTTTTTTTTTTTCCTTCGAGTTGTTCTGCTCTGGTGACTCACAGAGAAGAGGCAGAGGCAAATCTGCTCCCTGCAGCCGCTCCGTGATACAAATGAGTTCAGGCTGCACCCAAATGAACTCCTCGCAGAACCTTTACTTCACTCTGACCGAAAGATCCAGAGCCAGATCTCTGGAGCCCATTTATGACCCTGCAGCCGGGCGGAAGAAATACTGCTGTAATCTTAAAGCCACCGTCGCTCAAAATCCCCTTGTTCTGAAGACCCAATATTGCACGGAATAGATTAGAGGATTTATGAAAAATAGAGTGGAAATAACTACATTTAACACAAAAGCAGATGTGTTTGGGTGCTTTTCAGATGTAATATTCTTTAATTACATTACTTTTTTAGCCATAATTTAGCATTTAGATGATTTTCTTTTTTATTGCTTTTTAATTTTTCTATCCTAAATTAACGTGCATGAATCATTTGTTTTCGGGGTTGAACATGGTCGTGAGATGTCGGCCTTGTGTGTGTGTTTCGCCCCACTGACTTCTGGGTTCACACATTCGTCCACTTCCTTGTTTTCAAGCTGTGCAGCAGGTTCACTGCAGGGCTCTTTAACTAGTGTGTTAAAGCTGAGCTTTGATACGCTCACGCACAAACTCAAAACGCATTTCTTCCGTAATTCGATTTTACAGCCATTCGGTTTCCCTGCAGGGTCTTTCAGGCCACAATCCCTTCTTCAGCTACCCAAAACTCCCCATGATTGCTTCGTGTTCCTCTCATCTCTTTCAACTAAAACAGAGCACCAGTCAGCTTTAACTGGAATGACTACAAATGATTAGAACATTTTTTCTTGCAGTGGCAACAAAAGGGAGCTTTTCGATAATAGTGACGAATAGTGGTGCGTTTTACGTTTCGGTTTCCCACCTTTACTTCTTTTCTCATACTGATTCTAGACAAAACCATGTTCTGTACTTTCTAAGCTCTCTTTAAACCTCAGGCCGTTCCATGTATTACTGTTACCCGTAAAACTAATATCCTGAAAATGGACACAAATACATGAACACACTTACAAAAAGCACCTATAGAACAAACATAATGGGGCAAAAGGAGCAAAAGAATTAAGCAGCACACAAGGGCGCATCAAAAACTAAAATCGACACACAAAAGCATACATACAAAAAAGGGCTGGCTTACAAATTATTGTGTATTTACCATGTTGTATTCAGTTAAGTCTTCTGAGAAAAAGGCAGCCCGTGCTAACTGCAAACACAAATTGAGGGCTTGAGCCTCCATAAATTCAATTAACCGCGAGGAGGGTGTAATTTTGCAGGCACTTATTGCTCTGAATAGACAAGAATAAGTGAGCAGCAGGAAGCACGAGAAAAAAAAACGAAAAAAAAAACAATTGACAAATGATTTCTCAAAACCACTTGTTAAATTCCCCCTTTGAATGCGCCTTAAAATCAAAGCTAATCGCTAGGCTAACACCACCTCCTCCTGGATACAGAGAGGTTGTGTCCTCTCCCCCGGTACAGTACAAGAGCGCGATTAGTGGCTAATCACAGTTGTTCATTCACCGGCGTCGGCTGCAGATCACCCAGCACTATTAAAGAGGGGGCGCAGCATCATTATCCAACATTATGGCATGTGCACCTGCTTCTTTTGGGTCAAAAAGGAGAAAGGAGAGCAGAGAGCGGGAGAGGAGAAATGTGCTCCTTACATGAACAGTGGGTTCCTTTATCAGGCAGGGCTAATGGATCACCCACTCAACACCCGGGAAATTACCTCAGGATAGCGCCCTCCTTTCTCAGGCATGATTAATTGATCCAGAGGAGGAGGGAAGAAGCAGCGACAGAGGGAGGAGAAAAGTGCTGATGTGTTTCGGAAGGGAGGCAGATTGGAAACGCAATGGGGATCGGAAAGAGGGCGACGCTGACCTTTTTGCATATTATATGATGGGGAGAAACATGCACGTCTGAGGAATGTCTTTGGTTTTCTAATGAAATCGTGGAACAGGAATTGGCGCGAGGTGCGGTTCCCTGATTCAATCTGTCATGAACCAGAGACGGAAAGTAGGGGAGAGAGGATAAAGCATATGGTGGAGAAATGCACAACGCACAGGGAACAGCAGAGAGACGGATTTTATGCCAACGCAGAAATCTTGACTTCAGCACCCCAAAAATTAAATTATAGCCATCAGTTTACATCAGAAGTACACACTAAACAGTGTGTGTGTGTGTCTAACCAGGCTTGCAGCTCCTGCTCTGCCTTCGCCCGATCCTGCTCCAGGCTCTTATAGAGCTCATCGCTGATCTTCTTCCTCAGGGCCTCTTTGTCGACTGGGGAATAAAAGGAGACAGTGTTAGTGAAAAAGAAGGTTTTAAGACAACCGCTGCTTGCAAACAGGAAGAAAGTTAATTTTACAAACACCGTTTAAAATCTGCAGGAGTCAGAAAGAGTGTTTGACAAATTGATCAAAAAAATTACCCGACATGACAACCCAACCCAGTGTTGCAAACCCTTTTTTCAATGAAAGCCAACAAGCGACTGTTGGTCAAACTAACAGGCAATTTGATGACTGCCCCCTATACGCTTTGGGAAACTGTGACAGGATATTTTTCACTTATTTCTGCCATTTCACCAAACACCAAATAACTAATGAGTTAATCAAGAACGTAATCAGCAGATTAAAAAGCTGCGGCCCGATGTACGGTGTGTGGGCGAGGAAAAAAACAGTAAGACCCTTAGATATTCAGGTGTGAAAGCCACACACACACACACACACGTCCTACATGCATGATTCCATGTCACCACAGGTCTATCACGGCAGGTAATTAAGCATGAAAGCAAAGACGGCAGCCAGCGACCAGGCCGAAACGTGCTCTGGAGACAGAAGTACCACGAGGTGTGCTGCAACACTGCAGTGATGGGGTGTGTGCGTGTGTTTCTGTTGGGTGGGTGACTCTGCCAATGCATTAGTTAAAATAATCCCTATTGTTACAGTCTATTGTATGAATGCGTATGCCTACATGCGTGTAATGCATCAATGCATATGTGTAAAATATGCTTTTTTGTTACAATTAGCATTTGTGAAGGTTTGTTTAAATTGTTTTGACTAAAGCCAGAGACTGACTATTAAGAAGACATGCCACTTCCTCAATCCTCAATACAACTCCCGTAGGAAAACCCGTAACGACAAAGATGGCGGTTGTATGCGCATGTCCCGCCCCTCCCGCTGGAAAGCCAATCATCTGCTTTTTAACAGTCAAGCCGGGAAACATTTAAGCCTATCGTCTGGTTCCACGGACGCATGCGCACAGCTGAGGTTTTGCGACAGCGGAGACGATGGGCACAACTCCGGCATTCTGGATGGAGACGTAAATTAAGGTTGGTGTCGTGAAGCCTTGCGCATGCGCAGTAACAGTAACCTGTGGTGGAAAAAGGCGTTTTAAATCTTATTCTGGGGCAAAGTCATCAAACTTTTCCAGCGATTATTATCATATTCTAGTGCCGTTTCTATACATGTAGTTTTTATGTCCCGTGAAAGTGCAGTTCTGACTATCTGCCCATTGATTGAGATAGGAGGCTGGTCTTGTTAGAGCGAAAATAGCTGCCCGGAGGCGTTGCAAAGATGGCGGCGAGGGGCATGACTTGCCTAAAAGGACTTTGCTAAAGCTGAATAATAGAAGCCCCAAATACACATTAACATCATAATCTAATTAAATGTTTGAAATACTAGATGGCCCAAAGCCTGTTCACCAGTTGTCCTGGACATCTTGTGAAAAAACTTTCCAGATGCCTTGCAAAAATCAATTAGGTCGGCAATTCCTTGCTTTGGGTTTCAGGAAATATCATTTGTTGTGCTTTTGATGGATTCTGGTATTTTTTTTCGACTAAAATTATGGATCCACTTAAAGCACTCATCAAATTCTAAATGAACTTTTAGGGGACACACTAAAGTTTGGACCTTTTATCTGTTTGGATTATCCAATAATCTCTAAATAGCTTTTTTCTTTTCTTTTTGTTCTGTGGTTGGCCATAACATGGTACTGTCTAAAGTTTTGCTTAACTATTGTGATGGATACATGACATCATCAAACGGAGACGTCACCTTAACTGTCCAGTGTGTTGGAGTGATGTCCATGATGTACAACTGTGACGAACTGCGGCTTGAAGTCCACATTTTGAGGCTACAATCTCGACTCCTCCAAGATATGATACAACCTCTGATGATATGCTGTGATTGTGTTTCGTCTACAGAAATGATGCTGAAAACCATCTGGAGACTCAACAATGTACTGTATGAATGTCATACGGTTTCATGAAATGTAGGTGGGAAGAACAGAAGGTGATCCCTCAACCATTTCATTGTCTGAAAGCACCGTTGGTCATAACCAATAACATTAGATCAAAGTCAAAGGTCAACTCCTGCCATTAGGAAGGTTTCCACCGAGTTGGTTTTGGCCTTGCTCTATCAGCCGCCCTTTAAATGATCTCATGCTTTGCATTGAAAATATAAAACCCTTTAGGAGTTAAAAGTAAAATCCTAAAAAGTCTCAAGTTCAGTCGAGCCCAAGCGATTCCTTATTCATCACCACATCCTCTCCCGGCCCTGCAGAGAGAGGCTCCAGATAGCTAGCAGGCCCATAGGGTCAGCCGGAGAACAGCTTCTGATATGATAAACACCGTCTGGGGGTCCTTGAGGGAAGACGGTTCGGGTCAGAGACAATTGCAGATCGACAGAGGCGGTGTACATCCTGAGTAGGACATGTAAATGTTAAAAAGATTAAAAACTCATCATTCTTTGTAGACGTGTCCCCCTTCTTTCCCATTCCACCAATCACTAAACCCTGTGGAGAAAAACTCGACAGAGAAGGAGGAGGCGAGGCGGTGGAGCACAGGCTATTGGCAGTGGAGATAATGGGCGATGGCAAATTGCATTTCTCATCAGAAGTTTCATTAACCCCAGGACCCGCGTGGAGGGCATAATCTGTAACATTACCACTTCCTCACGTTCCAAGCTCGCCGCACACCTTTCACTACGCTCACACAGGACAGAGGGGAAGAAAAGAGGAAGAGGAAAAGTGCCAGGAGCAAAGCTTCCGGCCCCGGCGAGCAGGTGCCATTACAGATGTTTCCATTTTCTTCACACTTTGTCCTTCTAATTCAATCTCATGTTATGAAAAAAAAAAAGAAAATAACCAGAATCCGACCCTTTCACAATGTTCAAGAGAAAAACGGGAGACAGTCCGTTTCAAAAGCAGATAGATTTCACCATTTTTGCGCTCACATTTATGCGCGCGCACAAAGTCACGCACACTCACGTGTCACGTTTTGCTCCTCAGCCACCCACCTGCAGTGGCCAATTCGCTCTCCTTTCACCTGGGAGATATCTTTAAGCAGGCGATTAGTCCAGCGCTGTGTGTGGGCTGCGGCGTATGAATATTTATAAACGCATTGGAGAAGCTGTAGGAGGTTCAACCTTGACTATGGGGTAATCAGCGCACACGCACACACACACACACCCGCACACAGACACACACACACAGCGACTCTGGTTCGTGATTTAGAGACAGCCGACCCACTGAGAGCTTCACTCGATAGCCAACTCTGGTGGACGCACAATCAATGCGCGCCTCATTAAGGTCGTACCCTTTCAAAATTGGGCTGAACTTTCAAACTTTTTAACGAGATTCAGACTACGTACATTTTTTTTTCCTTCTTTAAAAAGAGCGCGCTTGATCAATTGGACTAATCGACTTTTTTTGTCCCCTTCATTATACTTGGGCAGCTTTCTACATACAAACTGTGAGGTGACCTTGCGAGGCCAGTACACAAAATACCTTATTGTTGCATGATAAGGGCCAAAACTGAATAAAGGATGATAACTGGAGGAACTATGGCGCAACAATAGAAACACACACTCAACCCTTAAACAAGCTGGTGTACTGCGATGATACTAGGCGTTAAAGGTTGATGCATTTGAATATTTTTTAATCTTCTATCAACATTGCATTGTGAACAGAGCCAGCAGTCTCTCACATTAACCACCTGTCACAAATATGACTGAATGAAACTTTGTTGTATTTATCTTAAAACTATTTGGCGCAAACAATGCAGGAATTACTTTATTCACCACGGAGACAAGCGAAGCTCTGCGGTGAAAGAGGCCCCGCGGTTATTGGGGGGAAAAAAAAGACAAAGAAAATTCCATTAATTGGGTTACATAATGTGCTCAAACAAAAAGGCAGGTGGCCCACACAGAATCCGTAGTCATTTCACACAAGTTCTATGTCTAAAAAGTTGAACGAACACACACACACACACACACACACAGAAACAGACAGAGACAGACCTCATTCCCCTAACAAGGCCCGGTGGTTTGTTGTCGGAAACGGCAGAGGTGTCGTTTTAATCACTGGAGTTAGTGTGGCGTGGCATAAGTTGGCCTTTTTTAATTACCTTGCTGATTGAGCCCAGTCAAGGATGGGGAGGCATGGCCAACATTCAGATGTCCTCTGCCGGATACGTCAAGAGATAAAAGGACGTGGTCCCACGCAAGTAAGACTAAAAAGTTAACTTTAAAAAGCAGAGGCAGAAAGACAAGAGAGAGAGTTGAATGTACGTGTACAATGCAATATCCAATTGGTTGCCAGTAGTGACAGGAAGTGTCTTTCAAGATTTTATTTGTCCTCAAATTAGACTTAGCCTTTTAAAAAAAGAACAGAAATCAATTTTTTTGTTCTTCTTGCTCCTCTTTAAAGACCCCTTTCTATTGATAGATTTCTTTTACAAGTTTGGAGCTGCATAAATGAGCTAAAGACACAAATCGGTTAGTCACAGAATTTGTATGGCTGCCTGCCGCGCGGTGCTGGACGGGTAGCGCGGTCTAAAGACCAGCTGGCACGCGACCCAACGTTTACATTAAAGAAATAGGAATTGCAGCCGTTTTAATAGGGAATTGTTTTTTGGAGTTTAGAATGAGAAAAAGAAACCCTAGACTAAAAGAGTTAAACCACACTAGTTTGAGTGTTCTTACAGACGGCCGGAGAAGGAGAAGGGGCACCACGATAGCTACCGATTAAAGCATGGCGGTATTAACTTTAATAAAATGATTAATAATTTCATTAACAGTAAGGGAATGGAAATAAAAGCAATATGACGGAGACAACTACGAGACAGATTTTAAAAATTATTACAAATCGGTAAGAAAAGTTGGATCCAAAAAGCTTAGGCTCGCTGAAAGTAAACACCCACACAATATACATCATTAAAATTCAATGCAGCTGGACTTCAAATGAATCCTTGGACAGTTCATTCCCTCATAACCTTTGCCTTTTAATTAACATTCTATTGAAGAAGAGACGATTACATTTCTGGATAACATGAGCAACCAAAACAATTAATTTCTGCCACTTCTGAGCGTTCAATCATGTCTTTTGTCAGCCGCCTCCTAGGTCTATAATCACAACGGTCCAGGAAAAACCAATGGAAGTCAGTGGAGATGAAAATAAAAACTGATATATTTCAAATAGCATTAAGTAAATGCTCACACAACTGGATTTTCCATTCGATATGATTCAACATGTTCCTTAGCCTGGCTAACGCCATACCCTGATCTCATTCTCAAATGATTTCATTATCAAATGAGACTGGGTCTGGAAACCACTTGTTAATTCCGCTGCGCGCACCTCCGCAGATACGGGCACATAAAGTCAGCGGAGGTTTTCCGGCGGGCCGTAGTTTGGGGACCCCTGGTATATATGGCCACTCTACAGACATGTTTTTAATCGAGAAAAAAAAAACCCCAGTTTTTCCGAGAGGGTAGCGTTGTTAGGGGTGACAGTCGCACAGGAGTCAGCGCATATTCAACGTCATCGTCTTGCTGGACCCTCCCCGCTCTGTGATTGGTGCCCCGATTTCTGGGGCAAATTGCTCCATGGTTTCCAGACTGTCTTCCAGCGCGAAACAAATCGCGCACGCAAGGCAGGCTGGGAAAACCCAGGCAGGTCAGACATCAATACCAGATTACTGAACTGCATATACCAACAGGGCAAAACCACCAATTACACTTCTCTTTTTCAACATTTGTTATTGGAACAATGTATGACAAATGCTGATTTTCAGCATACGAGAATAAAACTCACCGGCTGCTGCAGCAGGTGGTGGTGGTGGTTGAACCGCAATCGACTCAGGCTCTACCACTGGCTTAGGGGCAGGGGCAAGGGGTACTGCATCCACTGGGGGCTGAGGAGGAGGTGCAACTGGGTCACTAGGTGCGGTAAACTCGGGCAAAGGAGGTGCAGATAATGGCTCGGCAGGCTGCGGGGACAAAGTGTCCCCTGAAGGATGCAGAGGTGGGGACAGGATGGCAACAGATTTAGAGACAAGAGGGGAAGAGAGGGGTTCCGCTTCGTGGAGAAGGGGAGCAATGATGGGTGTCACCTTGACAGGAAGAGGAGGTGGTATGGGTTTAGCTATGGATGGAGGAGCATTGGGTTTGATTACTGGAGGAGAACAAGCAACAGATTGATTTAGTGGAACAGGAGAGGGTTCAATTACATGGGGAGGAGCAGCAAGCGGGGCGATCGCTTCCACCGGAGCTGGAGCAGGGCACCGAGCAAGAACCGGCGGAGCAATGGGAGCAGGAGGGTCAGACTTTGGCAAAATTACTGGCTCAACCGCAGCAGGAGCAGGGGGAGGAGGTGCCACCACAGGCTCATAATCAGCAACAGCAGTAGCCCGTGGGGATGAGGACGGATGCACCACGTCAGCGATGATAGGTGCTGCTACCTTTGGAGGTTGAGGAGAAGTTGGTGGAGGAGCTGCCACAGTCTGTGTGGCTGATGGAGTTGATGGAGATGAAGGTGCAACAGGTTCCACTAGAGAAGGAGGAGGTGGCAAGGAGGTGTTCGGATCAAAGGGGGGAGAAACTGGCCGCAGGAGAGGAGAAGGAAGGAGTGTAGGTGCCGTTGATGGTGGAGGAGAGGGAGCAGGTTTGACCTTAGGAGGAGCGTCCGATTCCCTCATGCGGTTGATGACATTCTCAGAAAGCTGCAAAAGGACAGTGGAGACAGAAAAGTTCAAAAGAGGAAGGAAAGCGATTTAATGCAGTAGGTAAGGGGTATTGTCTCATACACAAATACAGAACGTGCTTAACCTCTGTGGTTTCCCAATTTTCTTTGTTTACGGAGCTACCATAGAAGATACATGCTAGTAAGTCAGCTGTTTTTTTTAATAACTATTTGCAGAGCTAGGCTTTGTTTCCCAAGCTTCATACACATATGGATCTTTCCCCAAGTTGGTCATGTGAATAGATCTGTGGACAAAGCTTTGAAACATCATTCTAACATGACAGTATGGGTATAAACAGGATTACACCTTTTGCAATATAACATTTTCCCCCTTATACTACAGAGTAATGATAGACAGTGTGACCACTAAAGCCTTATCTGATCGACTAAAGCCTCTCCAGCTATAAATATATATCTCACATCAGCTAACAGCAGCACAGACGAACCTGTGACAGAGCTGACCTCATGACGTCACCTTAAATCAAGAATGCAAAAGCCTTTGGCACCCAGTGTCATTCACACACTGGGTGCCAGAAGGACATTGGGAAGCTAACTGCACTAGCCTCTGCATCGACTGTTTACTATGCATTATGTAACTTGTGTTACTCCTTTTGCTTTCAGGGTTAATGGAAGGTCGGGCTTGCAGGAATGTGTTTGCAACAACTTAATAGCACAGCGACATGCCATTCGGCACTCTTGTTAGCATTTGTTAGCATTTTACGACACAGCCTGACACACCGCTGTGTTTCCTCGTATCGGTGTGAAGCGGTCACCGCGCACCTGTGTAGTCAACACTGGGCATGTTTGTGTCGCGCCACTTACCCGAATGCCCTTCACCACCGATATGTTCTCATGCTCGTCGGACTCAAACGAGACACGACGGGTACTGCTGTTCGCTCCCATTATCTGTCAGCGGGTCGGTTATCTGACGTACATGTAACGTGGAAGACTGACATCCACTGTGGTTTCCGTAGAAACTTAACTGCGTTACAGGCAGGTATAGCTAGCTGGCCGGGGCCCACAACACAGTCACGCACGCGACGCTGCTGCTTCGGCGAGAATGCGCTTCCTTAGCATGAAGTCAGTCAAGAACCTGTGAGTTGATTGGACAAAAGCGTTGTGCGTCCTTAGGATGCGCGGTTTTCATTGGTCACTGAAGGAAAGCGCAAGGGTGAGAGCGTTAGAGCCGCTCTGTGGACACCTGATTTATGGCCGGTGTATCCAAACTTTTCTCAATGAGGGTGAGATTTGATAATGTGAAGATGCCCGCGGTCTAAAAGTTCCTTCTGACTTATTTTTTTCAGACATATTATATTTAACTATAATTACACGAAAATAATACAGCCTTATTACAATTATTTTTATTTTTCAAAGGGCAATGCCAAAGCCAAATTTAAGCAACTTGACAGGTGTGAAAGACTATAAAAACACAATTCTGCTTTTCATTCACATCTGGAGGGTCAAATGACATTAAAAAAAACTGTATTGAATCCCTTACACATCCATGACGTTGATAAATGCCTTTACCACATGATCATTTTAAAAAGAAGTCATAAGTAATGCTGTCTGTTGTCTGTCATACAAGGAATTGCATTCTAAAGTTGTATGATTTATTTAACAGTGCTAGCGGCCCATAGATAAAGACATTATAAGGCCCAATGTAATCTTACCAGGAGCCAGGATTGGCCCCCGGGCAGGACTTTGTACACTTGTGATTTATGGCTTTCGAATATCCCCAAAGATGGTGATATCATTGAAAAGAATATTGTCCCCAGTTCATCTGGGAATATTCTTCCCAAGTTGTGACATTAACTTTTTTTCTATTTCCATAAAGAAGGCAATAAAATTTTGACACATAAAATATCAGAGAATACGGGACCATATTGCACTATATCAACAATTATATAACAAAAAGAGAAAAAAATAGCTAAATCTAGAGCCAACATCCTGAGAATTCGTTAGGGTGCTCTTTAGGGTGCTAATTTGCTCTTCATTCTTCTTCACATACACACACAGTGGTCATTGTTCCTGGCATCACATGTGTCTTCAAAATCCACACAATCCAATGCAAGCAGTTTACAATGAAGTTCATTTTCAATTTCCATATCCTGCAGAGTATAATAAAGAGTCAAATAACAACCTTTCAGTCAAATATATATTTAAATATAAAACTACTTAACAAAGGCTGAGTTTGCTCTTATTACAAAATGCAACACATTAATATAAAATACTCATTGTTAAAAGTTGTGACGTGAACGTGACGGTTTGTCTTTAATATACTTCACTTCCCAACTGAGGACATGGGATGGTTTCTTCAACGCTGATGAAAATCCGATGATATACATATATTTTCATGACTATAATATTTTCATCTTTACCGCTTTAACCTGGATGTCCAAAATGAATGTGTTGAAACTCGTAATCTGTTAATTCCTTAAAAAGTTCATAGCGAGGATATTTTCTCTTTTATTTTTGCTATATCCTCTTAACCGTGTCATTGCTGCTTTTGGCAATAACTCTTACTTTGCCTCAATCTAATGGTGCTCGAGTTGATTCCACATTAGACATCCATAAATCCTTATGTGATTTGATTTATCTGTCATTCTTAGAAAATTGAATGCTGTACTCAAAGGAGATATCAATAGAATCAAGCATGTCTGTTAAAGAAATGGAATGAAACCTAGTATGTTTGATAGGCCTACTGTATCCATCAGATGGTGCATTAAGTTAGAGACATGAGGCACATGTTTTGTTTGATCCCATTCAAGATTACACATGTCCAGGGGGAACATAATAAATGCACTGTTTTTCCATTTCCCTCAACCACATTTCCATGGAAACAACTGAAGAAGTATCTGGGCAATCACCAATGGATACCATTTTATTTTAAGATTCATCAGGGTTTTTGAAGAAGTTAAAGTACTGTAAAGAACTTTTCATATTTCAATGTTTTTTTCCTCTTGCAATAAAATCTATTATCATACAATACCAGTAACTCATCACCTAATAAAAGCCAGCAGGCTAAATTCCCAAGATCAAGGACATGAATAATGAAATGACTCCAAGAACCCTATTTGAGGGGAAGTAACCTGCTGTTTGTAGAGCACCTCAACCCCCAATCATCAGTTGCAGTTTTATGAGAAGCGAAATTATGTCACGTAGTGTACACGTAGTGTAATATTTTACTTTAAAGAAGTGGAGTTATTTTGTTCAGCGGCTGAACTACTATTCGAAGTGCTGTAAATGTTTCTACATTCTTTACTGAACCAAAGCAAATTCGATGCATCATTTGCATTTAGATTTATTTCAACAGATCATAACGGCCTATGCTAGAAACACCTTATTGCCCTTGTATTTAATCCACACAGGTTAGTCAGTTAAAGCAATCACTTACTGTCCAAACACACGCCAAGCTGAAAGAAATGACCGTGGTGCTGTGTTATTGGAGAAAAGAGGCCCTAAAGATAAGTTGGACTGATGGAACATGGGCCGCAGGGAAAGGTGATAAGAACATCATAATGAAACTTGGACCTGGGAAGCTGGGCGCCGTCAGAAGAAAAACTGTGGCTACCGCAGACGCAGCGATTTTTTTCCCTTTTTGTCTTAACAGGAGACTTAAAGATCACCCACAACGTTATCTCGTCAGTCCACCAGTGCATCAATCAGGAACTGGGCTGCAGGAAATTGACCTCTTTTGGTCCAGAATCAATGCCCTCTCCCATTCTCAATGGTACAGAAGAGATTGCCAAAGATACAACACAGGAGAGCCCTGCCAAATCCTGCACTGCATGTTCTAAATAGGGGAGGCTATTAACTCACTGACACACGCGTCTCCCTCCTTTTCTCAGCTCAACCTTTTATTTATCAGTTTTAAGACAACTGGTTTGAAAATATTGCAACAAAACAGTATTTCCTTGAGATATTTGAATTGAAAACCAAAATGTTAGGACTATTCTTCATCAACCCAAAACACAGGGACCCAAATTGGTATTTGCCTGTACCTTTTTTCCCAGCATAATGCAGAATGTTTGCAATAAACATCTTCATCATCCAAAACAGGGATCCCTGTTGATTGATATATGATTATAAACTGTGCTGAGTTTTATATCTTTTTTTTAAAGTGTATGTGTTTTATCTACTAACATCTTTAGACTGTAACCAAAGCAGAACTGACGGTTTTTCGCGTTGAAACTACATTTCCCAGACATCCATTCTTTGCGTTACCTCGTACTTCTACTTCACTTCCTGTTTGGGTGCAGCAGCTGGAAAAATGGCAGCTGAGACAGGAAGATACAAGAGTGCAGTTAGCAAAAACAAAGACCCCTCTGGTCTTCTTATCTCCGTCATAAGGTAAGGTTTGTTGCATGTATTATATAAACTATAAAACAATCTTCATGAGACGCCGGAAAGCTTCGGAATCCCGCTCCAATTGCTCGCTAACGGGTTAGCAGGTAGCTTTTAAGCTAAAGCTACGATAGCATCATCTTCCCTGCATTGCTGATTGTGTGTAAGAAATTGCAGCTCCAACCTATTTTCTGTAGTGTTACTAATTTAAAGAGTATATTTAGGTTAATTTGAATAGCCTTTTTATCTCATTCCTGGAGCAGAAGAAAAGGTTACATATCGGCAACAGAATGTGACTTTTGCAAATTTGATCACAGAGCCCTCCATTTATCCCTCTTACAAATGATAACGGCTTTAAAATATACAAAAATGTATTGTGTGCGAACGTTGGTTACCTTTTTTGTTATTCTGGTTACCTAAGCAAATTTCAACACGCTTGCAATTTCGAGATGTCTTAAGGTTTTAAAGCGAGTTTGACTTGAGATTATTTTGTAGGAGCTCATGAGCTTGATTGGATGCAATTCGCTTAACATAACCGAAAACTCAACAGGTGAATTGCATGAAATATGCACGACACCGCTACTTTGACCAACTGGAGGTTGAACAGTTGTAAAAAACTGAAACTGTGTTAGTTTGGAGAGAAGAAAGTGAGCACATGTTTTTCTTAAATATATTTAAGATCCTTTTTTTACCTTGCCACATTGATATAAACAGTGCTCACCTAGGCCTTCTGACCTTGAAGTCAACATTGACCCCTTCAGTTTGTGTATTCGTCAAACCGAACCTTTCCTGCCTATTCTTCCAACCTTTTGTCGTTTGTTGTCTTTTGACTTTTTTTATTGATTTATACATATTGCAACTACAGTGGTTTTACAAATTTATACTTGCTTGGGATTATGGTTGGGAGTGTTTGTTTATTTTATGGAACTTGGTGGATTTTCAATTGTGATGGCGCTGTAAATTGGCGGTCTGCTCTGGCAACTCTGACCACTGCTTTGCGACCTCCGTTGAACCCATTTGTTAAATCATGAATGCTCCCAGCGTCTGAATATACTCACCGTTCACTGGCAGGTCACTTAACAGACCACTCAGTATTTTTGGTCTTCAAACCAGTAGATTTGTAATAATATCATGAAACCTTTTAGGCATGACTATTTTTGAACTTTTGAAATTGCTTTAAAATAATATCATTTCTGATGTGGCGGCAGGTGAGCTGACATTTTAAGATGCAAATTACATTCCCTGACTGTACCGGTTCAGGAGGCCGCGCTGTCTTAAGTGTCTGGTATGTTGGCACACGCAGTTTTCCTCCTCAATCTTATGCTGCATTTTAAGCTCTTTTCGTAAGCTCATACTCTTCCAAAAACCCAGCTTAGTAATTGACATCTAAAGAGGGTCTCCACCCTCCACTCCCAACATTGATGCTTCATATAGACTCATAATGTGGATTTATTTATTGATTTCAATCTGCTTTTCTGAAATGCAGGACTTTGTCGAGCAGTGACGATGTGCAGGACCGGGAGACGGAGAAGGGACGTCTGGAAGAAGCCTTTGAGACTTGCGACAGGGATTTAGATGAGCTAATTGTTCAGCATTATGCTGAACTCACCACAGCCATCAGGACTTACCAGAGCATCACAGAGCGCATCACCAGCTCCCGCAACAAAATCAAACAGGTAAACTGACTAAGGTATGCTGGCCGGCATCTGTCTTCAAAATTGCATCTTAAATACGTCAGGAAAGGTGTTTGTAATTTTCTTTCCACCTGGTTTAAGTACTGCAAACTCTCAATCACAGAAGGAGTAGGAGTGTCAGCATCTGTAGCCCTGCCAGACCTCCAATCAGCTGAGCTAATCAGGCAGAAGTGGAAACACCTGTGTAGGTGTGCGAGGCCAAAATGAACTCCCAAAGAGTCCTGATGCACGCCATCAAATCAAGTGTTTTCAAGGGATGATGATGATCCCTTTCATCAGACATTCCCTCCATGCTGATTACACATCAAAGTTGATTTTATTTGTGCCTTTTGTAATCACTCAGCTTTCTATATAAAATCTTTTTTCCTTTTTTTTTGCGTTGGTGCCGTTGCACAAAAACAATGCCTAGTGCTATTGCATAGTGTTTTTTTAAATCATTTTATTCCCCCCTCCCTCCCCTCTCCCCAGGTAAAGGAGAACCTCCTGTCCTGTAAGATGCTGCTCCACTGCAAACGGGACGAGCTGAGGAAGCTGTGGATCGAGGGCATCGAGCACAAGCACGTCCTCCAGCTGCTGGATGAAATCGAAAGCATCAAGCAGGTCCCCCAGCGGCTGGTGGCCTATATGGCTAGCAAGCACTACCTCCACGCCACGGACATGCTGGTGAGTGGGCCGATGGCCTGAGACCGGGGGTGGCACCGGAGCAGCTCTGTACGTGTGAGTGCGCGTGAGCTGGCCAGATGTTTTGGTCTGAGGCAGAGAGACGGAAGGACAGAACAAATAAATCGGCAGGTGAATTATTTGTTCTGTCTTTGGTGTAAAAACAAAACCCCCCAACCCCACAAGATTGTCTGCCTCTCTGTCGCCTCTCTGAAGTGTTAATGCGAGGATCGATTCGCCAGCTCCTCTGATCTATTTCTGAAGATTCCTTTTCTAGCTCCAACAGCTTCAATAGAGCATAGAGCATTACCTGAGTGC
Source organism: Apeltes quadracus (assembly GCA_021346845.1). NCBI lineage: Eukaryota > Metazoa > Chordata > Actinopteri > Perciformes > Gasterosteidae > Apeltes > Apeltes quadracus. The sequence goes on along the minus strand of CM037915.1, from coordinate 7,692,033 downwards.
AGGCGTGCATGACCGTGTGTGCTCTTGTTCTCTCGATGCGTGTTTTGCCGTGCGCTCAGCGGGGGGTGGGCGAGGGACGAGAAGGATGTCGTGGAGGACTTAAACGACTGGGCTCTCTTATCCCTCTGCTCCTTCCCTTCCTCTCTCCCTTCTCCGTCACACCCACACATCTTCCTTGAGTCATTGGCAATAATTACTTTGCTGAAATGGGTCTATCCGAAGAGGAGGGGGAAAAAAAGATGATGATGGTCCTGTGTGTGTGTGTGGGGGATGGAACTTCACTCAACCTGTGCTCAGTCGGCGCGTCGTGTTTTCGAAAGGTTGTGGAAAGTTCAAAGTCAGCCGGTCTCCTCTCCTGTGCGCTTTGCTTGATCGGGAATTCTTTTCGTTGGCGTGTCAAAAGTGTACTTTAAAGGGACATTTTCTGCGGCACCACATATCAAAATGCCGTTGGATGCCTTCATTGCACCTTTTTTTGCTTTGGTGATTATTTTTATGCGGTCTGGAAAGTCCCCTTTAAAATCATTTGCATTCAAAGCCTGCATGGACAACATTGGAGAAACCAGATAACCCTAGATCAACGAAAATATGGGTCCAACTTTGCAAGCATTGCCAACTCACTGAATCTGGCTAGAAAGTCTACGGCAGTGACGGACCGTCTCGTCTTTCACCTCCTTGTTTAGAAGATGAATAAATAAAATGGCTGCTTGCACGTACACATTTCTAATGTAGTGTAAACAAAACCAGAAATGAGGAATAATGTCGTCAAATGTGACAATTGGGCATCTGTGAATTTTTTTTTTCTTTAATGTGACGAGAGTATAGACTAGCCAGGAATAAACCTCTTTGCCGCTCTGTCTCTCCCTCACTTTCTCAGGCTTTCCAAAGGTGTGTGTGTGTGTGTGTGTGTGTGTGTGTGTGTGTGTGTGTGTGTTATCTCTAAGGGTTGACAATTAGAATTCAGACTATGCTCTGTGTCTGCTATTGAATGGCAGCTTTAGACCCCCTGGGTTTGTTTAAAACCTGACTGTCTTTGGTTCCAGAAAATGTCCTGTCCTTTCCTCCTCTCCTGTATCGTCTCATTTCCTTTTTTCCTCGAGAGTCACAAAACCCAAGTGCACACACATAAAACGACCCCCCCCCCTCTCCAACACCACCACCACCCACACACCCACCCTCCAGCCGGGGCTCAAAGCTAGTGATAACCTGTCACACTGTCTTCCCCAGCCTATCCTTCTCACAGTGTCTCTTGCTTCCGAGCAAATTCACACGAGGCTTCCTATCCCTCATTACGATGACAGGCCCGGCCCCCTAATGATGTTAACCAACCTACCTCTGTCTTCCCAGCCCAATGGTAATGAGATTCTCCCCCAACCCCCCCCCCCCCTCCCCAAATTCCCTCCTCCTCTTAACACATTCAGACACTTTAGGCGTTTTAGTTGATTTACAGTCATACAATCATACACATGTGATCGTACGCACAGGCATGCCGAATTATTCTATTAAACCAAAGCAGAGTGGCTCTCATTTGCATCATCACTCACTTGACCCATGCGCTCTGCCTGGCGTCCCTTCCCCCCTTCTACACCTAGTACACCTCGAAGTATATGCAGCAATACCCACGTACAAAAATACACACATACAGGCTGCAGTCTTTGTTTGATGGCCTTACGATGTATTTGTTTCAAACAGGACTTGACGGTGCCGCTCCTGCTAATGAAAACAGGAAATAGTGAGGCAGGGAGGATATACTGGTTGACTCCATAATGCAGGAGGAAACTTTATATATATTTTCATAGATTAAACACATTAATATGTTCATAGGTCAATTGAAAACAAGTTATTAAGTAGTTCTAATGAAGTTTTTTAATCCATAAACAATTATTGTAATTGTAGTTTTTCATCTCATTGTATTTGAGTGTGAGTGACTCTTAAAGATGTCATGGGAATTATGGGGATGAATAAGCGCTTTGACTGAACAATGACGTAGCACACGGTTTCTTGCATTTTCAATGGAGTGACTTGAAACTGGTCTGACTGGCCTATTTGACTTCATTTAAAACCATCTTTCCATCAGACACCATCATAAGATTCTGGCTGTTTTTTTTTTTTTTACCAACGGATCAACACTAACCCCAGGTTATTGTAAAGATAAATTCAATTTATTGTCTCTGTATAGCCCACATACAGTTATTGTTGTGTGTAAAAATTCAATATTACGCCATGAAGGTTTTTTTATTTTTTTCTGTGCATAATTGTTGGCATGTCTGTAAGATTGAGTTTTGTTGTAAGCAAGGAGCAGCCCTCCCACAGCCGCCCACCGCCGTTGGTTGTGTGATGTTTATTCTTCACAGGCCATGGAAGTCTTCTGTAAATTGGCCACTGAATGAGCCGAGTGGATAAATAGATTTTTCACCATTTGGGGGGTGTGTATCTTTCTCATGTGTTGTTTCTACCGTCATCTGGCCGCTAAAGTAAAGCAAATGGCAGAAAGGAAAGCTTCGAAACATCAGACACTATGGAAGCTGAAATGTAGAACTTTGGGTGACGTGTGCTATGTCGCCGCGTGTGCAGGTGTCCGCCGTGGACTCCTTGGAAGGCCCCCTGCTGCAGGTTGAAGGGCTCGGAGATCTGCGCCTGGAGCTCCACAGCAAGAAGCTCATCATCCACGTGGTGCTCATCGACGAGCTGCACCGACACCTCTACATCAAGTCCACCAGCCGTTTAGGACACAAGAACAAGGACAAAAATACTGCTCGCCTGCTAGGGTGAGGAGGCACTTTTCGTACATTTGTGCTATAATTTGATTGCTCCTTGCACTAATGAAAAATAGTTCCTCTGTCTCTTTAGCGGATGCTTATCCATTTGCATTAGTTGGGCATGCATGAAATACTTGGAGTGTGTGAAGTGTTTTATTTTTTCATTGTGCAAGGGGCTTACGCACTGTAGTGACATAATATACCTGTCTTAACTTAAAACCCAGCACAGATTAGAGATCTAATTTCATCCCATTATATTCGTCTCCCCTTGTTAAGATCCCTGTAAGTTCTGCCAACATTGGTCTTATTAGTCCATCCACCCCGGGTCGTTGGAATGTGTTTTGTTCCATTTTCTTGGTGTTGTCACTAATACGCAAGTCTACATAAGAGCATGCAGTGTTGAATGAGACCAGGCAAGCCATTTCGTTTGGTCTGAGGTACCAAAAGCTTTTCTTCTTGGCCAATAATTGCAGTGGTAAGAAATGTGGCCGGCAAACCGCTTTCATTGGAAAGTTTCCACTGTATAGTTTTCTACAAATTGCCAATTGTTGAATGTGTGCAAACCAAGCCAATTGCTTCCAAAAAACAATTACCGGTATATCTTGCATGACTTGTTGATGTTTCTTCTTCGTGCTGTGAAGTTCAAAAGAGACGGACAAAAAACAAATCATTTATTTTTACCACGATATTACAAATGTGGTCACAGGAATTCCATATATACATATTATACACACATATATGCAGTTCATAAATAAGACGAGCGACTTCGACATGAAGGTTTGATGTAGTAGTTGCACCGACTAGGAGAATAACAAGCGATTCCGCCGTGACCTGAGGGCCAGTTTCTTAGTTTCACCATGCGCCCATATGACTTATTAGGGATAATTTGGCTACAATGACTCTGGACACGCTGTTGTGTTGCTTCCAGTGTTGGTTGTCCCTTTTTGTGTGTGTGTTTGAGGTGCGGTAATTATGGTGGCGGGGCTTTGGCGAAGTACAGTGATTTATTACCGAGGGTCAGCCAGTGACGGGCCCTGGCCCTCCCGTATCGGGTTGCCTCTAACAACAAGCCGGCCTCCATACACCCCGCTCACTTATCAGATACACTGTGTTTAAACAGCCCGGCTTAAAGGGACCCTGATCGCTCCCACCTTCGCCTCCGGCTTGATAAATGTTGATCATTGTAAACCGGCACCGACCCCTCCCACAGATTTGTGGCTGTTGTAGCGTTAGATTGGTTTTGTTAGAGAAGGCCGGCTTAGTGGGTGCTTTTCTGTTAGCGCATACTAAACTTTTATATGTGTGCGAAAGAAGCTATTGCTCCGGACTTTTGAGCCCATTCCTCTCGTGCATCTGTTTTCTGAGACACAAATCATGCTAATCAGCATCGTGAGTTATTTTATCTCTGCGATCACCGGATGCCTGGATTGTGTTTCCCGCTTCAGCTCCGCGGCCAAAGACGCATCTCCGAGCGCCGCGTTGGATGTCAGCAACCTGTCCACCCCTCGCAAGCTTTTGGATTCATCCCAGTTCAGCACACCGGGATCCAGCAGCGGTACGTTCCCTGGATACTCAGATGCTCCCTTAAATCGGGGAGAAAGAGAGAACATTTTGTTTAGAGCTTAAGCGCTTCACCCAGGGGTGTCATGAAATAGATAATTACACCAAAGCAGTGTTGTTGGTCTCTTAACATAACAAATGGTAAAGATTTCCCTTTTCAATGTTACTTCCACTTCTTCTTAGTGATAATAAAGTCTTTAGCTTCACTCTTGCGTATACACACATTTGGTATAACTGAATGTACCAGAGGCTGCTCATTCGTGCTGTTGTACCAAGGACTAACCAGACCACTGATGCCTTTTTGCAAATCATAATATACATAATATACATATCCCTTGTTAACACTATAATTATCCTAACCTCCCGGCCCCATCTGTACCATTAGTCACCCAGCACCCCTGTCATCACAGCAGGGGAACGGCATTCATTACGCTCATACTGGTACCCGGTGCTTTCACCGCTAATGCCGCCTATAACTGCATTCAGAAATGTCTGAATTATCTCTTGGTTGTTGGGGGCGTAGAATCAGCGCTGCATTCCTCCCAAGCAGAGAACAGTGGAGCGCAAACAAGGAGATAATGAAAAAAAGTTAATCCTGCAATAACTCGCCGTTCCCCTGGTGTTTCTTTGAGTTTTTATTTTAAGCCCGGCACCTTTTTTTCCCCGCCACCCACCCTCGGCACGCTAAGCTGGCGACTCCCAGTTTCTTCTCAGCTCTGTCGATGCAGTGCAGCCGAACGCCGCCGTGTGCGTACCACTCAGTGGCTACAAACGTATTGGCTTATTGCTGCTTATCCCTCGACAGGAATCAAGTTCAATTTTAGCAAATCACTCGTTGCTGAAAAGCAGGGTTTCCCCGAAAGCTAAGCCAACACTTTGAATCCAGTTCAATGGTTCCTAAATTAAACTGATGTTCTCCTCTCTGTCTGTAGCTCTACTTCACTAAAGGCTTATGTCACCGTGGGTTCAACTGTCTTTTCAGTTCGTTGCCTCCACTCCTCATTCTCATGAATGTTCATATCGTGACCTTAAACAGGCGTTCGGACCGAATCTCCACAGATTTTTAACTCGACCACAAGGGAGACCTAAACATATGGGCTTAACCACAGTATCCCACATTATGCATAGACCACACTGGCAATTAGATGGTGGTACCCGCCAGGTGGTAAGTGCATGTGCGCCATCATGCTAACGCACTGTGATCACGACACATCAGACGACTTCCATCAATGGTGTAGCTTTGCTTTTCTGTCTAATGGCATTAGAGCACCTCGTTTGTTGCTCCTAATTGTCATAATTATTAGTCGGAAAGGGGGAAATGCACCCAAAGTCCATTAACTTGCCATAAACATTAACTCTTTTAACGTGCTTTGGTTGGGAATTGGGTGTGCGCCCCCATCTAATGGAAGTTAGAGCATCATTCCATGCTGTCACTCTCAATTTAGCGGCTGATGCGGCTGAGTCGGAGGGAAAGCGCACGAATGGGGCTAGATAACCGTATAGTGATCGGTGTGTGTGTCCGTTGTTTATGGGAGAAGTATTTAATTGTAGTTAAAGTATTCATTTCACAACGGTGTTATTACGAAGGGGATACTTTTTGTTGTCTAAATTGGGTAAGAAAATGAAAATATCTAGTTGTATTCATGACGTGGCTCTAGAGACTGCCAAAGCTCCTTTAGTTCTGAAATGCTTCAAAAGATGGGATGTCACCAAGGTCATTGTCTTTGAGCCAGACGGCTCAAAACACCCAGCTTTTTTTTCCCCCTTTGCTAATGTCTTTTTACTGTTTTTATAACAATCGAATCCCTAACTTTCCTAATGTCCTTCTAATGTGCTTGTGTGTGTGTGCCCTCTGTAGTGCGTGAGCTGCAGCAGGACGCGCGGGAGTCGAACCACGCAGACCTCTCTGAGGTTGATCCAGAGGAGAACAGTGCAGAGTTCATGGGCATTCTCATCAAGGTAGATCCACGCACACGGCCCTCAAATTTCCACACTGTGTGCTCCACCACGTCCACTCATGTGTCCTCCTGTCATTTCACTACTGGCTTCAAGTAGTGTTTTCTTCTTCTTATTTTTTTTAATCCATTGTCCTTTTGCTTAAGGCTCTTGCCAAGTTGAAGAAAGTCCCCGAGACTATCAAAGCCATAATGGAGCGGCTGGAACCTGAGCTGAAACAGATCGTCAAGAGGTCCACCACTCAGATAGCAGACCACGCGTACCAGAGAGGAGAAACCTTGGCCCAGGAGAGCCAGCCGAGGTACAATACTGAGGGTCAGGAAAGGCTGAAGTACCGTAGAAATACCTGGATGGAAAAGCTATTCAAGCAGCCTTTTTTACTTATAATATTCCCATTGGACGCAGTTCCTGTCATTAAGTAAATTAATCTGTATTCTTACTAATACAGTACAGTGGCCGATGGCTGCTGACGTGGCTCAGACTGGTTGCCAGTTGTCTCGTCACCACCACGCAGCGAGCCATGTGTCTGTGTGCGCGGCCGACAGTGAGGGCGGGAGACCCAGGGCGCTCCTAGTCACACATTCTACCAGGTGTGAAACGCAGTAAAGACTGTGACCGCCTTCGACCATGAAACGGATCCTCTGCTGCTTTAAACCACACACACATACACACAACTTCACACCTGCCGGAGAGGACTGCCACAGTAAAAAGCAGTCACTTTGGCTGCTGCAGACGATCGCGAGGAGCCGACTTGGGAAGCGCAGGTCTCAGTCCACTGATCCTGAACCGTTTAAGAGGAACGTCTTGTTTTCTGCCAGGGATGTTCTCTCTGGCCTCGTCTGCCTTCCCTCTCTCCTCCTCCCCCTCACCCTCCTCCGGCTGGCTGCTGATTCTAGTCTGACCTCAGTGTAACAGGCCACCGTGTAGCTCATCGCCGGCCACACTCCTTACGGATTGTTTTAAAATTGCCTTCCTGCGTGTGTGCTTAACACAGTATTTGTGTCATTTTGGCAAACACTTAGAGGTGTGTGCGCGCTTTCAGATGCATACACACCTAGATCTGTTCAATTTAAAGTCGAGGCTTGTTGCTATGGAAACTCCAACCAGTGTACCACTTGTAGGGAACAATGGTCTCGCATATTGCACGCTATGCTTTATGGCACTGCCGACTGGTAGGCAACACTGAAGCGCTTTAGAGCATAGAGAAGGTGGTGTGCGGCTTACTCCCAGAGGTTTATGGTCTCATTTGCGTCCTCTGTGACTCACCACAATGAAGTGCACTTCAAACTCCTTTTCACTCGATTTTACTTTTGGTAAGAAACTCCCTACAGGTACCCACTCCATGCGGCTACGCTATTATCACGCCCCACCGATTTGTGAGTAGTTCGGTTTAATTCACATCGAAGCTCATTGAACTCCAATTTTTTCATATTTTGCCATCCAAAAAATAGCTAAGTGTGTACGTTCTAAATCCCTGAGAAAGAAAGAGATTTAAAGTGAAGAAATGCTTGAATGACCAAAAAGCATTGAGAAATAAGTATTTCAAATCCAATTTAAAAACAAGAAAAGCACATTGATCACAAGATTAATTGCTTGTCGCTTTCATAGTTTTCTTTCTTTTCCCCCACCTGTTCAGTAGAGTGGTCTCTAGCCCCGAGGGACGAATGTGTTGTGATGCATTTGTACTCAGTAAATTAGTGAAGGCCCTGATGTATTTGAAATTCAAAAAGTGCTTGTTTAGACACTCAGCAGGCCCCGAATACAGCCGTTTCTGTGGCTGCTAACCCAATAACAATCTCATTTGGACGCTACCATTGTCCTCCTGAACAATGAATCGCACACCGACCGGTCGGTTATTCGGGGGTCGCAAGTAGTGTTGCGCGTGCGCTCCCCGCTGCGTTTCCTGACTCTCCATCAGCAACGTGTGGAAGCTTTCGATCTCTGAGGGGAAATGAAAAAGTGAGGCCTCGAAGAACACAGACTATGGATCAGGACGGCCTCCGCTCGGGAGATAATGAGGAGGACTAGGCTGTCTACACTCTACGTGTGTCCGTCTGTCTACCGGTGTGTGTGTGTGTGTTTGTAGTGGGGGTGGGTTAAGGTCGGACTGCACTTGGAAATAAAACCATAAGATGTAAGACCAGGACCCTGGTGACAAGGTCGGAGCCATACATTTTGTGTTTGTCAGAGATGGAGAGGGACTCGTTGGCATTTTCTCAGCGCCTCTCTTTGTCTCACGAGCGTCTTCCGTCCGCTGAGTTATAGCTCACGGTGATTTCTGCCTGCGTTTCCTCGCCATTAATAACATTTACTTGCTGCCAGTGTAGTGATGGACAGACCAACCCCCCCCCCCCCCCCTCCCTCTCGCCTTTTCAGTGAAACTTTTCTCTTGCCTCTACATTATCCCGATGCTTTCCCAGGAAACCTTGGCCACTGCACAAAACTTTTACCATGCGTTCTTTCCTCGCAGCATTCATTTGTGTTGACGTGTGAAGGGCTCTCGGGTGCTTTTGAGCACACTTCATAGACTGTTTACCGTTTGCTTTTGGCAGTCTAAGCTACTTTGGTTTGGAAGCGTAAACTTTGATTCTCTCTCACCAGCCAGAGAGCTTTGGTTAGTTCAGTGGTAGCACGCTTCAGCTGCCCGAAAAAGAAATATGTGAATTAATTGCCATCTTCAAATTGACAATATTTGAGCTTTGAGCTTTTAAGCTGTAGTCTCTTGGAGAATGTAAAAAATACAATTTTAAAAAGCCAGAGGAGAGAAGTAAATGACTAGTGTATGACAAACCGTGTGACCGTAGTTCCTTTGAACTGTGCTAAAACTCTCACTAAAATAAAGTGGGTACTCACCAGCCCGGCTGAACCGGTCTCCCGGTCAGACTCTAATGTAACCCGTGTTTGCCTCTTTGCTTTGAAAGCTTTGTCCTTGCCACAGAAAGGCGGCACAGCGCAGTCTGCGGGAAAGCATTAGTGTAGCGACGGAGAGAGAGCGCGGCCCTCGGATCAAGTGGAAGGTCTCTTTGCTTTTGGCCGGGCTCTCTTGTTCAGCCGGAGCCATTTGGTGCTAATGAAGGGAGCTGAGGCGGCTCAGGTTATTGCCGTCTGAGTGTGTGCGGTGAATACAATATAAAGGAAACGGGTGACCGAAACACGCTAATTGGAGTAAATGTGAAATGCAGTTTTTTGCAATTCCTTCATTGCAGTTTTATCACTTTGATTGGAATCATTTAGTAAAATGCATTTATATACTCCCTTCTGGTGGAAGAGATGGTATCGTGCAAGTACTTTGTTATGAAATCCGCTCGGGGGCAAAAAGGGCTTGTGGATGCCGTTCACCATAATCTGCAGTATTCCTTAGGCCTTTTTTAAATGAGCGTGGGCAGGGGGACTTCTGGTGGTCTTTAACCCGTGGCTTAAGAAAAATAATACATATACCTGTTAACCGGTGTGCTGGCTGGCAGTAGCACTTTCAACACTGAAAACAGAATCTTTGTTCCTTGTGGCTTTCTTTTTTTTTCTTCAGAAATCCAAGGCAAAAGTTATTTACTGTGGAAGTGTGTTATAAATAATTCTAATAAACTGTCCAAAAAATGTTTTCAAAGTATAAAAACAAAAATGTATCTTGTTTTTTTTGGGGGGCAGGGAGGGGGGGGGGGGGGGGGGGGTGCTTCTCATCAGTTCTCTGACGCCATTGCACCGTTCTCCATGCCTACCCGTCCCTCATCTATGCCCTCCTGTTCCCCTCCCTCTGGCTCCCTCTGCAGGCTACTGTTGGATCTGCTGGAGCTGTTGTTCGAGAAGTTCAAGGCAGTGGCCCAGGCTCACAGCGTGGTGCTGGCCCAGCTGCAGCAGATTGCGGTGCAGTGCCCCGGCGGCGCCCACCAAGAGGGCATCAAGCTCTACGAGCAGGCCGACGTCTCCGCCAAGATCCAGACCGTGCTGCAGGTCAGATATACACGAGCGACGCCGTATGGTAGCCCTGCACATATATATCTGTTTTGCCTTCCCTTGCTGTTTTGTGATTTTAATTGATTTCATTTTCCGACCAGCACTCGTCTTAAAACCCCAATTTTAATTATTCACCTTCTCGCATAGTAAATTAATCAGTTTGGGGAAACTGGCAGGGATGAGATGGATGGCGTTCAATCTGTCAGTAAGAACTAGCAAGAAAAGACGGGGAAGCTTGATTGCTTGGATTCATTTAATGCTCTTTAATTGGCGTGTGTTTATTCCGGGTTCGTGCTCCCTGCTTCTGTTTGATTGGCTGATGGGGACGAGCAGCTGTTGAGCTGATCGGTGGCAATAGTTGCTCTCTTGTGTGTGTGTGTGTGTGTGTGTGTGTGTGTGTGTTCATACCCAATACAACATTTCTCATATGTATAGGGACATCTTAACCAGATAGGAGGATGTGCCTCATACTTAATTTCAACATTTCTCACCTACCCAGGACTGATTTACTCGACCCAATACATGGAGTAGATGTTGAGAGATGCCTTTTTAAAATATATATAATGTATAATATATACACAGAGAGAGAATGGTAAGAATTGCTGTACTCTCTGCTGAATGCTTTGATTGTTGTCATGGTAATGTTTGGCGAGGTCAGTCTTTCCCCCTGCACAGACAGTGTTTTTTACTCACAAAACTTCCCAAAAATAACAGTCACAATGCTGTTGCCGAGCAAAATCTTAAACTGAAAGCTCATTTATTTTCTAACTCGCGCTGCATCTCGTCTTTGTCCAATAAGTAGAGTTTTTTTTTTCTCCCCCTCAGCTGGCGTGCATGGATTCATAACTACGGGAGCGTTTCGGTGTGTACGGTACCCGTGCGTGATCGTGCACAGGCATGTGCTCAGCGCAGTTCCAGAAGGCAATAAGCCAACACCCCCCCGTCCTCCCACCACTCCTGCGATGTGAGATAATGTAATCTCTTGATTAGAATACTCATTACGTGAAATGAGGTTTTCTTATTCACTCACTCGTGTTATTTCCTGACCGATTCTATCAACGTGAAAGCCCATCGTCCATCGCGCCCCTCCCGCTCGGCGTTCCTCTCATCTCTTGCTTGTTCTTTCGCCCGGCGTCTCTGCGCTCTCCCATTCCGCCCATTCCTGCCCACCGTCGAACCATTCCCGGTCTCCCAATATCCCAGTGCTCTGTGCATACCCCTCCTGCTCTGTGTAATTTCCTGCCTCATCTCATTATCTCCTTTTTTTCTCACCACTCCCACACCGCCCCACCCCTACCCCCTATGCCTCGGCCCACTCGGCCTGAGAGAGCCACAGATTGAAACGGGAGAATCTAAAATTCCCGGTTCAGTTTTATGGTATGATGAGACCTCATCTGAGATCCTAAGACCCCCCCCCCCCCCCCCCCCCCCCACCCTAAAGGGCAGGAACTTTGTGAATATTCGTCCAAATCCGCTTACGATCATTGTTAGTACCCGACCACATTTCAAGTCTCACAGTCACATCGAAGAGGACGGAAGAGAAATATTTCAGCACCTCAAACCGCACATTCTTGGCATGTGCAGATCGTCTTGGTTGTTTTTCTTTTTTTTTACCTTTCCGCATGACGCACCCGTTGACGAGGCCCTTTGGCAGAGGAACAAAAGCCCAGTAGGCTTAGAGCGCCGGTAATGGTTCTAATCCTCGTTTTGGGGATTTCTGCGGCTGCTTCTGCTGTTTAATTTCCTGTGTGGAACTATTGATCGAAGGCGCAGAAGGCTGGATGGTGTTCGGGGGTATTGATGCCGGAGTGGAGTGTTCTGAGGTTACCTCGTAATCTTGCTCTCTCTCCAATGTGTTTTGAGTGTATCTATTGATTATTCACACCATTTATTGAATTTACATTACTAAGTGTACAACCCCGCGTGCCTTTTGCTGCTCTGCTGCGTATATCCATGATTGCCTTTTTCCCCTTTCAATCAGAAACTTCAAGGCAGCGTGTGTTGTATCAATGAAATTGACTGAAGTGACTGGATTTCTTTTTGTCCGCGTTTACCCATCAATGATGAATTTTTTTTTTCTCAAACTACAATATAGACGCGTCTGTCGGGCCCGGCGACTTTGAATTCTGTGTCAATGTTCGCCTAAACGACATCAGGTGCCAAGAAAGAAAACCCTTCAAAATGTGATTTGAATCACTAACGAGATGGAAGACCCAATCGGGTAATTGGGTAACGCGGTTCACAAAAGATCACGGTTAATCATCATCCTCTCGCTTCTCTTCATTAAGACCACCCAGTGGGAGTGTTATTTGATATGTGTTTGCCACGCAGTGTCACTGGCCTCTGGCGCTGGTCACCCTTCGACCTTGTGTTCGAGGCGCGGCCTGTTCGTTAATCAGCTTGGCATTTGTGCATTCCGCACAGATTTTTGGTGACTGTGGCGACTGCTCGGGTGTGTGTGTGTGTGTGTGTGTGTGTGTGAGACCAGAGTGCAAATCCCTTTTTTAATGAGGGGCTTCCTCTGTGCAGACCAGGGGACTTTGAGTCTGCATTGAAAAATATGGAGAGACGTCGGCTATCTGCCTGGCGAAAGAACGGATTTCGAGATGATAGAAACGTCACAAGAGAATTGGAACACGCGTTTTTATTAAAAAATTCTACTGAAGCCGGAGATAAAGTCTCTTTGGATGTGGGCTCCATACTACGAATGAAATGTTGTGAGGGCACCACAATGTACTTAGTGGCTTTCCCTTACTTCTCTAACGGGACCTTCTAACATTTGTTTGTGTGGTTCTGATCTCCCCCCTTCAGTTTGTTAGTTTTGTCTTTTATTGAGACGACTCCCGTAGCTTTTAAACTTGCCTTGTGAATCCCTTCCAAGGCCATAGACTAAACCCAAGACACAAAAAATGAAGCTAATTGAACTGCCAGAGAGCAGCCAGAAGACAATGATCGCTTTTAATTAGAAAAACGAAGCGTAGACATCGCCACGTTGTTCCTCGGCCAACATTTTAATCAACGTGTCACATTTACTCCGCTGTCATATTTACATACCGCCGGAGCGCAAAGAAGTCTGTCGTCTCTATGGTAAAGTATCCTGTCCCCCGTCCCCTCCTACGCCCACGTATATCTACTGCATCAAATCCCTGGAGACCAATGGTGCAAAAAAGGGTACACAATATCCCGTCCTGCAGAGCACACAACGTGCTCTTTGGAGGCCCATCTGCACGCATGGTTTTGGGCGTGGGACGACACGAATCCGGGAGGACACATTCAATATGTGAGGATACGAGGTGCTGAATGGTTCCCATGGCACTTGATAACATGCGTAACTGTATTTACTGTGTTTACAATAGAATTCAAAAGATGACTGCTGTTGGTGATTGCTTTACCGTCATTGTAGTAATGTTCACCCATAATTTTAACTAATTACATTGAATAGTAATTTATCAGTGGTTAATCACCGTTGTCTTCTCTTTTGCCCATTAAGAAACAAAATACAGCAATTACAGCCCTTTCAACACATGCACAAAAGATTCAACCACTACTCTTAATAGACAGTATCCATAGAAACAACATTCAACCCCCCCAAACGTTCCCATCATTCCGCCTCCCTCTTTGATGAAAAACAATAAACCCACCAAGAAATGTTGGCCCATGTCAAGGACACGGAGAGGAAGGAAGCGGCTTCTGGTGAACACGCCCCCCCCCCCAACCCCTACACATCAACAGGAAGGCTTTCAAAAGATCGACGAGACGGCTCCGGGCTCCGAGTGGGAACTCCCACCGGGTAGCCGGTAGTTCCGAACTGCGGGAGCACAGCCGAAGCCGGAGCGCTGTCAGAACTTGTGAAGGTTATTGAAGTTTCTGGAGCACCGATCAATACGAAGAACACGTCTCTTTGACGGCCAAGGACAGTCTGGGCTTCAAGTTTCCAGCGAGCGGCGAGGGATATCGGTCAATATGTTTTGTGACAAGACACCAGCCGAGGGGACTGGGCATTGGGCGTGAGAGAGAGAGAGAGAGGGAGGGACGGGGGGGGGGGGGCGGTTGAAGAGAAAACAGACGATTTCAATAAAGCCTTGAGAAGCGTGGAGGTTGTTGACGACTTAATAAGAAGTGGTGGAGGTGGAGGGGGGGGGCAGTGAAAGCGGGGAAGGAACGGAAATGAAGTGGTGTTTATTCCTTCAATTTAAGCCGACTGCAGAGTTCATCCAATGACAAGTGCCCACCTGCAGCGCTCAGGGTGACGCGCTGCCTAATTGCACTGATTTGTTGGGTGTTTGGGCCCTAATGGACGGAACGGAGGGCGAGTGCACACTTTCTGTGAGCACAAAGAGTGACACGAGGGCGCTCGGTTCACGAGTAATGAACATCGGGTGCCGATGATGAATCACAAAGACCGACTTGGATGAGGATTTTGTTTTTTATTTTTCTTCCTTTTTCAATTTTGAATGGAAGTTGGCACCTGCTCGCGAGTGTTGGCACGAGAACCCGAGACATTCAGGTTGCTTTGTTGGTGGATATGGGATTGCGTTGAATAGTTAGTGGTGGAAATAATTGTTTTTGTTAGGCGTTGCGGGGGAGGGGCGAGAGATGTGAGAGATGTGAGTTTTGCGTGCACACACAAACAAACTGGTAGCATGCTGATGATTTGAACTTAGTTAAATCCATCTACACTGTAGAAGTGGGTACCTCCAAAGATGTTACCAGATTTCTGACTTGAACCGTACTATCACCGATATCGGAGCTGGTCTTATCAAGATTCAAGCTTTTATTGAATTGGATACAAATTCATTGGGAACAGATCTCTGATCAACTGTTTTCTTGATTATTGATTGTGCTTATTTTGTTCACGTGCTGTGTTTTGGGTTGTTTTCCCTTGATGTGACGCTCTGAGGGGGGACTTTTGTCTTTTGTCTCCGTCTTTGTGTGTCCCTCATTTTTCCCGACACCTTTCCGTCTGTCTTACTAGATCTGTAGCCGTCACATCTTTCGCAACACAAATCTCTCATCACCTTTTCCTTAATTGTAGTTCAAACTTTTTGACTAATTCCATATTTATTTTTGACCCGCCACTCTGAGCCCGCGCCTCGTCGGTGAGCTGTGCGCTCACACTCAGGTGACAGTAATGGGATCTAGGCCTCTTTGTTGCATGAGTAATGGCAGTTTTAATGAGATGTCATGTGCTTGACCTGATGCGGGGGGGGGGGGGGGGGGGGGGAAGAATGTCTCACAGAAGACAAGTCTTGTAGAAAGACGGGCCGCTCTGTTTTATCAGCCAATAGCAGACGAGTAAAATATTCTTTACACAGGAGGTTCGACATTTGTGACAAAAAAATATAGATGCCATCACAGCAAGCGGGAACGATCGCACACGAAGGAGAAGATGCGTTTAAAAGAATGAAGAGACTTGCATTAAATCAGGCGTCGCTGTGATTCATTTCTAGTTATAAAACATTGCGGTTTATAAAAAGAAACGTTAGTGACTTTCTAACAACCACGGATAAAGTCTTCCGTTGCACACTGAGATTGAGTTGTATTTAGTTCCCATCCACTTGTTACAATAATATATATACACACAGTCGCAGTAATTCTGGCTTTGCAACAAAGTCACCCTATTTTAGCCTTTTCTACATTTTTGAGCAGATTTGAGACGTTACTAACACTTGCCAGAATTAGGCCCTTTTTTAACTTCCTTTTGGAGGTGTTAAATTAGCAGCAACTGGTTATTTGAACTGTGTCCTCTTTGTCTCCCACAATCTGGTTTCTTCGCTTTAGTCTTTTCATTCCCAATTTGTCTGTTTAGCAGTCTGTTTAGTGTTCTCTTCACACCTGTAAAGTTTTGCTCCTTTTCCCCACAGCAGCAACTTTGTCTCCTTCTGTGTTACTTTATGCTTCCCGTCGCTTGTCTCCTCTTTTTCTCGTCTGTCTTTGCCGCCCAGCTAATTGCCTCCAAAGTTCACTCTGTCTGTGGGCTAATGCAATTTAAGTGGGGTCGGAGCCCCTTCATCAGCTCAGTGCTGGCATTTCATTAAGTCTACTTGGGCGTTAGCTTGCAAGCAAGTAAGGGGTTTCGCTCCATCGGCTCATCATCAGTAATTAATACACTGATAGGATTAGCTGCTGCGTTAGGCCTGTGGGGGGTGGATGCCCTGGTGTTGCCAGGTTGGAGGAGGGCGCGCGCGGCAGCCCTCTACTGCTGCCCGCGATGCGGGAACTTACGTTGGAGTAATTACATGTGTAACCTTAAATCACAATTTTTTAAGTTGGATAAATCAATTTTAGGCATCTTTTTTTTTTTGTTTTTCTAAGCCTTCTAAGTACCTACCCTGTTAACGATGCAGGATACCTGCTCAGGTATTTTTTTTCTTTGTGTGTGTGTCTGTGTGCGCGGGCGCTTACCGAATTACCATCGACGGTGGCATGGCTTCCCCATGCGTGATTGTGGGAGCTCTCCGCGACGTTAATCACATCATTACGGTGGAGATGGATCTCCATCTGCTCGGCCATTACTCCCGTCCCGTTCCGGGCCGACCCGCGATGCGCCCCAGAATTAGACACAGACGGGCTAAATGGCCCTGCTAAATTATGAAGCTATTAGATATGGGAGACTATTTTGGAACATGTGTGTTCACACGGAGAGAGGAGCGACGAAGGGGGCGAGAGAGACAGAAAGAGGAGGATGAAATGCAGAAGATGGACAGAGAGGGGGGGGGGAATAGAAATGAGACGATGAAGGCACTGATGGATTTTGAAAAATGAGGGCCAATGAAAAGCAGCTGATGATCGAGGAGAGGAAGTAAACTTTTTCTGTCAGCCCACAGTTCCAGTGCGCTTGTCCTCGGCTATTGTTAGAAGTTGATTCAATTTTTATGAAGCATAAGACGTTGATGGATTTCACCATGGATCATGTAGGCAGATTTGGCGAAAGGCAGTCAAAGTTTTTTACGGTGAAAGTGGCACGGTCATGACGGTGGCCTTTTTCTCCCTCAAAAGTTTCGATTTTAAGATGTTGTTAAAAGCCGCGCTAAAAAAAACAACCCTGTGCGAGGGATGACCATAGATACTGTACTAGATGTTTATTGATCTTTATATTGCAATTTGACATGATTTGACATGATGTAAAAAAAGTAATTTAATTGTGTGGGATGCTTTAGTAAGCTTGAGTATTGCATGTTACATTATCGAAGGTAGCTTATGTCTGTGATAAATGACATTAAAGCATCCTCAGTGAGTGGCCCTACGCTCTTAGTCAACTGATAGTTGAGATTGATGCCTCGTAGTGTGTGTGTGTGTGTGTGTGTGCATGGGAACATTGACCCCTCGCTCGCATGAAGCAGATTTGACCCCGCGCTGTGTGTTCCGTTTCAGGTCCTGCTGATGGAGTATCTGGACGTGAAGAACAGCCGCAGTGCCACGGAGCCGTCGGCTCAGCTCTCCTACGCCAGAACCGGCAGTGAGTTTGCTGCCTTCTTCGCCAAGAAAAAACCGCAGCGCGCGAAGCAGTCGCTCTTCAAGTGAGGATCCTGTTCTGTGCCTCGTGGCGGGCCGTGTCTCAAATGACTACAGTAGCGTTTATGCAGTCTACCTGACGACCGGCTGTGTTTCAAAATCGCATTCTATTACTCCCTTGTAGGTAAATATTTTTTGTTTCCTTTTGTTTGTGTGTTTTGCAGGTTTGAATCTTCTTCCCATGCCATCAGCATGAGTGCCTACTTGAGAGAGCAGAGGCGAGAACTCTATAGCAAGAGCGGAGAATTGCAAGGTGAGGATGCGTAAACACAGAAATGCTACGGTAGATTCCGGCAGCGCTGGAATGGAGGCGTGAAAGGCAGGTGGAGGGATTGGATGTCGAACGGAGGAAAAGACGAATGAAAGAGCAGAAGGTGTAGCCTTCGGTAGAGCAAAAGAAAAGAAAAATCTGACGGAAAGAACAAATTGGGGTGGTGAGTGTCTGATAAAGCAGGAGAGATTAGAGCAGCCGGATCACAGAGAGAAGGTTGAGGTTGGATGGAAGGACAAAAGAGGGAGGGAGGGAGGGAGGCCAGAGGTGTATGGGTTGAGAGAGAAGAAATAAATGACACGCAAAAATAACTGATAGTTAAATGAGTGGAGAGTTTACGCAAAGACGTCTTGAATGGCAGGCGCATAGGGATTAAAAAGGTGCAGGAAGATGAGGTTGATTTGCCTAAGGAGGAGGCTTGTGATGGAGAAACGTGGCCGGGGTGTAAGAAAAGCTCCCGTTAGGTAATGGCCGGTGCCGCGGGTGGAGAAACCAAAAAGGCAGACAGCGGGAGAGATCTGCCTGCAGTAAACCTGAGCTGCTCTCAGTCTCTCTGCCTTTGACCTTGAGGTTCTAATCTGCAGCGCTGTTGGTCCGCGACTTTTCGCTTCTTATTCTTTTTCTTTCTTTTCTCGCTCAAGCTTCTGTTGACAGTCTTTGGATCAGATGGAAAAAGACAAAGAGCGACAATAAATACTGACGTGCTTTTAATCTGCAGAAACTGCTCCACAGCACGCGGGACATTTTATTTGTTGAAAATATCTTTATATAACTAATCGTGACCGTTTTGTAAACGATCTAGATAATTAGATCTTAATAATAAGCAACGTGCCGACTTGAGTGACACTCCAGAAGACATTTCAATGCTCCTACAGTTGCCTGTAAATACATGGAAAAGGTTCGGTCCCCCCCCCCCCCCTGAAGAACAGCATTGATTAACTGTGGATAACGGAAAACCTCAAATGGTCTTCAAATAACAGCTCACTTTTTTCTGTTGGATTCTCAGAGAAAGAGGGGGGCAGGGGTGGTAGTATATATGTCTTCACCAGCACATTGAATGGCTCGGAGCGTTTATAAGAAGATGAGATTTCTCTAGGCTTTCATTTCACCTGTCACAATGAGCAGCACCGGCCCCGAGCCCGGGCCGCGGCCTCAACGCCGGCAAAGGGATGGAAGGAGGAAGAAATCATTCTGAAAGTGAAACGAGTCGACTGTGATGGAGGGAGAAGATTGTTGAGGAGAGCGACGAAGGAAGGAAGGAAGGAAGGAAGAGGAAGGTTAAAAGTCGTCTTTTTCATCAGGGGTCCAGCAAAGAAGCCATTAAGAAATTTCTGAAGGACGAAATTAGAAAAACATGTATCGAGACTGTGTGGGAAGGGACTTTTCCCCTCTCGGTTTGAATTAAACGTACTGTAGAGAGCAGAAGAGTTAGAAGCGAGAGATTGAGTTGATGAGTTCTTCTGGCTGTGGGATTACTCAACACTTAAAGCTCAGTCGTGTGTGTCTCTTCGTCTCCCTGCCTGGAGCAGCGTTATGCTTCCAGTCAATGTAGTTATTAACTCAGCTGCTCACCAACACGGTCTTAGAAATAAGAGTTGATTGCTGGCCTTAAATCCAGCTATGCCCCGTTGACAAAGGAGAAAACGTGTTCTAAATAGGGTACGAAGTCAGAAATAAAGATGTTGCCCTTTGCTGCCTTTTCGTGAATGCTGGCGATAGAAAGTAGACTCCGACGTTGGAGAGGTTACGACTTGTCTTCGTTCCGTCTCTCGGATCTTTCAGTGAGAATCGCAGCTGCACCGATTTATGTACAGAACGCTTAATGATTTTTTAACCACGTATCTCTAATGGGTTTGAAATTAATCTGTAATATCTGTAATGTATGTCTCTTGAGTGTTGCCATATATCATTGCACACGCGCGCGGACAGCTACCCAGGCGGTTGTGAAACGCCTCACACACACAGTGGGACTTAATTGCTCGCCTTCTCCGTCAAAGCACGCCTCCAACGCTTCAATTAATCCAACGCTCCATCTCAAGGCTTTATTACTGCTGTGATGTGGCTCCATATGTAGCCACATCTGGAATGTATTGGAAACTTATGTGGCGAGACCGCCAGCCAGAGAGCACACGCAAAGTGTCCATCTGCGCGAGTGTCTGCGGGGGGGCAGGAAGTCTCCTCGGGAAATCACGGCTCTGGAATCACGGATTCAATCACGTCCCCCGATGAATAAATTATGACAATATGTTTTCCTACTGTGGGCGTGTTACCCTGCTCCTGTATTCCTCCCCATGTCTCCCAACACACGCGCCCCTTGCTTTGTGATTGCCTTGCTGAAGTTTGTGTGTGTGTGGGCAGCGGATGACTTGCAGTAAGTAATTTGATAGTTTAAGTGTGACTACATGCCGATATCCATCCTTTTCTAATTGTTTTTCTAGTTATGCCCCTTAATGTTTTGTGCCATATTACCTTGCCCTAAGGGCCTATTTGAATGCTACACAGACACACACACACACGCATGCACGCTCTGCCCTGGTTATTTGTGTAAGCTAACATAGACACGCCTATACACTGACTTACCCCGTCTCCCTGCAGGCACGCACACAGACTCTCATTCCCAGCTCCCTCCCACCTCTGACCTCACTTCACTCCTGAGATGCAATCACAACCACCTCGGTTCCACTCTTTTTGTTTCACACATTCCCTGTTCTCCCTTTGATATTCAAATGTCCTCGCTGTCGCGGTGTCCAGCGAACAAAAAGGGCCGTCGGCGCGAGTGATACAGTTCCAATTGGCTCCCTCGGCCCACACCTCTTCATACCGCAGGCTCAGTGCGGGGGGGCGGGGGGGGGGGAAGGACAGTAAAAACCAACAGCGTGAGCTTTATTGTGGAGTCCTTGTTTATGTATAAAAGCATTGTGTTCCCATGAGACAAAAAGGAGGAGTGGAGGCAACCTGAAGTGGTGTTCCTTGTCAAGCTGATTCGTACACCTTGATGGGGAGGGAGAAGAGGTGCAAATAGGAAAATGTCTAGGGGGAGACATTGGTGTAGTTGAGCGCTAGGTTAAGCAGATGTTGACAGCCATGTTTTCACAGGCCGCCTTCTCGTCAAGAGACGTCGGACACGTCGGCCAGATTATTATTTTTTTTCTCATTCGAATAGCCGATCGAGGGTCGGATCTTGTTCTGCTCAAAGAACCGCTTTCGGGTGAGCTTATGGTAATGTCACTAACTTTTCAATTATAATTTTTCAATAACGAATTCTGAGAATCCAAGGGTAATTGTTGTTCACTCGTCTCGTCGGCTGATCAATACTCGACTTCCGCCGACCTCTCAATTGTGATTTATTATATTCATAATGGAGCTCAACTCTGTCGATAAAGAAATCAATAATTATTCATAATTTTCTCCCCCGCTGCTTTCTTGTTCCGTTAAGGATTCGTACTAATCTTTCTTTTGGCGGTTTTACATTTCTTGTGCCGTTTCCTAATATTTGGAGACTGAATGAGTCTTTTACTTTTACTACAGGATCTGATTTGTACTACAAGACCTCAGGTCGTTCTGAAAAGCTCTCGCAAAACTGTTGAACAGATTGAGTTCGATTTTTATGAAGAATTGTTATTGTATTCAATAACTATTCAAAACCTTGTTTTAAGACATTTCATGAAACCTTATCCCAGTTTCAGAGAGATGTTTTTACAGGAACATTTTTTTCTGACTGAAACAACAATGTTTTTCCCGGACTTCTCTTCCAGCCCGTAGGAAGCATGTAAAAAAAATACTTAATATTCTCAGCTAAACCGTTTTTGGGTTTCAAATCAATTATAATTATTAGCCTAACATAACCCTTCAGGTTGGGTGATGTAGAAAAGCCACATGTCACATTAGGGACTGATGAGGGCTTTCATAGTAGCACCACATGCAGTATGCACGGCAAGTTGTGTAACGCATGGCAGGTCCGACATGCTGTAAGTGACTGGCACCTTGTGACCCTGCAGGAATGGCGTTAGAAAAGGACACGTTTTCCCCTTTCACTCCACACCCCTTGTGCATTGCTTTGTTCCAGCAGCGACGGAACTGTTTCCTAGATAAAAATGACCTGACAGGCTATTACTGTGAAAAGCCTTTGTGTTCAGCATGAAAGCAAATGTGTCCTGCATATTGTGGAGAAGAGGCACACGCACGCACACTGCACACGTCGTAGCCTTCTGTGTTTATCTTCCGTGCGTTAGCTCGGGCTTATCGTGTTCAATTTGCTCCTACATAGATTTCAGCAAGGTTGATTGGTTAAAACATTAGCGATCTGATTCCTCTCCCGTCCTCTTTTAAGACGCACACTCGCATAAATGTAGCATAGCATTTCTCTCTGCTGTGGCACCAGCGATCGGATCACAATAGCTCTGGTGCTGAAATCACCGGAGTTCACTCCAATGCAAACACTGGCCGTCATGCGTCTGTGCACCACAGCCTTCTACCGAATCGATGCCGGCACATTGCACCGAGCGCACGGTTTCTCCTGTTCATTCATGCGTTTTTGGCGCTCCACCTCGAGACAAAATGCGAATCGCAGGTCTCATTATCCGATCACAAGCGTGCAACACCTGCTGGAGCCCCGCAGGGGGATCCGGTTGTCACCCAAAATGACCCCTGCATTAACCAAAGCCCATCCACATTAGACTCTACACGCGTGTCGGATCCAGTTCTCCTGGCCATGCGGCGATGGCCTTGCAAAGCTGATTCTGAACCTCAGGTATGTTCGACATGCAAGCCACAGCGAAGCGTGTGGTCGCGTAACCAAAATGTAAAAATGTTTCAGGAAGAAACTTTATCCCACAGAGCCTCCTGAGAGAAACGCCTCTGTGTTGCCTATAGAGGGCTGAGATCTCTTCACATGCGCTCAAGATGAGGACACGGGCGAGGTGACGAGCAGATGAGGCCGACTTTGACTTTGAAGAATCAAAATGAGAGCGGGGGGGCGGGGGCAACAGAAGGAGACCAGGACAAGGTTGTAGTAGTTTACACAGTGCAGACATTTCATCAGGGAGGAAGAGCTTGGCTTATCTTTCCACCCTGGGGCTAATTTTGATCAGCATGGGTGTTGTCATTATTGGCGGCTTTGGCTGTCACCTCTGTGTTTACTTTTAATCTCAGACCGGCTGATTGGAGAAATTGGAGGGCCGAACAAATAGGGGAGGGAGGGAGGGATGAGAGGGATGGACGGATGAAAGAAAGGGATACAAGGCTGTTGAGACACATGGCACCTGAACAGTAGCAACTTCGCTGGTAGCTGGTAGACAGATAAACACCTATTTCTTGCTTTCCCCCAGCATGCAACAGGTTTCTGGCAGAAAAGAAAGGTGGTGTGGGGGGGTGTACTATGTGCTGTCTGATTCCCTGCTGGGTCCAATCAAAGATGTGATGACACTTTGCTTTCCGGCCGATTAGTTCCCCTGGTCGTTATCCACTCACACGTGCACTCACGTGCATGTAATCACTGCGGGGGTAATTCTTTGTTACGGTCGACAGATTGAATGTCATGACTGCTGGAAAGCAAAGGATGTTTTTTTTTTTTTTTTTTTTTTTTTACCCCTTCATGATTGGAGTGATGCTGGTTTTCCTCAAAATGTTACAAATTCCTAGAACACGCAGAACGGGCAGAGCCTGATGTTTTTGTCACGGTCGGGCCTTACAGGTCTACTGCTCCGGTCTAGACTGAAGCAACTGCAGAACTCAGATGTACATTCAAGAAAACGTTGATGCGTATCTTTATTATGTCCTCAGCATTTGGAGTATTTTCTGTCTTAATAATAATAATATAATAATAATAATAATTTTTATTATTATATTTCAAACTAGACATGCTGCACAATTAATTTCAATTCTGGTACCGGGGAGAAGTATTGTTGAGCCGCCTAGATGTGCATTCCATTAAAATAAAACCACGGAGACACATCGTGTGCCACAGCAAGGCTTTTAATAATTTATCCAACTCAATTTACACCTGAATTTATTTATACTATGATTTATTTATGACGTTTATTTCCCAGCTAAGGAATGGATTCGGTCCCTTGGCAGATAGCATCCCATCAAATTAATTTTAATAATAGAAGGCTCTCATTAAGACCTAATCAGACATGAAGACGGGTGAGTGGAATGGGATGCCCGGAATTGACCACAGAGTCGTACATTATTGACCCGGAAATCGTTCCCATTAGATCGGCAGGTTTCCTCTCAGTGAATATGCAGCCGACGGCCTGTCTGATTATTTTACAACTTGCGCGCAGGGCCTCAATCCGAGGATAAGCACGAGGAATCCCACCCAGCACACTTCAACCTCGTGCTGCTTGTGCGTTCTCGACCGGCACAGCGAGATGTTTTCACTTTGGCGGGCCTCCCTTGTGCGAGTTTGTGGACATGATTGTGCCTCCAATTACGCCAATCACACAGCCGCTCCCCTGCCAGCCCAAATCAGAACCTGGCTCGAGTACACGGAACATGTTCAGCGCTACTGTATTAAGGCTGCTGAACCAACGCAGGTCACACACATTTAGGATTGTAATGTTTGTTTGCAGGACTGAATGTTGGAAGGATGTGTAACTGTGGCTGATGTTGGCAAATGGCAGAAACCGTTTACTCGTTTCACCTTCAACTCGTCCGTCCTAACATTTATTCGGAAGAGAGCGTCAAACCCATCATCCCCACAAGAAAATTCTGTCATGAGACATTTTAAAGGAGAAGTGGTGATGGCAGGCAGACGTGAGATGCATCCCCTAAAAAGCCAATATTTATAGATGAAATATATGTAAAACAAAAAACATGAGGTGATATTTGCACATTGAACCTGGTTATCATCTGTTCCTAATATATGTGGTTTTACATGTCGGCATAAAGTATTTTTTATTTCGATTTCAAACCATTGTAACCATATAAATTTAGGGATCACGACTGTTCCGTTCCCTCAGGATTTCCTCATCTCGCTCTCGCCGACACACTGGCAGACGCAGACAGAAGTCATCTGGTCCCCGCGGACGTCGGCACTGTGTTAAAGAAGGCGTCGCACGTTCGCTCCTTTCCTGCCTAAGTCAGGGCAGGGCCGGAATTCATCTCGGGATCAAACCCGTTTCTCATCAAACCCACGAAAGTGTAGCTAATGCAATTTCACTAAGTCACTGCCCGACTTGATTACATGTGGGCTGGGGAGCCCACGCTAAAGCACCGCAGGGGGCTGGATTGGTGTCTGTGTGTGTGTGTGTGTGTGTGTGTGTGTGCGCCCATTTGTTTTAGGCTCTCTATCTCTCTGCCTTTTGTTTAAATGCATTGAACCGTGTGTGTATACACATATCTGTACCTGTCACCCCCCCCCACACCCCGAATCCCCGGATGTTTTTATCAGCAGAGGCGAGTGTGTTGCAGACGGAGCAGTGGTCCTCCAGGGGGATTTTGTGCAGATTTGGCCACATTAGAATGCGTCGCCCTCTTTCTTTGCCTCTTTCAGTTGCCGTCCCAGTGAGCATCTCACACACACACACACACACACACACACACACACACACACACACACACACACACACACACACAGACACGCGCCCTCCCACTAATCCTGGATCAGACCACACACCGAGATGAACAGACACTCATCCAACGAGTGCCAACCGATACGCGAGCACACATGCGCAAACGCAAACAAAGTGGGACTTTTTTAACATGTTATTTAGAGAGACGGTTGGCAGCAGTCTGGTGGCAGCCTGACCCCAAACCGCTGCCCCCCCCCCCACTGTCACACTGAGACAACTCGGAGGAACGCCATGCATATTAATGCCGGCCTATTTAATATTCATCAGTGCCGTGCCCCTGTTGGCAGCTGGTCCCAGACCCCGTGGATCAATGAGGCCTCTTCCTCGCCCCTGTTGTCTGACACGGATGCAGATGTTTAGAGCATGAAATTAAATTGGTCGCTGCCATCAGGAATACGTACAAGGCAGTCAATTCAATGTGTCTGTGTTTGCATGTATGTAGTCTCCAGTTAGACGTGGTTCCTGGAGTGGAGAGGTGACTCAAACTTCCCCAGAAGCCCGCGGCATGTTGTTATTCGTGGGGACTTGGGGAGGTTTAAGCCAGCTCTTTCCACTTTGATAGTTTGAGAGAGGGAGAGGCGAGGGAGAGAAACATGGGGCACGTAAGGGGGGAGAGAGGATGAGCAGGAGAGTGCAATGGCAGCTGCTTTGTTTAGAAGCCTGTAATTGAGTCTTGACTGAACTGGCACCAAAGAAAGAAAGGACCGAGAGACGGAGAAAGAGTTTGGGCGATTCTGACCTCTCCGTCTCCACGCGGCCTTCCCCGTGCAGGCGAGTTTTATGGCAACAGATCACAATCGGAAACCCTTAATTTGAAAAGTTTGGAATGGTTGGAAAGCTTCTCTTGTCGTTTTGAAAAAAAAAAAAAAAAAGTGTCGTCTCCCCTACTTTTCAATTGGAACTTGTTCCATTAGAAATGTATTATGGAGCCCAGCACCGAGAACAATGGCTTGATATGCATTTGAATGCGCGGCTACGCCGGCAGCGCAGGTAATGCGGAAAAGGCTTTTCCCAGGCGAAGTCCCTTTGTTGTATCACACAAGCCCTGCGAGGTCGCATTGGACATGGAAATGAAACGGCAGAGCAGGGCTTTGTGGCTGAGTGAAATCCCACCGTTCCTGAACACGCGCACGCACACAACCGCGCTCGTTTCGAAACCCCATCAAAGCAGCTTGGATCGCCGTCTCGTTTGATTTCTTTTCCATTCCCCCCCCCCACTTAACTGACTCTGTTCACTTTACGCCACCTCATTTTGATTAAACACCCCCTCCAGAGGAAAGTGCAGTCAGCAAGTTGACTGTGTTGTCTCAAACCTTGTAAACAAACTTCTCCCCCCCCCTCCCCCTCCCCCATTGATATTTATTGCACTTTTCCTTTCCTTTCCGGCCTCATGGACGCATTATTACTGAGTGCTGTGCGACTTTGGAAGAGATCCGGAAATGGTTATGTATAACATCCACTGCATAAAGTCAGTTCTCCTTCTGTTCTGTAGAAAAGTGTAGGTAAACATGAGCGTCTGCATTCATGCAAAATGCCTCTTTCATCCCGGTACCCGCCCCCCCCCCCCCCCCACACACACACACACACACAGATTGACACTCTTTTTGCTTTGCAGTTACCTGTATTGACAACGCAGCGTAATTTCTTCTCCCTCAATTATATTGATTCCTTCAGGATGAGTGGAGGTAATGAGCTGTTCTGTCCCTGCCCCCGTTCTGCAGCCCCTCTGCTCCTCTGGGCGCGTGTTACATGCCAATGATTTCCTGATTAACCCCGTTACCTGCGCGGTGACGCGGAGGAGTGCGGGAGCATGTGGGACACGTTTGGATTTGTGATGGAGAGCAGCTCTGGTCCAGTGGCGGATTTATTTGGGCCGAAGTTGTACGCATCTGACTATAAATATTTACGAATGTTTGAGGATCATTTTGGGGATGTATTAAGATTGTTGATTGACGGAGGGAACATGCTTGTTGCGGTTGCCTTTTCAGGCTCATCAGTTGAGGTTCACTCACAGGGAGGCACTCTCAGGGTTGTCTGGGATTCGGTGTCTTGTTGTTGGTGGGCTGCTGTCACCCGACGTGTGATTATGCACCTCCTACGTCTTGCGTACTGCTCTGCTTCCGCATGAGTACATGTTCATTTTGTCATGTCTGCTCGTGTCAAGTCCCGTCTCATCTGCGTTCCAGGTGGTGCTGATGACAACCTGATTGAAGGCGGCGAAATGAAGTTTGTGTGTAAACCGGGAGCGAGGAACATCACCGTCATCTTCCAGCCGCTTCTCAGGTACGACACAGAGGGACGCACCACACATGGAGGCCATCGTGGACACGTGTTTCTAGCTTATTGGGAAATGCAAATTTCAGACAGGCCGTTATTTCTAAATTTTTAGTTCTTCAAAGCACTAAATCTTGTAATGTTTTTCAGTTTTTGTGGCTGTAGGACACCACTGATGCCCGGATCAGATTAAAATAAAGTCCACAAATGACCAATCAGCAATTTTTCCCGGAGAAATCTGGGCCGGATAACATTAGGTTTGCAACGTGTGCGGGTGTGAAAGTGCCACCAGCGTCATGCTGGTCTGTTGGAGAGCAATGACCAAGCCATTCGAGACGCGTGGAGGCTGGGACATGACTCAACACCAGTAAAATGTAAACTAATTGTATTACACAGCCTCTTAGTGACCAGCTATCGATTTCAACCTTTTTTAACATTAAATGGGATATCGTAAATCAAGCTTGATGTAATATACTGTTCCTTCAGTTCCGAATGTTTGGTTGATACCATCCAGGAATACAAATCGACGACCATCCTCTTTGATTTCCTATTAAATTTGAGTATTGTGAAGGTTTTTCCGTATATGAAACGAATGTCTGGTAGTTTTCTATACAGCGCAGTGGTCCCGAGCGAGTGGTTTAAATCTAATAGTGAGGCAATTTAATTGAATTTGCCCTCCATGCATGTGATACATTACCTCCTAGAATCTATTGAACTGGGGTGTTTCCTTCTTCTGCACTGATGCTTGGCTTACATTTCTACATCTCAAACATCACTGTGCATGTTTGTAACACTGAGGCTGGATATGTGTTTGTTTGTCCCTTAAATGTCAATGTTGTGACTATAACACGCGTGGAGAGCTTCAGCTCCACGCAGGCGTTTACTGTTTGCCTCTTTTAAAGTCTGATGCCATGGTCAGTGAATGCAGAGACCCATACAGACGGACGATTTGTATACTGTCAAATCAATGATCCACATACCCTGACCACTGAACGTTGGACCGCTCGCTAAACGATGTGGAAGGCCTGAAGATCAGCGAGTTGATTTAGTAAAGCTGGACCGCATTCGGGTCAATCGGAACGTTGCTCTTCATCGCCTTTTTCTTCGATTGATTGATTGATTGATTGATTGATGCTCTCTGATTTGAGAGAGCGAGTGAGGGTTGTCTAGGTTTGTTTAAAAAAAACCTCTTTGTTCACGTGTACATTATGGGTATCTGAAGTGTCCACCAACCGGAAAACTGTGAAATGGGACCAACCCGGTACGTTGTCTGTGGGCAGAAGACATCTATGAACCATTCTGGTTGGCCTCCTGAATCCCCCCCCCCCCCCCTCCTCCTCTCTCAGTAACACACACCCCTGTTCGCTGTAGGTCTGGCTGAGCTGGTGTCTGAACAAATTACCCCCAAAAAAAACAGTGACTGGTTTTCTGCCTTACCTCTTCCGTGTTGTCTGAAATGTTTCAGATCAATCGCGCCAAACTGCCTTGCACACAAGTCTGTATCTGTCGTGCCCTCTCCTGACTAGCAGTGCCAATGGAGCGCTGTTTCTTGCAGATGGTTTTCTAATGGCATAGCTCCGGCACTCTGCTGATGGATCACTACACCTCCCGCGTCCAGCCACGCTACTGGTGGTGGCTTTAATGATGGAAGCAGTCGGGAGGGGGAGGAGGAGGAGGAACAGGGAATCAGTGGCAATATGTCTATCTGAAAAAGCAATTATTCTGTGCTTTGTTTACATAAGGCAACATCTGGATAACATCCTCCAGGAATTTAGATATAATGAGGTTCAACTTCAGATCACTTAAAAGGCTTACCAACTAATCTTACCTCTGTAAACTCAGAGTTAACGGAGTTCCTCCTTCGTCATACAGGTGTGAGTTGCATCTGGTTTCTCTGCAACGGATCACTCGAGCCTTGTGTGGGACGGACTGTGAACAGTGATCAGAATTGCATATCTGCGTCTGTGATCCAGAGCATATTGGCGGGATTATACCCCATCCGGTCTTTGAAGGCCTCTGGCTCCCACTGGAAGAGTTGGCGGAGGTTGCAGGGGAGCAGGACATCTGTCTCACCTCGGTTAGCATGCTGCCACTAAAACCTTCCTCTGGCCCAACGGCAGAAGTGGGATGGATCATAATGAAGGGGGACTAGCGTGGAGGGGATTCTTTTAACGGCGACGCGTCTTTCCGGGGAAAACCGAAGGGTGTTCGAGATTGACAAGATTGGTCCTGCCTTCACGAGTACAGCAATCCCACCTGTCGTGTCGGAGTGTCGAGGGCCCTGTCCTTTGACACTCGCATGCCATAATGCGGAGGGGCCGCCGAGTGCTTTTGCATCTGGGAGACAATTTGATTTGACCTGTTGGGTCTCCTGCTGACATTTGGGTGGCATTTACGCCCTTTGCTCCGGACGATGATGGCAATTATAAACAGCTCCAGCGGGCCCCTTAATCCCTCCGTGTCCGCCAACGACAGGATGACCCACGACTGAGGATGTCTGCCATATTCGGGTCCGCGTGTGTGCGGTTAAAGCCCTGCAGTCGAGCAGAGTTGCCGTATTTCAGTTAATTAGTCTGTAGAATCATATCATAATTGATAGGAATGATGGCCAGATTTATGATAATGGTTTAATTGAGTGACTCAAAAGTCCTGAACTTTCTCGCCGAAGGGCTTTATGTAATGGTATCGTACTCTCGCTTGGCAAATTTGCTTTCCATTTTTATCCCGCTGCTTTACTCCAAATAGATTTTTGGACAGAGATTATCTGGGGAGGGCTGATCGGGTTGGAAGTTCCAGCCATCTTTCCAAGCGGTCTGCTGTGCCCCTTTAAGAATATGACTCATTGCTGTTCTGCAAATGTACATGTGTGGGTGCACATGTACAAAATGAGAAATGATTGTGCTTCTTTTCAGATAATATCATATACCCGGTAGGTGCACTAGATTGAACACTGCTTCACAGCCCATTGAGTCCGCAGCTCCTCAAATCCACTGGCAGGATTAGTTGGTTAAAAAGTACTCGCGGTGATGTGCGGATACTCGTTGTGCAGGGGGGCACAATGGACCCGGCACTGTAGCTCGTGGTGAAAAACGAGTGGAGTGAACAACTCTGCACTCATTTCACACTCTCGTTGCATCCTCAGAGGTAAACTTGGGTCTCTTTGTTTTATTTTCATTTTTCAGTTTAGTTTCTACTTGCACCAAAGCGTGACGATTTGTCTGGTCAGGAAAGGGGTAAAAAGAAGTGTTGTCTTTGAAATTTTGATCAAACATGCAAGTTCCCACTGCAAAACAATATGAGCCCCAGAGTTCCAATGGCCAGGCAGCAGTTTCATGATGGTTGGTGGAAAATAAATTGGTGGGGCTCAAAGAGGTGCCCGCGCTTCAGCTATTAGAATGCAGCGTTGGACGCCTCGTCCTAAGTCTCGCTCGCTCACACGTCCAAGCGCGTACCGCTCTGCGCCGGCGGGCTCCTCGCACTCCCTTTTAATCTTCTCTCGCTGGATTTTTGCTCAGTAAATAGCCCCCCCTCTCTACCCGTCCCTCGCTCAAACCAACACCCCATTAAAAACTGGGACTGTAGCTGGGAATCCAGAGAGAGAGAGAGAGAGAGAGAGAGAGAGAGAGAGAGAGAGAGAGCGAACAAACACCAGAAAGGTCAGAGGCGGAGGGATAAGAAAGGTAGGAGAAAGAAACCAACAGAGAGGAGTGAGCAGATGGAAGGGATTGAGGGGAAAGCACAAAGGAAGAGATGATATGAAAGGAAACTGACACAGGTGGGGGAAAGATGGGGAGAGATCGAGATCTGAGTGCGGAGGAATAGAAAGGCTCTTAGATTGCAGGTTTGCTGAGCGGCGTGTCGGCTGCTTTTGGATTGAAGTGGTTTGCTGCATGTGCACACGCGTGTACCCGTCATACATCCGCAGTGTGACGCATTGGGGCGAAAATGAGCGCAGAGGACGGAGTGAGGTGTGACCCGTAAGAGCCGGACGGGAAGCCAATCTGCCTCATCCTCTTTTTTAATTTTTTTGAGAAAGTCAGTACATCCGCGTATTTGGGGCCTTGAGTTGCGAAAGAGAAAAGAAAAGAAAATACAAATAGATGGAAAGTTGGAAGGAAGGAAGATATGTGAATGTGAAGGAGGGTGGACCCTGCTTGAGGTCTGACTTATTATTTTATCTTTTTATCCCCCCCACAAGACAACAAACACACACACACAGTGTTTTAAAAAGGCCGCAGGATTTTATCGCTTTCCAAAAGTGATACTTCTTCGATTGTGTTTATCCATCCCATAATGGAATCAGACCCGGTTTCCTGGGCAACCTGCCCAAACAGGATCGTGTGACGCAGACAGTCGTCGGCTGGGGCTTAAGGATGTCTCGTTGGCATCGGCGCTCAGCAGCAGACTTCTTTAGGAAGTTGGCTTTGCGGGTCCCGGAGGTTTTAGGGCTGTGTGGAGAAGGAGGAAAGGAAGGAGATGGGGGAGGAGGCAAATATAGGATACTAGGAATCGTTGCCTGCTCAGATCAGCGATAAATCGTGCTAGAACACAAAGACTAACATTTCTCTGCCCCTGAGATATGTGGAGAACACACGCACACGCACATGCGTCTGTCTTTGGCACTTGTCCAGATGACCTGGTCACAATAACACAGATGTTCACACAGTTCCCATTTCAGAAGGGGGAGGACAAAGTGCTTTTTGAATCCCAAAGGGGAGCTGCTGACCCACAATGAGCGGACACTTTCACGCCATTTCTCGGTGGGTTTGTTGATGCCAAACAAAGGTGTCAGAGCAGGACTTTCACTACCTCCTAAAACCTGAAATCCTGAAAAAGATGTACTGCGCCGTGCCATTAAGAGCCGCACTCTGACTCTCAGAAGATGAGGAACGCATGGTCACGGTAAGAGACAGAAGCCGGAGACGGGCGATTCGCCGACATCCCGTACCACACACTTTCACCTCTCTTGTCTCCTTTGAATCCAGCCTCTTTCCATCCCTCCGTCCCCCCCGGCCCCCGCCGACATGAGATGCCACTCTGTGTTACCATCACATGAGCGAGCGCCAGCCCCTACATCACAGCAGCCTTTGATTGGCCAGGTCTTTCCAGGTCGGTGAGCCGCTGCCTGATAATAACCTTGTTTGATTGCTGGAGCAGAGATGTAATTGATTGATCTGCTCACCCTGTCTGGGGCTCGGCTTCTGAAGTAGCCGGTACAGATGTGTGGATGTGTGTTCTGGTCTGGAGCTCTAGATAAGCACACACGAACACACCGACCGTTGTACCCACTCACCTCTTGTCTGTTGGTGTCCATCACACAGTGGGTTTGCTACGTGGGCTCAATCTGGCCCCGGAACAAACCCCACGAACCAATCGGGGAGTCGTTAAACCTCAAACGTTTACTCAAACTCTCTCAGGAGGTTGTTGGTGATCTTAGAATTTGTGGTTGCGTAAGTAAATCTGTCTTTTTGGATAGTTATTCTTAAAGATGAACGGTCCCAACGCAACGCAGCATCTCATCCAACATTGGCCTTTTCTGTGAGTTTCACAGACAATAACCGGGGCCGGAGAATATTCCTCTTGTTTGCGTCTGAGTGAAGTCAAGGTCCCGCTGAGGTTAGGATTTGTGTTTGTGCGTCATATTGTGTTACTGCCCCTCTCTCATCATTTAGCAATTGTTAGGGTATATCAACATAACTGAGTTTACTCTCTATCCAGCTCTCATAGATTTTTTTTGCAGTTAGGGCTCTGGATTTAAAACCAAATGAGTCTCCCATGTGCTTAAAATAAATCACGGCAAACCCACGCAGTGTGATGAAGAGTAAGCCAAAACCATAATAAGGACAACGCATACATTTTTAGAGATGGAAGTTTCTCCACCTCCCTCCTTCCTCTCTTATCAGTGATGGTTGCATCTCCAAACCTGTCATGGTGTGCTCATTGAGCGTGCAACCAATGGAGAAGAGGCAGACTCAGACTCTTCTCCTCACTTCTCCTCCCTTCCCCCTGTATGACTTATTTAGAGGCAATGGTTATTGTAAATGTATATCTTTGAGACAATTACCCCCTTCCCTCCAAGACTATTTATCTTTCCTCCCAGGAGGAACAATCGATGTCGCAATCTATCACTTCCCTTCATTTTGAAAGTCATCCAGAAGAACCGGTGCTCATTTCCGCATTGGCCCATCGGTTGTCCTGTTTTTTCAGTGAAGTAAACGACGCATGGAGAGCCGCGGGATTGAAACACTTGCAATATGGTAGAAAAAAACCACCGGCGCTCCTTCCAGGGTCGACGAGTGCAGCGCGTTCAGCCGCGGCCCCCCCTGTGTCTGTGAGTGGTCACCTAGTGGACCGAGTTGCTATATTCATCACGTCCACCTACAAAATAGAGCTCACACCCACAACAATGACGACTGGATGGGGAATTTCAGCCGGAATGGGACCGTGTGGACTCAATGAGAGGAGCGCACATCGGAAGGGAGGTGGGGAGAGATGGGAAAAGGCGAAAATCCATTATGTTTGATGTTGGTGTCTCACCCTGGCAGCAAATGCTGGTGGAAAAACCCTGTGAAAATGACATTAGGGGCGTCTTGTAATGTGATTTCAGCTATGTGTGAATATGAGATTTCTAATGGATTTGAGCACATTAGAGCAGTCTTTATCTGTAGTATTTATTCCCCCCTGGTTTCAAATGCAATTTGCTAAGTACGGCGTTTCACTCAGATCCGGCTCACTAGCTTTCAGGCTGGAAGAGATGTGGGGGAGGATTATGCTATTTTTTTCTCTCTGTGGAGGGGCGCTACATAAAGATATCATGATGAATATTCGATGCAAAGCATTTGTGACAAATCGGTTTATTATAAGGGAGACGGAGAGAGAGATTATTTCAATAATATGTGCAGAGGTATGCAGAGAAGAGTAGTTTCATCAGGAGCAGGATTCTGTGCATGTTTCTTCATTTGTCTGCATTTTATGTGCACTTGTGATTGTGTCATGCGGGAAACGGACACGCTAGCTTCGCAAATGCTTTTTATTTTCTATTTTATTTTATTAGACTTTTTTTCTTGCAGATGATGGCTAGATGTTTCTCTGTAGGCCAGCTTGATTTCTCCTTTTGATTGTAGAGTCCAATCAGCTCCTGATTGGTGGAGTCCGGTGTTATTGCAGCGCTCGTCGGCATCGGGGTTTTAACTTCCTACGGCGCCTTTTCCTCGTGACGAATGAGCGGATCGCTTTGGAGCAAAACACTCCCTTTTTACAGCTTGGCGCCATGGCCTCACGGTGCTTAAAAAAGGACTAAGACCCATGTTGGTCATCAGTTTGCCTGACATCCTAATACCCGTCTGAGTCCGATTGGGGTCACGCCATCCCTGATTAACACTCACATTTACGTCTTCCTGCCAGCATTTCCGCAAATTGTCCCAAATCAGCCAATGAGGCGCACTCAGACCTCTCCGCACCTTAATGAGCTAAATTAACACGGAAGTAATTTAACCCCTGCAGTGCAACACACACACACGCACAGAGAGAGTCTGGATAGGCAGATGTACTAACACCCAGTGTTTTGTGTAAATGAGATTGGAAGAATCTCGCCGGCTCCCTTGGCAACGGCACCATGGTAATGAGAGCATTCCAAGACATACGCTGGACTTTGAGGTGGCAGCCTCAAAGAAGATTGAATAACAAATGCGAAGCGGTGGTCCGTTGGGTCCAGGTGATCTAAGAAAGACGAGATAACGCCACCATCTCCCTGACCCGGGCCCGGAGGATGCATGAGCAAAGGGGTGGGGGGGACGGGGACGGGGACGGGGGGGGGGTTCATTAGTTTTCTCTGCTTCTGGTTTGCCAGGATGCTCTGACAGTTCTTATACATGGCCATTAATACATACAGAGGTGGGTTATTTTCTTTTGTCCTAACTGCGCATGTCATAAATGCTTTCTAGAATCTCAGTTATGAAAAAAAAAAAAAAAAATCTCTTATGAAAAAGAATTGTGGCAAAACCTTTTTTTTTTTACTTTTACTTTAATATTCCCCACTTGATTCTTTATCAGAAGTTGTCTCTACCGGGTCCGTAAAACTTTTTATTCATAGATTACCTTGGACTACTGGCATGTGAGAAATGGTTATTGTAGGTCATCTCATCTGCCAAACAACATTGACACAACTTTTGCCCTGTTGTTGAGCTGTGTGTTGCATATATCTCTCGCTCGCTCTCAATTTATTTCCCGCTTTTTATCTCCCCTCTGTCTGTAGCTGTTGGCTGTGTACTGATTATAAAGACTCCTCATGCCTAATCCTCCTTTCTCTTCTCCTTGTCCCTCTGACTGCGGGGGGGGAAAGCGGCAAGATAAAATAGTCCTGCAATTTTCTGAAACCTTAGATTACAGCCGCCAGTTTGATAATAGAAGTAACTCTGAAAGAACAATGGGGAAAATGTCATGCAAATGTTACACGGAGAAAGTTCTTTCCGCATTCACATTTGGGTCTTACCCAAATAAAACCATCTACATCTTTGGAGGTGTTGTTATTTGACGCGTGATCCTAAATACTGATGGAACCACTCCACTAACGCCTCACGGCCCGATACACGATTTCTGCCCCCCCTCCCCCCCTCTGCCTGTGCGGGCGCAACGCCTTTTTCGGCTGGCCTTTCCAAAACCTGCCGTTAGCAGGCAGGAGCGCTTGATTGTGCGCTGCAGACTGCAGGCAACAAAGTGCATTTCACGTGGGGCTGATGGAGATGAGGGCACGCGCGCGCAGAATGACACTGCCGTGCTTTTTGAGTATTCGATTGGGAGGAGGGGCTGGGGGGGGGGGGGGGCATATGCACTGTTACAACCACAACAGCAGGAGATTCCTCTGTGAGGTGGAGGAGCAGCAATTTAAATGGCTATTTTTAAGGTGTCATTCTAACAAAGTAGCGGGCCGAGGCTGGTTGAGAGGGGGGGGGGGGGGGGGGGGGGGGGATTGGAAATCTACTATAAGAGATATTATAGCATCTTTTAACACCCCCAGTAACCTTCTAATGCTGCATTCATACATACTGTTAACGAAGGCATTCACCGGGAAGTGATTCATGCTAAAACAATCAGGGGCCCAACAGCGAAATATTTGTAGTGTTGATGTTGAAGTACAGGTTACAGGTGGTTATAGGTTTTTTTTCTAAAAGGTTCCTA
The DNA here is from genome assembly GCA_021346845.1 of Apeltes quadracus. Classification (NCBI taxonomy): domain Eukaryota; kingdom Metazoa; phylum Chordata; class Actinopteri; order Perciformes; family Gasterosteidae; genus Apeltes; species Apeltes quadracus. The sequence goes on along the minus strand of CM037915.1, from coordinate 7,654,996 downwards.
ATGAATACCTGAAATAGCAACGTTATCGGTGGCAGGTTTCGAAAATGGTTTGCGCTTGGCGCCGAATTCTCAGCCCGATATCTTTTCTGTCATTAGTGCTTGGTGTAGATATTGCGGCTTTAATGAATAAAGACTATTCTCTGCTCACATTTCAATGCTCATTTATATGAATTACAGTCCAATGTCTGGTTAATTAATTCAAACTCCCTCTGTGATCTGAACTGAACCAGAAATCACCCAGTGGTTCAGAGAAGGAAAAAAGAAAACCTCCTTCAGGGAATTAGTTTGGATGTCCCCTCCTGACCTCCCTTTGGTCTTCTTGAGGCCAGAAATATTTTATGGACAGATTCTCTGTTCACCCATATGGCCAGGTACATGAAAACACATCGCCCCCCCATACACACACACACACACACACACACACACACACACACACACACACACACACACACACACACACACACACCTGTCACCTAAAAGCCAAACACAAAACGTTAAAGGTCAGTGCCGGCTCAAGGTTGTCTGTCTCTTTTCTCCCCCCCCCCCCCCCCCCCCCCCCCCCCCCTCTCTCTGTCCCCCGAGAGCCCTTTTCAAGTGGACAAACACACACACACACACACCGAGACATGACACACAACAACAAGCCGGGGCTTGGACAGGCAATGAAAGGATCAATGAATAATTTAACCCCCCCAACATCATATTTCGCCTGGCAGTAATGTATACAGGAAGGCTTGCATGCGCCACGTGCGCGACCGTGCAGGTACTTGTGCACACTTGTGCACGTCCAGCCTCATTCTGCGTGGCGGCCTCCGTATGCCTAGAGGTGGCTATTCGGCCGGCGCGATGGGATGTGTGGCGGTATTTTCCGAGCTGTAGGTGTGACAGACACGCACCGCCCCAGAGCTGACTTCCTGGAATTGCATTTTGTTGGCCGTCTCCAATATGAGACCTGTCGCCTCGCTCCCCCCGGGCCATGCAAACTGTGATTGAGGCATTTCTGTGAGGTGTCACTATCAATGGTGCATGCTTTTGAGGTTTTTTTTTTTTTTTGTGTTTCTGTCCATCAGCTCGCGCTCGATGGGGTAATAGGCCGGCTTTCGTGCCGATGAAGACTTTTACACAATTTCAATCACTCCGCCGTCCCAATCTCGCCCCCCTCTTTTTGTACCTGTCCTCCTTCAGTATTCTTGTTCTCACATTTTTTTTTTTTTTTTTTTGTCCTTCCACCTTCACTTTGTCCTCCCTCCTCCCCCACCCCCCATTCTCCTCTGCCATAGCTCGGGGAACCCTTCAGTGTATTACAGAACTCTCACAGCTAGTTCTCTTTATGGCACTTTCTCTTTTTAAATTCAATCAGGCTTCAATGGAGCCCCCAGAAGCATTTCAATTTACTAGCTGGACGCCACAGGATGGAAAGTCCTACGCTAACATGAAAGTCTATAGAGAGAGAGAGAGAGAGAGAGAGAGGCGTGAATAGGGTGAGAGAGGGAAGTCTGGAGCATTGCAGTGGACCAGGCAGGAGCGGGGGGGGGGATTCATTACCCGAATGGGAATGTAAGATGAAGCTAGTTTTGGTTGTCGGTGCGAAAATTGTTTTTGTATACGGCGTATAACTCTTTCACTTGTGGCCATTTCATCTTTGGGAATATAGCGAGGTATTGCCATTTCCCCGGAGCGGTCCTTTTGACCTCGCTCGCCTGCTTTCTTCGGGGCAACTTTCACTCCCCCCCCTATGGGCCAAAATGGACTCCTCGTGTCCATCTTTACCGGAAGCCCCTCTGTGTGCGGCGGGTTAAGTGTTTTTCTCAGTAGTTTTCAGGCAAATTGAAAAGTGCCTTTGCACTTGGCTCTCCCAGGGATAGTTGCCATTTCAGTCTTGCTGAGTCATTCCCTGGACGCGAGCGTCCTTCGGTGGCTCAAGAAGACTGTGTGTCATCACCATCCGCTCTCATTAAAAAAGAGCATTGTGTGTGTCAGTGTTTACGAGGTCAGTAAAGATGGGCCGAACACTCATTTCATCATTTTGCCTCATCTGCTTTATCGGTTGCAGTGAGTTGTGTGACTAAACGCACAAACCAGAGCAGCACTGGGCCTGGGACAACTTGCAGGAACATTTATTGGCATATGATTCTTTTTTTTACTCTTGCTTTCTTTCTCTTGCTCTGCGTTAAAACCACCTTATTAAATAATCTTTAATTGGGTTTAAAGTCTCATTTTTCCTTTGACCCAAAGTTCTTCAGCTTTTGCAGAAACTGAGAAATGACTCGCAGGATTTTATTTGTTAATAACAAATCTATGCTGCCCAACTGTCATACCTCTTCCTGTAAAACTTGAACACTTACTGCGTCCTACTGCTATTTGCACTGTTTTTATATTTGCACTGTTTTATATGTAACTTTATGTTGTCCTGCACGTTTGCGCCTGATCTTGGCGAGGTCGCTGTTGAAAATGAGAATTTGTTCTCAACCGGCCTACCTGGTTAAATAAAGGTTAAATAGAATAAAATAAATTTATGCCACCACACCTCTACCTCAGAGACTTTCTAAGGGCGGATATTGTACTATTCAGCTTATGTTATGAAACCATTCCAGTTTTATTTTTTGGGAGTATACACTCCCGGACACCCCTCCTGATTTTATATTTATAATTTATTTATTTTTAGTCCGCTCCAAAGAATGGACTACAGGCAGGACGCAGAAGATTTTACAAGCAGAATTTCATCCATGTCTTTCATTTAATGTTCTTGTTTTTCTGACAATTATAGCCCGATTCTGACATTGAATCAGCCCTTGACCTAAACATATTTGATAAGGCCTAAGGTGAGACGGATCATGATAGTGAGACCCCAGAAAAGACGTTACGGGTCCAGAGTTTGTTTACTCACTCATTTGCACAATAACAATTAAAGTGTCGGTTCTTGTATCCTACTCAGTCGGCTTCCTTTTTAATTACTGACGCACTTTAATAAAGCTGTCTCCTTCCCACTGTTTTTTTTGTAAATGTCACCTGTGGGAGGCCACTTAATGCTCGGCTTATTAGTCAAACTCGTTTTTAGGAGGAGGAGACGAACACTTAAATACTTAAAAAGCCTTGAGCAGAGTATAATCAGACCAGAAACGGCATTCGTCTGCTCCTGCCCCGTCTGACCGGAGGAGGTTAACACAAAACTTGGATTTAAGTGGCGCAAACAAGCATTGCTACAACTGCTCTGTGCTTCTAAATATTCCCGTCAATTCATGGGTGGAGGCAGCAGATAGATCATGAATTCCAAATTTAACGGCGCACAGAACAACGAGAAGTTTATAATTTGCAGTTGGCACTGTGTGATCCTCATCACTCATTAATGAAGCAGAGACGGCCTTTCGTGTGAAGCCGTCAGAAACGGGAAAGATCCGGTCTACTGAAACTCTGAAGGCTGCGAGAACGAACCGGCGGCGGACAGGTTTGCACCTCTGCTGCTGCGCTTTCCTTACCTCAGCCAAGGCGCCAGGGGAGATGTTTGCCTTTTGAAACCATGTTTTGGGAGATTTTTGCAGTGCTCGATGGACCTTCATTACACATAATTGTGACTTTAAGAATTAAAAAAAAAGCAGGTCAGGGATTCAGCCACAACTCACCAGCATGCTGTTACCATTGAGCTAGTAACCTGCAACTGTGGAGCTGACCACAAGATGGATTATCATTACTTTGCCGTACATTACATTACCTCTTAAATTGACCAACACTCTAAAAATCCATAGTGCAAATCCAGGAATAAACGGCCAAAGAGTGATATCTAAAGGTGGCATCTCTCCTCACACATCTGTGCGCCCCATCTATACCGTATTAATATACCTGCACTGCATTAATCTGAGGGAGAAGACTAATGAGAGCGACGGCGTTGGGTGGAATTAGAGAGAGATGAAGAGACAGAGGTTGGGGCGGGCGCTCCGGGAAGATGGAGGAGCAGGCCACTGGCGGCGGTAAGGGGGTGATTTGTCTTTGAGGCTCTGTGCCGTCGGTGTTGGCGGCGTCAGCTAAACAAGGCCATCTCATTTCCTGTTGTCTGCAGGAAGCAGCTGTCTGCTACAGCTACCGCTGCTGCTGCTGCTACTGAGAAACCCTGGTCATCAATCTCCCCCGTTTTAATTGGTCACACACACACACACACACACACACACACACACAGACACTCAATGACAGAAACTGTGCATGCAAGCATTACACGTGTGGATGGACCTACTGACTGAACATATGTGGCTGATATACAGATGTGTGTCAAATGGTTTACGGAAGCTTACGTGAGGGCTGTGGCCTCCTCTTCTTACTTCTTTGAACTCTGTTGGTTGTTAAAAGTCACGCTGAAAAGCTGTGACACACACTGGACATCTCCGAGGAGGCATTGTATAAAGTATCTTTTGGGGATTCATGATGAGCCTTGTATCCACACACAAGTCAGCTTTTTTTAAATTTATTTTTTTAAAAGGCCATTTTGACTTGAATACCGGTGTGGATCACCGGCGAGGCGCGACACTGCACGTGACAGTTAGCCGGCACGCACAACGAAATTAATTTTTTCCTGTGGAAGAGGCCTCATTCGAGCACACGTTCCATCAGGATAGTCAGCTGGTTTGATTGGCTCTTGCTTGCGTGTCAGCCTCGGGTTGATGAAAACATGTCGAGTTCCGTCGCATTAGGTTTTGACTAAATAGACCTGTCGGCATGTTTAAATATTATAGGGAGCTCACAGGACGCTGGACCCCTGTTTTCTGTCCCACTAGCGTCTCGATCATTTGTGCCTGCTGCCCTGAGCGTGTGGACATCGTGCATATTTGCAACTTCCCATGGCACTCCTCTTTCTTCTCTTTTGTTCTCTCTCTCTCCCCTGCAGACACAAACACACATGCTCTCACACATGTGCAAACACACCGAAAGCCTTCAGCGAGTGATGCAGCATCAGGAGCGAGAGAGGGATGTAAACAGCAGGGAGTCTGTCAGCAGCGTGGGCGCTGCGTGGGAAGACCGTATGCATTTCAGCAGGCCCCGATGGAAGCGCGGCGGTACACTTAATTACCCGCAGTATTGTCGCGTTAAAAACAACAATATACTCGCCCATTTGTTCTGTCACGCACGCGCACACTCACTGTGCAACAAATCGTGAACAGGCTTCAGATGGCACACACCAACTGGAATCTTAATTCCTTCTCCAAAACATTTGTGATTTAAAAGACAAGACTCCAGTGAACTGGGCACAGTGCCATCCAGTGGTGGTCTGGGGGATTGCGATGGAGTTTTGAAACATATTTTCTGAAATGTGAAGTCTTTAAGCAACACTTCTTGTGGATTCTTCCTCAAGCCATGCGAGTCTTTAAACACTGCTACATCTGTACTTTGTAACATCTTCAATTGGTCTTGAGATCTGCTCTGCGCCTTACACTCTAGAAATAAGTAGTGAAATAGTGTCGATCGGAGTCGATATTATTCTCCCAGAACAAATAATGACTGTGCCGTTGGATAACAATTATGGGCCGCATCCTGGCATTAATCGTCTGATCCGACGAAATGAAACCTAATGGTGGCGGTGCCATAACACCCATAAAGGGACCCCGTCCATTAAAATCCTTTTTGTGACTTCCAAATCTTTACTAAGCGGCCGGGTGCCGCGAGAAAGGGGAATGGTATTACAATAAGTGCTTTCGAGTACCACTGGATGTGGCTTAGTAATGCATTGGTGTCTGACCGTACATGTTAATGTCAGTCCGTGTGTGCGTGCGTGTGTGTACGTGACTGAGACAAAGACAAAGGGATTTAGTATGTGTTGCGGACAGAGTTACACATCGTGCAACCCTCTCTTCAGTTGGCAGGGCTTCAGCACGTCCTGTCCTTGGCGTGTGACAGGTCTTTACCGAACAAGCCTTCCTTTCTCTGGTCGGCTGAAATCCAAATTTACCGTAGCCGGGGACTTGGAGGGGGGGGGCGAGGGGGATTTAAAAAGTCCAGAGTCTCTAATCGATCATGGCACACCCTTATTCTGCGGTCTTTCTTAAATCTTTTGTCTTCATCCCGTCTCTCTTTCGGCATCATTACGCCGCGGCTGCAGATAGAGATGGATGATGGGATACCAAACCTTTCCATTCGTAGGAGTGTTTTTTTTTTACCTTTTGGTTTAGTTTCCAACAGGAAAAGACTTCAGAGCCGCTGCTGTGATTCATCACTGCCTGTCATCAATTGTTCTTGTTTTGCTATCTTAAAATAATCAAACCGTGGCTTTCTTTGAATTATCCGGGAGCCACAGGGTTGCAGGGAGTTCACTCATTAGCCAAATCCTTGGTATAAATACATTCATGAATGTTGGTTTCTCGACACACATACACACGGAGCCTGGCTCCTACAATCATCAAGCTCCAGACCCCAGGTTTTGACATCTGTTTGCTAATGACAGATAATTGCATTCTGTCAAGTGCAATCAAGTGCTGCTAAAGAAACTGGGTTTGTGGCTGGTGCAGCCATGTTGGATGCAAACGAACAGATATGCTGCAGATATTCTGGCAAACCTTCTAATTTGAGGAAACGCGTTGTAGGTTTTTCACTGGAAATGACAGTGTTCTGAGGTGAACCTATAATGTAGCTTATTGACAGGAGGAACGGCATTCTGTAATACTGGTTGGAATTGGAGGGATTACCAAATTGTCATTATTGAGTTTTCAACTATTTCTTAATTGATGGATTCATTATTAGGCCTAATAAAAATAATGAACGATAAAGTTATTTTACTATCACATCAAAGAAAAACGGCAAGAATTCATCTTCGCTGTTCCCTCATTTTAATGAACTGTTCATTAACTAACTGCTCTCATTACACATCTCTGTTGCTGTATTTACAACACAAATGCATGTTTTTGGCTAAAACAACTAGTCTCATAAATATATATATAACCCCTCATGGTTCAGTTAAGGCAGTAACATCGCTAGTGTCACTGTGTAATAGTTTGGTTGGTAAGATTGTGATTCATTGTGATCAACACTATTTAGCAAATCAATCAGCCCCAACACCTCATGGTTCTCAGGCTGTCTTTGTCCTCTTGTCCTTTTTAATGATCCCGTTCTAATTCCCTTTTCGTAATCCACACCTACTCTTATAACCTTTGCCGCACGCAGTGGTGTCTGAGGCCGGTTAGAGATATATATGTGTGTGTGTGTGTGTGTGTGTGTGTGTGTTTGTCTTCCTGAGGGTAGATAAGCAGATTATTTAAGGTTATTGAGATCTCCCACTGAGTGGCGAGTCCACGCTGTGAAGTTGCCACTGTGTCTCCGCCGCGCTCCCTTCGCCCGACACCTCGCACGCCGCGCCCGCAGCTGCCATATGGTCGACCGCTGTGTTGCGCCTGGCGCCGACGTCGCTAAACGGGTCCAATTACAACGGGCCTCAGACGAGGAGGCGAACGCCGTTGCTGGAGTTCCCGTGGTTTTGAAAGCGTTGATGGAAGCCCAGGCATGTGCGAGGTCTCCGAGGGCTACTTTGACTACTGTTAATACCATTTGTCTGGTATGCAACCGGTCAGGCCGGCACAGTCGTGTTTATTCCAGTGGCGTCCTCGAGACCGCTTGCTTAATGCGGCGTTGCATTGTTTTTGCAAAAACCTTGACACTTGTAGAAAACTTTTCTCCACTGCCAGAAGCAAGGCGGATAGTGGCGCAGCACGCAGCTCATGACAAGTGGTGAAAATGTCTTTTTAGACTAGTGCACTGTTTTAGCCTTGAGAGATCAAATGAGGCCGGCTGTCAGTCTCGCTGAGAGGTCAGAGCGTCTCTCTGTGCCTCTGCGTGGGAGGTTTGGCACAAAGCGCGGCTTTTTGCAAATGGCCTTGTGCAGCCTGTGGTGGTTCGTGATTCATTTGGAGACAAGTTTGATGGCTCCCTCGTGTGTGAGTGTGTGTGTGTGTGTTAACGTGTTTAGTGATATTCGTTATCGCCGCCATCATCTTCACCAGAAGCTGGTACTCAGGATGCAGCACGAGCACTTTGAAGCTGGGGATTGTGATGATAATGAGCTGGGAGAGGTGTTTCTTTCAGGATCCATTTGGAACTAAGCTATTTTTCCGAAACATCTCAGAACACAACTGAAGTGAATATAGATTTGCCGACGGCGCGCTGTCTCGGTGTGCTAACCACCGCCGGCCCCCGCAGTGCTTTTAGCCCGCTTACCTTGGCGAAGCCTCCTTCAGATGCCCGTGGGCTCGGTATCCTCTGCGAAGGGAGCCCTCTGCTCGGCTCCAGATGGATGGACAGAGCCGCTTTACCGCCTCGTCCCCCTGGCTACATTACTCAAACGTTGGCGCCCATGCCTGCAAAAATCCATCTGTTCTCACATGCTAACTTGACGGATCCATCAACTTGACACCCGTATCGAAACAATGACAATAGCGACAGCCGGAGACGGATGTCGCAACAACACGATGCACGTTTCTGACCCGCTGACGTGTTTCCCCCCCCCCCCCGAGATCAATTTTTGGAAATGAAGTTGTCAGCAGAAATTGTGTATTTTTTTTTTGGAGTTAAACATTTACACTGAGAAGCTTTACATCTGCCTGCCCCCCCCCCCCCCCCCCCCCCCCCCCTCCTCCCCGGGCCCTCACCCCTCCTCCGTTGTTTCGCAAAGATTGGCGGTTTTAATGAGGCCACAGAAGAGTTTCTCCTACTTAACTTTCCGTTGCAACGAGTTTTAGCGGGAATCAATGAGGGATTTAGAAAAAGGTTTAGGTCCCGCACTCATTCTGTCTCTCGCTCAGGCCGACACACAAAGATGCACGCACACACTCGCACACTTGCTTCGGCTCTTGCTGACTAATTGGGTACAGATGCTGAGTAGTGTGATCTACTTTGTGTGGTTGCCTGCGTGTGTTTCTATGTGTAACTACATGCAAGCTTACCTTTTCAGCCAATCATCCTACCCTCCCTTCCCACAGAGGTCGTGTGTCCCGCGTCGCCTGCAACGCTACTTTGACCCAAGACCCAGGACACTCTGAGTCCAGGCGACGCAGTCTTTTTCTTCCTGCATTTCTGTATTGAAATTGGCCGTCAAGAGTCATCTTTATGCTTTATTTTATTTTCAGTTCTCAGCTTGTCTAGAAGTCTTGTTCATATGCATTTGCACGTCTCTTAGGTCAAATACTCCTTTTGTGACAAGTTTGATTTATTTGTGCATTCATCTGTGCTGAGCGCTCGGTAGGGCGGTCACTGTGGCGTGGCTCGACCCCCGCTGGTGGGTGGGGGTGTGTGTGTGTGTGTGTGTGTGTGTGTCTGAGTCTGCGTGAAGGCCGATGACCACCAATTCTCTGACAAACGAGGCGTAAGCGGGCTTCTGCCAAAGCCATACATTACTGTCCGGCCCTCACTGACCGAGCGCAGGCACACCGAACCGCTGATTGTCTCACATCATTAGTGGCTCTAATAACCCCGCGCCATCGCCGGTTGTTTCACCTGCGGTGACGTTGCGGCAGAGACTTGACCTACCTCCTCCCTCGCTCGCATAGGGTGATGATGTATTTGTCTTCGCTCTTCAGGTTCATTCTGGAGATCGAGATGAACATGGGCCCGGGTCCGGCCAAGCAGTGCCAACTCCGAGCCTTCCTCACCTACTACATCAATGACCTCTTCCTCAACCAGGTGAGGGAAATGACCTATTAATAGCGGTTTAATGCTTTGCAGGACAGTCGGACCATAATCTCTATTTAAACAACAAACTCTACTACTGACACTAATTGCTCATTGCTAAGTGCTCATTCTGTGTTAAAAAACGTTTTTATTTTTACACTCTGTTTCAGTCACAATCTGTTATTGTTACTTAATAGCCAGAGTTATTTTTACTATATTGAATTGTTTTTTTAATTAACTTGTGCAATGGTGGGGCTGGTCTACAATGCCCGAGTGTACAGTACCCTTCCAGGACTGTGAGATTGATAGATATGATGGATAATAACATAGTGCTGGGGAGCATACTACTAAATTAACGGACACTTGTTAGCTGCTTCTGATTTTACTTTGAATTGGTTAAGTTGGTCTTATTCTGAATCAAGCCGATGTCTACACACTCATTTTTCTCGCTCGATTTAATTTCCCATGAACTCTGAACCCTCAGGTGCGAACAGAGATCAACAAGGAAATCGAGGCAGTGAGCAAGGCGGCCGACCCTTTGAAGATCCTGGCCAGCGCTGACACCATGAAGGTTCTGGGCGTCCACAGACCCTTGCTTCAGGTGGGCAACATCCAGCATTAACAATCTCAAGGCCCCCAATATGTAGTTAACACGCAGTGGGGACTAAATAATAAGCTGTGAAGTACACAGCTTCCCCAAGTTTACCCCATGTCAGTCAAAAGCGTGCGCATTAAAAAGTGTTTATTGTTCTTATTTTGGATTGAACAGTTTTGAGAGACTTTATATTATTAGAGAAATTATATTATATTAGAGAGGCTAAAAAAAAAAACAAAATTCCGGGCTATTTGTTTGTCAGCGTTTCCCCTTTAGACCCCTGTTTAATGGAGGAGGGCTCCCTTTAGGGCTCTGACCTTGCAGATATAGAGAATAGAACGTTCAGGCACACTCACTCACTCACTCACTCACTCACTCACTCACTCACTCACTCACTCACTCACTCACTCACTCACTCACTCACTCACTCACTCACTCACTCACTCACTCACTCACTCACTCTCTCTCTTTATTGCTCTTTGATCATTAGCCCCACCCTGCCAAGTATCTCACAGGATCATAATTGCAGCTGAAATGGTGTTTGAACTTGGAGTTTTCAGCTTTAGCTAACTGATAGTTAGACACACACACACACGCTGGCCCAAACTCTGAGACCTACCATTAGCTTTTTCCCAGGGCTATTATCTTCAGAAAGCAAGTCTGGCTCACCTGCCCAGAGAGGCCGTTTTTTGACTCATGACTCATGAATCATGACTGCGTCGCCGCACCAGCTAGTGCTTCACTGCTGCGTTGCTCGTGTGCTTATTTTAGAGATGTCTTTCTGAATGCTCAAAACATGTATTCCCTTTGATTGGCTTTTTTCAAAGTAGATTTGGGTTTTGTGTGTGTATATATATGTGTGTGTGTGTGTGTGTGTGTGTGTGTGTGTGTGTGTGTGTGGATTCAGAACTCCACCTCTGAAATATTTGCCGTCCCCTGAGCTCAACACAGGTGAATTACATTTCACTTAGATTAAACTTAAAGCTCTGAAGTACAAACCGAACCAAACGTGACATTGGATGCCCCCACTGACATCTCGCTCATTTTTGTGTCCTTTTCTCGTTGAGTGTCACCGATCCGAGTGGCGAAGTCAAGAATCAGACAGTTGGCAAGATTTTCAGTTGTGAGGTACTCCGAATGATTTGGTGTCGTGTGGTATTTTCCAGTATTTTAAATTCCAGTGTCTCTGTGCACCTGTGTGTTTGTCCATGCCGTTGTCAAGGAAGAAAGTGTCCCGGTGAAGAAGTTTGTCTTTGCTGTGGGTGTAGCAGACCTTGGACGTGTGTGTGTGTGTGTGCGTGTGTGTGTGTGTGTGTGCGTGTGTGTGTGCGCGTGCCTGGTTTGAAGTGGATTTGTTGCTGTCAGAGCCTTCCCGTCTGTGTGTCTGGTGCTTTGGCGGGGAGGGAACAGCGGTGGCAGATCATTACAGAGAGAGAGACCGTGGGCGTTGGGAGTTCAGCGGGGTTTGTTTATGGCGCGGGCCCCTCCTTAACGAGCGGTGCAGCATCTTGCTAATTATGCTGCGGCGGCTAATGAGCCTTTCTGCTGATAGCGAGCAGCGCACTGGAACACTCCTTTTTGTTGGGCCTTTTTTCTCTTTTTTTAATTGGGATGAATAAAAGAGCTTTGCTCTCTTCTACTCTTGCCGTTCACGTTCCGGGCTCGGCGGTGCTCTGTGGCCTTTCATGTGTGTTTGTGTGTCCCTTTTTTGCTACCTGTGTGCGCTGGGGTTTTCAACTTGAGAGCCTTCCCACTGTTTAGACGGCCCGCATCCCCAGTGACAGCCCGCTCGCTTCCATAGGCCTTCGCTTTCATTCATTTAGTGCTTGTGAGTGCTTTGGATAAAGCTGTTTGACACCTTTTCAATCCTAAAAGTAAAAACTAAAGGGTTTTTTTTTTTTTTTTTTGGTAATGGGGGACTTTCCGACTGGAGCTTCAAACTAGGCCAGGTGGCGACTCTACCAACTCCGTTAATGGATAATTAAAGATTATTGTGACGGTACTCTATAATGGTTGCTAGTTCCCAATAATGGACCAGATGCGTTTGTGGCTGTGCCTTTTTGCGTGCGCCCACCTATGCCAGGGCTCGAGTGTGAGCATGTTTGTGCGCACACACCCGCTGCACGTGCTCCCTTTAAGTGGCGCGAGGCTCTCTGTGCCCAGGTGCCATCAGAGGGAGACACACAACCACACGTGGTTGACGAGAGGGAGCGAGCTCCATATCGCCACGCCACATTAAACACACTCCCTCTCGCACACCTTGGCTGGGGCCGCCGTCGGAAAAAAAACACATTTTATAGACGCATCTGCTCTCTGCAACGAACGAAGCACAAGTTGATGATGTGTGCCGTAGTTTGAATCGGAGGAGGATATTGCCGTTTAGCGTGTGTGCTTTGTATGTTCTGGAGGAGAGTTGATGAGTTTAGAGCCAAACAGAGATGTTATTTGTGAAAGTACTGCTGCATGTAATTTGGCTACTGACCGTCTAACGTACATATGAGCGGTTTACCTCTAGTCAATAGAGAGAATATTTTATAGATGCATTAACTTTTTAAGTGGACCCGCATTATTCAATACATTCATGCCGCATGAATTCTCTGACCTTTCCAGTGGGAAGGACCAAATTGTCTTTGTGGAAACGCCCCACAGGAGTCAAGGTAAAAACATACAGGTTCACTTAAACAGTCCGCCAAAAGCAATGCACATAGACCATGGGGCGTCGGATAACAAATCGCAGTAATATGGGCAATGATTTGCCTATCAATATGCACCAGCGGGGTCAAATGCCACGTTTACGTATCATGACGTTATTATGAGTCCGACACTGGCTATAAATCCTCCACTAGGAGCTCCAGATAAGAGCTGACTGGCACGGTGCGCGGTGCAGTGGGAGTTGTTACCGTCCATTCAAGGCTCTGTGTGAAGGCATCGCAGCAGTGTTTGAGAACGGAGAAAGTTATCATTTCATTCTGGCTTTTCTTTTCTTTTGTTATATTTGACTCTAACATTATAGCATGTGCCGAGAGCCCCAGCAGGGCGATGTGATCTGTCCAGCACTCGCGTTGCCACTGATTGATTCATTTAATTAGAGTTAGATCGAGGGAAATGGAGGAGGGGGATATAGAGATGGGAAATAGAATAGAAAAAGAAAGTAGGATAGGGAGGTATGGTCACTGTGCTGGATAGCTCTGGAGATTGGCTCCATTAATCTTGGTAGAACCCCCCCCCCTCCAATCCACCTTCCCTTCCTGTGTCTTCTTTACACGCACATGGCGGCACAAGCTCACTGAGAGAATCACCGGAAACAGGCGAGCACGTTTCTCGGCCACGTGTGAGTCCGTGAGTGCGGCTGAGTGGTTTGTGTTCTGCGGTTCATCTTCATCAGCCGAGACCACGGCAGAGCCACATGTACCATCGGCTCTCCAAACAACAGTCACTAAATTGTCCTTTTGTTCCTGTGTGTGTGTGTGTGTGTGTGTGTGTGTGTGTGTGTGTGTGTTTCCCTGAATTCATTCTTTATACATGGGCAACCACATATAACAAAACCACGTGTAGGGTAATTTTATTGACCCTCTGTCGGCCGCCAGAGTGCCAACTGTATTGCAGATCCGGTCAGCTGCTATTGACGTTGACCTTTGGAAATTCCATATTCACATGTAGCTCTGTGAGACAGGCGGATGGAAACGGCCATACCCATATGCACACTCACACACACACACAGTTGTGAGTTCTATGTGAACACACGCTCGCACACAAACCGCCAGAAACCGTAATGACAGTGACCTTTTTATTCGTGATGATGTGTGCAGGCTTATGTTTATTTGCAACGGGGGCTGAACACTTCCTGTTGATTGGCTCCCCGCAGCACGTGCACGCTCACACAAACTCGTATACACACACACGCTCACACACAACAGGCTGCTGCCCCCATCAACGGAGACAGCAATCATAACACAATACACCGGTTAGCTGCATGGCCCGGGCCCTGTGATTAGGACCCAAGTGGGAGGAGGAGGGGACGGGGCACTGGGGTGGTTTTGTACAGACACGTGCACACAGGCATGCAAATACTAGGAGCCCAATCAAAAGCCACAATGGCACATGAAGTACACAGGAACACCCCGGAAAGTTTTTAAATGATTATTTTTATAAATGTACAATAAATCCAGGGCTGTTTTAGTCATACTGCTTGCCATATCATGTCCCATCACATTAAACATTTTGTTTGAATAACTTCTAATTCGATGAATCAGTATTTGTTTGCGTTAAACCTTATTTTGTGCTAGCTTCTCTGTATGTCCGTTGATTGTTATTTACATTCTTTGGAAGTTAACGTAACGCGTGCAGTACTATTTAATGGTATATCTTTGATAAGTTGCTCTTAAGCAACAACGTAGTCAAGAAGTCACTTTCTTCTGCTAAATAGCCTAAAGCCCTGATAAAAGTAAGTCGAGTTCCCTCAAAGGCCTTTTTTTTTTTTTTTTATCTGCCTTTTTCTCACCGCTCAAGGTGTAACAATCCCCAACACCCACCTGCGCCTGGTTATCTCACACTCGGCACATACACCCCCGAGGCTCTCGCCCGGCTGCCCCGGGCCGCGAAACCCACCCGTGTCACGTATATATGTCCTCTCAAATATTACACGGCTGTATGATGTATGTTCTATACGACATGTTTGTGTGTGCGGTGCGAGAGAAAGCATTTAATTGACAAAAAAAGAAAAAGACACCAGCCCCCGGTGGTACAGGTTCACACCATGCAGCGCCAGGCCCCGACGGGGCCTCGGTTGGTAACGAGGCGCAATCTTTGCCCCGGAGCGAGCGAGCGAGCGAGCGAGCCGGGTGGAGAGAGGAGTTGAAATGTCAGCTGTGCCACAGACATGCCCTTTGGTTTGAATGAAGGTTTTGGCTGTGAGCTCCCTGATAAAAGTTGCGGCTTGAATTTTTTTTTTTTTTTTTTTTTGCGGCGAGCATGCGCATTGTTGTGCATGTTTGTGGGCATGTCCAACGTGTGTGTGTGTGTCCGTATGCATCAATGCGGTTGAGAGAAGAACACCCGATAGAAATGTCATTTTAACACCTTTTGCAGAACTTTGTTCTTGTAGTTTATTGATTGTAATGAGTGATAATGAATATGTAAAATGGCAACGCAACCCCCCAACAAACCCTCCTCCCGCACCAATGTGAAGATGGAGAGATGGAGTGTTCAATAACTTGACCTTTGGGTTACAGGGTTACTGTTTTTATTTATTTATTATCTGTGTCGTTGGGTGATCCCTAGGGTTAGCACAAATGGCTCCATGTTTCCTCCTGTGCGGGTCTGAATAGTGTGTGTGTGTGCGTGCGTGCGTTTGCGTAATATGGGAGACCATCTGTAATCAGCCATGTGGGACACGGCTCCTCATCTCTCAATTAGAACACAGTTACACACACTCACTGTTGGGTAGGAAAGTAGAAGCTCTCTCTTGACTTTGGAGTCAAAGGTTTTAAAACCGTCCCGGGCACAGCAAAATAAAATGTTTGTCCCAGGTAGATGATCGCAGCCCCGTACATTTTAATATGATGAGAATTCCAGGTCATGAATGGCAGGAAGAACCCAAACTCCTGTAATCTATAAATAGTTAAAGTTAAAGCACTAATAGGTCAGTGGAGTTTTGTTATTTGAAGCGACATCTGTGGAAAACTGAACTAAACTGAACAAAATCCCGTAACTGCATTATACCGCTCCCTTGTTGTCCTGCTTCAGGCAAACTGAAATCCAAACGCGCACGGAGAGGTCACGGCCAAGCTGGCGGCAGGGCCGTCCGGCGTGCGTCGGGGACGCCATCGGGGGCGTTCCTCCACCGTGACGTTGATGAATGATCTGTCAAGACGACGTCCCACTCATGCCGAGCTGCCCCCTTTTACCCAGGGGAGGGACAGCCAGCGAGGGGGGGAGAAAAGGGGGGTTGTTATTGTTGCGTGTGTTCAGGTCTGCGTGGGTGCACGCAGTCGAGTACACGCGCCGCTGAGTACGTATTAATATTATTATTATTATTATTTTGGCAAACCCCTCAGTGGGGGGCGTGGTCTCGGCATCACACGAGTCAGCGCTTCAGGGTCGGGGTTTGAGTGGGATGGCAGAGGGGGGCGGGGCGCTTAAACACTCATCCTGGTGCAACCTTGATGGGCACCGCACTATTTTGATGGTGAGGCGCCTGAAGCCCTGTCAACACCCCCCCCACTCCCCCGGCCCCCCACTCTACCTCCTCCTCTTCAGCCTCACATTCTCACATGGTCGTGCAGAATATCCACCTTTTTTGAAACCTGAAAAGTGTGAAAGAGAGAATGTGATGTTGGATGTTATCTCTCTCTCTCTTTCTCAGCACTCCCTTTCTCAATCTGTCCCTTGATTACTTTTTAATGATTTCTGCTGCCTAAGACGAATGGCGGTGTTTAATGAGCAGAATTGGACAAGGGAGCCAAGCGGAGGAGCATTTGTTAGAGCGCGAGTAATGGATCTGCCGTCCATTGTTTACTCCTCTCCATTTGTCGGCTCGCCACGCCGTCAAGCTCTATGTCTCAAAGTGGAGGTGGCCCAGCCTTTTAATCCGTAAAACACATTAACATGAACCTTTTGAATTTCTCGTATATATGTTTTAATTAATACCATATATTTAAACTTAAATCTTTCCATAGCCATGGAACTAGTATCTGATATAACTGTATTTAAATGATCAGCAGTTATGGGATATTCAACATTTACCTCATCTATATGTTGTTTACTTCATAAACGCCCATAATGATTGTTGCTATCTATCTCCTCAATCAATCCACTTTAATTTATCAACGTTTTTTTAATTATTGCAAACATACATTTTATAATGACAGCTTTCACTTACACTGACTGAAGAAGTCGGGCATGCTGAGGTTCCCTGGAGCCAACCTCTGAATCCCTTTTTACCTCAGCGGAGCTGACCCTATAATCTGACCTCCCTGGAGTTGGTACACGGGAAAAAGATGAATTTCCCTCCAATGATCAGAAAAAGTAGCATTCTGTGTATCATGTGGTTTTCAGCAGGGGTTCTCAACCCTTTTTTCTGTTATGTATTTTCCTCTGCTTAGAACCACCATCCCAATTAAATTAAGCTGTTGACTAAAGACTAAAATAGTCATTCTTTCTCAGCCTCGCCCACGGGTTGAGAATAGCTTTGGACGACACCAGCAGCCCACACTACGACGTGGTGGTAGCGGCTGCCAGAGCCCCACTGGCAGCCCGCCCTCCCGCTGGGGTCCCTGGGTTCCCCCCCGCCCTGGCAAACTGACAGGAAGTCAGGCGTGGACAGTAAAGGGTGCTCCCTTGGCAGAGACGAGGCCTCTGTTAGCACTCCATGGGCACGGGCCCTAATATGGATCATTACTCCCCTCAGTGGAGTGGATGCCATGCGTGTGCCTGTGTTCATGCTTACCAGCTTGTGACAGGATGAGATGGGGGGTGGGGGAGGAACTAAAACTAGCTAATAGTATTGATATCTTTCAACACATCTGGGGTCTCTCCACAGTTTTGATGAGCCGTTGAACTGCATACTTGGAGTATTATTTAATTTTAAAAAGGGAGAAATAAAAAAAGTAATTACACTATTTACTACTAATTATTATAGCATGCAGAGTGAGATTTGTACGTTTTAAGTTGATCTTTCTGAGAATTTGGCATTAACTGATATCATACAGAATACATATATTATACATTTTACATCTGGAATGGATGATCTGTTTTCTGCTCTATTCTGGCAGGCACCACTAGAATGTACTAGCCCGCAGTTGTTGACCAAACATTCCACTCCTGCAGTTGTTTGTGAAACACCACCTATAATTTCCATTTCATTCATCATTGACAAAGCCATTATTCCTTTTCCATTTCACACCTAAACAACACAGCGCTGTAATAACTTTGGGCAGGAAGAATAGTGAGTGGAACATTAAGAATCTGTGAATGATGAAAACAAATCGCATGTTTAATTTATGATCCCGTCTCTGTGGATCTCTGCGTGGGATTGGGTCTGCCGCTCACACAGGACTTATGGAGGGAGTGTAGTGAGGCTATCGCCGGACTAATGCAGAGTTATCGGTATTATTGGAGATGTAGGATGGATTGGTTAACTGCTCGCAGCCGTCAAACGGGAGCCTGCTGAGTTGTAATCTCATTTAACAGCTCTCGGATTGCTCAAAGGTGTGTGTTTTGGAAAGTTTGCTCCCCTGTGTGCGTGTGTGAGCCCGCCGGGGGAGGGGGAGCGTGCTCCGCTGTTACCAGGCCACCTATTAGTCGCGCAGGAGTGGCTAATCTGTAACGGCTGCTGTCACAGCCCTGCCGTGGCTCCCGGTGATGGGTGCACCGCGTGACAAATCCGCTCACATATTCTCATTTTCAGCCCGGGAACGCACACAAACCGGAATCTTCAAAAGCACCCAAACGTGTGCGCGCGCGGGAGTTCACTTGATGACCCGCTCTCCGGTACCTGTCAATCAGTCCCGTTACACTCATCAACATCGAAGTGACCAAACCCTCGTTGCTCTCCTCTTGTTTGCTGCCCCCAGAGCACAGTGGTGGTGGAGAAATCCATCCAGGACCTGATGAGCCTGATGCAGGACCTGAGCGCCTACTCCAACCAGTTCCTTGAGATGGTTTGCGACAAGCTGAAAGAGTACAAGGACATCTGCAACTCGGCCTACAGGTAAAAGAAGACGGAGGAGGCCGATGGCTTACCTGCAATACAAACGGAGGATTACAGCCACGTTAACAATTGGTTTTTAACATTTCTGTAACATTAACAAAAATGTGAGTTGGGTCTTTATCTGGCTACATTGAAAAAACATTTTTCATTTTGTGTGATTGGGGGAAAACAAGTTAGTTTCTTTTTTCTTGAACATTGCCATCCATCTGTGCTCTTCCGGGATCATAGAACACCTGGCCGGGTGGAGGGGAGGTGGGAGTGTGGGTAGAGAATACGAGGGGATGGGCCAGGAGATGCAGGGAAAAGGAACGGGGAATGCTGGGAGTCCATCTGGACTCAGTCACAGGTCACCCTCGGGCTCACCGGGGCCTCCGAGTGATAAAAATCAGCATAACCGAGGCTGCCAAAATGTCTGTGTGTTTGTGTACCTATGTGCTCTTACGCATGAACAGGACTGTCTGTGTTAGGTGTGGATATTTTTTTGTGGGACAAACTGCTTGGTTCTTCAAAGACATATGCACACAAAGCAAATATATTTTTGGCAGGCTGCCCAAATTTCTCTTCATGCCAAATCAGAGCTGCTTTAAAAGCACTGGCGTCGGTACAGATGCTCCTGTTCAGCTACCTGACTCTATTTAATGTTATGGAGTCGACTACTTCTAAGCCACACTTGTTGCGTGGCAGTTTGTCGCTGGACATTTTCAAATCTAGTTTTCGGTGGAATGCCCTAAGATTTCTATATTAGGGGGTTACTCCTATATAACACTCAGCCGTGGTTATATGGGATTAGTAACTATATATTGATCTAAAGCCCGTCGGTGTGTGTGTGTGTGTGTGTGTGTGTGTGTGTGTGTGTGTGTGTGTGCGTGTGTGTGTGTGTGTGTGTGTGTGTGTGTGTGTGTGTGTGTGTGTGTGTGTGTGTGTGTTGACAGGGGCGTGGTCAAGTGTGAGGAGAAGCTCACCATCAGTGCCTCCTGGTCCAAAGACGAGGACATCAGTCGCCTACTCCAGTCGCTCCCAAACTGGGCCAACATGGCCCAACCCAGACAGACGCGTCAGAAGAGAGAGGATGAGGAGGACTTTACCCGGTAAGCACACACACACACACACACCACCACACTTGAGCAATCAGGCAAATAATCCCTCCCTCCCGTCTTTGCTCTTTTATTTGCATAATATCGAATCCTCTGTTGTTGACTAAGATGCACCCATAAAATAAGTCATGATTGCTCTTTTAAACACCCTCAATCTGAAGGAAGTAAGGAAACAAGGGACAAACCAAATACAAAAATATAAGCAGAGCAGACGACGTCGAAGGAGGAGGGGGTTAGGGGGGGGTTCAGTCTTATCAAAATTGCCTCTGAAAGTGCGCACTCTTCAGGGAACACCGGAGCTCATCGAAGCGGAATACTAAAGTAAATAAATAAATTGGTTATGTGGCCGAAGAAAGTCAATCTGTTGTGTGCACGCTCTCTCCCACACTCCCTCTCGCAAACTCCCTTACCCAAATACGCACACACACACGCGCACACACAGCAAGGACTCGGCGATAGCAAGAACGGGGAGACAATAACACGGTTTGATTTGAGAGCCGTAGATGTTTTCCTCACTATGAAACGGGGATTAGCTTCTGCACGACTGGCCAGTGCGTAAATGAAGCCTCATTAATAAACTACCCATGGCTGTGTGTCTGGCGCTTCTTCTCACCCATTTGTTGTTCGAAGGGTCTTGATCTTGCGGTGACTCCGGAAGGCCGCACCACATGCTGTTGAGGTTGAGCCGTGTCCTGCTCCCCCCGCCCTCTCTCTCCCCCCCGCCCTCTCTCCCCCACACTCGTGTTTATTGCCAGTTGCCAGATTCAGTTGTTCTTCCTAAACCGCGAGCGCTTGTAAATATAACACAAAAGGGGGTTTTGATCTGTAAGCCTTTTTTTTTTTTCTACCCTGTAAATCTCCGCCGTCTGTTTGTGTCCCGCTTCTAAAAGTTCTCCATCGTCTGTTGTCCCATCCCTCCGCCCCATCCCCCCCGACCGTTCATCTACGAGCAACTTCCTCTTAAAGTCCCTTTGTTGACACAAGTCTTTTATCACTGAAACTTTCTTTCTTCCTGACATCTTTCTCTAATTGTTCTTCGACATTTGTGCATCCCTGCTCTTGTTCAGTCCCACATCGCTGTGCCCTCAAACAGGGTTATTGTGAAGCCTTAAACCTCTTTGAATAAACACGCGCTTTGTAAACATGGAAAACATTTGCACATGCATCAGCATCCAATTATGTTTTATTTTCTGAAAATTGACTACTATTATTGCATTTATGTAAACCCCTCACTGCCTTTTTATACTTCTACGGTCTAATCGGCAAAGCGATAACTAGTCAGTGTCTGCAAACTTCATGCAGTAGACTGATAATAGGACTTTTCGCCGTCATAGCTCTGGCTCATCAGACATATAATTGCCTTCTGATGGCAGTCATCTTTGAGAAAGCGCGTTTGCTGTGGGAGTGACGGACAAATAATATTTTCTCTGCGTCATTCAGGGCGGCGTTCGCCAAAGAGTCGGAGGTGCTCACCGGGAACCTCGGAGACAAGTTGATCCCCCAGAACGAGATCCTGCGGGACGTCAGTGACCTGAAGGCACTGGCCAACCTTCATGAGAGCATGGAGTGGCTCGCCAGTCGCCTCAAGACCTTCTTTACCAACCTGCCTCAAGCCTCCAGTAAGTACGGGGTGTGGAAGTGGTCGCCCTTGTGATCGGTTTGAGACCGATTGACGGTTGACGTAATTGCCAACGACCTGGTTGGTGGTCGTCTACACCGGACAACTTGTCGCCCTACCTCGTAGAGGGCTGTCCAAGACAAGATAATCGTGCCGTGCTTTTCAACCATTGAGGGCATTCAAACTGTTGCACCCGGAAATTGTTTTTGTATTGGTTTCACATATGAAATGAATGTTTACTTTTTAATGAAGAACATCATCTCCTCACCTCATCTTCACACACATTTGAGTCCTTGTACTTGTTTGCATGATTAGCCTGTCATATCTATGCATAGATGTAGGCATGCCATGCGTAGAGGCTGGAACATCCCATGCCAGAATGTGCCAAGTGATCGACGTATGCGATTCTTATATATATATATATATTACTTGGCACATTGTGGCATGGGATCTCAAAGTGCAACTCAGTTGATGGAAGTAAATTAAGAAAAAGGTTTGTGGATAGTGTTGACAAGCGCATTTGCATATTCAGTAGAGTTGCACCTCCGTACACACACGGAGACGCCAACGCGGACATCTGTTGCTGTCAACTTGCTTGTTGCCTTCAACTCTGACACAGGAATGCTGCTTGGCAGATGGTCCCATTGCACTAGCAACTTGATTGTTCTTCCTGTTGTTTTCTCTATACCCAGTTTCTTGTTGTTGGTTATATTTTTGTCAACAATAAATCATTTGGGTGTGCGTGTGTGATTTCACATTAGGTCCAGCAGATTTAAGGAGTATGAATGTTTAGAGGCGCCTGGAGAGCAATATGACATCTTAGACATTTCTTTTAAGGAGACGTCGCTACTAGTCTCAGGGGTCATTAAGCAGTTATTGAGAAGAAGACACTGCAGATTAACTAAAACATTGTCTGCCTGGATTATCGAGGGTCACAGTCAGGGTTGTAGCGAGTTTCCTCGTCGTCATTTTTGTAGCTACACTTCTTACCTATGCCTCATTAGGTTTTTGTTTGAGTGTGTTATTAACACGTACTCATTGTTCATGACTGAAGTTGTCAAGCAGCACTTTACTCACACACATACACACACATAGCCATTATCTTGGCTCCATCTCAGCGGGTGTGTGTGTGTGTGTGTGCATAAATGCCTTCTCTAATTTAAAAAAATGCTCTTGACAGCATTTCATCCATCCCCTTCTCAGTCATCCATATTGTACCCTTAAAAACTAATCAAAATTAGGTGTGCCTTTTTTACCTACCAACAAGTAGGTATTTTGAATCACTTATCAACGGTATTGGTTTTATCCTTACTATCATGTTAGGCACATGGTTATTCGCTCTTTAGAGCTCCTAGCATACTGTAATTTTCTTCAAGTCTACATCTTTTATCTCGACAATCACTCTCACAGTAGGGCCAGTTTCATCTTTGTCGTGTAACTTGTTGGTGCAGTCTTTTATTTGTATCATTCAAAACTTGTGATAAGTCTTAAAAGATATTTAAGACTGTCATAGAGAGAGAGAGAGCGAGCGCTATCCGCTGTGGTCACAACTGTCCCGTGCGCAACTCGTCGGTTGATCGTTGCCCTATTTTTTGCTCTTTCAGGCATGAAATAATTTAATTAAAATATTCAGATACTCTTATTTGGGCTCTACTGTCACTATCTTCTTTTTTTTTAAACCGTTTCCGTCCCTCCCACTCCGAGGCCAGTTTTCTTTGTTTGTTCACAGATAAGAATTCAATAAAAGTACCAGAAGGGACGTAACATAATTATCTTTAATTCTGGCGGGTGGCACTAATGGGAAGGGTAGGGCAGTCACTTATCATGCCGGTACAGCCTCCGTATTCTCTTCATTATTTAGTGTTTGCCGAGCCGACGACCAACTACGTGTGCGCTGGTTCGGTTCTCAGTGTGTGCGGGTGTACATAAGCACGCACGTGTAAGATGGGACAAGCGTACGGCGGGGGAAAAGGACCCGCCTTATCTCATTCTCCACCCTCAGCACCCCCCCCCCCCTCCCCTTGCCTCTCCAAATTGGATTTTATATTACAGAAGCAGTCAGGTATGAACAACTCATTTTCCTCAGCCTTTTTTTCTTTTCTTTATTTGATTCCTCTTTCTGACATTACTGCCTCACTTTCTTTGCGTTCCCTTTTTTCTGTCAGTAAATCTTTATTTCCTGTCCTTTTTTGCTTCCTTCTGCCCTTCCTCATTCAAGTCCTAGTCGGGGTGGGTGGGGGGGGGGACGACACTGGTGTCTCTTCACTTTGAGTGGTGTGGGTCCAGTGGATTCTGTCCATGGCTGGATAATCTCTTCAGTGGATGTTTGGTTTGGTCCCCTTTAGTCTGTGAAGTATAAAAAAAAACAAAAAAAAGCATTTAAGTTAGTGTGTACTTACTGACTATGTGTATGTGTGTGTGTATGTGCAGACAGTCCACGGATGGTGATTTGCCGTGAAGGTGGCTGCAGAGACTGTCTTATCACCCATCTGGTCGCAGGACTGGACTTCTAATCCACTCTGACAATATTTACCCGTCAGCGTACACACACGCACATGCACGCACACGCACGCACACACACAGACACGCCTTAAGGGCAATGTCAGCTTGACAGCCTTTTTTTTTTTTTTTTACCCTTGACTGCGATGTTTGTTTGTTTATACAGTAAACATTTTAATAATATTTGCCAGTGTCTGGTAGCCGTGCCGAATGTCTGTGTACTCAACATCAACCAGCAAATGTGGAATCAAGAAAAGTCTTTTTATCCCTTTTTTTTTCCCCCCCCGCAGACTTTTTGCTGCCGAGCAGCCAAGACTTAATTGTCTTGTGTGCAAATGTTGGCGTTCATGTAGGAGGCCTGACCGTCGTTAGACAGAAACACATCTGCAGTCTGTGCCGCAGGGTCTCTGTACAATAAGCAAGTGTTCTCCTTGTGGGAATAAGTTCTCCCTCTCTTCGGTAGTTATGGAATACGCTCTTTTAACCTTGACTATGCTGAGTGCAGGTCTTCCCCTTCAGCTAGTTGACTGAGAAACTCATTCACCGCAGACGCCCATGGGACAACGTGTCCCACGGGAGTAGATGGTGTTGTTTTTTCAGTGTGAAATATTGTTCAAATTGTTCAAATGTTCATCCTCCTCCAGAGGCAGCAAAGTGATTAATAACTCCGCCTCGCTCTCATTCAGTCATTTATGAATCGTTCATCATTCCAACACTGCAGGATACCGTCATATCTCCATTTTGGCTCTTCGTTCCTCCTTTTTTTTTGGTGTCTTTTAAACCAAGCATGTCATGATTTGTATCAAATATAACCATTTGGCACTGACAAACATCAAGTGATACGGTTGTGTTGCATTCCTGATATACTGTTTATCCCCTTTATACCCCCCCTGTTTTAACAGTAGTGGTAACACTGCAGAGTAAGAAAAGGAGGGCAAGAAAGATGTCTGTGAGGACCAATGAGTTGTCTCCTTGGTGGCCCCCACGCTGCGACCCCCCCACCCCCCGCACCATCAAAGCACTGAGGCAATAGGGAGGAATCAGAGCTTGTCTATGGCTCTGTGCGCCTGTGTTTTTTCGCGTTTAGTTTTTTTTGTCTGCTGCCAAAGGGTGTGAGAGTGTAATGCACATGAGAGGAAGCAGAAGCCTTCGAGTCGCTTTCACACACTCTCCTATGTGCATATGCACTTTTGGAGGGAAAAGTGTCCAGCAGGCAGAGCGAGGGCCCTCGCACACGAAACACAACCACAACACAAGCTAAGACAAGGTGAAAGGGCTTTATCGAACAAATATACCTGTGCTCTTTTGGCTAGTGCTTTAAGTAAGACTATGCATATATGCCCTAAGGACAGTTGTATATCTGTATAAACAATCAGGACCAAATACTTGCCCATTATTCGGTGCAGCCCGCAGGCTGCTCAGCTGCCTCCTGATTTTGGCGCCGGCATTGAGTGGCAGTGTTCCACTGCGGCGTTCTGTATCTATTAATGATCTGATTAGATGATGAGGGAGAATAAACAACATCCGCTAAAGACAATCAAATGCAGTCCATTAACGTCGTTGTGCTCAGTTCCCTTGAGAAATCGCTGTGGATTCTCCGCGTCAGGACCAATCTCGTTTGTTGTTCCTGTGGCTCAGTTAGCGGGATTAACATCGCCATCATCTAGACCTAAGCCTCGGCTCTCACATTTCTGCTGCTCTGTGACAATATGACTGTTCATTTTCTCTATTGTTTGAGTCTGATGGATAAAAAATATAGATATTATCATCACAAAATGTGATGAGGGGTAAACTCGAGAAGTCCGTTAATTGGCAAGTTGGTTCAAAGCATGTGCATAAAGTAGTTCTGCATACGCGGCCCCAAACATTGCATGAAAACATTTTAATAGGAAACACAGTCTCTGGCATTTATCTCTAATGTGGACACACAGGCGGTAAGCGCGGCTGTCAGTGATGTCACAGATGTGTTTGCTTTGTTGATTGGATGGCCATGGCACAGACCCTCCCACCCCACCCCCACCCACTCCTTCGGTGTTTGAGTAAGCCAATAGTTTCTCTTATCGGGGGTTGAATCAGAGCAACTGCAACGGAAGCACATATTCGTCCGCACAAACGGGGGAAGGATGCATGAACAGGTTTTTGTCGGCCTTACTTTAAACTTTTACTCTGTGCCTGCGTGTGGACGTGTGTGACCTTCGGCGGGGCAGGAAGAGTAACTGGGGAGCTGGGTTTGACTGCGGCACATCGATCGTGGATCCCTGCATTCTGCTGCTCAACAGCCACTCCTCGAAAGCACGCACACACACACACACACACACACACTCGCCGCATTGACCAAACAGACTCACATATGACTGACGGGACCAATTTCTGAGGAAGTCAGTGTTAAGTGAAGGCTAAGCTAACGTTTTTTTGTCTATATAGTCAATGCGCTGGTGTAACTTTCACCGGCTGATTATGTTGGCGCGTAACGACACTCATTCATTTAACTTTGAGGTGTGTGTGTGTGTGTGTGTGTGTGTGTGTGTGTGCTTGTGCTTGTGCGTGCACGGGAGTCGGGGTCCCCTGCGGAGTCCCACCTCTGGGCCTAAAGGGCTTCGGGAGCTTGCTCGGTCTCTCTTCAACAGCACTCCGATTATCATTGTCCTCCTGTCCATTGTGTCCTTCCAGGTGTGTCTCCGTGCTCGGCGGACAGCCAGGTGGTCGGCGAGAGCGAGCGGAGCAGAGAGCAGATTCTCCAGACCCTGAGTGACCTGTCGAGAGGGTTCCAGGATATTGCAGACCGGTGTCTCCTGGTATTGCACCTGGAGGTCAGGTATGCAGAGATGTCAGGAAGGAAAACCTGCGTCGGGGTTTTACATGGAATCGGTACATTTATATTATCGGGCCCTGGTTACCGGGGGTGACAGATGGCCTCAGCTTTTTCTAGCAGAACCATTCCGAATGCACTAGAATTGTTGTTACTGTTGGTCTATAAATCTCTAGGAGAGCTTAATTTTATTTGGTAAAACACTTTTTAAAAGGAAGTCTATTATCTTATTTATTTCAGTGTATTTATCAAGGATGTGTTTCCGCCCTTATTATCTTTAAGGCTATGCCTTTTCACCATTATAATCCCTGTTATGGTGCTTAGCAGCTTGGTTAGCTGGTTAACTCTTGGAGCTCCAAGAAGTCCTCAGTGGCGTGATGTTCAAAAAAAACAAATGCACCCATTATTTACCACGTAGGCCGGCCGAGTGGCGTTGTCCTGTTGCACGCCACCGTGTGTTGTTCCAAATGACGAGGTGCCACCGTCTTCTTTTCAAGGTTGGATGCATGTTAACTCAACAGAAAGGCAGTCCATTTAATTACGTTTGCGCCCCCGGATTGCCACCGCCTGGCTAGCGCACCTTGATTAGTATCTCTGTCTGTGTGATGCGCTTCAGACGACGCGTGTCACAGCAGAGTGTTGCACTTTCATCTTTGGCTGCGCTCACGTCTCTTGTTCGTGTCACTTCGCTGCTCAACGAAACGCAGATTGTGACGGTGTGAAAATCGTTTAGCCCCCCCGCGCCGCTATCACAAGCTTAGTGGGTATTTTGTTAAATGTTACCATAAAGGCAGAGGTTCAGAAGTTCACTTTATACTTTCTTCTCTTTTTTTAATATTTGTTTGTGTGAATGTCAATAACCAAGTTAATTTACTACACCATATACCGTCCCCCCCCCCCCTCACCCGCTAATGGTCCCCCATCTTCCCTCTCCCCTTCGTACCATCCCTCCATGTACCACTATTTCCCCAAAGACCATTGTATAGCTAATGCAATATTGTTTATGATTTCAGCAGAAACCCTTTCCCCGCGGCTGATGTCTAGCTATATGCTACACTCCATTGACTCTCCCCATCTAGTGAATTTCCCCTGATAGTGGTACCAGTTAAATGAAGCCATGAGCAAGAGACCAAGAGTGGAGGGAACAGGAGATGTGGGAGCGATGAGTGAGGAGGTTGAAGCGATGGTGGGGGTTAAAGCAGGGAGATACAGTAGCTAAGTGGATTCAATGATTGAAAAGAGAGGGGGTGGAGTGAGATTTAGGGCTTGGTGTAGTTGTTGGCTTTGCCTTAAGGAGAAATAGACATTCACCCATATCATTTTATACCTTTTTGCTCAGGGCGCTGCGATAATGGAATTATCAGAGCATTGACTCCTTAAGTCTCGACAGAAATGAGCCTGCTCCGGACCTGAAGGAGCTCCGACTGATGGAGGTGTTTAAAAAAGCAGAAAGATGTAGCACCCCCGTTAAAAGATGTGTTAAAATGCCCTCCTTCTACCGTTGCAGTCTTCCAAATAATATATAAATAGAGATGGTATATTTGCATTGTTCACTAGATATATCATGTTTTCTTTGTTTTCTTTCTTTACAATTATTAAAAGTAATCTTTTTGACTGTTACTTTTCCGCCTTTTTCATGTTAAGTAAATTAGATATGAACTTATTTACCGAGGACACAAAGCCCTGGAACACATCTTTTATTCAACTTTCCCTGAAAAGAAATCTTGTTAAAACGAACGACGAAACATATGAAAGGCTCCATTTCAGGTGCAAGGATCAGGGTCTTTGACATACTCTCCATTATTAAGAAATGCTTATAAAGGTAAAAAACGGGACTCGTGGTATGAAGAAGAATCCGACTTTCAAAGGTTGTTCTATTTTAATTCAATTCGCCCTTTATTTATTTATGTTATTTATATTCAACGCCTCAAACTTGTTAAAATAATCTGGCATTGTGCTCTTCAGACTGCCCCTTAACTAACTGATTTTTTTTGGCTGAATGGTATCCAGGTGTGATGGAGTGATAGAAGGATACGTCTGACCTAAAATGTAAAGACAACAAAGTCAAATATCTAATTTTCCACTTTCCCCTTCCCTAACCCGTCTCCATCCAGGGTGCATTGCTTCCATTACCTGATCCCCCTGGCTAAGCAAGGCAATTATGCCATCGTGGCTAACGTGGAGAGCATGGACTACGACCCACTGGTAGTGAAACTGAACAAGGACATCTCAGCCATAGAGGAGGCCATGGGGGCCGCCCTGCAGCAGCACAAGTTCCAGTACATCTTTGAAGGTCAGCATGGACCCGGGGAGGGGGGGCAGGGTGGGGGGTGGGGAGGGTTGTCTGCCCTTCCCTCCTTTTTGAGGCTTTTGAGACCGTGTTGTCATTCCCTTCTTCCTTCTCACTAGGTCTGGGTCACCTGATCTCCTGTATTCTAATCAACGGGGCCCAGTACTTTAAGAGGATCAGCGAGTCCGGAATCAAGAAGATGTGCAGGAACATCTTTGTCCTCCAACAGAACCTCACCAACATAACCATGTCCAGGGAGGCTGACCTTGACTTCGCCAGGTGAGTTTTTTCTTCTTTTTTTAAAAATTTTTTTTTTACAGATTTTGCACGGTTCCTCCCCGCTGGCGGAGCGCATGCAGGGACATTTCTTGAGTTTCTTAAATATCAAGGAATTGAATGTCCGACTGAGTAAAATGGTGAAGTGATTGCGCTTTGGACCTGGATACAAGCGACGAGATGAGGATGCGGAACAAAATGCTCAACTAGAACGGCTCTACTTGTAGATGCACTTAGTCCAAACCCACACTTCCTGCATTGTGGCTTGGGAAAGGCTCGTAACCTTGTACCTGAGGAGCTGGCAGCTTGCAACACTTTACAAGTGCTCGCCTTTTTTCCCTTCGCTTTTTGCCGTTGTCATGGCAATAACGCCTCAGAACCGCCTCCTGAAACCCAAGATAATAATATTATAAATAGTAATATCAACACATATTAATGTGATCACCGATCACAAGTTAACATACGTCAAATATAGAATCAAATCAACTGTGTTATGAAGTTGTAAATCGATTCTACACACTGGCTGGTGAACGGATAAAATCTAGCGGTGTTTTGGTGCGACCATGTTACACACCTGCACAGACACACACGGACATGCACAACGTCCTTTAAGTTCAGACAGCAACTATATCAATGAACAAGGCTGGCAGATGGTCAGACAGATTGTCAAGCAAACTGTGTGTGTAGGTGTGTTTTGTGCGTGCACGTTGGTGTTTATTTCGAATGTTGTACATTTACATTTTGTTAGTCTACCTGGTGTTGCACAGTGATTTCCAGCCATGACAGACAGGGATGGGGGTGAGGGGGTGGAGAGAGGGGCAGCAATCAGCCCTCGGACGTCTTTGTGAAAAAGGAGGGAGGGAGCAGAAGGGTGGATGGAGAAAAGAAGACTTACAGTGTCGGGTAATTCATAGCATTCATGCGTTCTTTTCTTCGCTCTTTCAGAAGCTTGCGTCCTTGACAGAAGAGTATGTGTGAGAGGAAGGGTGATGGAAAAGATGGAGTAAGAGAGGAGGGCTTGGAGGGGGGGGTATTGAAAACTAAGTGAAAGGGAGTTCTAGAAAATATGTCCTTAATAGAAAAAGGCATAGGGTGTTGTGGAGGACAGCATGGGTAGAAAGAGAGCATCGAGAGATTCAAGTGAGAGAGGCACAAATAGAGAGAAATATGGGGATGAGTATTTAACGAGAAGGACACATGAACACTTTTATTCGTCTGATTTTCCATGTAATGACTTTGTGCCATCCTCTAACATTCCTAGCCTCGGTTTTCCCCACATCATCTGCTTGTTGCGATGGGACACGTTGGCCTGCTACGTGGTCGATTAGCTTCTTTTCACAGCTTGTGAGTGCTCGCTGTGCGTCTGAGCGGATAGGTGCTCTCTGTTTGGACGTCGCCATTGTCCCCGATACGCCGGTTTCGCAAGCCAAGTCTCCCTGCGGGAAATGAACTAAAATGCCCCGAACTGTGCTGGATGTGGAGGACCATCGCTTGGCGTGTTACTCCTACCCTCTGTCAACTTTGATTATGGAGAAACGCCGGTGATGGGTTCTCTGTCTTTTCTCTTTTTCTCCCACTCTCTGATTACGAGGTGTGGGTGGTGTGGAGGTGTTGATTGGGAATTGCAGACCGCATTGTTTACACATTCATGGCTTTTTGGATTGGTCGGCCTCCGGCTACAAGACACAAACACACACACGCACACACACACACCCTTCCTCAGACAGACACATGTGATATGTATGCCTTGCTCTCACCCATGCACAGACTCTCAGCCAAAGCCAATCAGCATTTTAAAATCACCATATTTATGTTCAGACCATGAATATTCATGAAGCGCGCTTCGTGGCACACACACCTGTGAGTGGAAGTGACCGTACAGCCTGAATAAGGAAATATGATAGACGTCAAATAATACATTTGTTGCTTACCGACAAAGTCATGTTTTCATGGTTTCCTTTTCAGAAGACGTACTCTGATTAACAATCCTTCAACATCCAACAATCCAAACCTGATTTTGAGATATTGAAGGCTCCAGACTCCAGGTCATTGCACACACAATTACTGTAGACACACAATTGGAAGATTTTTCCCTTTTGAGATGCTAAACTAACATTGGCCTACCCAAATTAGCAAGGGACAGAAAGTCAAATATTCATCAGTACTTTATTTCCCCCCCATCTCCAGAGGGACCTTGATGACATGAGAAAAGGAAGGAAGGATTCACAGCGGGTGGCCTGCTTTAGAGAGAGAGAGAGAGAGAGAGAGAGGCTGCAGATTTTTGTTTGTGTTCCATGTGCTTTTAGCTTCCTGTGAGTGTTTTTGCCTGTTTTTTCTGCATCTGTGCGCTTGTATGGGAAAAAGGAGAGAGAGAGAGAGAGAGAGAAGGGCAAAGGCACAGTAATAACCATTGATCTGAGTTAAAACTAAGGAGAAGCCCGGTAACCTGCACTGCAGAACTCATGAAGACACACACACACACACACCATCTCTCTTTCTCTTTCCCTCACTTTCTCCATCTGAGAATGTGAAGAAGGATGGGGAAACAGTGCACCCTTGTGGCTGCACAATGTTCTACAGTCTCTCAATCATTGTTGTCAGGGTGTTCTCGAACACATGTGTGCGAGCTTACGCGTCTGCACGGAAAGTCTTGTGTCTTTCTGTCAGGATGTTTGCCAGCGACATCAGCCTCTGGGTCAAGGTCAGGCGCTCACAAGCAAACACCTGAACGTCGGCGCACCAGTGGACCAACACAGACCCATCTGCTCAGAATACAGCTCAGTGGCTCTGCAGGACTGTGGCACCGCAATGTCACATCTGTGTGTGTGTGTGTGTGTGTGTGTCTGTGTGTGATGACTGCGCCCTCGACGTTATCACTCCGTTGAGATCTGCTCATTGTCCACCTTTACCGCCGCTTTCTAGTTCCATTACAGAGGCAGCGATGAGATAAATGGGATGTTGTTGGTGAGTCTTTTCTAAAGAGGAGATTGCAATCGTTTCAAAGAAAGCCCCAAAAAGTAGCCTGATGGCCGTGAGTCTACATTGGCTGCCGAAGCATATGATCATTGGAAATGTGTATGTGACTGCATTAAGGTTGATGCCGCAGACACAACAACTGTGTGCGTTTGTGTACCCGTTTCTCGGTGTAAATATATTCTCTCTGGCGTGGCGGCATTTAGCTTTTTCTTTCAGAACACACTGAGACATAACAAACTCACAAGAGACACACACACGCTGGAGCCCTGTGCTGCCCGCTGACCCGTGCAGCCAGGATGCCGGGCTGTCATAACATCCTTAGCTAACTCCCGGGCCCTTTACCCCGTGGCTAAGCTGAACAAGGCACACACCTGTATGCTACTGGTGTGTGCCCAAATGTGTGCCCAAATGACCACGGCGCACGGATGTACGTGTGTGTGTGTGTGTATCGTACGAGAACATGGTCTACTACTGTCTCCCCTCCTGTCACCTTGTGTCTCTCTCTTCATCCTTTTCTCTGCGCCCGTCCACAACCCCTGCTCAGTTTTTGTGAAGTGTGTGTGTGCGCGCACCTTGTAGCACGATGACGTACATCTTTGCTGATGAAACCCGCGTGTGTGCGTGTGCGTGCGTGTGTGTGTGTGGGGAGGGGGGCACAAGCATGACGGGACTGGTCTTTGCTGATGAAGCTTAAGTCTCTGAGCAGACCTTTTCCTCATTACCGGATGAGAGACCAATGTGCTGCCCTGGAGAGGGCGAGAGAGAGAGAGGGCGAGAGAGAGATACTTTAGAGAGACATTGAAAAGAGTGTAAAGACACCAAACTGGTTTATTTGAAAACGGCACCAGAGAACACCAGCGAATCGTTTTGTAAAGATCCCTCACATTATCATTTCACATCATTTCAATTTCACGCAGCCCAGCAACGAGCTTCTCATCTCTCCTCCTCCTCCTCCTCGGTCCTCGCCTCATCTCGGCCTCACTAACTAACGTGTTGCTCCAAACACGCTGACAGAGGCAGCCTGTAACGGCCTCAACAGGGTCCGCACTGGAAATGAGGGGCAATGAATTGTGCTGATTCCTGTCTTTCTCTTGCCTTGCAAGTCCCCCCCACCCATACCCCGTTTTCCTCTGTGTTCCTCGTACATAACGGCCCGTCCGATGCTACATCCACGCGCCATAAATTGACTTAATATTCTCTTAAGGAAAGAGGAGGGTGGTGGCTAATTAAAGTTTAATCGACAGTGCACCGTGGAGGCACGCTGATGCCCACGCCCGCGGATTACCAAGCGGTGCCTTGAGAGATGGGACTTCAAGGGAAGAGGCAGGGATTCAGGTAGCGATTTCTGTAATGGAGAAAATAAAATAAAAATAGGAAGCGTATGCTGTGTTTTCTCACCGGTGGGGTGGGGGGGTTCCTTCTTGATGGAGGGGGTGCTGACAGATTTGAATCTTATTAACAGCGCTTCCCCTGTATGGCAAATGGCTTTCCAACTGCTTGGGTAATGAACTGTTTGAAAGTGTTTTTCAGCACACGCTAACGTGCATCACTCCGACACACACACACACACACACACACACACACGCACACACACCGGCACATCTTACACTTTCTCTTTCTGACACAGCCCCCTTTGTGCTGAGCAGAGGCCAGATTGCCAGCTGTCATCTTGACACATATACACGCACGCACACACATGCACACGGATGCTGACAACCAGCAGACAGTCCTGTAGCTGCAACGTCCTGTTTTGATCTTGTATGCATAAACCGCAAAGTGGATCAGTCGCTGTTAACAAATGTTTTTCCTATATGCATCACTACCAGGTGAGTTGCTATTATACTGAAGTTCTACCCTGCTTCTACTGATGCATCATCAACAGATAGATACCAGAGCTTTCCATCAATTTCTTCACTATTAGACAAATAGCGTTACAATCCTAAAACTGAAAGTATTCAATCAGCAATTTTGTACTTCTGGGATTCTCTTCCAAAAATCAATGGGTTTTTGCTCAGATGCCGGAAATAGTCTGTAGTTAACGAAACCCGATGTTCTACAATACCAAGTGCTCTGTTAACGCCCCGTGAATTCTTAAGCTTTTACGCGTCTTCAAAAAGATGGTAGCTAGTTAGTGACCTTGTGTCGACTCGTCGTGTAGTCTCGCTCACGTGATGGTGGCCCAGAAAGCGTTTAACTTCTGCCAGGTATTCCCGCTTCTAAGAGTCACAAAAGTGGTGCTTATTTGTGCAGATGGTTTTTGCTGTCGTTAGGAGGGCGCCAAACTCAGGTCAAACGTTTTCCTAAGTGTTCACAGGGATGATTTGAGTTGTTCGGGGAAGGTTGTTGTTCATTTCCCACTGTGTGCATAACTTACCAGTCTAGCAGAAGGGTTTCCTTAATTGAAACAGAGAGCTGCTTCTACAAGTCATTCAGTCAGCCAATACTACCTCGAGATCATTTGTACTGGGATCAGTGCCTTTTCTAGGGGGGTTTAAAATGCGCATGCATCATTGACTGACCAGGATGGATATTTGACTGCAGAGTTGCCTTCTGTTCAAACACAATTCCCTCAAAAGAAGAAAAATTTGTATTTGTCTCGGTTATGTGTTTTTCCCATTAGATGAAAAGAAGTACAATATTCCTCCCGCAATAGCCGGGTCTTTGGAGAAATGCTTACGCTTTAGATCTGGTGTTTTCCTGTGTGAGGTGCATACACAACCAGAGACGAGGCATGTTCAACGGGCATTTACACACACCCTCAGCGCATATCGTAACGAGATCAATCCACACGCGGGATCCGTCCTCGTCCCGCTCCCCCCCCACCCCGGGTAAAGAGTAAACCATTGTGATCCTCATCAATATTGACAAGCGTATTCATGAAATGAGCTCAAGGATGGAAGGAAAAAACGAGACCTTGACGATAAAATTGAGAGCAGGACGGCGAGTGAGGACAGAATGCAAATGCTTTGATGACCAAGGGTATTTCTTGTCAGGGAAGGCCAAAAAAAACGATATTATGCACCTGTAGTCCGCACTCATCTCTTCAGTCAACTCTTTTCCCTCCCCTTTGAATACCTCCGTCTCCATTTCAATCAATGTGTCCCTTAGGGTTACTCTTCCAGTCTTCTCGTGCTGTTGAATCTCCTAAATGAGAGTGCATAAAACACCTCGGAACAGAAGCTCCCTGAGTGCTCATTAAGTCCGTGTTAGCATCAAAAGAGATCATCTCAAGACAGGAATCGTTCTCAGGTGGGTGACGTCGCTAAAAAAATGAGATGGAGAATGTTTTCTAACCAAAGTGGGTTTTTTTTTTTTTTTTTTACTGTGCCTTTTCTGGAAATGAGTAAAGTCCCCGATCGTCTTACTTTCATCTCCCACCTGTGCAACAGAGAGCTTAAACCCGCCTACTCCATTAGCTCTGCTGGACATTAGGACACATCACACAGTGAATTCCAATAGAGGAAACTCCTTTTGCCCCCGAACATTGGGCCGGCAGTTTTGCACATTTAAGCGCCTCACTTTTACAAATCCCATTTTATTTTTGCTCCAGCCTGCTTTTGGTTTGTAACCATTTCCATGAAATATGTGCTTCTATTGACTGAATTGGCACACAAAAACAATGTTCTATTGACAAAAACAAATTGCCTCAAACTGCAAGCAAACTTCATCAGTCACCTTATTGATTTTTGTATCGCACAGAATAGCCGCTTAGGATGAACTACAAATGGACGCTCAACTGTTTTGCCCCGAGCAAAGAACACTCTTTACCCTGTGACCCACTCAACACTTGCTTGGGCATTACCTTGCCTCCAGTTTCTTGCCATGGTTGTGTAAATTATTTTTATGACAAGTTACCTTCCTACTTGGGTCCATATTTATGAATAAATAGTGTCTCTCTATTAAATGATTCTAATGAGTGTTTCATCCTTTGCCCACAGACAACCGAAGGGCTTCCTCTAGATATTCAGTAAAAACAACAACAACAACAACATACTGACTTACTCCTTTGTCAAATTTTACCTTTTTATATCGGATCTTGTAGTCAGCAGTTGAAATTGTGCGGCATTCACCAACACTTAGTCGGCCTTTTGTGCTTTTGTTATCTGTATGTACGGTCATTCACGGTCATTTTTCCAAATGGCCATTGTTAAGAAAATTGGTTTGGACGGCCATGGCTTTTGTGTTTTCCCTCCTTGGTCCGAACCGCCAAAGTGTTGTTACTTTTTTCTTTCCTTCCTCTCCATCGCTTCCCTTTTGATTGTTATCCATGGCTGTACACTTTTTTCTTTTGCCTATAACCTCCTGACATTATTTCTCTCTCTTCATTCCCGACGTCTCTCCCCGCAGGCAGTACTATGAGATGCTGTACAACACCGCGGATGAGCTGCTGAATCTGGTGGTGGACCAGGGGGTTCGCTACACGGAGCTGGAGTACATCAATGCCCTGTCCTTGCTGCATCGCAGCCAGACCGGTGTCGGGGACCTGAGCACCCAAAACATCCGGCTGCAGAGGCTGAAGGAGATCATCTGCGAGCAGGCCGCCATCAAACAGGCCACCAAAGACAAGAAGATCACCACGGTGTAAGAACCAGAAGGGATTTGATAGTCCTAAAAAAGAACCTTTGTGCTAAAAAAAAATATCTGATTTGCGCGACTTGAGTTCTGTGTGGTGAGAACATGTGCAACAGGTGAGTTCAAAGCTATGAATGGTAGGGCTAAAACTTGAAAAATTGGGAAACACTGAAATAGAGGCTTGCTCTACACTCGGATCATAATGTGATCATATATACAAATGTATATGTATGCATAGCATATATGTATAGCATACAGCTGACTCCAGGATCCCTGAGCGTATGCAGCACCGGCTCACTCTAATTGGAAGGGCGAGGTGACAACACTACTGCAGACTTTGCAGCCTAGTTTGCCACTGATGTATGTCATAAGGTTACTTGCAGTATGTTGTCAATTGCACATTGAAACATCAACTTTAAATTGACAACATGGCCCCACACACTCCGCAGCGACTCCAGCTCCAGAAAAAAGGCGCTTGTCTTGGACCCTCTACCGAACTTGGACCCCATCTCATCTCATTTTCCTATTAGATCTAAACTGGTGCTCTCGTTTACACCTCCATCTCTACTCCACCGGCAGCCCCATGAGCCCACTGATTCTGTCTGCAATAACAGATGTCAGATTAGACCGTCTGAATGAGGCCACATCGTCCGCCTGCTGCCAATTTCAGGTGGTCCCCAAAGATTTCCCCTAGCAGAGAATAGTATCATAACCATGGCTGTTAAAAATCTGTATCAGTCTTTTTTCTTACAGTAAGCAAGTGTGGAACATTGTGAGATGATTAACATTGGGTACAAATTGAACAACAGGAACTCTGTAATAAATATATTTTTGCGAAATACAATTGAATCCTTCCATAAAACCGAGATACGTTTTTTTTTTTTTTTTCAAATGATATATTTCACGTCCAGCACACGACACTTGCGTGGCTTGCACTTTGTCTAAAGGCATGTGTAAGAATACATTTTATCTGTCAAATTCTACAAACTGAAACATTGCGATTATGAATCTTGTTTTTGTTGCAAGACTTTCGAAATGAGCTAAACATACATAGCCGAAGAGACTATCCCAAATCATTCCCCTCCCTGTTTTCACTTGATTACCTTGGGAGAGAAGTACTTAACCCAGAGCCAGAGAAGGGAGTGGGAGCGTTGTCAATACGGCGGGCTTAGTATTGGTCTTCCGAAGCCCGCAAAGCTATCCATCATAATGACACATGGGCTGAAATCGATGGGAAAACAACCCTGTAGCTGCTGAGGGGTTCGTCCACCACTCTGAAACATTCATTCAGCTGTTAACATTGTATTGAAGTTTTCCATGTATAACATTTTAACAGATTGTGTCTTTTCGCACAGAGGTTCTATTATAATATCATCCCACGGCACACAGACAGCCCCTAAAAGTCCAGGAGGCGAACGTATCGGACATAGTCAATGGTTGAACCATCCCGCTGACCTTGCGCTTTATTCACGAATGAAATGTTTCAAATATATTCAAGGTTCATTTTTACATTTTTTGGCAAAACCCATCCACTATGATACACGATACGATGCCATGTTTCTTCTTTATTTTGCACATTGGGGATG
The DNA here is from genome assembly GCA_021346845.1 of Apeltes quadracus. NCBI lineage: Eukaryota > Metazoa > Chordata > Actinopteri > Perciformes > Gasterosteidae > Apeltes > Apeltes quadracus. The sequence continues at coordinate 7,616,335 of CM037915.1, read as the reverse complement.
AAGGTAAACCAGGTGTTTACCAGGTGCAAGAAGAATGTATCAATCCATACTTGTTTTTTTTTTTTTGTTGAACAAGTTGAAACATCCTCATGGCTGCTCTAGCTGTTGAGTGGCATCTTAGATATGCTCTGAAATATTTGTCTAGTCGCACACATAATTTGTTAACGCCTACACTAATCCACTAAGAAAATAAAGCATTTAAAGTCCCTCATGTCTTGGGTATTTTGTACAGCGCTCTTCTTTGTGTGGCTGCTTCAGTCTTATTTTCCATTGTGAGATATACAGCTGACATGAGTGTGCGTTCACACTGACACCTTGGTACACCCATGACGTGGACTAATACAAAACCAACATTTAGAGGATGTATTTTACCTGACAGCTGTGATGTGTTGTCTGGCATGGTTTAAAGCATGAAGTGCAGCCAATTGGAGTCAGAAATAAACAAAATAAACACCGAAAACATCAACTACCCAAAGTCTCATATTATAAATCCATGGACGATCTGCTGTCATAGTGGGATATTTAAAATGTGTGACAATTACCAGCCCTAAAATAGCTTACTGTTATGAACCAGGTGACTGCCACATGGCAAAGTCTTTCTGAGGGCGAAATTCAAAGAAACTAGACAAAGCTCTACATTTTCTATACTCTTAAAAACCTCCACTTTTGTTGCTTTGACTCTTTTAATGGTGCGTTTGCTCTGTTCAATGTTGTACATTGATACGTCGTCGCGGCGAGCACAGGAACTACAAGGCCCACAGTTCCTTTCACCAGTCTCCCCGTTGCCCTGGTGACCGCGGCGTACACTTCACACGGAAGGCTAACCTGGCAAGGTAGCTATGGGGCTTTGCTCGCTGGTTCGTTTGTTAGTTTGCTTTCTTAATGTATTCCGAAGCCCTTGCCGAGTGTTTTCTATCACGGAACCATGAAGGAAGCCGCGAAAGAAGAGTTTCCGTCCGCGTCACCTGGCTGCCGCCCCCCAGGGTGCCCCCGTGACGCTCCTAGCGGCGGGGCACACGGCACAGAGATGGAGGTGAGGCGTTTTCCTTCTGCTTAGGGATAAACTTTAATTCCATTAATTGGATTGTTTGTTTGTTCTCTGCTGCATCTGAGGCAGAAACACGAGCTTAACAGTGTAATTTTGGTTAAAGAAGAATCGGTGTAGCTAACGTTAGTGGATGCCTGTATTTTATTATGGAGCACTTGCTACAAAACGCCATAATTTTTCTCTTATGCAACAGATAAAGCAGATAACCTTGCACGAGAGGTCTCAGGAAGCAAAACAACACAGCAAGGTCAAATACTTTCATGTGCATCCTTCTTTGTAGGAGTGTGTACTTTATGAGTGTGTGTGTGTGTGTGTGTGTGTGTGTGTGTGTGTGTGTGTGTGTGTGTGTGTGTGCTGGCCTGCACCAGGTGATGCTTATAGTGGCCTCATGCAATATCTTCACATTCTCTGAGTTGTTATTGCAGTGATGCAGCAGTGATTATTCTACTTTTTTTTTAACGAAAAAGTCCCCTTTACATTTTTTAATGTTTACAGAAGAATGGCGTTTTGACTGCTGACGTGGTCTCCAGGCACGTGTCCGGCCAGGGGCGAGTGGGCACTGGGCTGCAGTATTCGTACCACCACCTGTGTCTGCCTGTAAGACACTTGGCTTCACAGACAGCATGCCATTTTAGCTGCTAGGTTGATTGATTGATTTATGACCGAGCAAATCCATTTAAAATGTTATTGATGTCTTACAGACCGTCCTCTTTGCAGTCTACTGAGTGGGATGAATATTTAGTTTAACCATTTATCTCTACTCTAGAGCCAGGATCTCAGGGACATCTCTGTTTTATGTAATTATGTCCATCTTCAAAAGCTGCAGCTGCCACACAACAAAATCAAAGGTGACTTTTCTCTATTCCAATAATAGTCCTCTTTGAAGACCTGGTATTTTTTTAAAAGCCTGTCACTACTTTGAAAACTATCTAATCAAATCAGAATTTGAAGATTATACGTTTCTGCTTCCATCTTCATCCTATTTGATCCGTTGCTCTAACTTTTCTCAACTGCCAGATTTATCCTGTGTGAGCCACATGCCCCAACTCGCCATCCTGGACGCTTCTCACAACGAAATCTCCAGCTTCTTTGCATTCCAGCCCCCCAAGAACCTAAAAGTAACGCAAGACCTTGAGCTGACAGGATAAAACCACGTTTGATTGGTGGCTCAGGCTTCACTCTCTCGTGCTATTCCCCCATGATAGCCCTGGATTTCCATAGCCCATCTGTAGTCTCTTTGAATATTCTTGCAAGGCGTTTACTGCCCTTGACAGTGAACTTTAGCGAATTGAAAATGCCTTTCCGGGACTCAGTTGAGGAATTTCTTTAGTAAGAGACACCAAAGACATTTTATGACACTGTTAACACTGTGCTGCTTTTTTTTATTCCAGGAAGTCAATTTCTCCCACAACCATATAACAGAAATGAAGGACTTGTCAGCCTTTTCATCTCTTAGTAATTTGGATCTGGGCTGTATCCTTACTGAGAGACATTTACATTAATCCACGAGTGCATAAACTTTTTCAAAACCCCCATGGGGTCACCTTTATATATGATAATATCCATAAAATTATACTTAACACACACATACACTCGGTTCAACTACATTTTTCCCATGTGTTATTCTTAACATGCTCATACTCAGACAACCGTTTCAGTGCGATCGGGGGACTTGAGCAATGTTGCAAGCTCACCCATCTCAACCTGGAACACAACAAGATCTCGAGGATCAGCAGCCTGGACACTCTGCCTCTCACACACCTCTGCCTTGTAGGTCCAGCTCTATTACAGTCAAAAAGATGATGCGCATAAACACACGCAAACATTTGTACACTCTATTTGTCAATACACAAAAAACAGAAATCTCATTTGTATTTTTTTGCCATTGCTTGGCACTACTTCCACTTACATGTATGACACACAAACACGCAGTAGGAGTTGTTTTAGAGGACTTCTCTTTTTACCTCATGAAGGCTTTAATTTGACCTTTTTATCTTTGCCTCTATTCTCTCCGTCTTTTCATGTCTCTGTTTTTGGCTCCATCTTTACTTTTAGTAAAACCTTGCCCCCCCTGTTTGAGAATCACCGTATGGTCCAACAGCAGGCCTTTTCTACGCCTCACTCTCTTTCTGCATGTGTGTGTGTGTGTGTGTGTGTGTGTGTGTGTGTGTGTGTGTGTGTGTATGCATGCATGCATGTTCTGTCCTTTATCAGTGTTTCCTCAATGTCAGCAGACATTGCTCTGGCTGTGTCCGCCCATGTCTGTAGCAGTTTGCTTCGGGACCAGCCGCTGATGTTTGAGGACCAAGTCCTCTGGTACCTCATCCATCCGGCATCCATCTAAATCCCATCCCTGACCCCACTCCCTCTCCCCGCTAGCGCCCTAAACAGCTCCACCCTGTCAGCCGGCCTGTTCGCCGGCCCACCACGGCACCGACCTTGGAGCTTCAAGGGACCCATGCCGTGGCCCACCCCCCGCTGACAGCCGCCCTCTGCCAGGCTACGTGCTTGGCGAGAGTCGGACGAGGTGCGGCCAGACGGCCAGGGAGTTTACAGGCTTGGAGAGCCTTGACAAGGAGAGAGGCCCCAGGTCGGCTTCTTTAGTTGGTTAGCGTGCCACCCCCCGCCCCCCTCCTTTCCCCTCCCGCCAGCTGTTTGGCTGTCAGTTCTCACCTGTCAGAATTTAGCGGAGAGAGGCAGACCTGCCACTCAACTCGGTACTGAGGGGGAAAGGAGGCCCAGGCCCCCTGCAGAGTGACCACGGAGCGTCCTTAATATTTAGTAGTGGGAATCGTATACAAAGTAGAGTTGGATGTTACTTATGCATGCCTGCATCATCATTAATATCATGTACCATGTACTCGACTCCTAAAAGATGTCCTCTCTCTCTCTCGCTCTCTCGCTCTCTCGCTCTTTTGTCCAGAGGGGAAACCAGCTGGAGAGGATTGAAGGGTTGGATAATCTGAAGTCTCTGCAGGTTCTCGACCTGTCTCTGAACCGCATCATCGCTCTCTCTGGCCTCCTGAGTCTCCACCTACTGGGCTCTATCAATCTAGAGAAAAACCTGGTATCAATCTAAAAGCTTAATCTAAGCCTTAACGTTAGGCAGTTTAAATCCTAAATGCGATTGCATTTCAGAAACGAACGTGGATTTATTACACTTGTAAAAATGAGCGAACCGTACTGTACCGACACACGTAAAAGTAAAACTAGTCCAACACAGAAGGTTAATAGATAATGAAGTACAGACAAAATAAAGCGCCAAAAGACTCAAATGCAAGAACAACCAAATACAAACTCAACAAGTTATTGACTTCAACTATCCGCTAAATTTGTGGTTATGTTTCAGATCAGTGAAATTCAGGAGTGCAAACACATTCATGACCTCTTCCTGTTGAGGGACCTCAACCTGCAGGGAAACCCTGTGCAGGTAACCCCGCCCTCCATTGACCACGGAGTTCTGTACCCAGCCTGTCAGCACTCCAGGCTCTAGATCCATCCCATCTGTATAGGAGTTTTTAAAGTGGATGGAATACTGTTCATTGGAATAAGTACCACGTGAGTGTGTTTTGGCAGGAGCAACCTGATTACAGATTGGCAGTGGTCTTCCTCCTTCAACATCTGACGACGCTGGACAAAGAGAAGGTCACTGCTGAAGAAAAGGTATAAACAGACAGAATCATTTATTATTCATGATGCAATTGTTCAGGTTTTACAGCACAGACAAAGTTAACATGGCAGACATCACCTGACCTCCATTTTTGATCGGGGATACAATTCTTGTAAAGCTAGATTGAACATAATTACTGACATTAAATTCCAGGTGTCATCTGTAAACAAGTATGACCCTCCTTTGGATGTGGTGGCAGCCAGGGATCACATGACCCACCTTGTGTATCATCTGATGCAGCCTCAGGAGCTCTACGACAGGTTAGTACTTAATGAAACAAAACAAGGAAAAGAAGCGTCTAGAGACGTGGATGTGACGGTTTACATTCAAACTGTGATCGTCATAATCACCTTCTAAAGTCAACTATCAACACGGCTGTGCAGCATTTAAGCTGCAGGGTTTCTGACGCTCGTAATGTGTACTCCCTAAAACAAAGAAATGGGTGCAAGCATCAGCGCTTCTCCGAGGACATCCATCGTCAGCGAATAAATTGCTGGAGCTACGGTGAATTTACCGTTGTCCTGTGCTTCCGAGACGCAGGACAGCTTCAACGGTTAAAGAAGCTGCTGCTCAAATGGTTTAAAATACGTGACTCCCACTCGGCTTAGAGCGTCCCAGTGAAGTGAATCAGAAACCGGTGTCCTGTGTGTTTGTGTGTGTGTGTGTCTGTCTCTCTCCAAACAGTACTATGTTCAGTGGTGTACACTCCATATCCTATGCTGGTTTTGACCGGTCCTCAAGGCTGTGGGAAGAGAAATCTGGCTCACAGACTGTGTCAGGAGTTGAACGAATACTTCGCCTACGGGTCGGTGCCAAACTTTTGTCTCCACGTATCACCTGTCACATACTTAATAGTACTTTTGCGCTGGTACTAAAACTCATTCTTTGGAATCGACTGTAAATATACATTACGTGAAATGTTTAAATAATGTATGCTCAAGGTGTTATCTAAAAAGGTGAACACTATTTCTTAACGCTTAAAAAAGAAATTAGCTCCCAAAATACTGTTGTGGCATTAGCGGACATATCAAACAGTTACTTGTGTCAGTTTCATCTTAAGTATCTATTACTTACTCCTCAGGAAGTCAAGCAGCTGCTAATAATATTAACCATACCGGTGAAGCAAAGCATTGAGCTGAGAGCTGCAAAGATGTGCAATTTGCACTTTTTTATTCTCAGTGGGACTGACTCGGCAAGTGCATATCCGAATAAAGGTGTCACCAGCCATCTGCTACCAAAACATATCAAAATAGCGGTTGGCTATTTTGAAGTCTGTCTTACATTACTCACACCCCTATGTCCATTATGAAAGTTAGTAATTGTCATTATCAGTCAACCTGTCGTACCTCTTTGGAAGAAGCCCCTCTGTGGCAGAACTACACTGCGTGCAAATAAGCGTCAGTTTCCCAAACTGCTGTCGTCTGTGTTTCCACAGAACCTGTCACACCACTAGGGGGCCGTATTTGGGAGAGGAGAGTGGAATTGATTACCATTTTGTCAGTGAGGACAATTTTCAGAACATGATTCACATGGTGAGTTATTTTTATTATGCTTTTTTTCTTTTTCCTCAGAACACCACAGACCCCAGAGGTGACTGCTCCAGAACAAAAGAAAGGTTTTGTTGTTATTTTGAGCAATAATAATAACGTAATCATCTTCAGTCTGCGTCATGAATTATGTCAACAGATTCTCACCCCAAGCTAATTAAATGCACTGTATTGTAAATCTTCTGGTCGAGTCACATAAGTCTCTGAGCATGATTCAAATTGCGTTCACTCGACAGCCTCAATGAGTTGAGTAGTTGAGATAATTTGTTTTACTTGGATAGATGGATTTTTACTGATATTTCAATTAAGGCAGATACGTTTATTTTAATTTAGCCTTTTTTAATGAGGTGCAACGGTTATATTAATAGCATTTCTCTAAATGATGACACAGCATCTCCCCATAACATGTCCCCGCGAGTGTTGATTATTAATCTGAGATAACTGACAAGGACAGCGAGAGTTTATGGATTTTAATATCATCATTACACAGACCTTGGTCAAAGTCCCATAATACACCTCTTTTCTTTGAGGGTCAGCAAATTCCAGCGCCTTTTATTCTATATTCATGATCAATTTCTATTTGTGTTAATCAACAGAAATCTAATCTGATTCACCACACAATCTTTCCGTCCCGGTTGATGAGGGATCGGGCACATTTGTTTTCCATCTCGCCCATCTTGTCATGCTGCCTGTTGCGTAAGACCTGCGGGGGATGATGGATAGAGGTCCGGGTCACGTAATGATTCACGCAGCCGTGGCTTTCACGCTGGAATTGATTCCTTTTGTGCACTCCAGCAGAAGTGGATCGGCCCAACTTTACAGTCCGTCATTCCCCGCCCCCCTCCCCGTCTGATTTGCCCGTTCTTCTTTTCTAGATTTTCTTATTGTCAGCTAGGTGGTTTATTGCCGCCCTGCCCTCCCTTTCGTATCACACTGATTAATTTCCCCTCACGTGTGCTTTCAGTAACCGCGCAATCATAACCTCTTGAACCCACTTCTCGCGGATGTTCAAAATGAACCCTAATCAGCAGTCCTTGGCACTTATTATTGTCCTTACATTAATGTGAACACAAGGAACACCAGCTGGGCAATTTTGTCTGAATAGCGTCCGACTCTGGTAAGATGGAGTCACAAGAATAACGCTGGTAATCGAGTGTTTGAGTGCTTTTCAATTACCTACGTAACCAGGCCCAGGGACACAAACAGTGCTTGAGTGAGCTCTAATTCCTGTTCAACTTTGTACCTACAGGTTACACATAGTGTTTCTTGTAAAATAAATCAGTCAAATATAACTGAATTAAAATGTGGTCGGCCACGGTTAACGGGTTTTCGCCACATTAGTATGATATGCAACAGCGGCCGTCATACCGTAAGCAGGCAGCGAGTCTGCAGACAATGTTATTGTGGAAATCGAAATAAAGAGACAAAATAAAGTGAAGTAAAATCAACAGTTCCTTTTTGGCAACAGCCTCCAAATGTGGAAATTGAATCCTCAAGCTGATCAATACTGTGGTAACAATCGCAAATGATGGGGTCAATAAAATGATCTGTCATTCTTTCCCTTCATCTGCCTTTCTAGGGTAAATTCATCCAGACCATGCAGAGCGGGAGTCACAGCTACGGTCTGACCAGAGACGCCGTGGAGGAAGTAGCCAAAGAAGGACTAGCCTGCTGCGTGCACATGGAGCTGGAGGTGCGTATGTAAACCTCTAATCTAAGAGTACACCAAGCAGATTAAAACCCAATATGCTCATTATAGCCAGTCGAGTGAACTTTTCTGCAGATATCACTTTTTAAGTGACAAAAGGCTTGGAGCAGCTTTAATCTGAATTACATTTTTAATCGCTGAGCATATAGTCATCAAGTAGATACAATAGGGCAACTGCCAACTGTGTGTTCATCCTCCCAGGGTGTGCTGAGTCTGAAGAACAGCCACTTCGAGCCTCGATACATCCTGCTCATCCCCACCATGGTCGAGAAATATATGGACAACCTGAAAAGCCGCGGTCTTGATTCCACGGAACAGATTGAACTGGCGATGTCACGCGTGGAGCTGTACGCCAGCACACACAGGCAGAGACTGGGATTCTTCGATAATGTCGTCCCCTGTGGTACGGCAAAGAAAGCCCTTTTTATTCAAGTATTTTCCTCTGTTGTTTGATGCTGCCTGTTGATTGCAGGGGATAACAAAGGTTGGTATACGCAATCTAGTGGCTCATCACATCCATGTTATTATTTAGTTAATGGACGTTTTAACTCTAGAACAAGTGTAATTATACATTTCATTTTCAACACCCTCACCAAACACTTTATTTCCAGGAGAGAAATGCTCTTTCTTCAAATTTACTGTTTGGATATGATCCCTCTGTTCACTGGAAGTTTGTTATCGTAGTGCGTGGCAGAAGATGCCCGCAGTCCAAGTGTCATCGGTACAGCCTCGGATAGATGAACTCTCTTCACTAAAATCCATGCGCTACACTTTCAATCCAATTACCACATGTGTTAAGGGCATAGAGTCGCGGAATAGCTGTGTTTATCATTCCCTCATGAAGGCACTTTGACTTGTTGGCTGTTTTCTTAATGAGATGAACATAAAGGCAGCGCGGAGCCTCATCACTTTTATGCGCTGCGAGCCTCCGCCTCATTGCGCCAAGGTCATCTTCCCCCGTATCTGTGATTCATTAGTGTTTGATGGGAGATGCGATGGCTCTGTTCACAGCCATATTTTTTGTGTCACGCCTTGTGTGTGTTTGTGTGTGTGTGTGTGTGTGCGCCCATGGAATCCGTGAGCAGATGACTGGGAGGAAGCCTATCAGACACTGAAGCAAATAGTGAAGGAGTACCTGTTGGTGGAGGAGAAGGAAGAAGGAGGAAACCAGGACAGCGCGTCGGCTGGCGACTCCTCAACGGGTGTGTATTTGTTCCGTTGTTTGTTCAGATCATCATTGGCAGACTCAAAGCATTTTAGTTGCAAAAGAAAAAGTCAGTCAAGGGGGCCTAGACACATTGGTTTTTATTATTATTTAAACTTTTTTGAAAATGTCAAATTTAATGTACTTTAAGCATTACTGAGCTTGTAAAAAAAGATGATGTTGATGATATGATGGTATGTCTTTGTTGATTGTAACAAATATTGACTAGCATTCCTTGGAGTATCTCGGCTTTGACATGTGACGCCCGTAGCTGCATCCAAGTACCGACGCGGTCTCTTCCCCTCTCAGGTCCCCAGCCCGAGGAGAAGCATCTGTCCCCAACCCCGTCGAGGTCAGGATCAAGGTCAATGACGTCACACTCCGCCCAAGCTCTTGACCCCTCGCACCTGTCTTACAGACACTACTACAGCAAGATCCAGCTGGAGCTCGGCCCCCAGAAGAGCGCCGCCGTGAGTTCGCTCGAAGTGAATGTGAAACTTCAGGCACGGTGCTGTCCCCTCCTTATTTCCATACATCATCACTCCAGCCGCCCCACTGTCCTCGTCCCCTTCAATCACGCCCCACCCCCCCACTTGGCCTTTCTATTTCTTCTCGACTTCTCCCCCTCCTCCTCATCTCCGTCTCTCTCCTCTGCAGGAGCTAGCCTCCATCAGGAGGAGTGAGCGGCTGGTGAGAGAGGCCGTTGCGGGGAGGAGTCCTGGGATCTACAGCCAGCTCTTCAAAAGGTACATTATAAGTGGACTCCAATGCTTAATTTCAAGAACACACTCTCAGCCGGGCCAAATTGGTTTGAGTGCACTTGTCTTACATGCGTTTTGATGGGGTTGTTTTGGAGTCATTGTTTGACCTTGGAGGTGAATTGGCCACCATCATGCGATTATGAGTGTTTGTCAATGGGACAGGCTTTTGTAGCGGCGCTCTCTTCTCAGTTGCCCCTAAAATGTACCTGTCACCACACATCATATCTGAACGAAGAGATGTAAAAATAAATTTTCCATATGCATGTGGAGAATTATTGAATTTACTCATAATTTCCGTTCACCACAGCTCTGCTCAAACAGTACAGTCATCCGTGCAGAATCCTGATGCCCATTTTAGTGACGACAACAGGTAAGAAGAGCACTCTCACACACACACCCACACACAGACTCAAATGCACAGTATACATGTGCTCCCACACTAGTCATTTGTGTGATGTATGAGAATAACAGATGTAGATAAATACTTGTTGTGACTGATTTCCCTTTTCCCTGGTTGAATTCATAATAACACCCCTTTATATTTGTGATGACGTGAGTCAAAAGATGGATGAGCAGAAAGCTGCTTTTGTCGTATTCTTTTATAGAGCTCATTCGACTGTTCCAAGACATGTGGGAACATGTCTAAACTCACATTCCCAGACACGCACACACACACACATGCTCACAAATTCATTCGGGTATAAATTCAGATTTTCTAATCTACCGGTAATTTTTGACTTGCCAATGTGTACGCTTGAACTCAATAAACAGGCAAACTTCAAAAATGATGCCTTCAAAATTGTATTTATGGTTATAAAAAACACCTGTGCAAAGAAGCTTTGAGACACTGAAGACACATGTAGAGATACAGTTTCAGTTAATTTTGAGAAACCTGTTGACAATTTAAAAGTTGTTTCACAGCGGTGTGAGCGATGCATGCCCCCATTACGCGCCGTCTGCATTACTCAGCCCTCCAGTATTTCCCTTGAAAGACATCTGTCTACTTGTGGGCAACACATAAAAAAAAGGAATGTGTCTATACTTGTGCGTTTCTCTTTCACATATCGTAACAGAGTATTGTTTTGTCTCTCTTTGATATTTAACGCTTAGTCTTGTGGTACTTGGCATGTGTGCATCCAGCGTCTGTTCGTTTATCAAGAATTGCCATTCTCAAATGAATATCTCCTTGCTGAGTTGTGGCATCCTGTTCAAAAGAAGGTAAATCCATCCAGCTGTGGAGGTCTTGCTTGATGTTCTCAGCATGACGGTAAAACCTCCAAAACACATTCACTTTGGGTCTTTTGCTCGCTGTTCTTGTCACTAGTCTTTGAACAACCTAATCATTTGTTTAAGTTTTACTTTTCTCCACTCTTGTCTGTCTCTCTATCTCCTCACCCTTTTGCCTCCTTCCTCACGCAGCTCCGATGAGTCCCGGGCCAGCTCGTCGCTGACCGTGCCCGGTTCAGCCGGAGACTTTTCTGCCTCAGTGCAGCCACTAGATATGTCTGTCCTGGGACACACCTTGGAAACACTCAAAGGTTGTTATTCTTTTCTGTCAAAGGGTATTTCTGTGTTGCCATAAATAGATTTCAAAGAGTGGAGAGATTCAGGGACATGGACAGCTTGACAAGCTGTTTTTTGCATTAACACTTTATATTTGCCTTTTTTTTTATTATTTTATTGTATAGAATATAAACAATCTTTATTGTCTATCACTTGACAAAACATTCAATCTGATTATGCGATGAATAAGCTTGAATTCAAGCATTATGTCTTTCCATGTCGTCTTATGTTATCATTTCAGGCGAAACTCCCGAAGCAGCCCCGCGTCCGGGCACGGACCTGCTACCCTCTGATAGACGTCCCGGATCCAACGTCAAGCCCATCCTGCCACCCATCCCGTCCGGGCGCAAGACCCCCGCCTCGCCTGGCCCGCTGCCTTCAGCCCAGTTCCATCACCCGGACACGGCGATCGAAGGGGTCACAGGCTCACTGGCCTGAGGGCAAAGTGAAATAAAAAGCTCTGACATTATTGCATTTCAGTCATGAGGAATACAGTGGTTTTCTTTTGTGAATAAACTTTTTGTTTATTCACATTAATATGTTCTTATGCTTGACTACAGATTAGTTGGTCTGTTCATCTTGGAAAATGTAATGTCTACAAAGCACGCGATGCCTTTCATGTTTCATGAATTTAGCGTTAATTCAATGAAGTGGCATTGCATGTCCTACTGATAAATACATCATATAAATACACATAAATACTTAATCCTAATCTTTTCTGATGGCATTATTTATTCAACTGGAAATGCATTCATATGGAACGTGAATTAAACAGTGAGCCATACTAAAAACTTGTGTGTGTTGCACATAGCCATGCGTACACACAAACATGCTTGTGCACCTGTGTGTGTCTTTTTAATTTTGATCTGTCGTCATTTGTCATTCATTGTGGTTTGAAATTGCCGGAAATATCTGTCACAGACACACACACACACACACACACACACAAAAACCACACCTGGCCATCCATCAATGTCTGTCCTCCTCACAGGCAGCAGATGTTGCAACCCCGTCATAATTCTTTTGGAGTTTGAAGCAGACAGTGTCTGTAGGGCTCCTGGGGTCTAACCTACTTTCGCTGCAGTCTGCACCGCGCCTTATCGTGGACTAACATGTTGTCTTCCTGTGCATTAACATAAGTGGATGCAGCTATGTGCATGATAAAGTTTGCGAAAGCCTCCAAGCCTAGAGAGAGACGTACGACATGAGGAACAGATGAGCAGATGAGTGACTGGCAATTTTGCCTCTTATGTAGTTATATTTTCTCTCTGAAGATCTGCACTCTGCCTTTGCTTTGGCTACTATGTATTTTGCATGAATCTGTTACTGCCTCTCTGTGTTTGTTGTGCCCGTACCTGTCTGCAGTGCGGGAGTACATGGCAGCAGCCAGCGAAATTCAGAAATGTTTAACTAGATACAAGGCAACATCTAGTAAATCAAATGTCTTTTGCCTTTACTTAATTTGTCTCTCTGCTGGTTTCTACACATCGTAAACCACAACGGCATTCAACACATTGTGCACGGAGAAAGTTTGAATAAATGTACAACACATACCCCACTGCCTACCGAACCACTCTCCCTCCCTCCTTTTACAAGCCATTGAGAAATAAACGTGTCAGACACTTTCATCTCGACATGACTCCTCAAGACATAACACTTCACCAAAGAGAGGAGGGCACATTCTCTGGGAGAAACAAAGGATGGCTTCCTTCTACGCCCGCAGGAGAGGGTTGTTAAGGGAGAGATATGCAGAAGCACATTATCAATTCTCACAAAACTGAAGTGCCTGATGTTTTAAATTAATTTTGTATGACATTTGTAAAACTGGAGCCACAGCAGGGACGATGATTAATCCGTATTTTAATATTAAAAATAGAATAAATACAACAAATACAACAATCTGAAACATTACAAAATCCTTTTCACTGACTATTTCATACTGTAGTTTTATTCCTGTGCAAATTGCAGATGCGAATGGTATTACAAGATGCAGACAGTTTCAACCTTCAGTTCATGGCTTGCCTGTACGGCACAGCGCTAAATTATACAATACGTAATTGTACTTCCCCACAATGGTACTATGATAACCTGTTGCCGCATTCAGCAACTGTTAACATGCACATTTCAAAGTAGTCTTTCAAAGATAATCTCCGGAAATGTTCCTAGTTTGCACTGTTAGAAATAGCCTGCTTTCAACAGCTAATGTATGGTCCCTTATGAGGGGCCATTTTTACTTCAAACAGCGCTCAATCAAGCCTCGGCTTTAAAAGCAGAATGACAGAGGGAGGTTAACGATCAGGAAAACAGTCTGTGAAAGTGGAAAGAAAAATAAGTGCGGTAAACGCCTACTCATTTCAAGCTCTAGCATCCACGTGCTTCCTATAGGGGATGATTTCTTATTGTTCTCCATCTTTGATGATTCCCAGTGCTCCTAACAATAGTCTTCTGTGTTTTTTTTTCCCAAAAGCACATGTATAAAAAACAGAATCAGTAGACACGACAATTGTTATTATTTCTAAGCTTGCATCGGTTATTATTTTAGTGCTGAAGACTAGACTTGAATAGACCGATTGATCAGCTAGAGGGACAAAGGGAGTAGAGAGGTTCCAGGTGTTTTGGGTTCATGCTGAATGTGCTTTGGCGCAGCGTGGGTGAGTAACCGTAGCGCTGACCTTTATGTCCTGGCCTCACACTGATGGAGAGTCAGTAAGGTCACCTGCATTAGAAGTGACATTTTCAACACTAACATATCAGTTTGTAAAAACGGATTTGGTTAAAATCAGCGACCCTCAGTTATAATAAATAACACATGAGTCGTACGTTACGCAGAGCAGCTGATCACTTTGCTATACTTTAATGTGAATACTGTGAATCACCAGATCTCAGCCCGTGTACACAATCACACACAAAGGCGTAGCTCGCCCTATAAAAGAGTAATAATCAGGTTGTACATGTCCCCTTTCATAACATACCAGAGAAAAGCTTTCTTAAGCACCAGACGTGAAGCGTTTGTCTTTCCTTTCCACGTGCTGCCTTTCAGTATGTTTCATCCGCCATAAACATAATTATGCCTGGGTAAGAGCCGCCGATTGGAAGCTGTTACCGAAGGCGAAGGCACTCTGGATTTATCTGTGCAACCTTTCTCCCTCCGTGCTCGTGTAGAGGATGTCGTATTAGGTCAGGCCGGCGATAGAATGAAAGCTTAAATGAGACGCAGACTCACGGCACACACCTCTGCATTATCTCTGCCGCATGATGCGGCGCCACACTAAGTAACTATGGCAACGGCACACAGCAATGCACCGCCCCACACTCGTGCGTGTGCGTGTGTGTGTGTGTGTGTGTGTGTGTGTGTAACTCCTTACTATGTTCCCTGCGGATAGATTAATTCCCTGCCAGATTCATTCCCCGTCAACTTGCCGAAACAAAAAGTTTCTGTTTTAATTAGTTTGGTGCAGTGTCTCGCTTCATCTATCTATCTGTCTCTCTCTCTCTCTCTCTCTCTCTCTCTCTCTCTCTATCATTCTCTCACTTTGACTGACTCTCTCGCTCCTCCTTCACTCTTCCTCTTGCTCTCTAGTGTAATTAAAGACACTCTGTATAGATAATAGAACCGTCATAGTGTGTAATTGCAATAATCAATATACAGTGCATGCTAAGGAACTCGCCATTCATCGATATACTCAGAGGAGCCAACGAATGCTCATCATTTACCGGTTTTTTATGCAGTATTCGGTCATGCTGTGTTTGTCATTAAACTTCCGGTTTTGGTACAGCGCTGTGGGTAATTTCAATAAATCAGCCTCAGTTAATGAACAGAGCGGACTACCACATACTACCAAGAGACCAAATTCACAGTATTTAGGGATAACGTAAATGTTTTCAGGGCTGTTTGTCCGTCAAGGATGGAAACGTCAAGCTTAGCATAGAGACAGAGGTTCGACCAGCTTGTATTGTGCACATCTTGTCTACATGGGAGGTACTGATAATCCAAATACATGACATTTAGTTTAATCCTCCAATGGATTCCTCTTATTGAAAGATTAACCAATAATTCATAATTTTAATACACTTTAATTCTTCTGTTCATCTTTCACTATGTCACGGTTTCACAAATCTTTGTTTAGAATAAATTCAATGAGGGATTTACTACATGAAATACACTGCTTACAGGTGAAACAAACCTTGCAGCAAACTAAGTTGCAAAATGACATAACGGAGGATTTCTTCGGCTAGAAGCCAGTCTGCATACATTAGAAGTGACAAATAATGTCCAAAAGGTCAACCGGAAGAAGAGAGAGAGAGAGAGAGCTAAACGTGAAACCGACACGTTCATTTCCGTGTGTCTTTCTCAGGCTTTCTCAACGCCCCTGAGGCTGTTCAGCAGTGATGGGAGCTCTCAGTAGATGAAGGTGGCTGACATGCACAGACAAATACCTTTACTGCAACCAGACTGCCCCCTCCAGGGGGGGCGAACCTCACCTGGGAGCCAGGGTACGGCAGCCTTTCGGGCCCCGAGCACCGGCTCGGCTCGGAGGGAGAAGGAAAAGTAGATTGAGTGTGTTCTGGGATATAAAGGCAGGCAGCTTTTCACTGTCTGTGCATGAAAGTCTGTGTCTGTTTAAACGTGTAAACTTTTGGATCAATCCTTGTTTTGTTTTTTCTTTCTATGGGCCGTCTTCAGCCTTGGAGCTCACCTAACCTTTGCTGTAAGGTCGATGATGACACCCGCCTTCATAAACCTCCACGTGGCTTTCTTGCCTCTGCATCTCCATGTGTTTCTCTCATTGCGCTGCTCTTCGTGTAGCCTCCATCTCCTCATGCCTCCCACTCGCTCATCTCCCGTGAGGAGCACTCAACCGTAGAGTTATAGAAAGAAGGGCTCGACTGTTCCACAGACACACCACGGGTGAGCAATACACATCATTCATTCTTTCTTATTGTGCACCCTGTTCCCCCCGCATTTCATGCTGTCATTCAGAAATCATAACTTCAGCTATTTTCCTCAGACGCACTCAAGTTGTTACTCTAGCTTCTTTATGCTATTGTCGTTACCGTCTCCTCCTCTGCTGTCATTGAATCCCCAGCTTTTGCTGCCTATTCCCAGCTTCTCATTTACCAAAAGTTGTTGCCTCGTTACGCCCACAGTCCCATTCCCATGAAGTCGAGCGATGCGCACAATATTTCCTCCTCATAGGAAGAGCGTTTGACTCTGCAACAAATTGCTATGCACATAAATTGTGTTGTGAATATTAAACTAGACCAAAGAGGGAAATTTCAAAGGGCAGAAGATGGGGCGGGGGGGGGGGGGGGGGAAGCGTCAAAATAGACAGCAGAAGGAGGAGAGAGGTGCATTGTGAGGAAGGTCATGTGACGGTTGTGAAGACCCCAAGGTGTCCCCCTTTGAAATCCTCCACCATATGCTCAAGCTCTAATATATCTGTGATCTAATTGGAGTTTAGTGAGCAGGGTTTGAAGCAGAAAACGGCCCCAGTCGATGGATACAACAGGGCATGGGGGCTTCTGTTTATCTCTATTTATGTTTCCATAAAATCTGAACATAGTAAAGGATTGTAGATAATGATTGTAATCGTGCAACCAACTTTTTGTCTGTGTAGTTGAACCACATTTACCTCTCCAGGTGTCCGTTGGCTGCCACGTTTATATGCAAAACAACTCCTGAATTTATTATGTGAACACTCTTGTATAATGCATATGAAGCAGCTACTTTTAAACCCCCCCTCGTCCATACACACACAAGCACACACACTCTCACACTCACACACACGCACAATGCCCCCTAGGCCATTTTCCATTCCATTGAGTTCTGCCGCAGAGCCCCAATGACCTGATCTCAACAGACATACAACAGACCTGTCTCTGCTTGTGTGTGTGTGTGTGTGTGTGTGTGTGTGCGCGCGCGTGCGTGCGTGCGTGCGTGCGTGCGTGCGTGCGTGTTTTCATCATCTAATGTTGTCAAACACGAGAGGACACATTCCACAAAGTTCACAGCCTGGCTCATAGACGGAGTGCATACGTATGCAGCATGCAAAGTACCCGGATATCAACGTGTATCCTGATTATCCATCGCTGTAAACCTCTTATTCCTGTTTGAGCGATTTCCGGTAATAACTAGTGGCCAGGAGTTACGCTTTTTAAAAAAAGACCAAATTCAGACCATATCTGTTCCCTCCAAAGGTCTTTTAGCATTAAGATACCCGGGCAAGCGGCTAGTAGCTAACAGCTAACAGTCTAAAGAGGCCATGCTGCATACCTGAGTAAGCTGTTACTGTTCCTGACAGTCCTTCTCTGCGAACTCAGTTAAATTCAGTTCCGCTCTGCTCAGCAAAGCGGAATTAGGTTTAGCAGAGTGTTGCCTGATGTGTTGCACAAAGGTTGTTGTATTTTCAATACTGTCGACACATGTACTCTCAGCGTTTTGTTCAAATGCGTCAACCGAACAGTTTTATTTTACAAAAAGCACCTGCATTTGTAAATCAGCATCTCTGCGTTCTGGCGGCGGCACGGAACGCAGCAAGCTGAATGACATGATGTATCATGTAAAAGGACTTGATACATTTATGAAGTAGATTGTTAGACTTCTCCCTCAGGGCAAAGCGTCATCGCGTATGCACACTTTAAAAATCCCCTTAGACACCGCTTCAACAAGTTGTTTCAAATCCCCTTTGAGTGTCGTATGCAGGCAGAGAGGGAAAGACATGACCTCATGCAGCTAGATTCTCGAAGATTCCACCTCTGCTTTGAGCTGAGGAGGGGACGGCCCCCCGTTTCCATCAGCAGTAAACTTCTTTTCTTTCTGCGGAAACGTACCTCCAGTTCTGATGCATTGCAAAAAATTTGCTCAGTCCCACATTCTTCAGTTCTTTTGACCTCATTCTCCCCCCCGCACCCACGCCCCCCCTCCATTTCTGTCTCTGCGGTCACCGAAAAGGTTCAAAAGGCAATTGTGGACAGCTGCTGCCCTTTGACCTTCAGTGGCTGCCTGGTTCCTAACAATCCCCCCGTGCATGTGGAGCATCTCTCCGGGCCAGACACACACTCATCAGTCCTGAGATAGATGGGGTTGTTTGTCTTATCAACAGACAAGACCCCTCCGAGCTCCTGCGTGTTCATGACGTGCACACAAACAGCTGCTACATCATCTTTAGCCTTTCATTTCCCGATGATGTTTTAAATAAAGTACGTGGTTATAGTTATCATTGCGGCCACACGTGTCAGTAAAATCTTTAAAATGTAGACATCATGTCTGCGTGCAATCCGGTAGATTCTGAATCTAGCTTTAAATTTTGCAAAGATATTAACAATAGCTTTTATCCCTTTTGCTTGCATGAGATCACTGACTCATATTTCTACACGTGTATCCGTAGCGTTGGATCGGGTTCACTGTGGAGTTGTGTCCTCATAAGCACAGGGAAGGGAGCTGGTTCTGTTCATTGTTTGGAAATCTTTTGTGGGCTTCCGAGTGGTAATTGGACTCACGCTCGTGGCTAATTCCTTCATCCCAGACTCCCGCTGCATCTCAATTCTCTGCTGCGGTGCAGCTTGTCCCAACAAACCAGCCCTCACGCTGAAACCGCTGTTTTTTCACCGTTGCCATGACAGCCGGTGTCTCAGCCGGAGACGTGAAGTCGCGTGGTTTGTGAAATGAATTTACCATGACAAAAACTGTCAGCGTGAGGCGAGCTCAGAGGCTGTGCACAAGGAGGGTTTGGAAGTATGTGTGTGTACTTCAGCTCGCGTCTGTCATGTGCACACCTTGGCTCATCCTGTCCATGCACTGCGTGTGTGTGTGTGTGTGTGTGTGTGTGTGTGTGTGTGTGTGTGTGTGTGTGCGTGTGTGTGTGATTGTATGTTTGTACTGCTAGAAGGCTCGGCACAGGACAGAGCTTTTTGTAGTTGGCAGCAGTGGGCCCTCTGCCCAGCTTGTATGGTTGATGGATGAGAATCACAGTTGCGTTAGCCTCCGGCCAGGGACACACTACCCGTCTTCCCGCTGTGAAACTCCAATAAATGTGCCAACACTGACGGCATTAAACAGAGACCGATGCTGTCAGTCTCTCAATAGTTACATTAGCGCCGCGCAAAAGGAGGCAGCAGAGCAAATGAAATGCCAGCAGGATAAATCCAGCAACCGGGTCTGATTTCACGCCAAAGCAGCAGGTGACGTGTCTCGATTCTGAAAGTTTAATTATAAAACGCACCACAGTGTACGTGGTCAAAGTTCAGATTGGCGTTACAAATACATGCCAGGCGAAAGCGCGCTACCATTTCCGTTTTTAGCTTGAGCTCATGATCTTACTGTAATACACCCAACGATTATAGGGAATGCTGTATGAAAAAATAATCAATTCTCCATTTTAGACTGAAAGCCTCAACTTTACATAATTAAAGTGCCATGTGAGAAATCGCACAATTAACTGAGTGCCTTACAACCGGCGGCTAAAGTAATGTTTGATTTTCCTAACCTCTGTAATGGAACCAGTGGAGCAAAAAAAAAAGGAGGAGAAATGAAGATTTCAGAAAGGCATTAAATCTTTATTTCATTAAATTAGAAGTAGAAGCTCCTTGAAAAGCTGCCACGAGGCACGAATGGTGAATGACCCCGGCTTCTCCAAACAGAATATTAATACGTTATTATACTCACTTGTACCTCCATTTCGCACATCATCAGTGGCCTCAGCAGTAACACAGTAGTTATAGAATTGATTTTTATTTTACGAAACTGTCACAAAAAAAGATGTCTGCCTAGTTCTTTTATTTCCCATCTGGCTTTTGGAAGAAAAGTTTTTCTTTCAAACACACACAAATATGGACACACATTGCTGTGTGCAGACATGTCTGTCTTTTATTCTCTATCTTTTGTTCTCCCTCTCAGCCACAGGAACCCACCTCGTACATTCTGCCTTCTCAACCCCTGATGGGTTTGCTAATTTAATGTGCTTTTTGTTGCTTTGTTTTAATTCTCCCTCTTCTTCTTTCTCTTGACTCCCAATGCACTTTCATTGTGTTGTGCTTAGCCTAGAGCATGAATTTAATCAAACCTCACTTTTGTGCTGGCACCCGACTACGGGGGGATTAAAGGCCCGTTTGGAGAAGGTGGGCAATCAAGGCTTGTTAATATTTACCGTCTGAATAGGTCCAAAACACCTTTTTATCTCTTCTATCTTTTATCTCAGCTCACCTGCTGCCGAAAGACGGTTAGGCTTTTTCACCCACAATGTTACTAAGTCAGGGTGAACGTTTGCAGCGTATGATTTTGATCAGGTAAAGACGCCTCTGCAGCTATAGCTGGTAATCACCCTTCACTTATCACCACACTGAGCCTCAGTATCAGAAACGCTACTGTACGATACACAGAGAGACGCTCACCTTTGACCTTCTAGTGAGAGTGGTCCTGATTGATGCCCCCTGCTGAACTTCCCCAACATATGCTGAGGGTCAGCGGCGGGGCAGCGCCTTACCCAGACGACCCCGAGGCCAAACCAGAGTATCTCGCCACAGTTTTTACCATTTTTATCCCCTAAGAAGGCGGAGTGTGACATCTGGGAGCCCAGCTTTCGGTTTAATTGTAGTTTATTAGAGCTGCGTGTTCTGTACGTTAAACTGCAAAAGACTATCCTCTGTCGCCGTCATTCTGTATCCACGTGAGAAGGAGATAATAGAAAGGATGTTTTACTATGTCATTATTTTCTAAATGTAGGGGGTATAAATATGTGAACATACTCTCACAGCTTTATACCATTTAAATCTGTATCTCAACTCGAATCCACTGTTGTCCCCATCTGTGAGTGTGTGTGTGTGTGTGTTGAGTTACGGCATGTCGAGACTGACAGCTGGCTAAACCCAATTAAACTAGTCGCCACATTCCTGGAGTCCACCACTGAAGGTGACCCGATGCCCCTCAACATGACAGATCTACAAACCTTGCTTCTCTTTTCTGTTTTGCTCTTCAAGCTATTTTGGTTGGGTTTATATATGTGAGTATACGTACCTTTATGAAAATCAAGAACTGCAACTAAATCTTGGCTGTGTTTGGTGCTCTCATAATGCAGAGTTTTATAAGAGTTTTTAAAATCCTAAAATACTATGTTACCCTGAGGTGAAAGCTGCCCCCCTGCCCCCCACACCCCACGTCTCTCTCTATTTGTCTTTCTCTCTCTCTCTCTCTCTCTCTCTCTCTCTCTCTCTGTCTCTCTGAGCCAACAGGTAACAGCGGTACCCTCCCCTCTTCTCTAACTTTTCTGTGCTACAACTACAGGAAAGAAAGTCTCAGTCATTCATCCCTTCTCACACCCATTCCGACACACCCACCTCCTCTTTCACACAGACACACAGTTTTGCACCTTGATTCTCACGTAAAATTCGCCGTCTGCAGGATTATCAATCCCAGATTGTTTTTTTTTTCCTGACTTGGATAAAACTTTTCCCCGTATTTTAGAGGATATTTCTCCCCCAAACCCCTTTGACTGTCAAGAGGTCGCCTGGATTGGGAAGATAACAATGATTCATTTGGCTTCACTGGTAAGTGGGATCATGTGGGCCAAGTTTCAGGCCGATGTCAAAGCCCATAACTTTAACTGCACTTTAATATGGTGCTTTACTGAGAGTTTTGAATTCCTAACTGTCCAGATACTCTTTTCACAGCCTAAGTGTCTGGATTTAGGCCAACGCCTTTTATACTGAGTTTTTACTGCTGCGCATTCAGTATAATTCCTCCTTAAACAGCACCTCTGATATCAGTGTTACAAGACTTGTACCATTCCACTGTGTCTAAGAACATGGACTAACCGATCCACAGCCCACCTCCATGCAGTGTGGTTGTCCTGATTGCATGAATGTGTTTGTCTTTGGCACGTGCACTCTGCTTCTCTGCAGAAGTTAATGCAACTATTTTACTCCTCCAAACCGCAATGGGTTATATAAAGAAGATATTATTAATTATTCTCATGCCAGCTCTAGCGTTGCCATAGATAACAAGAAAATGCCAGGATGTTTGTAATCGCGTCGTCAGGAGATGAAACTTTGTAGAGTGAGCTGTGGATTTTTCCTTCCCATGCTTAGACTTGCCTGTTTTGGCTGAGTATAAATGCAAAGGGACATAAAGACAGCATGATGTGTGTGTGTGTGTGTGTGTGTGTGTGTGTGTGTGTGTGTGTGCATGCTTGTATTTGTGCGTGCGTTTTAGCTGCAGATCTAAATTTCACTGCACCAAAGTCATCGGCTATCACGCATTGTGGTCCTGAGCTGTGCGCGTGTGCACCTTTCACAGTTTCCCACCGACAGGGATAATCCATCCTGTGAAGTGGCGAGGTGGAAAATGTCATTATGTAGAAATAGCTGACATGGAGTTAGACTTGCAGGTTGTGCGATGTGTGTGTGTGTGACAAAATGAGATAGGGAGCAGAGAGGGAGTATCAGGGCTAGGGACAGGAAACTTCATTTTGCAACATCATTTAATGCTCTTGAGGAGGTGATGAACTGCAGGTCTCGGACTCACAATACTCTGGACAAAGTGCTTGTGATCCCGGCGTGGTGTGAGTGATGGAGGCTGTGCTGTGCGCATTTGTTTTGATGTGGGATGTCTGACTACATCCTGGGCTTTTGGAACACATTGAGGGGCTCATCTGGAGTGAGCTGAGGTTTGCATCATCACCACATGAAAGGCGTTGTGGTTCTATCATTGTCATTCTGTCAAGTCTCATTGTTCTCACTCCTTCTAGCTGCTGAATGTTAGCGTGCCAGCAAGCTAAACTGAGATAGTAAGCATGAGTAAACACAATACCTGCAAAATGTCCACATCCATACTGACATTAGCATACACCCCGAAACACAGCCGCAGAGCTGATGGCATGGCTCTAGACCCATACTGTATTGCAATTTCTGTACAAGATGGTCATGTTTTTAACTCCACTGAATCTTTTCACAATCATTGGGATAAAGTCGTTCATCTGATGTATTTTTGCCCGCCTGCCTCAAGAAACCTCCGCCGCCTTTGGCCTTACGATGACATGAAAAGAGAAAGCTTTCAAAAAATAATCTCATCGTATTTAAGCCTTTTCCCCGCTGCTTTGATGAGCACCATGCAAACCTATTTCAAAACCCTGCTGTAGGACAGCCGTGAGAATGTGTGCACCTCTGCACCCGCCGTCATTCATCGGAACACACGTTCATCCTCTCTCTGCACTTGTCCTCTCTGCGGTTCACTAATAAGGAGACGCATGCTGAGACAGATCTTAGATCTGCATTGGTATGTGAGGGGGGGGGGGGGGGGGTTCTGGCTGTGATACATTCGAGTTTGAGCCCAGCCAGCTATCACTTGCATCTGCAGAGGTAGTAAACCAGTCAGCCTTAAGCCATTCGGGCTTTGCGGGACTCTGCACAGGTGGTCAAATTACACTGAGGAGCTTCGTGGAATTTCAATTGTTTCACTTTGATCTGATTTATTTTTGTGCTTTATCATGTTCATTTATGGTTAAAACATGTTCTAATGAGGAAACATTCAAAGTGATGTGCTGTTGGATAGCGTGATCGGTGTGAATATTTTCATCCCGTGTTTAGTGAAGGCAGATTTCTCTTTGATATCATGTTTGTAAATTTGCAAAACGCGATGCCTATAAAGCACAGACACGGAGCCACACATGCACACACTCTTGTGGGAGTCAGCTAATGGAAACCAGACCAGCTCAAACTGTTTCTGAGATCACAGTTAATGAGTTGAACGAGTTGCTCTATGATGGAGGTTCATTTCAAATGGGATAATCCGTTACTGCTGTATAATTCTTTCGACAGGGCGTTATGAAAGTTGGATTAAGTAGCCATTGATTACGCTCATTTAACAGCATGTTGTTGTGGGTTTTTCATTTCTAAAGTGCATCAGCATTCATCTAACACTAAAAAACAATGTCAACTGGATTTGAAGTGGACTATTGAGCGGCATATGTTAGCATTGGGTTAGTGTTATTGCTGTATGCCTCGGTTCTTGCTTTTAAATCAAACCTTCCAAGGTGCACGTCTGGCAAAGGAGTGGCCACTTTTCAATAGGACTGCATCCACTCGGGGTGTCGAATAACCAAGTGCTAATATCAGTCATGCACACCTGACGTTACCTCTGTGTGTCAAGAAAGAAAAAGGTTTTTCTGTATTTTTCTGAGTGCTGCTGGACCTCCACTCTTTTTGTCGACAGCAGATTGCTGTGAAGAACAACTGTGCTTTCACCGACCCATCCGTCTAAATGTACCCTTGTCATTTCTTTGAAATGCTGCCATCTCCATTCATCCAACATGTAAAAAAAAAAAAAAAAGCTAAAAAAAAACCTGATCTCACACACTGTATAGAGAAAAATAACGCTGCTACATTGCAGATAATTCACATGGTTCCTTTTTACCACAAAGTCACTCTGGTGTCACGCAAAACATAACAGAGGGGCGGATGGAAAACTAATTAGACACACTGTGCACATCCTTCAGAGGTTTGACTGACCAGCACGAATATGTTTTGCAGATGTAGACTCGCACAAAAGCTCCCTTGAACCCGTCGCACCGCTTGAACTTACTGATGCCGCCTGTGGCGTTCATCCAAGGTCGGCAGAAACTCTGCCATTTAAGACAGTCTTAACCTGTTATTGGTGTAACGACGTTAACGTGCACGTGTGTTTATAATGTTTAAACTCCTTAATAACTGCTTTCAACACTTGGGTGAGAACTGTTTAAATGCCTTTTTAGAGGCGTTTTGATGGCTTCACTGGAATCCGTAAATCTGTTTATAGGGAATGTGCACATAATGATGGGAGCGACTGCAACATGATGATTATTCGCCTAAAATCATATTGATTTTAAAAGAATATAATTGTATTTAAGCTCCAAAAATTGCAAATGATCAGTTGCACACTACCACGTTTTGTGAAAAGATTTTATTGACCTGAAATGTAAAGTGTATTTGTTATCAGGATGTCTAAAAGTTTTCAGTGAATGTCAAAACAAAGTATTACGTCTTCTCTCCGTGTACATTTATTTAACAGTGTTACCGGAGTTATTTAAGAAAGATCTTTATGACTTTTTAGAAAATACATATATCCTTTGCAAATTAAAAATGTCAGATTACATGTTATCATTTTGCGCCTGCATTGAATGTTCTTCCACTCTCTATTCATCCGTGTGCTTTCAGATAACAGAACCGAAGAGCTGCAGTTGGTGATTGTGGAGTGGAATTTAAAAAAGGGAATTTGTGAAGAGAAGAAGAGTGAGGAGGAGCCGGTGATCGAAGGAGGAAGAGTATGGGCCGCTCATCTGTCTGGATCTTTCTACTGTCCCTTTCTCTCTCTCATCAAAGCGTCACAGCACAAGCTGAAGGTAACGTTTGACAAAAGGACACGCTCAAAAAACACAACTCCATAGTTTGCCTAAAATGTTTCTCCACTATTTTAATTTCAAATACCCGAAAAGCGATATCAAGATCTTTACCTTTTTTTTTTTTTTTCTCCCAACCAAGTCATACCACTCTGCAACACCATTAGTTTGGCACCTCCAGTTGCTTTAATAAAATTAAAAGGGCATGTGCTCAATGAACACAGTGTGAGCGAGTGCTCCGTCATTAAAGCTGCACACATGGATTGACACGCCGGGCAGACACGAACCCAGCCTCACTTTCTCTCCCGCCTGTTAAACATCTGCTGGCCTCATGTAGCCCACAGTACAGAAATATCTGCCTGCCTGTCAAATCCATCTTCTAGATACAGAACTTCAACCCCCAGGTGCTGTTGGATGTTGCCAAAAGGTCAATCAGCCAATAGAAAGTTAGATTCCCACTAAATGGAATGTGGTTGGCAGAAAGTGATTGGTAAAGTTGTTGGGCAGAACTATTGCTGACTGGCAATGTAAAGTCATATTTAGTAAGTAATCAGTCAGTAGTATTTGTTATCAAAAATTCATTAAATCATGCCTGTGTGTAATGTAGGAAACATTATGAATGTTTCAACTCTAAAGCTCTATGAAGCTTTTTGCCTCTTTTTTGCTTTTTTCCCCCCCCAACATATTGAACGTCAGGTTGTCATAAACACAACTGCAAATAGTCTTCTCTATGTGTAAACTAGACATTTAAAATGACCTTTCAACACAATGTGCAGTGTGTCAAAAACTGCACTAGGCAGCACTATTTGGCTTAGTATCACCCAATAAAGTTTTAGGGGGTTGTCTAAGCAAACTGTTCAAACAGTCACAGAGCAACATTATCAGTCATCATGGAGTTATATTATAACCAACAAGCCAATATTCATAGTCATCTTATCTTTCTTTTGGTCTCCATTATATTCAAATAGAAAATTCCTGAGATGTGACGATGCGTTCTTTCTCGTATGTCAACTTACTTAATTTACTTGCATTAAATTAGAATTTGATTTTCAATGAGGACAGCGTGGCGGGTACGTGTCCCTGGAAACACGTCTTTAAAGGAATGTTGTGTTTGTCATTTTCTTTACCAGTCGTGCATAATTACCTCATGGGCATTTTCTTTCATGGTAGAATTTTCTGCAGCATTACGCTGTGTCCGGTGAACTCTGTCTGAGGCGTAAATCAATGGTCTAACAAGCCGACACAACCTTTAAGATATCAACATGGATAACCTTCAAGAAAACCATTTCTAATCCTGTGGCATGTGATTTCTCCTTATCCTTGCCATGTGGTTCTCACCTGCCTCTCCAGACAGACCAACCTGATTTATCTTGTTTTCTGTGTCAGGAACGAGCCCCCAGTTCCTTTCCTCCTCAAAAGTCTCAACAATGAGAAGGACGAAATAAATCCCAATATATGCAAAAGCCACATGTGCATGCATGTGATTGCTGGCAGCCAATTTAGGATGGAGAAACCCGACATTGTTGAATCTTGCATCAGTGGTTTTAATCAGTGACGAATCCACTACTGCTAGATATATAAATATAAAGCTTTCATGTACACAGAGATCGTCGTTCGAGCACCAGTCAAAGCTCCAGAATGGTACTGTGTTTCCTTGATGTGTGGAACAGAGATGTATAGGTGTGTGAGGGAGAACATAATGTCAGGTCGCCATGGCCTGGAGACATATGTCCCCCCACAGTGAATCCTGGGATTGCAGCCAAAGGGCGTTATAATAGAGGCGGGAAAGCTCTGTGATGAAATAGAGGACAGCAGAGAAGCTGAGTTATCACTTACAGAACAACCGCCGGAGCCTGTCGCTTATTCACCAGTCCAATCAATGCTGTCCCCACCGCGGTTTATTGCATATGTAATGCCTGAATATTGACTCACAGTGCACTCGCACACGCACCTGATTTCTGTGAAAAGGTGTGTATGTGTTTCCAAGTACAGTTCATCTATGTGGGAATATGTGCAGGGGTTTGCAAAACCTAATATGTGTGTGTGTGTGTGTGTGTGTGTGAGAAAGAGTGTGTAGGCAATGCATTAGCATTCCTTTTTTATGCTTCTGACTTTTTAACAACACATTATAACATATCTGAATCCTGCCAAACTCTTGATGTTAAAAGCGTTTGGGACTGACCCTGATTTCGGGTGTGTTTACCTTATTATTCTAAGCGCTCCTCTTCGCTGTACTAAAGTTTTATTGCTGGAGTGCTCGGAATATTGATAGTCTCTTTGGCTCGCTTGTGTCTCATTAAACATTCATGGGGATTTGAGCGCTGCTCTGGCATGCATGTCAGAAGCAAGTGTAAGGAAAATCCTGTTATGATGGAACAGGGCTGCCATCTAGTGGTCAGCATAGGAATACTTAGTAATCACCAGCCTCGCACTTAAACATTACTGATTACTGCAATGATTACTGTAAAAGTTTACAGTAATCATTGTCCTATTACAGTGCACACTGAAGTCATCGCACACATTCTTCCTCCCTCAGCATGCCGGACCGTGGGGCAGGCGGACATTGTCTTTCTGGTGGATGAGTCATGGAGTGTGGGAAGGACCAGCTTCACCATGGTCAAAGCCTTCATCTCAACCATCGTCTCCTCATTCCAAGATAATGTGATGGGCAACGAGGGGGTCCGCTTTGGAGTCACTCTCTTTGGCGACGTGCCACGGTAACACTCCAAAATAAACACAAGCACAACATACCAGTGAGCTGCAAACAGTACGGACATGTTCAGCTAGCCGCCATCACGGCCAACTCATTTAAATGTACCCCAGGTGACGGAAAAACTAACCATTTCCCAAACAAGTCTGTTGTCATTCAGAAAACCAAGCAAGATATACACAATAAACAATGTTTCTATTGGCTATTACACTCATTCTAATTGATCTCTTTTTTTCCTTGTAGGATGCAGATTGCTTTGACCGACTACAGCTCACTGGAGGAGGTTCTCAGAGCCCTCAAAGACCTCCCCTATGAGGGTGGATCCAGGAGGATAGGTGATGCCCTCCAGTTCCTGGTTGACCCCGTGTTCAGCCCCGTCATAAGTCGAGATCACACCCCAAAGGTACAATGCTTCCACCAGAGAGGTGTGAAGCACCAATTGCGTGTATTCAGGAATCAGGAAACATTTGTTACCATGGTACGTCAGACATACAAGAAATTTGACTTGGCGGTTGGTGCATGACAACAGACAACAATGGACAACAAGACAACATAGTGCAAGGAATAAAATATAATACTGTGGGTTAGTAATCTAAGGCTATGGGTTAGTTTAAAAATAAAGGAATAAGCTGAAGTGCACCAGCAAATAGAAAGTGACCTGTGAAAGTGTTTTTTCATGTGCAGTGTGAGGAAAGTGACCGGTGGGATGTCAGAGTCAGTCAGTGGGGGACACGGGCTCTGTTGATGAGCCCGACTGCCGACTGGAAGAAGCTGTTTGTGTGGCGGGAGGTCTTGGTCCTGATGGACCTCAGTCTCCTGCCAGATAGAAGGGGCACAAACAGGTTTTGTCCGGGGTGAGAGGGGTCGGCTACTAACTCGCTTGATTTTTTTTTTGATGCTCTTGCACAGATTGCTGTTCTGATCACAAACGGACGCTCAGACGACCAGGTCGATGCCGCGGCCAGAGCAGTGGCCGACAATGGGATTTCTCTCTTTGCAGTGGGTGAGTGTGGAAGTTGGCATTGTGAATTCCTTCAACGCCATCACTACAGCGGCCCCTCACCCTTTATCCGAGCCTTGCCCGGCTTATCTGCAGTGTTTGCAGTCAGAAATTCATGTCGTGCATTTGAATTCATTGTGAGTGTTTGTGAGTGTGTGAGATTCTTGTTCTGAGTGTCTGAGTGCATCTGGGCTGGTTTATGCACTGTATATGTATGCAGAGACATAACGTTGTCCACTAAATATGTATTTAGGTACTTCACCGTGTATGTAAGAAGTTCACTTTCTGCTTCAGTGTGCTACTCATGAATACACACCGCTGTTCACCCACAAGTGTACTGACACATACCATTCCCTCTTTCTACTACACACATGCACGAGCACACAAGCCAACAACTCACCCCCCTCAGCTGGGAGCAGTGCAGTAATTACTGCTCATTAGCCAACGGTGTGGTAATCGCAGCCATTATTTATTAGACGAGTCAGTGTCCTCCGTCTGCACCTCTGACACTGCGGCTCAGTCCTCTCGTTCATCTCTCCCGCAGAGAAGCTCAGAGTGAACTACCGGTGCAAAACCAATATGGCTTTAGAGCAAGGATAGCATTGAGGTCACATTGGTCAGGTGCAGATATTCACACAAATGTATTTGTGAATCACGTCTCCCAGACAAGTCTTTATCAAGTATTGTTACCTGACTTGAAAGGCTGCATATCTCTGCAGTATGTGTATGTATTTAGAAAGTGTGTGGAGAAAATACAAAGAGAAGATGTCAATCTGAGGGCACCATTGCTCTGTAATTGCTATTCACTTGTTTGAGTTCTACGTTCTTCAATTGTTCTCAATAGGTGTTGTTCGTGCTGCTTTGTTACTATGCTGTGACCAGGTGTTCGGGGTGCTGATGAGTCCGAGCTGCAGAGGATTGTGTCGAAGCCACACGAGGAGCACATATTACTGGCCGCTGACTACACTCTCCTTGAAACCATCCTACCCAAACTGTCACGCAGAGTGTGTTTTACTGCCTCTGAACCACCGCTGCCTGTGAAAACCTCTGCACCTGGTGACTCGACACACACACACACACACACATACACACACAGTATTCAAGCTTAGATATCTTTTACTAATTGCTATTTGCATTTTTTTTTGTGATGCTTTATAGCTTGAAAAGTTACACTTTTGCTGCTCGCTTTCTAACATATATTTCTTGTGTTATTTCTTCCCACCCCCCCCATGTACCTTCTCCTGATCCTAGTTGAAGAACCTTTAGTGGGTCCCAGAGACCTGCAAGTGAGCGAGTTGGCTCACAGTTCCCTCCGACTGACGTGGAGCCAAGCCACAGGAGATGTCACCGGCTATCGTCTCCTGGTGCTGCCTCTCAGCTCCAGTGGACGCCTCCCCCTGCAACAGAGACAAGTGAGGGATTATGCATGTGCTTGATGATGAATGAGCGCGTACTGTTTCCATGAGCTCCATTCATTCTGCTGCCGTCACTGTATGCAACAGGTTGATCTGAAAGCAGATGTGAACACGGTAGTGGTGACGGAGCTCACCCCTAAAACCGACTACTCCCTCACCGTCTACGCCATCTACCCCAGCATCATAGGAGACTCGGCAGCCATCACCGTCCAGACAAGTGGGTGTCACATGCCACTGCAGCCTTACGCACCTTTTGGAAGATACACAAATGCCACAAATATTTCTGCACGTTTGTTTAGGATTTACCTAATTTTCCATTACCTGCCTTGTAGCCCCTCTGCCTCAGGTATTAAACTTCCGCGTTATCGAGGAGGGCCTGTTCTCTCTGCGCCTGGGCTGGACGCAACCTCTCGAGAAGCTCAACGGATTCAAGATCTTCATCCCAAGATGTATGCTAACATTACACCCTGTCATTATTACAATTTGAAACCAAACAAATTGCCGAGTATGAAACATGTTTTATTGGTCAAGATGAATAACTTACATTTTCCTACCCAGTCGAATGTATATTTCAGTGTAATATTCTGGATGTTTTCCCTGTGCAGCCAACCGACCGGGATATATTTATGAGAACTTGCTTCCCGGTGACACCTCTTCTCACAGGATTGACAACCTGGAAGAGGATAAGAAGTATACCATCAGTATTTATGCTCTTTATCACCAAGGACAAAGTGAAACGGTTTCAGTAGTGGGCAAAACATGTAAGTTTGAAAACTAGTGTGTATATATATGTATATATACATACACAAACTAGTGTGTGTATATATATATATATATCTACACTGATGTCACAGTATGATACAACTATTTCACACCAAGTTGCAGTACCGTAATAAATCCACAGGGTGGTGATGTTGTTGTAGAAAATACCTTCATTATGTTCATAATACATAGTATTATGTTACTAGTAGTTTTTTTGGTACGCTGGATAAATATCTACATAGTTTTGTGTAAATTACTTTACATCTGTATGCATTACATTCCTTTGAATTAATCTTTTCTTAGCACCAAAGATCTGATTTAATAATTTAACTTTTGCATTCCTTGGATTTTGTGGCGACTGTTTAAAGGGAAATAGTGACTTTCTACTGTCTACTGGATACGGGTGTGTTTCACAGTGAAGCTGGTCCAAGTTCAGAAGTTCCTGGTTCAGAACGCCTACCACAGACACTGTGCAGGCGAGGTGGGCATCAGTTAAGGGTGCCTCGGGGTATCGTCTGACATGGGAATCCCCAGGTACTGCAGTTACTCTTTTTGCTACATCATTGAATACAAGAACAACAACCTCGATTTGTGAAATAAACCCAGGAAGTGTGACACGAGACAATGCGTGTGTTTCAGACGGCCACATAGAAAACATAAACCTCGGGGACAACTTTAACTTCTACATGATCCAGGGCCTCCACTCAGGCTCTGAGTACACCATCACCATCAACCCCATCTTTGGGGATATTGAAGGGGCCTATCACCTCCACTAAAGTCAAGACATGTGACTATGACAAAAATACATGGAGCAATATTATAGAGGAGTAGTTTAGATTTTAAAGTCTGTCTCTCTTTGTGTGCCAGTGGAAAGCAGCGCAGTGCAAACTTTGAAGGTGTCTGCCGTTAGCACCAGCAGTGCTGTTGTCTCGTGGAACAGTGTACCAGGAGCCACCGGCTACAGACTGGCCTGGGGACCCACCCCAGGTGATTCACACTTTTGCTTTCTTTCATTTTCACCCTTCTAGAATTTGTCCACCTCGCACAGCTGCGGTATGTTGTGGGTTCTTCCTCTGATGCATCTCATGACCCTCGTGTGAAAAAGAGTTTAGGGCAAGGCCAGCGGAGTGAGGTGACCGTACTGTCAACGTTGTTGATCATATTTGCAGAGTTTGTCGGTCGGGACCGTCCCAGGCAGTTGGCCCTGAATGGCAGCACCACCGAGCACCACCTGAAGAATGTAGCGCACGATACTGAGTACGTCCTGTCTCTCTATGTGCTGTTTGGACCGTCGGTGGGACCCGGCATGAGTGCCACCTTCAGAACTTGTGAGTAAAAGTGTTGAATACTAACTCTCCACCTGGAGTACCACCGCAGGCTTATGGGTGACTACAATTACTTTCTTTGCCAATAGACTGGTTTCGTCAACCTGACTTTACTAAAAAAAGTCCTCAGAGATTAGTTTTGATCTCGTACTCTCCGCTGTGGTTGAAAAGCTTCAATTTGTGTACTCTGTTTAAACTGAACGCAGTTGTGTTGTCACAACGTATAGGCACATTCAACGCTTCTGTCACTGCACAGGGTTCCGAACTTAATTCATTGGAGTACAGATTTTTAGCTACATTTAAGAAGAAAATAAACACAACCACAGAAGAAACATCAATGAATAATGGTGGCTTAATAGTATTGAATAACTCTCGGGGCAAAATCGGTGTGTTTAAAGTAAAACACTGCTAGATGACAGGGAATGAATTGCATTTCAAAGATGAAATTCTGTTATTTACATTTTCCTCCACCTCAGCGCCGTTGGGCTATGTGTCCAACTTCAAGGTGTCGGCGTACACCAGTACCTCCATAGATGTAGAGTGGAGTCCGATTGTTGGAGCTACGGAGTACAAACTCTCTTGGAAGACAGGTGATGGACTGTTGACATGTTTTTGACTGGGCAATCAAACAAACTTGTCAGCCTTTTTTTACATCAAATACGTGTCTAAAATAATGAATACAAATGGTGCGTGTGTGACACAGATAACCGCTACTCTGTGTGTGTGATGTTGTGTTTTGTGTTTGTACCCACATTGCAGGTGATAGCAGCCCTCGGTCTCATTACCTGGAACACAGTGCTCTTTTCCATCGTATCACAGACCTGAACCCACAGTCCACATACACAATCACCATTTGTGCAGTTTATGGCAACTCAGAGGGACCAGAAATTTCATTATCTCAGCTCACAGGTACAGGAAGTGAGGTCTCCCAGTGTGTGTTTTTGAATTGATCATGATTTATCTTTGAATTGAAATAGCTGCGTACCCCATTGTAGTTAAATGAGCGGAGAGAACAAGGTTCCTCATCCCGTACCACAGCACGCACCCTCGTGCGGTTTAACTTAATAGTTCCCGTGGTAGTATGTGCGTTTTTGTGTCTGTGTCAGCAGAGCTGCTTCCACTTCATAACTGTCAATGTTGGGCTACATTTACTACCCCCACAAACGCTACATGTTACGTGTTGTATTTTTCAGCTGCTTTCTCGGGTTCGCAGCCAATCCAGGCAGTTAGGGAGGTGAAGGTTGTCGACATCGGAGTCAACTTCTTCACCCTGTCGTGGAGGAAAACCAAAGGGGCATCTGGGTACAAAATCTCCTGGATCCCCTTCCTTGGTAAGAGACCACATGAACCATGTGCGCTCACCCGCCGATACTTACATGTGCACACGTATGTAGATGCACATTTTTCGAACTGTGACTTCAAATAATTAAGCTATTAAACATTTCTTTGATCCTTTTTTTTTCGACGATCACCATAGCTCGTTCCTAGCTAAGCCCACAAAGGTATTGTTCATCATGTATATTAATCCCTTCTCCAGGCGGAGATGAGAAGTCCCAGGTGG
The DNA here is from genome assembly GCA_021346845.1 of Apeltes quadracus. NCBI lineage: Eukaryota > Metazoa > Chordata > Actinopteri > Perciformes > Gasterosteidae > Apeltes > Apeltes quadracus. The sequence continues at coordinate 7,581,695 of CM037915.1, read as the reverse complement.
TATCTGCCGCTTCCACCACCTACACCATCGACAAGCTGCGGGAGAGCACAGCTTATAAGATCCAGGTGTCCTCGGTGGTGGGCAATAGAGAGGGAAGCCCACTCCTGCTCACTGCACGCACCTGTAAGTCCAGGCTGCCCGAAACAGCGAGGAAGGAAGTCTAAGATGGGCACTTAATCACAGGATTGAGGGAGATACAGTACTTGTATAATTATGTAAATTATATAAATAATATATATACTTTTGCCCTATATAAAAATGATACTGATGTGTTTAAAACACTAATACGAATGACTAACTTTTCTTTTTTGTTTTTCATTTGTGTGTTTCGTTCTGTTTCAGTGGATCTTCCAAAGGTGAATGGCTTCGCCGCTCTTAACACCACAGACAGCAGCACTGTTCTGAACTGGACGCGTGTGGATGCTGTTTCTGGATACCTTCTCTCCTGGAGGCACATTTCAGGTCTGACAAAGGTTCACCTCGTATTAATCATCATGACACCGTCATGCACATTTTGCAGTGGTTAATTCCTACACTGTGTAAGCTGCATTGCATCGAGTCGCAGTATAAGCCCCCGCCATGTTTAAAAATGGCATCGGTTTGTGAATCATTTGGATTAATTTTGAATTCCAAGAACAAGATAACTATTTTCTGTCCTTAGGCTTTTGATGCGCAGCGTGTTGCAATTTATGATTCTTATTAGCACTCTTATCTTGAAAAAGGAAATACTGACATACACATTCTCAGACCTGATAAATTATGACATTTTGTCACGGTTTGGTCTTGTTCTTGTCTTATTGTGAAGCTTCATGTTTCTGGTTTCCCTGGGTAACTTCACTTCCTGCCTTGTCCTGTCTTTCCCCTGTAATCGTCTGATAGATTCCACCTGTTTCGAATGACCTGCACCTCCTTTGTGTATTTAAGCCATGTGAATCTGTCTCCAGGGTCGCGTCATTGTCTGTTGTTGTCTCTCGGCGGCTCACGGCAGAGGTTTTGTTCCTGGTCCCCATCCATGTCTGTTTTTGCCCTGAGCGGTGTTTTTGAGTTATGTCCTTTTTTGACGATTAAAGTCTCTTTTGTTTTTTGAATCCTGCGATTGCATCTCACCTCCTTCCGCTCCACCTAGACCGTTCCTGACACATTTGATGAGTTTCTCAATTAACGCCTAGGGCAGCAGAACATTTACAGATATATTCCGACTGAACAACTTAATGCATTTTTGCCTTTTATTTTATTATTGGTATCACAAACCATTGTATGATGACATAAAGATCGCTCCCTTGAGTTTACGTTTGCTTTCATTCCTCACTGAAATTTTTGCTCTGCGACAATAACTTCTTCTTTGTGTGTCTTCTCAGTGTTGGAGACTAAAACAGAGACCCTGGGCCCAAGTTTCAGCTCCTATAAGATCAAGGATTTGCTATACGGGAGAACCTATATTTTTACCATCAGACCTTTGTATGGAGAAATGGAGGGCCCCATAAGCACCGTGTTTCAGAAAATATGTAAGCCACTTGAAACGGTCCGATTCGCTCTGTGAAACATTGACAAATCTTGCATTCTTACGCTTATTGATTGCACAGGATATACTTTTGAGCTGGATATCAATACTGATGTAGTTAACTATATTGATTGCGTCGTATATCACGCAGTACTCTTTTTTGTTTGGTTACGTCTGTTCATCTCAGTGGGACCGGATCCCCCGGTGGTGACGGTGCAGCCTGTGCCCGCGACAGTCGCCCCTCTTATCACGACTGCCTCCATCGCCAAGACTAGCATCCCTCACACAGTCACAAGGACCACCCGGCACCCCATCGCTGTGCCGCCAGCCAAATCCATGACCACGCAGAAGCCTCCGGATCAGCCAAGGGTCTCTGTAGCAAAAGCGGCGGAGGTCCCCTCAGTTCCATTAACCACGGGCCGTGCAGAGACGGCAGCGCCACCAAAACAAGGTATTGCTCAGAGATGGATATAACTCCAAATTTGAATGTGAGGAAAATTCTAATAAAATATCATTTTATGGTGTAAACAGTTTCAACACCATACAAACGTATTTTGGCCAGTAAATGCTAAATAGGTTTTTGTTTTGTCAGTGTGCGGTAAGACCAAAGCAGACATAGTTTTTCTCGTGGATGAGTCCTCCAGCATTGGCGCCAACAACTTCATCAAGATGAAAGACTTCATTTTCCGGGTGGCCACTTACTTCCCCAGCATTGGTCCTCAGGGCACACAGGTTGGTTTCTCAATAGAACTTTCTGTCACAATATGTGTTTTATTTTTTTTTTTTTTATCTCAAGTTGTACTGTTGGACCACATCATTTACAAACTGAATTTTTAAATGATAATTGCTGCAGCAGGTTAGCAAGCTGCTCCTGTGTAACTCAGGGCCCTTAGCAGGTGCATAATGGGCCATTGTTTCACCTGAATCAGACTCAAACATCTGCAGAGAGGATAACTGGGCACAATGCCATATGCCTTATAAAAGACTGGCAGACAAGGAAGAGGCACAAATCGTTTCAGTCAAATGCAATTCGGAGTCGCTTCGCATTGCAATGTTATGGTGATGTGTGTTTTCTCTCAGATAGCCGTGGTTCATTACAGTGATGAGCCTCGAATTGAATTCCATCTAAGTGACTTTAAAGATAGAAACTCTGTGCTGAAGGCGCTCAGAGCACTACGATACGGAGGAGGCAACACCAGAACAGGTTAGTGACGCTCAATCAAATGTGCACACGACCACCTGTCATCCGTTAGCAGGTAATTCCTGCAACACTGTTTGATGCTACAGCCTCTAACAGCTAATACATATTATTAAAGGATTGAAGTTGTGCATTAATAACACTACATACGTTATATGGCCCTGGCAAAGTGACTGCAGTGCCTCAAAGTACACGCAGTAAAACTCCCAAAGGTTTAATACGTACGTCCCTCATCAGGAAAAGGCATCAGCTACGTTCTGCAGGAGCTATTCCAGGAGTCTCTGGGGATGAGGCAGGATGCGGCGCATATTCTGGTTCTGATAACGGATGGCAGAGCCCAGGATGATGTGCTGCCCCCCTCCAGAATTGCACGTGCTCTGGGTCAGTAAAACCATTGAAAAAAATATAAACGGAAACACTTCAGATGGTGTTAACTATAAAACGTTGCCAATGTGGATACAACTGAGCAATATCACAGGTCACATATCAAATGAATACATGATATTCAGGACTTTGGATACAATAAACTTTTGCATTTGGGTCTCCGCAGGTGTCAGCGTCCTGGCCATTGGAGTTTCTAATGCAGACATGGAGGAGCTGAATAAGATAGCAGCACCCACCAGCTACAAAAACATCTTCTACTCGCCAACCTTTGATGACTTCCCCTCCATAGAGAGAGAATTCATCAATATCATCTGTAATGAGGAAGTCCTTTCCGAGTTCAAACTTAATGATGAGGTAAAACACAAACAAGGCAACACTATTTTATTTATTTAATATTACGCCAAGATATTTGTTAGTAGTAGTCAATCAGACCTGTTAAAATAAAAAATATTATACATATTTTACCCACAACCGGCTCAGATAGGTTTTGGGTGACACTCACTTTGTTAAAGTTTGTTCATAAAAGAATCGTCCTAACCCCTTCTGGATCTGGAGATGGTTATTCGTCAATGGTGACCATGAGTTACATGGATGGGAATGTAATCGCCAAATGAATCCCCCTTTTTTCTCGTGTCAATTTTCAGTCCGCTCAGCTGGACACCCCGACCGAGGACCCAGAGGAGCCGCTTAAGGCTCAGGGTCCCTGCACTTCTCAGTGTGTCAAGGTTGGTACAAAGCAAAATCATGCCTGTCTTCCCCTCATCGCATCTGTCATTATCATGTTCATGTTCATCATGTCATATCAGTCCCACTGCAACCAAATAGAAAAGACTGAAGAGGAAAGAAATCATGAAAAGACAACACAATTATACAGAAATACACAGATAATTATAGTAATTGTAGTTCAGCAGCATAAAATGTCTTTTCTGTGTCTACTGGTCTAAAGATCATTGATGCCGTGTAAACAATAGTTTGATTCATTTATTCTTCTCTTGATTGAAGATTACACTGCTAATCACATCGTTTGTTTGTTTATCCAGGGTCAGAAAGGGGAACCGGTGAGTGTAGTGAAATCTGCAAAAGGACACAACAAAAGTATACACAAAATCAATGTTAGGTATATCTTGAATTCTTGCTGTAATTTCATCAGGGAGGTGGTTCTGGTCTCGGCGGTCTGGTATGTTTTAAGTGTTTTTTTTTAAACATTACGACACCTGTTAAGTGATAATACTTTTCTTTCCTACTGCCCGCCCCTTCGTGCTGCATTGCTATCAATTAAACTCTTAGAATAACGAGTACTCCCTGTCTTCTTAATGTAGAGATTTCGGCAAAGCCCAGGACAGTATGATCCTTTCACTTCAACCAAAGGAGAAAAGGGAGAAAGGGTAAAAATCCACCTCCAATAAACACAAACACAAACACATATGTAAAACACCACTGTCGTCATCGTTGTCATTAATATTCAAGTTGTCCTTACCTGTCTGCTATCTGTTTAGCTTAATCTATTATACATTTGGACACACGTGCAATATTATATTCATAATGTTTTAATACGACAGGGGCCTCCTGCAACCGACGGTATACCTGGGTTGCCAGGACGACCAGGGAGAGCCGGACCCCCAGGTTCTGCTGGCCAACGGGTAACTTAATTCAGGAAAAACTCACACTGACTTTTAGAAAGTTTATGTTTCAATCTGAAACTCTTTTTTGTTTGTCATTTTTCAGGGCCCTCAAGGCACACCAGGTGATATGGTAAGACCCACATGACTTATCCATGACAAAACATTTTTTATGTGCATTACGTTGGATTGGCTAGCTTTAACTGCTGCCATATAAATCTGATGTACAAAAGAAATGTTTTCCCCTCAATCGCTGAGAGAGAGCTTTGTATTCCTATTTTCTAAATAATGGACAGTAGAGAGGGGACACCAAATGGGTGACAAAACCAAACAACAAATGAAAAGCCATTTTGGTGGTTCAAACAGGCAAGAAGCCTCACCAATCAGAATAATGACGGGTTCAATATCTGTTTTGTTTTTTTTTTATAAATTCCTGTAACAATCCCTCATCCGGCGTAGGGTCTCCCTGGATTCACTGGTCCCAAAGGACAGAGAGGAGAGCGAGTAAGTCCAACATGTGCAATTGCTTCCTACACATATTTGAGCTTGTTAGCAAGTTCCGTACTGGATTTATCTACCTTCGTCAAAGGGATTCAAGTGGTAAAATGATCTCTTAATGTGGCTTTTTCCTTTTATTCTATGAAGGGAGATCCCGGATATGTCATAGCTGGCGCGGATGCAAATTTCGTTCCTGGTCGAAAAGGAGAGCCGGGATCTTCGGTGAGTCCTTTAAAAACCCAATTTGGAATATTCCGACACGTGATTTCAGCACAATTCAAATGTTAATCGCTACATTTCAGGGTCCCCAGGGGCCTGCTGGCGTACCGGGCGTCAATGGAGCTCCAGGCCTACCTGGCCAACCAGGATCAACGGGCCCACCAGGACTGTCTGTTAAGGTAACTCCACTGGGCCCCAACATGGCATTGCAATATTACCTAACGTAAAGTCAGAACAACTTACATTTAGAAGTGCATAGTGTTCCACAATGAACTCAAACATAGATTGTTTTTCTTTTTTACTGTTTGTTAGGGAGATCCTGGGGAGCATGGAGCAAAAGTAAGTATCTCTATATTCATATTTTTAAAAGGCTGCCTTGTGTCTACTTGCATAATGGGCCTATTTTAAATTAATAAGTTATTAACATCCATGAACAGTTTTCATTGTTTTGTTTTTATCTGCTACTTATTTTTGAAAGGGCTTACGTGGGAAGCCGGGTGTGAAAGGAGACAAAGGAGATTCGGGAAAAGATGTAAGCCCATTGTTGATAAAATCATGAGAAGTGGCAAAAGACGTAGTGTAGGACAATCGAATGATAAATCAGAGTTGCTTCCTGAAAGTGTTTTTCTCCCCTCTTTGTTCCTTTTTTTCTCTCTCTCTCTCTCTCTCTCTCTCTCGCTCTCTCTCGCTCTCTCTCTCTCTCTCTCTCGCTCTCTCTCTGCAAACAACTGTAGGGTCTGGCAGGTTTGCCCGGTCCCATTGGCATCGATGGGGTGCCAGGTGTATCAGGCCCGATAGGAGAGAAGGTAAAAGTGTTAATGAGAGAAACAAATAAAGTAAAATACTTGAATAATAAAGTCAGTCAGTAAGTAACTGGCCTGACAAAATATTCTTTTTCTTATCCAGGGTGAAGAGGGAATTGGTATACAAGGAATTCAAGGTCCTCGTGGAGAGCCGGGAGAGAAGGTACATTGTAATAAACGGTGTTTTTGTGGGGAAGATTGTTAAGCTGGGTTAGAAGTGCACCGGATGCATTAATGTAAAATCCCATATTTTTTTTCAGTGTTTAAACTGTTGTTTTGCAGGGAACTATTGGCTTATCGGGACCAGTTGGCCCAAAGGTAATAAAGATTTCAACACTGTGTGAAATTCTCTGGTGAAAATCTAAAAATCTTTTTGAAAAATAATATTTGTAAATAATCTTTACAGGGTGATCGTGGAGAGCAGGGCATCCAAGGAATCATTGGACCTCGGGTGTGCATTTCATGATTATTTATATTCTGTTTGATAGCTAGCAATGGTTTCATGCATATTGTTCCCTCGAATGCATAATTTCCAGCTCAGTCAAATTAGAGCAAACTTATTCAAGGGTGAATATTGTGTAATAATCAATGATGAAATAATGAAGAACCCGTGATTTATTTTTACCTGCAGGGAAAGAAGGGATTCAATGGGGAGAAAGGGAACAAGGTGAGTTCATGTCACCTCTGTCTTTTTGCTATTTTAATTGATACAATAAAGTAAAATAATCAACCTATTTCAGCCAAGAGCTTTTAGTTGTCTCGTTAATACATCCATCACAACAGAATCATTTTGGGTCTAAGTGAATGTCTTCATACACTGTTTTTTTGTCTTTCTAGGGAGAACAAGGACAGATGGGGCCAATTGGACCACAAGGACCCACAGTGAGAGAGGATTACATCTTAACGATACACATTTTGAAGTGCTGAGACTAAATGTTCCTTACAATGAATTACAACTTTAATAGTTCCTGTACAGATGTCATAATGTCCCAGTAAACCAACATAATCATATTTGCCACTTACTCACCTGAGCATATATAAATCCACTTCTTGATAAATTTATGATCACTAATAAAGTCTGAGGCAAAAGCAGTACATTCATTCCACTGGGACCAAATGGCTGGAAATGCGGTTTTCTGACGCCTGAAAACAGACATTTAGATTTTTATATAAAAGAAAGAAGCCAATTTGTTTCAATGACTTGATCATCTGCCAAAATGTTCATACGCCAGTGAGTCACTTCATCAAATGGCACATTGTGCAAGGCATTTATGATTTTTAATTTGATGTAGTTCATCATTTGAAAGTAACAAAGATGAAAAAAAAATTGCTGTCACGAGGCCCGGATTCCTGTCCTTAGTTATACAGCTTTGAACAGAGCAGCTGATAAAGTGTCGGCTAACAGAAGATAGCAATAAGTTCTGTATTTATATGGTATTTTTGAATTGATTAGAGATTTAAGTAAATTGAGCAAAAGCAAGAGATTTGCTCTGGTGATTGGCACAACATATGTAGTAACAATTGTAATAGAAATGATATATTTAAATCAAAAGTATTTTGTATTTACCTGGATCTTTGCAGGGATTTACAGGGCCGTTGGGGTTAAAAGGAGATGAGGGTCCAAGGGGAGCGCCTGGGGATCCTGCAACGGGCGTAAGAAACTACTTTATGTATTTATACTTTAGAAATAGAAACACTTAAGACTCAAACTCCATTTTCCCTTTTCCCTTACAACAGATAATTGGCCCAACTGGAAAAAAGGGGGCCAGGGTGAGTAACCAAAGTCAACTTTTTACACTCACAGTACTTTTGAAACACTTCCGAGCCGTGCAGCATATCCACAATTAGTTTTCCTCACAATTGTCTGCTGCAACTAAAGTAAACAGAGAAGGAAGCTCAAGCATTTTGCTGTCATTTTGAATATTTATAATTTACAGGCAATACATGAAGTCACGGAAACACAAGTAATTCTTCAATAACTTATTTCCACTAACTCATAACTACTGGCTCCAGGGGCAATGTGCCTCGAAGAAATAAATATTCATATAATCAAAACCCAATTAGCAGGAAGTCTGCTTTGGCCATTGAGCTGCTTTGACTACACATGTGGAGTTGTCAGGAAGCGTGTTCAGTTTTATCACAAACTCCCTTGTTTGCCGGTGTTTATCATATACGGCTTTGAAATAAGTCATTCTGCCTGAGGGAGGGGATTATGCTAATGTTTTATTCTGTCGAGACATTGTTAATTAATTGGTCGGGGTATTTCTTGCGCACTCGGACTCGGTCCCCTGGGTCAGTCTATCAAACTAAATAAAGATTTTCTCTCATTAGCTCTTGAAGGGGGACTGAATGCTCCAGTGAGTGGGACCCCTTTTATCTACTAGTCCACAGGGGGGCATTTAAAGTGGAGGGTTTTGTTTTCAGACTGTCGTTTGTTCTGGTGACGATAGTCATGCTGATTGACGTTCCCCTCTTTGTGTGCATGTCTGCGTGTATCTTCTGTCCGTCAGGGAGATGTTGGTCCAGTCGGCGTCACAGGCCCCCAGGGGATAAAGGGTGACCGGGGAGACAAAGGAGAAATGGTTAAGGAACATTTTTGCATCTTAACATTTCTTTCAGATTTCCAAAGAAAAAATGAATTACTTTAAGTAAACATGATAAACATTGATAATGCTTTTTGTCTGCAGGGAAGTCCCGGTTTTGGGATTCCAGGACTGTTGGGACAAAAGGGAGAAAACGGAGAGAGGGTGAGTCACCTGAAAAAAGTTAGACCTTGTTTCCGTCGTACTACACTGAAGTATAAAACAGTAGTTTACATTTCATTTCCAGGGAAATGTCGGTTTGTCAGGAAAACCAGGACCAAAAGTAAGAGAAAAATTACTTTTTTCTTTAAGCAGCTCTCATCAATGTCTTTAGCATCTAAAGATCCAGATTGCTTCCCTCAATGATTGGAGGAGACTGAACCAAAGCTAAAATAAGTTGATGTATTACATTTTGTCAGTTGATCACACACTTGACTCCAAATTAATGTCCGCTCAAGGTATAGAAAACCAATGCCTATCAACAGCTGTTGACCATTGTGGCTAAATGTGGGTTTGACTTTCGGTGTACTTTACACTTTGGTGTATTTTTGCGATAATGTTTCTAAAACACAAATTCTGTGTTTGTCCAGGGGAACGATGGTTTTAAAGGAGACAGAGGCCCCATTGGGTTATCCGGCAATCCTGGAGAACCAGGATTAAGAGGTAAAGATGTAAGTAAATCAACGCAACGATACAAGTTATTTGTTTCACATTTCAAATGTATTTTACTTTTTAGGAGGGTTTATTAAGTAAAAGCTTAATGAGAAGTTCATTGCATTTGTTAAAACATGATCCAAAAACACAATATGAGATGTGTGTGACTGATGATATTTATTTGAATCAATTCAATAATTGAATTCATTATATCTTAAATTACATATGAATTAGTATTTACCTTGCAATATTGACCGCAATGACTTTCTGTGTAGGGTGCAGCCGGAGCTAAAGGAGCACAAGGAGCAAAGGTACAGTCAGTTTTGACGGATCATTTATTTGCGCTTTAGGTCAGCGATGTTGCTCGGCAGGTTAGCTAGTTCCATGATGATTTATAATCAATGAGTGGTTGCTTTGATTTGTCTTTCACAGGGAGAGCAAGGATCACCTGGAGAGCCTGGGGACAGAGGAATTAGGGTATTTATTTCCCTGTTTTCCAAGATTAGTAGCCCAATAATACTAAATACAAATATACATATAATACACCACAAAAATAAAAAACAAAAACTAAATTGTAAAAAGTAAGTTATTTTGAAGAAGTTACAAAAGTGTAGCGAATTGCTGGTCTGACTAATAAAACAATAAGTCTTCCACTCAGCATCTGTGTCATAAAAGAAGGGTCTCATACAAATATTAAAGAGTTTACTTTGGATTTGATCAATGCAGTCAATGTGTTCACTGCCACTAAATATACCAACTAACCATGAGCAAACCTTTTATGCATGTGTTGATCAGGGTCCACTGGGGTTACCAGGGCGACCAGGGGACAAAGGAGATTCTGGGACGCCTGGCCTGTCTGTAAGAATTTCACAAAGAGAAGAATAAAACACCATTTTATCAATAATTAAAGTCATTTGTTACTTCTGTGCCTTTCATATCCCAAATTAACTAAATCCTTGTATAGTTATTTTCTCTGTGAATAACTGAAACAAAATCAGCTCAGACTGAAATGTTCACGTGGTAACGTGGGATTTTCTGTTCTCCAAAGGGCACTGATGGAAAAAAGGGCGACAGAGGGGAACAAGTATGTTTGTGATCACCGTTGTCGTTGATCAGCATGTTTATTGTTTCTTATCCTTTACCGTCATTTGTTTCAGTCGTCGTCTTCAAAACCTGCCACCCTTCTTTGATTGATGATTTCTATTTTTGATATCTTTACTAATTAAGTCTGGCTTTTTGTGCGTGCCACCCTTCAGTGCACCTACTATTTTTCCTTTGTGTTGCAAACGCGGACCGTGTTTAGCAGTGTGACATGCTAGATGTTTAACTCTTCTCTTCTTTTGATGGTGCGGCCGTTATCACAAAGGGAAAACCTGGACCTCCGGGAGGACAAGTAAACAAACCTCTATTATCTTTGTTGACAGCCTCTCATCAGTTCAGCCATGTTTGACAATGTTTGTGTTTGTTGAAACGAAGCAAGGATAATAAGAAATCTCCCATAAGACCACGGAAGATGAATGTCTGTTCCCATTCCGCTGAAATTATCCAGCAATTAGCAAGTTAATTTTTTGTTTTGGGATTTTGTCCTGCCAGATTGTTGCAGACCACAACATCCTGACCAGAGTTATCAAGGTAGCTCGAAGAATAACATGCTGTGATCTAATTGATTTTTTTTTAATGTATTTACTATTAATGAAGCGCCTTTCTTCTTCTCTTCTCGCTCCTTCAGGGTGAGCCAGGGGAGCCCGGTCAGCCGGGTTTGAGAGGAGAAACGGGTCTGCCGGGAGCAAGAGTGAGTATCCTCTCACATGTCACAAACATAATATCTACTGCCGGTTCAGAAGCCTAGCATGGATATCAGTGAAATATCTGTAAGAATGAGATAGAACTGAAACAGTCTGACAATAAATCTGCCAACATTTGGATAATTAAATATAGTTTTTTTTTTTGGTTTCCTTCTGGTTTCAGCCTCTCAATTATGACGGTCTGTTGGTTCGCTGTGATTTATTTCGTAGTTTAAATACTAGTATGATGTTAGTTTTTAGTATTTGGTCAGACAATTTCCGTTAATTACTTTAATATTACATTTATGCATCATTTAGACCTGCATTTATTGTGGTGCTGTTTGTATCGCTGATGATGTCTTTGTGTGGATGTAAGAAACCTTTTGTTTCGCAGGGTGGTTCTGGAAAAGAGGGACTTGATGGTTTACCAGGAAAACCTGGTATGAAGGTAACACCAAAACGTGTGACTTGCTGCCCGTAATTATAATAAATAATAAAATCTGCCCATAATTATTCCATTTAGCTTTGTTCATTTACACTTACAATCACTTACTCACCATATCTTTCGTTACAACGGCAGGGTGACCAGGGGAAAAAAGGAGAACCTGGTCTGGTGAGTTAAACCAATTAATTTTTTATAACTTTATATTTTTCATACACAGTTAAATACGACGTAAAATATTCTGCTCAAATCAGGGATTGTCTTTATTATGTATGGAAAAGCCATTTGTGAGGGTTTTATACTCGCACATAATACTATTTAATATTGTGTATTGATCAAAAGGCTTGTTTTGGTGTTCATGTGAACAGAGGGGGGAAAAAGGAGACCAAGGACGGGGTGGGATTGCCGGGATGCCTGGTTTACCGGGAACGCCAGTGAGTATTTCCCCGAATCACGGTGCTGAAACATTAAAAGTCCATCCTACATTTCTAATGGTGACATTATAGCCAATCTAACATGATGTATTGTGGTTTCAGGTGTGTAATTAACACGAGCCTTCTGCTTTTCCCCCGTAACAATTTATCTAAAAGGTATCTGCAGTGATTGTTGTTGCTTTATTTCATGTGCTCTGCAGGGGAGACCTGGCGTTGATGGGAAGAGAGGCCTGCAAGGAAAAGATGTGAGCGTCTTTTTCATCCAACAATCACAGCCCCGCGCTGAACAATACTAACTGGATTACTTTTATGTTTACTGTCTGTAACGTTATGACCATTACCTTTTTTTAAATGCGTTGCTATTGTAAACTGTAAAAATCGAACATGTGTTTTCTTCCTGCAGGGAGAGCAAGCACCGAAAGGAGATGATGGCAAAAAGGTCTCGGAAATAGAGGCCAACTTGAACTTTTATGAAGCAATTTTTTGAATACAATGCTGAAATGTCCTCTCATTCCAGGGGGACAAGGGAGACGCGGGTGCAAATGTGAGCAATTTTTTTAAGATCAGAAGAACAGACATTCATGCTTGTGAAAAAAACTGGACAACTAAGAGTTTTTCCTCCTTCTAAGGGTAAAGATGGTAGTAGGGGAGAACCAGGACCTCCAGGTCTGCCCGGCAAGCAGGTGCTCGTCACATCAGAGGTAAAAAAAAATGACTACTTGTATGGATTTGATGGGGATGGTTTCTTTCTTATTTGAAAAATCTGTCAAAATCTGTTGTTTACTCTATAAACTGTTCAGACAAGGATTGTGGATAGAGACATCCATAAGAATTGTCCGATTGGCTAATCTTTGTTTGTTGGCGATTCAGAAAATATAAATCAGGACCCCCTAAACCATAAAACAAACTAAACACATTGATTTACATTGATTGTTTCTCAGGGCGCCACCATTGATGAAATGCGAGAAGCATTCCCTATTCCAATGGGTCCTCCAGGAGCTACCGTGAGTATGATAAGAACATAGACCACATTTTGTGATATTTACGGCTCATGAGTAATGACACATCAACAGCTGGTGCATGGTAAAATTCTTATTTGGCCCTCATGCCGTCAGTGTGATTATTTGGCAATGACTTTAATGCTTTTATTTTGGGTTGAGATGAACCGTGCCCTTATTTGAAATGCCATGGTTGATGTCATGCATTGTAGATGCATGTTCCAATACTCTGCTCCTCTGTGTCTGTGTGTCTAGGGTTCACCGGGATTGAAGGTAAGATGGTAGTGGGGCTCGAGCCGAAACTGAGTTTTGAAAAAACAGGAATTTCGGCTCCTTGGCTCATTTGTCTTTCTATTCTATTGCAGGGGGATAAAGGAGAAAGGGGCCCGAAAGGAGAAATGGTAGTGTTTCATTGTTGTCAGACAAAAACATGTGCATATGGAAATAGAAATTGGAATTTGATCATTTACTTCGGCGCCTCAATAGGGTGATGCTGGAGCTCCTGGGAAATCTGTTCAGATGAAGGTGAACTCAGGGTGCAACAATCCCCCACTAAGATTAATGTTGTTGTTTTGCCGCTTAAACATGTGTTTTTCCTCTTATTTAGGACATCGAAGTGATGTTTGAAGCCTACGGTATACGGGTGAGGCCTCAACATGGTATTTTTCACATTTTGATTTTGATGGAATTTGTGTCTGTACAGCACAGTTTTAACTCCTCAATGAAAACTATTTTTGTCCAGCTGCCTTTGCTCAAGGATTTGATTGACAGGCTGCTGCAGGATGGAATTGAGGAGCTTCTTCGTGTGCTTGGCAACTCCAAGAAAACAAAAGAAAGTACAGAAACTCACACCTCCAACGTCATCACTGAGTACACGGTGAGCAGCTCCAGGGAACATGTGTGAGGGCTCAATGTACAGTGGCATGCAACTCATGCCTCATGGGATTATAAGACACTTCAACAGTACATCATTTTATATCAAAACATAGCAGAAAAAACAAATCTATACTTGTTTTTTTTATTCGTTTCAACAGAGTTCAGTGAAGTTTGACCCCTCCAGCAAGCCGCTGAAAGAGTTGGACACCATCGAGGAGCCTGATTTAAACGGGTCGCTTCCAGAGTTGTTGACCGTCGTAAGTAACTCCTGAATCTTGGTTGAAAGTCTTAAGAGGTTCATTTGTCGGATGGGATTATTCTTAACGAGCAGCATATTTCATCAGAGCCACAACCCACATGTGTACAGACTGCCCTCTGAGGCAAATTCGTAATTTGCAATTTTGGGCTATACAAAATATGATAAATTGAAATTAAATTGAATTGAATAACAGAAAAATAAGTCAATATTTTCCATTGTGTGCTGAATACCGTGACGCACACGCTTTCAGCCCAGGTAGATGCTGCTAGTTCAAGTTATTCCGTCTTTTGGTTTGAAGGACCTTTTAGGGGAGACCGCAGAGGGCCCGACTTCATGGACCGCCGCGGCCCTGAACGGAGAGCCGGAGCCCCACAGGGATGGCAACAGGTTAAAGGACTCCGGAGGCAAGGAGATAGCAGATTATGACCGTGAAGGCGGATCATCCCTCCAAATGAATCTGACAGTAGTCAACTCAACTTTTAATCATACAGCTACACAGGAGGTGAGAACATTATGCAACTTAAAATGTACAGTTTTACTAAACTTTTGAAAAGATGCTGAGCACACCTGAAAGTTCCTTAATGTGAGCCCAGTGGGGATCTCAGTGTATGGCATTGTTGATAACATTGTCATTGACGTGAAATGTTATCAAATGTGAGCGCTGACACTCGGGTGTCAAATGCAATTTGTGAATGTAAAAAGTAAGGTTTGTTGATCACAAAAGGCCTTAAAACAGAAATGTGCACGTCAGACGGTTGCAGGTTTACCGGATACTGTGGCGGAGTCCGTTCTCCTCATTCAGGATTCACTGAAGAAGACCTCAGGACAAAAAAAGAAGAACAGGGACCGTGGGAAGGTAGCTGACATCAACATCTCATCGGTTACTGGCTTTGAAACTTTCTGATCTGAATCACGCATGAGTATCGTTTATATATCAATTAACATAAAACATAGAATTGAGAGTTTCTTTTTGAACGAGTTGTATTTATGTTTCCAGCAACCAGTAGTTTTAGAATATTTTTTAAACTCCAGAGTTCATCCAAACAATTTATGGAACGCCTCCGAGTATGTTTGATCCGTAATAAATGGGTAGATGTATGCATGTGCTCCTATGAAAATAGGTCTAGACCAGTTGATAACTTTAACACTAAGGCCTCCTAAATGTCGTTACGTAAAGGTATATGTTATTGTTAATTTCTTTACATTCCTTAACTCCCCATTTCCCCTTTTAAATATCACCCTTAACTTACACTATCAACTTTATAGTTTCATGCTTGATGAAAGTTTCAAACTTCTGAAGCATGAGAAACTTCATTTTTTTTTCTTCTTCTGTCTGACTATGAACTTCTTAACCAGGGCAAAGGAAATCAAGGACGGCATAAGAGGCAGAGACAACGCCTGGTAAATGTCCTTGAAGGGGTCCAAACTAAAGCTCAACTTGTCTTTCTCCCCAACTAAACAAAATAAAAACCAACTAACACAGCCTCTAACATGACATTAACATGGGACACAAATTGCGTGTAAATAACAGCTTTAAATTCTAATAAACTAACATTTGTCAGCTCTAACAAGCAGAATCTTAATTATACATGGTGTAGCTAGTGGAAATAAAAGCATGCATTTTTCTTAACGCGTGCTTCTCATTATATTAATAACATTTTTATAATAGTTCCCTTTTTTAATTGCTTGGCATTGTCGTGTTCCCGCCATCAACACACATGATGAATTGTGACGCAGCAGTATCTTCTTGTAATTGTTGTTACTTTGCTTTGATCCAAAGACAAGTGATGGGGACAAGCAAGAAGAAGAAGGGGAAGAAGAGGAGTTTTATAACAGCGAAGAATACAGTTATGAATACGAGGTAGGCAGCCGCTGAATGACTAATTCATGGACAGTGGGAAACTTCAGTTTAAAGTGTTGATTGACGACGTGGGGTTGTTACATATTTGGAGCGTTGTCATGGTGGGTGGCTTCTTAATAACGGACCTGTCATGATCAAATCTGGGTGTTTTTTAATAGCATCAACCCACTTGTGCCCACACTCAACCCTGCGCGGTTGATTAATGACACACCCACTACCTGAATTAATCATTAAGAATAAATTAGTTTGTCATTACAGCTTAGTGCATCTGCTCTTCACGTCAGCCACTGGAGTCTCGGTAGGTTTTAAATATTTACAAGTTATAATGGAATTTTTCTTCTTTCTTTTTTTTAAACAGGAAGAACCTTCCCCATCTGACTCTTCGGGTCACCAGGAGAAGAACAACAGCAGAAAGGTACATTTGCTGCATTTCTGTTTACACTGGATTGGGTATAATATCTTTCACAGCTCACCAAACAGATCAAATCTCCTTTCCAGTGGATACAAAGACGATGGATTATTAATCAGTAGCCCAGATAATAACAAAATGTAATTCACTTGCAAGACTGCGCTCTGATAAAAGGGAAGCAGAGACAGGCGAGCTCAGCTGTGAGGAATAATAACATATTCACGCTGTTTTTATTTTCTGTTGAAGGAACAATTGCCTACACCCAGTCCTGCTCGGACAGAAACATTGGGAGGAGCCTCCAGTCATCCTCTTACATCCTCCACAGACAGACACATAGATGCACAGGTGAAACTGCACTCAATGCCTCATTCATTTCTTTGAGTGTTTCATACATATTTTCTTCATGATAAAAATATGCCTGTGGGGGAAATTTCCACACATGCTAATATTCTTTGCGTGATTTAGACAGGTCAGACGAGGGATATCTCTCCTAAATAAAGACTACATCATTGATTCGCTTTTTAAAATAACCCTTCTACCTGCAATCTTCCCGACCCTTTAAGGAGAAAATGATCACTTACGATCCCTAGACTACGTAAGAACGTAAGTCTTTTTGCAGCGCTTTAACGATCTGCAGTTAATTCTTACTTCGTGGATGGGTTCAATTCTTTAATTGTGTACAGTATCAATGTCTTTACATTCTTTTGTCAACCTGCGGGTTGTCCCGACGACCACCACTATCTCAACCCTTGGGTGATAAAGAAAAGGTAGCGGGGGCAGCTGGCCCGGTTGGTATCGCATATTGAGTTTCTAATCAACAGAGTGCTTTGTTTTTCGAGGTGCTGTTGTCACTTTCACACTCTAAATCTATCCTTAATTGTCATGACCAGGATGAAGTGTCACTTCCCTCGCCGCCCGTCACAACTGAAGAACCAGACGAGGTACAGCTTTGATTTGAAAGGCTTGAATGTTAACTGAATGTGTCTGAGGACCCTTGCATGCCTCGGGAATGCAAATCTATTTTATTAACACTAAACATAAGACACCTGAAAATGATGGCGAAGTGCTTCGAAGAAATGAAGGACGGGCTTCACTTTCTCTCTGCCTTAATACTTAGAATAACCAATAAACAAACCATGCTTTCAATGCGTCAAATGCAATGGCATCATATTTCAACAGTAGTTTCTTCTCTCTTTCCTCTGAAAATTTCACCAGTGCAAAAAAACGTTTGAACAAGGCTAATTTGAATACAGTGGGAATGAAAATATAATATTGTAGGCATTACCGAAGCATGAGACAAAAGAGCGTTTGTGTGCGGCATGCTTTTAGCATGATTTCTTTATCTTGCCTGGGTGGGAATGAGCAGAATTAGTGTCCGTGTCCAACTATTCAAGAATGATTTACTGGCAAAGACACACCTCCAGAGAGTTATACTTGTAATACTTTCTCTGTCTGATTTTAACAGGATGTCTCGCTTGCGTCCCAAGCCACTGTGACGATAGGGTGATAAGCATTCTTAAGAAAGCCCACAAAACGTGTGAATAAACTGTGAACTGTTTTGCTGGTGAGGAGCCCTCAACCTGACCAACATGAGGAAGGACCATGTCATCCAATCAAACATGTTGCCGTTGCGAAGTTCATATCTTGTATGGGGGCTTTATTCTGAGTAGAGATGTGTAGGAAAACAGGCACTGTTAAATGTTCCATATATTATGTATTCTTCATTTTGTGAAATGTAAACCTCAGTGTAGCTTCAAATCTTGTCTACAGCTCAATTTATTTATTCAGACCAATTATCTGTAACAAATAACCGGTTGGGTAAAACACAAACGTTATGCCAACGAATTCAATATATCTCCTTTGGACAAGTTGTACGGAAATGTTATTTATTGAAACTTGGAATATGTTGTGTTTTTACTTCACCTTTGAACTCCAACAATGTGTAGTGGCACTATAATCTTATCTGTATCCAGGTCAAACACTCTTTTCACTGGTGAAATTTTCACTGTTTTGTTTAACCTTGCTGTGCATGAATCTTCAGTAAAAGAATATTTCAATAACTTCCCAAGGCAATTTGTGTCTTTTGTGAGCCATAAGAATACCCATCACTGCAGATGAAAGGAAGCGTGACAATTATTTTTGCTTAATTTGCTCATAAGAAGCTTTGGGGGGATTTTACAGGTACCTCGATTCCAAATCAGGGTGAAGAAAAGTGTGCCTTGGCCCAGAAACATGGTAAGCATGTCTTGTTTAAAAAAAAAAAAAAAAAAAGATATATTAAATTAGAATAGCGGTAAAAAATATATTATTTTATTTAAGGTTTTCATGCCAGGTGTCCCAGGTGGAAGCAGTCAAATCAAGGAAGCACAAAAAGTATGTTTTTTTTTTCAGGACTGAACTGTGAAAATTAATATCACTTTCACCAAATACATCATGGAAATCTAACTTCATGGTAACCATCTGTGGATTTTAATTCCAGCCTTTATCTTCTGGAGCCCGAGGTTACAACAGCTGGAATGTAAGTCTGCCATTTAAAAAAATAACTGTAATCCAAACAGCAAGGCTGTGACTAATAAATACACTAGTTTGTGTTAAAAAAAATGTGTTTCTCCAGCAACAGAGGCAAGAAAGCCTCGACCTTCAAACACATTCCAGGAGGCAGAGGCAAGAGCGGAGGGAGAGGCACCGATACAGTGATACAGAGAGAGAGATTCAACCAGGAGTACAAGGAGGAGAGGAACCAACTGGATTCGAGGTGGACGAGTGGGAAACGGAAAAAGGCAAAGCAGTGCAGACGGATGGAAGCGTCGAAACGGGCCCAGATCCAGTCTATGGAGAGGAGGAAAGGAGTGGAGACTACGACTGGGAGACCGAGGAGGACGTCGATCGGGAGAGAGGAAGAGAGCAGGAGGACCTGGAGAGGGAGAGGGAGAGAGAGGAGCTGGATGAGGAGAGGCGGGCCGAGATGGAGCTGGAGATGAAACATAAGGAGAGGGAGAGAACAGAGCAGGAGGGTGACAGGGACTGGGAGAGGGAGGAGTGGGAAAGGAGGAGGGTGGAGATGGAGAGGGGGAGACACGGGGGTTACGTTGAAGAAACTGGACAGCCGTATCCGTAACCCTCCAGAGTATTTTTACCTCAAGGTAAGGCCGCACCGTACTCAAAACATGCTCAACGGTGTATGACATGCTGAATTAGGCCGTTTAAACATCCTCTTTAATTATTCTATATTGTGTTTTCATTCAACAGGGACATCCAGGTGAGAATGGAACTCCGGGACGAAAGGTGACCAAAGATATTTTCGATTAAAAGATGTACTAAACTGGGTCACCTTTGTAAAGCGAGACACAGCCATTATAAATAATGAACATTATGCTGCGTTTGTTCACCATGAGATCACAGAGCAAGAATGACAGTCGCCACACGAAATGTGTTGCCAGTCTATAAAAACACCATTGTTGCTCTCCCCACCTACCCTCAATGCATCAGTAAATTACATCTGAGCTGGGGGAGAACTTCTCTCCCGTCTCGCATGTCAGTGAAGCCATTGGAGTCCAGGCCTTTGATGTCACTCTCTGCTCTATTTCTGTGTGACTGGAAGACAGTAGATTAAAGCAGACATTAATAATTCTGTTTTTAATCATTTTCTGTTTTTTTGTATAATTTATTTTGGCTCATGAAAAACATTGTTGTGAGGTGCACTTTCTAGCTGGTATTTACTCTTACTTTCACTATTTTCCAGGGAGAAATTGGTGAAAATGGACAAAAGGTAAATACTCGTAAGCTGTGATTTACCTAATCATTTAAGAGAAATCGCCGTAGTTGTGTTTTTACTTAATATAAATCCCAGTGAAATATTTGCACGTTGTTTTGTTTTTTTAGGGGGAGCCGGGGATTGGCCACAGAGGTCCAGAAGGCCAGGCTGGTCCTCCAGGACAGAAGGTTCAAGAAGAGAAATACAAGCTATCTGTTGTTATATAAAATCCATTCTAAATCAATTAATGCCAAGAGTCCGTTCAATCACATTCTCATTGATTTGCTTTTGACTTTGCTTCTCTTCCCTCTTTTAATTTAGCTAATTTAATTGCCTGAGTGACTCACACCCTCATTTAAAATTGTGTTTGAGCATGAAAATTGAAAAAGAGTATAGTCAACTTTATTTAAAAACAATTATTCAAAAGTAACAGAAAAGTAATTACTGCATTACATAAAGAAGTGAACTTTGACAATTAATTTTCCTCTTTCCTTCCCTCCTACTTGCCCTTCCTCAGGGTGAACCAGGCGAGCCGGGGCCTCCAGGTCCTCAGGGCATCCAGGGTATCCTTGGTAACACCGGCATGCAGGGAGCCCCTGGAACCAGCGGGGCCCCGGGGGACCCAGGAGAACCGGGGAGGGAGGTACATTGTCTCATATTGACTACCGGCCAATTAGTCCGCTTTGGTGTGCGAAAAAATATGCGTTGTTGTAAAGGAGTGCAAAACTGGAGGGAGAAGGTTGTGCGTTTGGTGTGTGAGAGAGAAAACTGAGAGGTTTTGCATGCCCATGTGGCAGGGAGACCGGGGTAAGAGGGGGAAGAATGGATCGCCCGGAACTCCTGGACCTCGAGGCGCAGCAGGACATCACGTAAGAAAATACACATAATCAATGGTCTTCGTTTTCTTATTCACGCAACTTATAATTTAACGTTGTTAGCGTTATATGTAGTCCAGTTTTCCATGTGAAATTAAAAAAAAAATGTTTTGACTCTTTTCAATCATTCTTTGATATTAGGGGCATTTTATCTGATAGTATTTCAACTGGATATTATATGTAGTGATGTTTTCTGTTTCTACTGCCGCATCTCTCCATAAAGGGTCCTGTTGGTGAGCCTGGAATGAAAGGAGAAAAGGTGCAAATACTTTATTTATGATATTTAGTTAGAACTAACTTTTTTCTTTGATGAGCCAGCTAAATCAAATATAATATTATGACAACCTGGTTTCGTGGTTTTGTGTTTCATGTACATTTTCATTTCTGACCTGTGCAAAAACATTGATCATTACTTCATAAAACTATTCTGTTCCTCACCAGGGTCACAGTGCTCCCGGGGAGCCTGGTGCCAGAGGTTTGCCCGGCTTTGCAGGCAAAAAGGTAAATTGAGCTCAGATTTTTCGTCACAGACAACCTGTGATGGTGAAAAACACTATCTATATCCATATCTAACTTTGTTTATGTGATGTGAAGTATCACACAATCAGTTTGTTCATCTGTTTGATTGACAGCTCATTCGATCTTTTTCCCGGTTTTCACCCTTTCAGGGTTTTGACGTACAGTACTAAGCAGACCCGTTTCCTTTCCTTTCCAGGGTGAGAAAGGCGCTGTGGGAATTAAAGGAGCTCCTGGGAATTTAGTAAGAACCTTTGAACTATAGAAATGAGTATGAAATTACATTGGAGACCGTTAGAGTTTCACATTCACAAAGTGATTTCATAATTTCTCACTAGGGTTTAAAAGGCTGGCATGGCGCCAAAGGTGCAAAGGTGAGCCGCTAATAGTAACTTAACTTAATATTTACACATGACTGCTTGCATCAGCTGATGCTGATTTTCAAGATTTAGTTTGAAGTGTTAGTAGAAGTGATGGTGGTAGTTTTAACACTTGGAGTTTAAATATTCACGTTTGGGGAGTGCTTTGTAAAAACCGTGTTTCTTTGCAGGGTGATCATGGGTTTCCTGGAGTCAGGGGAGAAAGGGTATGATGATTTTCATTTTTGTGGAAAAAATGTCAAAATATATTAAGTCAAAAAAAGTTTGGAAAACAAACAAAATATTTTTGAAGTTGATGTTGGGTCAAAAAGTCCAAAATTTTAGGTTGGAGTTTAAGTTAAATTATTGTTTTTTAAACTTAAACATTATTAGGTTTAAAAATGTCTTTAAAAAGTATTCTTACAAACAAGAAACATAAGGTATTAACATTTACATAAGGCATATTATTGCTTCTTTTATGTATGTAGTACATTCATAGAAATTCACAGCTAATATTCACAATTTGTTTCCTTCTTACAGGGGAGTATGCTTCAAATCCAAGGACCCCGTGGATCTAAAGGCTCCAAAGGAGTTCCTGTGAGATATTATATAGCAACACAACTTAAATCATATTTATTTGCTCTTACAAGGGCCATCAAATTCCTTTTGTAATTTTTGTAATTGAGTAGATGTTTTGTTTGCAGGGTGAGCGAGGCGCACCAGGTTTTGATGGCGATAAAGGAGAAAAGGGCGAGGACGGTCCTCCCGGAGTCAAGGTAATAAAAAAAACATTTCAAATGCATGGGAATGTGTTTCTCAGCAGTGATGTTATACTGTTCATCATTAAGTCTCTGATCATATATATAATGATAATATCATATCATATATAAACATAATATCAGTTAGAATAAATGTCACTGCAAACAAACGCAGAAAAATATAAGGTATTAAAAATGTTTTTTTAAGGGCGTAAAGGGTGATGCAGGGACTAAGGGGGCATTAGGGCGCTTTGGAGCACGAGGACCAGGTGGCCAGAAGGTAAATAATGGTTATTTTTAATAGCCTCACAGTAGCTTAACCCTTCATCCCTTATGTTAGTGCTGTGGGTGAAATATTCTTCTTCTCCGACAGGGAGATCCAGGAGAGACAGGACTCAATGGCGTGATGGTACGGCTACAGTACAAAGCAGGCTACACTTCAGGAAATCCCACACAGTAAAAACACATGATTTCGTTTAAGGGTCGAAACGGAGATCATGGAGACGATGGGGCCAAAGGGGACAACGGAGACAAAGGACTACAGGGCCTTAAGGGCAATCAGGCACAGTGCATAAATGATCAATATATGATCCAGCGTGATACTTTAGCTTTTTTTAATGATTGAACTTTCTTTTTTTTTTTTTTTTTCACAGGGCGATCAGGGAGAACCGGGCTTACCAGGAGACCGGGGGGAGAAGGGAGAAAAGGTAGTGTGGTTGTTATTACAAATTGTTTTGTTTTCCCTCACGCCACTTGCTTGTGGTTCTTCTGTTGAGTTTCAGGTTCTTTATGAGCTTGGTGTCACTATCTTGTCCTTTCTTTTATACGCAATTTAAGGGTTTCAGAGGTTTACCCGGACGCACTGGGAGTCCAGGGCTGTATGGAGAAAAAGTAAGGGCTAATTACACGTGATGTAACAATGTCATGTGAAGAAAATCTGTTAACAATTACGACTAATTTATTCGCACAAAACAGGGAGATATGGGGTTACACGGAACTCATGGTATACCGGGGATGAATGGACTCACGGGGCGCAAGGTAAACATTAAAGTGTGCAAACACTTCTTCTTCTCTTTTCCCCCAAATGTACTATACAAATTCACTTCATCATGTGATACCCCTTCAGGGCGATAAGGGACAGGGAGGCATCAATGGTGTTGATGGGGCTTCAGGAGTGAAAGGACACAAGGTTAGTAAATTAACGTTATTATCACCGGTCATTATCTAACTTATCTAATTTCACTGATTATGTGCTTGTTTTCATCTTTCTCTGTACACATGAGATGACTGACTGGGCCATTGCACTTCTTCTGCAGGGTGAAGCCGGCTTCCCGGGTTTTCCAGGTTTCAAGGGGTCTCCTGGGAATCCAGGAAGGGTTGGAGATAAGGGACCACCGGGATCTCCAGGACCCCAAGGGCTCGGTGGACCCAAGGTAGCACATTCATGGTCCTTCCTTTTATATTAAAAAATACTCTAATAGTGTCTTATCATGTTGAGAAATTCAAAGACAAGGACTTAAAATCATGCAGTACCTGGGTTGGGATTTTATTAATTGAATCAGTTATAAACTGAAACAGTTTAATTTGACAAGAACATAACTTGGTGTTCTTCTTTGTGATTGTACATGATAATAAAAAAATATATATATATATTTTACTTTTGAGTCATTCCCTTGAAATACATGCATAGGCATCCAACAGCAATCACAACTACCATTTCCTTAAATTGCTCAACCTTGCTCACAATATTGCCAATTATTTGAGGTGTGGCAGCACTAAAAACAGATCTCATGAATTTCTAATACATATAAGCATATGTAATACTATTTAAATCCTACTTAATTAAATCTCATATTTCTGTAAAAAAAAAAAAAAATGAAGCGACTGAGATGAAGGATGAGCTGAGCTTGATTACAGCCAACACCATGCTTGTGTCTTCGTTCAGAGAAACTAGCAGGATGTGACTCACATACATTAACATTAACTCACGTACACAATGTACGCGGGGGTCTATTCCTGTCTGCAGCTTTCAAGTAACATTTTTACTCAATTTACTCATTTAGGCTACAATTAGAAGACTTCCGGTGTTCACAGAGGTGATGGAAACTTCCAATGAGCATAAGATGTAACTAACTGCTTTGTCTTTCACAATGCTAAGCAGGTTCTTTTTGACAGAAATTTGAAACTCACAGCGTGTTTTCTCTTCGCACACACTGTTTTTTTTTTTTTTGTCAAACAGGGGGACAAGGGCAGAAGGGGCAGATCGAAGTCATGTCAGAGGGGAGGACCTGGGTCTCCGGGACTACGAGGAGAAACTGTGAGAGCCTTAACTGAACACAGACACACACACGTTTTGCATGTGAAAGCAATATTGGTCTATTCAGTGCACGTTTCCAATTCCGTGTGCTATTATGTTAATCGCTGAAACCCTGTGCTGGGGAAACACGGTTAACTAAAAATAGAGCCAATTCTTGAGCCTCTTGGTTTCAGAGGCTGGTTGTTTGCCACGTGGGAGCCAACAAATTAAAATACTTTGTACAGATAGTGCATATATAATTGAGCATGTGGACCTGTTGTTTTGTCTGTAGGGCACAATGGGAACTGAAGGAGGAAAAGGGGACAAAGGGGAGCCTGGACTCTCAGTACGTGTTTATCACAATCACAAAGACACACATTTAAAAAAAAACTGTACACATTGAGTTGAATAAATTGATTAACTTGCTTTGAATCTTGTCATTTTCTGTATCAAGGCTGAAGAGGTGAAGCAGCTAGTCACCCAGCAGGTGGTAGAAAAGTGTGGTAAGATGTGTCTGCATGTGTGCGTGTGTGTGTCTGTGCGTGTGTGTGTGTGTGTGTGTGTGTTGTCATAATATTCACATGTACATTTTCAACCCTCTATGAGTGCTTCTACTTTTCTGTACATTTATGCAGGAGAGAATATTTGTCTGTCTCTAGACAGGCCACACATTGCGTGATTTTGCTGTGAAGCTCCGGTTGAAGCAGAATGGCCGCCGTGTGTGTTTTGCCATCTGTTGTGTTCTCTCGGCGGAACACACACCATGGTGCCAGCAGCAGTGGAGCCATTCACAAACACGAGACTAGCATTACCAATCCACTACACACTTGGAACACTCTTAAAGGACAATTATCTGTATGGTCAACCTTTTTCACTGCTGACATTGTAGATATGTTTTTGCCTGTTTTATTTTATCATCAAAATTATTAAATTATTATTTATAAAGCACACAGTAATAGGAAGAATGAATCGTAGTATAAAATAATAAATATAGCATTCTAAATGAATAACTAAGAAACTAAAGCCCAGGTTTAAAATGCCTGAAACGATAATTTGAGGTAACAGACAGATGGCAGATTTGTAAACCCAAACTTTGCCAATGAACACTCCCTTATTCGTACAAGATGGAAGTTATTAAAAACAGCATTCCTTTATGATTTAACGATCGTCTCTCATGTT
Source organism: Apeltes quadracus (assembly GCA_021346845.1). Taxonomy (NCBI): domain Eukaryota; kingdom Metazoa; phylum Chordata; class Actinopteri; order Perciformes; family Gasterosteidae; genus Apeltes; species Apeltes quadracus. The sequence goes on along the minus strand of CM037915.1, from coordinate 7,555,437 downwards.
TGCATCTTTACAGGGTTGGAATACAAGTTCATGGTAAAGTCTGTGGATCCGGATGGAACAACGGCAGTGATTGAGAATAGAAAAGAGCAGGAGGATGTCGTGGCATCCCTCAACCCTGACCACCGTAAAGGAGGCATGGAGGAAGAAGGTGAAGAAGCAGATGAATATGGAGACCAGCTGGAAGAAAAGAGCAGTCCTGCCCCTGAGATTCTACCGAACCGCACTGGTAATAACAATCAACAGCATAATTTCCATCTTACCCATTGAAATAGTAAATGTCCAAGTCCATGGGCCAAACACACAGATGCCTGCGACGTCACCGTTGTCTAATAAACTCAGTTGTGCCCACGGATTCATACATTATGACTGATTGAGTGTCACAGCTAGGGGATTACACATAATTATGTGTAACAGCTGTGGTGTCCTACTGTGTTAGTGGGGATTTTCAGTGGTAATAATAACATATTGACATATTTTACCAAATCATCAACTACAACTAATCTACTGTTACTTATTGGGAGACACACAGTGTGTCATCATGCTATATTGGTCATTTACAGGAACAAAGAGGTTGTATTCAACACCGAGTTAATTGACAATGTAGCCTTAATCATGTTGCTATGGTAACCGTAGATGGATAAAACATTTACCAAGTAAAGAAGTTTTATTAAAGCTATGATTAAGTGAAAGCACTTTAGGGCTTGTAGCAAAGACAATGCTATGGATATTGCCTTTACTCTGTGGGTGGAGCTACAGGGTTGAAAGTTACTGCCATATAAATAATAATAAATGCGTGTAAAAGCCCAGGGAGCCGACAGGAAAACATATTCTAGTTAATATTGAATCTATTCATAATAAAAATCTACTCTGTAAACTATCAAAAAAGAACTCAGCTCTTAGAGAGCTTTTTGCCGACCAACGAATATCAAGACCATAAACAAAAGGGACACATGACTGCGGCTCAGTGGCATCATCCTGTAGAGAGATTTGTGGTTCACTTAATTTCCCTTGTTGGATTTGTTAATAGCCAATATTGATGATGTTTCATCAAACTAGCAAACGTGCTGTCATTTGTTTTGTCCAGTTCTTTCAAATACTTTTTTTAAAATAAGTCTGTTTAGTTTCAGATTTACAGAAAGATTACATCACAAAGACTACACATGAACGCCTAATGCAGCTTGACAACTTGTCGGTCACTTTGATTTAAAACAAGTCGAAAGAAAATTTGCATTAATTAAATGTTGACCTATCAAACCTGTTCCTGTTTGACGTGTCATTAATATTCAGATTTGCTTGAGGGAGGGACAGCGGATTCGGGCCAGAGGAAGAAAAGAGGGGTGTTTGGAACCAATGCTGCTGGTGAGTCTCATAACAACTGATTTTCTTCTTTTCCTTCTACTTGCTCTGTGTTCGATTCTCCTCACATGTTCCCAATCTGAGTATTGAGAGGCTTGAAATCAGGGTGCAGATACTGATTTGTTGTCTTATCTAGACAATGGAACAAGCGAGCATCCCTTTAACACAAACACTCAACTCCAATTTGAATCGTAGCCTTTCACACACATTTGCACACTAGTGGCCCCAAGTGGTCTCTATACATATTTTTTGTGAGTTGGCAGGCATCCAGGAAAACGTGGCCACTGATACCGATCCTCAATCCTTATTCTACCTATCTGACGCGAGAGAAAAATGGTGAATGTACGGCATCTCAGTTTGTTGGTTATCTTTCCATCTTTCACCTCAGCAGCAGACCGCTGCCTGGAGCCAATGTCAGAGGGGGCCTGTTCCGAATATGTTCTGCTCTGGTACTTCCACCCTCGCTCCGGGGAATGCAGGCCGTTTGTGTACAGCGGCTGCGGGGGGAACAGAAACCAATTCTCCTCAAGACAAGAATGCCATGGTTGGTGTGGGATGGAGAGCAGAGGTAGGAACCCGTCACATAAGTCTAAAAACTTTTTTTTAAATCCGGGGAAAAAAAGCTTTGCCGGCAAATTTCAAATGAGATGACACTGTATCATAAAAAAAGAGACAGAGATACAATATTCTGGTATCCTTTAATCCTAGTAATACAAATATATTTACACTTCCACGGCTACCGAGCCCTGGAGAGGAGACTAGCAATCCATATCAGGAATCTATCGTTGTACATAACTGTTTGTGTATTGGATTTTTTTTCTGGTATCCTTTAATCCTAGTAATAAAAATATATTTACACTTCCACAGGTACCGAGCCCTGGAGAGAAGACTAGCAATCCATATCAAGAATCTATCTTTGTACATAACTGTTTGTGTATTGGATTTATTTATAAACTTTAACAGATCTTGATTTGTTTTATGGACAAATTGTGTTGAAATTCAAATGTGAATTTGTATACATGCCTCTGAAATGGAAAATGTTCGACACTGAAACATTAAATCCATCTTTTTTTGTGAGTCTGTGTTGTGCTCGTCTCATCTGCAGACTCGCAACGTAAAACTCTGTCACCCGTCTTCTGATTTGTCGACTGCCCTGCACACTTTGTGCCGTGAAAAATGAGACACCGGTAGCTGATGGCCTGCGGCCACTTTCATCACTGCATATGTTCCGTTGGCAGGTGGCGTTATGGGTCAGGCTGCGAGCCAGATGAGCGACCAGCAGGAGCCCAGCGAGGAAGAGCACGCAGGGACTGTTTCAAAGGATTCTCTCATCAGACCCACGCGGCAGTAGCAGGGGATTCCTGCGTGGGTGTTGATGTGGGGGCAGCACACACACTCAGGGTTGTTGTTTTTTTCTGGCAGTGTGACATGTTCAAATACACGATGCAAACTTGGATTCCCACGGTGCGATAAAATGTTATTTCAAAGAGGACACCCTGGTGTGCAACATGCTCCACCAGCTCTGACAACCAGGACTCTTAAACTGAAATCTTTAAACAGTAGCTCGCTGAAAATAGGCAGTGTTTTAAAATACAAATTCCATTTCACCTCAAAGAGATGGATTGTTGACACCAGAGGCTTTGTGTACATGAGTCACGATTCTGCGCTGTAATATACTCCCACATGTGGAAAATGCTTCACAGATCTGAAAGATGTTGTTCCGCAGTGACAGGATGTTCTCGCTTAACCGCACCCCTTGGCGATCACAACTCGGCTTAACCTAAGGCGGAAGCACTTAGCACAACTTAACTTATGAAAAGTTTCAAGGATGCTCAGTGGAGCTTTCCAGTAGTTACCATATTGCATTTCGTGCAACTTTGAGTTCTACCAAACATGTTGATTGCTTTTCCTCGTTGTTAAGCATTTGCAAAGCATATTTAAAATTACCCATTGGCATGTTACCGATAAGCATGAATGTGATTTAAAATTTTAATTCTGGTTAGCAGGTATGGAAATAAAACAATATTAGAGGGACAGGCTTCTACAAAATATAGATTGTGCACACTAAAATGAATTGTGGACATGAAAACAATGCGTCATACGGCTGAAAGTGGTCAAGAGCTTCACTGGATGCATTTGATTAGATTTCTCAGAGTAAAAATGACTAAATAACAACACAAATGTGGGTGTTGCTTAACTTTAATTGGTTTACAGACAAAACTACTGAAATATTACAGATGAAATAACTAAAACTCTTAAGTTTTTAAGATATTCATGTTGGACCAACACTCATAGTAATGAGTCAATTCAGGAAAAGTTCAAACAAATTCAGCTCCATCAAGAAAGAATTACCTTTTTAGAAATAAGATAAGATGTCCCGTGTCACATGACTAACAACAACACAATCCAGCACAGTAATGATTTTTTCCATTGAAGTTGAAGAGGGGCAATTAATTCTGTTGCAAAGATCAACTGCAAAGTGCACGCGAGTGTGGGAGGACATCCTATCGGACGGTGTGTCACAGACTGATTGCTCCTGCTGCGGAGACGTTGCTTGTTAGAGCTCGATCCAACACCCCTTGATCCTCTGCCACCTTGGTTTTGACATGCGGTAATCTGTCACTTTAGTGGGTTCCCATGGCGTGCGTTGTGCGGACACGGGTTTTAATTAAAACACAATGTTCTTTGGAACTGATGGCTTCTCTCGTCTTTTGAAATTAAATATACATGCAGCATGTAAATCGTATAGCGTCGAAGCCTCGCTAACCCTTTTTAAGCATGTCACACATAAAGCAGTTTACAAGCTGCAACCTTTTATCAATCATTATTAGCGACATGTTTCAACTATTAAAACCTGAGATTTAGAATGTTTATTGGGCATTGAGATGCCCGTGTCATCGACTGACTTCAAATGCTCTTCCAGCAGACCAGATGGCATATTCAGAAGTGATACACGTGTCTTTCTGGAAAGGATAACAGTAGCGAAATGTAATCAATGCAGTAGTTTTTATTTACTACATCAAAAGGGTGCTTAATTCAAATGTGTTTCCAAATTGGGCTGTGAGAGATTTTTGTTTGAACTGTTTATTAACCTGCTGGCTACTTTCTTGTAGCAAGCAGGAATGATTGGGTTTCAACAAGTAATCCATAAGTAGGCAAAATGCTACACTATAAAATCTCAGAACTTAAGACGATGTATTCAAATAGCTGGTTTATCCAACAGTCATTGAAAACCCCAAATGTATTCAACTTCTGATATATGACAAAAAAAAAGATGGAAAGAGAAAATGTTGGACATTTCACTAAATAACTAAAAACGTTTCTTTATAGTAGCTGACTGACTCATCTGTAAAAAATGTATCATGTAAGTACGTTTGCTTGTGTAAGAAGGAGTAGCCCAAGGGCCTGACTAGGAGCTGTCCGTGGTTCTGAATGGGAGCTTTCCGTGATTCTGGGTGGAAGTTGCCCACTTTTATCCATGGACCTGACTATTGACGCTCTATTCGATTTAGTATCGCTGTCCATGGTGCTGAATAAGAGGAGACTACGATGATGAACAAAATAATTGTGTCTTTGATCGCCCAGCACAGTTTGAATTTGAGGTTTATTGCTGAAAACCCGTCATGTGGGGGGTAAAAAAATAGATATTTTCAAAAGTCGGAAGAAGAAAAAAAGTTTGTCTGTGTATCTTTGGTCGTGAAGTCTGATAACCAACGTGAGGTCATATTAACTAACTTTTTTTTGTATTCACCACTCATCGCCGCATCACCACCAATAGCATGCTTCCGAGCGAACCGGCATGTCATCGGGATGACGTCATTGCTGGCGTGGGTCTGCAGTTTGATGGCTCCTACTAAACGAATGCACTGGCAATGGATGAGCAAGACACGCTGCTGGTCACACAGTGCGTTCTGCTGACCTACGCGCAAGTTACCAGTGCATCCGAATCTCGTAATCTTTCAGAGGAGTTCTGCCTGTTGTTTTTTTCCTTGCGGCGATAGGTGTTGGGTGACCCTTTTTTATTGTGTTATTGGCTCGAGTGGTAAGTTTTAACGAAAATGATTGCTTCCATGTTTTGTCTTTAAACTATCTATGCGGTCCATAATAAATTATAATTGTGTAGGCTTGTGCACTTTCTGAAGACACAACCTGAACGCGCTTTATCGAAAGTGAAATGAAATCGTACCATGGTTTCTTTACCCTTAAACTCTATTTTGAATGCGAGGTGCAGGTAAAAACTGTTATGTAGATGTATTTTGCTCAACTTTAATGCAGATTATGCGTATTTGGGGGGAGCAGTGTTAAGATTGATTACACCTTATTTTGAAATCCAATTAATTCTCACCCCGTTTCTCTGACTTTAACATTAATACACTCAAGGACATACCAAAGCGTGTCTACACTTACATGTTGTGGCGATGTTAAATACAGAAGAAAGAGAAAAACCTAAAGTGAACATTTGTCTCCGATGTCCTTCTATCCCTGGTGTTGGTCCCGCAGGACCCAGCATGCTGTCCTCGCTGAAGACCCTGCTGCTGTTCTCGGTCCTGTGCACGCCGACCTCCGGCCTGTGCCTGCACCTCTTCGACACGCGCTACGACCTCGTGTGCGACGACCGGACGACAGTCGGGATCCGGAGCCCCTTGGACGGGTGGGAGTCCCTCCTGCAGTCCGCAGAGTATCTGTCCTCTTCCTCCTCGTCCTCTTCCTCCGCTTCTTCATCTGCCGAATCCAGCCGGGAGAAAAGGACTTCAAGTCCCGCGAACTACCGCTTCACGAGCCGAACAAAGCTCAGGGGGCAAATGCTGCGCAACAGCAGCAAAGCGGACCGGAGGAGCAGACTGACCCTGTCCCTCGACGTCCCGACCAATATCATGAACGTCCTCTTTGATGTCGCCAAGGCCAAAAACATGCGTGCCAAAGCAGCCCAAAACGCGCGCCTGCTGGCACAGATCGGACGCAGAAAGTGAGCGTGATGGACCTCTTGAGATGTGACAGCCGTGACCAGTGTTGGCCTCCTCATTACTCCAATGTAATGATTTCTTTCGTATTCACGTTTACATTAAGCTATCTGTATTGATTGGTTTTCTCCGGGATTTCTTTCCCCTTACACGGAGGTAAAGAAAGCATTTCTAATAAGATTTGAGTTGCGCTCGTGTTAAAGGTGCTTTGAAAGTCTTATCATTATTTATTTATTTCTAAAACACCAGAGAAACCTCTATCCTGGACAATAAATAATGTCATCTATGAAACTGTGACTAAAAGTATGACGTTTTTGGACAACTCATTGAAATACATTATACAATAGCTATAAATATATATAGAACTGTAACATTAATGTCTGCTAGTTAAAACCCTCTTTCTTTGGGGAATAATATATTTATTCTTATCTCTATTAGAAATGTTGATGCAACAAATTAACTATATTCATCAAAAGATGAATACGATCAAGAGAAATATTTAATTTGTATCAAGATTAAGTGAAATTGGCTGCACCCCAAAGGCTCCATTCAAATCTGAAAAGCTGCATCAAAACAAAAGCCAGTACATGTTGTTTGTCATTACATATCCAATGTTGGACAAAACAAAGCTGCTTCATTTATTCGTCTATTAAGAGGTTTGCTTCTTCAGAGCTCATAGGAGCCTTTAATGAATCCAAATCCTGCTGTAGAAAATTGACTCACAAAAACACACTGAACAATGACTCACATTGTGTGAAATTATGTTTAGAGTAAAAATGTAAATGCAGGAAATTATATGTTTTCATTAGATATCTGTTATTTTTATATTCAAAATAAAGGATTATTTTTCCGCAAATAGAGCAGATGTGAGCTACATTTGTCTTTTTCATCTGAAGCATTTTGAACCATGCTATCCATGAAATAGTCCCATTTAATTCTTCCTCTGCTATCGGGCTAATATTAGCCCGCTGGATACATCAGCATTTCCAATAGCGCAGGCTATCATAGCCATACAATATGGCCACATCAAGGGTCATTACATGAAAAGGTTTGTTTTTTTCTAAACTTGCGGTCACTTGTGGTTCCTCTGTATGACACAAGGCACACTGTCATGTCGACATCTTGTGGACACACTATGTTGTGTTTCAGCCATGTAGGTGCTACTGCTGATCTGGTGAATACATTTACCCTATGTCAATTCTGTCCTCTTATTGGTTACCAAACACAAAGTGAGCATCAGCTCTGGGACTCTAAACAATCAGGGGTCCAATAGCTCCAGGTTCACAATGGCTGTATGACTGACATGTGTTTATTCCTAAATACATAAGTATGGGCTCATTAGAAAAAGATTAAAGGAATCAAAGCTAACCTGCTTTGCAGCATATAAGCAGTGGTTGGTTTCTAAAGCTTTGTATTTATTTAGTATTGTTACACTTTTTTAATCGACCGACCTGCCCATTAGTCCACCAAATCCTGATAAATTATTTTCTGATACATCAAATAAAGAACATCAATATCATATAAAGTGTTTGTGCTTGTTTAACTGTAGTTAATTTATGATATTGGATTCCACAAAAATGATACAGTGACTGATTTGTTTTCAGTTTTTATAACAGAGTATTATAATGTTTGTTTTTTTGTCACCAATGCTAGCAAAGGACTTACATGTACTGTTTTACGTTTATTCGTTGGTTGAAGGGGTTTTGTCAGCAGCGACCCCTGCTGGACGTGGAGCGGATTGGGTTTGACGTATATTCCGGTGACGTGAACGCATTACCGGAACTGGCTCATTTTGGCTACGTGGAAGTAGCTTCTCTTATGATCAAGACTGAAACCGTCCGTTGCCCTCATCGGTCAGCTTCATAACGACATAATGATTAAAAAATTCGATAAGAAGGACGAAGAGTCTGGTAAGATTGTGCATCGATTATCTCAAATATTGAGAGCTTTTAAAAAATAAAAAGAATGGCTGGACTGACAAGTTATTGGACGCTGTTTAAGCTAACGCGGGGCTAGCCTGTCAAAGATAGTTGACTAGCTAAAGTCACGTTAATACTTGTTCGTTAATCGTTGTTTACAGAATAATTTATTTTCATTTTACTCGTTATGCTTGTCTAATACCAGTCGCTTTGCATTCATATAATAATTGTTAAACGGTTGTATTTGACGTTACGATAATACCGACACCTTACGTAAGCGAAGCCTGGCGTTAGCACTGGAAGCTACGTAGCTATGTTTTGATGTTAGTAAGACGTGGCCTCTCCGAACAGGAGCTCAACATTTAAAATATAAAGGCACGAATTGGCACTACCGTCAAGCCATAACTGGTGTCTAAGCGTACATACGTTCTACCCACTACACGTAGCATACGCTGGTATCAAGATGCTTCCCGTGTGTCGACTTTGTTACACGACAATGGTTTAACTGATCAGACGTCTCACTCTGTTGCTTTTTTTTTGCATTTTTAGGAAGTGGGTCGAACCCTTTCCAGCATCTGGAGAAGAGTGCTGTGTTGCAGGAGGTACATTATTCCCTTGCAATATGGCTTTGAACCTGCTCTACACAAGCATCAGCCAAAGAAACGACATTGACAAGAAATAACGTGTCTCCCTCCTCGTTTACAGGCGCGTATCTTCAATGAGACCCCCATCAACCCGAGAAGATGCCTTCACATTCTCACCAAGATCATCTACCTCCTCAACCAGGTAAAACATTGTTAATCGGATGTCTTTATATCTGTCTGCCAAAGTTACACCCCGCTTACTCACATGGCTCTGTTTATTAGGGGGAGCATTTTGGGACCACGGAGGCCACAGAGGCCTTCTTTGCGATGACCAGGCTCTTTCAGTCAAATGACGTAAGTTAATATAAATTCATTGATTAGCTAATAGGTTACGTCATGTTTTTTTAGATTTAGACTATAGTTAGTTATAGCCCATGCTGCATCGCATCAGTCAGTATGGAGTAATACAATACTGGTGCTGTAGGTTAATACTCTTTATTTTACCCTCAGCAAACTCTGAGAAGGATGTGTTACCTGACCATCAAAGAAATGGCCAACATCTCTGAGGATGTCATTATTGTCACTAGCAGGTTTGTACCATGACGTTAAATGGCTTTGAGTATCGTCGTTGTGAAAAGACAAATGTGTCTCCCAGTGAGTGTCTTCTCTTCAGTGATCCTTTAAGCTCAGTGACCTCAAAGGATTTGTTGTTGTTGTAGTAGTAATGCAGTGTTATCCAGTGATTAAACAAAATTAGTTTTCTCATGTTTTTACCAAATTGTACAGTTAAATTATTTAAATCATTGTGTGGTATTATACAGCTTGACCAAAGACATGACAGGGAAGGAAGATGTTTACCGAGGACCTGCCATCAGAGCCCTCTGCAGAATTACAGATGTGAGTGCCCCTTGCTATATTTTCTTTTTTTTCCTCTCTCCCTATGTCTTCCTTCACCATGTCATCTCTTTTAAGAACGAAATGAATGAGTATGTGCTTTACTCATTTGTTTGTTATGTGGTTCTTGTCTAATACACAGTCAACAATGCTGCAAGCCATTGAGAGATACATGAAACAGGCTATTGTTGACAAGGTTCCCAGTGTCTCCAGCTCAGCCCTGGTCTCCTCTCTGGTAAAACAAAACAGTTATATTATTTCTAACAAATCAAGATTGTTTGACAATGTATCATTAAAGAGCTGAGTAAAACATTTTTGTCCTTATTTACAAAACAAATGTAATTTACGGCCTAATGGTAATCTAAAGTTTCATAATGGATTTGTATTTCTATTATGTCATGTTTGGAGGGTAACCCTTTCTCTTTGTGCGTGTTCAGCACATGGTGAAGAGGAGCTACGACGTGGTGAAGCGGTGGGTGAATGAAGCCCAAGAGGCTGCCTCCAGTGACAACATCATGGTCCAGGTGGGTGACAGACATTCGTAACCTGTAAATTCATGGTATTTGCTATCTTCTATAGTCATTATGTGTCTTTCGGGTTTTATTTCGATATGTTTTTTTTATGTGTTTCCTGTATTACAGTACCACGCCCTGGGCCTGTTGTATCACCTCAGGAAGAACGACCGCCTCGCCGTCACCAAGATGCTCAACAAGTTCACCAAGTCCGGTCTCAAGTCTCCCTTTGCCTACTGCATGCTCATCAGGATCGCCAGCAAGCTGCTGGACGAGACGGAGGGAGGGTGAGTTTATCGTCTGATGCTCAAGTAGAAACGCACAAGGACATCTGGGTACTTGCCTCTTAGTTGATTTCCCTGCCAATAAGCATCACCGAAGACATGACAGGGAAAGAAGATGTAAAATATGCCAGCTATCTGCTGAACAATAAAGGACCTTTTCTTAGTCTGTTGTCGGCTAAGGTACTGCTTCAAACAAAGACATAGCACGCACAAACTGCATGAATTGATTGCTGGTTATTCTGTCTGTTTTCAGCCACGACAGCCCCTTGTTCGACTTCATTGAGAGCTGCCTGAGGAACAAGAATGAGATGGTGGTGTATGAGGCTGCCTCTGCCATTGTTCATATGCCCAACTGTACAGCTCGCGAGCTGGCCCCCGCTGTGTCTGGTGAGTAGTTAACTCGCTATTTATCACGCACCTTTTTCATCTCCCACTGTCTAATTGACCGAGGACAAAATTATTTATTGTCAATGTCCTTCTGCAGTGCTGCAGCTTTTCTGCAGTTCCCCCAAAGCAGCCTTAAGATACGCTGCAGTCAGGACCCTCAACAAGGTACAGCTCCACTCTTCATCCAGCCTTCCTTCACATGGCTTTTTTTTAATAAATGGCATCGACCACTTAGTCAAGTCACATGGCTAACAAACGTCATATGTTGTATGCGTGTCTGAAAGTGCTCTGCTCTTACTTTATTATTTATTTGTCTTGGAAAATGTCTGGTAAAAAAAACATGTGCTTCACTGAATGACCTCTTCGGACATTTCATTTTTGTCCACTAGGTGGCCATGAAGCATCCATCCGCCGTGACTGCCTGCAACCTGGACCTGGAAAACCTGATCACCGACTCCAACCGCAGCATCGCCACGCTGGCCATCACCACTCTGCTTAAGACCGGCAGCGAGAGCAGCGTGGACCGACTCATGAAACAGATCTCCTCGTTTGTCTCTGAGATCTCTGACGAGTTTAAGGTCAGTCACTGACCCCACATAACTTTTGGTTTTAGAGTTGTTCTTTTGCCAATGTCACAATGTCTGATACTTATTGAAAATGTGTCAATGATGTGTTTTTACAATTCACCCAAAAACATTAATTTCCAGTATGAGCTCTGGTGCTTTGTCTCCCTTTTTTTATACCTCTTATTTCTGTTCTCATCTTTGTGTGCTGAATCTGTCTTGTTTATTTCAGGTGGTGGTTGTGCAGGCCATCAGCGCTCTGTGCCAGAAGTATCCCCGGAAGCACAGCGTCATGATGAACTTTCTGTCCAACATGCTCAGAGATGATGTAAGTTGATCATTAACAGAACACTGAACTTTACACTTTGTTCTGGGGAACTCCATTATCGCCCCTGTCCGTATCCATATATAAATGATTCTATAATCACAGTTGTCCTTTTGTGTATGTTTTTCGTAATACTCACTTAGTTACTCAAATTACTTAAAACTGGTTTACAATTGCTATTGGGTTAGAAGACAGAATCCCAATAGAGAAAATGTGTTTTAGAACTACAGATGATAAAGTATACACCAGTGTTGCGTTAGTAGTAAAGTTAGTGTTTAGCAAAAGATAAATCAGACTTCAATCAGAAAATAACAGATCGTTACGTCTCCACCATGTGAATTGGAGGGCTGAATGATGTAGTTGTGTTTAGAGGCTCGCAGTGAACTGGCGTCCTCTCCCCCGCAGGGTGGTTTCGAGTACAAGCGGGCCATCGTGGACTGCATCATCAGCATCATTGAGGAGAACCCGGAGAGCAAAGAGACGGGCTTGGCCCACCTGTGCGAGTTCATCGAGGACTGCGAGCACACGGTGCTGGCCACGAAGATCTTGCACCTGCTGGGCAAAGAAGGCCCGCGCACCCCCCAGCCCTCCAAGTACATCCGCTTCATCTTCAACCGAGTGGTGCTGGAGAGCGAGGCTGTCCGCGCAGGTGAGACACCGCAGGACGGCGTAAGCGCTTCGCTATTTACCGCAAAGTTGAGTTTTACGACTCCCAACGGCTAACTTCCAAGGGTCACGTCAGAGAGTTGGCGACACATTTGTGACGTCTTGTTTATTCGTAATCCATTTTATTTTTACGGCAGTTCATAACCAGTTGAAACATTTGCTTCTCCTTCCACCCTCAGCTGCGGTCAGCGCTTTGGCTAAATTTGGAGCTCAGAATGATGATCTGCTACCAAGCGTCCTTGTTCTCATGCAGAGGTACTCGTTTACTTCCACTCGTTCTCACAGGATTATGAACCCCTACGTTTCATCTCAATATACCTTTTTTTTATTGAATGAACATGTGGTATCTCGACTATAACACACGTCTGTCCTACAGGTGCATGATGGACAGTGACGATGAAGTGCGCGACCGAGCTACTTTCTACATGAACGTGCTACAGCAGAAGCAGAAGGCTCTGAATGCTGCCTACATCTTTAACGGTACACAAACACACACACACACATGGGTCATAACGCGGTGATGTCGGGAAAGTTAAAGTTACCGTCTCCCCTTTGTGTGTTGCACTTAGGTCTGTCGGTTTCCATCCCCGGACTGGAGAAGTCCCTCCACCAGTACACCCTGGAGCCCTCAGAGAAACCTTTTGACATGAAGAGTGTCCCTCTGGCCACCACTCCTATCGCAGAGCACAAAACAGGTACAACTCCATGCTGCTACTCATCTGCACAGGGTTTATACCCCGCTGAGAAACTTGGTAATGTTTTATTTTTATTTTTTCTCTCAAGATATGGCCCCCATTGCCACTAGCAAATTGCCAGAGAAGTTGGCCCCATCACGCCAGGACATATATCAGGGTAAGGATTTGGACTGTCCGTCTTCAGAATCGGCACGATGCAGTTGGACATTCTTACGCTGTACTTGAATAGAATTAGTCTTGTCTGTCCTTTTGCCTTCGTTGCAATCGGTCTTTACTTTTCGTTCGTTTTACAGAACAACTGGCAGCCATCCCAGAGTTCCAGGCCCTCGGCCCGCTCTTCAAGTCCTCTGAGCAGGTGCAGTTGACGGAGGCTGAGACGGAATACGTGGTGCGCTGCGTCAAACACACCTTCTCCAGGCACATGGTGTTCCAGTTCGACTGCACAAACACCCTGAATGACCAGCTCCTGCAGAAGGTACTTTTCTGCACATCCATTTAGATCATTTTTTTTGACAAATGATGGGTTGTTTTTTTTTTGTTTTTTTTGCGGCGAGGAACCAGACGGTTGACACGTTTTTTTTAGAATCATCAGAGGAGCTCCGACAGTAGTTGAATTAAAACATGCGAGTACATTTTAAACGTACGTCTCGTGTGCTTGTCTGTGTCAGGTGGTGGTGCAGATGGAGCCGTCGGAGTCCTACGAGGTGACCAACTACATCCCAGCCACCAGCCTCCCCTACAGTCAGCCTGGCTCCTGCTACACTCTGGTCCAGCTGCCTGACGACGACCCCACTGCTGGTAAGACCAGTGGGAGCAGTGACGCATAGTAAAATGGCTTCGTTGACATTTATTACTTTTTCTGCTATACTATGACGTAAAATACTACAACTTCTTAGTGACTTTTTTCAACATACTCCAATAGCTTTTGACTGCCAAATTTTAAGTTGATACCAAAATCTCTTTAAAAAGATTTAAGAAAATATTTGTACATGCCCTGTCTTCCCCCAGTGTCCTGTACGTTTAGTTGTACTATGAAGTACTTGGTCAAAGACTGCGACCCCAACACAGGAGAACCGGACGATGACGGTTATGATGATGAATATGTGGTATGTGATCAAAGAACATGCACAAACTTTCAAAACAATAGACATTGAGCGTTACTTTGTGCAATTTTGAATCATGTAAATGATTTTATGCTTTGGTTTTTTAACTGCTCCCATATCCTTCCATCGCTCCTACTCGTTTGTCGCCGTCCTGCTCTGCTTTAGCTGGAGGATCTAGAGGTGACCGTTGCAGACCACATCCAGAAGGTTTTAAAAGCCAACTTCGGAGCAGCGTGGGAAGAAGTTGGAGATGAATTTGAGAAGGAAGAGACTTTTGCCCTGGCATCTGTTCAAACTCTGGACGGTGAGTCAAATATTTTAACTGATTATTGCACATATTAAAAACACAAAAATACACTTTTCTTGGTTTAATGTTTTCAGCGTTGACTATTTTACACTGTGGCATGAGTAGTTATTTGCAAAACAATTAACAAAGCATTGTGAGTGCTTTCTAAGATGTGCAAGGCATGTTAAGCATTGCCATTGAGGTGTTTCCTGTCACTCATTGTGCATTTCTTGTGCAGAGGCGGTGGGTAACATCATCAGCTTCCTGGGAATGCAGCCATGCGAGCGCTCTGACAAAGTCCCAGAAAACAAGAACTCTCATGTCCTCTTCCTCGCTGGTAAGTGTTTGTCTGCATGGTTTTGGTCTTTGTTTGCGCTTTAAAAAAAAAAAGTTTGTCTGCAACATTAAGTTGTCTCTCATGGAGATTGATGGTCAAATGACTTAACTATAATTGCAAATAGAACTTTTAGATTTTAAAGAATGCTCTATTATGTGTAAAGTAATAAAAAGTCTAATCACACGTGAATTGATTGGCCTCTGACAGCTCGCTCTCTCTCTCCCCCTCGTCAGGGGTTTTCCGGGGGTGTCACGACGTTTTGGTCCGTGCTCGCCTGGCCCTGGCCGATGGCGTCACCATGCAGGTGACCGTCCGCAGCAGCGAGGAGACGGTGGTGGACGTCATCCTGGCCTCTGTGGGCTAAAATACCCCGCGGCCTTTCAGTTCTGCATGAAATTCTTTCACATTACTTCTTTTGCACAGCTTTAAAAGTAAAACTGTATACTGGTTTATCATGCTGACACCATCCAACATGGAAAACCATGTGGATGTTTTACTTCTTCGCTCTTTATACCGTCTGCTGCTCATATTTTATTTGCAGTACAAATATTCTGTCAAATCCTCCAATAAATTGTGTCTGTCGAAGTGCATCATGCCTCACTCAGACACTTTATTTTACAAAACTAGTTTTATTGAAAGAAAAGCTGAGTTAGACATCAAGAGAAATGTTTTAAAAAAAATGGAGGGAATCAAAAATGATCACACTGAAATGGGGTTCATAAATTAACACTGTCACTGTCAGTCATTCACTTGCATTAAGTACAATTAATTATGATTTTAGCTCACATTGGATGCGACAGCTTTGGTCCTAGTTAAAATCGTAATGAAAGGTCTTATCCTAAGTGATAAAACGAGTACTGCGAAATACCAAACCGCATGTAAAGAGTTGGAATAAATGGGGCGCGGTATTTAGAAAGAGTGAATAAAATTAAAATATGCATTGAGGAAGCCGGTGGGATCTTCCAGCTGAGGATAGTGACTGATGTGTTCATCCAAAATGGTGAACGTCGACCTCTGGACCAGCTGCCTCCAAAAACAAGAACAAAAAAGGTTTCGAGTTCAAATATAATCACGAACCAATTTTTCTATAAAGTATTTTGTTTTTCCCCAAGAAGACTAAATCGGACTGGGGTTAAAGAATAAGGCGAAAGGGGGGGGCACTTACTGGTAAAGACGTATAAACTCAGGATGAGGGTTGACGGGATCCAGAGGGCCGTAGATCATGTGCACTGTAAGATAAACAAGGTCACGAGAGGGTCATGAAGAAGCTCGAGGGAGGAACACTGAGAAATGGAGTCAAATAACATTCATCAACCGCAACAATGATTCAGGAGAACCGGTTCAGAGACACTGGTTAATGCCTCTCTAGCTACATCTGACATGGACACACACAAAGACATCCCTGTCCCCAACCTCCCCCTCCTGAGCATGGGATCCCAGATGGACGACGAGGCTTCTCCTTGTAGGCTAAGCAGCTTAGAATCAGCGACTCTCTGGTCGAAGCAGTTGAGTTAACACACCTCAAGGGACTTAGCAACACACAAACACACACTTGTCGTGGTGACCGTGGACTCACTTGGGACGACGGTGGAAGTGAGGGTGCCCACCCAACGCTCTCTGTGTTTGGATCTCTGGTTGATGAACTGCAGGATGCTGAGGGGGACAAAGGAGACAAAATAAGTGACAAAAAGACAATCACGGCCATTTAAATGCAAAGTGAACACACACACACACACCTGTCCAACACCAAGTTTCCATCGTTGTAGCGCAAACCTGTCCACATGTCCCAGAACTCGGCGTCAGTGGGCTGCGTGTACGGACCGAACACGTCTCCGATCCTACGAGTTCAGTTATCAGCAAACAGACACAGGTGAAACTCGCTCGCATACAAGTTGAAAAATACATATTTCAATCTCACAATTTGTAACAATTCTGCGCTTGTCTTACCCTTTTTGGAAGATCTTATAGTTGGTGAGCCGCGTCAGGACTGGGGCCAAGAAACTGTAGTCCTTCAGGAGCTTTTAATGGATAAACAAAAAAGGTTTCAATGAGAACTTTGACAATTTAACTTTAACTTTTTAAAAATAACAGCACACACATAAGCCAAAGAGCGGGCGACTCACCGTCTGCAGCAGACGCGGGTAATGTGTTTCCGGGAATAATCCTGTTGGGAATAAAAGAGATCAGCACTGATCACCACCATCTACAACCTGAGCCCAAAACCCAACAGACGGCCCCGTACCTCCATTAGAGAGACACAGGCTGTTGATGATCAGGTGACCGGAGCGGTTTTGCTCGCTTCTGTTAGGGAAGAAAAGAAAATAACGGCACACGGAATGAGTGGTTAGTATCACGGATACTGTTTACAACAACGTCCACCTGAATATAGTCACACACACACACACACACACAGAAAATACCTGTAGAGCAACTCCAGCGCCACAGTGTCTCCGTAGTCATGGGAGACCAGGTTCACTCGCTGGTTGCTCAGACCCAAGTGAGCCACCAGGGCCTCCACCACACTGGCCTGCTCGAAGATGGAGTACCGGTGGGGTCGCTGGGGTGAGAAAACACGAGTTAAGAGCAGCAGGAGGAATTCATGCAGGAAGTAGCAGCGCACAACAACAACAAAAATGCACTCACCGGCTTGTCACTGAAGCCAAAACCCAGGAAGTCCAGCGCAACGACCCGATGGAAGCGCTGCGTCAGTGGCTCCCAGATCTGAGTAGAAGATATAAACTTGGGTCACATCAAGACCTGTGACTTGTGACCCGTTACCGGCTACTGAGCGCGTGCAGTGGAGACCTTGTTCCAGTCGAAGCTGGAGGTGGGGAAGCCGTGGAGCAGGACGACGACATCGGAGCTTCCCAGAGCACCGTAGGAATCTGGTTTGAGGAAAGAGAAACAAAACGGAACACGCGTTAAAGATGTCACCATAGCCATTCAACAACCTTTTTTTTCAAAACATGATAAGTGAAATGATTCATTACAAAAATTGCACTGGTGTCAGTCGACTACAAAACACAAGCCTCTTGACAACCCAACGCATGTGATGCAGCAGCATCTAGTGTCCATGGAGGACAACTTGCCCCCCTACCTCTGTAGAAGATGTCCCTGCCTCTGAAGTGAAACGCCTCCCCGGCATTGTGCCACTTCTGCAGGGAAGGGGACAGCTGAGGGGGAGGGATGTGGAGGTAGACGGCCACCAGCGGGATGCAGATTAGACCCACGTGAACCCACCACTCTCTCATCTTGAGCTCGGCGGCGGGGGGGGTCTCATTCCTGTTGCCTCTGGAGGAGACGGAGGTCACGCGCAAAGACGAGAGGTAAAAGCGACAGCGTTGCAAGTGGAGGCGCAAAAAGAAACATGCACACAAGACAGTAACACAGTCTGATAATCGGATGCGTCCGCGTTAAATTGTCAATTAAGGATTCAACGTTGGGAGTAAATTAGCTCCAAAACCGAGCGATCTGAGGGGATCGTCCAACACGCGGATGTCAAACAAAGCTTTAATCCTTCCAATACACTACTTTAGGTTGTAGTTTTTGTTTTATTAGATAATTTTGTTTATTTTTTTAATTTATTTATACTTACAGAAATGTCGCGACTAGTGGTTCAGTGGACCTTCGCTCAGTGTTTAGAGTCCATTGCGGCAGAAGGAACACAATGCGGAGCGGAAAAGGAACGGGGAGGTAGGAGAAGAGGACGTCTCACACTGTGACGACTTCCGGGTTTCACTCGCGTTCATGGAAATCTATCCGCGAGGAAGACGTCAGGATAAACGTTCTGTCCACGCTGAGAAATCCTTGCAAAGCAGCTAGTGGCAGGCCGCTCTCCAGCTGTCAAGAAGCAAAGAGCGAGTGACTCATCTTTACAATACACGATCGTTGTTAAGACGCTGAAAGCGGACACTAGCGCCCTCTGCCGGTGTTGTCGCGACCTCACGTGAACACTTTCCTCAACATGCTATAAAATACCTTTATTTAACAAGCTATACTATGACATTTTGTAATCGTTAGTGGGAATGCATTCCAACTATTGTTATTCAATTTTATTTATTATTATTATTATTATTCCGTACGTTTTTTGGCTCTGCACAACTTCTGCATACTTTCAGCGATTAAAACCATTCAACTTTTCAAATGTTCAACTCTTTCAGCTAATGATGGGACTTCTTCAACTTTTTTTCTACTATTAATAGTTTTTTAAATATTAAGCTTTTTAACACTTAACACTTTAACACTAAAGTCAATGAGAGCGAGCTTCAAATGCTTCAAATCCTCTTCTGCTTCAAAATGTTTCTTATGGCTTTAAGCTATTCAACCAGTTTAGCTTTAGCAATTCAGCTACTCAGCATTCCCACGCATTTTCCGCAGGAAATGCATTTTCTAGTTGAAAATGTTCATTGTACTTGTAAATTAATTTACAGTTTAAAATATTGGAGGGAATTGTTTGGTGTTTATTTTCATTTCCACTTAAACAAGACAATCTAAATGTCTCGTCACTGTGAGGATTTATTTTCGTATTAAAGATTTTTTTCTTGACTGCATGATTTTGTTTTCATCACTGTTCCTACAGGGTTTATCATGCCGCTTAATGGTCTCAATAGCATATTTAAATGAGATAATGTAGATTTAGGACATGTAGTATCTATTTGCAAATGTTTGGATGTAAATCATGCCAATCAGTGTCAACCTAAGCATATCTGTTTCTATCTTAAATTCATAAAATCAACACTGGAAGAAACAAGTGTCTAATAGAAAGATGTTTTTTGTCAGAGCTGAATTTAAATCTAACGTGTCCACCAAATCAAGTCTTATTGCAAAGTTTTAAAATAAAGCAACAGTACATCATAATATCTAAATAAGTTAATACTGTTAAAAATCTATTTCAGCTTTCTGTCTGTTTCTAACCATCAATTAGTAACAGTTCAAATGAAAGTTATGAATTCCTAAGACTTGATAGATTTGATCGACACATAAATATTCAAGTTGCAATTAAATTTACAGTTTATAATAAATATAAATTGGCCAAATTGAAGTGTCATCGGTATATTTTAAGTGAAGGTATTTCCTCGATGCCCCTGGCGCTGTAGTGACGTCACTATTTAGCTGCGGTTGACGAGCCACCCTGATGACGCGCCAAAGATGGCCGACAAGCACCTGATCTGTAACTTCCGCTGCCCGACTGTTCGGGAAGCTGCTCCGTAAAGACGAAGTCCTTTTATATATAGTCTCTGGTAAAGACGAAGGAGACCCGATGGAAGAAAGGAGACTGACTGGTGAGTTATTATGTGGACTGAGGGCTGAAGGGCGAAAATAACGACAAAACCACCACAAACAAACAAATAGAAACACCTATCTCGGCGTCCATTGCTAAGTGGGCTAACGTTAGCATACGGCTAACAACATGCGCTAAAGTTAGTGGTTAGAATAACCCGATTAATAAGAGCTGAACATTAGATAGTGTTTGGCTTTCTATTTTGTTTTGGTTAATGTTATTGTTTGTTGTTCTGTACAATAAACATTAGTAAACGGAAAATGTGTGCTGTTGTACTTTATATGTTGTGCTGTGGTACTTTATATTCAAACGTGGTGATAATTTCCTCTTCATCAAATGCTCCTGTGTGGGGATGACGTATTTATGTGGTTAAAAGGTCTAAACTGAATCTTTCATTTCAATCACTCCTTTGTCTTCTTTATTGGGTCTCAAAGAAAAGACGGTGTTTTTGTATTTGAATGTTTATGTAACGTTATGGTGGGTTTTTTTTTTCTTTCTGAATCCTCCAGAAAATGATGTAGGAGCAGCTGGGGAACGAATTAACAGAGTAAGGAAACCTAAGTGATTTTAAAAAGTATTGATGATGATTGTTCTGATTTTTATTTACAGTAGATGGGCCAGAAATCCAAACTTGATGTAAAGAGCCGTAAATGTAATTGAATGTGGTACTTTTAACTCCATGGGTATCACCAGACACATCGTAACAACATGATCAGATGGTTGGTGTAAGATCCAATATCCCTACCTGTGCTTCGTGTAGTACAAGGTTTGGATCTGTCTTCCATGCAAGCTGATGTAAAATGTCTCTTTTGAAATAATAAACCAAGCCTTTTGAAGCTTGTGTCTAAATGTCTCTGTTTTTTGTGCAGACTGAATGAGCCGAGACACTTGAAGGTCCAAGAGGAGACAAGAACAGAAGCATGGAGTGAGCATTTGGTAAGTGTAAACTAAATTATTACTAGTAACTGTTAAAGTGGTAGCAGGAACGTTTTAATTACTGTGTAGGTTCTTGTTCATTTTTGTGATAGTCTGTGATTAAAAATTGAACAATGATAGTATTAATAATAATAATGTCAAATCATGAAAATGTAGTTCAAAAGAATACTCAAATTATAGTATAAAATAGAAAAAATAAAAAATGTCATATATAAAAATAGGGGTGTAACGATCCATCTATTACATCGATGTATCGATTTTTATTCCTCCGATCCAACTACATTGATCTGTGCTCGGTGAGTTTGCATTATGGACGACATATGATAAAGGCTGTCACGCAGTATCCAGGTAACCCACTGTCCCGAGCCCCGATTCAACCGAGTTTCACGCAAAGCCAACGGGATGTTCCACACGAGAAGATAGAGGGGTTTTGTCAGGGCTGAACCATTATTGCAGGGGTGTTTTTTGTGTATATCACTAATACGGGTTTTTTCTGCTACGCTGCTACAGCAGTGTTTGCACTTTTTTTTTTTGCCATTCATTGTTGTTTACTCGTTTATTTATATTCATAATTAATTAATACCTGATTCCATTACAAGAAACAACAGGAATCTAGGTAACTAGGAAACTTCATTTGCACTGTTCAGTATCCAGGTATTCATTTCAGTTCACACTGGTTGAATTTTTGGCTATAAAGTTACTGAATCGATTTCAAGTCACTGAATCGTTTCGGATCGTATCGTTCTAAATGAACCAATATCGTCCTTGAATCGTATCGACAACCACTAATCGTGATACGAATCAAAGTGTTGTTAAAAGGAATCGTTACACCCCTATATAAAAACCATCGCCATGCCTTTAAAAAGTAATCAAAATCATATTAGGAAAAGTCATAGTATAGTGTGCCAAAAGCCTTAAAATAAATAATATAGTAAGCCAAAGAAATAACATATTATGGTATAACAAACATCATAAAGATGGTATAGTTTGTCGTAAAAAAGTTAGAAACTTTTAACTAACTTAACTATAGCTTAATAAATTCAAAAAAAGGTATGGTACAATATATCATAGTATTTATACGAAATACTATAATATTTTTAAAGTCATTATAGTGTATCTTAAGTCTTCTAAGAAGTGATATTATAGTACATCCTAAATAAGTATAAAAATATATGATATTATAGGACGCCATAACATAAAAATATATATATATCATTGTAAGAGTAATCAGAAATAATACAGCATGTCGTAAAAGTTAAACTACAGCATGTACATTTTTACATCATGGGAAAATAAATTGCATTGTGTGCTAATTAAATAGCATGTCTAAAGTAAAAAAACAACTTGTTGTAATATTCATACAAGTTTGTGAATTTGATGTATTTTCTAATGTTGTGCTTCTCTTCTCTCCACACAAGGGCGCAGCTTCCACACCTGAGGACGACGGGTTTCTTCTGCTCTGCGGTTACTCTGAGAAGTAACTTTGACAGTTTGGGGGTGGTTCAAACTTTATTAAAAATGTTCTGTGCTGCTGAATTTTAATAAAGAATAATTTTATATAACCCCCTGCGTGTGTCTCATTGGAAGCCCGGGAGGAGACCGACAGCTCTACTCTACCGGGGTGATGCACACTGATGTCCTCACAGCGGTGGGGATCGAACCCGGGTTGACGCCACCCAGACCGGGGACAGCGTCACAACGCCACCGTGTCATTCACCCTCAAGGATGTTCTTTTGTTGGCTTTGACTTCATGTGACTGAACAGCCTTAAAAATCACTGTCCTGCAAAAGATTTGAAACCATGATCTCATGTTCACTGAGCAGTCATCTTCTGCTGGAGCTATCTGCTGAGACATTTGTCTTGGCTTCATTACATACCTAACTTCACCTTGGGTGTTGGATCTTAAAAGAAGGAAACCAGAGCACATAAGAATTGAACCCACAACCTTCTGTATCCCAAGTGTTCTGTCATCAGAGTGAGCTAACTGATCTGACGTTTCATTGGTTTCATTATATATTTGTATATATCCATACTCTCTGATTTGTTCCACCAGATTGTATTTTAAAGATCCACCCAAATGGTTGACTTATTCAGATCATTTCAAGATATTCACAAGTGTGGATGATAGCTCAGCTGTAAGGTGTCTGTCTGAGGAGCCAGGGATCTGTGTTCAATTCCTGCCTTGGACCACGTAAGTAACAGTAGACCGTTTAGATACATGTGATCTGGTTGTTTTGAACCAGCCCCCTCTCCTGTTAAAATGGGAAAATGTCTTGCCTATATATCTTAGACGTACAATGAATTGGTTTTGGGGGGGCCCCGATACACCACTACACCACCAGTCCTGCTCACACTTGAGGCATTTCGATTCTCCTTTTTAACCGTGAGAATGTGAGGTAAACCTTAAAACTCTTTTAAACATTAAGACTCACTTCCACGACTGGGCTTGAACCCACAACCTGTAAGTGCAATTTTGGGACAGCAGCTCTTCAGCTTTCCTGCTGTGCTACTTCATCACACACAAGTCAAGTTTTTGTTTCTCGTACTGCACCTTAAGATTGCTACTTTGCGTTTAAAACTCTTTCTTACTCACCTTCTCAAGTGGGCTTGAACCCACAACAAAAGAACTGGATTGACACCAAAGTGTGGATGATAGCTCAGCTGTAAGGTGTCTGCCTGGGGAGCCAGAGGTCTGGGTTTGATTCCTGCCTGTGACCAGATGCGCTTAGATGGATGTGATCTGGTCATTTTTGAACCGGCGCCCTCTCTCGTTAAAATGGGAAAATGTATTGCCAATATATGTCAGACGTACAATGAATTGGGTATAGCATATAGAAGACGAAAAGCCCAAAGACGTAAGGTGGGACGTTGAAATGGGCAAACCAATTATATGTTAGACGTACAATGAATTGAATATGTCATATAGAAGACGATGTGTAAGGTGGAAAAATTGGCTTTAGTAACATGTTAAAAGTTTAAAGCTCTAAAGCAATATGAAGCTAACATAGGCTATTAAGATCCATCATCATTCTTCAAAACATTCTTGACAATGCCCACAACAAAAACCATTGACCGCGCCTCCTCTTTTCACATAACCCCTTGGGTTATGCCCAGGGGTTTTTCGCATAACACCCTGTGTTTACTTCTCCGAAACACCAGGTGGGGACAATGCCCCCACCACTACCTCCGCGGTAGCGTTCTCAAGACTTGGCAGAGGTGGGGATCGAACCCACAGGCGACGGAGGTTTTGGCCCCCTCCAGACACACCACGACACCACCAGTCCCACTCACACTTGAGGCATTTCGATTCTCCTATTTCACCGTGACAATTTGAGTTAAACCTTAAAACTCTATCAAACATTAAGACTCACTTCCACAACTGGGCTTGAACCCACAACCTGCAAGTGGAGGTTTGGGACAGCTGCTGTGCTGCTGTGCTACTTCATCACACACAATTTGAGTTTTTGTTTCTCGTACTCCACCTTAAGATTGCTACTCTGCCTTTAAAACTCTGAAAAGGAGCAAGACTCCCCTTCTCAAATGGGCTTGAACCCACAACAAAAGGACTGGATGAAAACAGAAGTGTGGATGATAGCTCAGCTGTAAGGTGTCTACCTGGGGAGCCGGCAATCTGGGTTTGATTCCTGCCTGGGACCAGATGCACTCAAGTAACAATAGACCGTTTAGAAACATGTGATCTGGTCATTTTGAACCAGCGCCCTCTCTCATTAAAATGGGAAAATGTATTGCCAATATATGTTAGACATACAATGCATTGGATATAGCATATAGAAGACGAAAAGCCCAAATAGGTAAGGTGGGACGTTAAAATGGGAAAATGTATTGCCAATATATGTTAGACGTACAATGAATTGGATATGTCATATAGAAGACGATATATGTAAGGTGGAAAAATTGGCTTTAGTAACATGTTAAAAGTTTAAAGCTCTAAGAAGCTAACATAGGCTATTAAGATCCATCATCATTCTTCAAAACATTCTTGACAATGCCCACAACAAAAACCATTGACCGCGCCTCCTCTTTTCACATAACCCCTTGGGTTATGCCCAGGGGTTTTTCGCATAACACCCTGTGTTTACTTCTCCGAAACACCAGGTGGGGACAATGCCCCCACCACTACCTCCGCGGTAGCGTTCTCAAGACTTGGCAGAGGTGGGGATCGAACCCACAGGCGACGGAGGTTTTGGCCCCCTCCAGACACACCACGACACCACCAGTCCCACTCACACTTGAGGCATTTCGATTCTCCTATTTCACCGTGACAATTTGAGTTAAACCTTAAAACTCTATCAAACATTAAGACTCACTTCCACAACTGGGCTTGAACCACAACCTGCAAGTGGAGGTTTGGGACAGCTGCTGTGCTGCTGTGCTACTTCATCACACACAATTTGAGTTTTTGTTTCTCGTACTCCACCTTAAGATTGCTACTCTGCCTTTAAAACTCTGAAAAGGAGCAAGACTCCCCTTCTCAAATGGGCTTGAACCCACAACAAAAGGACTGGATGAAAACAGAAGTGTGGATGATAGCTCAGCTGTAAGGTGTCTACCTGGGGAGCCGGCAATCTGGGTTTGATTCCTGCCTGGGACCAGATGCACTCAAGTAACAATAGACCGTTTAGAAACATGTGATCTGGTCATTTTGAACCAGCGCCCTCTCTCATTAAAATGGGAAAATGTATTGCCAATATATGTTAGACATACAATGCATTGGATATAGCATATAGAAGACGAAAAGCCCAAATAGGTAAGGTGGGACGTTAAAATGGGAAAATGTATTGCCAATATATGTTAGACGTACAATGAATTGGATATGTCATATAGAAGACGATATATGTAAGGTGGAAAAATTGGCTTTAGTAACATGTTAAAAGTTTAAAGCTCTAAAGCAATATGAAGCTAACATAGGCTATTAAGATCCATCATCATTCTTCAAAACATTCTTGACAATGCCCACAACAAAAACCATTGACCGCGCCTCCTCTTTTCACATAACCCCTTGGGTTATGCCCAGGGGTTTTTCGCATAACACCCTGTGTTTACTTCTCCGAAACACCAGGTGGGGACAATGCCCCCACCACTACCTCCGCGGTAGCGTTCTCAAGACTTGGCAGAGGTGGGGATCGAACCCACAGGCGACGGAGGTTTTGGCCCCCTCCAGACACACCACGACACCACCAGTCCCACTCACACTTGAGGCATTTCGATTCTCCTATTTCACCGTGACAATTTGAGTTAAACCTTAAAACTCTATCAAACATTAAGACTCACTTCCACAACTGGGCTTGAACCCACAACCTGCAAGTGGAGGTTTGGGACAGCTGCTGTGCTGCTGTGCTACTTCATCACACACAATTTGAGTTTTTGTTTCTCGTACTCCACCTTAAGATTGCTACTCTGCCTTTAAAACTCTGAAAAGGAGCAAGACTCCCCTTCTCAAATGGGCTTGAACCCACAACAAAAGGACTGGATGAAAACAGAAGTGTGGATGATAGCTCAGCTGTAAGGTGTCTACCTGGGGAGCCGGCAATCTGGGTTTGATTCCTGCCTGGGACCAGATGCACTCAAGTAACAATAGACCGTTTAGAAACATGTGATCTGGTCATTTTGAACCAGCGCCCTCTCTCATTAAAATGGGAAAATGTATTGCCAATATATGTTAGACATACAATGCATTGGATATAGCATATAGAAGACGAAAAGCCCAAATAGGTAAGGTGGGACGTTAAAATGGGAAAATGTATTGCCAATATATGTTAGACGTACAATGAATTGGATATGTCATATAGAAGACGATATATGTAAGGTGGAAAAATTGGCTTTAGTAACATGTTAAAAGTTTAAAGCTCTAAGAAGCTAACATAGGCTATTAAGATCCATCATCATTCTTCAAAACATTCTTGACAATGCCCACAACAAAAACCATTGACCGCGCCTCCTCTTTTCACATAACCCCTTGGGTTATGCCCAGGGGTTTTTCGCATAACACCCTGTGTTTACTTCTCCGAAACACCAGGTGGGGACAATGCCCCCACCACTACCTCCGCGGTAGCGTTCTCAAGACTTGGCAGAGGTGGGGATCGAACCCACAGGCGACGGAGGTTTTGGCCCCCTCCAGACACACCACGACACCACCAGTCCCACTCACACTTGAGGCATTTCGATTCTCCTATTTCACCGTGACAATTTGAGTTAAACCTTAAAACTCTATCAAACATTAAGACTCACTTCCACAACTGGGCTTGAACCACAACCTGCAAGTGGAGGTTTGGGACAGCTGCTGTGCTGCTGTGCTACTTCATCACACACAATTTGAGTTTTTGTTTCTCGTACTCCACCTTAAGATTGCTACTCTGCCTTTAAAACTCTGAAAAGGAGCAAGACTCCCCTTCTCAAATGGGCTTGAACCCACAACAAAAGGACTGGATGAAAACAGAAGTGTGGATGATAGCTCAGCTGTAAGGTGTCTACCTGGGGAGCCGGCAATCTGGGTTTGATTCCTGCCTGGGACCAGATGCACTCAAGTAACAATAGACCGTTTAGAAACATGTGATCTGGTCATTTTGAACCAGCGCCCTCTCTCATTAAAATGGGAAAATGTATTGCCAATATATGTTAGACATACAATGCATTGGATATAGCATATAGAAGACGAAAAGCCCAAATAGGTAAGGTGGGACGTTAAAATGGGAAAATGTATTGCCAATATATGTTAGACGTACAATGAATTGGATATGTCATATAGAAGACGATATATGTAAGGTGGAAAAATTGGCTTTAGTAACATGTTAAAAGTTTAAAGCTCTAAAGCAATATGAAGCTAACATAGGCTATTAAGATCCATCATCATTCTTCAAAACATTCTTGACAATGCCCACAACAAAAACCATTGACCGCGCCTCCTCTTTTCACATAACCCCTTGGGTTATGCCCAGGGGTTTTTCGCATAACACCCTGTGTTTACTTCTCCGAAACACCAGGTGGGGACAATGCCCCCACCACTACCTCCGCGGTAGCGTTCTCAAGACTTGGCAGAGGTGGGGATCGAACCCACAGGCGACGGAGGTTTTGGCCCCCTCCAGACACACCACGACACCACCAGTCCCACTCACACTTGAGGCATTTCGATTCTCCTATTTCACCGTGACAATTTGAGTTAAACCTTAAAACTCTATCAAACATTAAGACTCACTTCCACAACTGGGCTTGAACCCACAACCTGCAAGTGGAGGTTTGGGACAGCTGCTGTGCTGCTGTGCTACTTCATCACACACAATTTGAGTTTTTGTTTCTCGTACTCCACCTTAAGATTGCTACTCTGCCTTTAAAACTCTGAAAAGGAGCAAGACTCCCCTTCTCAAATGGGCTTGAACCCACAACAAAAGGACTGGATGAAAACAGAAGTGTGGATGATAGCTCAGCTGTAAGGTGTCTACCTGGGGAGCCGGCAATCTGGGTTTGATTCCTGCCTGGGACCAGATGCACTCAAGTAACAATAGACCGTTTAGAAACATGTGATCTGGTCATTTTGAACCAGCGCCCTCTCTCATTAAAATGGGAAAATGTATTGCCAATATATGTTAGACATACAATGCATTGGATATAGCATATAGAAGACGAAAAGCCCAAATAGGTAAGGTGGGACGTTAAAATGGGAAAATGTATTGCCAATATATGTTAGACGTACAATGAATTGGATATGTCATATAGAAGACGATATATGTAAGGTGGAAAAATTGGCTTTAGTAACATGTTAAAAGTTTAAAGCTCTAAAGCAATATGAAGCTAACATAGGCTATTAAGATCCATCATCATTCTTCAAAACATTCTTGACAATGCCCACAACAAAAACCATTGACCGCGCCTCCTCTTTTCACATAACCCCTTGGGTTATGCCCAGGGGTTTTTCGCATAACACCCTGTGTTTACTTCTCCGAAACACCAGGTGGGGACAATGCCCCCACCACTACCTCCGCGGTAGCGTTCTCAAGACTTGGCAGAGGTGGGGATCGAACCCACAGGCGACGGAGGTTTTGGCCCCCTCCAGACACACCACGACACCACCAGTCCCACTCACACTTGAGGCATTTCGATTCTCCTATTTCACCGTGACAATTTGAGTTAAACCTTAAAACTCTATCAAACATTAAGACTCACTTCCACAACTGGGCTTGAACCCACAACCTGCAAGTGGAGGTTTGGGACAGCTGCTCTTCAGCTGTGCTACTTCATCACACACAATTTGAGTTTTTGTTTCTCGCACTCCACCTTGAGATTGCAACGCCGCCTTTAAAACTCTTCATGGTCACCTTCACAAGTGCGCTTGAACCCACAACAAGAGACAGGTTTGAGATGGCAGTTTTTCTGCTGTGCCACCTCACACTAATGTATTTTCATTTCTCGTATTTAACTTTGAGATTGCTACTCAAACTTCAAAACCTATAGTTTAAACGTTCAGAGTCCAATCCTCAGGGAGCTTTAACACACAACCTACAAGTGCAGGTAAGAGTCAGCAGTTCTTCAGCTGAGCTACTTCTCCACACTGTAATTGAGTGTTAGTTTCTCGTATTTAACCTTAAGATTGCTACTCAAACCTTAAATCAGTTTCAGAGCCAAAGACTTAAACCCACAACCATAATTTCTCGAATTTGACCTAGAGATTAAGGGTGAAACCTCAAAACTTGTTTAAAGCATTAGGCACATCAGGCTGAAGGGGCTTGAACCCACAACCTCAGACAGCAGGCTCGAGCCTGCAGCCCTTAAGTTGTTCCCTTGTGCTATTCAGCCACATGTGTCATAAGAATCCCAAATGTGACGGGAGGTTGGCTTTGATTCCACTAGAGACACCAGAACTCAAGATGATTCACAATGTTAACCGTTTGTTTAATTTTAAATGTGCAGAACCACAGCTCCTTCAGAACATTGTTAAAAAATTGTTTATTTCGGAAGACTTACTGAAACCATGTTGTGAAATCTGGATTTGGCAACGTAAAGTCAATTTCTCACATTTAATAACTTTGGGGATTTGTTTCCCGAACAATAACTTACATTTGATCACAGACTTCTTCCAGGTACCTTTAGTCTGTTTCCCAGTATATATAAGCCATGTACCAGTATAAATAAGGTACAAACAAGACATTTTCAGATTTCCATTTTAAATGATGGAGAACTAATGTGCAGAATGACGGCAGCGGTGAAAAGCAGTCCAGGAAATGCTTTTCAGCCAACAATTAAAGAAGGATGTTACCACTGATAAATGTAGAAAAATACTATTTCTGTGAGTTTGTCTTGGCTGGCTCGATCCACGAGTTCAGTAGCTGCGTTCCAATAAAGAGATCTGAGCGTCCTCAATGTCGGCTCATTTCTTCTTCTTCTCCTGGGTGCCGGTAAACCACTGGTCCAGCAGCTTCTTGCTGTAATAGATCTGCCAGGCGTGCACTTGCACAGCGATGACAATGACCAGGTACATGACCGTCACGGCGGGGAAGCCGAAGATGAAGCGGTAGGCTTTCCAGTGTCGATAAAGCTGCTGGGCCACGGGGAACATTTCCATGCAGCCGTAGATCAGCGGGGCCACGCAGAAGAGCCCGGCGCTGATCATGGAGATGACCAAGTAGCTGATGTTGTTGCGGGGCAACGCCAAGAAGCTGAAGACCAAGGGAAGTATGCTCAGGAAGTGGGTGAGTCTCTCTCTCTCTCTCTCTCTCTCACACACACACACAGGTGCCTGCTTCCAGGCTTTGTAAAGGAAACTTGTATAATATTTGTCCACGGGGCTCAAAAAGAGTAGACTAAAATCTCCCTTTCTGTCGCTCCGTTTCCCAAACATACACACTCAAACAGTACATTGAAGTCATAGAAGTCAAAGTTCAACGTTTACACGAACTCATTTAAAAGGATATTGCTGCGATACTAAAAGACAAATCAAAACAATCATTGATTTAACATCCATTTTATTTTTATTATAAAACTGTAGACTTGTGGAAAGACGTGTTCAAAGAAAAAAATGTTTTTAGACTCTGAAAAGAATCAGAGTTCTTTACGTATTCAACAAGCTTTTTCCAACAAGCAACGCATTTTACAAATGAAAGAAAAAAAGCACAACGCCAGATAATACAACTTAGAAGGGATTTCCAAAAGGGAAACAAATATATAGTAAATTATAATGCTGTAAATACATTATTTTTCCAGCAGACAAAACAAAAATGAATTCAAACAAGCACTTTGGTCTTTTCCCTCAAACACACTGAATATGATTATGCAAGCGTTTTTGTGAATGCTCCTGAATTGAGGCAACAAAAGCATCTTTAATCAGATTCTTGCGGGTAGGATGGCTTCAAGTACCACACTGGATGTACGAGTGAGAGATGTGAATTGTCAAAGAATTCATAAATCCAGAGCTAGCATTTACTTAAACAGCACACACACACACACACACACACACACACACACACACACACACACACACAGAAAAAAAGAAAAAAAAATACTGTACAATGTAATTTATTTTCATCCGTTTTTAAAGTGCATATCTTCACCTTCAGGAACCTGTGACAGTGAGTTCAGTCAAACGCACGAGTCTCACATCTAACAAGCTGACATGATGTTCATCGTTGACCTTCTTGATTAACGTGAAATGTTTTTCTAAATCTGCGTGAATGTCGTACTGTACGCTTGCTTGTTTTAGAAGAGCCAGTTTCCCAAAACCCCGATGCGTCTCAAGGGTCCGGGGGACGGCATTATTCCTCCTCCTCTTCTTCTTCTTCTTCTTCTTCTTTCGTGGAGGACGGCTCACTCGACTCTGTTCTGCAGCGGATAAGAGAGGTGGAGGATCCCACCGGCTCTCGTCACGGCTGCTTCTCAAGATACTTGAACAAAGCAGAAAAGGCTCTCAGCCCTCAGCCACCACGTCAGTTTGAGAACTTTGAAAACATAAAAATTGGGATCGTCACAAAATAACGCGTGACTCCGATCCAAACAAACACTAAAAGGAATTGATCTTATTTTGAGTAATTAAGGACGAAGTGTTACGAGAGACAGAAATAAAAAGTATTTATAAATAAAAAAGGAGCTTTAGAAATGTCAGAAGTTTCATATGATGTCCACTATTGTCTACGTGCTGTTTCCATCAACTGGGTGATTGTTTCTTTGTATTGCTGATGTCAGGGGATTCTTAAAAGGATTCCTAAAAAGGAAATTCTTAAAAAAAAAAAATTTTAAAAGCTGGTTAACGGACAGGTAAATGTGGAAAAAAAGAAACGTACCACTCAGGAACAGACGTCGACAGCGAATAGACGTCTGTATGTTTGTGAAATGCCAAGAAGCCAATTAAACTTTCTACTGAAGTTCTACGAGGTTTTGCTCGGCTCGCCTCCGAATCATTTATCATTTTTTTCAAATTGAACCACGACATCGTAGCTCAACTTCCATCTGAGGAAAACCATTGAAGTAACATTTGTATTCTTAAAAAAAAAAAAAAACACTACGGTTGTAACATTTTGAAATTCTATTTTAAAACTTATTTAAAATATAAATAACTTTTTGTTCAAGCAAATAAACAAAACCTTACAATGTAATGATAGTCGTGCCGTCGGCAGCTCGATGCTTCAAATATGCAAATGACCTGAAATGAAAACTGAACTGTTGCAAACGCAGCACAGAAAACCAGCAACGCTTGAAAACAATAGTAACACTGTTTGTAGACGGGTAAAATATAGCATCCTTACAACACAAAGGCTAAAACAAAACGAATATTCAAACAAACCCCAAGTAGAAAACACTGAGTGGGTAAATAAATAGGTTTTGAATTGCACAAAGTGAGACTGAAAGGTGAAAGCGCTCCGACGTGTCGGCACGCCGCGTCTCTCGGTCACCGGCGCGCCCGGCGAGCCAGTCAGTGAGGGAACGCCGCTTCTCCGGCTCACTGTCACGATTTAATCTTCCACAGCTGCGAACACAAAGTCAAAATGGGATTAACGCACAAACCGGCCTCGTTCGGATCAGTGTTCTACAGTAATCATTAAAAATTCCAACTAGGATTTACTATAAACCATTACATATAATAGTACAGTCCATTAATCCGTTTTTAACTGTTATTACCTGGAGCGGGGTTGTAAATGGGCCATTAATATAAACCCTTACTACAACTA
Source organism: Apeltes quadracus (assembly GCA_021346845.1). NCBI lineage: Eukaryota > Metazoa > Chordata > Actinopteri > Perciformes > Gasterosteidae > Apeltes > Apeltes quadracus. The sequence goes on along the minus strand of CM037915.1, from coordinate 7,522,178 downwards.
GAAGTCTGAAGACGTTACCGGCCGTGTCCACATAGCGAGGAGGGAGCGTACAACTTAAAACTCTTAACTTTCAGTAAATCAGCGGTAAACATAAAAAGCAGAAGTTTATCGTGACCTTTTATGTTGTACGGTCAAAAGCTTCAAAAAACAGCTTTCTGTTGTGACTTGGACCGGCCTCTCAACTGAATAACGACCCATGAAGCCCTCTGTCAGTCACACACACACACACACACACACACCTACCTTCAGGTTAAATCCCAGTAGGTCAGATATGACTCCTGACACGGCCGACAGGATGACCACCTGGGTGATGTTGTAGAGCAGAGGGTTCATAGTCAAACCATACAACCTGAAAGGAGTATCCAACTCCTGGAGAGAAAGAGAAATAAACACAGGTTTACATAATAAAGAACATTTAAACTCTGACAATAATGTGGCTTTGAAGAGCGACGGTACCTTGAGAAGTTTGGTAGCCAGTTTTAAAACGTTGTTCACCAGTGTCAGCTCCTCCTTCTTGTTCGGCTTCTTCTCCATCTTCAGATACAGGTTGATCTGTGAAACACACAGAGGATCAGCGGCTGCGCTTCAAGACGCGCCGCCGGCGCTCCGCGTTCTATCCACGCATGTACCTGTTCGGTGAGCAGTATGGAGGTGTTGCTGTACTTCTTGCTGGTTTCGGAGCCCAGCGTGACAAAGCGGAGCAGGAACAGAGACAGACTGGAGCACCAGATCACCAGCTCCCAGTTGTAGTGACACGCCAGGAACGTTTCGTGGACGTGCAGAAGCTGGAAGAAAAGAGGAAAGTTCACCCGCCGGCCCCAGGGAAGGTACCTCCTAAAGATACCAGAACCAACACACACACACACACACACACGAGTTACCTGGGCGCAGCAGATGAAGACGACGGACAGGGTGAGCAGAAAGGCGGATGACACGATCACGTCCACCGAGCGCTGAGGACCGCGTCTCTGCAAAGGCAACGCCACAGAGTTACACCCCCCCTGCTGTATACGGCGACACGTTTCCCTCAGAGCTGAGAGTCCAGTTTATTCCAACGTGTGTGTGTGTGTGTGTGTGTGTGTGAGATTAGGGAGGCACCTTGAGGTAGGAGCGCAGCGACAGCCACATCTTGATGTTCTGTACTTTCTTCAGTCTAAAATGGGGGACTTCAGACTTCCTGGCTCTACGGGCCGAAGTCAGGTGACCAAACAGCTTGGCAAACATCAGCCTCTGAGAGACGCACACAATGACCCGTTTAAATCAGAACGGCTTCACGCCGAAGCGTCTGACTCAACGCGGCGCCTGCAGGTTCGCCGTCACAAGCGACAAGTCCCAGCGTCCCCGTCTCACCTGTTTGTAGGTCCTCTCTGCAACACTGAGCAGGAAGAAGAAGAGCCACGTGAGGCAGACGCGCACAAGGAAGCTCAGGGTTACCATGGTGATGACCATGGCGTCCGATCCAGACCCGCCTCCCAGCGCCACAGACAGCAGCTCATTGGCCGAGAGACTGGTCAGCTGATCCAAGTCACTGTACTGAGCCAGCCTGCAGGAGACGGACAAAGACCGACGTAAGATATTTTTTATTTTTACAATTATTAGTGAGCATTTTTTCAACTATTGACAGTTTGCGATATGCAGTGTTAAGTAAAACATTAAGAATTAGCTTCTTAATAATAAAGCTTGAGTATTTCCCCCATAGTTCATACATTTAGATGACGTTTACGTGTCACGTCAGCAGTACCTGTACACAAAAGGTGTGAGTCCGAGAGTCACTGAGACCATGTTCCCAAAGACCTGGTAACCGATACCGGGGTTGTACAGATTCACCTGTAATGGGAGGAAGAGAAACGTTGCTGTCTCACTTTGTTGTCTCTTTGCACAGCAATGTAAAAAAACATTCCTTCCGGACGGCGGGAATTGTCACTCACTCGGTTCATGATCATCCCGCTGATCTCCAGGACGGACATGTCGGCCTTCTTGCACTCGTTTCCCTCCCACACGATGGCGCTCACCCTCTCCAGGCCGGGATTGGAGCTGTGCAGCCAGGGGGCGTGACCCTGATCGCCGAAGAGCAAACGCAACATTCAGACTACCATCATGGACCGGTCTGTTTACTGCAAACACGCCAATGGGCCTGTGGGGAACGACGCCCCCACATGCCTCTGAGATTTACAGGTCAGAAGAGGTCCAGGTGGAAACCAGTAATAACCAAAGAGAATAAATGCAGTGGAACAAAAAAACGCCTAAAATATATTTAGAAGTTTAAACCCGTGTGGCACCAGGCAAGCCGCATGTGTTCTGCAAGAGGCCTCACTGACCTGATGGAAAGGGTCGTCTCTATACTCCTTTTTAGCAGGGGGACAGACAGGCGTGCCTCCTCCTTCTCCTTCTGTGAAGACAAGGAGTCATAAGGACTTTTCGCATGATCAAAACAATAACATGATTACCGTTACAATTGCTTCTTTCTTTTCATTTAGTCTTCCGACCCGTCTCTGACGTGCAGGACGATCTGCACTCGGCACAGTGCAGGAAGTCTTCCCACATCAGGTCCTCCGTCTCAGACTCGTGTCGAGTGCTCTCCGAGTCCTGAGTCCTCAGACTGGAGCATCTAGAGCTGCAGCTGGTGCCGGACTTGGGGACGTCCTGACGGGACAGCAGGGACGGCGGTTATTTTAAATAATTTTTAAACCTATATAACGGCGCCTTTGTTCAGGTTCCATGTCTCTGACATGCATTGATGGAGCCTCTAGTAAGGGAACCTTGTACCTCCACAGCAAAGTGCTTCTTGTAGAGGTGCATGCTCTTGCGGTTCCTCAGTGTGGAGTCGCTGGTCCTCCTTTCCCCCCCCCTGCGCAGGCCTCTGTAGGCTTCGGGGTCCTCCTCGCTAGACGCCTCGTCTGACGCCGGCTCCTTAAAAAAAACAACAGAAAAAACACGTCAGACCTGGAGAGAAACGGCTGCGCGGTGGCGTCCCCCCTTTCGATGGAGCACCTTGTTGTCGCTGGCCACCATTGGCCCGGCGCCGAGGGGCGCGTGGAGAGGCGCCGGCTGCACGTGGGCGTTCCAGCACACCTCGTCGGCCCGGGTCAGCAGGTCGCAGCGACGCTCGTGGAGCTGAAGCCCCTCCTCGCTGCTGCGATTGGTCACCCGGCCGTCCAGCGAGACGTAGCCGTTGTCCGTCTCAGTCGACTTGTCGATGGACAGTTTGGACTTCTTGGATCTGGGAGGAAGGGAAAGGAGGGTACGCGGAGGAGGCAGCGAGGAGGAGAGGTTGGGAGAAGAAGGTAGACGTGTATGGACGGACAGATGGGTACAGACAGACATTTAGATTTAGAGACACGGCAGTGAGTTCAGTCTCAGAAGAAGACGTGCAGTGAGATAAATCACAGATAAACGGGAAGCTTTCAACACATCACTGTGGAACATTCACACTAAATGAACACAAGACCTGATGTACCGGAGAACCACTTTAAACACCGAGTCCAAGAATGAACTTGAGGCGCCTTTACTGTGCTGAATTCAAATCAGGGGTTTTTGTGAGCCCTGTAATGTTCCACACCGATGTTGAAGCAGGTCAAAGCAGAAGCTTGGGGGTCACAGCTGAGGTCAAAATGATGAAGATCTCATAGTTGATTTTTGGTAGAATTATTCGTTGGACGCCCCATGCTTCTTTTTTAAACCGCAAGTCAAGCCCGTGCTCAAAGCCAGCTGCACGGCCCGTTCCTTCCTCACGAAAACAAGTGATGCCAAAAACCGTTTCACTTTTGGGGGCTCGGGAATTATGCCCATCTTTTTTGGGAGGGTTAAAGTTTACGTGATGAGAAAGGAAGCGGCGCTGCAGCTGACGCAAGTAAGGCCCGACTCCAGGCCGGGATTCAGTTCTTAGTAATAGAGTTAAAAGTAAGACTACGCAATGAAATGTGATTCAATCCATTGTTTTCACCACTAAATGACAGAAACAACGGAGCTTTGAATCGGGATCGTTTGGTGAACTGAACCTCGGCCCCGTCTCCGTACATCATCTCGTTTTAGGAAGATGAGAAACGAGAATACACACCCAGCTTTACAGATATCATGCCAGAAATCTTGGAAGAGAGTGCCCAGGCTGTACGCGGTGCTCGCTGAGTGGGAGTGTGGCGCCCCCTCCTGTGTGTTATCGGTAGTGCTAGACCCGTCGCCTTCCCTATGCGCCTCCATCTGAGATGCCTTCCTCAACTTCCTTCAGTTTGAAGAGAATAGAGAGCGGAGAGAGACTTAAAAAGAGAGGACGTGGGGACTAGTCAGACTTTGTGGCTGCACTTTAGTACGATTCAAAGCATAGTTTAACTTAAAGAGAAGTCAGACGGACAAAACACAATCTCAAAATGTACCCAGATTTTATAGAGGGATTACGTTTTTTTGTGTATGCGTGTGTAAAAGTTAGACTCCAAAACCTCCAAAATTTGATCAAGAAGTGCCTCATTTTAGTAATTGTTAACAACAGTTGTCGGCTTTTGGATATATTAGACTGATTTCCGTTTGTCCAAGAGATGAAATGGATTCGAGACTCGGATGAGGAGAGAAAGACAGATACAGAGAAATGCACATTAGAATCTCGCCCTTTCACGATTACTCCGCTTTCCTTAATGAAAGAGACCCACAATGAATTCACCCAATTAGCAAAAACGAATCCCCTCGCCTCCTTCCAACCTTTTCCAAAACTGTGGCATGGTCCAATTTTCTTCCCAAGAGTCTGAAAATTGTCTTAAATAATCGTGAACCAGAAACAGCGGCCGCACACAGACGAGCCGAAACTGACACACTGCAAGTCTACAAACTACAACGAAAAAAAAAAAACACACACCAAGTGTAGCTGGTTAGTTTCTACTTTCACACACAATCAATCTTGTTTGTCTTCAACCAGTGACATTAGATTTATCATGGAGAGCTTCATTACACAATGACCTAAATGTCGCTCTTGTTAGATGTGACTCATTTGTGAGGATCAAATGAATAGAGAGTCAACTCTATTGATGGTAACTGAAACTCCCTCCATGATAAATATGCTTTTATTCATCTTCTGGTGAAAAGAAGCTGACCTGTCAGAAAGGAAAAAGGTGAGAACAGACCCAATCCAGCAACAAAAGACATTCAAATGATTCCCTTCAGCTCCTCTTTCTACTCCCTTTCCTCCCCCGAGTGTCTCACCTGCGTCTCTTCCCCCCGGCGCTGGAGGCGGGTTTCGGCGTCCTGGTGGAGACGATCTGACAGTGGACGGTGCCGAGCAGCAGCATGAGCCAGATGGCTCCAAACACCTCGGTGGTGGGAACCCCGTGAGGCTCGGGGACGAGCGCGTACAGGACGGCCGCCGCCACTGCAAGTTCACAAACCGTGAGGGTTGATTTCAAGTGAGGTTAAATCCAGGCGCAGATCCGATGATGCAACCCGCCCCACCCCCCCCCCCCCGGGTCCACTCGACCTCATCGGACACTTGAAATGAACAACCGTGGATAAACGTGAAATCGTTGTGGGGAGGGCATCACGCACCTTGCAGAAGATAGAGAACCAGCAGCAGGAGGAAGATGGTTCTGGAGGTGACTTGGATCCACCATTGATAAAAGAACGGGAAGAAGACCACTCTGACGAGGCCTTTTCGGGTCAGCGAGGTCCACGGACTCTCCGGTTTGGCCTTAGCGAAGGCCGAGCCTGCGCAGGAAGAGAGCGCGAGGGTTCACATCCCAGGCTCATGGGTGCTTTGCATATTTCAGCTTTTACAAATAGCCTCTAGAAACTCTACTCTGATGGGACGCGTCTCACCTCTCACCAGATCCACGTCTATGAGGTCTTGTTTGACGTGTCCAGTCTTCTTCGGCTTGTTCCTGAAGCCCTGCAGGGGGAGACAGAGAAACAGAGTCGATGCCAGACAGGGAGGTCGGAGAACAGTCTACTGCATTGTCACTGCAACACACACACACAAACTCTACTACAGGAGGCGTCTCATGCACTTTATGCCTTCATGGACACACATAGCGGCAGTCTTTGAGGAGGACCACCGTGCAGAGGCTCACGCAGCGCGCTGAGGGCCTTGAACAGGCTTCTACTTCACCCACCCACACACACACCCACACACACACGTTAAAGCGTTCAGTCGGTCAAAATGAGGAGGCTCTTTTGCTACTTTGCATCGGAGGCAAAATTCAAGAGGACCAAAAGGAAGAAAGAAAAAAAAAAAGTCTAAAGACCTTTCAGCAGCGTCTTGTGTCTCAGTGAGGTTTGCTGCTGCAGCTTTAAACGTTGCTTTGTTGAAGTTAAGCTCCTCTGCGGCACGCAGACTTCCTGTCACAATCGGTCACTTCCTATAATGCCATTACACGCCGTCTGTGTGTGTGTGTGGTTAAACACAATAATGATGGAGGTAGTACGACAGCAGCCTGACAATAGTTTTGCTGAGGTTTCTTATCAATGGCTCGGAGTCAACATGACCCCATTGCCACACACACACACACACACACACTTAACCAGTCAATAATACTTAATGGACTACTAGATTATTTAGGCGATGTCGCAGTTATATTGATTCATCCGCGGTAGCAAACAAACAAACTTTCAAGCAATAGGCATCTCCACTCAATCGTACATTTTAAGAACGTAAGTCCTGTTTAACGGGACCACCTAAATCCGTCCCCTTGGATCGGACAGGCTCATGCTAATATTTACCTAGAGGCCAATCAGGTTTTGTGTTATCAGTAAATGGTTTGATACAGAGGCTTGATGGGGGCTCTTATCTATAAGCACCACAACCAGTGAGGTATTATGCAGCCTGAGTGTGTGTTACAATCAATAGCTTCCTCTTGTCAGTAGATTTACCACAGCATTTAAGTCCTTCAAAACGCCGTCGCCTGGCCACAGCTCTTATCTGTGTGATAGTCCCTTATCTGTGTGATAGTCCCTTATCTGTGTGATGTGGCCTCAGTGACCACGGCGCGTATGAACGTCGTTCAAGAGGTAAAAATTCCGTCGTACCGCTTTTCATTCTCACACACACGTTACAATAGATCCTGTATACATGTATATATAGTTTCCTGTTTGTACCAGCGGGTGGCAACCGGCTTTCCTTCACACACACGCTCTTTAGCCAAACCAATGAATAAGTAATAACACTAGAATATGTCTTTTTTTTAGTTCAAAAAGGTAAAAAAAAAAAAAAAAAAAAAGAAATCCCTTTAAAAAGATCCCGTGTAGTCCTCATTCTTATATAATAACATATTACACATATATTATGCTTCTCCAAAACAATGTACGTTGTCAGAAATAAAAAAATATATATATATATAAATCTACAAGAGGCAAAAAGGAGCCGCTGTATCTTCCACTAGATGAAGAGGAAGAATTCATCATCGTCAATCAACTTTGACGGTTGGGTTGTATTCAGGCAGTGAAGTCCTCTTTGTAGAAAGTGTTGGCCATGTTTCTGAACGTACCTCCACTTCCTTTGTTCACAGCTGAGCTCGTTTACTACAGTAGGACAGTTTGGAATATCACAGCTTAAAAGATCACAAACAAATTAACATGCAGCGACATTAAATAAGCAAACACCACGATCAACTCCATTCTCTTCGCTTTATCATTACCATTCCTTTTTTCGATATTGTAAAGATGGTTGATAAACAACTTATTCTGTAGAGTTGTTATATTGTGAAATGTTTTAATAGTTTAAGATTCAACAGAATAAGATATGCTAATAAAACGAGGAGCGAATGCACATTTCTACTAGAAGAAACTAGAAGCTGGGAATGCACCTTCCTATCGGAGTTTGTTATGTCTGCATTCAGGAGCATGCAGCGCTGAAATGCAGACGTATAACCCTGAGAAAAAGACAAAAAGTCCTACGTCAATCTTTAATCTGAGCAGACCTTCGAGTCTGCGTCGTTCTAGCTCCTCACAACCTACGTTTTTGGTGCCACCCTGATCACATGACTCATTAATCCAGCTGTGTGGTCACACCGCGGTGTTGCTACAGTGTGGATGCAGGGTGGGGTTAATAACACACACACACACACACACACACACACGGCAACTGAGATGAGCAATCACAGTCTAGCTGGCTAAAGCGTGGAAAGCAGATGTGGGACACGAGGGGACGTCCTCCCCGCTGTATACTCACCAGAGAAACAAACTGTGGAGAGGAGGAGGAGGAGGGGGAGGAGGGAAAGACGGATTGGAAGAAGAGGGGATGGAGAGAGGAGAGATGGGCACGTGACACCCGGCCAAGTGGCAGAGAGGAGAGAGTTAAAAGAAAACATTGGAAAAGGACGGGCAGCATGGTGAGAAGACAGACGAAGACGGGAGAGCGGAAGTCGTAGAGAGGACGAGAGAAACTTGACAAAAAAAGGGAACCAGAAGAAATGGAGGACGATGAGAGACAATTAGAGTAAGAGACACACGGAAAGAAGAGACAAACAGGAAGATGAAGAAAAATAAAAAGTCAAATAAGACCGACACAAAAGAACAGAATTACCTTTATTTCCCGCTGCTCCACTGACTTCTCCCATATCTGCTGGTCATAGGCGCCGATCTGGAAAAACAAACAGGAGAAATGATCACTGATTAAATCGGAGGGGCAAAGAGCTACACTGTCATCTTCTGGAAGGAGGAACAATGATTCTAAATCACAACATATCACAACATTTCAGTTGCCGGACTTGTATAGTTGTACAATACCTTCAATTTCTATAACAGAAATGATTGAAATAATTCCAAGTAGCAAGCCAGATGTACGGCAGGACCACTGCAGGAGCAACTAGCATCAGCTTTCTAGCTGATGCTAGTTGCTCCACAGAAGACGGGGTGGGAAAGCACAAAGACTTTAGGAAAGGGCGATGTTGGGTTACGATGACAGTATTATGATTCATATTTATAAATAATTCTGACGGCAGCAGCAGCAGGTTTCAGCAAAACGCGCCACTTCCCTTTAATGACGGATTCACGCAGGATTGGAAAAGGCAAAATCATCACCTGAATCAAAGTGACGTGCCAACGCCCCTGAGGTGCATATTTATTTAAGGAGGGATTATATCGTCATGACGATGGATTTTCTGCACGGGAGGAGTCTGCACAAAACAAGTCACGACTGGCGTTTCACTTTGTTTCCCCCAACCGGTGCCGTCACTGATCCCATAAATCAAGCTGGATATTTACAGCCACACGTTGCATTACTTCACCACAAAATAGGACTTTAAGGCAGCAATCACTTTTCACCAAAAACTACAGTTAACCCCTTAAACCATGCTGTCCTACAACAACCCAAGTAGCTTTTTAAAAATCTTACTGTGCCACAACTTTTGACGATGCAACATACCCTGCCAGCCGTCATTGAGACTACATTTCCACTGTTAACACAGGGGAAATATTCTGATGTCTAGTGGATCCTTTTGTACACAAAATGCTGCTTGATGTCCATCATGCAGCATTTGAATCCTACACCTCAGTCACCTCTCTATCTTAAGAACGCATGACCAACAGTTGAGTCTTTGACGCACTTAGCCCCCCCCCCCCCCCCACCAAGCACGCTGAGAGAAGGTGTAGTTATCGTGGGGACGGGATAGATTAGGACCTGGTCCAGACATCTGGACACGCAAAAACCAACACACACTCCCAAGGTCAAACGGTGCCAATGTCACGCCGTCAGATTCCGGTACCACGCAGCAACGATTGGCCGATAATATCAAAGGACTAAAAATAAAAACACAGCCGGGGACGTGAGTCACACGAACGGGTCGCTTCTACTTGCTCATGTGGAGGTTTTTAGTGACCTCGAGAGGATCAGTCGAGGACCCTGACCTCAGCAGAGCAGAGTATTCATGAGAGTCTGGGTCAGCACCCGGAGTAGTTCGCCAGTGGAAAAGTCTGCATGTTTAATAAACCTCATTAAACATGCAGCAGGGGAGGTGGGGGGGGGGGGGGGGGGGGGGGGAGAAAGTGTTGATGTCTGAAAACCAACCAGGTGTTGAAGTTGTCCGAAACACGTCCGGACACGTCAACACCTCCAGTCCCATGAAAGCCGGGCACCATGCGATGCGATCAATAGCTTCAGAACAGCTCCTGATCGTGGTAAGGCCTCCCTCTCAAACACTGCATTCCTAAAGGGTTTGGCCTCACGCGACACCCTGCAATTCAATTCAATTTAAAAAAAAGCTCTTATTTTCCTCCTTTGTTCCCAATGCAGCTGAATATTGGACCCATCGATGCAACCCATCGAAAACACACCGCAGGGGAGACGCTTGAGTGGATGCAGAAGGCAGCCAGAGGGCAAACACGAGCAGACTACAAAGCAGAAAGATGGAGGACAGAGGTTGTACGGAGGGAAGGATGGAAAGAGAGGAGTCACTTTCAGACACGCACAAATCCCTCGTTGCATCGGTGCTGGAACTGAACATCTGAAGACAACACGCACAGACGTGCGTATATCTGATCACCATCTGTCCATTTGAGACTCCTTGAGAAATATTGCAACTAACTAGTAACCGACGGGAATTAAAATCGTTCCTGGTTTCAGTGAGAAAAAAAACGGGATTTCTGCGATTTGACAAGCAAATCAAGTGCAGGGAGCGCAACAGAAAAAAGGGAAGGCGACGAGCGCCAAGTGTGCCGCTGCGGCAGTGCTGGGGTCACCATGACGACGGATGAGGAAAGACGGGAGAGAGAAAGGGATTAATGTCGGCGAAGCAACAGCGTTACGCAACTACTGCCTTCTGCAATGGAGGGAGTTGAAGTGTGCGTCCAGGAGATATTCACGATGAACACACCCTCATTTCCACTCCACTCGCTACATGTCATTACAGATTAACTGGAGTTCAACCACAAGCTTGACTACCAGACACTTCTGGAGCACGTTGCCTTTAAAAAGACAGAGTCTAGGGTGATGGCTTTAAAGAGAGGAATAGGTGTCGCTCAGTGACAAACCCACGGAGGTTTATGTCTTGGTTTCAAAGCTCATCACTTCGTATTCTGCCTCGGCCTCTTGCTCGCGTCTCGTTTCTTTTGGGACGCTTCCTGCTCGTGACTAATTGGCGGGCGGAAGAAGTCAACAGCTTGCGAGCACAGCGGAGCGTGGAGGCGCTGGAATGACAGATACGTGTGTCCCCCCCCCAGAGAGAGGAACAGAACCGGAAGCAGAGTGAATCTGATTCCATCTGTTGCTCTGTGACGGCTTCATGTGCAGATTACTGCTTCCTAAAAAGGTTTTAGCACTTTGGAAACCTTGTGGACCAGGTTGTGATGGAAACTCATTTGTGGGAGTCACTTTGTACATAATGCCAGTTTTAGAGAGGTGGGAGACTGAACGAATGAATAAATCAAACATTAAGATTTCAAACGCTTGAAACTGATTATTTTCATTATCTGCGCTTTAAATTAGGGACGAAAAAGACAAGATGAACCTTTACAATAAAAACAAAAAACAAATTTTCCGCTCAAACAGGTGCTCATGTGTGTGTGTTTGAAAACGCTCCACTCATGTAACAGTCTGTTTTCTAGCTGCTGGTGCATTGTTTGATTCTTCATAAATCGACTATATACGAAGATTACATGATTTGAGCAAATGTTTGTTTTATTTTAAACAAAATGAATGAGAAAGCATTTTAAATAAATCAAGTAAAACATGAATCTATTTGATGATCGGCCTCCTCTCTACTATAAATGTTGTCTTCTCCATATTTAAACTCTTTTAGGGAGAAATCTTGACACCAGAACTTAAACGTTCTTAATTCTCACCCACATGCGAGGGATATGTATTAAGTTGCTCATCGCCTAAAAGAAGCCCTTAAAGCCGCCGCAGGAATAAACCATAAGCCGATTTATTTAAGTGCGACGGTTTAAGCCGAAATAAATTCACCGACGCGCCAAAAGAAGCAGCAGGAACCAGACCGTTAGGAAGCACAAGGTGTCGGGCATTTTGAGGAAATACATAGAAGAAAGAAGAACCCCTCCTCTGTCTGGTGCTGTAAAAGGATCTGGACCACACGCCATGGCAGCCAGAGCCCAAAATACACTGAGTCACACGGGGAGACGAGGCGTGAGGTGCAGCTCCTCGTCCCGGTTAGCAAATCACTCAAATAAACGAGCGGTTGACGGTTCGAAAAAAAAAAAAAAAGGGTAGAGATTTGGAGGAAAATATTCAAAAAGCCAAAAGGTGGGAAATAAACACCCGACTCAGACGAAGACGCCCAGGAGACAGCTGTCCTCCGGTTCTCAGAAAGGCTTTCACTCGTTTGTGACTCAGCGGTTTCTGGAAAAGGTGCGTCTCTGCCCAGACGAGCTCAGCCAAGTGCACGGCACGCACGATGAAGCTGCCGCCACGACAGCTTCTTAGGAATTAACTCTACAGGGCTGAAGAAGTATAATTAACGACATGACACCTTTGTGATGTCACTAGCAAACAGAACTCGGTTGAGAACCAAAAGAGACGCAAAGCTGGCTTTTTCAATTGAGAAAAAAAAAGTTTGTCTGCACCAGAGTTCAGAACTTTAATTTGAAAAAAAGCTCTTGTCATACGAGTCATAGCGGCGATGCGACTCCAGTGAAAGCGCACGGTGGAGTCAACGTGGAACCGGTGCAAGAGAAAGATCACAGGCCGGCGGCTTGTGACGATGGGACCGAACCATTAAGTTACAGAAAAAAATAATAATGTGGAGAACAGAGAGGTGGTGGAAGAATGATAACAGAAGACAAGAGTGTGTAAGCTGAGAGCTGCCGGCTTGTGGGGGAGGTGGGATTGGAGGGGGGGGTAGAGGATCCACTATCGGAGAGCATGGAACAAGAAGACACACAACACCGGCCCGGCTCCACGCGCTGACGGCAGTAACGAGGGCCGTGCCAAGAAAAACAAAAAACTGTTACATCGACAAGAGCCTGCAAACTACAACGCAGTGGCATTTATTTGGGTACGTTAATACCCAAATAAAAAATTTGGTTGCGGGTGTGGAGAAAAATAGACTCAGATTAGTTGACAGGTGTATTGATGGTTCTATTGATGTTCTTTGATGGCCTTTAGCAGCAATGGCTTCTGGTAGAAAAGCGGCAAAGATGGTTGCAATTATTAAAAATTAAAATATATATCCATCAATCCATCCAAGACAATCTTATTAAAACTTTGTCGCGCGTAATAACAAGTTGCATAAACACACACACACACACACACACACACACACAGCTTGTATACATCATAAGGCTCTATTGTCCAACAGTAAACTGCAGAAACAGAATAAAAAAAGTCCCTGTGTGAGCAATCTTAAAACTTGTTAAGACTCAACATTAAATATTTACCCAGCATTACTTTTCCAATACATTTGTAACATCACAATGTGTTAATTTGTGGTTAAAAAAAAACTAACAAAGCACTACCAGACACATAAATGTTACATGATGAAATCTGACTTTGTTCATGCAAAGACCACGTTGGCAGATTGCAGCAGCAACAGGCTGCTCGTTATATTCAGAATCCAACTGCACCTTCCTGTGCGAAGCAAAACTCTCTAGTGACACTTTGTATCCGCGGCCAAACCGCCGTGAGGAGAAAACACTAAATACAACACTTTAATATCGTTTGATTGTGACCAGCATGCCGATGTGAAGAATTTAAAATGGTCTTACCTTTTTCTGGTACCACACCACGGCATCTTTTACTTTGGAAGCCATTTACATTTCCCTTCTCCCGGCCTAGGGCATCTTAGACTGGAAACGCACAACACAGAGAGAGACAGAGAGAGCAGTGTGAGTAACAAGGCCAGAGAGGAGTCCTCACGTCTATATACCTGGTAGGAAGGTGTGTCCTAGGACCGAGGGAACACACACACACACACACACACACACACACACACAGGCCGTGTTGCTTTCCTCCAACATTAAAACGTCGGTCACATGTTTTTTCGCTCTGCTCCTGAATAACACAAGTCTTAAAAAGGCCGGACGTCTCCCATCTTGCACAAACAGCCCGTCGGTGTGCTCGTTTCCACTGGATCGCGTTACGACACATGCAGACACAAATGTTTTTGTATTAACCGCGTGTTAGCAGCTCAGGTTTCACCTTGATGGTTTTCATCTGCACAAAGTGGTACCGCTTTAGGAGTAACCTGCAAAATTGGCAAATTAACTGCTTTCACCAAAAAGAGAAAATGGATTACATTTTTTTTTTAAGGGGATAAATATAGTACAATAAATATACCACAAAAGAATTACCTTTTGCATTACAGAAATGATCAATCATGTGTATAAAGAGATGTGCATTCTCTCCATCCACTGAGGAAGATGGAAACTGGATCCACGTCAACAAACCTGAGCTTCAACTCAACAAAAAGGACCCTTTCTCTAAAGCTGTGAGTGACACATCAGCAAACTCCCAAAGCTTACGAGGCTTCAATCGTCAAAATCAGAAACCCGTCATACTTCTTTGGAGGTGCAAGATGGGCTTGCACCTCCTGAAGAAGCAGTGAAACAGCTTTGAGATTAGCGACACTCCCCTCCCCCTCTCGCCTCTCTATCTCTCTTCCTTCCTCCACCGTTTCTCGCTCTCCTTCCACTCTTTTGCACGAGTGACGGAGGGGGGGGGAGAGCAGGAGGGGGGCGACGGATGGAGGGTGATGGAGTTTTCCCTTTGGCTCCATCGGTCAACAGGAAGTAATACTCGGCCCCCGTGACATGACGCACTTTGACATTATCTCGCCTCCTTTCCGCCTGCAAGGCGCTCGATCCCCTCACGCCGTCCTCGTCACAGAGGTCAGGGCGCCATTCCTTCCTTCTTAGCGTTTGTGTGCGCTTGAATTCGAGGCTCCTTTTGAGATATTTCTCAAAACAAAAGCCACGGAGGAGTTGACGTTGTTGCCATCGGCGTTGTGGTTTACTTTGAACAGACCCTTTTGGACTCGTTTAGTCATCTTCCTCGGCTCATCCGCCCACAGCCAAACCGTAACACTTTTTAAGTGTTTACACGTGCGATAAAGTCGCCGGCGCAAACTATGATAACATCGCGTCACAATCCTTGCAGGGTTTGCAGAAATGCAAGTCCAGTTCTGCGCGTTTGTACCCGTGTGCACTGTTGGAGACATTGATGGCAACAGGAAGAGAGCATCTGGCGCGTCGTCTATCACTCCTTCCTGTATCGCTCACTGAAACACACTATTCCCCCCACGTAATGTTACGTGGTTATTAAATCATAAAGCCTATTCAGATCAACTTAACAGCGATGGGGAGATAAAAAAGATGCAATAAACATGTGCGGCGGATAGACTAGTTAACGGGTTTACAGCGTCAATAAAAAAGGCCTTCATGTGAAAAAGCTGCGGTGACCGAGAGGGAAAATAGACAGACCCCGAAAAAGATGGGGGGTGAGGAAGCCAAAGACGTTTCCTGTCCTTCGCTTGTTCACAACAACACAGGAGACGGGTGAAGAGTTAAGCTGTCATTCGCACGTCAAAAGCCACATCGGTCACAAGTTTGACTTCGCTGCTCTCAGAATAACTCAACACTTTTTTGCGCCGTGTGGAGCTCAAAATATTGTGATCATTTTCAGGGAGGAAAAGGAAAATCAGATAAACTGAATAGAATGTACTTCATACTTCCGATGGGTGCATTGCTTCTCAGAAAGGACAGTGGTTTCGTCAAAAATATTCAGAGTAAATATAGTAGGCCTGTGATGGAAAACCAAAAGAAGAACCTTGAGTCTCAAGTCATTTCTGTGAATTTTCCAGGCCGCAAATGACAAAAATGTATTCCATTTCTGAAAAAAAAACAAGAAACTTCGTCAGATTAGAATTGACTAATGCTTTTTAGAACTGCATTGTCTGCTCATTATAAAATAAATGTGGGGAAATAACAATGAGCTGATTAGGAGGGCACGGATACAGAACGTTACCAATGTCACCGATGAATCCACACATACAAGATGAGCTGCCGTTGATTTCCTTTAGCTTGAAGAAACGCAAGATTGTGTAAACCACCCAAACAACAATCATGAGCGCACCAGAGAGGAATAACAGACATTCAGACAGCAAGAAGAACTACACCCGATCATTAGTGGAGGCGGCCCACCGACGGCAACGTTTTCTGTTTATAACTGCAGAGACTCCGAGGACAGCTTTAAGGCTTCAAATCCCCACCGTGCCAAGTCCTCCCTGTTGAAAGCCTCAAAGTCCTCTCGTCATTCCTCAGCGAGACGGCAACACTAACTCACGCGCACGTCATCAGGCCAACAAAAACAGACTCCTCTCATGTTATTAACAGACGTGACTTCACAGGATTGGCCGGGATTATCTACGCTGGAAAACAGGAAGAAGAAATAGGCCGGAGCAGTTCTTTTCCCAAAAGAGAATTTATAAACTGTGAAACTAGAGTGTATTTCACAGAGATTAAAAATGGAACGGAGCCTAGACATAAAATAATAAGCCTAGACCAAAATAATAAATAACATTTTTTTATAAATCGCATGTTTGTTATTAGTCCTCCAGAAGGGGGAAATTTCCTTCCAGCAACTCTGCCAAGATCAAATTCACAGCAACAAAGCTCTCAAAGAACGCCTCGTACATGCAGACAATAACACACACACGGTTTGCAGCCACCACGCTGCCATGTCTGTCTCACACACACACACACACACACACACACACACACACACACACGTTAACTTGAGACCGTGTGCATTATTAAGGTCAGTTTATATGAGGACGCTTTTTGTGACAAGTGGACATGCAGGTGTGTGTCTTTGTGAGCAGGAAATAGCAAAAAGAGATATTGTGCGTGTGATCTTCTTTGACACTTCCCAGCTACTCCCTTTCACGCACATTTAAATAAATCTTAATGTCTTACATTATTGCAAATGACTGATTCCTCATAACTTTGTACCAAGATGTTAATATATCTCACCCGAGGCACTCTGTGTACAAAATAGCTCTTTGTAAATATTTTATGTCTTGGTTTCTCTTTATTAGAAGCTAAAAGGCAAACCTAATCCGACTGGAACAGCCTGAGCTTGTGTGAAAGTTCTTATTTTCGTAAATACGGTTTTCTGCAGAATTTCAAAATGCCTTAAAAGAAAGCTTCTCCAGTGATGTCAGAAGATTACGGACATGATTATGTCATTAATGATGCTGCAATTTTGGGGAACAAAAAAGGTAAAGATAAAGATCAACCGAAACCGACTGAGTCCAGACATTCAGCTTTCATTTCCAATTCGATATTAGATAAAACCGAATATTTACCTGATCCATAAAAGAACGCTCTTAAACTACAACCACGTAGGCGAAGTATGTACTTGCAAAACCGCGTGGTTGTGCAACTGTACGCACTCCTGCCACTGCAGGAACGTCCTCGGGCACTGGACCTCTGTCAGCGGGGGACAGCCGAGCCGTGTCACAGGGAACGACGTCCGGACGGAGACGCATCCGCTTTTCTAGCGATCCGCGTCTTCGAGTGAAGACGCGAGAGGACGAGGGGGGAGAGACCTCCTGAGGGAGTCTGTCAACTCGTGATGTGCAACGCGAGCCGAGCTGCTCTCCCTCTCTCCCCGGCGTGCTCTATATTTCATGATGGGTGCAGGTTTCATCTCAGAGTTGGGCTGAGGGCGCGCGAGCGTGTGTATGTGTGTGTGTGTGTGTTTAAGTGTATGTGACACTGCACCAGCGACGGTGATTGGTCCAGGATGTTCTCAAAGGGGTGTGTGTGCAACAGAGAGGTGGTGGGAGATCAGGTTTTCCCATCTTGTCAGGGATTCCACCCGACAAACTCAACTAGCAGGAACTGACAATACACTTGACTTATACAGGACTGGATGAACATATAGCAACATCACGCACACAGACTCACCGCTTCTGCGGTTGCGTAGCCGACTGCCGTTTGGTCCTCACGGAGAGATTCGGACGGGAGCTGGACAGGTGGAGAAAAAAAAAAAGTGAGAAAAAGAGGCGGTTAAGTTCACGGATGAAAACATTTGGTCAAATTAACAACTAAATCTGGTTTGAAAATGGGTTTCCACTGTGTAATTGGGCTTTGACCTTGGTCCACAATATGAGGCTCCAAAGTGAAGGATCAAAACAGCAGTGTGTCTTATACTGGGACACACACACACACACTGCTATGTTGACTGACAAGTGCTGCACTGTCAATCAGCTAAAACCTGTTGAACATAAAATGTTGTGGATTCTTGTTACGTTTTTTATTGCCGTTTATTTACAGCAGTTTCTGATCTTGTTTCGGGCACGACGTCAGTTTGCACTTTAAACTTGGCTGCTGTAATCCTGCGAGTTTCCCCGCCGCAGGACTAATAAAAGGGATTACATTTATCAGTCTCAGAGGCTGTATAGTCCATTCATAATGCGTGTATGTGTGTGCGCGTGTATGTGCTCGTTCTGTAAAGAAACACTCCTCGAGAGGCCAAACAGGTGGATGAACGGCTTGAAACAAATGATAAGTGTGCTTCATTCAAAACAAAGCAGTGTTTTATTTATTTTAAGGAATCATTATTATAAAACGTTGCTGTTTATTCTTAACAGCCTGCAGGTGACACCAAAAGATGCATCAAAAACGAACATGATCCGTTTATAAAAAGAGGTCTTATGCTGGTCCTGGCTCTTCTGCAGGTTAACAACATGGACACGTAAAGGCAGCACAAGCAGGGGGGGGGGGAAGAAAGAGAGAGACGAAAGAGAGAGAGGACCGTCTATTTAGGGAGTGGAGGGGTCCAATTGTCATTGCAATGGAAAATGCCGGCTGGATGGCAAATCATGTCGGATAATCAGATGACCTGCCAAGCTGTGAGCGAGACCGCCTGCTGAAGTTTCCCCTCAACTGCCACCCGCAGATAAGGGGAGGAAACCAACTCTGGTTCTAGAAATAGAATTACAAGCGTTGGGTCCGAAAACACAGACCAAGTAGACGAAGAACATGCCTAATTACAGTAGAATTTAATTTAAAACATCCATGATCCAACGGTCCACTGACTAACCACCAACGGGTTATTTGTTTAAATAATTGATAAGCTTTGAAGGTAAATATTTTAGGCAAGCTGGGCCCACCTCCGCCATTAAAACACAACTGCAAACCCTGTAATGGAAAGTATTGGTTTGTTGAGCTATATTAGACATTTAGAGTCAAGTAGAGGATAGATGAGGACAACTGCAACGATGCCGTTAACGTTAAATCAAGTAGCTGGTGAATTAACCTTACGTATTTCCCCCCCTCAAAAAGGACACAACCTGAGTACTGCTATTCATCTCTTTTTTTCTTTAAAAGGCAGCTAAATGCGCTAGCTAGCATCAGCTTGGATGCACACGCGGTATTACCGGACAGTCTCCGCGGTTCACCTCCCACGGCCTGCCCTCCTTAGCGAAGATAGCTCGGGTCACGCTAGCAGCATATCAAGCTAACGGTTAAAAAAAAAAGAAAAAAAAGGAAAGCTTCCCGGCGAGGCACAAAGAGCCCGCACACAGCTGGCCCCATTACGCATGAGCCCGGTCGATGCGTTGCACGCAGCCGCTGCGGTCTCACCTTCCTTGAAGCACGACGGAAGCTTGTGAGTTCCCCCCGCACGCACAGACAGTGGGCTTTTTTTTGAGCGAGGCCAGCCTGGTCCAGCTCGTCTGGAGATGCCCAGTGTCCGCTCGCCGATGTGTGGGGAGCTAGCTTTTCCCTTTCAGCCTCTCACTGCAGAAAACACACACAAAATTTAAGCCCCGCACCGTAACTCACCGTATAAATGCGCCATACAATTTAAGTGGCTAAATGTCAGCGTGTAAAAGGGAAAAATAAATGGGGTCACATTCCACACACTGAACAAAAAAAAGAAGACAAAAATTCAGAGCCCAATTTCATATTCTTATGTGGAGTCACACAACCCGCGTGAGATGTAGATATAACTTTACCTTCCTCTGGTGGACTTCAAAAACACACAACAGGATAACTCCTTTGCGCGTTTACACACGTGTTACGGTAATACCCGTGAAACCGACGTGACGTCACCAAACAACGGGCCTATCGGCCGCCAGGATGAGTGGCCGCAGATAACGGACCCCAAAAATCTCTGTCTTTTGACGTTAACAGACGCGTCGATTGATGACCATGTGAATTATCAAAATCGCCGGGTTTCAGTGTAACCTTATCCACACAGGGAGACGAAACGGCCGGCCACTGATGTAGAAAAACGCTGAAGTAAGTCAGACGATGTCTTGCATAAAACACCCGCCAGTTAGCTTAATGCTACAAAAGCTAGCTGTCATCATAACATCAGCTAACTACCGACGGTTGGAAGTAACTGATTTAAAATGGATTCTAGACCGTGTTAACGGCGTGTTGTTGAAAGCAGTTATTCCAACGTGGCTGTGTTGTCATTCATCATAACATGCATCATGATAGGTGTTTAAATGTTTCTCACCACCTCTGCCTGCGACTCATCGATGTCTGTCTCTTCCTCTGACGTGTCTCCAGTCCGGGCGATGTCTCTGGCTCAGAGGGTTTTGTTGACCTGGGTCTTTACCCTGGTCTTCCTCATCATGTTAGTCCTGAAGCTGGACGGAAAGGTAAATGTGTTTCTCTTTAGATCCCAGTGTGTTTAGCGCTTTTTACTCAAATCATGATGGACAAATTAAATCCTATGTGCTTACTCTGTATTTGTTTGTGATCTATCCCACTTTCCCTTGAAGGTGCAGATCCTGTCAGCCAAGTAAGAAAATAATTCATCCACACAAAATAAACCCCTTCTCCCCCCCTCCAGGTGCAGTGGAACTGGTTCCTCATCTTCCTCCCCGTCTGGGTTTTTGATGGCATCCTCATCCTCATGCTTGCCATCAAGATGGCCGGCCGCTGCAAGCCCGGGTACGACCCGCGCAACGGCTCCCCGGACCTGCGTCTGCGCGCCTGGTACCTGACGGCCATGCTGCTCAAGCTGGGCTTCTTCCTGACGCTGTGCGCCAAGCTGGAGAAGCTAGCGGACGTAAAGCTGACTTTTGTGTGCATACCACTGTGGACCATGCTACTGGGAGCGCTGGTGGAACTGGGGATGAACATCTTCCCTGAAAGGAGGGAGGCCTGAGGAGGAAACAAATCATTTAGGAGCCTTTGAGAGGGGGTCAAATTGTTGTTGCAGACATTGTTTGCTCAGACCTTGGTGGAGCAAGCTGTGAGGGATTCAGCATCAGAGAGAGTCTGCTGTCCGTCCACTTGTTTGAACGGGTTTAAAATAGCAACAAAAAAAGGGAATACAATTGCAATATTGTCTTTATAAAAAGAAAAACAATTGCCAAAGGGGGGAATTAACTGTAAATGTGTAAGACTACTGTGAATCTACCACTGGACAAAATACCGATCCTCTAATGTTTGCTTTTCTTTTTGAAGATGTTTGAAATTGTTTTCCAGAGGGTTATTTTGACTGTATGTAAGCTAGCAAACATGCTTCATTCCTCAACTGTGGACATGAGTTGGGAAAATATTATTTCACAAGTTATAAATTAACTTGAGGTGTGCGACCGCACAGAAAGAGAATCTCTTCGTTTACGACATAAAAGCATCTTGGGACAACTTTGGATTTTTCCACAGGCTGCCCTCCCTGCTCTGTACAAGGTCCCTTTTATGCTATGAATATAATCATGCGCTACATGAAAAATAACTACGCTGTTAGAACTGTTGGTACAAGGTTACTAGGAAAAATGTCTTGACATGTATCACGACGAAGATCATGTTGCTGCTGTATATTAAGTTTAATTATTGGTGTGTAAACTTGCATCAGAATCCTTTTATCTACAGTTTCTAATGTAATTTTCATATTTTGACTTTATGGTACGGCTGACACTGCATGAGTAACATTTGTTGCGTGCCATTTGATTATATGCTAGTATCTCAAATGCATTCTTGGCATTGTTTTTGCACTGTCTCAAAAGAAAAAGGTGATCTGATTTGGAAAGTGTTTAATAATTAATGTACGTCTTGTAAAAAAATAAATGGATTCAATATGTTGAACCGTGTTGTCTCAAATAGTCAGACGCATACACGTTCAAGTATTTCCATACTACAAAGGGCAAACTATATGAAACGAAGGACAACAAATTATCTGGGACATGGACAGAGCCCACTTAAGTGGTTTACAGTAATATTTAAACTTTAAATATTGTAGTGTTAACAGGAGCAGAAAAAACCCACTATATTTACTTCCCACCCAAACTCTCATCCCCGAACTTCCTGCCTCACTCCCACCCTGAAGGTCAGCTGAGCTCTGCGGACATTCCTGCAGTGTGGGAGAGCGCCAAAAAAAAAAAAGAAGAGGGAAGCCATTTTGAGTCGTGATTGACCACACACACACACACACACACACGCCTTGAATTATGGGGCCACTGCATCGTGGCGAGTTAGTCTGTTCAAATCTCGCCTGGTTAAAACTGGGCTGCATGAAGAAGGGAAAAAAAACAAAATACAGACAAGACTCCCGTAATGAGTCCTTCTACTGCATCTGGTGCTATGCTAATGTAAAAATACAAATCAAGATGGCAGTTATAGGTATGGTATACGTTAGATAAAAGCGGCAAGATGTCTTTTAATTACATTTGATTTGTGTGTTTGATGCCTTTTTGTATATTACATGGACATTCCTAAAGTGCGTCTTTGTTCGACCACCTGACCAGAAAGCATCAAGTCGCACCACGACATTTTCCATACATTGAACCTTTTATTAGCTAGGCTCGTATTGAAAGTAGAAACCACACTACAAGTTTTTTACTCTTTACAAAACATTGTATGTACACTCCAGTGCTGACAGTTAAAAATCACAGAAACAAAATAAAAAATGGTAAATAAATAAAATCTGTGAAAACAACGCCGGCCCATGAAAACTTGTTTTCAACCATCACTTTTCCACATTTGTACAAAAAATAGAAGGAGTTTTTCAGGTTCAGGTTCCTTCTTTTTGTAACATCTGAAACCGAAAAGCATAAAAAGAGCTGCACAGCGTCTTACAACCGGCATCGAGTGCCTAACATCAACTCGCTCTCCTCAAAGCCACACGGTGAACAGTTTACCCTCCGAAATTAAGTTGAAAAAAAGTCACAGACGCCGTACTTTGGATATCAGCAGCTTTAGAAACCAATTTAAGGCTTTGCTCCAATTTTCTACAAAAGAAACTTTGACTCGGGACTCCTAAAAGCTCCCGTGACGCATGTCATGGGACCACTTAGTAGTTCACAGTTAAGGACAGGCACTGGGAAGAATGTGGTGGGCTACATCCGCAGGCGGGCCGTACTCAAAAACGCTGATCGTAAAAATCAAGAGGCCGACGAGATATAAAAAGCGTCAACATCAAAGTGAGACGGATTTGACAATCACACGTCGACCCCTCTGAAGAACATATTCATAGTTGTCGCTGAAGTGGAATAATTTATTCTACCTTTTTTCAAAAACACAAGAGGACACTCCAGTCCCTGGCTGATAAATAAAATGTAATGAACAGACAGAAACTGGGAATCAAATAGATAAATAGTGCTTTGGGGGTTGGGGGGGGGGATTCTCGACGGTGTACCTTCTGTGTACAAAGCCGTCATAGAGGCCTGACTGATTAACATAATAAGTCTTAGGAGATCCGGTAATCGCCCCATTAATCATCGGACATAATTATCATCTTCAATGATATGAACTGCATTTAAAACAGCAGTGGACATATCTAGGGTTATCTTTTTTTCACAGGGAGCTACGCCGAGTTAGCTGCATATTAAATATTTGACCCTGAACGTTAATCTCAAAAAAGGTGACAAAGATTCAGGATAGTTTTCAGGAGGCCAATATATATTTGTGGATGTGTTCTGAAAGTGATTTTTCTTTTCCTGAGACTCTGAATTTAAACCCTCCATACGGTCATGAGAGTACATCTCATAATAGAAGAGTAGGGGCAATAAAACATGGGACCCGATTATAAAAAATAAATAAAAAAAAACATGGTTCAATAGGACACTGCTGGTTTTTTATCAATAGCTTTGCAATTATAATAAAAATACGGATATGGGTGAATTTGTATTATTATTCAGCAGATTATTGCTCAAAATACAATATCATGGAGACATACTGCAATATACTGTATTGTTTAAGGTGTGTCCAGAATGTATAGTAGAGGAAATGTAGTAATATTACATCAATACAAAATTGTGTTGTATAATATCACAATCTCACATCATTATTCCACAAACAGTCTTGGGCACAAAGTATACGCTAGAAAAGAAAGCCACAAAAAATGGAAGCGTTAGCTGCAAGTTTCACAAAAAGGTTCTCATCACGACCCTTTTCTATATAAATATCTGATAAAATAATTACTTTGTTCCCTTCTACCTTCAAAAAGCTGAACCAGACAGCGGTTGGGTGGACAGCTCATCGAACATCATGTTCTTCAAAGTCACACGTTCGAAAACTAAAAACTGTTAATTTATGCAATGGCTGCCAATATTTCTGACCCACAAAAGCGTTCAGTTCAATATAAAATCAGTCCAGTCAAGAGGTCTGAGGTGAATGAAGTCTGACGCTGCTCTATAAACAACGGTGGTTACTTCCTTATAACATAATTTTACAACATCGTGACCAAAATAAAACCATCTACATGTACTCATTTGAAATCGGCATCAATATGTACAAAAAAAAACTTCTAAAAAATGGGATTCTCCTCCTCCTCGTGGTTTAAGGGAGACATGGGGACCGGAGGGGAAGGCTGAGGGGGGAGAGGGAGCAAAGGAGAAGGAGGCGGAAGGGGAGGTGGCGAGGAGGAGGCAGGAAGCGGCGGGTAAGGGAAAGGCTCGGGCTGGTACTGCGGCGGGTAAGGACCGGCAGGATGGGGGAGGAAAGACTGAGGGGGGAGGAAGTGGTGAGGCGACGGAGGGGCCGGGTGGGAGTGCTGAGGGGGGAAGAGGGTGTTGGCGTGCGGGACAAACTGGTGCTGCGGCAGGAGGTGGTTAGGGAGGGCCGGGGCGGCGGGGAGAGGCGCGCTCGCCTGGTAGTACGGCTGAGTCTGCGTGCCGCCGTACGAGTTCAGAGGCCGGGCTGGCGGCGCCGGACCACGCGGCGGGCCCGGCGGCCCGTGAGGAAGTTGGGAGTGCGGCAGGAGAGGCGGGAAGGAGGGGGGGAGCAGGTATGGGAGGCAAGGGGGCGGCATGTGCTGGGGCGCATACTGCTGCGTGTAGCCCCCTCGCCTCCACCGCTCTTGAAGCGCTTGTGTCCACAAGTCAGGCCGCGCGGGCGGGTTCTCGCTGGGCGGGTCTCTCGCGCCGGAGGGACGCGGCGTGGAGAAACGAGAGTCTGCCGGAGGCTTTGGACCGCTCGGAGGGGGCGCGGCAGAAGGAGGCGAAGGAGAGGCGGAGCAGGGCTCAGCAGCAGCGGAGGTGGAGCGCGGAGGATCGGCGGCTGACGGCGCCGAGCTGCAGGAAGACTTGCAGATGGGCCATTTGGGAGCCGACGAGGAGGGCCGTGCACTGGAAGACATCACTCTACCGCCCAGGTGGTGGTGGTGATTGTGATGGTGGAGGTGCTTTGATGATGCCGCTTTGGACTTTGGGTTGTGAGGAGGAGGAGGTGGAGAGCGGGGTGACAGCCATTCGTCCTTGCGTAGCGGAGGCGATGGCGGTTCTGCTTTCACCTTAGCGAGAGGTGAACCCTGCCGTTTGGCCTTTCCCCCGTCTTTGAACCTCTCCCCCCCTTTGTCTCTCGCACCGACCTTGGGCAAGTCCTGTGGGAGAGCGGGCGGAGAGGCGAAAGGTGGATGATGACCGCGCTCCTCCTTTTTGATAGCCGGCAACGTCCCGTTTTCAGCCACGTCAACCTCCTCACTCCTCCTCCTCCGCCTCTCCTTCACTCCTCTCTCACTCTTCCCTTTTCTCCTCTCCTCCTTCAGCTCAATCTGCTGCTGCTGCTCCTCCTCCTCCTCTTCCTCCTCTTCCTCTTCCTTCACCGCCTCCTCCTGCTGCGCTCCCCCGTGGTATTGTCTTAGGCGGATGTGCCACGCCAGGCTGCAGACAGACGACACGGTCTTGAACTGGTGGACCACGTTGCGGGGGATGAAATAGATGTCGTTGTGGCACAGGCGGATGCGGGCGTAGTGGATGCCCTCGCGACGCATCTGGTTTAGTTTGGCGTCATCCACCCACTGCACGCACTGTAAAGAGAGAGAGAGAGACACAGACAGACAGAGGTGGAGGTGAGGTGCTTTCTCCTAACTGAAGGCTCCATCTTGACCGCGACATGCATTCTAAACATCAATATAATAGAATATAAAAATGAGTTTCTTCTTTCCCGTTTAGAAAGGGAAATTCAATATTCTGAACTATATAAGAGTAAATCACTACAAATTGCATTAAATTTATCCACTCTTGACAAAGCACTCAAAACGACTGCAGTTCAGCTTTGCCCCACCAGGCGGCAGCATGGGCCAACTCTTTGAACCTCACACTATTCCAATAGTCCTGCGTGCTCGTGCGTGTGCGTGCCATGTGGAAACCTGAGAGAGCGGAGGTTCGTAGAGGTCCAGCTGCAGCCTCTGGACCACGTGAGGGAAATCTCCGGCGTGAAAACACACAACGTCTTTGGTCACGCGAGGGGGCGCCGAGCTGAAAGCGAGGGAGAAGAAGAAGAAGAAGAAGAAGAGGGATTACACATCTGTGGCAGAGTAAGCGGTTTAAATACCAAGTTACGGTGTGTCCTTCCACACTGCTACCGCGGCCCCACAACAGCAGGACCGGGAGGAGCTCCCCCCCGCCCACCTTTCTCCGGCCCGTACGGCCTTCAGCACCCCCACCGCCGCCGTGGTCTGCCGCTCGAATCCCTGGCCGATGTGATCGGCGTGGGCCCGAGTCCGGTCCTCAAACAGCATCTCTCTGGGCTCGCTGGCCCGGGGCAGCGACTGCAGCAGGTTCTTCACCTCGTTGGTGGAGCTGAAAGTGAAAGAAAACCAAAAAAAAAAAAACTGAGGTGACAGGAAGAAATAGTAAAAAGACCACAAGGGTTTACACACAGTGCTACGACGAGAGTTCCCCCGTCTCAGTTTACTTGCTGTCTAAATAAAGAATACAAATAACTAAAGGTGGTGCTCATCTTGTTGTAAACTGAACACTGAGTACGATGGTAACTGAAGATAACACTGTGAATAAAGAATATTAAAACATCCTTCTGGTGTATTCGACGAATGCTGATGTCCTCACAAGAAATCAATTTAACCCTAAACAAAAATGAGTGACACCGTGCTTTGTGTCATAAAAGCAAGCTGCGTTTTCAATAACTGAAAGCGAACTGCTCGAACACAACAGCGTTTTTCTTCTTGCCTATAGACCGAGAAGCTGAGAGCAGAAGCATAAAAAAAAAAAGCTGTGTCGCCCAAACAATAGAAGCACTGCAGTCAGCTCACTACTGGATCAGTGACTCACACTGGAGCCGCAGTCAGATTCAGACAAGAGTGTAAAACACACACACACACACACACACACACACACAGTTCGGGGGGGGGAGATTCCATGATGATGGGGGAGATGTGCATTCGGAGAAAAGAGCAGAGGGGAAGAAATTGGTGGAAGAGGAAGCAGAAGAAACAGTACATGAGGAACACACACACACACACACACACACACACACACACACACACACACACACACACACACACCTCAGTGTGTGTGAGCTGACTGCAGGCTGACAGTAATGCATGTAAAACCAGGAGAGGCTGGAAAGTGAAACAGTGAAAAGAAGAGAGGGTAAAGGGAGGAATGCTGAGCGTGCACATTCAGAGCGATATTTAAACGCCACAATCTCCCTCCCCCACATTAAAGGTCCTGTGGCTTTCGGCACAGTACAGGTGTAAGTAACGCAAGAGGCCCATCCGTCACTGCAGCAGGTCCCCGAGATAGATTCCATGTGCATTTATGGGCAAATAAAGCGGGGAGGGGGAAGAAAAGGTGTTGCAGGGATAAAGGTGGGGGGGGTTCAGGGCAGTAAAAAAGAAGGGACAAAGGAGAGACGGAAAATGTGCATCCCAAGATATGTACTGATAATGTAATACATGTTGAATTGATGAATTGAAGAAATCACCAAGCCAGACAGAGATGTTCCCACAACATCACACAAGCAGCTTTCCTCCAACACAACACAAGGTCTCGCTGCAGATGACGTCACCTCCTCCCCTCCAAAACCTCTTCAAAGTAGGCCTCTCACACACGATTCTCTCTAATCGTTTAGACACCCTTTGTGTGTGTGTGACACAGAGCTGTGCTGAGATGTGCGAGCGGCAGCGACACAAACACGCAGGGTGCAACAAAGACCCGTTTGCTTTGAGATGCGCTCTCCCCGTTTTCCATAATCAGTCCTCGTGGGTAAACAAATACCAGGGACATGTAGCCGGCGCTGACGCTCCGAGACCGAAATGCCTAACAATTCTGTCTCGTAGCGTGGGGCTTAAAGAGGATCAAAAGCGTCCGGCCGGTGTGTGTGTGCGGACGTGTGCGGTTTTTTTGGACTCACCGTCTTCTCTTAAAAGGGGACTTTGGTATGTCGGCCACAGGTATCATCTGCTCTCCTGGTCGGACCCACATGATGGGTCCGTCATCGCTCTCCGTCGGACGCATCTGCCTCAGGCTGGAGAAGGTTCCCCACGGAAGAGTCCGCTGCAGAGACGACAGGAGGAGGAGGGAATAAATAATCAAAGCAGTTAGTGCATCCATCACTTTGTCATTTAGCAACTGAAGTATTCCATTTATTCGTCCCGAAAAGAAAACGTATGCGCGGAAATTGCCCCCCCACCCTCCTGGCAAAACCTGTCACTCGTCACTGGAGCTGCTTCAGAGCCGAACGCCCCCCACCAACCCCCCCCCATCTCCCCCGGCAACGGGGAGACCCAAGAGCCGCTTGAAATGCGCATGCAATGAAGTGTCAACACTGAAGCCAGAGAGAAGAAAGGCTTGTGACTCCTGCAATGGGAGATCAGACGGCGCGCACGCACACACACACACACACAAACACACAAACACACGCAAAGCGATCTTTAAAACATTTGGTTCAGTTTAAACATCAGCTCATCCTCCTCCTCCTGCGTTGCCACGAGGAGCCCGCTGCCTTTCACCGCGTCCCGACTCACCTTCAGGAAGGGCGACTCCTCCAGCATGCCGAGGAATTCCGGGAAGTAATCGCCGACCTCCTCGTCCACGGCTCCCACCAGGCTGATCTGCCTCATGGCGCCGGCTCGGTACGTTCCGTTGCTGTACGTCCTCTTCACCTGCGGCAACCGTACGAGAAACGCAGCGTTAACACAACAAACGCTACACAGGCAAGAATACGTTTACATTGAGGTTATTTCCCCCCCCTCATTTTATTTACTCAGTGTTTCCCCTTGGTTTTGAAACGTTCATGGGGAGTAAGGGGTGGGGGGGGGGGGGGGTCGGGTTGGGGGGGGGATTGAGCAGTCTGTCCGCTGGTGCGAGTATTTATGTTATCAATAAGCAAACATGTCAAAGGAAACAACAGCATAAATGGCTATAATTCAAATTCAATTAACATTTTTTGAAAAAAGAAAAAAAAAAAGAACTAGACACTGACACAGAAGCCGTTAATCACTAGTGTAAAACAGTGTGTGCGTGTGTGTGTGTGGACTTCACTTAATGTTTCTGCTCCACTGGCAGGACTCGACAGACAGTTTGCTGCTCTTCACTTTGCTCACTCACGGAGCAGAGAGTGTGTGCGTGTGTGTGTGTGTGTGTGTGTGTGTCCCGTTCCCTTGGTCCTCAACAGCGTCTTTGTGTGTCCATGTGTGTGCAGTACGTGCAGCATGTGGCCTGCATGCTGTACTCTTGGCTGACCAGCGTGTGCGTGTGTGTGTGTTTGCCAGGTCCTTGGCTGCACGCCTCCAGTGAGTCACCACTTGACAGCAAGGCATAGAAAAAGGAGTGCGCAGCCGAGAGAGAGAGAGAGAGAGAGAGAGAGAGAGAGAGAGAGAGAGAGAGAAAAAGATACCGGGGGAGGAGAAAGTGACGATACACTGGAGGGAAGGATGGAGGGACAGATGGCGGGAAGGGAGGAGAGAAAGTTACAGAAGGTCCAGCTGTCAAAGTGAAAAGAGGAAAGCGTGAAAAGGCAGAGGGGAGGATGGGAAGAACTCGTGGGGAGCAGAGGGTAAGCAGGTGTAAATAAAGATAACACTTTTCTTTGGAATATAAAACACAGGAAGTGCAGGGGAAAAAAAGAATAGGTAAGGAAAGAGAACCGAGTAGGCGACATGAGATAAGAGAAAGTCAGAGAAAAAGGAGGGAGACGGAGAAAGAAGCGATGCGAGGAGGTGAAATGAAGACGGAAACGTTTTGGAATTTGAAAAAGGCCAAAAACGTTAGGGAGTCTTTGAACCAGACCCCGACTGCCACAACAGATCCTCAGACATGCAGAACTGCCGCTCATGCTGTGTGTGCGTGTTAATTAAGCAATAAAGGTACGAGAGGCTGTTCGGGGGAGTTGTTGGGCCCAACACACATGCGGTGGGCCGGCAACCCTGAACTGTTTTTTTATACTAGGTGGGGGCACCAACTTAAAAATATTTTCACTTATTTGACAGATACAATAGATGAAAAGTTTAGCGTGTACAAATACTTTAAAATGCCTGATGCATTTTCCCCAGAGTGGCATCCAGAGGTCGCCCGGTTTATTAAAATCCAAACAATTCACAAGCTTAGTATTGTACAAGTTTCAATATTGTATATATTGCATACTTGCCTGCAAACTGTCATGCATCAAATACCTGCCTAGTGGTGTTCATCTGATTCATGATGATTTGAGTAAACACAGCGGGCCGAGCTGTGCGGCGCGTTTGTTCACTTCATTTCACTGCATCTGTGCCACTCAGACGACGACGAATAAAGGCTTGAAATGCTCTCCACACGCACAACACATCACAACTTGACTGTGACTCGGTCTCACCGAGTCACCGGCCTGGATTCCGAGAGGAGTTCAAGGGTTCAAATGTGAGTCTCTCTCTCTCAGCCAGTGTGCGGTCATCTTCCCGTGTGTCTGTTCGGCGCATGTTTAGTGTTCACACGACGCGTCATTGAACGGCTGAGTAGCTCCCGTCTCGTTAGCAGGCTCTCGCTATCAGAGCAGAGGTATTAAGTAAAAGGCAACACACCACTGCACAAATGAGAACGGCGTCGATCACACACACTAACGAGTTAGCAGAAAAACAAGAGGGATTATCAACAAAAAAAAGGAACGCATTGTTTATTTCTATCATGTACTGCACCTCATTTGGTGTTCAGGGTCCGAAAATCCACGAGATTAAAAAAACCTTGTTTAATTCTGAACAAGTTTCCCTTCTCTCCTTGCGGCCTCACTACGACCCCTCTATGTTCGCGTATGTGTGTCTCTTTCAAGATCACTACGTCCATTCAGTCGCCAAGTACTCTGTATATCGCCGTGCCTGTTTGGGGCCTTGACTCACAAATCAAAATAGTTAACACAAACACAAATTATCGTCCCATCATTTGCCTTTTGCTTTCCCCTGAAGATGCCGTCGGTCAGTTGGATCGCAGACCATCGTCTGCAAAGCTCTCCGAGTACAAACATAAGCACAATGCGAGCGCAGATTAATAATCAAATTAAAGTTTGGTTGCCTCGTCTTAATCTGACGTCATAAAGACCGCTGTAATCTTCTATGATCTTCAGCACAGCCGAGTAAAAAAAAAAAAAAAAACCTCCAGTCAGGTCCGGAATACAAAGCAGCCGCACGCAGCCGGAACCGCAAAGCAGAGCGACTGGGATTCTGAACACACGGCTCATTATCGAAACGCCCGTTCCACTCATGAACAGGCAAAACTTTACAAGAGGGGGGAGTGCAAGGGTAAAATAGACCAAAGGACATTTCAGGCCGTAGCAATGTTTCTAAATCCTTTCCTTCTTTTCTCACTCACACACACACACAATTATGAAGAGCAGCTGTGTGGTCGTTTGCATCTGAACCAGAGAACGAAACAACGGAGCAGAAACATTAAGGAAAAAAAAGAGAGGGAGAATAGCAGAGGAGAAGGTGACGGAAACGTACGATGCAGAGATCGTTAATCTGTACCTGTGGTGTGTTTACATCGAAAAGCATGCTCACATCTGTGTGTGTGTGTGTGTGTGTGTGTAGACTTTGTGCCTTTTTCCCAAGGTCACTGCTGAGAGCGAGGAGGGAAATTAACAAGACCAGTGGACGATGACGTTGGCTCTGTAAGGAACACTACTCTTAAAGGGACAGCGCAGCACAGAGGTTTAGGTACGCGCCGCGTTCGTTGTTCAGGCATGTGACATCGAGACGTCACATGCAGACGTCAAACAAACAAAACAATGTTTCATGAAACCAGTCCTCCACACTGTGTGTGTGCACGCGCACACACACACACACACACACACACACACACACACACACACACACACACACACACACACACACACACACACACACACACACACACACACACACACACACACACACACACACACACACACACACGTATTGAAAAAAAGAGCAGGCGGTGTGTCAATACGAAGCCACTCAGGAGGTTTGATGCGACAAAGGGCTTTTCATTAGTGATCCACGGACGGGAGGCAGCTCCAAGTGAAGCGGTCCGAGGAGACAATCCAGACAGCGCCGGCAATAAAACGCAGACGCATATTTCTGTTTTTTATTTTACCAGTTGTCATCAAGAGGTTGTGGAGCGTGCCGATGAGCGGGAAAAAGGCTGGCATGCTTCTTGGTTTCAGAAAAGAAAAAGGTGATTTTTCTCTACAATTAGAACTTAATTTCCAACTGAGAAAAGAACACTTTTCTGTTCTCTTTCTGTCCACATCCCCCTACTTCCTCTATTACCGGCGACCCAGTGAGATTACACGGACATCTGCACGAATGCCGCGTGTTAGACTGACATGCGTCAGACTGAGGCAGGTGCGCACACCACATGGCCTCGGCAACGCGGCCCTTCAGCCGCGCGCAGAGAGGTGGCGTCCGACTGACCTGGGAGTAGAAATTTGCCATGGTGGTGGTCTCTATGTCCTTCTTGGCCAGTATTTCCATCTTGACCGGAGCCGAGGGGAACTTGGTCGAGAAGTAGTCCAAGAAGTCCGGCAGGTATCCGGCTTCCCCGTGGACGATGCCCATGACGTAGTGGGCGGCCTGGAAGAACAAAAAGGACGATGTAATCCAAACATTAGGAACAACAAACCGTAAACCCCCTCCACCCCCCACACCTGGGACGAGTCCTCGCTGAAAGCCAGCGTGACAAACTCCTGGGCGAAGCGCTGCCTCTGGCTGGCGGAGAGCGCGGCGAGCTGCGACGTGTAGGCGTGGGCCACCAGGGCTCCTCCGTTGGGCTGCTTTTCGATGTGGATGTACGGGGCGAACTCCAGGCCCGCCACGCCGGGGCCGGTGCACCGCGGCCGCTGCTGCTTGGCAAAGGGAGGGTGCGGCGTCTTCGCCGGGGACGGCGGGAAGTCGGGGGCGTCGACGGGGGATTTGAGGGCGAGGGGAGGGGAGGTAGGAAAGAGGTGTGCGGCGCTGCTGTTGGGCGGAGGGTAGACCGGTAGAGGCGACTTGAAGGGAGACAGAGACGGGTTGCGAGAGGCATCAGAGGAGGGAGGCGGGGAGGACGGAGGGAGGAGAAGCAGGCCGGCACAAACAGTCTGGCAGGAGCGGTGGTACATCTTCACCCGTTTGTGCTTCTCCCCCTCTTTGTGCTTCTTCTTCTTTTTCTTCTTCACTTTTTTGATTTGCAGCCCCTCGGAGTTTATCTTCGCTTTCTCCTTCTCATCTGGAAAGAGAGAAAAAGGAGAGTATTACTTTAGGAGCTATTTTTACACAAGAAAACATTCACACCAGATCAACACAAAATGATGGGAAAAGAACATGTAGGAAGTCACAAGCGTCGTAAATCTAAAAGTCTGCCGTGTGGCGGGTCAACAAACCAACCGTCGGCCCTTTTCATTAATTCACACAATCAAGTCGTCAGAAAAGGCTTCCGTATATAAATAAGGAGAAGAGAATAAAGAAACCTGCTAATGATGCGCAGGTAACGCTCTCACACGGAGTGCCGCGTTCTTCACTTGGTTTATGTGATCAAAACAAACCTTGGTAATTCCCCACTTAAGCTGAAATAATGAGCCTCAAGTATTTCAGTGACTCGTGGCCTCCCGCAGATGGGCGCGCGTCTACTGGGGAGCGGGCGGAAAATAAAGCGAAGAGCGCCGACGTGGCATCCCCTCGGGAACAGCGGATATGAATGAGCCAGGAAATACGCGTCGGAGTGACACATCTGAACAGAGATAGCTCCGTGCACGACGGACCGACTCCTGGAAGCCTGAGGCGGGACAGAGCGGAGCGTTTCTGCACAGCCGTGTGTGTGTGTGTGTGTGTGTGTGTGCGCGCGTCTAAGCTGTTGACTATCTATTCGGAAAAGCGTCGCTAGCCGATTCATTCTTGCCCAGGAGCGGTTGTGTAAACAAGCGGACACGAAGACATTTACAGTACATGAGTGCGTCAGTCTCTGTGTGTATGTGTGTGCGCGCATGAGAGTTGCTTTGATCGCTGATGTTGGAATTACGCTGAGGCAGCAGCTACCATCTCATTTACACACACACGCCTTTAGTCTAGTTGGTAGCACACACACGTTCACTGCCAGATAAGGCGGGAATGAAAGACAATGAAAAAAAGAGCGCAAGAGGGAGCCAGCAATAAAGAGGAGAAGAGGTATTTGCAGTACAATACCTAAGCTACTAATCAAAAAGCTCTTCAACACACACACACACACACACATACACAAAGAGCAGTGAGAAAATGCACTTTATGTGATCAATTTGTTGGATATTGTGATGGTGATATGAAATGTAATAAACAGAGAAAAGTGTCACGGCTTCAAATATAGATACCGATAATAAGAAATATCATTCAAAACGCACAATCAGATCATTGTATTCTGCTCTGAGACACGAACCCAAACGCACAATAAAGAGGCGAATGAATACCAACGTTGTACAAGTTTAATAAAGCAACTACTTAGTGCTCCTGACTCCGTTATACTTTTAGCGAGTTTGTTACGTTACTGCAGCTTCTAATAAAAACCTTGCAGCAGACAGTGACTCACACATCCACTGTACGGGGAGCTGCTGGGGCTTCTGAATATGTTGGACATAATCTGATCACACGCGTTATGCATTGAGAGGTAAGCCTGCAACCAACAACAATCAATTTAAATCAGCCGATTTTAGTTATGTTCATTCATACATTGCTAAAAATCAAAAAACCCTCTTTATTATGTCCAATGACATAATAAAAGTCTAATAAATCAGCAAGACCTTAAATGTGTCTCAGGATAAATAAATTCCACAATTACGTACGATTTTCCCTCTGGTATTTAAAAACAAACATCCTCCCAATGTGTACAAAGTGGGATCTCCCGCTCACGCAAACACACGGGAGCGTGCGAGACGGTCACGGACCTTTTACGGTCGCACGGCTTCCCGATGAACTAGTCGCACACAGCGGGACTCACCAAGACACTCATCGCCAATAATATTTACGGTAAGTGTTGTGAAATTGATTAAACTCTGTAGCACAACACTTTAAAACCACATCTAGGATGGAAACGTGGCAACTACTGCTTTTTTTTCAGGACGTTACCTCCTAATGACATGATTCATTAAATTCATCCCATCTTCATTAACCAATAACGACAACATTTGATTAGTCGATGAGCTTCCCGGCTGCTGTGTGTCATCGGTTGGTCTCCGACAGCCAGTAATCGCACACAAAAACGTATTAATGCCCAATATTACTGCTCATGGTAGGAGTGAGAGTTCTTGGGGCAATTCAAGACTTTTTAATACCTTCTATGGCTTTATTTGCTATTTGAGACATCCTAGTGCTCATAAATGATCCAAAACAAGACTTGTAATATAGCTCACTTTCACATACATTGGAATACAATTTAGGGGAAATAATATATATATATATATATATATAAGATTCCATGACCAGATAGTCAAACTAACATCCACACACCTGTCACGTGAACAAAAAGTCCTAACTACTAAACTGAAGAAAACTGAGAAGCGACCCACCAGAAATAATAAACCATAAACAATAAACAGAATTGGCGATAACCATCTTTATAGAAACTGCGCTGGGCTGACTGTTAGTGGACCGAAAAGATCAACTGAATTAATCCCTTTGTTCAGCATTGCTGCACGTGTGTGTGTGTGTGTGTGCGCTCTCCCGCCGAACCTTTAATGGGAGGCTCGACTTCTCCGTTCTCCCTCTTGATGTCGTTCATCGCTTTGTGCTTCTTCTTCTCCGTGTCTTTCTCCCCGCCTTTGACCTTCTCCCCGTCACAGTGCTCTGTGGAAGCAGAGAGGGTTGAAACACTATTATTTTATTTTCCCCAAGTCATTTTACGTCCTTTCCAGGTG
The DNA here is from genome assembly GCA_021346845.1 of Apeltes quadracus. Classification (NCBI taxonomy): domain Eukaryota; kingdom Metazoa; phylum Chordata; class Actinopteri; order Perciformes; family Gasterosteidae; genus Apeltes; species Apeltes quadracus. The sequence goes on along the minus strand of CM037915.1, from coordinate 7,485,743 downwards.
TTTCTCTGCGCGTCGACATTACAGATAAGGAAACCTGGAGGCGGCTGTAATGTTGCACTTGCCCCAACTGGCTGCACCTTTCTTAAAGTATCGCTCATTTGATGAAACGTTCTTTACATCTCCTCCTCTGATTCATTACTTTTCTTGACTAAGCAGATCAAAAAGAAAAATATACTTTTTTTAACAATTCTTTATTTTGTTCCCAAAGAACTTTTTTCTTTGAACTCAGCCGGATCCGTCTTAAAAAAAAGGAAGCCGTGTTTTCAGACTGCTCGCTCTCCTGTGGACGAGGGGAGAGTGAACACGGCGGGGATGGATTGCCCGTTTGCAGGATCAAAAGGCTTTGAAGGTTTAAAAAAAAAAAAAAAAAGAGCAGTAGGAAAGTAGGAGGTACATCGATGAACTCTTTTTAATGATTACATTCAAAACAAAGGCCTCGGCGAGTTTCAGCGGGTCGTTTTCCCTCGCTGCTTAAAATGCGGGTGGTGATTATCCTCAAACCTCGTGGCTCGCAGGAGGGACGCCAAGAAACGAAAGAAAACACTTTCGAGAGCAAATGCCGGTGAAATGAGCAGACCCCTAAAACACAGCCGTCTCATAACGAAGCCGCGTACGTAGGAGGCCTCACTCGGGTCTGAAAACGTCTCATCCCACGCCAGGGTTCATGAACTTTTCATTTTTCGGGAGGGGATGTTTATCGCAGCGCGGCAGGAGAGACAGTCGGTCATCTTCTAGACGTCTCGTCCTCAGAGGCGGCGCGACAGGTTCCGCGGCTCCACTGCTCCTCCGTCTGTCTGAAAGGGGGGAAAACGCCGCTTTGGAGGATCACAGGAGAGAAAACGCTTTGAACTTTTGGTCTCACTTCAATTCCCAGTTATCAAAATGAACTCAATTAATATAATGAATTACATTTGAACCGGTTTTAACCTGGAACGGCCTAGTGTTTGAAGCCGTAGCCCAGACGCTGCGTCGGCAAAATGACCCCGGCTCTTGGCAAATGCATGCTGGGATACGCGACGGTAACGTGAATCTAAAGAATTGATCAAAGATCTCCACAGCTATGCAAGCGTTAACGTTAATCATCCAAAAAGGTTCAAACGCCCTTTCATACTATCAACGCAACATCTTATGCTGTTCTGAGCGTCTGATGTCATTAGACGACGTTATGCTGTGTGAATCTCAATGAACAGAAAGAAGCCAGCTCACTCCGACGGGATTAGTCATCACCGCGAGGCAACGTGAACGAAGCGCCGGGTCCCGTCCTCGCTGCAGTGAGCCGCTGCTCACTGAGGCATGTTGTTGCACATCGGGAGGAAATAAGTTTGGAAAAAAAACAAAAAAAACAAACAACAACAACACCACCAGGTAAACCAGGCCGTGGGAGAAAAGCCTTCTACTCCAGATGGTCAGTGTGTCTGGTAAAAAAAAAAGACAACGCAATAATTAAAAGCTAAACAGCCTTGTTACTCAAGTCATCTGAATTCAAAAAACGTGTCTCAATGTCAGCGGTAAACCACGAGGAGAACAGCGACTAGTTTAAGCATTCGGTGCCAAGAACAGGTCAGCTCGGTGTCTCAGCGGGGATTCAACCTGTAATCTTTCAGTTAAACCATTTATCCCCCGCCAGATACACCTGCGTGATGCGGTAATGTCTCCTTGTTCACCGCACTCACAGTCTTTCATTAGTCCTATCAAAATTGTGTTGTTGTTGTTGTTTTTGCCCGGATATCCCCTTAATCCGACAAGGAAGCCTGTCCCAGTCAAGGGAGCGGCCCAAACCCACTGGGACCGGCTTTAACTGGGAGGCGCAGCTCAGAACGGAGCCTTTTAATCCTTGAGACACTTGGGATTAATGTGCGACTTCCAGCAGCACTCGGCTCCGCGCTCACATATATTCTCATCTTGGAATGTGAAGCTCGGGCTCGCTCGCTGCAGCAATTACAGGTTTGGGATTTCGCTCAATAAGGAGCCTCGTTGGGGCTGAATTACACATTCCTACTTAAGCCTGCGACCGACTTTTTATATTCAACGTGCTCGCTGACAGCTGTTCACTGACTTTTAGACTTTAAAACACGAGACGCTGCTTGTGACGTGACTGAAGGTACAGGCCCGACGACGCCCCGGTGTCTGCACCGGCTGCAGTGGCCGCTCAAAGATGGTCACGACCTCTGGAGCTACCCGAGTGGAAAAGGGGTGACACGCTACAGCTGGTGTCCAAACACACGGCAAATATAAATGTTTTTTCTTTAACTCTCCGATGATAAAATGAGCCACTGAGTAGAGACTGAAAGAGGTAAAGCGGTGGCCTGCAAATGAGACAATGATACAGAAGAGAAATAGCAGTGTTACACCATTCACCTGTGAGAGAACGGAGTAATTAAACTTCAAAAATGTGACGTCATTAGTTGTAAATTATTCAAATTGATTGAAATTCTATTAGTAATCTGGTGTATCTGTATGTGCCACGTTTGTTGACCATAAAAGGTAAAATGTATGTATATGCAGACTAGCATAAATACAAATATGACAAATATTAATTTTGACTCTTTTTTCCCCCCAATGATTACACGTTTGTTTCGATGAACAGCGCCGTGCGTGTTGAGCCGTAGGACCGGTGACACCCCGGGGTGACCGGTGGGGGGGCAGAGGGGGGCGTGGCGCGCCACCAAAACAACGCTCACCCTCTAATGGCGGCCGGCTGTCACAACGAAATGACAGCAGCGTGCCACGGGAGGAAATACACAAATTACACATTCATGCCGCACAACAAGCCGAACAGTTTAGCACCTCGCAGTCGTGGTTTCTACAGGTTTTTTATTATTTTTATTTTTTTAATTTTGTTGCAGAAACGACCCTACTGTGTAACGAGCCCGCAGCAGCTGGCGCGCGAACTAAAATATTAAAAAACAATTAAACCGCACAACTCAAAACTTTATGAACTCCGCTTTAACTACATTTTTTTAGTAACACAAACCTTTGGCTGGCAACACCTCGTCCCCGTTCTCTCTCTTCCCGGCAGAAGTGTTGTTAATCCTGCCGATGTCGTTTTGGTTGTTGTTGTTGCGAACATTCTTCCCCGGCGCGGAGGTCACCAGCACTTTATGTCTCTTCCTCGCCTCTCCGCCTCCTTTGCCCTTTTCCCGCTCCCGCTGTTTGTCTTTGCCTGGCTGCTGCTCGGGTTTGGAGGAGGAAGGCGCTTTATTGTGGAGGAAAAAATCGCTCCGTTTTAAGACTTTATTCGTCGGCGGCTGGGATCCCCCGGAGGCGGGCGCCGCAGGGCCGCTTCCGCCGCCGCTCGTCGCGACCGGGCCGAAGCTCCAGGCGTAACTCCGCTGCTTCCCCGGCTGCTGGAGTCGCTCTCCGCCGCCTCCCACTGCGCCTTCCCTGCGCAGTTTCTTGGGCTTGACGCTCCTCTCCTCGAGTCGGACCTTCTTGGGCGGCGGTGCGTGGAATTCGCGGGAAACCTGCGAGCGGTTGTCGTGGGCTCCCTTCGCCTCGTTCGGCTTGACCAGCGGGCTTTTGGTGGCGGGGGCGACCGCCGGGGCTCCCGCTGTAGCAGGTCCGGCGGGGTGAGCGCAGCCCAGCGAGTCAGCCATCTTGAGGCTTCTCTCTGTTTACTCGCTTCCCCCTACGGCCGCCGCTGCTGTTTCTTTTTTTTTTTTTTTTTTTAGCGCGACGAGCAAGGAGGCAGTGAAGGGGCAGGGCTTAATTTGATTGACAGGCAGTTAGCAGAGGAGGCGGGGTTTAGGCTCGACCGTGGGCTTGATTGACAGGCATAGAGAGAGCAACAATAGGAAGGATTTAATAGTGTGACGTTTTGGTATTTTGAGAAAGATTTTGAGCAGCACTTCAAGTGAGGTAAATATAAAGAATCACAAGGAACACAAGCCTAGAAAACCGAACACGGGTTTATTGTAACGTTCCCATAAAAGTGGGCCTTTCATTTTTGTCTGTACGAGATTGTCACTCACAAACAATTCATTCGTTACACATCATCATGGATCCTCCGGAGTTGTAAACGCTTTTATTTATTGACATTTTCTTCATTTAGACTGAAACTGTCACCACAAGGCCAGTCAGTGAGTGACACTCAACAACGTGAATACTACAAGGTGATGAGAGACTGCAAGCAGCCAGTTGTAAAGATTATTGTAGGATGCTATTGTGCGGCCTGTGTGAATAGTAACCATCTGGAAGAACAGCAAGAAGTTATTTTGTGCATCATATTCATATATGACTCATACACCTAAAAATATATAATATATTCTAGGCTTTTTTTAAGACTACACTTTTCAGCTCCTTTTGATAGCAGTGCAGGGCCCCCCGCTACAGCACAGACATACACTGAACACTCATTGGCTATATTTATAAGTCATTACATAATATGTTGAACTGCTCCATGGGGAAAACTGAGGTGACCCAGTTAAAATAGCAACCTGGCTTAATTCATCAGCGGGAGTGGTGAGAGGCTTGAGGAGCTGAAGTACTGGTTTCTCTTCTCTGACCACAAAATGTTTATTTTATTGACCACAATAGGTGTGAAGTGTTATTTGAACCACACATTTATTGACATCAGTGTTATAAAGTCATATTTATCAGATGGAATATGTATTTCTTATATTATTCTTGTTTGACGCTTTCATCAAAGCCCCAAGTCACATCCCTTACTGGTAGAGCAAACCATCAACCAAAGGATTCCCATGTACATTCACTCACTGCAAATAGTTGGTCAATATCTATATCGATCTACTTGAATTCAAACAACTGCAAGGGAAGTTTGTAGACCTGCAGCAGGTGATTTAAATTAACGACCATTACCAAAGCAGCCCCAACCACCTCTGCCCCTCCTCCGTTATACATTGAAAATTGTATTCTAATTAACAGTAGGATTGATCTTAAATGAGCACCTTTCTTGGCGAAGCAAAACAATAATGGCATTACGCCTCCCCACCTGCTGTGCCTCTACGTGTGTAGCGACTGCAAATGGGACACACGCACAATGATTGACATTATCAGATTACGTGCCGATAGCTACGCACGTATGAACACAGACTAAAATGACTTCATTCCCTGTGGCTTCAGAAACAAGTCAAGGTGATCAGCCAATTATTATCCACTGTATATTGCAAGTAAAAGCGGTCTGCATTCACACACGTAGGTCAGAAACGACCCACACACCTGCTTTTTCATAAAATAAAAAAACAAAGAGGCGTGTTTTTACTTAATGTTCATTTTTACTGATTGATTTCTGCAACATACAAACATGTGTGTGTTTGTGTTTATGTTTATGTTTATGTGTGTACGGAAGGGCACGAGGTGTGTGTGTATATAGGTAAAGGAGGGGGGGCAGAGGAGCAGCAGCAGCGAACAAATCACATTATTCATGTCCCGCCGCTTATGATGGTTGGAGGAGCGAGGAGAAGGAGGAGGAGAAAGAGGAGGAGGGCCGGGCTCTCACTTAAAGGCACAGGTGGGCTGTTTCTCCGAGATTGAGGCTAGTGTGCACGTGAAGGGGCCAGGTACGTAGAGGAGCAGGTAAATGGAGAGAGAAAAAAAAGGGAAAAAAAGGGGAGCGTTGGAAAATCATTTCAACAACTGGTTTTGGTTTTCTCAGTGTGTCCAACAGTGTAATTCAGCATATTTAGTTCATTTGACCCACTGCAAAGTTTGTGGGACGGGGATGAAAGAGCGAAAACGGCAAGGTGGAGGAAGTGTGAGCAATTCTGTGTAAAAGTGTAAAAGAAGAAAAGGTGAGGAAGAAGAAGTGGGACTTGGGCCGGGGAGCAGTGAGACGCAACAACACAACCGTGCATACAAAAATAACTTTTAAAATACCATTTACAAAAAAAACACGACCATTATTATTTTCATCACCATTAATATTATTACAATCTTATTCGAAGCGCGGTGTAGCTATCGTAGAGGGGGCTGGGTGGCAGTCGATGCTTTTCTCCTGCCAACCAATTAAAACTACATTTTAAATCTTTTTAAGCATAAATTCCAAACAAAGGCATGAAAACAAACCTCAGATATTTGCCGGAAGGAAAGAAAAAGGGGCGGCAGAATAATTTACAGATTGAAGAAAAATACTGCGTAGGTGAGGAATCATCATCATCATCATCATCATCATGCACAGCCTTTCTTACATCCTCTGTTAATAACATTATCTAAGAGATAACCGAAATCTGCTATATAGAAAATTCCCTGTACAGACTTTTTTTTCATCTTTATAAAACAATGCATATACTGTATAGTCATGGTCGCTAATGAAGCAGAGGAAAATAAGGAGAAAACTGGAGTCCTGGGTCCTTGTTATCGTCTCACACACACACACACACACACACAGGCAGATAAAGTGTGGTTTTATTTGTATTTGGCCCTCAGATGAAAATCCATATAAATATGATTTAAAAAAGAACTTGTCACGGGAAACCACATTTATATTAATCTGTCGAGTCCCATTAAGAGTTTTAGTCTCCTCTGAAGCACAGGTGCTTTACTGCGAGTAAACTGGCTGCCAAAAATAAGATAATTAACTTGCATGGTGGGTCAATCAACGGGAGGAGAATAAAGAAAACAGGAGGCAAAAAACAAAATAAACAGGAAACATGAGTCCCATGTAGCAACCAGGAGATGCCCCATAGACACAGGGGAGAATGCGCCGGTGAGATTGTCTGTCTCCTCTGAGAGGCAGAATAACGCCGGCTCATGTTCACACCAGAGAGCCACAGCAGGCGAGAGGAGTTTGGCCGTTACCGATTTGTGTTTTAAGGTCATCTCCAGGATGGCCGGTCGGGTAAAAGCGGAATTTTTGGATGTGCCGTTTCAATTCTTGCCTTAAATCTTTGAGGATACAGGCGTGTAACATGTCTCTGCGCTTTGCTTTTTATCATGATTGTTTAAGAAGGGAACGTCGCTCTTTGGTTCAACTTTTTGCAAATCGTAGAGAAGCACGAGGCATCAGCCGCCGCCGAACCTCGATGGTTTTGCCAAGAATTCTCCCGTCCGCCGACCCACACTTCCACTGCTCACCCACTAATGCTTTGCGTGTTATTTATTCCATAAGTGCAAAAACTGAGGTGTATTCCAGATGCTAAGCTAAGCAGCTTCTGACTCCTGCTGCACATGAGTGGGATAGAACTTCTCAACAAACCCTTAGTAGTTCATCCCCCAAATATCTCCCCCAAATAACAGCCAGTTAAAAAAAAAAAAGCCAGCAGACTCCTGCAGTGACCAGCGTAGAAGATGAGGTCAGCGTAGAAACATCAAGTAGTCTGAAACTGAAGCCGCTGCAGACAAGCAGGAATAAATCCTACAGGAAACAGGTTAACGGTTGCTAACATCCAGCTTTAGGGCTCCTGCCTCCATGCCGGTCCTTCGCAGACCTGTACATACCCTACGGAGAAGGTTGCATTGTGGGTAACAGATTATCTTTGCTTTCTTTGAAGATTGATGTTCGTTCAGAGGAAGGAAGCAGAGACCTAGTGGGGGTTCAGTTAAGCCCCAGGAATCGGCTTTTCTGATTCCAGAGAATTCCTGATTCATGATGAAGAGATCTTGAACATGTCGCGCCTGCATCTCTCTTCATTTAGCCTCACAGATTTAGACGACACGTCTGAAGCAATAGAGAATGCATGTTTTTGTCTTTTTCTTTAGCAAATTTCACCGGAAAACAGGAAATATTCTTTAACCACTTAACAGGAATCCAGCGTCAGGAGAAGAGCAAACCAACAACATCAGCGAGCTGGGCAGGAAAACGTGGACATTCCACTTCACCACTAAGTGTTCATCTGCTTTGCACAGCCACTTCGAAGGAAGGACCGAGGGAGGTGGAGGAGGTATCGCACAGAGTTACACAGAAGGCATTTCTGGGTAAAATTGTGCAGTCTGTCTGCGTGGCATCCATCAACTAGGTTTTTCTTTTTTTTTCTTTTTCTTTGGACCAGCCAGGTGAGATCGGTAGGGTCCGATCTCTCGACAGGGGAGGACACTGCAGATGGACGGACCCCATCATGTCCACTCCACAGGGGGTTCCCGGGGGCCTTTGGGCTGAATGCAGCGGTTACCGAACCCTGCCAGGAGACGGACAAGAACTGCTTAGCCCAGCGCTAACGGCGAGAGCAACGCCACAAATTACGACAAAAGCTACTTTGACCATGCTATTGAATGAAAACATACTTGACACACAGTCACACGGGTGAGGTAGATTCATGTAAGAGGAGGCCAGACTGCAGACTTACCCACCCAGGTCAGCCTTGCTGTTCGTGGTGCCAGCAGATGCAGGATCTGCTAGAGACGTCTTCTTAACGCACTCCGACACGCCTACACACGAAGGAGCGGGGTGGAAGCATTGTGTGAATAAATGCATACATAAGTGCTGTGTGACAGCAGTGGAATATAGTTTTTACTGGAAATACCAAATGCCAGATGAATCAAGTGTTCTACTCGCAACTCATTTCCCAACTATGTTGGAAATGAGTCATGCATGCATTACTCAGGCCCCATTCCAGTGGCACCTCCAATGCAAAAAGCCACCTTTGATATATTGTTGCCGTCAACCAACTTAGTTCATGACAGTTTAAGGCCGTCAATCAGCAGCAGCATAAATTCAAGCATACCCCGTTTGTATTCGTTATGAATGCTCAGTTAGATTCACAGCTAGTGAAACAGTTTGTTCAGATTATTTCGTCTCTGTGGCAGAGACACACAGAAACTACTGGAGCGATAAATTGGCAGTTCATGTCATCGCACAGGCCTCCCTGCGTGAACACACACACACACACACACACACACACTTCACCTCTCGACAGACAGCGTTTTATCTTTTCTGTGATTCTTCCACTCCATTACTCATTCTCTCCTTCCAAACGCGGTTTTATCGTGGACCGGCTGATTTATGAAAAAAAGGTCCTTACCTTTACCTGAAGCGGCCCATTCGGCCGAGGCCAACGGTTTCCCTTCCAGGGGGTCTAACGGAGAGAGCGACACAAAGAAAGAGTGAGTTTCAGAGAGAATGAACAGCTTTGCCGCGACACAGACACACACACACACACACACACACACACACGTTCTTTTCACTGCATTCATTAGTTAAATACATTGGCAACATTAAGGCCAATACATATGCCGGTGTTTCTAGAGCTCCGTTATAAAAATCCCAGCCAATGGGGCCCCCTAGTGTTGTGAACCGGTAAAGCCTCTCACTGCAGGAACGGGCTCCCTTGAGACGGCGTCACTCTGCTTTCAAACATCACGAGGAGCCAGCGGAGAGAAACATCACACACAGCTCGGGCGCAAACCGCCGTGAGCGTCGAACGGCCGCTGCCGACCGACGGTGTCACTCAACACTACCAGCCATTATTTTAGAAATGCGACAGGTCTCAAGTCACGCAGCCGCATGCGTCCAATCGGGTCCGTCCGCCTCCTTTCTGAAGCCATGAGGCCGCTGCAGTGGAAACACACCTGGGAACCCATGCAAAAGGACGCACCTGTGGCCAGCAGGAAGGACTCGGGGGTTCTCACGGGGAGAGGGGGAGGGGAGTCGTCGCTGTCCCAGCAGTCTGGGGTTTAAAAAAGGTCAGAGGTCAAATGAGAAGCAACGTCTATGACTCTCCCCGAAAAAAGGGAGGCGATGATTATTAGAAACCCAAAAGGATGATGATCATTTGATTCACCTTGTAAAGCCATCGTAAAATAGATGTATTCTGTCTTTGTATATTATTTAGTTTCTATTATCTATATTTTATTGTAGATTGAAACAAGTTTGAAAAGTAGTTACATTTATTTGAACTTTATTAAGTGATGCTATGCTTAATGGAGCCTGACAATAATAACTGCTGAGTGGATCTCTTTTACACAGCTAAAAAAAATGTACACACAAGGAATTGTTTCGTATCATTTGCTTATTGCCTTCCATCAGCGAGTCCGGTCCCTCTCTCTCTCGCTCTCAGCCCCTTAATAAAATGATCTTACACCTGGAGAGGGAGGGCAGCAGAACAGAGCAAATTACCTCAGAGGCTGTGAAGGGTTGAGGTATTGCCTTTAAAGAGGTTTCAATGTCGTCATTGCTTCATCCTCCTTTATGGCAGAATCAATCTACTGACTCCAAAAGGGAGTGGCTCTTTCACGGCTGGCTGACTGACCCGCAGTCGGTCCTTTCCCTCCCCACGGGCTTCTGTGGATGGAGGTTCTATCTGATGCTGGTTGCCCCTGCAGTGGTCCTGCCGTACACCTGGCTTGCTACTTGCAATTATTTGAATCCTTTCTGTTCTAGAAATTGAATGCATTACACATCTGTACGAGTCATTCTGTACACATGACATCCATTGTAGTCTGTCCATCCCGGGAGAAGGATCCCTCCTCTGTGGGGAGAACGTCCCCATGGAAGGGTTTTTCATTGTTTGGGAAGTTTTTCCTGTGCCGATGTGAGGGTTTTGGGGCGGACTGTAAAGCCATCTGAGGCAAATTCGTAATTTGCGATTTTGGGCTATATAAAATAAAATGAATTGGGGATGGATTTAAATAAACAGGAAGTACACAGAGCCAATAGCCGAAAAAAAAGGAATTAGACGTGATAATTAAATACTGATTGTTTCATTACAGATAGAAACTCAGGCATCTTTAAGCACTTTTTTTTTGTTGCCAGAATCATTTTTGCTACGAGAGGCATTGCATGCAATTGTTTCCTACTTGTATATCGTTTGTACTTCTTCAGTTGGTTTGCCGCCGAGCGCATCGACCTACATAAACATGTGCCATATTGATTCAGTTTGACGGACTCATTGGCGCTTCAAAACAACAGATCAAGCAGCCCCCAGCTTCCGCTTGGCAACAGGCAGTCGTTAGATCCTCGCCACCACACAAACAGCAGCCGTCAGCGGTGTCATGAACCGAACCTCAAAGCGCCCCCCCCCCCCCCCTCACCCCCCTCACCCACAGCAGCCCTAGGAGCCGACGAGCCAGAAAGCAAAGCAGACCGAAACGCAGACCAGGCCCCTTCGGGACGGTGAGACCAAGCGGCTCATTCTAAATATTGGAAATGACTCCGGAGTGCATGATGCCAGACATTAAGAGGGAAACTGTCATTGGAATCTCACGGATTTAGCGAGTTGGTTTAAAAAAAAAAAAAAATGTTGTGCTCCACATAAGTGTAACTTCAAAACAGCAGTTTCTTGAAGAAGGCTGGTCGGCCCGAACAAAAGAGTGCGCTAGCTTTTCGTTCAGAGAAATTATTTATTTATTTATTCTGGTTGTAATTTAAATCATGCACCCTCAGAGTAAAATCCAAATATTACAAAATGCAGTTAGGTCTCACTTCATTTCAGCCTTAAATCCAAAAATCGAGATCAAAACCACTCCAAGCCAAACGTCGACTTCAACGGCGCCACGTCAGCTCCAATCACAGCAAGAAGTCTCTCACAGCCAGATTTCAGAATCTGGAGGTCTTGAAATTTAGCGAGGCGAAACCACATCATTCTGTGCACAGCAGAGGAGCGCACACACACAACACAGAAAATAGGATTTTTCCCTCTCTCCCGAGTTCTAAAATCCACCGGCTGCAACCAACACACACAAGCTGGAAGAGAAAGAGATGTTGTGACAGATGTTTGCCGGTTAACATTTGCAGCATTCCTCACAAACCAACCAATTAGTCACACAGCCATGCTTGGAATGAGGCTGTTTCTCTGCATCTCTCTCGCTCTTCTTGTTACTTTCTTCCTGGACGCTGTGCCTCCATCAAAGCCGAGCAGTATAACACTGTGTGTGTGTGTGTTCACAGACATGACTTATCGTTAGCATGTTGTTTGTCTGTGACCTTTCGTCTCCTTGCTTACCCAGAAAATGACTCTGCCGTGTGGTTTCTCTTGGAGTGAGTGTGTGCGTGTGCGAGGATAATAAAGCAGCCAGTTAGTCAAAGGAAGCTGGAGAGACAGATTGAATGAAGGCAGCTGATTGACATACTTGCAGCACTCTGCCTCGCGATGGACATGGGCGACACCTTTCGGACGGGCTGCTGCTCTCCGCGGTGAGACGACGTGGTCACCACGGCCGTTGCCGTGGATACGTTAGTGAGACAACCCTCCTTCCCACCGGACATCTCTCCGACCGCCTCCTCGTCCGAGTAATCGGAGTGCAGCGGGTTGGTAAAACTCAGCGCAGTCCTTGCGGGTGTTGTTGAGGAGGAGGTGGAAGAGGAGGAGGTGGAGAGGTGGGAGGAGGGGGAGGACGAGGATGGAGCGAGGCGGTCACAGGATGACGACGAGGTGGTTTTGGGGAAATGTTTTTCCGGGCTGTTGCAGGCCACCTGGGCCCACGCCGCGTGGCCGGCCTTCGCTTCCGCCCTCTCTCCCCAGGGCGCCTCCCCCTTCTCCTTCGTCATGGGCAGGTAGTTGGGTCGGGCCGGGGCGCCCGCGAGACACTCCGCGCACCTGCCCGCCCCTCCCTCCGTGCCCGAGTCCTCCGACAGCGAGGAGCTCGAAGTCAGGAGGGAGGGGCCGCAGCGGGATTTGAAGGCGTGGGTTCTCTGCAGCGCACCTGGGCTGTTGCCCTGGCCTCCGCCTCCTCCTCCTCCTCCGCCCACCGCCGCAACGACAGAGGCGGAGGACGTGTCAAAACTACGAGGTCCCTCCTGCAGCGGCACCTTTTTGATCTCGATGCTCAGCTTCCTCTCGATTCGGGGAGCGCCGGAACAGTCGACGGCTGATGGGAGGGTCTGGCTTTGGGCGGAGGACGTCAACGTGTTGCTGTAGTTGTCATTGAGATCATTATTTGAGGCCTGAGTCTGCTGATTCTGACTCTGTAGATCTGGGTCTCTCGGCTCTGCGGGGCTGGTGTGCTTGTTGGGACTGCAGTCGGACCGGTTCTGCTGCTGGTCTGCGTCTTTATTCTGAAACAAACGGCAGCTTTTCAAATCAGTTGCTAGAAAACTACTATTTTCATCTATCATCAGGGGCAGCAAGCAACTTCTTCACCCTGTCAAAAGTCCCAGAATTTATAAGGTTATAATTGTAAAGGCCACTCAGATCAGCGCAATTCATACAATTTTTGTTTGTTAACAAAGGTGAAAAATCTAATTATATATATATTATAAATTACACAAACAGTTCCTTCAAAACAATCCATTTGTTAATTAATTAATCGTGTTTCCGTTTCAGCGGCTCACCTGTGCCAGGACATGGATGACAGGTTTGGGGTGGTAGCGGTCGTTGTCCTGCCGCACGTTGGTGACGGTGGGGAAGGCCGAGGGCGGAGACGGGGTCAGGATGGGAGGTACGGGGTGAGGCTCCGGGGGCTGGAGTATCTCCTCCTTCACGTCGCCCTCTGCCTGCGAACTTCACAGAAAGAGATCATTCATTGGCATGCTCTTTTGCTTTTAAACTATGAGACTATGAGTGGCTCGAATGTTACAGTGCAAATCTGTTGCGTTGGTTTGAAACAGAATGACGAAGAATGAATCGGGGTCAAAAGCGATTCGGGAAAAAAAGGGCGCGAATCACACTGCTCTGCCAACTACCAGAAGCTTTTTTCCCCCAGACAGTTATTTAAAAAGACACCTGGGTGACAAAATGTACTAAATTGATTATACTGAAACTAAAAGGGTAGCTCGTGTTGATGATGTGAAGTATTTCCCCACCACTAGGTGGCAGAATAAAGGAAGAAAGCAGCAATATGCTTGTATGTCTGAGACAAATAACATGTGCTCAGATGTTACTAAATGTTTACCCACATGCTCCGATGTTATGCAAACTGCTGACAGGCTGAATCGCTGCTGCCGAGTGGATTCCTCTGAATTAATGCATCGTTGAGAAAACAACTCACGTGGATGTCAAAGCACTGTATTCTGCGCTTATTGTGTTAGTGTTTTCTGTTCAGCAGCCCACTTGAGTCGGTGTTGGTCAGAGGCAACAAGGTACTGTTTACTCCCCAAAGTGTACAGGATGTCCTTTCACAGTCACTTCAGTAACGTGTACAATCTAATGCTGCATAAAAAGGTGCACTCGATATTCAATAAAAGCCTCCCACACGCACGGGGCTAATAAACTACTTATAAACACATGTAGGTAAACTGGGTAGGAGGTGTGAATCATACACGGGATATTGAGGTTTCTGACCACACAGCAATCGAAAGTTAAACAATACCTTAATGTTCCAAGACACACAGTATACATTCACACACACACACACACACACGCACGCACGCACGCATAAGGATGTGGTGGTGTGCTAAATCAAAAGCGCGTGCCCGACGTACAAGAGCCAACGTACAAAATGCACACGTGTGTATGTGTCGGATAGAAAGTCAAATGCACAGAAATGTTGCAAGCTAGAAGGACGGGAACTTCCTTTTCTTAAGCAACATTGGAATTGCAGTCACTTCCTCATGAGGCCACACACTGCTCTATGACAGAGCCGATCTGCCATGTGTATTTTTGTTTATTAATAGTGAGCTTGCAGTGACTTAAACTGAAACAAGCAGACTTTTGCCATTACACAATTCAACACAATTCCTACTACGTAGCCATGCAAGGAGGCTGGTGTATGCACAGGAAATGAGCACAGAACCAACCATGCACTGCGAGACGGGCCATTTTTTTTTTTTTTTTAAATCGGTGTTGGGTTAGGAGGCTTCAAAACAAGACAGGTTTCATCTTCACAGAAGAATGACAAACCTCAAACTACACAGATCTGGAGAGGAGACTCCGCTCTCCAAAAAACTCTGCGGTGTATTTCTCTGTGATTAATGAGCCTTTAAAGATGGCTATGGTCCAAAGAGAGGGCGCCGGAAGGAGCTTTATGAAGGACGCTACATTGCTCCATGTGTGCGAATGGAAAATACGGTTTCAGTAAAGAAAAACAAGTTATGTAGCTGTATTTACTGTGGGAAATAACACATTTGTCTACAGAACCCCTTAAAATAGAAAAAAATAAGTCACATGCAGCATTTGAATGCAGTCTTAAGTCGTTTGGTGTATTTCTTTTTTTAATAAAAGATGAACAAAAAAGTTCAGAAGACAAAAGAATCAGACACAACCTCAATTGCCACCTTTTGGTATTTGAGGTGCTACAGACGCCGACGGTTTGGAGGATATGACTCCTCAGGGTGTGGTTGTGAGTATGTGTGTAAAAGACATGACGACTCAATATTTGCGTCCTTGCTGGACATTCTCTCTAAAACGGAAAACACAAATGTTCCTACACACACTTACACTGCTGTAGTGACCCAGGGGGAGTGCTGCTGACGGAATGTGGACAACGTTGGTAAAAATAGTCCTTACAAATACTGCAATACTCTTTACGGCTTTACGTAGGCCTGCACATTATTCCTACAGGAGACCGAGGGACGACAGAAAAAACCGACATGCTGGGATTTAGGGGTCAATAATCCTCCAGGAAAGACCCCTATTCTATAACCCGATTCAGAGCTTATATTTTGAGCAGGAAAGAATCTTTTCAGTAAACATATCCCTTGCAGCAACATTTCTAAAAGCTTCTAAAAAAAACCTGGGTGCTTTCCCATTAAACTGGCATAAAAAAAAAAAATCACATGAGAGCTCGATCTTTTTAGCGTGCCGCGACATCACGGCAAAAGTCACGTCGGCTGCAATACACCTTTTTATTTCCCCCCTATTAGGAAGGTTTAGAATTGGGGCGATGAAAATGCATGCCAATGCACACAAAATGCTTTCAAACTGGACATTTTTAGTTGATGTTTTTGGCCACAGGCCATACGGTGAAACAGTCTCCTAGCAACAATATGTCCCAGTGGATATTAAAAGCAGGTATGGGGCAACTTATTGAGCATCGTCCCGGCTTGTTTAAAAAAAAAAAAAAAAAAAGTTGAAAACCGCTTTAAACAGCCTTCTGTGGATGAATCCCCAAAAAGAGGGGAAAAGTGGGGAATGACAGTGCTGAGAGAATAAAATACTAAAATAAAATAAAAATGAGGCGAGATAGAAGAAACGGGGCAGAGAAGAAAGCAGACACAACAGACTGTCTCCAACCAGCCGAAGGGGCTGTGGCACACGCAACATCACACAGCATTCTAAATGAGCTATAAATAAAAGCTCACAAACAACGCCGCCGCCGCTGCTGCTGCTGCTTCGGTTTGGAATTAGGTTCTCCCTGTGCGCGCCGCACAAACTGCAGTGCTGGGATTCTATTGTCTCACCTGCGTACGCGGGGAGGTTTCGGAGGAGGTGTGTCCCATCGCTCGTCATCCGACTGGTCGCCTGCTTTATCTGGACTGCTCTCGTTCTGGTCAACACACACACACACACACACACACAGTTTAATGAAACCTGTGTTTCATACACAAAGAGATGGGAAATAAAAACAGTTGAGCTTGAGAGGTCATGAATGGGCAAACTGCCTTTTTATGACCTAATACTAGAATAGTGCCAAATAATTTTCACTTAGAATTGGGTCTCACTTTTACATTTTTCTTCTGAAATTTTTATGGATTTATGTAGTTACAAGAAATCGCTGAGCTGCAGTGAGTGTGCCGCTCTGTTAAAGTGTACGTGGACATAACTGGATAAATTCTGCCCACGCATTTTACATTAACTTGATAACTACCGAATCTACCAAACTAAGCTGTCTCAAGATATTCTTTTTACCCTGCAGCAACTCCTTTCTTTTCCCTACTTACTCTCTCTTACAGGTTTCTGGAGAACAGGCGGAAAATGAAGCCGTCCAGTTTGGTTGCACTAGGCTGCTTCCTGCATACAGCGCAAGCAGAAATGTGTGTGTGTGTGACGTGTGTATGCGTAGGCGTATTATTATTATCGCCATTGAGATCACCAACAATTGCTTGTCATGAGTCAATGCGCGTATGGACTGAGTCAGTACAGCAGAACTGATTATGTCGTCTGGGAGTCTTCACGACAATTTCATGAAGCTAAATCTTTTGTCTTCTCCCCCATTTCCAAAAGGACGAGTTTAGTGGGTCCGAATGTGCCCTTCTGTCACCGTGGCTTGCGTGTGTCCCTGTGAATGTATTTTTGCAAAAGACCTCCTGTTCCCAGCGGTCTGTTCTCAGACTCTGGGTGCATTATGGGAAGGGAGGTGATGTCATCGTAGCTTCCTAGGCAGGAAGTCGACCCTTGGTTGGTTGCCAATGCACTCGCTCATCGTCCCTCTGTGTCCTCTGCCTTCAGTTTGGTCTCAGCACACAGTCTCATTGATGCTTCTATCTTGGATTTTATTCTTACAAATCTGTGTGACACCGCCAGGGAACCGCAGCTCTATTGATCGTGCTAAATTTTACAGCAGCGGGCTGGTTCTGGAAAGAGACATTTATTTTGTGGCTAAGTAGCAGGGAATCACCCACATTTGACAGGGTGCCATTTTTTCTATACGTTATTAGTTATTTATTTATTTCCATTCTTGGGTAACCTGCTACATCCCCTCATCAGTTTGTAATGTTATACTTACAGCGCTGCATTTTAAGACTCGGGCCGCTTCTTTTGTTATCTAAAAGAAATGAATTCATCACATCAGTAAACATTTAGGTTTGGTTGATGTGGTGCAATGGAAGTTTGAGGACAATTAAGGACACTTTTTATATGGTGAGTGTATGTATGTGTGTGTGTGTGTGTGTGTGTGTGTGTGTGTGTGCATGCGTGGGCTGGGTTTGGGTTTAAATTTTAAAAAAGCCCAGCGGTGAGAGACCTACCGCAGCTTTTTTAAATTGGTCTAAACTATACGCGCCCTCCCTCGCCCCCCCGTGTACGGTGCAGAGAGCTCTCATTTTGGCCCAAAGTTGGCAATTCCCCTCTTCTTGTCTGTGTGCAGAGTAAAAGTTTTCTCCTTCTCTTCCCTCTACAGTACTCCTCCAACGCTCTCCCTCCCCTGTGACTAATTATTCCTGTGTTACTCCGCGACATCCTGTCTTTCTTCAACACCAGACAGCAAGCACTGTGTGTGTGTGTGTGTGTGTGTGTGTGTGTGTTTCATACCATGCCATCTTGTATCTTGGTGGTTGGGCTCTCCAGTAGCAGCAGTTGTTTTTGAAAGAGCTGGGCGATGGCTTTATGAACTAACTCGTACTGCTCCTGGAGAGAGAAAAAGACATAACGAGATAAATGGAGGAGAGATAAACTAAGGGAAACTCTGCAAAAACAAATCAATAAAAAAAAGCAAAAACACTAAACTCAAAAACATCCATTTACAAGGCGATGGAACACAAGCTGTGTGAAAACAATAGAACCGCCTTCCTCCCTGATGCACTCCGACTTAATCAGGTTACTCTCCGCATAAGGCAGTAAGTGTACTGTGCTGCCTTTTCTGAAAATTACATTAGTTACCGGCTTCCAGCAGTCTCCATCAAGGAAATTCTGTCATTAACAGGGCTCAGTTCCCCTCTGAACGGCGGGGCACATGTGAGGGAGGCCGAGATCACATCACAGATACAGAAAGGTACAAATCCAATCCAGCTGAGGATCATCTGTCCAGTGCGGCACACTCAACCAGATGGTGGAAATCTATTGAGTCTACAACGGACATATCATACTATATCTACCACAGTCGCCGGGTTCCTTGTGGAAAAAACACATGAAACACGGCTGTGTCAACGCGTTTGTGTCGCTATACCATCGGCATCAGAGCACGAGAAAGCATTTTTCCACTGAAAGAGACCTCCAAATCGGTATGAATGCAGTGTGCGTGTACACGAGAAGACGAGGACAAACCTTGGTCTGCACGGCGGAGTGTCGTTGCGTCCTCATCTCTTGGATCAACCGAAAAACATTAAAATCTTCAGGGATTTTCTTTAAAAAAAAAAAAAAAAAAAAGAGCACACAACGCAACACAAGAGTGATTGTCCCTTCTATCCAGACATTTAGTGTGTAAAAAGTGTGGGTCTTCGTACAGGTATGTTTAAGGCATGCGTGGGAGGGATTGAGAGCGTGTTTACATACCCCGGCTTTTAGGAGGTTCCATGTGTAGTCGATAGCACAGATAGCCCCCGTCCTCCCACAGCCGGCACTGTGCGGACAGTCACACAGATTAGATTCAACAGAGGAAGGGCAAGGGGAAGTACAAGACGCAGACACACAATTCTATTCTTAAGCACGTGTATGAACGCTTGCATGCAACAAAACACCTTTCCTAGACAGGATGGAGACAGGAGCCAAACATCATGTGGGATCATGGCTGACACACAAAAACCATTAAACTTTATCTCGTGCTGTTCAGGGAGCCTCTGCAACACTAACAAGCTTTGGTTCTCCTCCACACACACACACACGCCACGCACACACCTGAGTTAAGTCCTGCTGTGTATCAGTGGAACCAGGAAATGTCCTCCGGCTGCTCATTACACACACACACACACACACACACACACACACACACACACACACACACACACACACACACACACACACACACACACACACACACACACACACACACACACACACACAGACAGAGACCACGCAGTGTGTGTGCGCAGCAGACGACTTAAATCTACGGCCTCATGAATCAGCGTGTTTCACCCCTGTTGACGTCTTCGCCATGGTCGTTGTTTTCTCTGTGGTTTCTTGGTGGATGGGGTGCGGCCATCTTTTGAGACTTTTTTTTTCCCCCCATGGCTTAGAAGGAGAACACTTCGGGCTGATGCGATCTAATCTAACAACTCCGAGTTATTATGGTAGAAAAAAAAAAAACGTATCTGAAATCTAGCCTTTACCCAAAGTGGATGTGTAGTTGTGTGGCGCCTGCTTCCCGACAACAGAAACACTGTGAATCCTTGGCGCTTTTTTTTTTTCCTAAACGTTGCCTTAGTTATGGTGGATCTGTGTTTGCGTCTCTGCAGAACAGGTACTGTACTGTGCCTACCTGCAGTGCACACATATCGGGACATCGTCGTGCTCTTGGTATTCTCTCATTAGTCCGATCATATCCAGTATGGAGTCAAAAGACGAGGGGACGTCGTGATCCGGCCAATTCATGTAATGAAACTGGGTTATCCTCCGAGTTTCCTGCAGGGATATTTGCATGAATATTTGTTTTTAAAAGCTTGTGAAGACAGTTGATGGAAGAGGTCAGCGAGCTGAACCACAGGGACCAAGCGGGGGAAGTATATATGTGGGCGTTATTGTAATATTATTTAAAAATCGTTCATCCGTGCGACTCAGTGGACTGGTTTATGAGAACGCTATTACATTGTGCAGTTTGAAGAACAGTTCTGAGCAAGAAGTCAAAATAACTTACGTTCTCGTTCTCCACCGTCAGAGTCCTAATAAAGTAGTCCGTTCTGGTCTGTTCGGATTCCTAGAAAAAGCAGAGAACGTTCACTGAATCCGTGACTGAAACGGTCATTGGAACAAAATGTGAGATATGCGATCAAGTCCAGAACAACAACCCCCCCCCCTCACACACACACAGCTGTGATATTACAGATTTGTCTACTTACACAGGAGATTCTGAAAGGGCCAAAGCTCATTGGCTCCTCCCCGAACAGCGGGAAATACCGCTCACACTTTTTCTAAGAAGAAACAGGAGTTAGAGCTGAGAAGAAAAATGCCACCCAAATATCACAGAATCCTGTGCACACAAACACAAATGAAAAATAAACATTACATGGTAAACAGTCACAGGAAGACATTGACTAAATGCATGGATACTTTACTTTGTATACATACACGTCCAAGAATGACAAGAATATAGACGCCAATCAGGCCGATAGCAATTCCTTTTTTCAAGTCAAGACAAACAGACCAATGGGGGGGGAGGGGGGGGGGCATGACCTTGGTGGAGATAATGAATCACAGATGTGTTTACACATGCGTGCGCCATACGCTGAGGGAGTAAGAAAGGTGTCCTTACCCGTCCCATCTCAAACTCTCGACAAGCCATCACGATGACCTGCAGAGACAGACGGGAGGGATCACAATCAATACCTTTTGGGATCACACGTCTCAAGTCTTCATCTCGGATCGCTCCTTCTGATCCCGCAGGAGGAATTAGCGCAGCACGTTTTGGAGTGCCGCAGCAGTTAAGAGCCGATCACAGCCCCCTCTCCCTTTTCCTTCCATCTGGCGCGAGCACTAGCGCTCCCCATCAGCCGGCCAGTCGCGTTAAATATTTATCTCAATCGGTTTAATCGTCACGCCCGCTTCTGCAGTAAGTAACAGCTTTTGGTTGCCGTTCAGTAAACGTCAGGAGTCTCCCCTTCTTCCTGCCCAACGAGCCGTACTCACAGCTACGTTGTACTCCCAGTTCATCCTCCAGAAGTCGGACACCGTGTTGGGTAACGGGCCCTGAGTCGCGATATAGGCCTCGGGGCCGTCCATACCCTGCAGATCACAAAGATTACAAATGCAAAACCGCTTTAAAAAAATGATTCATTCTGTAAAGGCACTTCCTTTCCATGCTGGATGGTTCTGTTTCTCATGTAGCAGTTTTACCACTTACATTTCCACAGCGCTATAATTAAAGTAATCAAACAACAAAGCTAAAAAAGGAGCTTTTTTTTCACCCTGAAAAAACTTTTTTGAAAATACGCATAGTGTAAATGCACTTTATCTCACTGTGGATGTTCCTGTGGTTGGTATAGCACTTCATATCACAGAAATGTCTAAAGCATGGTAATCAAAGTGTTAAGAAACAAAGCAGAGGAATTTCAGCAGCGTTTTATACCTTGATGAAGTTGGCATTGATGTAATCGGTGTCCTGATTGGTCGTTTTTAACATCAGCTTCACCCTGGTGTGATCAACTGGGGAGGATAGAAAGACATACAGAAAGACATACATTTATACCGTGATGCATTAGGAAATGTTTTCTGCAGGATTACAGAAAGGATTACACAAAAGTACAAGATAAAGTGAAAGGAGCAGATGGAAAGACAGATAAGTGGATCCAATGTGATGTGTTGAAAGACAAACCGTACCAACGAGGACACGCTGAAGAGAATTGTAAAACAAAGACAAATGAACACACAGCAACAGCCTTGTTCCTAAGTGTGTGTGTCTGTGTGCATGTGGACACATCTGTTACGGATGAAGTGGTTCTTCTGCCTTAGCAGCTCGTTTACCGAAAGGCGTAAGTCGTTGAGAGAGAAGTACAACATGCAGGGTAACTGCATACGCTCTACGTGGACTCGCTCATATTTCCACAAACATGACATGCTGACTGAACTCATGTTCATGTGTCGAGTCCATCAGTGTCCAACTACATACCCTTTATTAAACCGGCAAGAAATGATTGTGTTATTCTTTCTGGCGCACAAAGAAGACAAACATCCTTTTCCTACAGATTAAACAGTGATGCGTTATTAGGTGAAATTGAAATGTTGCATTTACTGTCAGCAGAGGAAGGTTATTCACTGAGTCATGACTTGTGGTCTGTGTACATATTTGTCCGTCTCGTTTGACCAAAGATAGACCTTTCGGTGACCAAAGATAAATGGGATGGCATAGGAAGTGAAACGCGACGCCAGACTATTCTGGTAGCTCTGTTGCATGCAACTAACTGATGCATTGTTCTTAAAACCGGCTTTAGTTTCGTTGAGATGTGTGAATCCAGCTGCCAGGTTTCCCCATTTACATGAACAGATCAAGTATTAGCGTGGACCTGTTCTTACATGGCAGTATATCTTTATATCGGTTCTTCTTGACATTCTCCTCCCTCTCTCCAACGTTGGTGGGGTAGATCTTCTCCGTCCGATATTTCGTCGACAACCGCCGTAACCGCTGGAATAAAAAACAAAAAAGACAACAGATTTAGAAAAGCAACTGTGTCTCTCGTTTTTATGACCGCAGGTGTCTTCAACCATTGCAAGTTTATTGATTGCAATTGTGATTTCACAATAGCACATGTGTGATTTCAAAAGGCTAATCTGCCAAGTTCAGGAAGGGCTGAAGGGCTTCCCCCTCCCCCCTGACCTTTGTCATAACCCAACCTAAATGGACCTGATCTGTTCAATTGAACGTGTATTTACCAAATACAGTTAATACTTTGAGCGATATCCACAACACGGTATCGCTATTAGAGCTTCACAAGTCGGTTCGTTGTAGTCCGAGTTGAGAATATCTTTTACATTTAGTTCCATGTGGTCCGTAATATTTTCTATTTTCGAAACACTTTTCTAGAACGGTAAAAACATTTTCTTTTAAAGACCACCACAGCGATCAGCTCCTTTCTTCTGTTGTTTTTCTCTGAAAATAGTCTCTTGGACACAGGGCCGACAAGCTTTCATAAACCGACAAGCTGACTACACTATTGACAAACACACACACACACCGACACCCTAAAGACATAATGAGTTTTCTGGCTTTCCTTTTGCATCCCTCATCTTTCTGAACCACCACGATGAGCCGCGGGAGGGGAAAAAGGGAGAGGAAGATGTGGCAGCATGAGAGGTACACAACCAAACTGTGGGCGGCAACACAGCCGTGTGTGCGTGTTAATAGCATTAGAGCTCTTCTGGCCTCATGTGAATTACATTTCTAACAGAGGTCTGCTTCTGTGCTGGGCCATAGCCCGGGAAGAGAGAGAGAGACACACACACACACACACACACACACACACAAGGTTGTGCAGCAGGGATTCGTGATGGTCTGTGATCCTCCCAACCCACAGGAGACATTATGTGGAGATGCACCCTGTATTGATATGTATTTACTTCCCCCCGTGCGCCTCGTTTGCAATAACCTAGGGAGTCAAAGGCGATTCCCACATTGAAGACTACAAAGTCATCATTTTGAAGCTCGTCTCGCCGCTGAATCGCTAGTTTTAATCTATAAGCGACGCGCCTAGGTCAGCCACTAAATGGGGAAAGATTGCACGCTTTCACGGGCTCACGGCTCGTATAATCACGGGGTCAAACGGGAGAGGATCAGCAAGGGACAGAAATAAATAACAACTTCAGTACCCGGCTCATAGACGTTTCAGCACTTTTAATTCCAGGCTTACACCTCCATCTCTCAATTGAGAGTTTGTTCGTTGTGAAAAAGCTCCGCCACTCCGACCCAGTCGACTGGAAACAGCTTTCGAACCGGAGACACATTCTGTCCGTGTGACTAACAATACCTGCTAGGCCTCCAGGAACTGTTTTCCTCAGGACTGATTGTGGAAGCTTCGTTATAACATTAGTGGAGGATGTCGCATCTCTGAGGGGCGACGCCGTATTTCACACAGCACTTGTGTGGAATACAGCAATGACACTTTGAACCAAAATTTATGGTCAGATTCCAGGCGAATTATGCAATTACTGGTTATAAAAAATAAACCTCAAACATGTAAAAGCTTTGATGTTTTCAAAGACCTTTTATTTGTATGAAAAAATAAATTGGACGGCTACCTCCAATGGCTCGACGGCTCGACCCAGCTACCTCCCGTCTCACTGTTTTTCTCTTTACATTCCATTGTCACGCAGGCAGACCCTGTTTCTAATTACGCTTACTTCCTGTTACGTAACACACACACAACAAATAAAGCAGAGGGACCGTCTCTGTCTGCTGCTCTGTATCTCGTTTTATGTGTGAGGGCGCAAGAAGAAGGGGGATGAGGAGGATGTGATGAGATGGAAGGAGATGATCAAAGAAAGTGTTAACATAGTTAACTCTGGTTTGTGGCACAACACCCTGTCAAATTGTCAGCCATTGTCACATTAAATTCATTGTAAAGTCAAATATTAGGCGGCTCTAGCTTGTTGATGTACAGTACAGTTTCTTCATTGCCTGAACTTTGGGGATTGTTGGTTGCATGAGACATAACCTCGGGCACTAAGGAAATTGTGTATTTATTGTTTTGTACTACAGTTGAAAGAAATTATATAAATCCTCATACTGACAAAGGCAGACCCATTAAAAGTTGTGCTCTCTCGTTTCATTTTCATATACTAACTTTACAGAAAAGGTGGAGGAACGACTAAAACTTCTGATCAATAGATTACAAATGGAGGTACATTTCCTCCCCCATCATTTGTACCTTTAGAAGTCGGTTGCGCAATAAAAAGGTAGCAACGAAATTCTTGGGAAGTCACTGAAACTCAAACCCTTTTTTATGTTTTTCACACATTTTAAAAGACGAGAACGCAGCGAAACCACCTCCGCTGCACTTTTGTGGTCTATCCTGCAAAAGGTGAGAGGCACACATTTTGACATATGACAGATTTCTGACTTTTCATCTTAAACTTTTACTTTCAGTACAGGTTAAAAAGAGTTTAACTCTTCAGACAAACAGTAGCAGTAGCTCATTTGAATCCCTGCATTCAGTCAGCATCTAGCGTAGCTTTGTTGTATTTCGACCTTAGAGTTAAAAGAAAGAAATCATAGAAAGTCTGTGTCACATCGCTATACCCCTACTCGATTTCTACCTTTCTGTTCCTATTATTTTTCAACTTGCCATCAGTCAGACGAGTACAACAGCATGAGCAGACTGAGTTGGCCCGTTTCCTCTGAATGCTTGACTTCCACTGACACACACACACACACACACACACACACACACACACACACACACACACACACACACACACACACACACACACACACACACACACACACACACACACACACACAACACGCGGGGCGCACCCAAAAAAAAATGACGTGCCCACAGACCCCCTTCAGGGTGTGACTGAGTCATGCGTGTTCACAGACAAATTTCTTCACAATGACTAGACTTGGCCCTGAAATGGCTTAAGGATGCCAGGGCAGTTACCGGACACAGACACACCGACACCGACACAGACATGCACGGAGCGGATGGAGAGACTATGGAAAACAAGACGAGGGCACAGAGAGAATAAACCAGGATACAAAAAGAATATCTAGAGGCAGACAGAGCAGCGGGGAGGTGGAGGTGAAAAGGGAGAGATGTAGCCGTTAGCGGGTCGAACTTACTTTCGGTCTCCTGTCTGAATAAGTCAGCACCGCTGTCCTTTTTGCACACTGAATTATTCACAAAGATCTTCTTTTTTTCTTAAAACTCAGCGGTAAGCACTGATGAGGCAGAAAATATGCTCTTCCTGCGAATAGTAAGAAATGCGGGCGTGTGTGCGTTCATGTGTGGCCAGGAGTGGAAGGTGTGAGGGCCATGCTGACGGTCACCTTCCATGCAGATACACAAACACAAATGCATAAGCTAAAATAGGTCACCTCTTGCAAAGCACTCAGAGGGGGAAAGATGCACTAACACAGTACAGAAACTAAAAAAGGTCCGCGTGGCTCTCGGTACGAGTCTATATGTCGACCGACACCAGAAGACAAAAGGCAGCAGAGTCACGTTTGGTTAGTACGGAAAAATGGAAGTGCCGTTGCTACAGGAAGGAGTTGAGGTACAAAGGGTAGCAAAATAGAAATGCAGCTTTCGAGGAATGGTGCGGTTCTTGCAAAGAGTTAGATGACATGGTTCTTCTCCGGGCCAAGACGGCGTCCAAGACATCTTCCGATGGAAGGATATTGCACTTTTAGTCCAGCTGGCATCTCCCCCCTCCCTCCTTCTCCCCTCCCTGCTTTGATGCCAAGCTAAGCTGCAGCTTTGTACAACAATGATATCACTCTTCTGATCGGACTCTCGACAATAGAGCAACAAAACGTAAATGCAACAATACACATTTTATCTTTAATTGTTCCGTTTGTTGTATTGTGTCACCATGTCAAGTGCCACCAGTAACAGCTAAACAAAGCTGAATAACCAAACCTGATCACAAAAGGAAATAACACAAAATCCAACTCTGAACTTTAGCCAGTCAGGTGTCTTGGACTTGTCGGTGTATGTATGTGTGCGCGTGTGTGTGTGTGTGCGCGTTTGTGTGTGAGAGAGAGACCTCCTTGTTAGATAAAGATCTGTCCGACGACCAGCACCAGGTGCCAAAGCTGCGTACACGCATGCAAACGCGCCCACATGCATACATACATAGTGCCGACATGTCCACATTGTGGCTGCCCGCCAATATAGGTCAGTGGCGCACTGAAAGCATGAGTAGGCATGAACGCGCGCACGCACACACACGGGTTTATCCATTAATTACCCACCATGTTGGCCTTTCTAGATAATCGGTCACTACTTTTCAGTTCCATAAACACGTCTCAGCATTTTAGCTCAAAGCATAATTGCATCAATAGCATTTGCAAAATGCACTTGGAGTGAACTTGACTAGGAAAAAAAAAGTTTGAAGAATTATGTATGCAGTGGCTGCGTTTGTGACCGCAGTGGCTTATTGTGTCCCACTGACTGCTGGAAACACCTGGCCTGAACTGAAATCAACCGGTTCAACATCACCATTTGACAAAAAACGCGAGAGGAAACTTCCTCTAAGACCACAAATCTGTGCACGGACTGCACGGTCAGAGACAAAACAACGAAAATGATTATAAAGTGATCCTATTGTTCCCCCTTCCTATTTACTTTTTTGCTTTGATTGCCTTCAAGAGAAGGAGTGTGTCAAAGTGTCCAAGTTTTAAAAAAACAGAAAGAAAAACTTTATACCACGTTGCTTGACAATGAAAAAAATGTCATGACACAAGAACAATGACGATAAGATGATAACAATTACAATACAGTTGCCTGTAACAGGGACTTTACAAATCGGGAAACAGGAATGGATGCGAGATAAATAAAAAAAAAAAGAGCTACGGAATATGCCGCAATGGAAGAAGATAGAAAAATACAATCCATAAAGCCATCCGGGACATATGTGCTCCAGTAAGCACTGCCATTCTCCAGCAGACCACCATGTGAGGATACGAGGGGAGGGGGGGGGAAGGGGTTTGGTCAATTGACAGTTTGAGTTATTGATATTATACAAATTTAATGCACTCCTGGTGTAGTGTCCTACCCACCTTAAGGGAACGAAGAGAGTTGACACGTGTGTGTGTGTGTGTGTTGCCATGGCAAGAATGACTCTCAATGCTGCCACACGTTTCACCCAACTCCCACATTACACAGTGTATTACCATATAGCGTTTGAGTGTGTTGTCTCCCTATCTTGATCAATAAAGTTTTTCCGCCTCGTTGGTGGGACGGGTAGCTTTCATCATGAAAGGAATCTCTCTCTCGCAGACACTAATTTACTCCAGAGCTGAAATATTGGGCTTTCTTCTGAGGAACACCCGGCTCAGGGTTTCTGGGTTAAGCCATGGGAAGGGGTGGTTGGGGGGACTTGTGACACCAGAGGAAATTGGTAAAGACGTGTTACAGTAACACGAGGCGAGCTAACCGTGGTTACTTGCCACACACACACACACACAGAAAAGAACAGCAGCCAACCCCTGCAGCGAACCCCTCCGCATGCACGCACACAAACAAGCCAATAAAAGGCCAAACAAACATCTGCCCCTCGTTTCTTAGGCGGCAATGAAAGCTTCTGACAGTTAAAACCCCAAATTGCAAACATAGGATGATTTCCTTAGTCAGATTTACTGAAACTTAAAGCGTTGGACTTAATTTTACTCCCTCAGCAGAGTTAATCCAAGAGAACTCTGGACAACCTCCGAGTCCACTCCAAAAAGACAAGTTATAAACTGGCAGTTGACCACAAATGGGATTCTTGCATCCCTGAACAGTGAGATGTTTGTTAGTGTTGTGTGTCTGTGTGTGTGTGTGTGGTGGGCATGAAGCCTTCCAGATCATTTGCTGCAGGCCTTGATATGCGTGCAGGCACTTAAAATGCAGACACACAACTCACAGGAGGACGAGGGGAAGCCCCCCTGGTAAACTGTGGAAATAGCTGCTACACACAAACCCACAACAACAAGCGAGCGCACGCACGCACGCACGTACAAGCATTTAAGGCATCGTTATTGTGTTTTGCCTCTGCCCACCGGGACGCACATTTAGCAAAGCGCGTGTGTCGGCAATTTTCTTTCGCTTTCTTTGATGCGTGGCTCTGGAACAAAAGTGGGGCGGGAACACAACAAACACACAAACACATTGGTTGATTTGGAACCGGAAACGATGTTGACACCACCGTTGAGCCTGTGCACCAATGCCACTGTATTTATAATTAATGCCACACATAACGCAGGTGACTGTCAGTCAGATTTGGTTATTTGGCCCTGTGGTTTGTTTACTTTATGCTTCTTTCATCCTCATTTCCAACTCAAACCCGCATGCTACATTTACAGGACCTGTGAAATGGTTTTTAACACTTCGATGTTTTTTAAAAGGGACGCAAAAATATCTTCTGGCGCCAAAAAGTGTTCCCAACTCTGTTTGACAACAAGTAAGATTTTGCATAAGTTATAAAAAAAAGGTGCTATACAAGAAATTGGAAGCTTCTTTATCGCATCTAAACTGCTCCAAATGCGGCAGCTGATCAGGCTGTTGGCAGCCAACGGTGCTAACAACGCTAACAGCAGCCACAAAAAGGAGACGGAGCCACCGGGGACGCCGGATCGGAGGGTGAACTGGAGCGGTTGTCCTTCGACCCAGCGGCTCGGATGACCATCAACAGCTGGCTGTTCGATCAACCCGTCTAGACCTGAACTCTATCAACTCCGTTGACGCCTGAAGACTATTAACGGGTCACTTGCTGTGCAAAAGCAATGACACACTTCTTGTATCAGATCAAACAAGTGAGCAAGCTTTTAAAGAAGAGCGTCTCTAGATCGATCGATCGTCTCTTCGCTGTAATAACATTTGGACGCTTATCATCCTTCCACGGAAAGCTAAGCATCAAAAGTGAGGAGCAAAACGGTCTCACCAGCGGCAGGCAGTTGGTGCCTCTCACCATCGATCGGTGAAGCTCCTTTTCCACGAAGCCAGATTTGTGAGTCGGCAACATAACTTTAGACAGGTCTGATTGCAGCATTTAACGCCTCAATGCATTGGGAAAAAAGCAATAGAGACTTCAGATGATTTGTGATTCTGTCCTCTGACCGGAGGGATCGGTCACTTTTCATAGCGCACTGTGTGCTGTTAAATGCGCTTTAAGCTGAAAGCTAGCCTAGCAATGTAACTGGTGGTACCCAATACCGGTCTGTGAAAATGGTCAAGAATTATAGAAAAATACATTAGAGAGAAAATTGGGGCCAAAACCAGGACTTTGGTCATTTTATATCTCAAAAACAATATATTACAACATGGCATGTTCAATGATAGTTCAATAAATTGTAAATTGAGTATTTCCATATTTAATTAAGCAGATCAAGGAAATAAAAAATCAAAAATAATCATCTCATTTACGCTTTCCCTCAGTAGAGACTGAGCTATAAGAAGGGTCGGCTTTTACCAAGAATCGCTACAATATGACTTGGCAACAATCACCTCGGAAAAAGAGCAGTACTTGAGATACCAAGTGAGTTATTTTTCATCATTTCAACTATACTTTTAAAATTTGGGTGGGGTACAGTTCATTGTTTTGGGTAAGCATTGGCATGCATTAGGTGGTTGCTTAGCAACAATAAAACGAGGAGACTGCAAAAAAACAAAGCAAAACACCTTTTAATTCTTCAGCCGTAAACACGGCGTTCGATTTGTGTTGTAAAAATAAATGAATAATAGAAAATGATTCATGTTACATCAAACAGCTGCATTAGAAGACTTGACTGGTGGTCCTTCCTGCACATAGTAATTATGCCAATAAACCCCAGTCTATATATAAACAGCAATAAGCAGTCGGAGCGGGTGTCATGTCAGGGTGTTCTGGTGACTCAGCGTTCAAAGGAGCACGCCCTGTGTGCTGGAGGCATTGTCGAGATCGACTGCAGTAATCGAGAGCTTCAAGCTAGGCTTGAAATTGGTGCGACAGACCGAGTCGCAACTGTGCTCGGTACTTTTACCACCCCCCCCCCGACCCCCCAAACACCTGTTCTCAAACAGAACATGTTTTCTTGACGACAAGCTGATGAATAATAGAGATGAAACTGTACATTCTCTGGCAGGTGTTGCCACCCGAGAGCAAACTCGAAGCGCCATTAACATGAATTACGTCAACCTAAAGTTTACAAGCACAAAAAGCACTGGATTTCCTGAAAATAAATTTGTATTTAACAAATACAACCTAAAAGACATGGAGGCTTTAAACGGCACAAAGATGCTGCTCACATGAGCGGCTCCATAGTCTTGTTACTGTCCAGAGGGACGTCCAATAGCCAAAAGGCCAACAGGAAACATTGTTCATTGTAGAAAGGAATTATTGTGTTTCAAGGCAATAAAGCTCATCTAAAAAGGAGGAAGGGGGCGGGGGGACTGAATAGCCATCACATAAAGGATCAAGTGATGAAGAGCACTTTTCAGGCATGTTGAGGAAAAAAAGGGGATTTCTGATTTAAAAAAGGCCGAGATTTTCGGTAGCAACGAGGGCCAAAGGGAGGTTTTTGTTGGGAGGATTGATAGAAGACGCTCCTAATTTCCCACCCACAAGCAGCGAGATCACCTCTCCTGTGGTTCCTCGCAGTGGCAGACAGCCCAGGACTGTGTCTGTAAGCAGGCGGTCTAACAAGATGTCCGTAGAGTTATGAATGAGAAGCCACGTTTAGCCCCGGACAACTGTACGCAAAGAAGTCAAGACCAACGTTAAAGAACTGACGGGCCAATGTCCTCTTAATATCAGAGATACGATCGGACGACCTCGTAGTGTGACTACGCTGCCTCCGTCTCACAACATTGGCACAAGTGGACACACACGCAGAGGTTTCCTTATTTTAGAATTTGTTACAGTCCTATTTCAGGCGTGAGAAGCTCCACAAATGGTCTGGCTTTTATCCACAGTGAACCCAGGAGTTGATAAAGCTCTGGGTTTAAAGCCAAGACAAAATGTTATGAAATGGGCCAACAAAGAATGTTGCAAGCTCCAGCAAGCAGCTCGGATGAAGTAGGGAAGTAGAGAGAATGAAGTGTGTGTGTGTGTGTGTGTGTGTAAAGAAGAAAGGGTGATCCCACACACAGATTTCCCTCTTTCACAATCAATCAAACTACAGTACAAGAAAACAACCCAAAATTTAACTTGTGACATGATGAGAATCATAATAGAAATCCAAACGTTCAATCTAGTTCAATAGCAATTGAGGCCGGTTTGTCTCCAACTGAAATGAAGAGTGCTCGTATCTCGCAGCTAGCACATCATTTCCTAACATACCTCAATCAAAACTGTAAACCTCTTATGACCAAATAGTGAAGCAATTGGTGTTACAGAAGCGGCATTCTGGTTGTGGCTGTTCACGCAACTCCACAAGCCTGGATCAAGAACTATTTGAATAAGGGAGAAGCAAAAATTGTATCATCCAGGGATGTATTGTGGGCACGACAACAGATCAGCGGGCATTACACGGCTAAAAAATATATGGTGTCAACGTTTCCTTCTACATGCCAGAAAGTAGTAGACCAACAACATACTAAAATATAAAATTTGCTATATTTTGAAATATAACCGGACCGCTGGCTAAACATTGAACTTTACATCACAAGCAGGATACATGTTGCAGCCCGAAACCATGAAGGGACATCAAGAAAGACGAGGGACAGATTAGGTGTTTGGTATTCCCCCACCACCCCGTAACTCCGTTGGCAGTTCCTCCAACACATGAAGTCTATGTTAGGCTTTAAACTTGAATCAACGACGTGGTCATCCGGGAGGCTAGACTTTGGTGCAGTTGAATTTGACTGCTTTGTACCGCCTCTCAAATAAGGTGTGCACCCTATTTATATCAATGAAGAGGCAATAAACTGACAGCTTTAGTAGATAAAGCTATTGAACCAAATCTTGTGTTTTTCATCCACTTCCAAAACCCCTACTGATAAACCGACCATGCAGCCGTTCTATAAATATGTCGTAAACGTTTCTAGCAGTGGGCTAAAACACAACAATGATGCACAGGCACCCTGCAGGCAGACCGTGGGAAATAACACGTAACAATTAAGCTCAGTTCGGTCATTGCTCAGTGAGTGTGACAGAGGACATCACTGCGATCAGTAAGCCACGGTAACTGTGCATTAGCACAGCATTTACCCCCCCCCCCTCCCGAAAAGGAGAAGTGAAGGTGTCTCCTCTCTAGGAGCCGGCGGTTTGGCGGACAATGCTAGGCCGCCATGTGAAGCCTGGAAACGGGGCAAGAGGAAGGAGGGCAGAGCGTGGCCGCCCCGGGAAGGGATATGGTCCTATGGTGGTGAGGGTGAGGGAGGGGTGGGGGGTAGAGGGCTAGGGTTGGCTAAGGTGGGTGCAAGGTAAATGAAGCTAGGTAAGCTCGTGTAAATGTTGGACCCACCATAAAGTCGCTGCCGAAGTTGTCCTCTCCCCTCTCCTCGTCCCCCTCGCTCATGGCCTTCACCCCCTGGATAAACTTTCTCAGGATGCCGGCTTGGTCCATCCTTGTGTCCTCTTGTAACGTATCCCGTTGCCTTTCCCCCTTCTTAGAAAAAAAAATGGTAAACCTTCCAACTGAGGATGGGAGGAGAAAATTTCAAAAATAAAACAAAAAAAGGGACAGGAGTGGAAGGGAAAAGGGGGGAATAAATACAAATAAATAAGCTTTACGGATCCTTCCAAAGACTCATCGTCGGTCTATAACACAACACCTTTGTTTTTATTATCGCCCCATGTTGTTTCTCCCTTTTTTTCTCCTTCTTTCTTCTGGGTTGTTTTCACAACGGTTCGTCCCGAGGAGCAGCAACGGCAGCCGGGCGGTCACGTCAACGGGCAAGTTTACCGCCGTGGCGTCACAGAAAGAGCACACACTTGGCACTGCGAGAAAAGAAAAAGAAAGGACGAAGACAACAAAAAAGACCTGGTCCCGTCAGTCTATCTACCCCTCCCTGTCTACCTCGGTTGCCACATTCACACACACTGCTGCTAGTTATTCGCTAGTGGGGTACATCCGGAGTGGGCAAAGCCGGGGGCGAACAAGGTCCTCCCCTTCCAGTTTATAGCGGTCTGCGATTGGCCATCTAGCAACAAACGTTACAATTCCATTGGCTAATGTGGGTGTAGCCTTGTAAAAACAAACAAATCTGATTGGATAAGATTTGTGCCTGTCGTTTTGACGCGGTTCGTCGGCGACGTTAGTGCTTAACAAAATATGTATTAAAAAGACCTAGAAAACCCCAAATAATAAGAAACATATGTTGTACATATGAGTGTAATATTGTAATATATACTGATTTATTGTGTAATTATATGAATACATTTACAGTAATATTTGTTTCCATTAAAAACCTTAGTTTGATATGGGATTAACTGCTAATTGGACCGAAGATTATCTCCAACCTAATCAATTATTTCTTCTTGAGTGTGTGTTAATTCTCAGAATCTTATAATCATTCTTAGAATATCTCATTCTAAATTATATTATGAAGATACTGCTTGGTTGTTTCATAGATATGTCAAGCATAAAAAGTTAATGACCAACAGTTTTATCATATGGATCATGGTATAATCCAGGAATAAAACCAAACTCTTTCACATGTGTTAACTATGCTGGTTTATACTTAAAGCCTTGGTGTTCCACAACAATATTAAGGTATGCTAATTTTGAGCAACCAGGTCCTTTCATTTGAATGGGACTGACAAATTGGTGAGAAAGACAGAGATGGAGAGTAGAGAAAGGAGCGAATGGTGAATTGATATTCTGGATAGAGCATCCGGCGGACAGAAACTCAATAGACACTTATGCCTGATTAACTTTCTTCCGATAAACACACTGCAGACGAAGAATCGAGTGACATTGTTTTCCTTTAGTTCTACCAGTGACAACAAACGCGTCTATTCAGTCTGAGGAAGAGGGAGAAGGAGAAGGGGACGCTGTCACAGAGCCAACAAGCTTTCACACACAAACCGCTTTTTGTTGCTCTTGTCTTTAAACGTATTTGCTTGTTATTCTCTGTAAATATCTTTTGTTTTCTTTTTGTGGTTTTGTTCTGTCTTCACAGTTGATGATAACAGAACCTTCAACGCAGCCAGCAATTGTTTTTTTTTCTTTTCTGTCCGTCTCTGGTATGGAAATAAAGTGAACTTTGTCTGGCGACAGACCCAAGGGGACAAATTTATATTTTTTGTCCAACCAACAAACCAAAACGTAAAAATATATTCAGCTCAGTGTCATACAAACAAGCACACGAGAAGCAGCAGCTAGGGAAAGTTTGGCCTTTCATACTGTTTAACTTCATCATTGTCTAACTTTTCTTAATGGGTATTTATACCCTTTGATTATTTGCTTAAAATCCATATTCAGTAATATTATTCATGTGCATTCATCTTTTTTAGCGGTTACCAGGACATACAGTTTTCATCTGACCACTTCAGTTACAACATTTCTTTTGTTATTTTAAAGCCAATAAACACTTCGACTGACAGATTATAATTCGGTCCTGATGTTACATTTGTATTAATACAATGTCTGGGTCCAGGGGGTATATGGCTGAATCATAATGCGTGCTTGTGTTGTGGTGAGATTTGTTTCTTTTCATGCACAGTTCAGTGGAAACAGATCAGGCAGACTGAAGAGATGAACACACAGCAAGTATGTGTTATGGTTATTTGGGGAATAATATTTTAAGAAGAGACCCTGTGACCCCCTGAGATCCAGCCCCTTCTTTCTGTCACTTCCTTTTCTCAGCGCAGCTTCTGTGTTCTCTGTACTGTATCTGACCCTGACCTTTGACCTCTCTGTGGAGAAAAGGGTTCACAACAGGCATCAATTATATATTACAGCAAAATTCCCGCGTTCTTCGGTTGCCACTCGCGGCTGTCCATCCTCTTTGCCTTAATTACCCCCTCTCTCTTTACCTTTGTCTCCAACTTCCCCTTTGTTCCAACCCACTGCCTTTTTATCTGCCCTTCCTCTTCTCTCCCTAATGTTCTCTACCCTTTTACTCGCTCTCTTTTCTCTTTCTATCTCTCTCTTCCTGGAATGTGCTGCTCAGAAGCAGCTGAGCGGAGGAATGTCGCTGTAACAAGCCCATACACAACCCCAGAAGGAGGGAGGGTCCCTACACACACACACACACACACACACACACACACCAGCCTACACACATGAACTCATACTATCTTTCTTCTTTGTGATGTGTGTTCTTGGACTTCTAAATGATAAAAACCCTGCTTCCTTTCTGCCTTGTGTTCTGCCTCTCACACATGTGTGTCTCTGTTGGGAGGCAGAGAAGGAACGCTCGTTTTTTTTAAAGCACGTAGCCGGATGAACACACAGAACGAGAGAGAGAACGTGAGCCTGCCTGTTGCAGTAATGAAGTAAGGTGAAAATG
Organism: Apeltes quadracus; assembly: GCA_021346845.1. Lineage (NCBI taxonomy): Eukaryota > Metazoa > Chordata > Actinopteri > Perciformes > Gasterosteidae > Apeltes > Apeltes quadracus. Next base: position 7,449,595 of record CM037915.1, on the reverse strand, counting down.
TCTGCCCTCAGGGAGGAATGACTCAGTTGCATGTTGCACAACCTCTGCCATGCCCCCCTCTGTTGCTTCAGAACTAACTGGTATACTGAGTCACAGATAAGAACACAAATAAAAGACCATAACCGGTGATGATACGATACATGTTGCATTACCATCCTGTCATGCTCTTTGACAGGTAACTCCCCAGACGTCCCAGGATGACAGTCCCAGAGGGCCACGGGCTGCTTTGGCTAATACAAACAACATCTTATAAAGACACTGTGTGGTGTTTTTTCCATTAATTCGTAAGGAGATGCCTGATAGAAAAAACAGAGAGAAAGAAGAGGAGGAAACTGGGAAACATCCCAGAAAGTGCAGATATCACGTTGAATACTAAATAATAAATGAATATTAACTGGAGGCAGCGGTGAAAAAAAAGTATTGAGGAGCTTCACATAATATTAACATGTCCTGTTCAGTCTAAAAATACACAATTTCTTTCTGAGAAGTTGGGAAGTAAAATTGAAATACCTAAAGTAGAGCAGACTTGTTTCAATATAGCATGCAGCCGTGACACATTGTGACCTATTAGTATCACTGGGGAGAGCCAACCGAAGTGAATGTTAGCTGGCAGTTGCAGGGTTTGAGTCTCTATGCACATTCTGAGCACTGTGGTGAATTCAAACTAGACACCATAGCACAGTTTTGCAAGATAAAATATATATATTTGTGCATAAACATACAAACCAAAAAGTGGAATTACATGGACCTAATTAATGGTATTACACGTTTAATTAATTAATAAGCGTCTGAACCCCAACACATCCCGACAGCACATCTTTTTAATAATTTCATTTTTGATTGAAATTCGCTTTTATAATATACACTTATCTTAACAGACAGTTATGTGTTTCGTTTTCCATACTTTATGGTTTTAAATAATTATAATTATTAAATATTATTGCCCTGTATTTATTGTTTAATTGTTATTCACCTTTCAAAAAGTCTATATCTTGTATGTGTAACGTACTCGGCAATAATCAGTTCTTAGTCAGATTTTATGTTAGCATTTATATCTATTATCTAGTACATTTGAAATGTTATATTTATATTATACATATAACATGAGTGCAGAAAAGAGGGAGTGAGGGTCAAGCGGGTGATGTGGCACTGCTCTGCCTTCTTGTGTGTGGTATGAGTGTGTGTGTGTGTGTGTGTGTGTGCGCATGTGCCTCAAAAGATTCCAGCCATCCTGTCTCTGTCTTCACCAATGTTGCACACACAAGCGCAAGTGCATACACGGTTACACACACACACACACACACACACACACACACACACACACACACACACACACACACACACACACACACACACACACACACACACTGGCAGCCAGACATTGGCGGTTGGACGCTCTGTCAGATTTAGACACGTAATTACTGTGCTGGCTTTTTGTGAGCTGTGTGTTTGTCTCTTTCTTTACTGCATGTGTGTTGACATGTTGGGTGTTTATGTGTCACTGGTACACTGCTCGCCTGCTTGGTTGTTGACACATTGTTGGAAATAGTGTAAATTATTTGAGGTGCACTCTGATACACTGTTTTAGTGAGTCACTGTGGAGTGACTTATGATACACTAACGCCCCCTAGCGGGCAACCTTTGAGAGCTGCAGATGTAGCTGCCTATGTCTCAACTACATACAGCCATCATTGCACATATGTTATTGCAGTTCAACACATTTAAAGCACATATCACTGCTTGTGTATGTGTATATATATACACTGCAGTTTAAATGTTGTGGCTACAAACAGAAAACCATAGAAACTTTAGAAACCGGCAGGTTTAGGGGAAGGCTACAATTTTGCTATAAATAACCTGAGAAGTTATTTTGCCCCAGTGCAGCTTTATTAATTTATTATGTTATTGTAAGGGATATTTTTTATGTATTATCTTACGTATTTACAATATTTCATTTACCGACAGACCATTTTTTGAGTGTGAAACTATTACACTGCCTTATTTTCCAGTGGCTTTTAAAGTCATAAACGTTTGACAATGTGAAATTATTACAAGATGCTTGTAAACTATTATGCTTTAAATTCCCCTTCTGATTGCATTTTTGTTCTTATTTTACTTTTATTATCATTGTTTATGGTTTTAGTGACTTGTAACAGTCTCAACACACAACAAATCGCAGAAACAAATTCTCAATAACATCTGAACTTTCTTTAATGTGGGACAAAACCTTGACATGTTTCTGGAAAAAAATGTTCTTTAATAACAAGAGAAGGTTAACATATTTTTAGTAAATTGCAAAACTTTGGAACACATGCTTAAACAATAATTTACATAAATATTATTCACGGCAAGATCAACTCATACAGTGTAAAAAATAAGAATTGGTTTCAGGAATTCAACTTACACCACTCAGATTCAAACATTTTAAGTGCAAAGACAGATGGTTAAACATGTGAACCCTAAATCACAACCTATAAGCAAATGTACGCTGTGGTTACAGTACAAGAGGGCCCGCGTATATTTTCTTCTTTGTGCGTGTGCTTTGATTCACACTTTTAGTTCAAGTACAAAATAAATAAATACTAGTAAAAACAGTATTTTCTGTGACTCCCTCTATACATCAACATAAGTAACAATTGGTTTTCCCTCGAGCCCTGAGCTTCCTGGTTTTAGTTTCATGGCTCTATTGTAAATAATACAAAGACACTGTGGAGGACAGACGCACAGACGCACAGACACACACACTATAGCCAGATTGTGTGAAAATATGAAAAAGTATTTGAAACAAGTACAAAAGAAAATTTCATTTGTAAACAACTGCAACCTCATAGCTTTTGATTTGAACAGTTTCACCTTGAGTGTCCTTGTTTTTCCCTTCGAGATGTCCAGATCTTCCAGATGTCCATCGGTTGCTCTGCAGCGTGATTTCACTCTTACGAGGACGAGCAGTTTCAGGTCTCCAGATCTGACAAGTACAAGTTTACACAGGAATCAGACCGGGGCTAATTGAGAAATCTTACTCTTAAGCATCATCCTGATAAGATCAAGCCGTTGCATAACACTTGACAAGGTGGACAACTGTGAGGCAACGTGGCTCCTTACCCTCGCCATCGGCGGCGTCGTCGGCCAGCGGGTCCGAGTTTACGCCGTACTTGTCGCCAAATATCTGCACCAACTGCTCAAAGTACTTGCATTCCTGTTTGTCTCCCCTGAAAACCAGAGATTGTCATGGGGAGAACCAGCAGTATGATGCAACCACATCCCCCCCAGCATTTAAACAACGTTATTCACCTCCTGCCTTCTAGGAAGTGTCGGAAGTTGGCCCTGAGCCTCTTTATTCTGGTCTGACACTGTTCCGGGGTGCGCAGGTAGCCCTGGGTCGCCATGACCTCGGAGATCTGGATGAAGATGTGCTTGTTCTTCGTGCACCCTTTCAAGGTCTCCTGGATCTCCTCGCTCCCCCAGACGTCCAGCAGGACCTGGGTCTCCCGGTCGCTCCAGGCCTGCTTCGAACTGTCCGCCGTCCACTGGGTACCTGAGGTCACTAGCAGAGTGGAAGTCTCGAAATAAAAAAACAACACAAGAATCCGTACAGTTTATAGGAAAACTAGAGTAGCGAGAAAATCTATGCGGCAATCACGTTTACTTGTATGCAATGTTATGTTTCACCTTTACTTTGGGTGCAGTCGTCCAGCTCATCCGTTACCGATGTGTCCTGGATCAACTCGGCCACTTTCAGCTCCCTCCCGAAGATATCATTCATCTCATTGAAGAATTTATGGTCCTCCCTGAATTTAAAGAGAAGAAACTGGCAGTTAGCGTGTTAGCTGGCAGCGCTAATCCCAAACGAATCCCACGGTTTTTCAAGTACAAATACTCAAATCATAGCAAATTTTAAAAATGAAAGTTGTTAAACGTTTCTCTTAAATCCATGCAAACTACTCATACAAAAGGAAAAGCTAAAGTATCTTAACAAATTGTTAACAATGAAGTGTCAACTTTATTTAATGCCTTCACTCCCGCGCTCTTAAAGTTTGACCTCTGTTACATTTAACCAACCATTGCCTCTTGATGCTGACTATTAACAACAAAACCAATAACAAAGAGAAAATGATCCATCGTTTTGACACCACTGACTTTTCATGCAGGAAGCCGTGTTTAAGGCGTTTGATGCGTGTGTAGCACTGCTCTGAGGTCCTTATGAATCCTGCGTCACTCATCTTCTCAGAGATGTACTGAAACACGTGGCGGTTCTTCAGGCAGCCCTTCAGGGTGAGCTGGACGTTGTCCTCGCCCCAGATGTCAAGCAAGGTGCGTGTCTCCTGGTCGGACCAGGGCATCTTTCTGCTCTGGTCAGCCAGGAGGTGGCTGGATGACGGCTGCTCGTCTAAGCGGAAGAACCACACGTGCATTACTGGGCTTCAATCTTTAAAAAAGGTACACATCATCTGCACTACAACGCTGTGTGCAAATCGCAGAAATGGCGTGGCGACAAAAGTTGATTGGATCACAGTGGAACCTACACACGTCTGCATCCTTGTCCATGAGGGGAGGCAAGGTGGCGTCCGCAGCAGCATCGTCCGCCTCAGGGTACACGGAGTCATCCCCAAGCACCGGGGCCAGGAGGTGGAAGTATCGAAACACGGCGGGACGGGCTCCACTTCTGAAAAAAAATAAAATAAAATTGTGAAACAGTCGAGTCTGCGCGGAGACGGCGGTCTCGATCTTAGCCGGGCCACTTCATTCACCTCCAGCTGTTGCAGTAGCGCCGGTAACTCTTCTTCAACCTTTTGATCCGGGAGTGGCACTGCTCCGCCGTCCTCAGGTACCCCAAGGAGGCCATCTTCTCCGATATGTCGATAAATATGTGCCCGTTGCGGACGCAGGTCTTCAGGCCGTGCTGCACGTCGTCCGCGGCCCACACTTCAACCAGAGCGGCCGTCTCCTGCTCCGTCCACGGCGCGTTCACATCCGCACCTGTTTCAGGGCGACGTTAGAAAAGGCTGATCGGATGTTTGCGTCTGCTGTGACGAAACGAATGAGGACGTTCGTACCTGGTTCCTGGTCTGCTTGTTCGTCTTTTTCGTCGTACTCATCGATAGAAACTGCCTCCAGACCGAGTATTTGCTCCAGCTGGTGGTAGAACCTGTAGTCCACTCTCCTTCCGCATCTAGACGGTAAGAAATGAACAATTAAGGGTCCCGCTGGATTACACTTGCACAAAGATCAAGAGGCGAGCTGAAAGACCCATCTCACTTCTTCTTGTCGTAGCACTGTCGGAAGTTGTTCCTTAGTGACTTGACTTTCCAGCGGCACTGCTCGGAGGACTTGGAGTAGCCGAGGTCGCCCATTCTCTGTGAAATGTCGGCGTAAATGTGCCCGTTGTGGACGAAGCCCCTCATCGCCGTCTGAACGTCTTCGTCGCCCCAGATCTCGATGAGCGCCAGGGTCTCCTCGTCAGACCAAGAGCTGCTGGCCAGTTTCTCTGCCGACATGCTGAGTTCTCCATCTTACGGCAGACACACAGCACTTGTACTTGCACAGCATTTTGGAACACATTTGACCATACCACTGCAGCAAACCTGTGTGCGAGAAAGGATGTAACGCTTCTCTTCCTTTTCACCTGTCTCAGTCACCGATCCACCGTTGGAGTCTTCAGATATTTCAATGGAGTCCGTCACCTGAGTGGAGGAGGTGGACGGCTGCTTGTCCAGGATTTGTTCCAGCAGGTCGTAGAATTTAAAGTCGACTGTGCCCGACGAGCTGCGGGCGGCGAAGAATGTCGTATTAACACACGGCTGTCCTTTAGACGGCATACAAAATGAGCATTGGGTTTGCTGCAATTACTTCATGGTTTCCTGACAATGCCGATAGTTGGCTTTCAGGCGTTTGATCCTGGTGTGGCACTGCCCTGAGCTGCGGGAGAAGCCGTGGGCGGCGAGTTTCTCCGATATTTCGGTGAAAATGTGACCGTTGTGTGGGGTGCGCCTCATGCTCTGCTGGACCTAAATGGCGGGGACATTGATGGCAAAATGGGGCGATGTAAGAAGAATATATTAAAAGATATCTTTAACAATCAGACTGATGAGGATAGCATGCCCAATTGCAAATATATGCTGGTCCTTCTCCTCCTGGAGGTCTGCGTTTCTAGAGATACTGAAAAGCATCCAACATGATCAAAGATTCGGGTTAATGTTAGACCTCTGCATTGCTGCCTAGATGATTGTTTTCATCCGTTCAACGATTAAAAGAATTGACGTAAGTGGTGTAGAGGAGGCAGTTCAGCTGGATTACCAGGATCATTAATGACATCCTTCATTTTTATATTCCACCTATTCCTGCACCTGAGGGTCTCCCCAGATCTCTAGAAGGATGATGGTCTCTTTGTCGGACCAGGGGACTTTCTTCCTTTCCTCCTGAACGCCCACGGCACATTCTGTTGAGGGACAAAATTAAAACACGTTATGTCATAACATAATCGAGTCAATTCCCCCATCATCTACCATGTTGTTATCCGAGCTTTCTCACAACATCTCTCGCCATCACTAGAGAACATTATAGCTCACCGATATCGTGATGGGAAAAAGGCGGTGAATCATTGTCTTCAGGCTCTCCTGGTATATCCTCCGGCTGCGGCACCGAAGCAAAGTCCTTCACTAAAAGGCTTCCCAGCTCATTGTAAAACTTGCACTCAACTTGGTCCTGTCCCTTCATGCTGCATTGAGAGATAAGAGGAGAGCAGATATAAACTGCAAATGGAAAAATATCACAAACTTTTCCTTTCATCCCTGAGTATAAGTATACGTACTTGTTTTGGTAGCATTGCCTGAAATTTGATTTCAGCCTCTTCAGTCTTGTTTGGCACTGCTCTGGCGTTCGGGTGAAGCCCTGGGCGGCCATGTTGCTGGATATGATGGAGAATATGTGTCCGTTCCTGTGCATTCCTCTCAGCTCCTGTTGCATCTGGTCTTCCCCCCACGTGTTGATGAGGGCCAACGTCTCGATGTCTGTCCAAGGAACGCTTCTAGTTCCTTATATTAAAATATGAATCACATCGTTTGTCATTATAATCTGTAAAACTGTATTAATTTGACTGCAACGTGTCCTTTTGATAAAACACACTATGTCATGCTTAATATTTCTGCGCTTTGGGAAGCTCATAGAAAATGATATACTCATTGATTATGATTATTTCTCATGCACAAATACCAAACATTCTGTAGTTGCAGCTTATTCCATTAAAGGATTTTATTTTATTGGTTTCATATATGATAATAAAATGACTGTTGAGTGAAATAAGCCATCATGAATACATTCTTTCGGAAAATTATAGTACTGTGGGATACTATATGTTGGATACGAATTGGATTTCTTTCTAAACTGAACTCTGCTATTAAAAGTGAAATTGTACCAATTCCCAGTTGGCTCGAGCGGCCGAGAAACTGCAAGTCCTCATCGCCGTCTTGTGACTCATCTTCATCGATGACCTCTTCGACATCGTAGGTGACCTCGGGAACAGCCGAGGTGGCCGAGGAGCCGAGTACCCGCTTCAGCTGCTCGTAAAATTTATACTCCAGTTTGGAGTTCCTTCTGGTGTTAGAAAAGGGAAAAATGTGATTTCTCTATCGTTTAAAAAAAATAACAGCTGTGACATTTGAAGAGAGGAATAAAGTTATCTGATAATTGCAGCGATTGGACATGAAGACAAGTGGAGAGGAAGGAGGACAGTCTGTTTAACACCTACTTGTTGTTCTTGCGGAAGCATTTCTTCAGTCGTTTGATCCTGGTCTGGCACTGTTCAACTGTCCTCAGGTAGCCTCGCTCTGCCATCTTCTGAGCAATCTGCGTAAATATGTGACGGTTTTTCAAGCAGCCCTTCAGAGCCCGCTGCACCGAGTCCTTCCCCCAGATGTCGAGCAGATTGAGCGTCTCCTCGTCCGACCAGGGGACTTTTGTGTCCGTCACCACTGGGAAAGAACCTTCCTGAGAGTCTAAAATTAAATGAGCACTTAGTCAAAGGCCTAAGTTTAGACTGATCTGAATGATATTGCCACTGATCCATCAAAAAAGAGCACAAACCTGTATATTCTCCCCATATTGAGATAAGAGGAGATTCACCTGAATTCTCATCATCCATTGACGAATCCCTGTGAAGGTGAAAAACAACAAAAAGGATCAAATTGACAGATTGGATTACAGAGTTTTTTTCAAATCCGATGACAGAGATTTCAAAGGATTTCTTCGGAGCATTAAACAAATTGAATGCAATGTTTCCACAAAAAGCTTTTTTTTCAAAAGGATTAAAATGACAAGAAGTGCTTGAAGCAACACACATGGGCCATAACACGCTTATGTACTTTGGCTCAGTCATGTTCTAAGCAAAATGCTTAGATGAGCACCCTAACATGTTCACAATTGCAATGCTAACATGCAGATGTTTAGTAGGTGACATTGCTGACATTTGCTGATTAGCCTTTAAACACAAACAAAAGATGAGGCTGGTGGGAATTTATTTTTGTGGGTATTTAAAATTAAAAGTTAAGAACTCACTAGAGCCATAGAACGTCATTGTCTGGCAACAAAAATCATTTGCACGACATTGTTTGCCAACTCAGGATGAACAGATGTTGAAATATTTTACAGGATGTGAAAAAAAAACTGATATTTCACGCTTGACCAAACGTCAGACCGACATTGCCATCCTAATAGAACATAAAAAGGAAATGGAACGACGTTGTGATGAAAATAACACACAAGTGATAACTAAAATCAAAAACTAAATCTTACAAGAAAGCGGTTGCGTCAGCAGGCTGTTTAGCGGGAATGTCCACCCCTCCGTTCAGCTTCCTCTTCCTGAGAACCCGCCCCCCTCTCAAGCTTTGGCTGTCGTCATTGGCTGCTGCCGTATCCGCAGTCACGTTGGGCGCAGTGAGGTCTATGGTCATGTCGCATGGTTGTGCTCGAAGTGAGTCTTTCTCGTGTCTAACCTGCAGCTGCCAGCTGCCCGAGTCTCTCGTCTCCTCCGGTCTCTGTCTCACTGTCTCGGAGCTCCTCCTGAGCGCCCTCTGCAGGCTTCTTGTTTTGAAGAGCGCTTCGAGAGGTTCTTTTTGCTCGGGAGGGTTTGAGTCTCTGAGAGCAGGTGAATATGAGGTGGCATTGGTGACAGGTTTGGTCCCAGGAGGCAGAGATAGGGAGGAGAGGATGCAGTCGTCCATTGGTAATAATCTAGGATCTACAATCAAGAAAAGAAGGAGGTTCATTTCAAAAGATGGATTTAATCATTACTTAGGGGACAAGAAAAACTTTTAATTCATTAAAAAAACGTTCCAGGTGCATCTTCAGTGTCTCTTTTACAAGTAATGCTTTAGTAGTTTTCTCTGCGGTTTGATAAAAATCTAGAGAAATTATAAACAATAAAAAAATGCTAAATCCTGAGCATTTGTACAACGCGGACACGGTGAAAGATTGGACACACGACAAACAGACTTGCTCCAGATTGGTCTTCTAGTCCCCGATTATATCACTTTCAGCTTAGGTGTTGACTGTCCAATCACAGTGCACAACTGGTGGCATACAGTACCTTTTTCTTCAAAATGGCCGAGGTTTCTGTGATGTTCAAGTACACCCTTCATGTCCTCTGGCGGGAAAAAGGATTGTAGACATTGGTCTAGGAATGACGGCGTGTCTCCAAGCAATGCTGCCAACTGAGAAGAAAGATCATGTTACCACCTTTAGTAATCCTGCACTCATTCTCTGTTGTGCTGCCGAGTGACTCACGGCTGTGAGTTCAATAAAAATAGATTTATTATTGGCTGTGATTAAGGCTGTGGATTTTTTTTTACATCCATACAGTTTTTTTGTACTCCTAGAAGCTTGAGTTAACGCTAGGAACATTAGCAGTTTCATATGGGAACAGCATGCAGAGTCGCTGACCCAAATAAAACCAATTAGCCTGACGGCCTAACGAGTATTTTTTCTTATTTTTATAGTACGTAACGGCTACCACTCTGACCAATGTTGTATTGCTACTCTGTCACTACTTGGTACAGAAGGGGAGCAAAGCAGTCCATTGAGACACCGAGTTGCACCTGTATCCAGTAAACAGTCTCCAGATCAGTGGTGCAGACGGATGAGCCGCTGCGCTAAGCCAATGTGCCAGTCTACCTAAGAAAAAAATAGTGGTGCAGCCATTTCCTGTTGACACACTTCTCTATTTTGCCTTTGGTGTATTCTGTTGGAGGAATAAAAGGCAGAGGGACGTAGTGCAGCCCTCCCACAGGGGCCGCAATCTCCCCTGGTAGCCTCGCATCAACACCGCGAAGGGTATGTAACAAAACAGCGATTTAACAGTAGCTAAAATAGGGCCACTTACATAAACATGAATGTCAGGAGCAGCATGGCAGAATAATGCTTTAATAGAAGCAATAGAGTATGGTCACGGGGTCACATATCAGTTTTGGATCTAAATACAGATTGTATCCGTCATATGACATTCTAAGAAATAAAGAACATGTTGATTCCCACAGGTCTTATCAGATGACCTCTGTGTTATGATATCGTATTTTGCAGTGGCAGTTTTACTGCAACAGAATGTATCACAGACGATTCTGAGAGTTCTTGGTTAGGCTTAACACCTACCATGACAAGACTGGTTTAAGAAAAGTGGAACAGACATAATTCAAGGGATATATTGTAATTTATGTAATGACGGCAAAAGAAATACGACACCTGTGTGAAGTCTGGAACTGGCAGTAGCTCCTCCAGCCTTGATATGAACTCCCACACCAGCATCTCAAGTGCAGCATCATACTTTGGACCAAAATACACAGGGAATATTTCCTGCAAATGAGAAACACCGACAGACAGATTAAGAGAAGCAAATCAGATGAAATTAAAGCAAGAAAACGCAGTAAGGAGTGAGCATGGCCTCACTTGGAAAAAGTATTTCCTTTCCGAGGTATCCTCCAGTAATGAATGCACCAGCTCCACAAAGTTGACCTCTGATTCCTCCACCTGGTTTATTGTTACCTGTTACAAACACACACACACACACACACACGCTCAAATCAAGGTTATGAAAAACAAACAACGTCATTTGGGGTGGGTTTTAAAAGTCGATGCAAATTCACCTACAACAATTGTTCCCAGTCAGACTCAGTCAGTCACAACTGACCCAGTTCTTTTGACACCAGGAAGAAAACAGCTGTGTGTTTGCCAGCGACAGTTTACTTACATGGTGATCTGTGACTGTGCTGACGGGGGCTTTAATTCTGTCCAGATGTGGCTGAATTGTCTGCAGGTCCACCGTGTGCTCACCTCGACACATCTCCAGAACCAGCTGGATGTGCATACAAACGAAAACAACAGTCCAGTTTTATAAAAACAAACGTTGTTTTATATTTTCTCTATTTGACCTCGTCCTACTGTGCACACCTGATTTAGATTGAAATATATTAAATAAATAGGTATAGAAGTGAGATTCAATACTCCCATCTCTCGTCATCTACTTAATAAGAATGTCTGAGTTGGCTTTAACCTTAAACAAAGATCTAAAACGAGTACACGCGTCTCCTCAGTATGACTGACCCTGGCCCTGAGTCCCAGGATGAGCTGAGCCCTCTGACTGTAGCTCATCAGCTCTGGGACCAGTTCTGTCACCATGGTAACAAACTCCTCCAGCATCCCGTAGTGGTCCACAAGTCCCTGCTGCACTACTTGCCAGACTGCGGCTGATAACAGCTGCAAGGGCGGGGCCAAGAGGCGTAGATAGTGGAATGGAAGATCATTACCTGAGGTAGAGGAACAGAAAAATACAATACGAAATTAACTTGTAGACAGCTTTCATGTAATTTTTCTATTTAAGTTATTTTTTAATACAGCCTGTTATTCTTTAAAGGGGGTAAATGTAAATCAACAAGCATCAACAAGTGTTTCAAATCACCTAAACCCTAATTAAAAACCAGTGCAGGAGTTGTCAAGTGAAGGCAGGTTAAACCTGCACACACCATTTTGCATTTGATTCATATTCCCAATGAGTGAAAATGTTTCTTAACCACGCCATTTCCTTTAGCTTATTTTCCAATGAAAATTGACAATGAGAATAACTTTTGCACCAGTGTAACAAGGTGATGTTATCAGGCACTGTCAAAAAAACACGACGCGAGCTAATTGGATTAAAATATCACAAAATGAAAATGGCATATATATTGTAATAACGGGTGGTATCTATAGCACCAACTCTACAAATGTATTTCAATGGTTCACATATAAAGGGCGACGGCTTTTCAATATGTTTTTATACAGTATGATTACTATGCTGCAACAAAAGAAAACAGTTTTGCTAATATCACCTGCTTTAGTATACATTCAGAGGTTGTTTAAACATTGAACGGCTGTCAGGCCGGTGCACTAAGCCAAATTGTGTTGTTTAGACAAGGACGAACGATCTAGAGCCCACTTCAGAAATGTCAAAACAGCAGTGTCAAGTTTACTTTACTTACATTACATAATTCACCAGCATTTGCATGCAATCTGTGTCTACAAGGGACACACACACACACACACACACACACACACTACACGGTGGCCAGGAGCACACTACGCATACATGCACTTGATGAATAATGGCCATATATACGGGGACGTGACAGTGCTGCTCTCAGGTGCGCTGACAACCGCGTCCGTCCAACTCACAACAAACTCGGATCGTGTTGAATGCTGTAACTACAAGAAGATTGCAAGAAGGGAAAAAGGAAAGCAATGGGCTAATCAAATATATAAATAATAGCTATGACAGCCGGGTCAACATTAAAAGCAAACTACGGGTGCGGATCGAGGAGTATTTGATGGAGGGACGGAAATACACGGGCACTTGAGATGCTCATTGTGGTTCACGTTGCTTCCTGCAGGAATACGTTACGCTACATTAGCAGTTCATTTAAGGTCACCGTAAACCCACCGATAACACACGAGACCTGGGAGCATTTCGGTTTTGTTTTTTTTTTTTTTTTTTTTCATTACACGCACCTCGACTGCTTCCACTTTCAGTTCCCCCTTCCATTTAGCAGCTGACAGAAAACAAAACGAGCAGATGTCGCCCTCGGGTTGTAGCGATCGGAGAAAAAAAATTATTAAAAAACTAACGAATGACTTCCGCTAATGTATGCGTCAAAACGCACACGAGCGATCGCCAGCCCGCACTGAAAAAAACGCGAGCGCAATTTGGCAGAACGCGTTGACGGGCTTCTTGTTTTTAAACCTCGCTGCAGGAGGAGACACAGAACAAAGGTTTCTGGTCTCATCCGCCTCAGTCCAGATCACGGCAAGCCCTCTTTCCTGGTTGGCTGACGAAGACCGGATCCACTCCGCAATTCAGGTTTTCGGACTAGATGGCGCCATTGTCTTTCCATTGAGCTTTTCTGTTTCTTTGTGGACATTTTATGCAATTTCTTTACTACGGCAAACGTAGAAATATCGCAATGTAAAAAGGCAACGTCAATAATAAAGCTGCTGCGTTCAAAATGTGACGCTAATTTTTTTTAAACAGGAGTAACGTTCGAATATTCTAGCCAACATCATTTACAAATGTTCTTTAGGCAAGTTAGTTATGAAGGTTTGACTGTGTTTTTGAGCTTCAAATCTCAAAAGGTGTTGGATCCATCTATCCTGGAAGGACAACAAATCACTTGCATGAAGACTTCAGTCAGTGGCATGTTAATATATAATGTTGATCGACATTTATGCGTGGTGCACATGGCGAACAAGACACTGGAAAAGTCAACAGGAGGAAGAAAGGCAAACACTGGAGATAGAATCAAGAGTCATTGAGGTGCAAAAGTATCAATGCATTGAAGTGCTAAAGACAGACGTGAGAATGGCAGAAGGATTGATGACCCGAATATCTTCAAATGCATGTACATTTTGTACAGTGAATATATCCAAAATTGTCCTGATGTCTGTCGTCAGAAAAAAAAAGAAAATCTGGTTGCAACTGCCGTGTTTAAGTAAATGAAAGGTGAGCGTGCCAAATCCTAGCCACCAGACCATCAGGGAGACAGTTTTTAAATTTGGGTTGTAGTATTAGGTCGAGAATGTAAAATGATCTCATGTTTGTATTGAAAGGTCAAACCAAAGTTCCCTGACAGGGAATTGAACCCTGGCCGCGGCAGTGAGAGTGCCTAATCCTAGCCACTAGACCATCAGGGACTCAGTGGAGCAAGAAAGGCTGTAGCATTAGGTAAAAAAGTGTAAACAACTGTAATGTATGTTTTGACTTAAAAGGTCAAACCAAAGTTCCCTGAGCAGGAATTGTACACGGGCCATGGCTGTGAGAGCACCAATTTCTAGCCACTAGACCATCAGGGACTGAAATGTACAAATTAGGTTGTAGCATTAGGTCAAACATTTAAACTCCTGTAATGTTTGTTTTGACTTACAAGGTCAAACACAAGTTCGCTGACTGGGAATTGAACCCAGGCCACGGCGGTAAGCGCCGAATCTTAGCCACTAGACCACCAGGAACTGAGTTATGCAAATTAGGTTGTAGCATTAGGTCAAACATTTAAACTCCTGTAATGTTTGTTTTGACTTAAAAGGTCAAACCAAAGTCCCCTGACCGGGAGTTAAACCTGGGCCGTGGCGGTGAAAGGGCCGAATCCTAGGCACTAGAACACCAGGGACTAATTTATGCAAATTAGGTTGTAGCATTAGGTCAAACATTTAAACTCCTGTAATGTTTGGCATGAATTAAAGTGGTTAGCAAGATATTCCCATCTATGATTGAGAATTCAGTTATCAGCGGGGTGAGATCATGAAGTTTTAGCTGCTAGACTATAAGAGACAAAGTTGTGCAAACTAAGTCAGTTAATTGTGGCAAAGCACACCCTCGTCTTCTAATTTAATCTGTGAAATAGAATTCCCTGACCGGGAATTGAACCCTGGCCACGGTGGTGAAAGCGCCAAATTCTAGCCACTAGACCACCAGGGACTGAAATATGAAAATTAGGTTGTAGCATTAGGTCAAAAAGTGTAAACACCTGTAATGTTTGTTTTGACTTAAAATGTCAAACCAAGGTTCCCTGACCGGGAATTGAACCCGGACCGCTGGGGTGTGATCGCCATTTTGAAACATACAAATTATTATTTTTTTGCCCCACCAGAGGGAGACACACCACTGTAATTATATCCATACAGTCCTTCAGGAACACATTGAAAAATGGTCTTACAAGAAAGTCATCTGTTTTACCTTCACTTATAGCAACACTCCTTGTAAAAGGAACTCAATATGTCATAACAGGTTCTCATAAATTTCAGTTCTTCAAATTAGATGAAGCCCTCAGTAATTGTCTCAAAGCAATTTCAACAGGGGGAGAATCAACCTTACAGATTGACAGACACCTATAAGAAGTCAAACTTTGGGCTTTTAATGATGATTATGGTTTATCATTTCAAAACCGACTTTGAGAAATAATCTGACAAATGTCACATCCATAAATCCAAAAACTTGAACATGAATTCAATACATTTGAAAGACTTATCAAAATTTGCAATTTGGTTCAGGCTACCAAATACATGACTAAAGAACGGATGTTTCTCCCCAAGAATTGTAAAGATGTTGTGAAATAAAACTGTGAGCCCATCATTTTATTCATATATATGAATAAAATGATAATAAATACATAAATAAATATATAAGTAGAGATAAAAGCTATATTAATTATAATACTTATAATAGTTATTTTTCTTAGTTAAGCAGTTTATGGTTTCAAAGAGGACCTTTGATTAAATCATCGTTGGATACACTTTGGGTTGACTCTTAATTTTAAACCTGCTTTTTATATTTTGTCATTTGTGTTAATAATGTGTTTATTCACAATCATAAGGTCATCCACACCGTGTTTATTGCTATGCACCATTCAGCTAGCCAAATTCATTATATGTGTAACAGTCTTTTCATTTACTACAACCGACGAATATTTATATTAGCATGCCCGGCAGACATGTGTAGCTGAATTACTGCTCATACCTCGGGGAGAACAACATCCAAGTGTAGTAGAGCAGACAGTGTAATAAAAGTAATCACTAGTGGAGTTCATTTACAGCAATAAAACAAAGGTCACTGACATGCCCGTTCAAAGCATCTCATGGATATTAGGCACTATTTACTGATGGCAGAACATTTTGTGATATAACCCTTAAGGACAGCGGCTTGTAGCTGTGGAGGGACATCCACAGGTATTTTGTATGTGTGTGAGCACCCGAGCTTTGGCTTGGCAGGAGACAACAGACAGGTGGATGCTCAGCCAGCCAAAGTCCCATTACTTGCTCAGGGGGCAGCAAGTGTGTGTGCACATAAGTGTGTGTGCGTGTGTGCGCGTAAGCAATCACAAGGTAATTACTTTTTTCTTCGTGTGTGTGAGCGTGTTTGTGCATGTGTGCATGTGTGCAGGTGTGTGTGTGTGTGTGTGTGTGTGTGCAGCGTGGGTGATTAGAGATGGGTAGCCGGTGGAGGGCTTGTCAGAAGTTATCTTCCCATCTCATCTCATCATAGGCAGTCTGGCGGATTCCCTCGATGGCTCAACAGCTCGACGCCGCTGTGCTGCTGTCAATCCGGCCGTCAACGCCTCCAGAAATCGATGCCAATCTCTCTCAGTTTCTATTTTTAACCAATCCTCAGCACCCAGGCCTTTGATAAGAATGCTGGCGTCTTTTGGCTCTCCTCTTTGCCTCGGATGAGCAGCTCCCCCTCGCCACCCCCTCCAACGTCTTTCCTGCTGATGAGAGGTGATAAGAGACAGACAAGATGGAGCTAAAAGCATAGAACTGCTCTGAAAAAGGCTTTCATGGTGAGAATGTGATGATTGGTGGCACTATCATGACCATTGAGAGCTAAACAGGTTGTAAGATTAGTAGTCAAAGACATGATTGAATACAAATTCTTACTTTCATCAGTGGTCGTACTGTTTTCACTGGTACTTCTGATTTTCACTAGTACCTTCACTTATCTTTATATTGACACAGATTTATTAGATTATATTGAGTACAAAAAGGACTGTTGGGAGTAAACAACTTTATTTAAGAATTTACTCAATGTCAGAACATTATAAAAATGAACAACGAAGGTACAACTAGATATGGACACAGGTCCTCCCTTAAAGTCAAGGCTATACAATTAAGGTGGGCAGAACCCAGGTCAAGTGCCACATAAGTGGTGCACATTTACCAACAAATGTGAATGTAATGAAATGACTAAAAAATAAGCTGATCACACATCTGGTCTTATATAAGCTGATCACACATCTGGTCTTATATAAGCTGATCACACATCTGGTCTTTGCCCAGTTAATACAACCTCGGATTCACTTAATTTACATGATGGCCATACACTAAACTGATATTTTACACTTCTTTATGATTGGATGTTACACAAATGAGAAGAACCAAAGCTCTGAGCTTTCAATCATGTCACACGATCTACATGAACAGATGGAGAGAATCGCGGCCTTTGTAGACACAACATCTCAACTGTAGGAAGACCCCCAACACAATTTGATAGAATTCTAGAAGCTATACCACATGTTAAGTTGTCTTACCTTTAATTTAAAACTATCTGTATAAATTGAAGTAGAACATACTTGCGCAACAAAAAATAAAATACACTTATCAGTCTGATGCTGCTCAACAAATTCTCCCCCAACAATCAGCAACTGTCTGTCTCTCCTCGCCTGTTGGTAGTTGGCTTCCCTGTCTGTGTACTAGATGTGTTTTCACTGTAGACTCGGCGGGGCTTCGTCACCGTTCCGTCTTCATTACAAAAGGAACTCCTGAAAAATTAATATCACCCTCATGAGCCTAACTTCAGATGTTGAACATTAATAATCACGGTCGCTCCGCGAGTTCTGCGTTGACAGCAATCATGTGCTGACGGGAGTGCAGTTGGGTGGGGAGATCCTATAAGTGTGTCTCCGATTAATTGTATCTGACAAACTATGATGGTGCGGTGTGAGAAATGTTTTGTATATTTCAAATTCAGATCGTTAATTTTTCGAAACTGTAGAGGACATCTTTACACTGAGATTACTGCCTTTGAGTTTTTCTTTCTAATTTGACATTAGCTCATAGGCTTGTGTTGGGATACTGTTGAGATACCTTATCGTGGTTTAAAGTAGACATGCACTCAACTTTGTACAAGTCATATTAGATGTTTTAACAGCTTTTCGATCTCTGACTTTGATGCAGGCTTAGCAGCAGCAAACAGGAAAGGTGCGTTAAGTAAATGAAATGTCACATTTGACATTATTGTATCCAACAGTCAGCAACAACTATGTGTTTTGAGCACCCCAACTTATCTTAGGTCATGCTGCATCACAGCGCCATCCTAACATAAAAGATATAATAAAGAATCATGTGTTTTCAGTCTAAAACAGTAACATCCATAAGCTTTGGCTATTATTTCCTTTTACTGTATTTTGAGGGAAATATTTTGCAGCTGCATTGTCTTTGTCTATTCTGCCTTAAAGTTGTTAGTAGAACTCGATTCAAACATTTTCCCTCTAATTGGGTGTTTTTGCAGATGCTGGATTAATCAGCCGCAGGGTATTTAATGTTGTTTGGGCAGCTGAGAGGTGGTACAGCCAAGCCATTATCATATCATTAAAGAGTCCTAAGCACAGTAATTGCAGCCAGAACGCTGACGCTTCACTCTCATTAAGTGGACTCTAAGAGAGGAGTCGTCTTGTTGTGATGGCTCTCAGTGAGATGTTGAGAAAAATGTGTGTAACTCAGCACACTGTTATCACAATGGGACGTCACACTATGAGCAGAGATGCTTTCCAAAAGGCTGTGTATGCTTATATTGTCGCAACTGAACGTTTGCCATTCACAAGCTGCAGAAACAAGAACTCAAGATACTCAATAGCTGCAATGTCGGCCTGTCGATCAGTCCACCACTTAGGTTCTAATGAAATAAAGTCAAGATCTACAGAACAGATTTCAATTGAACAAAATGTTATAGTTCCAGAGAATAAATGATCTTGACTTTAGTGATCCGTTTCAATTACTTTAGCGGGGTAAATCTCTTTTTGTGACATCTATTTTTAATTATTAAGCAAATGAAGGATTGTGAAAATTTGGTGTCAACCAAATTATCTGAATACTAATCTGATATTTGGGTTTCTGACCAACTGACTGCTAATGGTAGTGACGCATGGAGTAGAGAGGGGTGTTATAGGCACTGCAAGGTTGGTGGTTTGAATCTTTGCTGTGCCATGTCAAAGCATCCATGAGCAAGATACCTAACCCCTAATTGCTACCTGGGCAAAATGTATAAGCCATGGATTAAAAATGCATGTAAGTTTCTTTGGATAAGAGTGTCAGCTCAATGAACAAATGATATGCCCATCAGCTTCATCTGTGCCTTGTGTTCATTTGCAAAACTGTAAAAGTATTCAGTTTGTTTGTTTTGGGTAAGTTGATTCACGTTGATTGAACTTTATTCAGCAAAATACACTGCGTGAGAGCATTATGAATTAAACCACTGGTGTTACAACAGATTTTAACATCGGTCCTTTCCTAAAGCTAGGGCCAAATATGGATAATCAACCCCAGATTCTAAATAAGCGTATTCTTCTTTTTCAAGTAGTAAATGAACATGAGAAAACTAAAAAAAAAAAAAAAAACTAAAGGTGCTTTTAGAGCTAATGAAACGAAAACATTGTTCAAGAGAATGTCCAAATGAATATTAGAATGGATCGGATTTTTTGTCTATTTTATTATAAGAAATCAACTTTGGGACACAAAAGTCCTAATTTGCATGTGCGCCTACAACTTTGAAAAGCATCCACAATAATAAGTTGACTTATCCTCTCTATCTGTACTTTGCAGGACTCATCTGTGTCAATATTTGACAGACTTTCTGGTATAATTGCAGATCCCCTTTTGTATACTCGCTCAAATTCCGGGGATTATCCAATTACTGCTTGCGTGCCGACAAACAAGGGGGCCTCTTTGCCTTTCGCTAATTGGAATGAGGACTAGTGCCAGTGCTCAAAGGAAAGAGCCATCAGTGAGAATTATTGAATAGTGAAGGAATAAAAAAAGGATATGTGGTCTGCCTTGGGCTGCATGTGGGTTTCCTCTGATTTCATCAGAGAAAAAATGGCTGAGGCGATTCCCCCCAGACAACAGCCAGCTGGTGTGTGCAGGTGAGCTTTGCTGCCCAAAATCCCTGAGAAAAGAAAGTGAAAGAATCCCACTGTGCCTCTGTAACTCATCCCCTAACAGTCCTTCAGTCTGCCCGCTGTAAGACAACTCTGTAGGATAACATGGCAAGGCCCGAAATCTAGTGCGTAAATGTGTTATGTGTGGCAATTTCATGGTTTGTAGCGGATTAAATATGCACTGAACATAAGCAATTATGTCAATGAAAGGCAGTTTGAATTGAGTTTATACCTTAAGCTTCAAATCATTTGACATGTTTTACTACTCTATTCCTGCTTCTCTATAGCTATTTGTGGTGTAATTAGCTAAATGTGTTCCTAATCAAATCCAGTGAAAGCTTGTGTGTGTTTTGGTGTGTACACTTCGGGTGTGCCTGGGAGTTGCAATAGAAACACACACAAAAAGAGCTCGACGGACAAATGAAACGAGGTGCGGCAGGTTGAACAGGCTTGATTTATAATTTATTGAGCAGCACTGACGTTACAACAGGGAACAAATGCAGCAGAGAACACTAAAGAGCATTATTTATTACAGAAGAAAGTGCAGCCTGAGGGAGGTGGGTACAGTAGCTCAGCACTCATCTACAGACACATATACTGTACACAAACGTGCTTCATTATTGCAGCTGTCAGATGAAAGTTACCTAAACTTAAGGATTATGCGACCATGTACAGCTCAATCAAGTTCCGTAACCTGAGGGCCCAATTACATAAATTCAAAAACTGTACGGAAACCAGTTTTCGCTGAACACGTTGAGAATATGAGGTTTTACAGCGCAGTCAACGAGAACACAACCTCGGGTAAAAAAAGCGGATGGCCACAATCTGTTCAACCATAACTTCCCCTTCATATGCTAAGCTGTTTTAAATAATTCAGGCTCTGTCTCACAGATACGATGAGGATTGATTGGGAACCGTTAGATTCCCATGGACCCCCCAATGTTCCTGAATTAAATCCTCTCAGCTTCCCCTCACGTGTCTCTGCTGCTCTACTATTCTCTTAGACTTCCTCATGTCTCTTTAAAAGAATACGTCAAAGTGAGAACCTGAAATTTAAATTCAACCAAAAACGCAAGCAAAAGAAACTTTCCATTCCACCCAGCTGAATTTTAGATCATAACAATTTACAGCTCTAAATAAATCATTAAGCCTTAGTAGACCATATCAATTGCAATTTCATCTTGAATAATTATGCCCCTCATATCGACACATAGATAATGTCACACAATTGCAAGCATTGGTCAATTTATTGTAATATCCTGGGATTAATTATTCAGTTCTGGGTTTACAACCACGACACATTTAGGAATTAATCAGACTAAAGCTCAGGAGGAGAAAACCAGGAGGCTTTTTCACAGCGACTAGAAACAGAAGGTTGACATTTAAACCCAATCCCCACAGCACCATCCAGACAAAGCACGCGCAAGATCATTTCAATATCTTTCTTAATTGGTTGGTGCCAAGTTCATTTCAGGCAGAAAGTTAGTGCCGATGAATACCATTATAGGCCCTTTTGACTTGTTCTGCACCTAATTTATGATTGGACAGGGATTTGCCCTGAACTGAGTTCCATTTTTCAGGTTGGTGCTGAAAGCTTTACAGGAACAGTGGTGGTCTAATTAAGCAGAGTCCTTATAAAGAGCTCATGTGAAACTGAGGACTAAACAACAGGTGTTAACGTGAATTGACAAAAATAGCAAAACAACGATGTACTTGCTATCCAGAAAAACAAAAATTGCCTCACGTCAGAGAAAGAAGCTCTAACAGATTCAACACTAACTACAGAACTGCAGACATACACAGCAACCAGCAGATGGACGTGTTGCAGCAGCAGCAACACATTAGTTTATAGACCGGGTGGAGACTAAAACCGAGCTAAAAGTTGACCAAATATTGAATACTCCTTGCACATTAAAACCACTTGGAACTGTGTTTCTTGAAGAAATATAAACATCACAAAGCTTAGCTTAGCTAAGTCATCTTGGAGATTTGGGGTTTTCACAGGACAGCAACAACATATTTCCAATAATAACGGATGTAGAATTTGGTGTCATTTTCGACTGAGATGAGATTGATATGTGATACATTCTTCTCCCACTTTCTGTATGTTGCCCCTCTTGGAGGACAGATGGTCCCTTTGTATTTGGCATATTAACAAACAACATAGATGACCTACCTCTGCAAGTTGATTCGTTTTAATTGTGGTATCCACTCCTCCTGATCTCTTTTTCGAGAGCTATCCAGCTCCAGTTTCATACAGAAACCTCAGAGCAGAGGAATCAGTTTTAAATTCAGGGCACGTGCAGCCATCACTCAGGTGGAAAGCCTTTGTAAAAAAAAGTAGGTCTATTCACAACTCAAAATTGATTTGTCAGCCCACACGAAAAGCCCAATCCAGCTCTATTGTCTTAACACCGATTGTCCAATTAGGTTAATTTAAAGTCATTTAACATTTTTCACATTAAAAATCGGGTCTGACACGATAACCTGAAACAATACGCACTCCCTGCAGCGGCTCCACCGCGGACTACTTTTTCTGCTTGCATATTCTTGATAATGAGCGAGACCGTGGCAGCTGTCGTATCCACAGGAAGCGGTCATGGCCACGGGAAGCTCGCTGTGTGTGCTGGCCAGCGCGTCGAGCTCTCACCTCGTGTTTAGTGGCTTCTACTCCTACATGAACCCATCTACCATCACGTAGGAATAAAAAGCCATAAGACACGACGGCAATCTCACAGGAGGTGGGGAAGAGAAGGAGGGAGGTGGACATGTTAACGGAGGACTTCTGCTTTCATCAAGAAGGTAGAATAGTTGGTAAAAAAGAGGATTTGAGGAGGGAGTGAAAAGGAAGAACACAGAAATATGTATGTAGATGAATATGTATTGCAGGCGTCACTCAGCCGAGGTTCCTTTGTGTGAACTACATCTGATATGCTCAAAACAAACTGCTCTGATGAACCTAACAAAACTCCATCTGCTCCGTTTCCAAATACACACATTTTCTAGCTCTCGCAAGCAGCTGCACATGTTTTAATGTTTATGGCAAATGCCAGCTCGTCTTTCTTAAGATGCTGTATGAATAAATATCTATCCTTTAAAACTGTGCGAGCTTCTGGTGAAACATCCACTTCATAGTGTGTTCGCAGCTCTCCTTCAGCAGAAAGACAGTTCACCTGTGTGTAAAAGGGTTACAGTGTGATTGTGCATGCAGGCACAAGCCAGGCACGTCCAGATAAATATGTATGACACAGCAGGTTTCCTGCTTTGTATGCTAATGATCTTATACAAGTTTAATAATGCAACTGTTCCGCACTCAGGGTGCAGGTGGAGCTGGTGGAGATGGTGGTGGTGGAGAGGATCTGCAGATGATTGCCACTCCTCAATGAGGCCTCATGGTACCAGGAGTGAGTAGAGAGGTAACAGATTACATTAAATCAGTCATTTCTCAGTGAAAAGGTTGGATTTCAATGCACTTGACCTAAAAAGAACAGTTTGGTGCGGTGATTTATATTCTATGTAGATACAATGGATTTTGGAAGAGGTAACAGATAGTGATGGCAAGTTAGTGTAAACCATTGCATCACTGGTGGAAACAAAGAAGTACCATCTCCTTAACACTGCATTACATTTGAAAAATATAAAATGAATCTATTTGGCAGCAGGAATTATGGATGTTATGATTTGACATCCTATGAAATACGATGCTTTCTCATGAATTAACTTACATCATAATGAATAAAGTAGATAACAATGGTTACTTTTGTACCAAGTGTAACTTTAAGTTCACTAGTCGTTTTACTTTTGTTACTTTAAGTACATCTTTCTGGCTTCCTTCTTTTATCTTAAGTAAATTACTTGAATGTTATAAATAATGATTGATTGATGATTTCATTTTTATACTTCTATTAAATTATACTGCATTATTGCTACTTTTAGGTAAAATATCTGAATATGCCTCCAACCCATTGTACTTCCATATTGCGTAACGTTCAAATCACAATCGATTTTAGAGGAATATATTATGCTTTTCATTCAACTACATGTATTTGCAATGAACTGCTTGAGCTGTGCAGAATACTTTCAAATACAATTTTTGTTTCAAATCGCCTGATCTGGCGATACTTTGAGATGAGCGAGGGTTCACTTTGGTGTGTGCTTTTCTGCCCACTGGGTGATCTGAAAAACATCCTCTTGTGTCAGGGGAATTTGAACGGCGGGTTCAGGCTCCCGCTGTCGCAGGTCTACGCGCCAACTCCGGAAGGATCCTGCGGCAGAAGCAGAGCAGAAGAGACGTCAGTTGAGTTTACAGAAGAAGAAAAGTGTAAAAAAAAAAAAAAACGTATCGCACCACTGTGGCTCTCTGGGATGTAATGAGTCAATCTTATGGCTTCGCTGTTAATGGGAGGGCCGTCATCTTTTGCTTTTTAAGTACATACACTACCAAGTAAACCCTGCAAGACACTTCAGATTCACCTGTCGACCCGTAAAATGTGTTCCTTCTTCCTGAGAAAGTTGTATAGACCTCATACTGCAATTTTCCAGACACACCCAAGTCTTGGAGCTTCAAATAACCATTAACCACACACCAATGATGTCCCTTGTTGAGCAGCAGCAGCTACTTCTTGATGACAAGTGCGGTTTACCTCGCCTAATGAAAAGTTAATAGTGAGCACGATCCTGCACCTGCTAAAGTCTCCACTGAGGTGGAAATTGTTGACAGTGGGTGAATTCAGGATTTAAACAGTGAAGCATGTGGTTGAAATACTTATTCTACTTCTAAAATACATTTTGCAGAGGAGCCAGTTGTGGTGATGTACAAATAAAGTTTATCAGCTAAAAGGCTCTGGAAATTGTTTGGGAAAGCACTCCACACAATGAGCTGTGACATCTTCATTGAAAAATGATTGATTGGGCTGCCGGGGAGAGCGGCTGCTTGAGAGACGGATCACTCAAACAGTCAAGCTGCAAAAGCCCAATAATATGATGAATGGTCTATTTAGCCAACAGATGACAGACTTGCGTAAAGATTAAACGTGCTGTTTTGAACGTGTCATGGTCACAGAATAGATATACATTTTAATAATATGCCTGTGTTCTCTGTTAGAGAACAAGTTGGAAATTCCCTTAAGTTTCGGCAGATTTTTTTGACAGTGAAAATAATGCGGCTTGGCTCGCTTATCACCTCGGATTGAAAAAAAGGAATACAACGAAAATTAATTTTTACCTTTACAAATTCCAATAACACAAGTTCCTCAAAGTTACGATAAAAATAAATTATAAATGACAGGAATCATTATAAGCAAAGCCATATTTAGTCATCCTCTAGCCTTTATTCTCCTTCACCGGAGGCCCTTGTGTCTTCATATGAATGTAAAATGAATGCACAATAACACTTTAACGCGCACAAGCTATATCTAAAACTGGTAATCACTTGACCAAACAAAGTCCCTGAGGGTCGAAAGCGTGTGTTGATGTAGTGACCCCATTTTTTACCCATAGCATCTATAATTGATGTGCAAGAGATGTAACAGCCTCAGATCTGATAAGGGCTTGGCTCTGATGGATCTCCAGATAGGCTTTCGTGGGGGGAACAGATGTAGAATCGAGCATCAGAGAGGGATAGGGTTGCCTGCTGATCGTTTCCACCCTGCAGCGAACAAAATAGCCCTCATATATCCCTGTAATCTGCATTAGCGGTGGAGCACAAGCCAGGAGACAGCGCAGAGGGGGATGAGTAATGGGGCTACCGCTGATTCGGCAGGCCTATATTACACCTCAAAACTGAGTCGTGCCCAACTGGCGAGAATATGAAATGAGGATGTCACAAATGAACACCGGTCCCCCAGAGCGCAGTATTTATTAGCTGGTATTATGCCCAAAGACGTGTTTTTAGCAAACTATAGGCTGTTTTTACATGTTCTGTTGAGTAATATTTAACAAAAACAAATATATAGATATATTATAAATAGTCATTTGTTAGCTATTGAGAATATGGTAGTTTTCTTCTTCAAGGTTACAGTAAAAAACACCCTGAAGGAAAAGGAACACAATTGTTGGATCCTGGCCATTTAAAAAAAAAGGAAAATGTTGGCTGATTTCCAGTCCATCCATCCATATCTCCTTACAACAAAACTATGTCACTATTTCACTACCACTCTTTCTTTTGCGCTTCATAATTTAGAAGCCACACAACTATTAGAGAAAATTCAGAATAAATAGAGGTTTTTGTTGCAGAACCTTTTTTTTCTTCTATTTTTCTCTCTGATATATTGTGTGACCCTTTGGAGGAGTCAACACTGGGAGTCAACCCTAGCAAAAGTCTTATTATATCTTTGAGAATTATTTATCAGCCAGAGGAAATTCTTTGCTGCAGAAAGAGCTTTAACTTGTTAAACTTTTAGTTCTTTGGCTTTTGGTACTTTTTGGGTCTGAGTGCTTGTAGCATCGTTTTCTGGAACATTTCTGCTCACTTTCTGTTTCTGCCCAGTTCACAGTAGGTAGTAGTATGAATAATTACCTAATTTGCTTTGGCATCTTCTGTCTGTAATAACCCCGAAAAATAGAGCCACAAGCAACTCTGTCTGGCGAGTGAATGGACATCAGAACAGAGCCAGGACAATAAATTAATGTTCCCCTCCAGCAGCTACACATCCTAAAATACAACACACAAAATAAAGTGTATAACACACCAGACCCAGAAGGGGAAATAAATGAGTTACGTGCCGTATGTCTACATTGCCCATACTTTGTGCTCCTCCCTCCTAATCAGCCTTAACTAAGGAGATAGAAGAAGTTATTTTCAAGTGAATATTTTTGATAGAAATTCTGAGTGAATTTAGCGAGACAAAAAAAATCTACAGCTGATAATCGCATCTCAATCAGAGCTAAAGCCTAAGAGGTGAAGATGTAAAATGAGTGCATAACAAACACGGCGCCTGCCATTAAACTCCTGTAATGGCTTGTAACAGGATATGCTTACTTGCTATCTGGAATTAAAGCGTAGATATTACATCCCTTGGGGCCAATCAAGCAGTTGTGTGTGTACTCTGTTGGGACATTAACGTACTGACACAAACCATGTTTGTGTGCTCAGTTTCTCCATGTGTCTGAGTATGTGTGAAAGTGGTTTAATTTCCTCTCATAATTCATGGTTTCCCCCATTAATAGATTGACTCTGGTGCGCTGGTGTTTCTATTGGTGATTAAAATATCTCATAAGAAAAACACACAGCTCAGGGTATCTACACTCGTCTAACGTTATTGTTTGTGCTCCACTTTGAATAGAAATGCGATTACCAAGAGGAGCGATAGGAGGACGCAACGTAACAAATGGTGCAAAACTTTTTACTTCTGCATCTGATACAAGCAGCTCATTTAATCAGCATTGGTGCCTGCAAACATCAGCATATGGTTATATTAAATCTGCATCATTCGAGCGCTGTGCAGGAGCATCTGCACGCCGAGCCACTATTTTTCTCTCCAGCCTTTGCAGGATATGCGTACAAGCCGCTGTTGTGTGGCTGTTCATTATCGCAGCGACAAATCAGCAAAATGGAAATGTTGAAAAGCTGCAAATCAGAATAATAATAAGCCCAAACAATAGGAGCTGAAGTGCTCCCTCTCATAATATGTCCAGGGGGATGAATAGCTCCAGGAATATCTCCATTTAAACCTCATCCTTTATTGTGCCTTTGATCTTTCAAGGACTTTCATTAGCAACCTGCTTCTGGAACAGCAAAACACACTCTTTATTGAGCTTTATATGCACAACATATATAACCTTTTGGGTGTCATTAGAACACCAGGATTTTTTCATTAGGCTATTATTTAAATATGAATTTGTCAAAGTACCTCTCGAGTAACCTTTATACTCTCGCCTATAGCCTCTAAGTTCCTGCTGCTGCAGTTTTTTTTCCACTGCAGAGTATTAGAAAATTGCTTTTTCCATTTCACGTGTCTCTACGATAAAAAGTGCTTGTTGAAGCATTTTGTAAGCGAGTAGAAGATTAACTCAGAGTACCTGTTCACCTGCAAAGGTGAAATGTGTCGTAATGGGTTGCACTACTTAAGTAAGATGCCTTTTTAGTGAGAACATTGGCAGTATAGCATTGAAAGCTATTTGGATAAATGGTTGCTGTTTGAATAACTGGATATTTAGTTGATTTGACAATCCAGTTAATGTAAAAAAAAAAAAACTGTACAAATGCCCCAACAGCAAAGATCAAACCAACCAGAACTAATTAAAAAATAAAGTCATGAATTGCTTTGTCCTTTTTGTATTGCCTCTCTTTTTTTGCTTTGTATCTTCTGTTTATCTGTTTCAACAGTTTTTTGTTGATTCTGTTGTTTTCTTTTAATGGCTAGTTCAACATCTTGATCACTTTTTTCTTGCCAGCGTGCATTCTTTGCTGTTTGTTTGTTGGGCTGCAAAATAAAAGAAATTATTAATTAACTAGAAATCGAAACTACCCTCCCTAGTATGCAACAAATCAGCCTTATCTGCCCTGTCCTCTCTTTGTCTCCCGCTCTTATTACTCGTTGAAGGTTTTCTCTCCCGTTGACTCCAAAATGAGAACATTTTCATGAAGGCAATAAAACGCTCATCAGCACAGGCCTAAAATTATTTTTTAATATGACGACATTTTAATGAGGACTGAAAGAGATGGCTGCTTTGGCTGATGGGAGATCCTCTTTATCATTGAGTGGCAGGGAGGAACTAATGGCACTAAAACAGACAGAAAGCTTTTCTCTCTCTCTCTCTTTCTCTCCCTCTCTCTCTCTGTCTCGCAACACATTCTTTGTAATCTTTCCTTGTAGGAAGTACATCAAAGTTGGCCAGAATTCGGATATGAGGAAGTTACAAGCCATTGCCAAGGCTTGTATCTCGATGACAGAGGAAACTGCAGTTTGCCATACTTGACCTTTTTTGGACAGTTATAGACTTCTCCGTCTGTCCTTTTTCCATCTCAGTGTTTCAACGTTTTGTCATTGAATGGAATTCAATCAGAGGACTTTACAGTTCAGTTGCTTGAGATGTGAGTGCTTCAGTTGGAGGCTGGAGAGGTTCAGCGTTTGAAACACACAAGTTGTTGGAAGTCCACATCTACTTGGAAAAAAAAAATATCAAATGTTGGTGTCATCAACATAGATATTCAGTGTTTGGACAGAAGCTTGTTCTGTTTAATGCAAATTACACACCCTTTTGTAAAGATGAGCTAAGCCTCAAAAGTGTAATACAACTGATGTTGTAAATTAATGTCGCAAAAGGTGAAAATATACATATTACTGTCAAGTAAAAATTGCTGCGAGAATGGGTTTTTGAATGTGACTTTCACTTGAAGCCTTTTATCAAATAAGTTGTCAGGCAAAAGAAAAACCAAAAGCTTTCAAATGGCTGTCAAGTTACGATAAGAAGCAAATTAATGTCAATCAGTGAGATTATTTTCTCATCACAAGTAAAATGTTTCTCACCTACATTACACACTGCTTTGCTTTTTAGTCCTTAATGAGACTTTTCCCTTCATGAGCGTACGTCAGTGAGTGGTCAGACTCAGGCTGACTTTGATGCCCAAGGTCAGAAAAAAAGCGGTTGGTAGGGGAGAGCCCCCCCCCCCCCCCACCCTTCCCACCAGACGCTAAACCAAACCACTGCTCTGCCCCCCTTCCTCCTTTACCATACAAGGTCATCTCATGCTGGCTACGCCTCTGCAATTAGCATGCAGCCTGTGGCGTGGCCTGTCTGGCGGCGAACACACGAGCGCGGCGCTCTGCTCCCCTAATGAGATGCCAGTCAGTGAGGGTGCCTGCGAGACTGTGAAAGTGAGATAAAAAAAAAAAAAAAATGAAAAAAAAAACCTCCCTGGGTGTTTGTGCACCACCTCATGGGTGGTAGAGGAGCCCATTGAAGTGCACACAGCCGGGCCGTACGGGGCAGGGCAGGCCACTCATTCTTTCAATATTGTCATGCTCCACCATGGGTGCATGCATTGCAAGCACGTATTGGTTGGCCAACACTGTATTGTAGTCCCAGCCTTTGCTTTTCTAGGAAGAGCTTAAAAATGGCGGTGCATTTCAGTATCATGCACAGAAAAGAGACAGTTGTTGAGTTCAAGCGTTGCTGGGTCTGAATTTCCGTTGTAAAATTGTCTTAAAACGATAGCTTTGGCCATCTTGCACGGCAAGCTGGGTTCTCGCAATGGCACGAGAACGTGTGAGACTATTACATACGTCAAACACAATTCCTTTCGTCAGGCGTTTGACAAACTTTTCACCCCACAATAAAAATAAATATGCAAGGAAAGATCAATGTAACCTACCCTATGGGGCATGAATATGAATGCCGCCACAGGTTAAGTTTGCTTTTTACTGCATGTTAATAGCGTTTCTGTGCAGATCCAGCGTCTTATGTTTCCCGACCCAGCATGAGCCACATTTTCCTAGAGCGAGGAAGTCACTACAATGCAGCTAGTCTAGTGCTGCCTTCAGCAAAAAAGGGGAAAAAAGCTTTTACGGTGTATGTATCTTTATTAAAAGATTGTATTCGGTACTATTAGTTTAACAACTATAATATGAACACTACTTCTACATGAAATTGAAAAGAGTAGTCTACCTTTTTGTTGCTCAGATGTGAGTCTGACCGTGTCAAGCGTTGTGTACAGTGTGCCACGTCTTGACCAAAATTGCTTATTTTTGCAACAGGGATTGAATAGCACTTTGCAGGGATCTTGATGTTTCACTCTGTAATGTGAAATATTCTTTCAGCGCTTCAAAGCCCATGTTTCCTAAATGCTTGCCATCCACCCATCTCTATAAATAAAAAATGTTAAAAAAGACAAGAACAAAGGGTGAGCTCTGTACAGCTGTGTACACCTCTTAAAGAATGCCGCGGGTGTTGAAAACGTGAGGCGCAGCGACAAGCCTCACGAAGCCTTGGTGCCGACTGATGGCCGCCTGTTTGTAATGGCATCCGTATAGCACCGCTTGACAAGCTGCCAAAGGGGGTGTTCTGTTATTGCGGAGCCAATCACCCACTAAGTATTTGCTGGCTCCTATTTCCTCTCCTCTAATGTGCGAACCTCCCCAATGCCGCAGCTAAATCGACTCTTTATGCCTGACGTGTCACCCAGCAGCGACGCACAGAGAGTCCCGGAGATGCATCGTCGGAGGGCAGCCCGACGCCTCTGTTGCCACGGTTACGTCTGTGGGCAGGGATGCGGCTGGGGGAGGGGGTGGGGGTCGCGATGCTTTTAATGCGAACCTACATCCCGGAAAGTGATTGTGTTCGACGATCAGGATGATAAAGCTAAAGTGACCTTTGAAAGTGGGATTTCTCACTTTAATGTGTGTTTGGATCCAGTGTGCTCGATGATGTGTAGGATGTGAGCGTGTGTTTGTGCATCCCTGGTGATGGCTTCTTCAATGTGCAGAAGATTTCATAGCTTTTCTTTGACTCTAAATATAGTAAACTAAATATTTAGGGCTTTGGGAGATTTTGATTTTATTTGACCGTAAGTAATCAATAAAATAAAATGTAACTAACCAAAGCTAACATAATAGCCAAACAGCGGTCTTCACCATGAGTCGTATATAACAAACACCAAGAAGGAGATTTAATTGTAATTTAGATGTCAAAGCGGTGTTTGAGTCTTAGATTGTTAATTCTAAAATTTGTCTTTGAATTAAGTAATTCATGTATTGACAGACACGACAGTGAGCGAGAAAAACTAGAGAAGTCGGAATGGGTTTTTAAGTATTTGTGTGTTCATAGACAGCTTATTAATGTCAGAGCTACTGACTCAAAACGTAATCACGGAACAACAAATGTATCTCTTTAGTTTACATTGAATTGTTCAGCAGGCACAGATGTGCATTCTTTCTTCACTAAAGCAGCTGCTAACTTGCTCCTCGTAATTAGTTACTCTCTACTTCCTTTTGAAGCCATTGTTGTTCATGAAGATTGGGCATCTTCATAATTACATGAAGCTCAATCAGAGCAGCATACTGAAATGGAATGCTGTGAAAGACCCAACAGGCTTCCGATAAGACGGAACACTAACGAGGCTAACAAAATAAATTAAATCCAATTAAGGAAAGTTGCATGCCTCAATGTCCCTTTTTTAAAAGTCATTGGCCGTTCCTGGATAACTTTCGGTACAGCCTGACGACATGAAGGCCACCATTAATATAATTCCGGGATGATTAATGGTGCAGTGATCGCCTTTATCCAGTTTATCTCATGCTGGAAGAACGGTTTGCATAGATTTCCAGCCAGCGAGCAGTGTCGATCCTAAAAAAATGCAGCTGCGCGGTACCTGATGCTGATACCGGCGGCAGAAAAGAAAGCTATGAAAGTTATAGGCAAATAAACCCCGTAAGACGGGAGTCCTCAAGAGGTGTGTGAGGGAATGGGTAATATGTGAAAAGCGAGTCGACAGCTAGAAAAGCCCAGACATACTTTGCCCCCCGTTATCGGCCCGGCGCAGATGTGCCTCAGCCTCCTCCGCTGCGCTCCCATTCGCCACATCCATCACAGAAGTGCACCTTGGGAGATTGAGAGGATGGCGCAAGCGCCAAGCTCACCATCTGCCGTCGTTTAGAAATAAATGACAGGCGCAAACCTTGTGGGAGCCCGTCTCATTCCACTGCCAGCGCCGGTGTGGTGACGGGTCCGTCCAACCTTCCCTTTTTTCCCCAGAAATCGATGTGTGAGACCCCCCGCCAGTCTCGCTGGAGTGTGCCTCGGAGAGAGAGAGAGAGAGAGACTCGGAGTGGATTTGGTCGCTGAAGCACGGCCCTTTACTCTGGGGAGCGGGCAGGTGGAACGGCGTGGTGAAACCAGCTGTCTCCCCACTGATTACAGCGGGCAACGGGGAGAGCTGGAAAGCTCATAGACTCCAGGTGGATCCGACTGGAAAGCAGCACGAACTCCACTTTATTTGATTAGAGGTTTATTGATGATCTAGGATAAAGAAAGTCTCTCACAGCAAGCTGGGAGTTTTATGGGCTGTCTGCAGGTGACGCTAATATTCCAACGTATTGCTACTAATTGATATTTCACACACAAAACTGCAATTTAGCAGTTCTCCCAAGGGTGAGATTAGGGACAATTAGGTAGTCAACTGAAGCAAATGGACAATCCAGCTACTGTGCGAATGATGAATGTAGCCAGAAGAATCTTTAAGATAACTCGCTCATCACAGCCCGAATATCATCGGCCTAAAATACAAAAAACACTTCCCCCTCTTTGTCTTTACTCTCCTGGAGGATGATGCCATCTAGATTTTCAGTGCCAACTGTAAGAACAGGCAAAGTATTACTTCAGACTCCTCGTACGTGACTGCTGATATAAGTCTGGCCGCAGAACTGAGACGGGAGGTAGACTTTATTAATTTCATGGATTTGGAAATGAGCCGTGGTGATAAGGCTATCACTCTCTTATCTGGGGATGGCGGGGGCGTAATTAAGCCGATAGCCGGCGATGATGAGGAAGTGGTGTGAGAAAAAAAAAGCCTTGGGGATGTGAGGGCGGAATCTTCAGGGCTCGTTTAACCGAAGGATGAGTAGATTGGCACTTAATTGCCACCTTTTCTATTTTTAGGGTGGGAGATTTTCTTATGAGCTTCCCATCGCCTCTCATGATTATTATTTTTTTTTTACTTTTTTGTGCTCAAGGTCAATTTAAAGTATAGTTTGATTGTTAAATGGGCTGAAAAGTCCAAAGGGTATATGTGAGAGGTTGAATCGAGGAAGAGGAACGTGTCCACCTTCCTGGCCTGGATATCTGGGAGATTGGGGTCAAGATTAGTTGGACTTCAGTGTAATAGCACAAGACAGCCCGTTTGTAAGAAATGGCATTTCATCTCTAACTTTACCAAAAACTTGGGCCTTTGATTACTATTTTGCAGCGACAACAAAGGCTTACGAATCAGTTTTTATTGATTTCTGGCCTCACTGTCTCACCGTTCATGTCAGAAAATGACCCGAGACGACCAGAGCTACAGAGATCAGATTCAATATTTTTCTCTTCAGAGGTGGAAATATAAAATACAAAACAGACTTCATTCCAATCACAATTAGCAGCAACGAGAGTGAATATTGAGAGAGCTCAACCCTTCACTACCAATTGCGGTCAGGGAAATCCCGAGGCAGAGGAGCTGCACGGAGCGCCGGACTGCACA
Source organism: Apeltes quadracus (assembly GCA_021346845.1). Classification (NCBI taxonomy): domain Eukaryota; kingdom Metazoa; phylum Chordata; class Actinopteri; order Perciformes; family Gasterosteidae; genus Apeltes; species Apeltes quadracus. Next base: position 7,415,203 of record CM037915.1, on the reverse strand, counting down.
GACCTTAGGTGTGGTAACAGAAAGTGTGAAACCACAACTCGTGGTAATAAGTTCAGTCACCTTTAGCGGCCTTTGGATTCCAGGTTTGACCGTTTGGATGTAAGACGCGATTTAAAACATTATGTAAAAATGTCTTCCATTTAGGGTTCACAATAAGCAGCATCAGAAATGTTTATACTCTTGTTCAAAACTTAAACGTAAACCATAACCTCAAATGTAGTTACACTTGGTTTTTACATATCTAGGATGTTTTGGGAGGTAGTGAATCGGCATTGGATACTTTTATAATAATAATGTAATTGTTGCTTGTGTTTTCTATGCGTTTGGTTGACATTTGCCAATGAGTCTGTCTCTTATTCTGTCTGCAATGTAATCTTGAGCAACACCTTTGAGTTACAAGACAAAACAAATTACAACTCCAGCCTCGAACAGAGCGGCGTTTCCTCAGGATGTCTTCTGTCGCAGGAGTGCTTCTATAGGGTGATTTAAAATTACCTGTCCACCACGATAGGATTGCACAACACGAAGCAATGCCCCAAACTAATGAAGACCTTGGCGCGAGACAGATGAGACAATGTTCCCCTGCTGCCCCCCTGACACCAACAATACATTTCAGTGTAAACATCTCAGCCCGCAAAAAAAGGGTCTGCGAATCGGCAAAGCCTGCCTCTAAAAACTGTAATCCCTGCTCCTTGGACGGATGCGCGGGATAACAGAGTGTTATCACCCTGGTTGACACGCTCCTGTGTTTCCTCTCCCGGCATCCTCGGGGGGGTTTATCATTCCAGCATTCATTCCATTATCCCCAGCACACCGGGGCTGTCCTCGGAGCGAGCCAACGAGACTACTTGTCAGGGTCGCAGAACAAAGAGGGAGCATGTCGAGCCGCGGATTAGACCGGGGGAGGAAGTGCGGAGCTCCGGGGGGGAGGGAAATCAAGGAAGAGGGGATGCAGGGGGGGAGAGCGAACGTGAGGGATGTGCAAAGTGAAAGAAAGGAAAGGAACAACTCGTTTCTTGTTCCACAGCTACAACAGTGATTCCCCCCCTGTGCTACTTGCGCCTGATGAAACTCCTGTTTTGCAATTACAAAACCTTCCTTTTTTTTGTATGCACCTTTTTATGTTAAATACAAAACCCCCAAAAGGCATTCTTTTTTGTATTAATTTTGTCTGTGTTGGACGCTCCTTGTTTTGATTTGTTCCCCCCCCCAAGAGGAACGCTCATAATGTGCAAACAAAAAATGTACTGACCTATATAACAAGGAGGCTCGAGAGAATGACAACCATGGAAATGGCCTTTCTTTAAAAGTTTCTTTAAATGGGCCACTTTTTTTGCATTTTGCCAGATATAATATTTCCTGGTCTTTGCAATCTACTTCCTGTCTCACCCAAGATTTCTGCATCAGTCTTATTTTTTCAATAGTTAAAAATTACTTTAAAAAACATTTTCAGAAAATGAACTGTTTGCATAATGGTTTCAGCTTTAATATTTTAAAGCTGTCACACTAGTCCTTGATGTCGAAGAATACATTTGAGGTTATTCAACTTTAAATTAAAACCGCCTACAATCTGATATGTCTCAGCTGTGGGAAGATAATGAATACCAATTAATCCCCCTTAAATCTGTACCTGACTACTGAATGAGGGCTTTTTTCCTGGCCCATGTCACCTGATACTCCAAATTGAAATGAGTGAGCAGTATTAAAGTGTTTAATTTGAATTTAAAACGAGACTTTGGGGCTTTACTTATTAATACGTGTCATTTAAATTCAATTCAGAAATGTTCTTTGAGGAAAAGATAAAAGACCAGGTTTCAAAACTATTCTGAATATATTAAATTCCAAGGTCATGGGGTTTGTAAATACTGTAATGCATCCAGGTCGGTTCCGTCTGGATGTTTTGTGTGGTCAATCAATTCAAGCAAAGCATCTAACAAATACCTCATTTTTTGTTTAACCACAGCAGATTAGACCTTACAATTTGCATGTAGCACACACACATGCACACACACACTCGTGACACATCATCCCACAATTCACCCAAGAAGCTATAAGGCGCAGACATGCGCGTGCTGCAACCCCTAGATCCCACACTTCATTACCTGTCCAGCCATCCCTGACTGGAGTAAATCGATGCAGGATAATAGCCAGCACCCTCCCTCCATCCCACAATCCCTCCACCCTTTCCCCCTTCATACAACAACTCGTCCATTCTTCTAGCTGTTTCTACATTCACGGAGTCCCCTTTGTTTCCCTCCTGCTCCTTCTTCCCAACTCTACATCCTGTGTCTTCGAAGCCTTTCCCATTTTCTCAATACCAACCATGCAACCCCTCCTCAGCCCGCAACCTCCGCCTCCGCCAAGCCTCTCCATCTCCGCTGTCTGTTTTCATCACATCGGTGGATCATTCCTCTTATCAGGTGTGCCTTCTTTAATAGCGCCGTCGTACAGAACATGTCTGTTGTGATCCCTGACAGCTTGGCCGCGCCGCATCGGCAGTAACAGAGATAATAAGCTCATTTTGCACGAGGTTCAATGTCACTTCTGTCTGTCAGGGCTGCTTCCTTTAATTTAGGTCTGCTGCATCTCTGGGGATGGAGGCGTTATTAGTCTGCCGAGGATTGGCCGGGTGTTTAAAAATTCCATTTGTTAAGGTTGTCGGTTTACATGCAGACAGAGAAGTTGCTGCTCTTAAACTTTGCAACGGCTGCATTGCCTTCATTTAATACTCTAAATTGACACTGGCTGCCAGCGGGGGGTATGACAGCAGCTGGAATGGTCAAAGTTTTTACAATTCTTCAAACTAGCAAATAATCTATTGTGGTTAATGGTCCACTGCAAGCTTGTTGCATGCAATTAAAGCTGTGATCTGTTATCGCTAAAATAAACTAAATGGCCTGTCATGCTGGATTCATTCAAATTCATGAGGGCCATAAATATTTGAACTAACTACTATTGCACTAAAATGGCTTTTTCATTTGGATCAAAGTGCATGTCCTTGTGACTTCAAATTTAGGCTTTAAAATCACAAAAGTGGTTTTCTAATACAACATTGTTATCTAGTCCATGAGCAAAAAAAGTAAAAAATTGTGGAAGTTCTCACTACGTGTTCTTTACTCCCGTCTACATCATTCACAACAGGAAAGCAACACTCAAACCGACTTCTCAAAAACCCTGAACTAAGCTTTAAACAGCAACAACGGTTGTTTGAAGGTGGGATAAAGGTAGGTGCATTTAATATTTAAGGAGAAACTGTGATAAAGTGAGGCTGAGCAAAAGATCTAAACTTCCCACATTAAGAGAGCACAACATTCTTGTGACCCTATTCTAAACATCTGCACTGCAGTGCATTTTAACTCATGTTAGTTAGTTAGCAGATATTTGAAAGTTCTTTCGCTCAATAAAAGTGTCAATAATCAGATGATTTCCCATGCGTGTTGTTTGGGCGTGTTTCTTTTCAATGTTAAAACTATTCAGAACGTCATTCCGAAAGCATCGTTTGTTTTTTTTTCTGTAACTCGTCATAGTTGGTGAAGAACGGGTCTCATTCATGAAATTAGCAATGGCTCTTTTGAATTCGAGTGTCGTCAGTCCTTTTGGTGCCCGCAGAGTCCTGAGGATCCAGCTGCGTGCTCCACTATGCTCGTCACCTGGCTGCTAATGTGGTCCGTCTGCGTTGGGTGCTGAGCATGTTGTGTCAAGTGGGGTTTTTTAACAAAATAAAAAATGGCTGGAAAGAGCTGTCTACAACTAAACAACGAGGGGAAATTTGTGTGTGCTGCAGGTTCGTGCAGGTGTCATTGTGCTTACTTCCTGTCATGGAAATGTCGCTTTAACAACAATTAGCTAATTTCACATGTTGACGTGCAGCGATTTTCTCCCGCCGCTGCTAACAATTATGATCTGAATAATGGAACAGACTTCGAACAAACGTCACAATGTTACAATATGGTCAACTTTCTGTTGTTGGCTCCTTGCATGTACAGTACAGTCGGACAGAGTCGCTGGTGTTTTTAACAGCATGACACCCATCGACAGACACAGCTTATTGGAAATAAGTTTTATTTTCCACCCTGCAACAACAGCCACATATCTACTAACTTACTCCAGTGTGTGCTTAAACTGTCCCATAACCGAGGCTCACATCACACTCAGAGCGTCCATGTGCCGAAGCCCATTTTTGTTGACGCTATTAGAAATCCTTGAACAACTGTACCAAGTCAGACCTGTTCCTAACAATCTGTTGGAAAAGTCCATTTATTTGTATGAGCTATCACAAGCAGACATCATCTTTGGAAAGGAAAAGTTGTCCGCAGCTCAACAGTTGTGCAACATTTCTCGTTAGTTGATCATGTGATGAGCCCAACTTCTTCAGCCCGCAGCTATCGGCTACCGCGACTCAGCGATATGAAATTGTGAACACCGCCGGCCGTCTGGAGGAGAAGACACCTTCGAGTTTACAGGGGAAGTCTTTCGAGAATAGCAGGTGGATAAAGGGACAAAAACATTTCTGTAAAAAATGTTTGCAGATATGGATGCAAGGACCGAAAGCTCGACTTGAATGTCAACAACATATATTTAACAATTTATTCAGATTCCCTTGTCAGCTCTAAAAGCTATTTCCAGGCAATAAGACTAAACGATGACACCAATGTCTACGTTTCTCAGCTGCCTGATTTAACAGCAGCCCTCTTGTTGTCAAGACTAAAGCAAGTAAACATGACAGATGTGTGTGACTTTTCATTTCAGTAATTCTTCTACTTTATATATTGCAGTCAGAAAGGGCGTGTCGAAGTGTCAAAAACAATCAAGATATTAAAAACCAAAACTTAAAATATTCACCGCAAACACGTAAAGAGTCACCCTGCAACGCACTGAGACTAAAATATTCATGATCTCGCCACAGGAGCAACCTGCGGATCAGTCGCTCTGATGCTAACAAGAGAGATACGAGGAAGGTGTAACAGAGGGCGAGGCAGAGCAAACACTGCGGCAGCAGCTGCTCTCCTGCAGCACAACCATTAAGACGGGAGGAGGTGAGGCTGCGAGGAGGCACATCATCAATGCGCCTTGGTGGTGCGCCTCAAAATCTGTTGTGCACCCCAAAGTCGTGCTGTCCCTTCACCCTCACGTTAGAAACTCCCATCTCTCGCAACATTTCTTTTTTTTAATTTAATCCGCACTCTGCTGCTTCATTTGTACATGTTTTTACTCCGTTTGGTTTTGAACTGCATTTTGTTTTGTGTGGGAACGACGGTGACATTATTTATGATGGGTAAAGTTGAAATCTCAAGAGAAAGAGACTTGGGGGAGGAGGAGGAGGAGGAGGAGGAGGAAGAGGAGGAAAAGCATCTCCATCCCCCTGCCTCACCCCCCTCAGCCCTCCATCCCCTTACAACTTTTCTTTGGGGGATTCTTGTAAACCAACCATCTATCTCCATTATGCCCCCGAAATTGCTATTTGTCGCTTTGCGGGGAAGAAATAATCAATACGTCTTGTGGGGGCAGCGAGCGCATTAGAGGAAGCAAATTGATGTCTCTCGCCCCAGCGCTCCTCACCCGGCACACTGCACCACGGCTAATGGAAAGACTCGCTAGCTGGCAGACAGGGAGCCAGCATGTGTGTGCTTATTTGTGTGTGTGAGTCAATGCACATGAGTGAATGAATGAGCGAGTGGTCAGGCAATAGGGAAATTGTTAATGCAAAGTGAATGCCAGTGTTTGTGTGCTCATCTGTGTGCGTGTGTGTGTGTGTGTTTGGGTGCTGTTTGTGTGTGTCCAAGGCCGACAGAGCCTTATCTCTCCCAGCCATCCGGTTTTAGGTCTTCGGGCTGTCAGAGGCAGATAGCCCTGTCACTACCGCAGCATCCCCTTTCCCCCCCTCCCTCGAGAGCCTTAAAGGCTTCTATACCGACTGACACTTCCAGAAAATCCCCACCTGATAAGTGCATCGCGGACGTACGTGACTTCCCCAGTCGTCTATCTCCTCCGCCTGGCCTTTATTTCATTGCACTTTTCTATCGTTCATGAGCACAGGGTAGAGACGGTAAACTTCCTTTTCCCTGATTTCTAAACGTCTGGTCTTCATCCAACAACTGCGATTGTTTTAATCTCACTGTCAGTTTAGCCGTGGAAGAATTTTCCTATTTTTTGCTGTCCATTTTCTGACCACTGTCTAAAACTTTAAAAAAGGTGACTGCGGCAGCCAACACAAGTTGGCTTGAAATGAATCCGGAGTTACAAAAGTCATTATTGCATTTCTATTCTTTATTCACTTTGTATTCTTTTGAATTGCATCCAAAAATATATCTTCAGAATATGGATTACACATAAAGCGCCTTTTCCAGCATAGCGAGGCTCACACACTCCGATCAAATCCTTGAATTTCTTCTGAGCAGTGCAAGAACTTGAAAATAATCAGTTAAATTAGCAATGATAAAAACAGCATAAGTGGCAACTCTCAGAGTGTGTGCCCTCGCGTCAATCTCTTTGAGTGGGTATAAGAGAGCAGATATGACAAAATGTGATGAGTTTAAGTTTGATTCAAATGTCACAACGTGTATCGCTGCCTTTTCTTCAGTTGTCCAGCGTGGGGAGCAAAAAGCACAAATGCAAGACTGACACCTTGGAGGCAGCAACAAAACAACACCACTGTCACTTTATTATGGCATGAGAAATGAATATGTAAATAGTGTGACTGATACGACGAGAGCCAGAGGAGAAATTCATCTTTCTGTCATACTCACACGCACACACACACGCACACACAGGCACACACAGGCACACAGGCACACAATCAATCTCTGGCTGCGTCATCCGAGTGCTCAGATGGCGTCTCATCTCATACACGGGGTGGGCGGGCGTCACAACAGGATTCTCAATTATCCATTTATTTGCCGCAAAGGGCATTAGGGGCCCGTCAATCCTTATTTGCCCGGGCCCCCACTTGCACAAAACTAGAGCCAACGCCACACACGCACGCACACACATCGGCGGGCTGCAGAAAACAAAATGGGCCGGCTTCAGATTCTCCAGAAGCAACTGGCTGCTGAAGACCAGACTCAGGTGTATCGCAAGACAACCCGGGGAGACAACTGTTATGGCAACACCAAAAAGGAGTTAGCACAGACGCTGCAATAGCGTCGCCTATACCCAAAGTTATATTTTTGGAAAAAAGGGAAAACGGCAAAGCCACTTTCCTCCAGTTTGGCAAGATTTTAGTAGACAGGTGGTTTATCCAATGAACTGCTAATTATTTTTTTGAGAGTACCCAGCTTTTTTAAACTGAAAACATGACACCCGCAGGGAGGGGGGGGGGATTACCTTGATTTTTGTCCCGTTTTTCAGCATGATGCAGTTCCAGATGGTTTGATATGCAGAACCACCTGAGAGGTCTTCAATGGAAAAATGAATTTGTGCAGGGAATGGATGCCAACCAAAGGAAAACAGCCAGATGAAAGCAGTTTTTATTGTCCGGTGGGGGAGGAGGGTTGCAGCACAACAAGGCACACAGGAATGTGCGAGGTGTGATGTATGGAAAAAGATTTGTTGGTTCACGGTTTTTCACAAGATATCGTTTTGAAATAATAATTTAGCCATGTAACATATAACTACTGAAGGCATTTCATGGCATTAGAAAAATGTGAGTGGGGTTTATTTTTAGGGCCATTAAGCAACATCCAACCTTTTCCTTTGTTGTAATCTCTTTGTAGTGGAGTCTTTTCACTGTTGTGCTTCCCAGTGTTCACCTGTCAGTCACACAGTGCCTCCACTCTGTTGTCTGTCTCTTTGGATTCTTCTTTGATCAACTTTCTGAGTGGAATTTGCCTCCTGGTGCTCCTCGTTTTCTGACACGCAACGTGAATTGCTTACAGGTGGGAATGTGATTGTGAGTAGGACTTTTCATTCTGCAACCTTTTTTTCCACTGGAGATGTGGTACGGGTGTTACTGATAACGTTAACGATCGCTCGGCTCTCATGGAGGGCTTGAGATTATATACACCTGTCCTTCTCTCCTGTCTTTCATGTCGTCATTGCACTTTCTTATTCCCCATCTCCTACCGCAAACTTAAATAATCCGCCACGAATCCTTTTCCTTTTGCATCAACATTAAAAAAAGATTATGAAACACCATTTACATGGATTACAAGTTGCCAACAGAGTAACAAGTCAATTGCGATGTCTTCTTACGGTTGTACTTCAGAACAGTGGTGCAGTGAGCAAACGCCACTTAGAATAGCGTTTTTGCATTGTCACATCCTGCCTTAAGGGCAGACAATGGAAACCTAAATACACCAAAATCCCAAAAGTGTCACCGGCTCATTGAGTATAGACCAGTTGTTAAATCTGCCTGACAACCCAACTCCACCCACCAGGCCTGTGGAGCCTGATCGTCACAATGTCACAGCTTGGCCCAGACTAAACCACTAGTATCAAGCCAGTTACCGGGCTAAAAGCATACAAACATCTTTTAAAATAGCTCCTTTAGTGCAGGCAGGTCACCCTTTAAACGCACTTTAAAAAAGAAAAGAAAGGTGATTTTATATCTGCAGGTAAGTGGGACCGGCTCATTGTCAATAAAATCTCCATCCAACTGTAAAACTCACTACAGCATCTCCCGCATTGTAACACAATAGCGTTCGGCAAATAACTCCACCACCAGCTGCATGTGAAAAACATTTGCGCGGCTTCGTGGGTCTGCTCACTGCTTTGACGGAAGCCGAATCGAGGCTGCCGCCGAAAGTGCAGAAGAAACCATGGCAATTAGAAAAGCCCTGTGTGTGTGTGAGCGAGAGAGAGAGAGAGAGAGAGAGAGAGCGAGTTGGCTGCTGCATGCACCGCTGGGCATAAATGAGTCTAGCAGCCCGGGCAACGTAGGCAGGGCTTTAACACAACACCGCAGACACGCCTAAGACTCCCATTGTGCCTCTCGCTAATCCATTTCCACCCTAACAAGCTGCTGTCTTCGAACCGAGCCATCCAACCGCAAGCCAGTTCACCGTCTGCCGGGCTTGGTTCAGCTCCAGTGTTCCGACTTTCAGCAGCCATTTTAAGCTCTCGCTGGCAACACTCATCCGGCTCTGTGTTGAAACAAAGCTGTGATGTTTTTTCACGTTGAAGAGCTGCTACTCTACATGTTTGAATGTATTTGTTGAAAGCGGCTGGCTGGTTTTTTTTTTTTTGGTCTGGGTGTGAAAAATGTTGGAAATTAGTGTCACGTATTGAAAAAGATGAAGCTGCGAAGAAATAAACATTGGTTGGTGCTGGAAAATAAATATCAGAAAATTCCGACAACCGTTTTATTCGAAATTGTTATAGGAGAGGAGAGAAAACTGTCGTCGGCGTCGCTGTAAAGTGGTATTATTGTTCCTCCCTCGTGGAATGCAAATTGATTACTTCTCTAACCTCCGGATATTCATTCTTTGCCTGAAGCTCAGGGGACTGGGTTTTTTCACTAACAGAGGTACAAAACAAAGGGATCGAAAATGCCCCTTTTTTGCTAATAAAGCAGCCGCAACACCTCAGAGACATAAACAGTGCATTTTCTCTATTGAGCTACAGACTGTGGAGTGAATAACACTACGTATTGCCCTTGCAGCTGAGAACTGCACCTCTGTTGAAAAAGAGCTGAGTAGAAAATAAACAAAATTAATAAGACCATCTGTTCTACGCTGCATTCAATGACATTGTTGTTGAAATTTCGGAAGAAATGAAGAAAACTTTTGTCTAATTTCTTTTTAAGACTTGATTTAGTAGCTGTAGCCGTTTTGTCTCTGCCTGAGTGCGCTTCTTATCCCACCTGCTGTCAAAATGACAGTGCTCATTCCCTCTGGGCATGAGCACTGTCCACCCAGACACAGGGTGTGATGAGATAAAATGAGACGGCAGCGATAATTCAACATGATTTTAGACGAAAGAGGCTATCTAAATTGTCCACAACGTAAATGAAACGTCTTGAGAGAAGAGCTTTTTTGTTGTTTCATTTGCCGTTTCTGTGATACTTAAGTGGTATGTGATAAAAGTAAATCACAAACTACATGAAAGTGTCCTCAAAGGCGAGTTTCCTCGAAATGCCGGTTTGTGTCGGGCTTACAAATGTAAAAAGGGCGTTTGCCGATCTTTTTTTTTTTTTAATCTGTCACAGCACATATGTATTTCATTTAAGACAATTATTTAAATGCATGCAAAGCACACAATCTATAACAGGAGCCTCAGAGCATCGTGTGTCATACTGGATGACGCCACAGCAACTGACCTTTAGGCTCAGTTTCAAGTATTGGTTAAGTGTTTTGAATTTAACCTTAAATCCGATTTATGAATTCATGGAGAAGATGTTAATAGGATTCAAATGCCCAAAGCTGACCAATATGAAAACAAGGAGAGTTGATAAAAGCTGGAATATTGTTGTTGAATAAATGCGTTTCAGAAAGGTTTTCTGACTCCCTTGCAACTGCCGGTGGTGCCGGTTCTCTTTAAAAGAATTTTAAATTTTGCAAATATCCGATCGCAATCGAGGAATTACCAGATTGCTAAATATCAGGGCATTAATGTGATATCCACAACACGTTTGTCTGTTAACTGTAACTTCTTCTTGGCACAAAGGCGGACACAGCAAAAATAAACAGAATAAGCTCCCAGAGAATAAAAAGCCAGCACATCAATAAACGCTGCGCTGGGTTTAGCAGGGGGGCTTATTGGTTTAATTCTCAAAATACACAGAGATGGGAACAAACAACTGAAGAGATGTGAGCGCCGTATGTGAGCGTGTAGTCGAAATCCAATCCACCGTCCCTTCCGACACGTACAGAAGGCCCGGTGTAAATATTAGCACTGCGTCTGTTGGGAGGCAATCTGGCTGTCACCATATTGTTGTTGTTTTTTTGCGTTCTTTTTTTCAGCAGAAGGCTACATAAACAGAGCCGAACAGGGAACGAATGTTGTTTTGCTGCTCCAGGAGAGGTTGTGTTGGTAACGATGGCGTGTGTTGCTTCAGTTGAACGTCATTTTGCGTAGCGCGTTAGCGCAATGAGCACGCCAGCATGGAGGGTGGCACGTTTCCCATTGCTGCTGTGTGGCAGTTAATCACCTCGCCGAGTTGCTTTTTTAAATTCTTGCTATCGTTACAGTAAATGTTATTTTTAAATTGGACTGTAACCGCTTTCGTTTTCCGAATAATTAGCAAACGAATCTTTGTTCATTATTTAGTTAACATTAAAACTAACTAGGAAGACGTTTGTTCAACCAGTTCTCACTCTTAGCATGAAGAGAGGTCGGTGGAAAAAATGATTAATTATTGTATTTCTGCACCCTGTATATCTCTACTGCTTTCAACTAACTAACGTAAACCCATCGGTGTCACTATCAGACGTCAGAGCAACCGAGTCATCGTTGACTTATTTTACTGCTACGTAAGATACATCTGCAGAATGCGGAATTTAGGAGTTATCAAAGTCTTCGGGTTACTTGACGAGGATATCTTAAAAATCATGGCAGTAGTCCAGTGGGCAGCACATGTGTGATATTTGAAATTTGATGTTGAAGTGGAATTACTGCTGGATTTTTGTAGTGTTTGACCATCTTTATTTAAGTTTCTCACACTGTATTTCTGTTGTTCACAAATTTGGCAGCATTTTTTCTGAATATATCTGAATATCTCACATCCTGTAAACACAAACGTTGACATTTCACGCTGCTTTAGTATTATTAAAAGTTATTGTAAACTTTTTATATGACAATAAACAAATTAAACACCCGGCAGACATGGAGCACTTATTTTGGAGTCGTGTTGTCGGACCAACTCATGAAGCTAAATCAAAGACATTTCTTAACTTTTCCGATGAGCTGAACAAGCAGTGCACAGTCTAACACACACACACACACACACACACACACACACGCACACAAACATCTCGGTTGAGTTGTCTCTGTATTCTCGCCTCGTTGAACGGATGACTTACCCCTCAGTGATAATGTGAAGCCTCTATCAAAGGCGGGACGTGTATTAGATCTATAAGTCATGTTAGGAGAGGCGCGGGGGTGGAGGATGTATTTGGGAGGTGGGGGGAGGAGGGGGGGGGGGGCGGTGCAGAGAGAGCTCAGGGTCGTAAATCTCATTACCTGAGACTGCTGCCGACCCCCCCCCCCCCCCCCCCGCCGCCTCCTCACCCTGTCCTCAATCTCTCCCATTATCAGCTGACCTTGACCACCGACGCAGACACTTACACTCAATCAGGGCTACAGTGTGTGTGTGTGTGTGTGTCTGTCTACCAGTCGCAATATTTAGAGAACCCTCCCCCTATCAAAATGGGGCCCCGGATCTTTTTTTCATGAAAATATTCATATACTCTCCTGTCATCTTATCACCACCTTGTTTGGGCTTGTCTGTCACCGGCTCTTCAAGGTGAACACGCACATTTAACTTGAATATTTGCATGTTATTTTACGTCCTATCTTTTGGTCGTGTATAATCAATTCAATTGAGCTGAGAAATGTGCCTCATTTGCTGAAACAGTCAATACAGAATTAGAGGGACAGAATAAATGAGAGCGCCCGTAAAGGCCACTAGCCCTTGATTGATTGATTTATTAGTACCGACCTATAGGGTGAACTTCACATAATGAGTTTTTGCTCTCGTTGTGTCAGAAGCACAGAAATAGACCAGGCTCACGATGTGCCGGGATTTAAAAAAAAAAAAAAAAAGACTAGCGATTGAACAGATTGCTTCCGTCCTCGGTGCTGGTTCACAGAGTCACTTTCCGAGCCGCCGTAACACGGCTCATAAACCGCCCACCTGTAAGTACAACATGGTTCATTTAAAGTAAAATGAGCTGATGTCGAAAAACAGAGTGTGACGGTGTGACACTCAAACCACTGCCTGTCAAAGTATAGCACAACACAATAGTTCTGATGTTTTCACACACAAAAAAATACATTTTTACTTTCTAGAGGCAGAAATCAACATGATTTCTATTTTTACGGATTTGTAGGTTTGTTGGTCCGTCACTTTGATTCCAGAGGGATTTTCAATGATCGCAATGGAATTCTGGAATTACCAGAAGGTGATTCTGACTAAAGTAAAATGCTTTGCCAACTAAGAGATGGATTATAATAGTAGCTTTGACATTTTGCAAACGTTGTCGACCAATTCACGAGGAATTGTGAAAAACTTTGCTGATCCTCTGACTTCTCATCTCGTGTCTGAACACCTACACATCCAATGACATTCTAGGCCTTTCCTGCACTTTTGGTCAAGAGGTCGATTAGCAAATGTTAGCCTGCTTAAACAAAAAATGTAACGTGAACATTATAACTGCTGGGCATGTTATCATTGTTAATGTAAGCATGTTAGTGTATTGGCTTTAGCACGGCCACATCGCTGTCGACTGGTGGTTTCAATCCACAAATGACATTGAATCATATATCTGAATTGTTATATTCACATTTCAAACTGTAATATTAGTTCATCATTTTCTAACTTGTCACCAAAAATGCAGCAGCCTCCCATTTTTTGCCTCTTCTTCCCTCACATAAACACTTCATCTCATGTGTCCTCGTGTAATCAAATGTAATTTTTATAAAATGAATAGAAATGATTTGGCTGCTGATACAAAAAAAAAAATATTTAATTAGATTTACTGAAATTAAAAGTATGCCCTCCTGGAAGTGGGTACAAGTCAGTCTGCTGCCTCTTCTCACATCATTTCTTCAGCTCCCTACAATGCATCTTAATGGCTTTTCATGCCTGGAGCAACTTCCAGGCTGGAACGGGAATCTAATGCATATCTCGGTGCTTCAATAATAAGTAATATGACAACACTCTCAGCTATCACACTACCCCCAAACTGTCACTGGGCCCCCACTATGCCTTGAGACAAGTTCACCCTGAATAATTTAGCCTCAGTAGTCAGCGAGAAGGTTTTCTAAAGTTTCTAAAAACGTTCACAACCATCATCGACACCGGTGTGTGTTTCATGGGATGGTGGCAGGCTTCAGACACGTTTGATAGAGGGTGCACACGGCGCTAATAAACCCTGGTGTGTTACACTGTAATAGAGGACATGACCACGGCATGAGTCTCAGTGTGTTCAGCATCGATAACGAGAACAATTTTCAAAATAATCCACCTGAACAACACAGTCCCAATAAAGCTGATCGACACACGTGCGGATATGTAGGCTGGAATTATAGTTCAGACATACAGACCTGTGGGTCTATGCGCAGAATGGTGTTTTAGATTGCTGTAGGGAACAATCACAACATTTCATCAATGCGACACGTTGCTGAAAATTGTTCCATTATTGAAATTGAATGTGCCTCTGAGGGAAAATTGAAAACTGAAAGATGGCTTCATATGGAAAGTCCAATTTTACATCGAAATAATTAAAAGGATGCAACGCTGCGTGCAATGCTTTCTTTTGCACTTCAAATAACTGGAATAAAGACATACTTGTATGTGTATAATCGAGAGTTTGGACCACTGTTTCATCCTGTTCACCGCATACCAGGATAGTCAATTATGAAGATGTATGAAGCTGATGAGGCTTTGTAGTGTCCTGTAGGATGACAACTGACGTATTAATATTTGACGAGTTTGGCTTCAAAAGAATCTTTCATTCATCTCATGTTTACTGCTTTTCAACCGTGAGCAACATATCAACATTTCACCGCGAAAGTTAATATGAGGCCGTAAAGTATTTTTTCAACCTGTATATTCAGACCATAATTCTATTACAGTCCTGTGTCAAAATACGCACATTACCTAGACCAGTCATTCTCAAAGTGTGGTACGCGGGGCTCCCTCTACTGGTACGCCAAAGAATCACTGAAATAAATATAAATAATAATAAAAAAATCCTATTTTTAAGTGCAGTCTTACTGTTGAAACTGTAAAATGTTACAATGGCTGACAATATGAAATATACTTTCTTAGGAATAAAACCTCTGCCTTGTTTTTGATTAATACTTAGGCCTACTACGCTGCTGTATAGTGTTGGTCATTTTGGTGGTACTTGGAGAGCCAAGTATTTTCTGAGGAATTTCTGTTATAGAAATTGAATGTATTCTACATCTGTACAAGTCATTATGTACACATGACATTCATTGCAGTCTGTCCATCCCGGGAGAGGGATCCCTCCTCTGACGTTCTCCCTAAGGTTTCTTCCCTTTTTTCCCTGGAAGGGTTTTTTTCATTTTTTGGGGAGTTTTTCCTGTGCCGATGTGAGGGTCTTGGGACGGAGGATGTTGCATGTGTACAGACTGTAAAGCCCTCCGAGGCAAATTTGTAATTTGCGATTTTGGGCTATACAAAATAAAATGAATTGAATTGAATTAAACTTAGTGTAAAAAGCTTGAGAACCACTGACCTAGACCATTACCTATAGTTGATCATTCTATCAACCAATCAATCTATAGTCTGTAATTACCTGTTCAGTGTCACTGGGGCTTTAAGCAAATATCAGCATACACAGGGGAGAAGGACGGGTACTCGCACATTAGAAAGTAATAATAACAACAAAAGTAACAACTTGATCCACCGTTTGTCTCCTCCGTGCCTCACACACAATCGCAACCCACCGGCTTCCTGTTCCGCTGTGCCGGTCTCTCAGGACCACCCCGGGTGGGGGGTGGGGGGGGCACATCACAGGTTTGTTTTTCCTGTATCTGCTCCATCAGAGAGGAGCAGGCCTCATTAGTGTGTAGGCCCCGCAAGAGTCCCGGGTCCCCTAAACCCACACAGCCAACCTCCAGCAGCCCTCCGGGACCTGAGCTCCAAACACAACAAATCACTGAAACAAAAACGCGCGGCAGCATCCCTAATGCCCAAATCTTTACACTTCAAAAACACAATTATGCTAATGCCGGGAATCATTTGCCATTCCAATTCCGATTTAATGCGGCCTTTTAGTGGGGAAAGCTAATTAGGGGCTTTAATTAACATGTGCGACACAAACTGAAGAGAAGTGCAAAGGAGCCTGTCGATCAACGGCGCCGCGCGGCGAGAGCGGGGGGAAGGAGGGGAGTCTGAAAGCTATGCAAATGAGGCGAGGGAGCGCCACGGGGAGGCACGGATATCTGCCGCTACAACGGCTCCTGTAAATACCACCGTGACCCGCAGACAGAGTGCCGTCAGCTCATTAACACACATCGGAATGTGTCACCGGGAATTCAGCCCCGCGAGGGGTCAGCGCCGATAAGACGCAGGCCTGAGTTCAGTGAGGGGCGGCGGCGTTAAAGCCGGGACAAAACGCACGGTTTGAGCCGGTGTCCTGGAATGCAAATACGTCGCTCCAGTCACGCCGGCCTTTGGCCCCAGTGCACAGCTGGACACTCGCTACTCCTTCGCACTGGGACATATGCGATGACAACATTCACAGGCTTCTCTTATCAAATTCATTGGAATGGTGAACTCGGCACAACTTCAGCTCAAAATATCATCCTCACTTTAACAGGTGTATGAAAAGATGATCACCTTGGGTTTTTTGCAGCGCTGTGGTTTTTCCGCCTGACTGTAAACTGGGCCACAGCAAATAGGGAATAGGAACAGAATATTGCTGAACATAAGAATGGTTAAGGAAATGTGCCTATTAGTGTGTGAGCTTTGATCCTGTTTTTCACATGGACTCGCACTTTCACAAAGTTCTGCTGCACAAGAAAATGCACTTTGATACCCAACAGATGTTCTGGGGCTTTGTTCATTTTTTCATTTTTATTGGCGAAAGTACTTTCGTGCCACTAATTGAAAGTGGTACTTTTGGAGGTTTCATTAAAACACATTAGGCAGCTCGGTAGGATGCAATTTACATACTTGATCTATGGGACGAAAGTTCTGCTTAAACGATTACCCTCTAATTAGATTAAATATGATATTATAAATTGCTTCTCCATTTTAACCATTTTCTATTTGTCAGGTAGTTATGTTGCTAGACATTCATTCAATTTATTTGTACATTTGATCAAGTGAGCGTTTTATTTCTACTGCAGTTCATATTTTCTTAATTAAAAAAAAACATTATTGTTTAGTTGATTTGGATTTGGCAGCCCTAATTAAAATGCCCACCTTTGTCTGCAAAGGCTACATGATGTAGAACACAGGGATTATTTCCTTAGTCTGAGGCTCTGCAGCCCTAAATCCCCTTTCTTCTACTTTGCCGAAGCGCTCAGTGCACAAATCGGACACGGCTTCAATCCTGTATGAGCTCAACGGGGTTTTCTCTTGGGAATCAATGCAGCAGCAGGGGAGTCAAAGATGGAAGTGAAATGTGCAGCATCTCTGGTGGCTACATGTGCAACCAAAATGCATCGATAGAACAGTCTATTTAAGTCCTGGGTCAGGGATGCTGTTGTGGAATATACAGATTGTTGAATGCAATTGCCTCCACAATTTCTGTTGTCCCCGCTTCCACATATACAGTGTTCAACTGGCTAAAGACATGGTGGCTTTTGTTGTGCAGACATTCGACAAGTCAAGACGAGGGGATTTTTGCAGGTCAGTTTGATATATCTCAAGGAGTAACGAGAAAAGGAGCGTTCACGGGAGCATCAATTCCAATCCATCTGTAAAATAGCCAGGTCTGCCATGTGTAGCATGAAATCAGGTATGGGTGCATCTACTATTGATTGACCTATTTTTCTATTTTTCCGAAGACTGTCTGACTGTTCGGAGAAAATACACCAGCTGCTCCTCTGAAGCGTTTTACAGCGTCTGCTGTGTAGCATACATAAATCCCGCTTGCTAGCTCTAAATCAAGGGTTGACATTTTGTAGGATTTAGCCTGTGTCTTCTGCAGTACATATTGTTTAAAAGAGTAATGAATTAAAATCATGACCAAACACCACTGTCAGAACTACCTTGAATACACCCAGGGTCTCCAACTGGAGCTGTCAAAGTTAACGGCTTAATCTATGAGATTACCGCGGCCCAGGTGTATGCGATAAAACCGAGACGGTAGTTGAAGATGAAGAGAGCTTTTTTTTTTTTAACATGTTGGCAGCTGCTAGGTTACTTCCATCTCTACATCTAACACGCGCGGCACACGGTCTACAGAGGATGTTCCCTGTTGCCCTGAAGGGCAGCGGCTTGGAAAGCGTCCGGGCTGAATGTCGGATGTCAAACGGTGGAGAGTTGAGAGCACGGCACGAGTCGCTAGTTCAGTTCCACCCGGTGGAATTCTGCCTTGGAGATTATCAAATATATGTAGTTTTGTGTTTAAAAAGGATACAAAATAAACAACAGTGTCTAAAAAGGACACTGTGATTACAGTGATTACTTGTTATTTATCAGATGTAGTTTTTAGATTAAAAAAATTAATTGCGATTATTCCATATTAATACATTTTAAAATGTGAGATTAATTAGATCATTTATATTAATCTACCGATTTTTCTAACATATCAATCATCATATTGGCTGTTTTAAACTTTGGTCTACTGTCCATCAATTTAAGCCTCTTTGCTCTTGATCTTTGACTGGAGACAATGTGAGTATTCAGTGAAGCTCACCTATGTGTTGAGTCTTCTGAAGTTCAGCCAGCATCTTCATGGCTCATCATGTCCTCTTGGCCTGAAGACAAGGACAAGGAAAACGGTTATAAATGAAATACTATCAATTTCATTCATTTTGTAGTTAGTTGCATGTGATGGATTTTTGCTCGGAGTCCTGTGGAGGTCGGGGGCATTGAACCAGTGGTTAAAACGTGTATTGCGGAAGGTGCGGCGGTAAGTTGTGGCCTCGAGGTCTTAGGGTGCATCAAGGGCCGGTAACCCTGGACACCGGTGGTCAGGGAAGAAGGAGGCCTTGCGGATCATGATCTCTGGAAGGATTCAGTTGCAGTGTACCGAAGGACTCGAAGGGAATGGAACGCCTTGGGATCCCCCAGTCAGAGCTGGTAGAAGTTTGGCATCCTCCGCCGGACTCGACTCTTGTATAAGCGGCTGAAGATGAGTTATGAAATATTGTTGACTTTTGGATTGTTAGTCTCGCAAAATTAGCAATTTCCACATGTCACGCGGCTGTGTATTGTCACGGGTGTTTTTCACAATTAAAATGATGAATCAATCTAGAAAATAATTAACGTTCATCAATAGTAAAAATGATTGCGGTAAAAAGTAAAAGTAAACTAAAACATCATTTTGCTAATAAAACCTGTGTATTTTAATTAAGAGATTGGATTCAGGATACCTGCTGGTTTCATTCATTCATCTTCTTAAAGTAAAGATCTTAACCCATGCTCTATATTTTAGAAAATAATTTTAAGATAAAGGTCGTCATGAACCTTCAGTGCAGCAGCACATTTTTTGTTGTTGTTGAAAATGCTATTAGAATGAGGCGTCCACCTAAAACGTACCCATTATTTGTACCTTTCCTGAAAGAGCCAATCGACTCATCAGAATTCTCTTTATAACAGTAAACAAGGGTTTCATATCGCAGAAGATGAAGAAATCAATATTATGTTTACTACCACCTAAATGGCAGCGTTGCTGGGGTTGGCATCAGAGGGGTCTTTACAGTGAACTTGATTAAAAGAAAATTGCTTTCAAGTGCCCTCAGCGGGCTGGGAGGTTGAGTGGGAGTGCTCTCGCACGCAGCACTGGTGGAGTCTCACAAACTAGGCTTTCACGTTGCGGCAACAAGATGAAGAAATGCTTTGAAACTGCCTGAGGACAAAGAACGAGGAGGAACTGGTGACATGGTGGCGCAATATTGCAGCAGTGATCATTTTCTTCCTCGTACCACTGCTGAGATTAAAAGTAATTTCTGTCTTGAACAATTGTTCTCTCTCTCAATCTTTATGCTATGTAAAATAACTTTTTTTGTTGGACAGTAAACTCTCTTTGAAACGGTTTTGTGTATAAAAGATGTGTCTCTGCTCACTCGAACCACACAACTGTAGAGGACAGATTATGTGCTAAGCAGGCATGTGGGAAATAAATAAATTGATAAAATCCCATAACTGTTTTGTATTGTTAAGTATTCCACCCGCAGGAGTGTCAGATAGATTTGGGTCTGTAATTTTGGAAGTGTCAAATTTGTGTAATTTATTCCTTGAATAAAAATTGACATCAGGAGATAAAATACGGTGGCTGATTTCCATGAAACGTTCGCTTAATTGGCTTTCAACGGGTGGAGTGAGCGATGATGAATAATTTAACTACTTGGTTTTCAAAGTTGTCTGACTTATGGGGGAATACTATTGGAAATCCATTACTGCGTCCGGTTTAACTTTTTTAAAACCACTATTCCAAGATGTAATTTACATTCGATTTGAATTTAGTTTCTCATAAGGAAGTCACCTTGTCAGTCTACTTATGCACAAATCCAGAAGCAACGAGGGCAACAAAAATAGACCAAATCATTGTGTTCAAGGCTTTCTCAAAGCATTATCTTCTTCGCATTGGCATCATATGTCAAATAGATACAAAAAATTGCTATTGCTAAACGATTGAGAATTATTTAGCTTACTGCATGTGGGTTTATTTTGATTTATACTTATGTTGTGGCACACATACTCTCTGGTACCTGAACATGACATTTGCATATTTACTGAGGTAGTAAACAACAGATCCAGTGAGATTTAACTACAAATAATGCTCTGAATAAATAATGTAACATGACTAATGAGTTTGTTACAACAAACATACTGTTGGCTGTTTTGTCAGAGTTCAGTATTTCGTTAAGCTTCATCAAACTGTTTTAAGTCAAATGTGCATATGAGCTTGAAATAAAAATGTGCTTATTCATGGTTTTGCAACAATTATAAAGAAAACACATCTAATTCATATATATAAACCTATAAACCAAAAGACTGGAAACCTGCGGAAGCTCGCCACGCTGGATGCTTAAAAAACTGTTACACTTTGAACATATTGAGAATATTTGGTGTCATTGAAATAAATATACAAAATATCAAATTAGGGTTCTTGTGAATAAACCCAGGCAGGCAGCCCCCCTTCGTTTCTAGTCTCTCTGCTTAACGAAGCCAATCTAACCAGATGCTGCTAGTAACTGTACAAAATGAGTGGTATCAATCCTAAACTTTTTTTTTTAAATGTAAATGTCTGCAGTAACTATGTTCTGGTTTGTGTCAGTCCCAGCATGCACTGGATGCCAGGCAGGGAAACACCTTTGATGAGTTGCCAGCAGATTCACGTCATTAAATTGAACGGATGCACACTAAAGTTTTACAAGTTTATCCAAACAGCGTCAAATACTCCTTTTTAAGTTAGTGAATCACTTATTTAGAATTTAAGAAATGTTTTCATCGGAAAGAGAACTTCGCGAGATGCAGCTGACAGTTTGCCAGCAGCGTCTTGTCTTGATAGACAGAACATGTAGCCCAAAGACAGACAGAGACAAGACGGGACACTTCAGTGACCACGTTCAGATGGGTGAAATCCCCCGGCCTGACAAACTCATCCCGCACGATCGATAGCCGCCGTGACACCAGCCCCTCTCGTCACAGGCTGGAGAACAAGCTGTTGCGAAGGTCTCAGAATGGAAGATTGGCCCCCGGAGGGGAAGGCTAGATTTACGAGCCCGAGTCAAGATAGAGGAACAGTCGCCCCCCTCCCTCCCCCTTGTACCGCGGAGGGCTTTCCTGCCGCATCCGTCTCCCTCTCCCCGCCCGCCTGCCGCAGCACTTGTCCTCCTTCCCGTGTCTACATGCCCGACAGCTGAAATGGGCCGAAATGACATATCACCCAGAAGAAAAAACACTTCTCTCTTTACTTTCGGGTTGGAACTACTGAAAAGTGAAATTCCTAAATGTCCCCCTTTGGCTTCGTTAGAAAGGGGGACGATGCTTGTCAACGTGAAGGAAGATGACGGAAGAGACAAAGTGCAAATGTGACGATGGCGTGCAGCCGTCGACCACCGGGATGAAGCAAAAGCACGGTGGCGTTCAGCCGGTTAAATGTGTACAACCAGCCTGCGAGGAAAACAATGACACAATCACCTTCAGGCGATGGCACACTCTAGCAGACATCGGGACACAGAGGGAGACAAATATTCTGATGCTTTGTGGACCGACTGCAGCAGCAAAAATACTGAAAATGTAATAGCTTTTAAGGTGTGACTTACCAAAAAATACGCAGCAGTCCTTTTCTAAAGGAATAATTTATTATTTTAGCTTACTTGACAAAATCAAGGCCTTTTACAAAAAAGTTAATTGATCAGCTATTCAAACCCGTAGTGAGAACCGCAGCCCTAATAAGCCGTGACCACATATTCTGGTCTTTCCAGCATACAGTTGCGGCCCCCCTCCCCCTCTTTAATTCATCGGACTGGCTGTTGAGCGAGCGAAGAAGACACCCTGCCTCCATCCCTCTCTCCCGAGCCGTATCAATATTCATGGGTCTGCCGGGTGCGTTTGTGCGATGGCTGTCTCATTAGCCTTTGATCCCCTCGCGCGAGGCCTGTCGGCGCGCTGATGCGCCAACAACAGAGCAACGTTTGAAGTGCAGAGGGAACAGCTGCTTGCATTGATCTCCATATACTTTCTTTGCCATCCACGCGCACGTCCGCACATACACAGATGCTGCCCACAGGCACATGAATACATGCATCTACTACTCAGCGCAGTCTGACCTCACCACTGCAACGGGTGCCATTGCGGCGTGCGTGTTCCTGCATGTGTAAAATACTGCGCTGGAAAGAAGACGTTTATTCGGCACTTTGTTGATTGCCAACTATTTTTAATCGTTCCATTGTATGGTCATTTTCAAAGAAAATTGCCTAAGATCCAATGTCTCTACATTTTCCAAAATATTTGTAAGGTCTCCTGTGAAAGTGAACCAAACACCTGTGGGTTTGAATGATTGGTCAGACGTCAGCTTGAGGGTTGCAAAGTTATATCACAATGATCACATTGTTAACATTATTAACATCATCATCTCAACTCATGAAGGATACTGGACTTATTGTCTTATCAACGGGTTCCATGCAAAACACACCCTCCCTGATTTTCATGGATAAAACAAAGATTCCACATAAAATGATTCACACTGGAACTGAATGAGGTATTTTCTCAATCAAGATATGAATACTAATACGGAATTATACTACGAGCTGGATCAAAGCTGTAAAAAGCTTTGTGAAAAGCTATTTACCACTATAACGCAGGGGGTCTTTTTGGAAATTGTAGTAATACATGTTGAAATGTCGAACCATTTTACTCAACAGAAGCAGAACGAAAGAATTGAACAATGAATCGATGAATAAACTCATATTTCATGCAGCGCTACTTCTGAACCACTGGAAAAAAAACAAAAGGCTCTGCACAGTTCTTGAATTTTACTTGAAATAATTTTGAGTGAAGCACAACTAATCCTCATGCTTTAATGTTATTACAGGAGCGCTCACTTCCCCTCTGATATTAAGGCATTTTCTGCCATGCAGCCTGGACGGAGAGAGGGCCCGGTAACTATGACATCATGACATCTGCACCAAAGACAGTTCTTGCGCTAGTCCACCAAACAATTCTCCCCTCTGGTATCTGCTGCATTTTCAAGAGCACATTTTAAAACAAAGACTTGGAGCTATTCCGGGCAATTGCCCCCCTGGGAACAGGTTAACAGATCAATACCACCAGTGTGCCTGATGACATTAGACCGCCCTTAATGGCACTAATGAAGAGAGTGGTCGACAGATGCTCAGGGGAGACTTGGTCCAGAGAAACAGTCCGTTAGCCGCACAGCCAGTTTAGTGCATCAAATGAGGTTTTAGATGATGTTTATTTTTTTTGTCATGTATGAATCCCATTAAAAACTGCATTCATTCCTTATTTTTTCAGTTGAGGAACGTTAAATACTTAAAGTCTAGTTTTCGCCAAACCACAAGAGTAGTTTTAGTGGTTTAGTGAACTGAGGGAATTCAGAGAAAATCCAATGGGAACAGTGTTGGTACGAACGGCACGTGGAAGTTTCTAACACTCCGGGAGTCAGTGATGCGTTGTGTCCTTCACACTACTGCGAAGGATGAGAAGAACAGAAAACAACATCGGGGCCACGTTTTTGAGGTCATTAGTTGTCCTTGATAACATCAGGCCACACCTGTGCTCCGAGTGAGTCTGATTGCATGAAATGTTTTCAAATGTCAAAGGGACCAGAATCCCAGCAGAATTGGCTGCTGACATTTTGATAAATCGTACCCTGTTCTGCCCCACTTACACACACACACACACACACACACATGGAGAACAACCTGCTGCTGAAAAGCCTCAGCAGGATCTTTTCTAACGCAGCGCCTGAATGCTGCTGATGAAGAAGAGGAGAGAGATGAAAGGAGAGCGCGTAACGTACCTCGAAGTGGACGTCTTGGTCCTAACTTCAGGGAGCTGCAGCGGCGAGGCGCGGCCGTGGACTTCTCCCGGGCTTCTTCCTCTCGGACTTCTCTGGGATGGAGACTCGGGAGGGAGAGCTGCTGCTCCTTCGTTGCCTCCTCTCTGCCTCTGGCGCGCTCTGCCGCCGTCTCAGCCCGTCTCACTATCATAGCTCCCTCGCACGCCGCTCCCCCCCTCCTCTTTTTGCTCCGCCCCTTCTTCACACCCTGCTCACCAACCCTCGCTCGTCTCTCCTCCGGCACCCAACTCCTCAAACTCAAGGCGGACAAAGGAGACCAAGTCTTTTGTCATTAGTTTTTTTCACAGTACAGTATCTGTCTAGCGCTTTGGCGAAATGGGAACATGAAGTTAAAATATTTTGTGCTATCTGATTATTTCTACAATTAAATTAGTGTAAATTAAAAGGTCAGCAAAAATGGAAAAATGACGTTTACTGCCAAATTCAACTTGACGGTTGCACATTGTTTGTTTTATCCAGTGAAGAAAATTCTAAACTCGAATATAGTTACTTTACAAGAAAACCAGCAAATTCCCAGATAAAAAAAAAAAAAACACAACCAGGGAATGTGACACTACATTAGATCTACATTAGTGGGATTGTGGACTCGAACGACGGGCCGGTGTTGCTCAGTTATTGCATGTATGAGGTTAATTTAGGGATAAGCCTCTATTATTCATTGACTCCCCTTATTAAAATCCTACAAATCTCATAGGGAGTTATGCAGATAGAAAAGTTAGTGAATTATTATAAGATTTCACACAATTCAAAGCATGGACATTTGCATAAAGGATGACTCAATATTGAAAGGCTGTCGCTCATGTTCCTGTACATCCAGTGATCCGATCTCATCACTATCTGTTGCATCACTCACCAGAGCTCCAAGTGAAGACAAACAAGTGGATTTATGAATGCTGAAAGGAAACACGAGAGGCTCACGCGGCTCAGCAAGGTGCATTTAATGAAATTACATCATTCGGCTGCGTGTTTCCGCCAACTGACAGGATTCATTGGTTGTCTGGCTTTCTGGAGCCGGGTGACCACTCGTGGATTCCTCAGCACTGGCCAGTTTTCAGTCCCTCTCTCTTTCTCTCTGTGTCTCTCTCTTTCTCTCCCTCCCTCCCTCCTCTCCCATAGAGCCCTCCACTGCCTCTGCCCCTGTTTCCATAGTGACACTTTCCCCGACTCTGGCTCAACACAATCAAGTGAGCGAGATACGGGTGGGGGTTGGGGGCGAGAGAGGGAACTCTGAAGTGGGTTGAAGGAATGGCAAAGACGGGAATGACAGAAAAAGGGAGACAGAGGATGAGATAAAGACGTTTTCTCAGTTCGTGTCCATCGCTGCCCGGTGTCGGGTTCTGATCAGGTACTTTGGAAAGCCTCGGCATACGGTTGAAATAATTGCCATGCCCGTCAAACAACTGAGTGGCCACACTTGTGCTTCGTGACGAGGCTCCCACCAGAGCAGAAATTAAATATGGGATAGAGATGATCAATCTGAATTTTAACGAGTAAGTGACTTGTGCTCAGCTCGACTCAGCTGCATGATGCCAGGCAGAGGTGCTGCACACTTCCTCGAATGCTGGAACCGAAGGATGCGCAACGTTTGGACCGAATGTGATCCAGTTAATCCGTTCCGCTACGGCTTTTCAGCTACGCCAGACGCAGTGTCTCGAGGGTCGTCTGTCCGTCGGTCAATTTGGTCGCTGCAATCCGGACTGAAATATCCAAGATCTTTTGGGTGTATTTTCAATAGACTGACCATTGAGTGGACCTTGTTACATGATGTAGCTAATTGGTTTGTGCAGGGTTGTTTTCAAGCTCGGAGTTAAACCGTTTCGCCGTCGCCAACTTATTTTGCAACCAAAAGAGACACCTGAGGTTTTTTCAAAGCACACAACCGTGAAACCAGACAACAAAGCGGTAGATACCTGTCAATCCCGAGCTAGCCCCGCCCTAAAGCCTCCCTCACAAAATTTAATAATAATATCGTAAAGCTGAGGTTACATTTGTGCTTGTGCCGTCAATGTTTACTTTAAAATAGAGAGAGTGCCCATTAAGCGTAAGAATGATTGTATTGTAAAAAATCAATATTCTGCTGTATTGATTGTCATCGATTGCTGTTGTTGATTTGCGATCAACTAACGGCAGGAAAATGCCCCGTGAACTCACTAATTCCCTATCGATCGCTGGGCAGTTGTGTTGCTGCATGCCTCCCTCATCCGGAAAGGTCAGGCGGTGGGGTCAGTTACCCGTGAACCCAGTACAGATTCAGAGATGTGATTAAAAGGACACTTCTCCAGGGTCGGACACCAGAGGTCACGGGGATCGAACATGGGACTTAATGGCTTATGGGATCATTTCTCTGACAACGAGGCGCCTCTGCCGTTGTGCTCAAGAAGACGAAGGACATACGCGTCCGAGAGAAAATGAATCAACTCTTTATTAGCGCTCGAAATTGATCGACTTGAAAAGGTCAGTTCTGAAAACCACAATGCAGTTTTTGGTTGTGTCAAACACACTAGAACCGAGAGCAAAAGTAAGGTGGTCCAAATAGATCCAAACCTTGGCTGAGGTGGAACTGAGATATCCAAATTCCAAAATTACTCAACCGGTTAAGAGAGCTATGAAAGATTTGAATGTAATAACGGTTTCCTTGCCTCTTTGGGTACAAATACTGCAGTAGGAGACACAAATTTCCCTCCCTGTCGCATGTGTTTAGATTTATATATGTATCAACGAGAGCTAAACATTTATTCAGTATTCTTGTTGGGGCTGTCTCAAGGCTGTCACTTTTACATATCTGGAACAAGAAAATTGCACATCCTGTCTGTCTGCGAGCCAAATTGGATGTTGGGCTTCCCCATAACCGCCATGTAGGCAATATCCCTATCATCCAATTTGTGATAGCCCTGCCTACGCGAGTACCTGGCTGAGCACAAACTTGTCGGAAAGACTTATGTCTCCCTAACTCTAAATTCCAATCTCAGCCTGTTAGTTATCCCCGGCTTTAGTTTAGTTGGCAGGATGATTGACAGCCGGCTGATTGGGGAGCTGTGGATTTTTGTGCCCTCAAGTCAGATTCTGAAGGGATTCAACCAATTACCGCTCAAGGGCATCAAGACAAGGTGCGGAGGGTCGACGGCGGTGCAGGTTGTACTCTAACCCCTCGTGGCGCTTGTGCACGCCAGAGGTTACAGTAGGATGCGGAGACGAGGAACTGCAGAGATTACGGCAACACAGTCAGACCTGGCAGGTCGCGTCTCTCGTAATTAGAAGAAAAAGACTCCGTCGGTTGCATGTGAGGGAAACCCTGAAACAAAAAGAGGAAGCAAGAGGCAGGACAAGCGGATGTCACTGTTAGTGATTTTGTGTATTTGCTTAAAACATCCTCCCCAAGAATATCGATTTTCTTCTCATCGGTATTCAGACCCCATTCCATAACAATGACTCCAGCAGGTGACAATACTGCAATATTAAACATAAAATCATCTACTTTTTTACAATGAATTGTATTGATGACATTTTAGATAATGGATCTTTAATCTCTTAATATTTTCCCAGGTCGTTTTCTTGAAATATATGATGTGATTTGGTGGAAAGTTGGAATTCCCTTCAAAGAAGAGCTCTATTAAAAGTATCTATATAGATTCTTTATCCACCTTTTTTAACATTCTTATATATGGAACAAGGAATATGCATTATTTTGACCCACATTCTGTGCGTATAACTCACCTGCGGCGAGCCTTGTCCCTGTAAATAGTGTCCGATTGGTTTACTGTATGTATTTGGTTTGAGACATAAGGGAATTTTTTCAGAAATGACTGACCCTGTAAAATAATTGTTACAATTATATTACATCTGCTACATTCCCAATTGTAAAGCCCTAAAAAAGTAAAAAAAAAAGAAAAGTGAAATGTCACCCCAAACTTAATGAATGTGCCCTTAAAGGTTACGAAAGAGCAGTATACATTTATTCATGTTCTGTTCAATACAAAACACCTCTGCAGCGACACATTTAATGTCAGCACCACCGTGTCGTGTTAACAGGTAACTCAGCCTGTTATCCAGACTCATTTAAGGGAAACATCCATTGTGTCCGGGTAGTCGGTGAACATCCACGTTACGTTATCGGCCATGCGTTTATTGAAACAGGTGTTCCCATCTGAAATGCAGTTCAATGTAAAAAAATAATCATAATAGTCATCTGGAAGTGAAAGTTTACAGAATATATTACTTGTTGTGTTGGAGTAGCAGTCCGAAAAAAAGAAATACTTTTTGTGGTGTTGGTGATGCTTCGGTCGACCGCTTTATGTGATGTGTCATATTTTGTGTGCGCGTGTGTGTGTGTGTGTGTGTCTGTGTGTGTGAGACACACAGAGGGAGAGCAGACACCGACTTGTAAATGATGTCTTTCATCTCTTGACTTCAGATGTGGCTGTCACCCACTTCCATTATACAGGAGGATGAAGTGGGACACACAAGACAGACCGTAAGACGGGAGTGTGAGAACAAAGGAAGCCGAAAAACGTCCTCTCACACACACACACACAGACACACAGACTGGACTGGACTGGTTGGACTAGTATAATCACTAAGGCTGTGAAATGAATTCTTATTGCGTGCGCTTGAAAGTGTAAGATTTCAAGACCGTTAATCTTGGAGGGTATCAAGGTGTGGAAAATGAATCCCTCCACAAAACACTAATGTTGCGGCCTTGAGGAGGCGACTCAAACCCCCAAATCGCTCCAGTGGAGCTGCCCAGTGACCAACAGCATCAGACTGTGGCTGCATTGAGTGAACGTCTGCAGGAATTTTAAGCACAAGGCCGAAACAGGATACTTCTAAATCTAGACAGCAGCACAGGGGAATATCAATTCACTTTAGACAGGGCTGCACGGTGTAAAGTGAAAGTCCCTCGGGGAAATTAAAGTGTAATAAAACAGGACATTCATATATTACAGTTAATACGGCCGTCCGTGTTCGGATCCCAGAGTAATTCCTTTCTCTCCCTCACGTCAGTCACTTCTCATGTTTTCATTGACAGCTCGGACAGCAGTGGGGGGAAATTAAAATTGCTTTTCAGTGTCTCCAAACTCCCGTATCCAGGTACACTTCCGTTTAAGAGGATAATGCATGGCAGCATATGTATGGGGAATCAATCATTTATTTTGGGTTACACCAGAATTACCAAGAGTGTCAAGTGATTATTGGTGGAGCTCCCATGATGGCATGACACTCGCTTTCGGTAAGACATTGAACCCCTGTGTTATTCTGGAGCGCAAGCTGACCTTTGACCTCAAATGTCAATGTCTATGAATCAATTCTGTAGACAACCAACTGAATACTAAGCAGAAAAGAACATGATTTACAGCTCTATTATAGTTGCATTGATTCATATATTTTAGTTTGGCTTTGAATAACATTGAGCTTTATTTACTTCTTTTATTCACTTCTTTGATATAACCAGTAGTAAAAGCCTCTTCATTTACGTCAAGATTTAACCGAGGAGCTTTTAACTGAGGAGCTCTTTTTTTCCAAAAGAATGCCAATATGAGGCGTAAAATTGCATTTCACTGATGTTTGTTTTGCTTTGTTTTTATCAAGGGGCCCATTAGGTAACGCCAAAAGGCAATCACTGCTCCTTTTCACAGCAAGCTGAGCTGAAAAGACAATTAGGTAAACCTAAAGTATAGTATCTATTCACATAGCATTTGTGCAGCGGTGTTAAATAAGTTTAACAGACATTTGCTCGAGGACAGGCACAGAAGAGAAGCATTCTAATGAGAGCTCCGTGCAGAAGGGGATAAGCAGCACTCTTCACCTCACATACCGAAACCCCGGCTGCTGAGACGGCTTCATTAAGCCGCACAGACTATGGACTGTCACTCCTGGAAATGGGCAAGGCGGCCGAAGGAAAGGGGGGAAACAACAACACAGTAATAACGGTGACATTTACAATAGGCGTCGGATATCATATCCAATTTCTCCCTGCACACCCTTAATTCCTTTTTAATTGCTTTTCCGAGCCGGTTCCGGGATAAGGGTGTCTCTCTTCATTTACGAAAGTGAAGAGATGGGGACAGCGGTGTGTAGGTGGGCGGCTGGTGTGTGTGTGTGCGTGTGTGTGTGTGTGTGTGTGTGTGTGTGTGAAGGGGGTTGGGGGTGGGGGGTCCTGTGCCGAGAGGGGGTGGTGTTGGTTGCAAGTGAGTTGCAAGGCCAATACCGTGTTAATTGGCGCCCGTTTCAAACAAAATCAAATACTTTTTAAAAGAGCTTTGATTAAACACTGAAATCTGACTTCATTGGATGAAAACAACTGACGAATTAAATTATTATGATATAGATGATTAATTATCCCACAGCAAGCTACTGAATGTGAGTTTCCACTGTAAATATAATCAACGTACATCAGCGTAATTTTACCAAAGTGTGAGACAGGATGCATCAGTCAAATCAAAATGGTAAAAATAGAAATTGTAGTTATATTAGTCCATTTATTTTAGTAGAATATGCTTCATATTTATTATTATATTTATAGAGTTATTCTCTCACCTTGAGCCGAACCTCGACAGCAGTCACTTGAAAAAATACGTCTACATTTAAGATCGAGCAGCAAACAACCATCAATGCAGCATCGGGTCCATCACGATGCCGCCTGACTGACGGCACGGCCCGGTGCACGGCCACGTAACTTGGCAACCCCATAGTTACTTGTGAGTGTGTTGTGGTTAATCAAAGCCCATCATTTCCATAATTCATGGATGCCCATCTGTTTGCCACCTCCCCCTATGCCCAGTGCAGAATTAACAAATTCAGGAGAGGGGCCAAGGGGCTATTTAATGACAGCATCAGCCCTGGCTTCTGTGACTATCCACACACACACACACACACAAGTATAGTCTAATCAATCTTACGGCAGAACCACAATTCATTCTAAATACACTTATTTAATCCATCCGAGGTGCAACATTTGCATCATAATTCACACATTGATGTTAACTAATTAGGGTGAGTGTGCGACTATTACTCATCCGCATCCCACCGTGAAGACTTTTAGAAGACTTTCAGATAACTTGCACGAAATCTCTGATCTCCATCCACTCGCATTCTCCCAAAAAATAAAGTCTGTACCAAGAGCGCTGCAGCACCACGGCACGGCACACATTTCCTTTTGATAAAATCAAACATACTTTGATGTTGTTGCGAGCCTTGGAGACGGCTTTGTGATTGAATCAGCAGAGCACAGGAGGGAAAAGGGAGTCGATAATAGCTGAGAGGGAAGTGGATTTGTTGCACGAATCGGTGATAAATTGATAAACCCAACCAACATTTTGGAAGACCGTTTGGTTTGGTTTCATTTATAATACTATTTCGATTCACGATATTTGGTAAAACTTACAGCCCATTGATTATTTTGCAGATATGGGCATCAATGAAATACTCATTGGGTGTTTACGAAAGACAAGAGATTAGGTTAAAGCCTCCATTCAACACACCACAATGTAGTGTTCAGTGTAATGGTTCGAGGCTTGGCAGTTGCCTGCATGCTGTCAACTGCTGTCACTTACTTGGGAGTTTTATTCCCTAACGAGACACTCCAATGCATCACCAAAAGTGAGAGCTGCTTAAAGGAACACTATTACACTTAGAAACGGCACCTAAATAAACAACAGTAGACAATGATGGCGGAAAATCTTGTTGGAGGAATTTAACAGCCTTTAAGGCTTCAAATCTTCAAGTGTCGTCTGGTGTGAGAGGGTCACAGATGTAATAAGAGCCCCTCTGACCCAGCTGTTGAGATCCATTAAAGTATTAAATCAGAAACACACCGAGGGGAAAACTGGTCAGAAGAATCCTCTGGCTCCGCAAAGTATCAAAAGTTTAAAATCAATCCGAAGCTGGTTGTTCTTTGAAGAAACTTTCATTCCAGTCGATCTTGGCAGCGGTCCGTCTCTCCAACACAAAGCCGACGAGCCGCAGAGCCGAGAGTGAATCCGACAAGCCACTCGACTTCTCAAGTGCCGGTGAAAAGGCTGCGGAGACGCTTCTTCCTGCAATTCAGAAACATATTAAATATTAAGTTGTTTATATCCTTCGCAGATTTTTAGAGAAGGTCATCCGTGCCTTTATCTCGTCTCGTTTAGGCGATCGCAAGAGTCACGCTCACGTCTCCGGGCCTCTTCAGGCTGCGGCGGCAGCTTTCTTGTGCTCTTGTCTTTTTTTTTTTTTATCTTCCCCATAACCAAGATCCTGACAAAATGAAGCCACGAGTGTCCATAATACATCCTGATATAATCCTTGCGTGAAGTTGTTCCAAGTACTGTGCTTTGGGGATTTTGGGGGGGATGCAATAGTGGGATGCTCTCAGCACCACACACCAAACAATTCCTCCATGTTGGATAGGAAATAGAAGCAATACTTCCCAGAGGCTTGTAAAGAGTTTGGTTGGTGGCTTTTTGTTTTACCCTCTAAACCAAAGAAGCAAGGCCTGGATGGACTGTGTGTTATACATACACATACACACACACAAGATACTACATTCAGCTTTGTATATCGGTTTATTCATTTCTGGCATGTTTTTCAATATATTGCATTCATTTATTTGTATATTTTAGATGACTCTTGATATTTTTATTTTTTGAATGTGTGGCTTAATAAAAACCCAAAGAAACATGTTAAATTCTCAAAGTTATAAACATCAAGTGCATGAACTTGTAAGTTAAAACAAATCAGAACATTTTCAGTACACAATAATCCACACAATGAGTCAATGCTGTGCAGTTAGTCCACCACAATTCATCCAAAGTATTCATGAAGTGTTTTTCTCTGGTTTAAGCATGAATCATTAGCCGGCCGATAGACTTTGCAAATCACCGACCGTTTTGCAAAAATAGTGTTGCACATCTAAGAAGGAAATCATTATCTCTTTTGCGTCTGACGTGTGGGATCTAGGAGCCTATGCTACATAGTAAATTTGTCAAACAGATGCTCAAGTCCCCACGGGAGCAAAAAACGCAATTGAACTTGTCAAATGGCTCGAGACGTAAACAGCATTCATCCATGATTACTTTCTGCCCCTTCTTGTCTGGGTGATTCTGTGCCTTGAGATATCCCTGAGCCGCAGCATTTCTACTTCAGCTTTCCAAGCCACTTGACGGCCGTTTCCATAATGGCTCCATCACATCATTTGTTTTTGCTCCATTTTATTGAGAAGCACCAGTGACGGCACAATGGAAAGCACCCATTAGCAAATTTCTGTAAACGTCATGTTTCGATGCAACACGGTCGTCTGCTACGTCCAAAGATGTCATCTTTGCCAGAATTAAATCAAATTGAAAGACGGTAATGTGCAGGTTTTACTTTTTCTCTGCTTGTGGCTGTAAGTTCAATTCTCAATCCGTGTTAATGGCAGCAAGAAAAAAAGGGACACAAAGAAACCCAAAAAATAAAATTCTCCAATAAATCCTCGGTTCCCTGAAAGCCAGTAATTAGGGGCCTGAATAAACCGATCACACATTATTGCATGCATGCACAGCTGCCTATTGAGCAACATCATTAAGACCTAAACTGTATCGCATTCTGCATATTTCAGACTTCTATCGCTGTTTTTTTTAAGTCCATAGACTGCTGTGATATGTAGACATTATTTACATGTTCTTTTTTCCCCCCGGTAAGGCATGCCATTGTCCAAAAGCTTCCATCCAACTACGACTTCCTTCATTAGCGTGTTACAGTTTCTGTGTCACAGCCGAGCTTGTTGTCATGACGATGATGCTGCATACTGAGGGGGGTGTGGGGGAGGGGGCGAGAGAAGAACTTTTGTAAATATCTGAGAATAGTCTTTCAAGTCGTGACGTGAATTCCTCTGGTTACCTTTGAACAGCAGAGCAAACAACGCAGATTCGTCTCACCGGAGGGAGGAATTCACTTTGTTATCGCTCACTGCACAATTACAACTTTCTTCCTCTGGGCTCAAGTCAGGGTCAATAAGATATCGAGCTGGTGAAAGGATTTCAAAGATTGTGGTTGTGTATCACTCTGTGAAAAAATTACAGTTTTGTAGAAGATTTGTGGACTTTGAAGAAGAGTGCAACGTGTACAAAGAAAGGAAGTAATTTACTTTAAAAAGCAGGATCACTTTGAGTGTAGACCAAAAGTACTCCTTACATCATGTGAAATCAACAAATTGTTATTGATTTATGTTCTATTGATATGCATTTTCTCAAAAAAATGTTAGACTCACTTCGGATAATTTTTTCCACAGGTTTGACAGACAACCACATACATTAAAATAGTTTCAAGTTCAAAAGCTTATGGAGCCTTATTTCACCCCAAACATTCCTACACAGTTTGTGTGACTTTCATCCCAGAAATCCTCTGAGAAATCTCTTTTTTTTCTGTGTTGAGAAGAACATTTCATTGGAGTAAATGCACTAGGCTTTTGTGTAATTCTCATAGTTCTCAAGTGTTTTAGCCCAATGAGGAACGAAAAAGAGATTCTGTTGACTTATTTTCTATTGAGTGGCAACAAGAGCTCAACCGTCTGGCACAGCTAACCATGACTCTTTAAAGCATGACCACTATTTGACGCTATTTAGTACATTTCACGGGTATAAGTTGCATTCATGTAAAAAAGTACATTCATCTAACTATTTGTTTTTCATACTGGCTTTGGTTCACAAGAGACATCTTTAGTTCATTATAAAAATCTGATGGAACAAAAAGATTGCAGTATGTGGGTGGATGACTGTTTTGAGAAGTGTGTGTTCATGTTTGATGTATCCAGGGTAAAAATGTCCAACAATCCATGTGGCACTTCAGAATACAAACTATCAGGCTAAAGTGCGGATGCGTTGAAACAAAAACAATATGCAGTCATGTTTGACCCATGGCAATCAATGGAGACAGATAACAGAGCTCAGGCAACATTCACACCTGTGAATAATGTATGTGTTGTCGCCACCTGGTGGTCAAACTGCGTATAAAGTAATCTCCAAACTTTCATAGCTGGATTTACATTTAAGGCTCAAAAGGCCTCCGTCATCACTCATGCCAGTCACTTCTTTCATATTTATGAGCCTTCGGAGAAATTGCTCGCGTGAAACAAAGGGGAATCAGTAGCTCTGCACTAAATGGGACATAAAACTGAATCCAAAGCCAAACAATTTCTCCAAAAATGTTAAAAGATTTTTCCTCCATTATTGTCTCTATCATTTATTCATATGACGGGCAAACAATTTTTGCATTTTGGTCAAACACACGTAATATGAAGCATTTGCATTCTTGTTTTAAACCAATACAAAAGAAAATAGAAATTATGTGAAAGAAAAAGCCACTGTTGAGTACCATGATTAGTTATCACCTGAATTGGTGCAAAGTATTTTATCAAATTGATATGGCGCATAGTTCGAAGCTACCTTTTAACATTATTGACGTCTGGTTTTAAGACCCCAGAGTAAGGCAATCAGATATGGCTATGGTCGTAGCATAGGCGTGGCGTTTATGCATGCTCGTGCATGAATTGCGGTTTTACATGTCTAAACTATGCGTCCTCCTAGTTATAATTTAAAACACACACAAAAAAAAGTATCTATTATGCGGAAGCCTCCTCAATAACTTTAAGAGGAATCTTCGCTCAGCTACCGAAGTACAGGGGGTTTAAGTGTTAGTTTGCGAATGGATTTTGACATCAGTCCTCAGGAAAATGCAAGACGAAGCAGAGCAAGAAAGATGCGAAACAGATGAGAGAAGTGTTTCTTTTTCTGTGCGATACCTCCCTCGACCTCCCTACTTTGTTTCAGTGCCTTGCTCGACGGCATTTCAGCAGTTTGAGGAAACTCCCAGTCAGAGGAACGGCCTCCCGACACCATCAGGCCGACCCCGCTGCTCAGATAATGTCTCCCGCGCGGCTCGGGGCTCAAACGTAGATGCCTTCAGGGTTGAGATTGGACTTCCCTGCGCTTTGAAGGGTGCGAAGGTCGCTGGGTAAAAGCCGAGAAGAGCCGTGTCTTTTCAGAGATCCGGAGTCCACTTCTGTAGAAAAAAAAAAAAAAAAAAGACACAAAATCGACTTAAGCATCAGATATTACATTCTTGTAATTTTGGACCATGATGTAGATCATCTCAGGCAATGTGTGCAAGTGTGTTCTATTAAAACAATAAGACAAAAACATTTTCCTGAGGATTTCGCTGCTTAGAATGAAAGCAGGGAAACTCTTTTTGGGCTGCCAGTGATTTGGTCCTTGTAACAGGGTTACAGACTTAAACAGTCTCGCCTCAGCAGCTCAAGGCTACAGTCCACCATGTCCTTCACTGGATGACCAGCAGGTTGCACTGTTTACATTCACACATGAGGACAGTGCATGAAAAATACTACCCTAAAATTAGGGTAGCTGTGAAATTGAACTTTATTAAAAGGTGACGGTATTGTGGCAATGGTCTAAGTGTGTGTGTGTGTGTACATGCCGTTGTTGTTTTCTCCTGCAGGTTGAGCCGGCAGCACGGTGACCTTGGTGCCGGTCTGCTGAATGAACTGCTGCAGGTTGACCTGTCGTAGCTCTTTAGTCAGTTGCTCGAGCTCCAGCTCCTTTTCCTGGGAAGGAAAAATACCCAACAGGACATCGGAATTAAGGCAAGTCTCTTGCCGAAATGCTTACTTGACTGGGAGGCAAGGGATTGTGTACTTATTCAGGCCCCTCTCTAATCAGACAAAGAATGCTGTGCTACCATCCTTCGCCTCCCTTTCTCATTACCTCATGCTTTCAACACCGCACTGGACCTCGCCGGTACATAGAGCACAGCCCGTCATGCAAGGACGCACGCCGCCATGGACCCAATGCACATCCCCGCCGGCCAGAGATTAAACTTCCCTTCACTGCCCACAGCTTAAACAGGCTTAGATTGCTACGGTTCCACCCGTGCGCAGAGGACTGACTTTTCCCACATTCCAATTTTTAAAACCGTTTTCCAAAGCAAAACTCTATGCATCCCAGCATCCTCTGTGTGTTTACGGGGTGTCACGGGTGCTTTAAATTGTGTCAAAATACTAAATGAAAATGGTAAATCTAATGGTGAATCTGAGCTGACCTGTAACCTGCTGCTTGATTGGCCAAGTGAGCGTTCCAACGCGCTGCAGCTGCCGTCCAGCCGGGCCGTGTGTTGGCTCTGCGTTTCAAGCTCTGCCCTCACCTTCTCCAGCTGGGCTTGCACCTGGAATGCGGGGTGGCAATTGAGGCACAGAAGGCTAAATAAAGCTCATCATTCATTTGTTTTTTTAAGCAGTAACAGGCGGACGTGACAGTGGAGATGTAGGAGGGCTCTTTTACACTTTAATGTGGTGACACATTTTTTCTTCCTTTGCTGCAAAAAAAACAATGCAGTTTTCAAAAAATGATTCCATGGGACGTTGCAACTAAGCGCGGAGACCGGGATGAGATCTTAGCAGTTCAACAAACCACCCTTGAATTCCCGTGAATTATTTCGGGTGTTTTTTTGTGGGGACCAAATAGGCCATTACCTCCTCCTCGTTGACCCTCTGGTTGAGCTCGGCCTCCTGCTGCAGCTGCTCCTGCTCCAGGCCTCCCTCCATGCGCTGCAGAACACGGCAGATGAGTCATCGGATGGGACGGCCGAAAAAAGTGATTCCACTTTACATGCCGGTTTTAAAAAAACCAGCAGCTCACCTGTATGTGTCCCAGGTACTCTGAGAGCTGCACTTCGCAATCGCGCACGCGGCCCTGCAGCTCCGCCAGCTGCAGCCGGAGGAGCCGCTCGCTCTCACACTCAATCTGCAGCTCGTTCTGCCAGAACTCCTCCTCCTCCATCTCAGCATCGTTCCTCCTCACCTGCTGCTCCAGATGCAGCAGCGCCTCCTCCAAGTTTCCTCCCTGGAAAGATAGAAATGCTCACCAAAACAACATTCGTCTAAAACAAGGTGAAGAAGTAGAAGGCGATGCAGGCATTTAACAGGCCGTAGCAGGGTGGCTACGTTGTAAAAATAAACGTCTGTCTTCGACTTTAGGTGGATGCAATAGAACTTAAAACATTGCAGCTGAGGTTAAACCCACTTGATCGGCAGCGGCGGCGGCGGCCTCCTCCCAGTCTTGCAGCTCGCCCTCGCAGCCCAGCAGGCGGCTCTCCAGGGCCTGGAGTTTGTCTCGCTGCAGCTGCACCAACCGGCTCAGCTCTCTGGCCGGACTCCCTGGGACAGACCCTGCTCCAACACCTCCAACCCTGCTCAGGCTCAGACTCACGCCCCGCTGCTGGGACTGTTTGGCTGGACGGATATTCCATTTTGGCAGAGGGAGAACGAAAGAGGAGCGTGAGGACAGTTGGCTGGAGCGATTACCGACGACAGCGAGCTTGAATAATCTGAACACACTGAAAACACACTACCTTCGGCATCTCTGCTCTTCCCAAATATGTCCCGCAGACCCTTGGCCCCGCCGGTGAAGGTCAGAGACTTGCGTTTGGGTTCCCTGCGTTTGAGCGAGCGGTCTGTCCCCGACGGGCGGAGCTTGGCCAGAGGCGGCAGGCTCTGGCGGTAGAATCCCCGCTCCGGGACGCGAGCCAGCCCGTCGGAGGCGGGCCTCTCGCTGACGGACGGGCCGGTCCGCTGGAGGATGAGCTGGACGTCGCAGGCATATTGACCCCACTTGTTGAGGGACACCACAGGGTTTTCTTGCGGTGCCAGGTGGCGTTCGGTCTCACGCCATTTCTCGATCAAAGTGTACCTGCCAGTGCGTCCTGGGACAACAACAAAAAAATTCACGGCGGTTACAGAGTGATGGCTTCTGCAGGAGCACAGCATACAGTCATTGTCCAAAGTCTAATTGTTCAAAGTTGCATGTCACAGATGAGGTCATAAACTTCCATCCACTCAGATTCAGCATCATTTTAAATCAAAAGTACAGGATGGCTGTGAGGTTGTTTTTTTTTATTTGTTTGCTTTTAAACACTTTGTACAGTTGAAGTCTTTTTTACCCGCCGGGTCCCCGAAGCTATTCTGTGCCCCTTTGAACTCATGGATCAGAAACAAGTCACTGCAGCCAGATTTTGGGCCCGTAAAGTTAAGTTGTATAATTGAATGGCTCGATACTTCTTTGAGAACGCTGGTCAGGGTTTAAATTCCCGTTCGGAAGAGGTTTTTCAGTAGCACGTTTTAAAACATTAAGTTCAAAGTGCATTGCGAGAGAGAGGAAAGAAAGAACTAATTCAACTCTTTCACAAACTCTCCCAACTTTGCGCCACATTGGTAATTTCAAAAAACGTCACACGCATGTTTAGTAAAAGAACAGTGGGAGCATTAAATTCAACAAAGAGTGATAGTGTCGGGAAAAGGTTTTGCTCAATGGTTCACGGCTTTGTGTGTGTGTCCGCTTGTGTGTGTGTGTGTGTGCACGGCTACATTCTTTTCTGTGCAAATACAGATAAGACTAAAAACACTGGTCCCCTCACCCTCGTCTCACACAGTAAGGGTCCTTGTAAAAGAGGCGCATTCATCCCCACTGCCATTCAAATCAAAGTGTCCTGGTCTACACAAAAGACTCACAGAACACAAAAGGACAGTGGACGCCATAACTTCTGCTACCCTGGCACCATGAAAGACGGCTTGTAGCTCAGAGAAAAAGTTGAATTTGAGGGTGCTGTGAAGGTGAAATCGCTGAAATAGTTTCATTTTTTTCCCAAACACAGCCCCACATCTTGCAATTTGATGAAATCATATTATGGTCTTGCCTTCGCGGCTAAAAAACACAATACAATCCATGCAATTAGTGACATCGAGGGAGCGTGTCAAATTATTTCTCTGCAATTGCACAGCACGTAAATAGACCAAAGTCTGCAGCATGACTCATCTCGTTTTTGTGCAGCCCATTTATGGGGAAAATCTCTCTGAGCCCTCTAGTCACTTTTCATTTCACTGCAATTTATCATCTCCAGTACGTCCAACAAACTGCCCGGCCAATATCGGACAGAACACACACAGCAAATAAAAATCCCTGTTAGGATTTATGTCGAGCTAAATTTTTCACCACCTTAGTTTAAGTTGAGGGCAGATGGAGAAGATTTTATCTCACTAAATCCACTCTTCTGGTCGGTGGTCTTTGTCTTGTTGTTGTTGTTTTTGTGTGCTTATGTCCGATAGTCAATGATATTTCACATCTACAGCTTATATTCTTGTGTCATTAGGTTTTTTGAGCATGGAACAACGGGAGAGCACACCCGTTTCTCACACGGCAGCAGATCTTACCAATGGCTTGTGCCAAAGCAATGACCACTTCCTGGCATGTGGTGAATTCTGTGACGCCGCACACGATGCGCTGCACTCCGTCCACCCAAACTTTCAGCTCCATGACCTTCATCCAGAGGCCCTCATTCCTCCACACCACGAGGGGGCGCTAATGTTTAACTGTCCATCCTTGAAAAGGGAAAAAGAAAACAAATCAACAAGTGTGGCATGAACTTTGTTGTTCTGCCAAACAGTTAAACTGCAATTGAGTTGCCATAAAAAGGAAAATAATTTGGGTTCAACAATTCATTTTGTATTAAAATTTGGTAATAAGAAAAAAGGCAATATAACGGCACAATTCAGCCTTATTCAACCTTTGTCAATTCCTATACGTCCCAGTATGACTTAATAACCCCTAGACAATCCATTTACTACAATATAGACGGAAAAAGCTAGCATCACACAAAAACATCACCAGCGTGCTGTAAACGAACAACAACGCACAACACTTGCTTTTCGGAAGTGGTTTCCGGTAATGCTGATGAATTGCTCCGAGAACACGCTTGTGGTGCAGCGATCGTCTAATATATTTTTCATTTGCCGGTGTCGGGGGCAGAAAAGCTTGCAGCAGTTGCATGCACGCAGAATGAGAGCCATTTCAAACTGCTGACACAAGCGCCTCAGCAGCGAGGCAGTCATTACGAACCTGGCAAGGCAACGGCAACGGGGGCCGGCGCGGCGGAGCAGTGAAAGGAGCTGCAGCCTAATGCTCAAACTATTGCAACCCTACTGGGCGGGAGCCATCGTTTTCTTCCTGAATGGACCATCAGTTCAGCTCCGATCCTTGACTTTCACATCGCTTGGGGGTTCCCTTAAACAAGTTACGGGCCTTCCATCTTCGTCACAGCTGGAATGGGACCCCAATCCCTCCTGCAATTTAACTAGCGGCCCCCCTCGAGGCCTTTTTCTACCAAGGCTGCATTACATTGCTCGCTCCTCTGCACTGGAGGCATCTGGTGGGGGCAAGGCCAACCTCTGGTGGGGAACGCGATGATTTGTAACTGCAGACAGCCCAGCTGCAAACTGCATCTGAACCCAGATGCACGTAAATTAAACTATACCCGTGAATAGAGCTCAGCTGAACGGGCGAAGAAGATGTGTGGGGGGGTTCGAAGAATATAACAGGGAATGACAGAGAAACAGTGAATGGAAAATAATACAAAGCAGACAGTTTAAGGGGTTGCCACAAGATTCCTTTTGGATGTGACAGGAAGTCCAGTAGGGAAACACGACCCCTTTATTAAAATATTATCTCTTCAGCATGAGGGACAATCAAGCAAAACCATTTCCGATCTGAATTCATTCTTCATTGGAAAAGTTTGACTCAAAGCATCAAAACAGACGTGTTGCAATAACAAAAGCTCCCTGCCATGTTTTTTTTTTTATAACGCACCCCAACAGGTGACGTGATGAGGCTTTTAAAACGGTCACAGTTGCAGTTGAAATGTCGTGATGCAATGCTCATTCAATGACTGCTGATATTGAAATCTCACCAGAAAGAAGAGCCAGCGTTGACACAGACTTGTAAATTGGTTGCCTCCCTCTATGTCTCTCATCAGTGGATACGTTCTCTCACACACACACACACTTGGTATGTGCACATCTATGTGCAAAGTCATACTGAAGTCATTCACTCCTCTGTTATACACTATCATCAACCCTTTAGTAAAAAAGACAGAAAATTAAGCTGGAGCAAAGTCAAATTTCACTTCATCCAAGTCTAATCGAGTTAACTATGAGACTTTAGTATGCAAATGCTCTCATGAAAGGCATGATATTATTACTATAAAAAAATAAAAGAAAGAGACATGAGTACAGCTGGGCGGGTTGCCAAATATGGACACCTTGGAGTGTATTTTGAGGTCTACGAGTCACCTTTTCCAAGGTAACCTTTATATTTAATCAACTTAATTCAGATCCTTAGAGACACCTCTTGGCCACACCAGTGCCAACACAACGAATATGAAATGTGATCAAAGCTAGAAGACAAACTTGTTACACTAACACACTTTAGTCCTTGACTTACATGCTCCCAATGGCCCTCTGACACAAATATCACAACATATGCTGGTAGCTTGGAGAAACAGCAGCACAGCACCGTTTAGGCAGATGTTCCTACTTCAAGCTATAGCTTTTTATACTTTTATTTACGATGATAAAACAGCATTTTATAAATCACTCAATAGCTAACGACGCACTTTTGTTGCTGGTTACGCCGCCGCAGAGAGGGAATAAATAAATCACACATGCTACATTGCGAGTGTACACAAAACTGTACGCTCCGTACAGTTTTGGGTTTCTGTTTCTATTTCAGTGGGTTTCTATTTCAGTTCAGTTCCATGTAAATGTATACCGTCCATATTTAGTCTCGGACTAAGCGGCACATCTCCAGAGTGACTAACCTTCGACCCCGTGGGAAATTTCCTTTTCCATTAGTCACAGTTCAATAGACACAGAGATTCACTTTCCAACTGCACACTAAATCCATTACATATTAGTTATCCATTAATAGAGAATCCAGCACATTCTAACAGAGTGACTGCAGGTTTGAGAGGAATCATCTGTATGTAGCTTAAGTTTAGCCTTGATTTGTCATATTTTGTGTATATTTTGGGGAGGTGTTTTTTGGGGGGCAGGGTTTGGACAACTGTTGCTGCTGCAAGGTGGTTTCACACACACACACACACACACAGAGATGACCGTCTCTTCTCTGCCTGACTGTTGAGCTAAACATAGCGGTGTTTTCAGACAGCCTTCCCTTAACTTTCATTCTCGGGATGCCACAAGAAGGCAGATCTCTGCAGGGGCCTCGGCAAGTGAGTGCTTCCTTCCTATACGTCATTCTTCAAACATTTATTGAACGGATCAGCACAAAAATTCCATTTAAGTCCCCTTTAATATCTAAGATGAGCATAGGTGGAAATATGTTTTGATTAAAATATTTTAAAAGCTTTTGATTTCACACCATTTGCAGGTATTGGTTTGAAATCAAAATACAGACTAAGGAGTTAATTCCCTGCCTTGATTTAGCCCAGAGCTTCCTTAGTCCCTCACTTAATTACACGTTAATAAACTCTTGATCGAGTTTGAACCCTCAGACCCACACTCATCTCAGCAGCAGTCTGCCAACGACAAACGTACAACATAACTATTACTAAGTGACAAATTTATATAATGTGGTAATTTCACTATACTACTGTAAGAACAATACTTGAAGCATGTAAATTTCTGGACACACTAAGAGCACGTGTAAATGTAATAATGATGTTTAATTGCTGCAATGTGTAACATACAGAAATACGTTTTTATTTCAGTTATTTTTAGACATTAATTAAAGTTGTATAGAGCAGATGTGAAGCGGTTTAACAACATCAATGATGCAATCGGGGACCAATTTTTGAAGCAACAACGAGGTTGAGGCAGCAAGAGGGGGTCCAATGAAACAAGTGGCGCGCAGACAAAAGAGCATGCCATGCCACTGTGTGTGTGTGTGTGTGTGTGTGTGTGTGTGTGTGTGTGTGTGTGTGTGTGTGTGTGTGTGTGTGTGTGCGTGAGCCCACATGGCTAGCGGCATGACTGGATGCAAACAATCCCTCGCCATGGCAACACGGCTCTGGCTTTGTCCGAGGCCTTACACAGATGACTGGATTGATTGGAGGGCACGGTTAGGCAGCGCCGACCAAACAGGCCCTAACAATTAAGAAGCAACTCCTATTTTCCTGTCACTTCCTCTTTGTTTCCTTTGAATGTGGAGGTGGATGCTGCTACTGCTACTTCAGCAGGGTTTCTCATGCTCAGAAGGAAGTGGGATGTTGCTGCTGTAAAGTTTTAGAGATTGTCTGTTGGTCTA
Source organism: Apeltes quadracus (assembly GCA_021346845.1). NCBI lineage: Eukaryota > Metazoa > Chordata > Actinopteri > Perciformes > Gasterosteidae > Apeltes > Apeltes quadracus. The sequence continues at coordinate 7,370,730 of CM037915.1, read as the reverse complement.
AATTAAGTGATTGAAGTTGACCTCTAAAAAGCGGGGAAATTCCTCTCTTAACAGCTTATTAATCAAAAGTTGTTTTAATAATACACTAAATACACTACAATTATATAAAGTTCCATGAATAAGGCCATGGATATTTTAGGCAAAGTAAATATGTGAACATGGGTAGACAGCCATGCTAGCAGCTCTGGGAAACATTGCTGAGGCCTAGCAATGCTTTGAGATAAATGCTAACAGCAGCATGCTAAATCTGCTATCATCAGACCCAATGTGAACTGTGTTCACCTTTACAGTTAGCTTTTTTTTTTGGTAGGCTAATATTAGCTCAAAATAAATGAACAAAAAGTATAGACAAAGTTTAAACTCAAAATAAAACCAAGTATTGTGAGGGTATTAAGCACGGAACGTGCAGTCTGTACGAAATGTCATGGCACGCCATCCCGTAGTTCAGATATTTCAGTCTGACAAAGATGGTGAGCCACATTGGCATCTGTGGAGCTACAACACAAGATATACTCACGTCAACATGTATTTCAAACTTTAGAGGGCTAATTAAATCAGAATTTGACCCGTGTCCTCGAACTAAATGTCCCTTTTCTCGATGGAGCGTGGCGGGGGCTCAGTGGCCCTCACGGCAAAATTTGCTCGTGACTGTGATTTTGAGTTGGCACACAGCCTTGTATCGTTCAACACTATCTCATCTTTCCAGTTTCTCCTCGCCGTTCCTACTACATACACTGTTAGTCCACCCTGGAATCGGAAAAGACATAAAAACTACTCAAACGAGAAATTGCATCAAAAGAGAAACCTTGCAACCTGCCATTTGGTTCCCATTAAATGTAGGACCTGTGCTCTGCGGGCTGCAAATGTGTGCTACACTTCGACATCAACTTGGTCAGCTGAGGGGGGAGAGCGAGATGGCTGCAGGTTGAACACCAAGCTGGAATAAGCCGAGTGGAAAGATTCGGGGAGTAATCGGACGGGACAGCTTTCCATTCGGGCACCAACAACCAGCCGGATGCAGCGGAGGATTTTCTTGTGAACAAACAGGCAGTTATTTATTTAAGTGTTTCCCAAGTGCTTGGATCAATCCCCATATTGAAGTTGGGTAAACACACTGCCCGCTTGCAGTCTCAAAAGTTAAATCTAATCAGCTTGGTGGAGACAATAAGCCTTTAACCCTGTAAGACTGGGAGCTTAGCTGACATGGGAGGTGGTGGGAGGGGGGAGTCTGGACTGGATTTACACTGCAGTCTGTTAAGTTATGGTATATTGCTTTATGAGCACATGTCTGAAATGTTCACTAACTTAGATAGCTAAGCATTTAAAGGACTTTTCGAATGCATTTCTCTGGGGTTTTTTTCCAGTTTAATCGACCATAAGATGATTCAAGAAATTAATAGTAGTTGCTGTAGTTGCTATTAGTTATTATTTCAATCTTTTTAAACATAGATAAAATCCAGAGGGGGGTAGAACATCAAGCAGGAAGAGGATATCCCTCATCTACAAAAGTTGCAATGTAGTTCAAGTAACATAAAACTTAATATGTTCTATCGCCCTAAAAACAAGTGAAGAAACTGTTCCTTTTGTTTTTTTTGTTGCACAATATTCCTGCCACGGACCCAATATCAATGAGTTCTGCCCTTGCTTCCACATCACAGGTGTACTTCATGGACTTCTCTAACTCTCTTACTGTAGCTGTAGGACTCGGATGATGGAACTCTGCTGAGTGAGCGCTTATTGCCCAACTCTATTAAGAGATTCATCATTGCAGGGCTCCACACACGCACACTCACTCATTTCCTGCTGCCTCATGCATCAGTTATGTTACCGTGTGCAAAAACCATAATCACTGCCGTTTAAGGATGTATTCTTGTGCAAAGTATAAAGGCTGTACAACGGTCTGCAACGTTCGTACTTCAAAAGAGGATAAGGACAAACGCAAATAATTCTGACCCAATTGCAAAACAAAGTTATGCAACTACAATTGAACAGCGATTGCTCTGCTTTCCTGTCTTCTGGATGAATAAATACACACTGGACATTCCCTATGAAAGGACACAACGGAGGTCGTTTAATAGCCCACAATTTCCTGGCAGCCGATTTTAAAAACGTTGCCTGGACTGACGCATTCGTGCAAATCCCCGCCGGCATATACCTGCATTCAGCGCTGGATCCCTCCGTGCATGAGCATCTCAACCCCTGTTATGCTGCAGCCCCAGCGTCTCTCTCTCTCTCTGTGATAAAAAATAATAATTAATTAATAATAAATAAATTTAAAAAAATCCGCTACTTTGAAACGCTTGATCTGCGGGAGAGATTCCGTTTATTCCGCGCTCGTCCGCGCCTGCGTTGGAGTCCGCGGCGCGCGCACGTCCCCGCCTGTCTCGCTGTGCGGGGATGTAAACACAACGTCCGGCCGGTTTATTGCGTATCCGACGTCAGGGGCTCCACACGCCCGCGAGGGGGAAGAACCGCAGGGCAGGGTTTGTTCACTTGCGTCGGCGCTGAGCTGGGACACCGCAAGGCATGATGGACCGGCTGAAGCCGCAGCGCGACGCCGACTGGCCGCGGCGCGGACGCGGTGTTGCGGGCGCGCGGGCGGCGGAAGCGGCGATCTCAAAAGGCGGTTTATATTTGTCAGGTGAAAAGCAGCGTTTTCAAACATTGTATCCATGAAGAAATGATGAATAGAAATAGGAAAGCGGGATTCCTGTATCTGTGTTGTGACGATCCAATTGGGGTATGCCCTTAGTTTGTTATCATTTATTTATGATTTGTGCACTTCTGTATAAAACAATTTAAACTTTTATGAGGATACAAAGCATGATTGAAACACTTCATTTATTTATCCTTAGTGTAAGTTGACAAATCCATGTGCCTATTAATACATGTTTCCGAACGTGAACAACGAATGTCTTATTCATATGGGAAAATTCTATCCTCTGTGTTAAGTTCCCACACTGAACCGTTATTATGTGACGTCAGAAAGCCCTGCTCCAACGTGCGCATCTTAAACATTAAGGGGTTACACTTCATAACTTCAGCAGGTGAACGTGAAAACAGCCTTCCAGTGCCCAACTCTGCAAACATACGTCATTCTGCACATACAACAAGAATTCTTTGAACACAAAGAGTCTTGAATAAACACTTATTAGACATGTTTTAATGCGTTGTGGCCAAAGCCATTGAGCTTCTGTTGTCAGTCTGGATGCAGACCGCTGAATGCAGCCACTTGTTATCAGGGCAGCAGTGTGTTTTATTTGACAGATGCATTTTACTTGAAGATCCTTTATTTTCTTAGAAAATGTGATGTGTGTTTGTGTCCTCACTCAAACTCTGTCCAACACTCCCGTCTTTATGTCTCACAGCATGAATCATGACAGCAGTCGGTTTAACTGATGCAAAATCACAGTTTTGACCTTCAGCTTTTCAGAATACCATAAATTTCCGTGCAGATATGCCGCGGTTGCTTAATGCGTGAGAAATATTGTTATTTTTTTGCTCAACACTTGCTGCATCCAGTGTTAAATCTGATCTTTGACGCTCAATTAAGCCGTCTCTGGCAAACCCATTTACTCCTCTGATGCATTTACATGAGCCATAAATTTGTTAAAACCCACAATATGGTTCTGCCTCGAGCGGGCTTTAATTATAATAGCACTAAATTCCTCCAGTTTGGACGGCCCATACATCAGATGGGAACCCAACTGCAAATAAATCCTGCAACATATGGTTCAGTTGTTGTGACAATGAAGCCATTTGGGATTCATGTTTTCTTGCGGGCGGTGCGGTGACAACGTTTGACAAAAGCTCTCAGGATAAAGCCCCATCTTTAAAACGAATGGCCACCATTGACAGGCCCCACCTCTAGTGCCACAGTCATGATTAAAAAGCAAAAGCTGTTGTTTATCACAGAAAGATATATCATTTGAGCACTTCAAGCCCAAAACGCCGTGCTTCAAACGGAAAGAAACCAAAGTCATCGAGGTCCCTTCACAGGTGTGGAGTCACTTTGCCTCGTTAGACCCTTGTTCGTTCCTTCCTTCTTTGCACAGCCTCACCAAGCATGAAGCGGAGCAGAGATCTAATCAGCCAGGACATGTGAAAACACCTGTGTTTGTCCACAGCGGCACCTGCTTTTTTTACACTTGGGCAGGTTTTGCGGCGCCTGGGAATTAGCGTTAGCTTGCTAGTTTCAACCCACTGTGATCGTGTAATTTCTCAATTAGCGTTAGCTTGCTAGTTTGAACCCGCTGTGATCGTGTAATTTCTCAATTAGCGTTAGCTTGCTAGTTTGAACCCGCTGTGATCGTGTAATTTCTCAATTAGCGTTAGCTTACTAGTTTGAACCCGCTGTGATCGTGTAATTTCTCACTGCGAAATGTGAACCAAGTCTCAAATTTCAGTCAATTGGTTTAGAGCGCAGATACACAGATTGTCATGGGGTTTCTTTTTCAGTCGCCAGGCACAACTTCTCTGAACGTCTTCCACCTCCAAAACTGAAGTTGGGTTTGGGCAACGAAACCACTGTTTTTGGGAGGGGGCAGTTAAAATAACTATGTAGTAAGACCTGGACAAAAAACCTGTTAAGGTTCATGAAAACGGTCCATGGACGTTGAGTTTAGGCTGCAGAACCACAACAGCACTTTGGGACTGATGGTTAGTTCCCTCCAAGAGCTTTTCTCCTGACACCTCAAGCTGACATATTTAACTCGTGTAGTATTTCACATCTGCATCAGACACGAGGCAGAAACCAAAGGGAAGGGTCATTGTGCACATTGGGGTCGAGCCAAAGACTCAAGAAAACATTTTGGTCAACTCAAGAAAAACGTCTTTTAACCCCAGTAATGTCTGTATTTGTTCATTTGTCTTTGCCGAAGACCTGAAATTTTTAAACCAGTTCAAGAGTCAGTGTTTTCTGCTTTTGCACCTTGTTTTAAAGCAGAAAGCGAATGTATCTGGAATGACTGCACCTTTTTTGCTCACGCAAGCATGTGGTCACGCGGTCCAGTAAATACTCATAAGTGCCACAAAACTCCTTTCCATCTTCTGTGCACAAATACTCCAACACAAGTCCATTGTTTGGTAACTTGAAATTGTCAGTGGAGTTGATGATCATGCAAAGGAATAAATGTTCTCGAGCAGCTTCTCTGAATAGCAGTAATCTAATACAAAAAGGAAAAATTTAAGTTTGAAAATGTTTGGGTGGAGAATGGCTTATTCATGATCTCTCTACCCCCCCAATCTATTGCGTAACCCCTCGTAGCATTTGTGTGAGTTGCGCAAGCACCACATTCACATTCATTCGAGGCCTGTCACCTGGCAGACTTGTGTTTTTAATTGGCCGTGCTGTGACAAAGCCCTCTGCTGCTCCTCGGGTCAGAGATTAACTCAAAAACAGACCGAATGAAAAGAAAACACAGCAGCTTTAGGGAGGGTTCTCCAAAGGGCCAGAAAAGAAAGAGGCGCTTGGTTTGACACCCAAACTGCAAACATATATTTCTGAGCCAGAAATTTAAAAAAAAATTAAAAAATAGTTAGCAATCAATGTGTGCAACACTCTCTCTCTCAGCGACAGCTCAAGTGACCCTGCGCTCCAGCAGACTGAGGCTTTTTGAAAATGCAGCTCAGCTGAAGGCGATGTCTCCTAACGAGCATGCAGGCCCGGCTGAGCTCGTTAGTAAGGATACCGGTGGTGGAGGTTTTAACACAGTTTTTCTTTTATTACAATGATATCTACTTACTTAATATTGTTGCATGCGTTCTATTGTTTTTTTATTTCTTTGTTGACGTATTACAAAGAACTCAAAACAAAGTGAAGTTCCAATTATTCTTTCAACTTTAGACGACAATTAACACGTTTTTCCCCCCATAGTTCATTGCAAAGCCGTGTCCACGGTACTTCTGAAGTTTCAGTGGGCTCCGTACTTAAAACCGTCTGGTCCTGACCTAAAACGCGCAGCATGCTGTGGCTGACTTTGCGACATTGGAGGGTGGTACTTCATACCAGACATTCCAGTAAGATCAGCACATATGAAGTCCCAGGACACATGCTGTGTTGAGTTGCAAAAAAAAATACATCAAATCACTTTGTTTCGGATCCCTGCTGTTCTTGAGTGATTGTGTCAGTGGAAAGCAATTTGAGTGCTGACATGCAGACAATTGTGTCAGTGTAAAGAGCAGGGGAAAAAAAATGCACAACAGGGCTCCTTTAGCCTCATTTCTGGTGCTTGTCCCGTCAAAGAATCCTTTCTTTGTCTCTGAACCTTCTGGTCTAGTAAACATGTTTCCTCATCACATGGTCTCGTCTCCTTCGCTCCACTCTTCTCCAGGAGAAAAACAAACCCATCCCAATGTGTCTTGACACCTGCTACTGTGGGCTATTTTTGTGTTGTGGACATATAATATTTCCAAGTTGGTCTTTGTGCTTCAGGGAGGTTATTCCCTCACACACTGGCTGATACAAAAAAAAGGAAACTTATCTTGGGCACTTTTGAGGGACAATGTCCATTTATTTGTTGAATTTCATTCAAGTTTGGTCCTTTTTAACATCCCTTAAAAGAGAACAAGGCGTTCCTTGTGAAACAGAAGAATCAACCAATCGTGAGAGCGACGTATGGCGTGGGCAATAGGAATTTGCTTTTCAGAGCTTTTTTCTCTCCTTCCACTAAAGACAGAGCTTGAAAACCGACCTGATCACCAACACAGTTTACAAAGTGAGGACATTTGAGATCATGAGGGGAAAAGAGGAAAGATTTTAATTCCTAAATTAGTAAGGCTTAGGGTTCTAATGAGGGGGGTGACCCACTTTTGAAACACGTGGAATCCAGACTTTATGAATATGAGAAGTAAATGTGCTAACAAAGCATCACTTGGAGTCTCTTTAGTTAAATCAGAACTGATCCTTTCTCCGCTCCTCTGTGACGTGACGGTCATTGTTACACCACTGCCCCCTGCAGGGGGCGGCAGTAACCACAAGCTTGCATCTCCCTCACTGTGTGTGTGCAGAGATAAAGGGAGAATCACGGACAAAAGTCCCTACGGGTCCCTGGTAGAATTCCTCTTTTTCTTTTTAAATAGGAAGTGTCTAAAAGGTCCAGCAAGGCGAGAAAGCTGAGAGTCCTATTGGCCTCTACAACCGCTCACTGGTATTTCATGATGCATTTCTGTCACACACAATTACTGATTCGTCCAATGTGTCATTGTTTTATTCTGTGTACACCTCTGCCCTGCCTGTATGAGCCTAGTTGTTATCCAGCCTCCCTCAATACCCCCCACCCCGATCCTTCCTCTTTACCGCAGTGCAGCTCTTGGCAGGTCCCTTGAAGGTTCCCTCTAAGTCACAGCGATGGCGGGTTAATGTCATCGGAGGTCATAGTCTCATCCACTTGGACGTTCCTCATCTTCCAACTATTCACTTTTCATTCAGTCCGTCCACTGCAAGTCAAGTTTTTCATGGTAAAGGGTGAGAAAACAGAAATGGTCTTTGAACTAAGTATAAGATTAGTAGTTTTTGTTTTCTTTTTCTGACTGTTTAGCATCTAAGGATATTTCCAGTATATTAATAGACTTTGCAATACTATCATTTGTCATAAAACAAAGTCTTCCCATTGAGCAGACGTTTTTTCTGCACTTATTGTAAAGTTAAGAGTGATTCATTGGGGGCAAAACAATAGTCCATAATACAATTAATCACCTCAGGAATCAAAATAAGTCAAAACAGCAAAAAATCAGCTTGTTGTTGGTGGGTGTTACAGTAAGACATCATTCAATTAAAAACAACACATTTATTCATTAGACATGTCATTAGTTTGACATAAATTAGGATGTTAATTTGATTTGATTGATGAATGTAATGTGAATATTTGATTATATTAAGTGTGGTGCTTGTTACTGAATTACTAAAAGGCTAAAAAAAAACACAATGGCATTCTCAGCTGCTACAGGAAACAAACTACACAATCACAAAGAATTAGAGCAAACGTTGCATTTTCAGGAAACGTTCTACATTCATCTGTCAGTTTTTCCAATAATGAGGCATTAAGACAGTGGTCAGAAGCGAGTGCTGTGTGTCTGATGGGGAATGTCAACCAAACAAAAGAATTTTTTTGTTGTTTAAGCAGGAATGTTGTGTTATTTGTTACTTTTTTAGAAAATCTTGCTGTTGTACAACTTTAAAGCCATGTGAAGGCACCTCTTATCGTAAACAAGTGCTGCTTGAGTTAGTCATAGATCTTCGGCTAAGCCTCATCTGGAGTTCACAGCCTTTGTTGTCCTGGCATTAATGAAATCCTCTTTCCTGTAGCCACCCTGTTGAGAAGCAAAACGTGGATTATCGACCCTACATGTTGTATTTCATATTGCAGAGGTTTTTTTAGTCCAATATGTGTTTGTTGTCACATTAGCGCCCCCCAGTGGGGGTATACAAAAATGCAATGTGGCAACAACAGGCTTATATAACAGAAGACTAGTTTAGCTTTCCTAATTTACTGCAAGCATCCCTACAATGTAACAAATCAATGATGGAGTGGAGCAGTGTTTATGTTGAGTTTGACACGCTGCGATGTGCTGCGTGCAAATAGCAGGTACACACCTTCTTGTAGGCGGCGCGGAGATCACGGTGATTCCACATGGTGTGCAGCAACATGCAGGCAGCCTGACCCGCTCTGGTTGGTCCAAAACTAGAACATTAGGACACAAAGTTCAAATGAAGTGAATGCGGTGGGATGCGGCACTCATACATTTCTCCTGACTCATTCACACGGCGATAATAATGAAATGATTCAGTGAAATCGAAGCGCTGCAGAGAAGGGAGCGTTGACCAACCCTCTGTCCTTGCTGCTGATGTTGATGATCTTTTGGAGGGCCCCCTGCTTGAGTATGGCCCTGACTTTCTGCGAGTCACCCTGACTGAGGTTAATCAGGGTTTGACAGAGACAAGCCGTCACCTCGGTGGGCAGGTCGTTGCCGGTGTCGTCGTTGGGAAGCATCCCGACCACCTCTGGCAACACCTGCTTCACTTCAGGAGAAAGAAACCAACAGAGAAAGGTTGCAAAATTAGAAGGTGCGGCTTGGGGTTTCCGAATGGTTACTTAACCAAATTCTTGATGCGGTAAAACAATGGGGTTAATGTTTAAGTATGTAATGGAAACAGTTACCGATGTCGGGGTGCAGTTCCTGGTAGCGCGAGAGGTTTCTTATCAGAGACATGCATGTCCTCTTCATGCTACTCTCTCCCTCCTCAAACATCTTCCTCACATGCTGAAGGCCATTTTCCCGTTGAACAATTGTAAAGGCTATGGCTTCAGTCACCTGCCAGGCCACAGAAAAACATAGGAAATGTGTGTAATACAGGCTGTTACTTCTATTTAAAAAGGTATTCATACATACCAACAACTGACTTATGTTGCCAATAAAGGTGTGTGTACATGAACCTTTTTTGGAGTAAAACAGTATACTATATTTACTTAATTAGTAGAACAGGTGTAACCCCACAAACGTGTTAGCAGTCAATGGAGGGTGTAAGGCTCTATTGCGGTTGTGCACATCTTTGTTTCTCTTTACAGAATCAAACTGAATAGAAACTGGAGGAATTGCTCCGTCCCATCTTACCGCTCCGTTCCCAGCTGTGATGTTCTGCAGGGCCCCGATGGCGGCCTCCTGGGTGGAGTGACGCACACTGCGGGCCATCAGTGACAAGTACATACGGATAGTGATGGCGCTCCACAGCCACTCGATGCCTCGGGGGTTGGACTTCTCCTCCAGCAGGGGGCACTTTCGATCTAAATGCTGCAAAGAAGCAGTTGATGAGCTGCAGGTGATTTCTATCAACAAGAGACAGCTATTATGCAGCGGACTACCAATGAATCTCTCAGCAAACAGACTTTCAAAAGATACTCTTATATGACATGTTCCCCTGAGGAATATGACATTGACATATGACGTTACCGGACACTTAAATTGTTGTCATGGGAAGTGAAGGATCCAGTGTTGTTGACACATCATACGAAGGAGCAAAAAGCACCTGACAAAGCAACAAAGTCAAATGTACCCTTTGCTTTGATGTTTCTCTCCTCGCTCATAATGGAAGAAAAAGACGAATATGATCAGCCTCTAAGACGATTTGTTAAGGGTGATTGAACCTGCAGCAGCCTTCGGAGAATATTTGTCTCAAATATAACACCCTGAAAAACAAACATTTTATGTGTGGAAAAAACATGGATTATTGGCCGATGGGATTACCTCTGTGATCTTGGCACTGCGATAAGCAAAACAGCCAACAGCATTCTGCTCGGGAGCCAAGTTTCGTCGAGATTCTCGAAGATTCAAGGTGTACCTCTGAGGAAGCTCGGCCTCGATCTGATAAGACAGGTTGTGAAGGATGCAGACGCAGTTCTCTGTGGACTTCACAGGAGATATAGACAAATATCTAATTAAATACAGTACGGCGAGCTGTTTAATCGCATAGACCGTGGATCCGAGTTTGGTTTATTAATTATGTTTGGATTTTTCTAATCCTACAGAATACTACAGAACAGAAAGAAGTACGGGTCCAGTGTGCGTCACAGAAATACAGTATTTTAAGAAGATGCACATTTTTTTTTCACCTTGTCGTCGGTTTTATGGTCCGCTACGGCGCCGCGGATGTAGTAGACCAGAGAGTCAATAAAGTTCTCACACTCTCTCATTGCTTTCCTGCTGTCTGGACCAGCAGAGCTCAGATTTCTGGAAATGAACACAGTCAGAAGAATCTAGGTATTTCGATTTGTGTGTTTCAAATCGGATAACAAATTCCAACATTGTTGTGAAACAAATAAAGTCAAACACCCCCTAGGTCTTTTGTTTGATGAGGAAATATTAATTAAAGAGCAATTCCTCATTGTTCACCTCAAAAGGTTTTAGAACAAGCTTCCCCGAACCCGATAAGCAGCGAGGGGAGAGAGCTCTGTGAATAATTCAGGCTTTACCTCATTTGACCCGGCTACGGTCGCCAGGGGAGAAGTGAGTCTTATATCTCTGGCTTGGCAAACACAGACATGGTCTGAACGTTTTAAGTCTTAGACCACAGCAGATACAATGTGATTTAACACTAAATTCATTTGAAGTATTGTGATTTATTGGTTTGGTCATTATGCTTCATGAGAAAGCAACAGCATCAGTTATCAAACGCTCACATTGTGTAATTCATTTGTTATGAGCTGCGTAACTGACACCAGTGATGGTGTCTCTTTACTTGGATCTATTAAATCCACACTGCAAAAGCGAGCCGAGTGTCTACTTTCCAAGATAACAATGGGAGCTTACCGCAGGCAGCCGGTGGCATTGTGGAAAGCATCGGCATCGGCTAGGAGGTCGTCTTTTGGGTTTTCGCCCTCAGAAATGCCCGAACTGGGCTCCAGAACTGACCGGGTGAGAACCAACAAGGCTTCTCTGGAGAGATGCTCCTTCAGAAGGTCATGAGAGGAGAGGTTCCACAGAAGCCCTAGGAGTGAGATGGAAATATGCTTTGTAAAAGGCTAAACATTTATCCCAGAATGTTAGTTAAAATGTACTCCCACGGTAAGATCTTAAACGTCTGACAGCCAGTATACTTCTATTCCAAGTAAGTAAAATAGAAGAAAATACGTACCAGTTAGTTCTCGTCTGGTCTCTAAATTACGGCTGCTCTTCAGCGCACGCAGAACTTTGTCCAGGCCGTCGTGTTCCTTCACCTCCATCTTGTTTTCGCTGCTCTGGTAAACCACATTTCGTAGCGCCCCGGCGGCGGCACGGTGCACCACCTCACTGTCACTGCACAGGAGCTGCAGGAGCTTTCCGATCCCACGGAGATAGTACACCTGGGACGGACGAGGTTTATCAATGGCCGACAAATGAATAGCCACATCTACATAAGACGTTAATCAGCAAATCAAAGGGCTGATAGTTATTGATTAAACCTCCCTGTCTGGATGCATTACCCTACTAAATGTGTCAAACGGGAGAGCATTACAATGCATTTGCTAGTTAGAATGAGTACTTTCCCCGTGCTCGTGCGGGATATTTCTAATTGTGAGTTTTATTCTTCTTGAGCCGCAGGTAGACATGCTCTTGCCGATTCTCTCAGGTGCGCAAACTTCAGCCTAAAGTCAGCAGCACACCTTCCGCGGGCGGATCCAGTGAAGCCGAGCGGGTCTGTAGCGACGGTGGCTCACGCAGGTTAATTTTTAATGGGTAGGCCTAAAGTTACCGTATCTCTCTTACAATTTATATTGTATATACCAGCCTTGTATATATACATTGTATACAATGTATATATATATATATATGTAACTTGCCCAACACTGATTATCACGCTTAGTTGTATTTTACGTATACAACAACCAGCTAAATCCATTTTTAACCCTTGTAAAATGATACAATGCATATGACTACACATACCATCTTTTTGGCATCCGCACTCTTGAGACAATGACTCTGTATGCAGCTGGCTGCAGAGATCAGCGTGTCCTCGTCATCCTGGGTCAGCAGCTTCACGGCCCTCTCCAGCGTCATCTCCGCAGGCTTGTCCTCTGACTGCCTGTGTGTGCGGACATCCATGAATGAAAAATGCTCCATTCTAAAACATCCCATCACACATCAAGGCAATGCAGGAACGTGTCAGATGATTAAGTTAACACAAAACAAACACACAAGCTTACAGTGGCGTGGCATTCTGAGAACGTATTCGCTGAATGGGGACCTCTACTTCCGTCGGCCTGCCCACGTCCGCCTCCACGCTGGTGGCCGAAGGCGGGTACGAGTTCACCCTGCAGAGCCCCTCCCTCCTGACCCGGGCCAACCAGGCCTCCCCGGGCGAGGTCGCGCCGAGCGCGGCATCGCCCTGCTGGGGTCGGGTCATGACCCCGGCGGGGCTCCGGCGGGAGCCACAACCGCGACTCTGCTGAAACGCCGCGCCCGCCATCACCGGCTGCCGCGCCGCTGCGCGCCGGAGCGACCTGCGATGGAGGGTCCCGTCGGCGGCTGTGGATGCGAGCGGCCTCGTGCCGCGGGGGGCTTCCGAGGCGGCATAGCCACGGAAGGAATCGGGACCAAGCGAGTAGACCAGCGCGCCGCCTGACTTGTGTGACCCAGAGCGTCCTGGGTGGGTGTACATCCCGTGGCGGGGGGTGCTCTGGCTGAATCGACCGTGGGGGAACTCTAGGCTCGGCGAGGGAGACACTTCCACCCTCCGCGACAGCCCCCGCACGTTGTTGCTTAATAGAGAGCGGTTGTTGGGGGCCATTCCATTTATCTGTGCAAAGAAAAGTTAGTGTTAGTTAGTAGCTAGTTTACTGAGCGAGTACGGTTCCTTATGATCCCTATAAGGTTGTGCAATGATAAAAGGATGTGCAATGGCAAACATTTCTTTGTGATATGCAGTAAGAACGTTTGGCTGACAAAATGTAGTATGAAATAAATATCGAACTTTTCACAATTTTACAGAAAGAATGCTGTTTATAAAGGCTCCGTAATTCGCAGAGCATTGATTAGAAGGGGGGAAAAAACCCTGACCGGTAATCAGTTGGTAAAGTAAACCATTACTATTTATTTTATCTCTGTAGTTTTCCACTGACACTGATTATAAGTCACAAATTAACTAACGTCAAGGTAAATGTAAGAATACAGTGGTTTCAACTATGTGTGTGTGTGTGTGCGTGCGTGTGTGTGCAGGCATGAGTAAGGTACCTTCGTGTTTGGTAGAAGTCCATCGGGAGCATCAAAGCTCTTCGCCATGCTTTTCTGTAAACGGACACTACCTGAAACAAGTGAGGAGGTTCTGTTGAACTGTGCTGTTTGACACTGTAATTACCGAAACGCTTGGCAACACTTCCTCAGATCAGAGAGATGAGTCACAGCCTCAGCTACAAAAGTACAGTAGTCTCTGCTTGTATACTGAATGCAAACCAAAAGCACTCATTTCCATTGACAAAGACAGACATTGTGACGGGAGAAGCACGGGAAAGAAAAGTGTTCCAGGATATTACCGAAAGATCTACAAAAAGTTATTTCGAGAAAATGTAACACGTACAGTATACCTGTAGTATTGGTTGTTATAAAACAATTCACTAAACAGGAAATAGACAGAAAACAACTCAGGACCTGATGGTTTGAAGCGTCCTTCTGTAAGTATTTGTTACTCTTCTACCACAACATCAAACTTTTAATTTTCTTTTAATTTTTACTTTGGATAAGACAAAACAAGACATTTTAATCCTGTATAAACATGTTTACATTTAACACATCTATTAATACATGACTCATCTTTCATGACACAAAATCAATGCTGTCTTGGAAATTACTTTTACTGTTGATGACTGACTGGATTAAAGAGCTGATCCACATATTCATTAAAGCTGCCAACACACGACGCATGAAGTACATAACACAGTGAAAAAACCCTTCAAGTGTATGAATGAAACTGCAGAAAGCTGTTGAACGAGTGGAGGAATGCATTCCAAAGCAATCAGCCGGCTACACACAGGGCACATCCCCTGTATCGAGGAGGACACGTAAGGGTCTGGATTAGCTATGTGGCTTTAACAAAGTACTCATAAGCACTTTACATTGTAAAGACAGAAAGAATAAAAGCAGTAATAAAGCAGAGGGATGACCTTATAACCAAGGGCGCGGGAAAGGGGGTGCTGAGGGTGCTGCAGCACCCCCTGCTGTCAGGAGCTGGATTAATTTTTTTTAAATATATATTTTAAAATAATTACTAATTCGCTGTCTGACATTATTTATATTTGTGTAAGTGAAAAGATGAGACAAACAGCAAAAAAGGGTTATTGATAGGTTTGAATATAGGCTACTAAAAATTAACAGTTATAGAGATCAACGTGAACGTGAGTGACGTGACTCAGGTTACTGACTCGTAACGTGGCTGAGGCTCGTTGACTGGAAAGTTAGTTTCCACTACTTTTTCATCCGCCATAGTAATGTGGCAAAAATTAGCAAGATTTCATCTGATGTTGTACTTGATGTTTCCTCGTCCACCGCCGAGGCAAACTCTGTTGGGGCAGCTGAAGAGCCAGAGTGTGACTCTGAATTAACGTTAGCAAGCAACTCGGCTAACGTTAGCAGCACCATCATTGCATCTAGCACCAACGTTAACGTTTTAGAAGGATTCGAAAAGCCCTGGCAGCCAAGCGACTTCAGTTATCCTGGAAGGAGGTTCGGGACAGAAACTTTTGAACGGTCTTTTCAGCCAGGCTGGTACTAAAAGTGGCAATGGCTACATGACATGTCGGATACGATAAGATAAAAGTGCTGTGTTTTACTGTCCATTCCATTTTACTGTCCATTCATCGCGGACGACAAGCGGAAAACCCATGTCGCGCATGCGCACTTCGGTCTTGTACGGCAGAAAGCACCGCTCGGTTGTGCCTTTGCACGTGAATATAAGTATTTAGCAGTCCAAATCTGAAACATGTCCAGAGGGGGCAAATGGTCGGACATCCATTATTTTTGTTATTCAGCACCCCTGGTCAAAAATAGGTTCCCGCGCGCCTGCTTATAAAAGTTATAAACGAAGTATACATAACCAGCATCATAGGTTACGAGCAGATTTAGAGATGATTTGTTATTTGTTGGGTTAATTTCACTAATAATACAGTAGAGTCCCACGTTCTCAGACAATGCTATTTACAATCTAACTATGAGGCAATCAGAAAGATGTGTAGGAGAAAATGATCTTCCCACAACTTAAACCGGTAATCGTGGTTTTAGATGATTCATTCAAAAAAGTGGCAGTAGGTAGGCTACTGTGAAAGTGTGTGGTTTAATTAGATCAAGGTCAAACTGGGATATTAATTAGAATAAATATACATAGTTGTAAATATGAACAGGGGCAGAGAGACCACCAATAGTATTTCATTATTATTATTATTATTATTAATATTATTTTTCCTCATTGCCAAAAAGGTCATTCGAGAACACAATGATCCCTTCAGGTGTAGCCAACAAAATCTACCAAACAACAGTGGCGTGTGCAAAAACAACGCCTTTTGCGTCTCTCCGGTGAAACTCGGCGGTGCCTTTGTCGCGCGGAGCGGAACCTCACCGTTCGACTCGGTCCTCCTCGTTTTCCGGGCCAGCGTGAGCTGGACCTGCCGGTGGACGCGCAGCGTCCGGTCGGCGGAGCTCTCCCCCGCGGCGGACGTCGGGGTCGGGCCGGTCGGCAGAGCCAGGCTGCTGTCGGCCAACGCGGACGAGTCCTGCGCAGGTAAGGCAGATTTAAAAAACTGCTCTTCCATTGCGGGGGAAGCGCGTGACGCGAAAGAATGATAATCCGTCGAGGGGTCGAGGTGGGTCGCCTCAGGGATGGGTGCTGGTTCTGGATCGGTGACCGGCCCCGCTTTCTTGACCCTTTAGATCATTAGGCGGGTCGATTCGCCTCTGCTGACACGCCGGCGGGGCGGGGCTAGAGGCGAAGCACCTGAGGTGTCAGGTGTCGTCGCCGTTGGCTGGTGTCGTCGGTGAGTTGTTACATTTTACACTTGTGCTCAATTAATAATTTTCGTATTTTACTTAATACCAGTATTTGTGGATGTAATTACCAAGTGTCATTTAAGTTCACTGGTGCAAAATGTCTGATTGCTTTTCAGTGCGTAACCCTATTAGATCAAGGCACACAAAGCTTCAACGACATAGATGTAATTCAGATTTAGGGCCATGACAAAGGGATGTGGGTGAGGTTGGAATAATTGCATTGAAATTAGCGCCTTAGGCGTCAGACTTGGCCTGCAATCACTTTTCCCACTGTGAACCGCAGCTCCGCCGTATTTGGCTCGTGTTGGGAGGTGCTTCCACTCAGGTGAGCCCATCTGTCTCTGCCAGACAGACATGCATGCTTGAGTGTGTTCTCATTGGGCTAAAGGCCTTTGCATTTTCACTTTGTACTGTTGACAGCATGCTGTCTGCGCGACGGAGCAACTTCTATTAGATTTGATGCCAGTGGTATGTTACGATTTTTTTACATCCATATTGTGACTGTGGTATTTGTGGACAACAGTGCAGATCCTCTGAAGGGTCATGTCATCTGATACTGTGCAAACTGTCTCAGCCAATAAACATGTGGGAAGTGGCAGTTATCTTCCCCTGGGGCCCGTTAGCAGGTCCATCTAGTTATTGACACACTAAACCTTTGAAGATTTTCTTATCCTTGATATGAACATAATCAGCTGCTGGGTCTCTCTGTGTTTCTACTTCCGGAAATCCCTAAATGAATGAATGAGAAATCCAACAAAAGTTCCCATATGATTTTCCCCCTTTAATGCAATCTCAAAAACAATCTCCCCCCGGTCTACGTCATCAAATCACTTTCACCATAAACATTTTCTGTGCATAATATCCATGACAAAACGGGGAGAAAGCTTAGGTTAGCTTTGAGCAAATCTCTGGATACAGTCAAGTGACATTACAATGTGTTGAGCAGAAAATCAAGTGGTGGACTTGTGTGTCCAGGTCATCCTCCATCTTCTGTACATACATATGTGGGACCATCATCCACTGCCTGTTCACAGGGTTGAATGGGTTCATGTTTGATTGATGTTATTTGGATTGTAGTGAAATCTTGCATGCTCAGGTATGTTACAAGTGGAATAAAAAAAAAAAGCCTGGGTGTGGAAAGAATAATAAGGGCCTGTGGTTCCTTTTGTGTTCATTTCAACAATGATAGGAATTACAATGTTTAATATATTATTCCTTTTCCACAAAAGCAGGTAAGCAAAAATTATGAAGGTTGAACAAAACAAAAAAAAATCACACATTTTCCCACCTGAACACTAATACGTTTTGCAATTTGGCACATTGTACTTAACTTTCGTCAACACACGATGGACACGCGCACAAACACACACACACACACACACACACAGGCTTGAGGTGGTTGGAGTTTAACAAGACTGAAAGTTTATGGTAACTGAATTGGTGCATTGAATTGAACAAAACCGTGTTTAACAGTATGTGATCATTCGTCTGTCAAAGTATATGGAAACACTTTTTCATTGCCTTACCAAATCTTTCAAAACATTCCCCTGATCATTACTATTCTACCTTAATTGTTTGAATACCAAGATGCTATGTACATTTTGTAAAAAAAAAAGAAAAAAATATATTCAACAGTCTCCAGATCCAGATTAATTTTTTTCCCGGTCTAAAGTTAACTTCCAAACAGTACTGATGAAAATGGATCTCACCAGATCAGAATTTAGAATGCAGGAATTTAACCACTCGATTTCACATCAACCTTTTGCATCCTAAACCCGTGGCACATGGTCATCGATACAAATATACTGTACACGCTTCCCTCGCTGGGTTTTCAACACGTCGGTTTTATCCTGCCATTTGTACATAGTTAGAAAATATATAAAATATTAAGAGAAATTGTACAGGTACATTCAGGTTAAAAACATGTTAAATGTTTCTTTTCAAAGCTATTTACAAATCTCTGTATGGTTTTGAGTCGTCATTCAGCCGTCAACACAGGAGTGAGTTGGTGCCTCTTAAGAGAAAACGCTTCCAATTTTATTCTTATTCTTTGGATATCTGTCTTGATATTCAAAATATAAATGTCATTGATCTAGAATATTTTCTAGGGACTGTTTTGCCCTTAAAAAAAGTTTGAAAAAAGAAAATAGTGGAGTAGTGGAGAAGATACGGAATAGGATGCATCTTAGACCCTCAACCTTTGAAAATGCACCAGGAATTCCAACCTTTTAGGCCGTAGCCAACGGACCATGATCAAATATTAAAACTAAAGTAAAGGCTATAATGGACCTAACCCTTAAAGGATTGACTTTAAAAAAAATCTAAGGTCAATCCAGAATCAAAATAATTACTAGTCCTAGCTCAAAGCGCTAGTGATCAGAACGGGGGGGGGGACAATCATATCAAACATAAAAATGATGTCATTTGGTGGTTGGTTTTGCCAATTGAGACATGATAAAAAAAACTGCTAACTTAATTCAAAGGGCAGCCAACAACCATTGTATTTATCGAAATCCTCGTATCAATCCAAGGCCCCGTAGCAGCACCTCATAGAAGATCAGAAGAAAGGGATTTACTCCATGAAACAATTTCACTTCAAAAATGTGGGAAACCGTAACGTAAAAAGGTATGCGACTCTCAACAGTCGACAGTCCAGGTCATCCGTCGGGTTCGTTGGAGACGCCACGTCTGTGGCTCCGCCTGCAGCTTCCATACGGACGCACCCCCGCTGGGTCAAAAGGATATCGGCGTGTACGATAGCGGTGCTATCTGGTGAAAGCGCCGTCTCTCACCTTTGACCCTGGCATTTACAACCACAAGCCATTTCTGGTACGGCATTTGATGGTGCGAGTTACTTTTCATTTTAGACAAATTCACTTTAGGGTAAATGTAAATAACTCCCAGGTAGAGGAGCAGGGAACTTTTAAACATATCAATGCTCCGGTGATCAAAGTGTGACATGACTTTAATCATCTTGGCTTGATGAGAGCCAGTATTAAGTCTGGAAACATTCCTCGTATCGATGTGCTTTGATGTCAATTACTCTTTAACTGACTTGAAAGCACTTCCAATCTGCTAAAAATAAAATTAAAAAAACGTGACCATTAGTGCGATAAAACCACATAAACAACACATTCTGTAAGGCATTCTTTCGCCAGGTCATTCACGTAGGCCGACTGTGCAGCTTCTCCCCCCCCCTCCCTCCAGCTCTAGTATTTGCCAGCAAAAAAAAAAGTGTTCTTGAGATATTCACAGCCTTTACGTCAGAGACTTCCCCTGCCCTGTCCCTCGAGTCCTCAACACAGTCCTGTTGATGGCTTCGGTCTCGCCTGTAGCTAAGACTAGCAATGATACATACGGGAGAGCCGCAGCGCTGAAAAAGTCATTAGATTCATGCAAGACTGTACAGACTTTCAGTGAAACCGTCCAAGCTGAACAGCCCACGCGGCTTAACAAAAAAAAAAAAAAAAAAAAAAAAAAGAAGTGCAGTCCTATCTGCATGAGGGGCCCAACACGTTACCCGTCGAGGGCGAGGTTGCCGTGGCGCTATAATGGGGGTAGTTGTCGTTGGGAGGCGGCCCCGCGAGGATGGAGTTCCCGTTGGTCGGGGAGCAGCTGAGCTGGAGCCTCCGCAGGTACTCGGCGTGGACGGGTTTGTGACTCTGCAGCACTTTGATGGCCTCGTCCACGGTGAACCACTCCCTCTTACGACCTGCAGGGGGAGACAGAGCGCAGGGCAAGGGTTTAAAAAAAAAAAAAAAGGAAGCTTCGGCGTTTGGGTGTTCTTTGTGTTCCCGTTATTAGAGAGCCAGTACTGAGAAAATGATAACCCTGATCACGGTACGGAAGCTACGCCGGACACTTTCATCCTTTCCCACAAGTTGCTCATATGCTGCATCAAGCCTATTGAAAAAGGCAAGAACAAAAGATGCACACTACAGCACCCGCAGACATTAGTGGTAAGCCGAAAGGGGAAACCGTACCGATGTTGACGGAGTCCTCCCAGGCCTCCAGCGTTTCTGTGACGGTCAACACGTACACATACGTCCGGTGCTTCCGGTCTTGGTTTTGCTTGAGGGATCGCAAGGGAAGCAAACTGAATACTTAATGATCATATAAAAAAAACAAAAACACACGTGAACATATACGTTTCTCTTGTAAACACTGGTTAAAAAAATAACAACAACAACATGTTAAACACAATTTGCATGCAACAACCAAAAGAAGAAGAGAAAAAAAAGGCTTTTTAAAGTTCACTCGCGTAGGGATAATATACCGAAGGTAAGAAGAAGTAAGCTTACCTCGAACACGCCGAGCAGACGGCCTAGCTTGCCCTTCACGCCGGCCTAAAGAAACAATGAAGAAAACGATTGAGTATTTTTTTTTGTCCCTACTGGCTCCAGCATGTGGAACAAAGACGGCAAATGACACTTCTTTGTGGGGCTTTCTTTAAGTTAGGAGTGAACAGAGGGTGGAAGCGTTGGAAAAGCAGTGCCCAAACCACATTCTGCGGCATGACAATGGGTATTGTGTACTACACATCAATGTACTGAGCTCCACTGGAACCTCCCAGATTTCGTTGTGATTTAGGGAACGTCTGAGGGATAAATTACTCAGACTAAAAAATGATTCAGAACTGAACTGGAGAACAAATCCCAGGGCCGAGCTCAGTTTTGCCCTCGATGACCTCACAGCTGTTTCAATATAGGTTTTCTGTCTCGACTATTTGAGGCCTTTTAGTGGATCTAATAATAGGAATCATTATCAACCCCTGGTAGTCATGGAATCAAAACTGGCTCAAATCCTGAGAGAATATTACCGCGGAAATGTAATTATGTCCCTTTCATAACAGTTAACAGTTGCTTAAGTAATTCGCAGATATCAAATGGCCGCCAGGACATCTGTCCTCCTCCCCACCGCCCCGTCAGCATACTTCACGAGTGTCAGTGATGTGTCCAGTGGGTCGGACCGCCGGGGTCCGTGAAGGCGCAGGAATCCGACGAGGGACCAAGTTTAGCCCGCTGACGTAGCAGCCGGGGGACACAGGCTTCTCTGGAGTACCGGCACACTCCCGGTTCGCCCAGCTACTGAACGCCGGCTCGCGGGCCGAATGCGTGCCTACCTCCACTTCTGGTTTATTATTGTTTGTTTGTTTGTTTTTAACTTGAATTGGATAACTGCAGGTCGCGTGAAACCAAAAGGGACGTTTTAAGAAGATTTCTAATTAAAAAAAAAGATGAATGTACTCTCTATGCCGTCAGCATGCCATCTCAAAATAGGAAACACTGCCCCAGAATTTGTCGAGTAATTTCCTCTTTCTAACTATTGCGAAAAATCCCACAGGTTGAACACGGAAAGTCGCAAGCAAAGAAGAAACAGCGACAAAAAAGGGCTCTCCCCCTCCCCCCCCCCTCCACTTCTTTCACATCAGTGAAACAGTTCGTTCACCTCCTCAAACACCTCCCGCACTGCGGCGCCACACGGCTCCTCCTCGGGCTCCATCCCCCCTCCGGGGACGATCCACTGCTCCGGGTGCCGACTGCTGCTGACCAGCAGAACCTGTAACAGAAAGGAGATGAATCGGGTCGATGAATCGTTTATAAAAACATGCGCGTTCCTTTCATTTCGCTGTGATATCAGTGTGACCCCTTTTTTTTAGACGCAGGTAAACAGTCACACAAGGAAGCAAGAAGTTCCTGAGACACCACGGACTGAACCTGAGCTCGGCACGACCCTTGACCCCCCCCTTTTTCGAGTCGTGTCTCAAAGACGCGCCGGACGATGATTGGTTCAGCCTGCTGCTATTTATGCCCTGTTGCTGTAGACGGGTTCCAGAATCCACCGCAGCTCTCGTGGCTTCCAATGTTCAACCCTGACACGGCGCTTATGGTCTTCTACGTGGAATTTAGGAAATATAAAAACGCATTTAAACATCGTACTTCACATCACTTCAATTGGAAAACATCCAAAAAAGTTACTGGCAGTTAGGGGGGGGTTGGAACCAGTGTTGAGGTGGGTTCCAACATACATTGAGCTCGGCAAACAACGCATGCAAAACAAGCATGAGCGAACAAGCCGAAACCGATCGGGCAGCGAAGGCTCGGGGGCCTCGGGACACAGAGCGCGGCAGGCGGCCATCTTTCTCCCGGTCGGCCCGAGCCAGACACCTGCTTCTTGCCGGGCCGTGTCATCGCGGACAAAAAAGGGGGCGGCGGCGGGGCGGCTGTTCGCGCGTCAGACAAATACAACAGCGGGCTTTTTTTTCAAGGCGTGTGTGTGTTGTCATACGCAGCGAAGGGCCCATTTTCACGGAAATGTTGTTTCCACACAGGCCGTTATTGGGCGGGATGTGCTTCCATGCGGGTTGGGCTGTTTCAGTATTGTGACGGCCTTTGTGTTTTCCGCCCGCGTTTGAGACCAACCCGCCCGTCTGAGTGCCGCCTGAAAGGCCTGAATGGAGATCGCGGGTGTCGACCGGTCGGAAGTGTGAGGTGTTTACGAAACAATAGGCCGGAGAGCTTATGGGACGGCTGCGGACAAACAGGACACCGCCCGGGCCACATTGAGTTTTATTCTGATGAACTTAGGAATGTAGAGCACCGAATCAACATATTACAAACTGTGTGTAATTGGGAATTTTTCTTCGCATGTGCACCCGAGCCGATCCGTGTCGTCTAACCAGCACGCGGGACATTTGTCCTCACCGTAAAATCGGCCGAGAAGCGCCGAGAAACTACACGTCAATGTGCAAACATCCAGTGACAACTAGTTAGTTATTAGTTTAGACTAATCTGCTCACTACTACTAGTACTCCAACTACGCTACCATAACCCGTTCAGGTCAACCAATTTCCAGTGATTTGAAGAAGAATTCTGGACCCAGAAATTCATACTCTGACCTTCCCTCTGACTTTGGAAAAGGAGAAAAAAAAAAATGGTGCAGACTATAAAGGCCAAAGTTAATTCGGTGAACAAAATAACTCACACGCTGGTGAAAGAAAGGCCGAAGGGTAAAACTGCCCCTGCAGAAAGGCACTTGTATTTGGAGAGAGGGGCGTGGAGGAGAAGAAGGGAACGCGGAAGTGTTTCCCGGTGACATCTGTCAACTCCTACCGCTTCACGGGTGGGGGGGGGGGGGGGGGGGAGGGGGCCGCGAGGGAGAAAAAAAAAAAGGGCAATTCTCAGATGACAACCGGTAAATCTCTCACGGGGTAATGATATACAGACAGACAAAAACCCTGTCGGATCCGTTGTGTGGTCTTGTAACTCGTTTAAAATAAGAAGATCAGTCATTCTTAAACTTGACAACATATTCTGGAACATTTTAAAAACTGACGCTGGTTGGTAACGAGGCAGGCCTCAAGAAGGGACGGCGGGCATATGGGATATTCTGGAGGACATTAACACCCCCCCGTCCGCCGTCCGCCGTCCCCCTCCTGAGCTGTCAAATAAAGAAGCCACCGAATGCCAGGGAGACGCTACGAAGGAATGATGGGAGGTCAAAGACACACAAGCAGAAGCTCGGGGACGAGAAAGCGCCTGTGAAAAGAGCGGCGACACACAGCAGCACCTGCTGAAGCACGGAAGCATTGGATGGGAAGTTGACCTTGATATGGACATTAGTGTTTATTTGTAGTCTTATTTTCGGACCGATCCGACAGTCACTCTTTTTTTAAGCTCAGTTTTGGCTGTTAAGCTGCAAAATATTTCACCGTGTCCACCTGTTCGCTGCCAACAGTGTCGGCCCGTGCAGGTCGTCTCTGGAGCATTTCAAAGCGAAGCTGCCCGCCAGAAAAACCCGTCCCCATATAGATCAGAAATGATTCGTGCTTTCTATTAAGTCCCTACGAGCAACCGAGTTCTTCTATTTAAACCACGCAGTCTGTTGTTAAGAAGAAGGTGTTGAAATCCTTGCAGGTTTACTTTGTTGTGCGTGCAGTCGGATTACTTTCTGAATGTTGTTATGAAATAGTTTCTCAGAAAACTATTTCTGTGTGTCTTTAACCGCGTCAATCACAGTAGCCAATCGGAACAACAGAAGAGGTTTGAGAGGCTGGAGCAATGCTTTAGAAAATCATAACGTTGAGTTACGAATAACTATTCTAGTCATTTGACCGATGTGTGTGGGGGGGGGCAAGGGGGGAGACTCTCTTAGCTCACAACTCCCGTGTTGTTAATTCAGCAAGGTGCCCTCCTTAGTCGTCGCTGGCTTCCCTCTGCACTGAGGTTTCTGTTTAACTTTAATTGCGGCCTCACGGAGCCTCGCCCTCAGCTCGCACCTTTTCTCCGAAAACAACAAAAACAGTTCAGCAGAATGCACGGCTCAGTCTCCTGTGCCTAGAAACTGATTGTGTGCACAAAGGCATGTGCCTGAGGAGAGTTTTGATGACAGATGTCTTTTGTATCTCAAACTGAATGGAGAAATTTGTTGACGCCCGAAAATCCCCAAATCGACGAATTTCAAGCAGTTGGGGTTGCATTAAGCAGGCGGAGGAACCCGAGGTTGACGGGTCACACACACACACACACACTCCTCTGCTGTCTGTGTCCTCCGAATGTCTTTTCATGTGATCGCAAGTCAGGAGAAAAAGACTTTAGGTCAGGTGCAAGTTGTTAGCGGCAAACTCTAAATTTTAGAAAACCTACATCAGGGTCCCATACTTAAAACTCAAAAAATAATGATGACATAATAACAGCTTCAGGTCGAAGTAACCGGCCATCTGAATGTGTCATACGGCCAAACACAGGCGGCAGAGCTCTTTGTGCCAGACCCGACAAGGCTGTTTTGACTGTATATACACTAAACAGTTTGCTTAAGCAAAACGCAAAACGAGGAGGCTAAATATAGACATGAGAGAATTAGCCGCAGAAAACAGATATGGTCCTGTTATCTGGACGCTTGTGACTTTCTAGTCACCTGCCTTACTCGACAGCTTAACCCATTTAACATTAACTCATGTCATTTATTTTAATGTGTGGTCTGGACTGCATTGTATAATGACCGCGAAAGGCCTTTGAGACACAAAAACAACACATGTCTGCAGCTCCCCCATATGAATTATTTACATAGCGAGGGCCCTTTAAATCCTCATCCACATAGATGCTACGCAGCTGCCCGCTCGAGGCCGGTGGGATGCAGCGTGATCGTAAATGGTCAGTACCTGCCCCCCCCCCCCCCCCCCCCCCCAATGTTCAATGCCGTGAAGTGACGCCTCAATGGATGTATAGTTTATTCATAATAGGCTCGAGGCTCTCGTTTGTGGCCCCCCACCACCCTCACAACACAGGCGCGATGTAAATCCCCAAAATGAGAAAGGGAGGAACGTGCAGCAGAGCGCCAGGACACCTTCACGTTAGCCACTTCAAGCTAAGAGCAAGCTAAGCGGAAGTTGAGTAGACCCGCCTTCAGAACAAGAGCGTTGCTTGGAAAATTGGGTAACGTTTGGGCTGAAGTATTTGGTTGGATCTTTTATTTTGAAATCAGTCACCGTTGTGGTTTGTTATTGATTGCAGCAGCTTTTGAGAGCAGATTTCCCCCCCTTTCGAAACGCGCTTCGCAAAACTAGCCTAAACTGGATGGCCCAAGGCGCATCAACAGAAGCAGCACGGTAACACAAACCAAAACAGTGGCGTTGTGACACACAGGAAAAAACAACAATGCGAACGCCTCCTACGTCTAGAAGCAGAAGAACACGCCCAAACGCGTGCGTAATATTACATATACATTTCCAATTAAGTCACAACGCTCCCTGTGCTATTTGAATGACTGGGTGCCGTCGGGGAACGACTAGGCCACGAAGTCACAACAAGCTGCTGGTCATAATTGATCAGTCGGTTCAGTTTCTGCGGAATGTCCTCACCTCTTCCTCGCGTTCGTTCTTGAAGCACAGGCACGCTGCTCGTTTCTTGAAGCCTTCGCCGTCGTACGTCCTGGTCTGGTTCGGCTTGAGCTTCATTGTGGGATTTATTGCGTCTCCTTTTCAGGTTAAAAATAAATAAATAAATAACCCTGACGGGAAAAAAATAAAATAAAGAGAGGGAAAGGGGCTCCGGCGAGTTAACAGCACGCCCGCCGCATCGCTGCCGCTCTCTGCACCCGCGGTAGGAGATGGTCAGTAATGAGGGGAGAAGGACGAGGAGGAGAAGGGGGGGGTTGTTGGGAACGATCCCAATCGGGGGTACCCGTCAGACTATCCTGTTTTCCTCATCAGATCCGCGTGCGGATGAAGTCGGAGCCCCGGCTGCGCGGCCGTGATTTTTTCCGCCGGCGGAGATCGTGTTGCGGTCCGCAGCCTTCACAGCGCAGCCCCCGCGACGGTCCCGTTTGCGCACGGCGAGCTGACTCACTACAATGAACAGGCAATCCGGAGTTTTAACACACAGATCACTCCTCCGAGGCAGCGCCGAGCTCATTGGTCCGGCTGTCGTCGGTGGGCGGGGCTACCCTCCTGGTCAAATAAGCCACGATAAACAAATGCGTAATTTGCGCGAATCTCCAGCGGACCGGCGCCGTTTGGGAAGTACTCCACGGATTTAGATTGCTGGACTCACTGATGAATAGTCCACGCGAGGAAGGCTTGTTATTGATCTTTCGTTCAGGGCTGTTCTGTGCGTGGTGCAATGTCTACATTCATTCCAGACCAGGGTTTCTCAACTTGCTTTTATCTGGGGCCGGTTAATAAACTATTAGATGTATTAAAAATCCCATAATTTATCTTTCTTTCTTTGAAATGATTTGGGGGCTTAGTGGTTCTTGGCCCTTTGGTACTTTTTTTGTTTATGTTGATGCTGTTGTTGATGTGTGGTTTTATGCCCTAAACTCAAACTGGAACACCTTGAGGAAGAATCAGTACAATATAATTATTACAAAATATGTTATTAATGTCATGTTACTCATCCCAGCCTGTCGGACCTCGCCTCTCCTAAACCTTGACGCAGCTCAATGTTAATCAAGAAGAATAAATAAAACCAGCCTTGAATATACGGCATGATGCTGTCAGCACACTCATTATTTATTTATTGCACCAGTGGGGAGTTTCATATTTGACCTGTTCCACACACACACACACACCAATTTGAACAATCTGTCTCTTTTTACCAGTAGCAGGAAAGCTATGGTGTAATTTTTCACGGTTCGCTTTAACTGTTCCTCACAGTCTTCTCTTAAAACACCTCAGTATTTTTGAGGGAAATGTCCTGTGCCGCCTCTTTAATAGTTCATAGGATAGTTACATCTTATCAAGCTTGTTGGGATTTCAGTCAGCTGTCACCTGCCCCTCAATTTATACCAAAAGGGCATTCTCAAAGGTCTTTTGAATTAAATATCAGAGGTTTGTGGTGAATTTGGTGTGTTGAAGGTTAAAGGCACAAACCTGTAATGTACTCTGTGACTACAAAGCGCCACGCCCAACTGCTCCCCCTGACCAAACACATTACGGTCGCTCTCAACTCGTGCCTCGAGGCGCTCCCGTGTTGTCGCTGGCTTCCTGTTAAGCTCAAAGTGCATGGATGCTGCCCCTTTCCCTCGGTAACTACCCCTCAGGTGGGGTTTTAGAAACCGATTGCATTCAGCTGTTTATTAACCGAGTTAACGTATTTAGTTTTAGTGGTCTAACTCCCACTGTGACAGTCGAACGGCACGATAGAGGCTGGTGGATGATACTGATCCCTCACCTGTGGTTCACCTTTGACCTGCATGCTGCGGATGTCTGTATTTTCCATAGATAACATCAAAAGCCCAAACCTCCAGGAGACATCATCAACCATAGAATGAGACTGATCGATGTGGGTCAAAGGGAGAGATTTTTCGGTGATGCAATCAAGTGATTCTTTGCTGATTCTTCCGCTTCCGCTGATTCTTTGTCGTATCTGACGGCCTTTTAACCACTTTCAACCGGATTGGCCCCGAAAAAACGATCAAAAACTCTGCAGACTTGTGCCCTTTCGCCCCCGAGTCACAAGACCTTCGTCAGCGTGAGAGATATATGCATGAAACATATTGTCTCTCACTCAGAGGACATCCATTAACGATGGACAAACAACAGATATTGGAGAAACACACACACATACCTACACGCACACACTCTTGATTGCAACACACTCAGAGAAGAAGAAAGACATTGAGAAATAACAAAAGAAAACAAGCAATACTCTGGGTAAAGAATGGTCAAAACTCAAATTTTAAGCATGCTATATATACATATATTAAAAATGATAACTTAAAAGAAGGACATCCATGAATCCTAACCTTGGAAACCTGACCAAATCTGACTTTTCCTCAACAACAACTGGATGGATTGACAAAATAAATTTGTTGATCACTGTAACTGTTCATGTTGTGTTTCACGATCAGGTGAAAAGTATAAAATGACCCTGGTTGTTCCCCCCAAAATATAAAATATACAATATAAACATAGATGACAACAAAGGTTTGAATAAACATGTTGGTTTAGAGGATTTTAGTTTGCATCAATGCCATCGGGATTAGTCAAGTTAGAAAATGTTTTTTTCTTAATCAAAAAGTAGTGTTGTTTGCGGGAAATACACGCTGAGGAGTCATCTCTTTAGGGGTGAACATCAGAATCATTCTCCACATATAACAACAGATGCTCCGTCAAGCTATCGTCCCAATGGCATTAGTCAGCTGAGAGGAGAATGAATCTTCCTGTCATCGTGCCACTTGAAGGGGTTCATCATCCTCTTCTCGCATGTCAAAGGGAAGCAGTTAAAAAAGGTCCCCTTTTAGCCCGGGTGCGAAGAGGGGCTCGGGGTGGGGGGGTTGGGGGATGGTGGGGGGGGGGTTCCGGTTCCTCTGGGGCCTCGCGTCGGGACAGATGGAGGACCTCGCTTCATCGGGGGCGTCGCAATGACAACTGCTCTCTGACTTAGATGACACCCATTGGCACACAACAGAACACCAAACAAAACGTGCACTCAATTACACATGGAGTCCGGGGTGGTTTACACGTGTGGTTCCTCCCCTTTCACCTTTGATCCTCTCAGCGCTCGTATATACGGCTCTCGATTGCGCGAGTAAAACCCCCGAGCGGATTGTTGCGGACTGACCTCCTGCCAGACGTGGAGAATTAGAGCCCCAGAAAGCTGTACTGCTTCCTTACACACAATGCATAGATGATGCTATATCAAGATGACGACAGCAAGGCTTCATTTATTATACAGGGCCGGTTCCCCTCTAGGCTCCTGAGAGTTATTGGATCAGAGTTAACTAACCGCTGATGAGATTCACCATCGTTGCGGGAAAATCCAAATTGCATTTAATAAAATCACTTAGTCAGCGTGCAAAGGATGCTATGGATCAATTACTTGGGTTAGCTTGGTGCAACTCGGCCTCTCTCGTCAATCTTTTTTTTTAATTTGCGATGCTCACGGCTTTAAAAAAAACAAGAAAGATGATCTTTTTTGAGATCGCTGTGCGAAAAACTCACATCGACATTTAAAGGTTTATACCATAGAATTCATTTCAGGTCTAAAGCCTGCAGATGTACACACAACAATAAGTAAGGCGGAATGACACAATGGGTGCGTGTTGGTGCATGTTAAAGCCTGGTATTATTATAGATGTGAATAAACATCACTTAGGGACATCACACAGACGGGGACAATGGGCGCAGGGCTCAAAGCTTGTTTCTCATCGTCCGATTAACATGATTAAAAAAAATAATGTTTGTAAACCTACTGACTGCTTCCCTATTGGACGCGCTGTTGTTTGACTGCTGCTCAGGCTGTTGAGGCTACCTGCGGGCAAACGTTGCCCCTCACAATGATGCCTGTGTCTCCTTGAGGTAGAACCAAAAACACAGACACTCTATAATCATGTGAGGTTTTGTTTCAGACAGTGACAGCCTGATTGCTGGAAGGTGGGAACGTTGTCTGGGGCAAAACCCCACGGCGATGACGACGCAGGGAGAAGGAAAGCGATGCCGTTCTCCTAAACAAGTACAGCTTGGAAGTCAAAGTGAGGCCTGCGGCGATAATTGTAAGTCGTACTTCCATAACCGAGGGCGACGCCGCGACACATCAGAGGAACAATTACCGCGGTTGAAACAGGAGATCTTTGTCCAGCTAATGTTCACCTAGGGCGATGGGTATGCATGCATAGGTACATTGTGTGTGACAAAAATAACAGTTTAGGTGCACATTTGGTTCGAAAACAAGAAATAGTCCGTTTAAAACTTCACCGAGGAAACCGACTGTACAAATCTCATCCTCTCAAAGCGCCGCTTTGTGTGAAGCAACGGTCACATCTTTTTCGAGGGCACTCCAGTGGAATCGCTGCGTCACTACCTGAGAGACTAGTGGCCTGTTTCGAGATACGTTGCCATGGTAACCCGTGCCAACTTCAGTGCAATCCAACGGTGAATCGTGAACTGAGCTAATTGGAAAAATATATTCCACCTTGCAGAGTAAATCTTACACTTACATTGACATCGAAGCATGACTGCAGTTACAGAGAAATGCATTGTGGGATGTACAATTATTGGTTTAATTGGTTTCTGATCTCTCTCTCTTTCTCTCAGTGGCCGAGCTTCATGAAAATCAAACATCAACTTTACATCTGCCCTTACAGCATGTGGGCAAAACAAACACACCTGTCCCAGCACACATTTATGGACATTGTATTCCCAACAGAAAGCTTCCGAATCAGTGGTTATTTTGTACTTAGTACTCATTTCTCCCTTTACTCCGATTGGACGACAGTTTTGTTGGCCCATGGTGACTCACTTGTTCTTGTTATCTCAGCTTACATATAATTTGTGGTATTGTTTTCATGTAACCAGAAAACACAATAGTTTTTTTTTCCCCAGGTACTTTCTAAAGTATGTTTTTTTATGCGTAGCCTGTTCCTGGACTTCCTTTTCTCATGATCTGCATGAGGCCCTGTTCCCTCTAAGCGCATTATTTGTATATGTTCCATTTTGCAGAGGTAGAAGTCCACCGAGAGCCTGCAGCATCTTGCCGGTGCACAGTATTTTATTGTGTTGCTATCGTGATGCTATTAGTGATGGTTTTGTCGATGCTAAAGTCAAAAGCCACTTTGGAAAAACAGTGTCTTTTGGATCACTTTGGATTTTTTTTTTTGCAGTAGAACAGAGACTCAGACTCCCTGAACTCTTCTTTACACATAGATTCAGTTAACATGACCAGAGATTCAAGGTCCTCCATCATACAGTTACAGTAGGAACATTGCACCCTGGACTCACACAACTTCACACAGGAGTTTTAGAAATGCAGTAAAATCCTCCCCGGTTCGACTTTGAAATGTCTCAGCAGCAGTCTGGAGTGTTTCCCCCATCCGTTCCCCCGAGCTGTGTTGCTGTTTTATGAATAAGCTGTTATGCAAGAAAAGGTGACCCGTATTCAGACGCAGAGAGAGGGGGGGGGGCGGTACCACATGGCTGCAACTCACGTGACGTCGTCGTGTGGTGAATTACGCGGTTATCTATTTTTTGCTGGCGGTTGTTCGCTGCTAAACAACAACGGCAGGGAAGTAGGTCACATGATGTAAACGTGTGTGCTGTGTTCGCCGCCGCAGTCACGCTAAAGCCGGAGATTGACTGCGTGTTTATCGAGACCGTTCAAGGTGTAGTCATCGTAATGACCTGATAGCAACCAGCACCAACTCTGTGGAAACACTAACCGGGCCAGACAACGTGACGACACGTGTGTCAAACAATGATTCCATCCGAGTGAGAGACGGAAAAGGTGCATTTGTGTTCAATCTGGAAGAAAAAAGAAGGATGTGATAAAACAGTTTAGTCCTTGTTTTACCCGCTGTCTTTTCTACAAGCTATCAGAACTAACCCCGATTAGCCTTGAGTACTAAACGATCTCTCTGTGAGCACACTGCTTAGGTTATTGATCAGCATCCCCTCGACTCTACGAGGGCACAGTCGAGGGGGTTCTTCTTGTCTAGGTGGTGGTGTCGCTGCTCAGGCCCCATGAAGAGAAACAAAGAATTTGTTCCTCCTTTTAAGTTCAACATGAATCAAAGGGATTTGTTAGGAAGCAATAATTAAACCCTTATCTTTGCCTAATTACTCAAGGGGCTGTAGGGTGTCTGTTCGTGCCCCTTCAACTTGCAGACCCCCTAACCACAATCTGATTTTCTCTTATGCCTTTTGAGCCTGTCTCCCTCTGATATCAATAATACTCGTAAGATTGGGAGAGGAGTGGACGGAGGTGAGAATGAGAAAACGTGAGAGGATAAGACTCTTGAACAAATCTCGAGTCGGATGATGATGGAGCTGAAAAGTGTGAAGAATTAAGGAGGAGGAGGTTTCTTTGGTAGAATATATTTTATGTACAGTACATATATATCTAACTTTAATAAGGAAGAGTTAACAAAACGGATGAAGTGGTAGCACTGCACACTCATACCATGTGAGTTCCCTTGCGTTTAAAGGGCCCTCTGCTAACACACGAAGGTGCTCACACGCACGCACGCACGCGCTCTTCCCTCCCTTTCTGCAGTGGCTGTTATGTGATGAGGGAGAGTGCGGGGAGTGTAAGGAAGGGCCAGGACAACCTGTTCTCACTGTGGATGAAGAAGTCACAGTAGCAGAAGAGGAATCCCAGGCATCACCACACACACACACACACACACACACACACACACACACACACACACACACACACAGGGTGACAGTGCCAGCATGCGAATGTTTCGCGGGGGATTTGATTCCAACCGCCTTCATCCTCCTAACTTTAACATGATTACATCTACCAAATAGCACTGAAACACAAATCGCTGAGGCTGATGGGAATGTCAGGAGTTTCAACCTAAAGCGGACCGGCGTTGAGGGAGAAAAGACGCTGTGGGTACGCCATGTTTGTTCTCAACAGTGCTGACCAGTTCTGAGCTGATTGTGTAGTTACTAGTCCCTGCTAAGTATGTGTAGTGGTTGCATTATTCTCCTGTGTACCTCTGTACAGCACACCACATGTGACTCACAAAGATTTGGGACAAACCGCCTGTAGAGATAAAGAGAATTTGAGGATGTACAAACAGCCTCAGGTTCGAGAGCTTAAACTGCTCAGCAAAGGTTACGTGT
This sequence comes from Apeltes quadracus, assembly GCA_021346845.1. Taxonomy (NCBI): domain Eukaryota; kingdom Metazoa; phylum Chordata; class Actinopteri; order Perciformes; family Gasterosteidae; genus Apeltes; species Apeltes quadracus. The sequence goes on along the minus strand of CM037915.1, from coordinate 7,337,153 downwards.
TAGTTTGTACCCCAAATGAATACGATTTCAAAGTCCTAGCTTCAAAAAACGTCTTAAAAAAAAGTCTCAGTCCTGATTCAAATTTACAGCAAAACCCACCGCTGACAGCTTCGATATTCCACTGCAAGACGACTTGCATAACAGCTCGACTAGAGAGCGCATCAATCCAACTATTGAACAAGATGTGTAGAAAGTAAGACTGATGTCGTTCCAGATATCTGCTCCGTCTGGGACTGGGACTGATCCTCATCTCACTGGAGCGGAGGGGGCTCCGACTGGTCCACGGGGTGTAGGACAGAGGAGAGAAGGAGGAAAGGCGGAGAGAGCCACAGAGAAGAGAAGAAGGCAAAGTGAGAAAAAAAAAAGAGAAAGGAAAGACGTGGACGGAGAAGGAAGATTCGAGTTAGAGGAGGTCCAGAGGGGGAGATGAAAGGTAGGCAAAAGGGAAACAAGGGTGGAAAAGAGAGAGGATGGAGGAAAGGAAGGAGGGGGGTCAGAGGAGAGAAAGGAGTTCAGAGGTAGATGGAGATGGCGAGAGGTGAGCGGTGGAAGAAAGATCAAACTTAGAGGAGGCAAGGGAAGAGGAAAGGAGACGGAGGTTTGAGGCGAGGAGAGGTCAGAAAGGATTAGTGGGATGATGAGCTGAGTTAAATACGGGAACACACCATCATTTCTACAGGCCCCTCCACTTCGAAATGGAAGCACCACAACCGGAGAGAAGCGGGTGTCTGGTTTTCAGAAAGCGCTGACGGCGATGACGCGCCGCAGCCCGGGACCGGAGGCCTGTCGTCACTGCGATATGCGCGGCATGTGACGAGCATGTTTTCACCTGCTGTCAGCGATCAACGTGAGAGCTGATCCGTCAGAGGAGCAGGGCTATGTTTAGGAGGCCAGCGCCGTGTCATCTGTGGCCCAAAAAAACAAACTGTAGCCACGTGTTTTACATTCAGGTTTAACTCGAGGAGGGAAAAACATGGATTTTTTTTTTTTTTCCCATGGCACTGTTCTTGATTTCATTTCATTTCATATTTCCGGTCTCAAAGATGTGCTGCGTTACTGGTGGAGGGGGAACTGTTGTGGTACAGGTTACTTACTGGAATCTTCCAATTGCCTGAAAAGACACTAAATGTGTAATGTGGGGGCCATTTCGGCATGTTCAACAAAAGGCCACAACTAGCAGATGGTTAGCTTAGCATTACAACTGGGAGTGGGGGGGGGGGCGGTTCTGCGCATAGGAAACCCAATACAACAGACCACTGAGGCCCGGCAGTTAACACATTATATATAGTTTATTTGATCCATACAAAAAAATTGTGGACAGGTTTTAGTGCTGAACTGTTGGCTGTGGAGACACAGTGGCCGTGTCGTGTTCCTGCCGCCATACAGTTTTAATAGGTCCCATAAATTTTGCCAAAACAAACCATAAAATGTGATGTGAAGGATAGCATGTCAAATTGTATAAAATAGACCATAGCATGAACGATTATTATTATTATTATTATCAACCAGACAGGTGTCAGTAGTGACTAAAATATGAGCTCATATTTTTTAAATTAGAGATGTCTTTTATCCCATGGAGTGACTCACTTGGACGGACAACACAACAGAGACAAAAGCCTCTGAGACCATTTCACAGTTTTATCGGGCGAATCATTTCCTGCGATTGCACTCAATGGAAGGCTCCATACCAGATTAAATGACCCGCTGTTGCCATATAAGCCGGTCCGCGGTCGTAAAACACCGTGAAACCTTTGACTCTGGTGAACACATTGAGGATAGGCGCCTGCGGAAGGAAGGGAGACGCCATAAATGTGTGTGCTGAGAGTATTTGCTCTGGGATCCAAACACCTGGAACGGACCAAAGGCTGTGATACTTACCGATGAAAGAACAGTTTGTGTAAACCCTGAGCAAGAACACATCCCCAATGCTTGAAGATATATAATTATCCTCCTGAGGTATCTCGGTTAGGTTGACCAACAGGTGTGCAGTCGCCTGATCCACGTAATGTGTTTTTAGCGCCATCTGGTGACCTTCCGTGGAACAGCAGTAGGATAGTTGACAGGAAACGTATAGTACGTTTGTGTGAAACCCTGTCGGATTTTTTATGTAAAAATATTTACATGATATACATTCAATGGTACTCAATTTTACGTTTCACTCGGATTGTGTTTCAAAGATTCAATCTTACAATAGTGGTAGGAAATAGTCTTTTTTTTGTCAGCGAAATGTCTGCAGTCATTTTAGCAGCTAAATGTCTCAATTCAGAAGTGTGAATCTTATGAAATGAGCCACCGTAGCATACCCACGCCTCCTCAGATTCCCTCTATACCTCGGATGTGCATCAGCGGGGAAACGTATGTTAATCCTCCGTAGCAGAATCCATCAGTAAGATCATTACACGCAAATTCAGATGTTTTTCAGGGGAATTTCTTTTCTGTTTTCTGTTTGTATTTTCATGTTGTCATTTGTGTTTTTCAAAAGGTTAACCTAAGACCCAAAAGCTTTACAGCTTCATATCCTTCATGCTAACTTTCCTAAATGAAATCTTAAACCTCCAGTCACAATAAACATAAGTTTGTCAGCTAGTAATTTGAATGCATCAAATGGTTCTGCCATAAAAAAAGCTTTCACATTTATGTCATATGTGCAATTTGAGGGGACTCTTATGTGATAGAAAACCCATAAAAGCCTTTAATCTTTAATACTTTTTATTTGTAATAATTTTTTTGCCACCACAATGACCCAATCAATTCAATGCACTTGCATAATCATCACAGAAAAAGCAAAAGCAGGTGAGGCCAACTCTGGAAGATGATGGTGAGACAACTTGATTCAGAAGAAGACACCTCCAACAAAAAAAAAAAACCCTTTCCCTTTAAAAAAAGAACTCATGTCTCAAAAACACCAAAAGAAAAAGTATTTTAAATCATTATAGGATATAAGTTTGGTTATGTTACATTACTTTTTCTAATGAACTGACATGGAAAATAAAATATCGAACAAGCAACATAGAGAGCATGGACAGTTAAAATAAAAAGGGAAATAAAAACGGCTCGACAGCCTACATCATTTTTTAAAAAGTACATTGTCAACACATTTTAGTAGTCTTTTACCAACGGCACACCAATCCTTTTCAGCACACACAACGTGCGTCTTTCTACCTTTCTGAATGTGTTGGAAATGGCTTTTTATTTTTTTTGAAGCATGTGAAACAAACTGCTCACCCTTCCCCACGTAACATTACATTAAATCTTTACACAATCCTCATCTAAATGGTCTCAAGCATCTAAATCACACTAAATCAGTCTCTTCTATCGACCTAAGAGCAAGATGAAAAGAACGACGAGCTAATATTAGATCTGCTGGGAGCCACCAATCCACGACTAGTGTCGATTCAGTTGTCTTAAGATTAAAAACGTTGGCCCTCGATCCCCTCCCCCAAGTCGTCTGTACGTGACAATGCTTCAAATCTTTGCTTGACTCAGAGCCTCCAATGTCTAATAACCGCTCATTTAAAATTAAAACTTGATTAGCGCTGCTGTTACCGAAGGAAAAAGGGTCTTTTGAGAGTTTAAGCAAGCGGTTGCTGCTGTGTGATGAAACATCTAGTGCTGGTTACGAGTGCCGCGTGTGCTCTGGAGACGACGGCCAACTAAATATTCAGTGTCTAACGTGTTGGTTTGCACAGACACACGGACCGTCTTCCTGTTGAACACCCCCAAAAAACTCATCGCATTCCCATCTAGAGCAAAGCGGCAGACTTCACTCGTACGTCCCGTCTGTTTAGTACGGGTTCTGGAGACGGCTGTACAGCAAAGGGCTGAAATAACAACAGCGTGTCATCGCTCACAAAAAGACATTGAGACGAGTGGACGAGTAATGCACGTGTTAAAAGAAGAAAAGCTTTAATGCATGTGTATTCTGCAAACGTACCAGTATGTGCCTCGTTCAGGGCGACATGTTATCTTTAAGACTGTAGTTTGGGAGGGTGTCGTTCTCCATCCATGCATTTAAATAGCAACACAGAAAGAAGAGAGAAAAAAAAAAAGAACAGGCAAACACACTTAACGCGTTTTAGACAGGAAAATAAGTCACCCAGAGGTCTGCAAATCATGTCATTTCTTTCAGTTTTGGACTTCTTTTTTTTGTCTGTTAAATTTGAATGTTGACAGAATAGGAGTACATTTTGTGGATCACATTCAGAAGCCTCGTCCCCGTTCTTCTATACTGCGTATTGCCTGGTCCATGATCGAGCTGGATGAGAGACAGAAACAAAATGGTGGTGTGAGCACAATATGGTGCAGGACAGAGTGCCATGATGAGCAAATCGAAAGCACCTGTCCCAGCATTTCTAAAACACAAAACCAAAACAAGTAGTCAGCAAATCACCACCTTGGATAAATTCAAAAGCAGTAGACAGTTTCAGACATCCACGCTTCAGTCATTGAAAAACAAAAAGCTGAATAATTTACATACTATGAGGGTTTAGAGGATTGTTTTATACAATTCTAACTTTAGGTTTCGAGCTGTATATTAAAACAAGCAACCGGAAATTGAAACAACTTGCACTTCAAATCTGCTGTCTAGATTAAATTAAAAGATGTTCTGATTCAGTGTTTCAACAAGGTTGTCAATACAGAGCCTTGTGTTGTTTATATAACGGACTAGACAGTTACGGATAATGAAATGGCAGAAAACCTGTGGAAAATGTACAGGCATGTCTATACACTTTTTACAATTGCTATGATGGAGTAGCAACAGTTCTTTTAAGAACCCCATTACATAATCTGAGACTTGCTACCTCTCAGTATGTCTCCTAAGTTTTGATTGTGACACGTTGAACACCGTCTATGGTACAGTTACAACTACTTTACTACCCGTGTGCGGGAGTGGTCGGTGATAAAGTCAGCACGGACATCACGGGACAAATAACAAAGCACTAAATACCCATTTTCCTATTAACCAGTGGGAATGTTTATAATTGACTGCGTTGTTTCCCGATGTGAGAGCAGTTACCTCGAAGACGGCGTCATCATCATCTTTCCGCACTTAATGCCGTATTCATCTGTATTTATATTTACAGTCAGATGTTAATTTGGTCCAAACCACAAAAACCCCAATTGGGTAATTCCACATTTGTGACATCACCACCAGATAATCTCAATTAAAGAATTGGACTAGGTCTCCGGCAGAGGCCACCTAGTTTAGTCCTTTGAATAAAAATTAAACTAATCCCCACCTCTCTCAATGGCGTTGCTTTCGTCTCTCTTCCACAGGTCTGCAACATCGTTTGCGAGGGGATCGTCTGGATTGGGAGCACTTAATAACGCCTGGATGGATAGCAACACTGTGCGGATCTGCAGAGCTGGAGACCACTTATCTGGAAGAAGTGAGGTTCATAAAACAATACGCAGAGAGAGAGAGAGAGAGAGAGAGAGAGAGAGAGAGAGAGACAGAGAAACAGCTTGAAAAAGACATGTGACATGGTTCAGGTATTTGTGGATAAAGACAGGCGTGGTGCAGTAACAACATTGCCGTGTCACATGGCAACTGTCGTGAAGGAACAGGAATTGCTGAAAAATCCACCTCTTCTTACCTAACTTGGCCCGTCTTGTGTCAAAGATGCATGGAGGTAAGGCGACTCTACGTCTATTGTTCCACTTGAATATTTACCAGCTAATGTGAATGATCTGAATATTCATCCACATTGAGCTTTTTACATAACTGTCCAAATATTCCATTACTATTTTTTGAATAAGCAGATTCCACAGCTGCCTGCAACTTTTAGTGGATGTTTTGTCACCGTTTGGGCTCACCAGCAAACATCTTTGACAGCTCCTCAACAGCTCTTAATAAATCTCTATTGGGTGAAATCCTGCAATATGCATGGTGTGGCACCCTAAGTGCTTACCTTTCAAGATGTCTAAACATATTCTTCCAAGTTTGTCAACATTGGGGTGGTAGATTTTGGTGATGAATCGCACTTTGGGAGCTGCCATGGGATACTCTTCTGGAAGAAATAGTTCAAGTTTAAATATGCCTCCTTCGAAGGGGGAGTCTTGAGGCCCTGCAATGATCACATGGAAGTAGCGCGCGTTGGCTTCATCTGGCAGTGCGGTGATCCCTGGAACGGGCTCTGCCATCAACCGCTGTGTCTCCTGAGAGGTCAGAGTGAGAAACACATAACACTAGTGTTGACATTTCAGTAGATGTACACTTTACATAAAATGGACAAGGACAAACAATTTCGCCCCGCTTAGTCACCGTACTGACACAAACAGTAACCCACATACAAAATCGCATTCCATAATATATTGTTTACCACAGAAACTAAAAAGATAAGCAGAGACATTAGGAAGTTATGCACAGTGACTTGCTATAATATTAAGATGCAAAGTCACATCACATTAAACTCGAATTCATCCAAAAAATGTAATTGCTCCATCATTCAACTGATCAAAATAAGTTTAGTTTCTTGAAATGATTACTAAATTGGAATGAACTAACATGGAAAAGAATATGCCTCTTACATTGGACTTAAACGGCTCATTATCAAAAGTAGTTGTGACTTCATTTGATCTTCCAACTTTAAGCATTTACCGTTTTTATAAGTTTTTATAAAAGACCCATTTGTCTGATGCAACTAGGCTTATACAATATATATGCATATGTGTTTTTATTAGCAAAATCGGTTGAATGCTGAGTTGTATTGCGCGTCAACAAAAAATATTGTGCGACACTAAGGGACAGTCAAAAATAGAAATCAAAAGCAGGAAGTGGAACAGTTTTCATATGTCTGCATTTGGTCAAGCAGGGGCACCAAACATTTCGCAGTAATCGTGCGGCAAGGATTGAATTCGTTAAGATCGTGAAAAATCAGCAAGGACAGGGTCCATAATGGACGCTGGTGTCGTGTTTTGCTGCATCGACGCGGTTACCGGCAGTGAAAAAAAAACCCCACCAAAACCCCGAGAAAATAGTAGCTAGGAGGTGGCAGAAGAGGCTGATCGCGGACACAGACTAGACGGGCCCCGTCCGGCGAAGTGGCGACGAGGTAGACGGAGGAGACCGCGACGGGCCTCAAATTCCGTCCCAATTACGGTTAACGTTAAATACATCCAGAATCAATACAAACATGTTTGGCTAACTACACGCATTTCGCCGTTTCGAGGCCGATCGCATCATCGCCAGGCATGTGTACCGATCACCTTAAGCTAACGTTAAAGCTGCTAGCGGAGCAGCTAACACAGCGAAGCCATTCAAATGGAGACTAACGGCAACTTGTTGTAATTTTCCGAACCGCAATGCAAAATAGTGCGAGGGGGGAAATCACTGTGTCTTAAGTACAACAACAATGTACTCGAGCAAACACGAAACCACCGTTAGAACAGACGTGAGCGGAACGGAAGTGGCAAACAAAACAGTGGCAGACGCGGAGCAGCGAGCTAACTCGACAGATAGCTAGATGAGAGCTAACGAGCTAACTTCGGTTGGCAGTAATTGTACACCCATAATTCCAACGAACGAACTAAACAATACCGAAGACAGTAGGCCTAGTTGAGATATGCAGGTATATACATATATGTACACAACGCCGGGGTGTGAAGTGTACCTTTACAATCCTACGAGGCAAACCGGTCATCTTGTGTTAGCTATTATATTTTTAGCCGTGGACTCGCCTTCTCTTCAGTTGGGATCGACTGAGCGGGGCGGAGGCTCAGGGTTCTCTCTTCCGGTGGCTTTCGATGACGTAAGGAAATACGCGTGTGCATAAACGTTGTCTCCGTAAAATGGAATGTCATTGTAATTTTACAGAGAGGTTTTAGTTGTAGCCGGCAACCTTATGAACAACGAATTGATGTTCACGGGTGCATTTTTCTCCAAAAGAAAGCATACGGGTTTATCTTTTTCCGTAACATTTTCCTGGAACTCTCAAAATACAGAGCAATCTGCTTTCATTGCACAATTTTCTGTTTCGCTGGTGTCATCCTTTTAGTCTTATATTTCCGGTTATAATTAATTAATTTTCAATATATTCTTTATGCCGTTAGTCTTTGGAATGATACACTGGACGTATTTGATAAGATTGAAAAACTGCCTAAATAAACATGAATTGCTCCATAAAAAACAACTTGCTTTAATTAGCATAGTCAGGAATGGGTATAGCATAAGAAAGTCTCTCTGTGCAGCACATAAAACGTTCTTGAAAGAAATATTAAATTCTAAAAATTGGAAAGATATTTAATGTAGTCAATTTTTGTGTTGAATGGAAAAAATTAGGTATATTTTGTTTACTTTAATCATCATTTCTGTAAACCTGTTAGGTCCGGCGCACCAAAACGAACCACTTTTCTAGTTTTTTTTGTTTTGCAACCACAGAATGACAGTATGAATTAACATAGTAAAGCACAACAAAGCCATGTATATTCCATGACAATCAAGTCCAGATACAAAAATCCAAAGGATGCAGGACTTACAATTATGTTTTGCTACAGATTTAGTGTTTAGGAGTGCTTAGCAAAATTGGCATACAAAAAAAATCTGTGCTGCTAGTATATATTTGCACGAGATCTTAGAAAAAACCCTACAATCCAGTATATTCTTTATACATAAATGTGTACACACACGCACACTAAAAAGTCATGACAACCTAAATAATATTCAAGAGTTTATTTATTATACATCATGATAAAAAGACAAACATTATTTGGTGTTTTGTAAGTTTGGCCTTCAACTATCTGTCCTTTGGGGGATCCTTCTTTCTGCGTCTCTGGTGGTATCTGTGAACAATAACAGAAAATGAATTTGGGTCTGTGATATATTTTTACTTTCAGCTTTTACAGTCCAGTTTTATGCTTCAGTTTGAATTTAAAAAGCCTACCGAAAGTGAAGGAAACGCAATTCTCAAAATTGACAAATTATTTAGTACTTATTAGGACAGCAGTACATCCATACTAAGGCAGAAAAATAGAAGATAACATGATGTGTGTACTTACTGTCCTACCGGATACCACCGGTGTTTGGTGGTGAAAAACATCTTGCTCAGCTCCTCTATAGTGGGCCCTTTTTTGTCCTTCAAAACCTCCTTGCTCAGGTGGGCCTTCAACACCTGGTCGTGGGTCTCAACCGAGTTGGTCAGAGGGTCTGGATGTTCTATAGGCTGCAGAGATTTATCATCACGAACGAGCTTACCTCTTACATTATTATAAATGTTATGTACATTTCCAACAACCCTGTAAGCATTCCTATAAATTAAATTGTTGAAAAGGTTTGTTCCAACTACTGATAATGTGTTCACTGTAATGTAGTGCGCAGTCATCTTTACACTTGTTGCAGTTATGAATTGCTTGAAACTAAAGCATTCTTCAAATCCAAGACTGCATCTACTCAGACAGAGGCAGGAATATGAGCTGTGCAGAGAAAATAATCTGCAGGGATTTTATCTAAAAACGAAAAGATCAAACAACTGGACACTTTGAATTCCTTCCCTGAGGTAAAAAAAAAACAGCATCACCTGATGAGAAGAAGCGACAATACATTGATGTTATATTACCTGGGTAAGCTCATAGGGAATGTCAACAGTGGGATGGTGGCACACTATGGTTCCCCCATCCGATGTCACACCAATTTCCACATTACTGAATCAAAAGAAAAATTGATGTTATTATGCTAATCACAACAAGAATAATTTCACAATGGAGGTGTCATTTTCTCATAGCTGTTAACATTTTTCTGCATTAAATTGTTGAAGTCAATGTAATCATTTGCAGACTTCAAACCCAGAGTCTGAATCTATAATCTATTATTTCTGTCACAGCCGGGTAAGATAACTAAATAAACAGATGTATATTATTTTGTGTTAAACACAATCTGTTCACGTCTAACATACCAGTTAGGGGAATCAAGGGAAGGACCACCGACGCGGGACCTCTGTCGCATTGGAACCAAACATGCTGCAAAATAAATAAAAACAAGTGAGACACACACAAATACGGACACACTTAACAGAACTTCTCAGCTTCTAAACGAAAAAAACAAAAACAATCAGATCTTGAGACGGAGGGAGGACCAATAAACTGAAACCTTATTTAGCCAAATTCAAGAGTTAATTAGTGACCATATTCTCAAGGTTAGCCTCCGTTAGCTTTGATCCCCATCGGTGCGATCACAATATCGTGCATCGTTTCGTTTAAAAAGCGAGAAAGAAACGACGACCTCGAGCAGACAAAGCCTCGATATTCATCTAACAGAACTTACTGTGTACGTGTCGTAGTTGGGTGCCGTTAGAAAGTCGCGTTAAGAGACTGTTGAGCTTGCACAAATAACCCGACGCCATGTTCAGCTCGGCTGGCTTGTGTCGCGGTGTGCACCACTGTAATAGTTCCGTCTTGGTGCGAAGGCTCACACTGTTTAGTTCCACTAAACTGGGTTACCAGTCAGATTACATTACATGTTATTTAGCTGACGCTTTTATACAAAGCGACTTACATTTCATTTTAACCCATGGCTTACACATTTGCCCGGGGAGCAAACCGGGGAGGTTAGGTATCTTGCTCAAGGACACTTCAACTACACATTTTATAAAATTGTTTTATTTGCTGAATACACATTTTATGAGTCTTGTTAGTTTTTAACACTGGCTGAATGTGAAATCACAAGCTTCTTTTAACGATTCATTTTACCAGGAAACCAAGGTATGAATCGTTAATGACGCTAATTAAATGTGAAATAAGTAGCACGATACATCTGTAAATGTACAAAGAATAGGCAAACTGAAAGTAATCTTCAAACAACTCAAACATTTGATTGATTTCTCGCCAATAATAAGCCATAATACATTTTAAATATTCACTGTTATGTATACAAGACAAATACTCTTATCTTGCTAACAGAACTTTGAGTGTAGAAGCTGCTGCTGTTGTTGTGACCAGTGCAGAGAGACAAGCTCAACAAGTTTTCCCGGTAGGTCCGGTATGAATACAGGGAAAGATTTTAAATCCTTTAGGAATGCAACTTCATTTGTTGAAATCCTTTTAACAGGAACTACCGCAGGATGCCAAACACAGCAACAAGTTTATTCACGTTTACAAGTTGTTGGCTTGTCACTCAGAAACTTCCATCTCTGCTGTGGCTGCACTGGTGGATGCCTGTGATCCTGTGTTAGCCACCAAGCGTTCTCGGCTGCCAAACACCTCAGCAACTAAAGGCAAACCAAAAAAATAAATTACAATGGAAATTTAACAATTATAAAAACACCATGAATAAAACAGCTAAGTTTTGTGCTGTTTAAAGAAAGTTATTTAACTTATAATATGCTTTCAATGAACAGCATTTATTACACAAAGTGTGTGACACAAACAAAAAAGGAATAAAAAGAAACTGTACCTGCTGCAACATCACTTATATCCCAAACCCGCAAGCCATCTTTTTGTCCCCCAAAGGCGTAGACAAAGGGCATATCAGGGCAACATGACGCACAGAACAGCACACCCTGTTAACAAGTGGGGAATTAAGTCGTCAAAACTCCAAAGTAACTTTCCCCTTGAAATGGGTTCTGGTGAAGACTCGGATATGTACATGCTGTATAAAGTAACTTCTTACCATTTTCATGTCTCGTGAGTGCACCAGGTTGGGCTTATTGCCCAAAATGTCCCAGATCTTAACGTGTCGGTCAGCTGATGAGGTGACCAGGCATCCTTTGATCTGGCTGCTGAGGTTCAAACCTGCAGAACAGGAAAGTGTATGTAGAAAGGAATAGGAAGGAATAAACCCAAATGCAGATTCAATGGTGAAAAACATGTAAGAGGAAGGACCCCTGCTGGTTTGATTTTGTGATCCTCACTTTGCTCATCAATATGTTTTCCGAGACTGACTGAAAACACATCAGCCACAAGTTTCCCAACTTATGTAGCAACAAGGCCGATCCATAGCTGCGTCCTTCCCAAATGACTCATGACTAAGTGTCTCACTGCAGAATCGCGATGCTTAAATGACCTGTAACCCACGGATACAACATTTCTACCTCCTCTTCCCACCTGATACTTCTTCATCGTGAGCCTTCAGTGTGAAAATTGGTTTATCCGAGCGTGCGTCCAGGCAGTAGATGAACCCATCATCTGTGCTGGCCTGAAACACAACCACACACTCAGGTTAACCATTGAGCTTATGAAATAAATAGAACAAGAGGGATAAACCACCGGGCATGTTTGCAAGCATAGTTTACAACCGCTTAAACTTTCAAAAAGGAACTTTGATGGATTGTTTCCTTTAAAATACAGTCAAAGAATTTGAGCACCTACCAGGAAGTTGTAGGGTGAAAAATGGTCCCAGGTCAGCCGCTCCACTTGACCACTAAACCTCCATGTCCGATTGCTGTTGTCTGGACTGCGGCAGTCGTACAGGACAGCGGTCCTGAAAAGAGAAACACTGGTGTCTCAAACTCACCTTTAACAAAATCTGCATTTTTCACCTCATTCTATCGTCTCATGACGATCAGAGATTACACATACTTGTCAAATGATCCTGAGATCAGAGTCTGTGCTTCAAATGGGTGGAATGATAATGTCTGAACCTGAAAGATAGAAAAAAATGGGTTTGCCCATGAAGCTTGTGCTTGCAAATTCTGAAGCAACGACAACAAAACACCTAGTTACATCCACCATAATTGTGCTTCTAATTACTTACCTTGTCAGTGTGCCTGTGCAGAGTTGTGGCCGGTTTGCCTTGAGTAAGATCCCACAAGATAACCGTGTCATCTGCTGATCCACTTGCCAACACATTTCTATGAAGGAGGATGACAATCTGCTTTAGGCTAAACAATGATTCTGGGACGCATGACCGCACACTTACACAGCCAAACAAATACATATAGTCTGCACGTCCAATTTAATATCTTTTTTCCCTCTCTTTGCTTAAAAAAACCCCCAACATATTAGAATACAGACCTGATCAGTTTGTTCCAGGATAAATCCAGCACTGCGTCTGTGTGTCCCTCAACGGGCTCTGCTGCGGCCCCCTGGCGCCAACGAGAAGTGACACCATTGTGTTATTGAGACGTGACAGATTTTTCAAGGTCTTACCTTAAAGTAAATAAACATAACCCCCTTCTCATCATACCGACGCTGTTTAAGAGATATAAGAACAGGCTTGTACCTTCTTAGCCTTTTTCTTCTTCTTGGGTGCCTTTTTACTCCCTAAAGAAAAGACTGGCTCCAAACAGTCCACCACATCCAGGTCCCATACATCTATCTTATGTGTCATGTTTCCCACTGCAGCATAGTTTCCTGTAAGGAAGACAGAGAAAAATGTTAAAATGCATACAGTGGGACATTTACATTAAGTAGATTAGTTTATTTTTATTTATGTTTAAATTCCTTACTGTTGTTAATGTCAATACAAAGTAAATATAAACCAAGGTTCGGTATGAAGAGGAATGTCATTTTAGTCAAGCTTTTTCAAAGCAAAGCTGAATTTTCTTACCGGGTTGTTCTCCAGGACTGGGGTCAAAGTTCAGCCACTCTACACACAGTGGGTAAGCTGGCAGAAGAATGTCATGATGGACGTAGAGAGAGTCCTCCTCGGAGTTATAAACTGGAAAGCAAGAGATCAAGTGTTCCATATAGATTCCAGGATTCTATGAAATAAATGGTTTGGTTTCTATTCGATTACAGCATATATTCTATTCGAAACAAAGGAATCATGTCATGTCACTCATGAAATGTTTACCATGGATCTCCAAATTGCAGCAGTCCTTCTCTGCCCTGCCTGTTAGAATGAGATTATCACTGGGCTTGATTTGGAAGTCTTCTCGCTCATATTGGTCCTTGAGGGAAGAACAATGCTTAGCTTTGACAAGATAAAATGGGTATCAACATTTTTTTGTTTTCTTGATCCAAATAAATAGTGTGAACCTTAATTATCAGAACTGAAAACATCCACAATACAATTTCAGGACTTTTTTTATAGGTTAGATAACCACTACACTACAATGAGCTTTAACTGCAACTTGAATTGGGAAATATGACTTCATGTAATCAATAAGAGCGCATACTGTGTCTTTGAGGGTGATGTAAGGATCCTCCTCGTTGGAGCTGAACACTGTGAGCCCAGCCAGACTGTCGCCGAGACTGGTGGTCACTAAATGAAGGAAACAACAGACAACAGACTCAGAGCTGCATTGATATAGACACAAAGTGGACACAGTGAGAAGAAATGTGTTTGTCTGTACACACACACACACACATGCACACACACACACACACAATGTTTTTGAACATCTCCCCACTCACCTGCATCCTCTTCATCATATCTATCCAGGCCATACTCAGCCAGCTCGTCATCTTCCTCCTTTCCATCTTCATCCTTTGGAAGTCCGGGGATGTCCGCTGTATTGGTATCAGGATTGTCCTCACAAGCTATACCTTCATCATCATCATCATCATCATCATCATCATCCCCCTGGGCTGCTAGTTCCCTGGTTTAGAAAAGGATAGACTATTAAAAAAAGCAACACCAGCTTTTGCTGCTAAGGGACAAACTGTAGTATTATATTTCTAATCAGCAATCACCAAAGTGAGTTGGACAATTAGATCAGTGCAGTAATTTGTTGTATTCCAACGTACCCGAGCTCTTCTTTAGCTTCGGTAATGATGCGCTGCAGCTCCTCTTGGCTCAACTCAACCTGAAGTGGAATAAGAAACGTGTATTGAACACACAAGTATATACATTAGCATGTATATGCGTCCTGCCATGTTGACAAGTTAGCTCCCTGTAGGCTAACATGAGCTAGCTGAAGCGTGCTCACTACCTACTTTTTCTGGCTTTTCTTTAGCGAAGCCTCTCCCCACCCATCCGACACAAGTGATCTGGGCACTCATTTCACAGAAACCGTGTCTTTTTTTTCGAATCAATAAACATAGACACGTAACTTTAGTCAAAACGTCAGGCACGCAATCAGAAAGCCTACATGTGAGTTAACACGGGGCCTGGGTCGCTTTTAGATGACGTCCTTACAGGTTTGAAGAAAATGCCTGATCATAAATGTAGATAAAGTCACTCACTGAGCCGCTTGATCTTAAAAGATATGCAGTGATTCTTTATTGATAGATATTTTTGAAATACTGTTGAATGTAGAAAGTAACTGTAAATACAACAAGAAGCATCAGCCTATTATATGTGCCGAACAATTCTGTAGTTGTGTTTCTAAATTCTTAGTTCTGTAATTGCTGTGCTATTTAATTAATTTAATTTCTGGTATTGGCACGAACCGCATCAAGGCCTATTTTTCATACTTGCACAATGCAGCTAGTAGGCAGTGAAGATTTCAACAGCATGGCTTCATATGGTTTCATGCTGGAGATATTAAATCTGTTTTTTATCTTGCTGCAGTGCCATTTTCCATACCCGTGACATCACTGATCAGTTTTTATTTCAGGTGCATCAAAGCACACTTCTAAATAAGTCAGAGATAAAAGGTAGAAAGGTTTAATTAAATGAAACACACAAAGGTGAAAAGTCCTTGGACAGTCTTTAAAACACATGTTATGGCAACGACAACATAAAACAAGAAAGACAGCACCAGATATTGGTGGTATAATACAACACTGTTACGTACCATACATCAACCTAGTACCATAGTTTAAATCACTAAGCAAGTCAACAATGTAGCGCTGGTGTTGATCAGAACTGACACCGGAAATACCAAATTAATGTCCATCACAGGATAAAACTTAAAATGTTGTGCATCGCATTGCATGGCAGAGGAGTAGAACTCTTCGTAAAAAGTGCATAACAGTACAGAAAATGTACATTAAATGTTTCAGTCCCAAAAAAACAAGGTCTACACGACCATAGTTTAATCTTTTCTTTTAGGCCAACACGGTCCTATAAGGGCTAAGGGCAAAACCGCAAATCTGAGATTGAAGAATATAGGATACTGCGGAAAATCCTGTAACAGCTAAGCTAAGATTGTTTGTATTTTTTGCTTATGCACCAAATAGTTGGTTTCATTTTAGCTCCAAAATGTGTTGAACTGCTGTAACATCAAAACAAGTGACAATAATCAATGCATGAATCAAAGGCACTCTTTGCACACTGTGAGGACATTAGACAAGGCAAAGTGGTTTTGTTACTGGTTCACAAGTTGTGTTGTTAGCAGATCTGGCTAAGTCCCTGGGTGGTTATGTGTTTACTGCATGGTCTGATGTCTTCAGCCATATGGAATCAAGTACTACTATGAGAAATCAAGTTCCATCTCCTGCCCGCCGTCAACAGGTTTGCTTGGACGCTTGGACACCAGCTTGAGGTTGGTCTCATGGAGGATAACCTGGGTCAGGTACTTCTCTCGTTTGATCTGTTCTTTGACAGTGTATGGGACGTCTGGGATCACATGGGACAGGATGAACTTGGTGAAGTAAACAATGTGCTGTGAGGAACGGAAGAAGACACCACCATTAGTGAGTTTTGATGTTAAAAGATTTTTTTAGTGTCAGAAAGATCTCATGTTATGTTCCACTCACCTCGACAACGATTATAAAAGCCATCTTGGCAGCGATCACGTGCCAGTAGTAGATAGTGTACTCATACTGCCGCGGGTGCCCAGGACCGTATCGAAAATCTCGATACCTAGAAGGAAGAAACTTCACACTCAAACATGACTTGCAACATAGCTGACTCTGACACAAGTAATCTATTGAGCAATCAAATCAAATTAAATGCAACACTTTACCGACTGGCGTTCCATTCATATACCAACACGAGACATTTTAATTTATCACATACACACAGCCCATCTTGGTACCTGCAGGTGGTGATGTTTGCCGGTGTCATCAAGGGCTTGCTATAATTTGAGAAGTCGTCGATGTTGAATACGGACAGCGAGCTGTTGATGTAGCCCTGCATGGTGTGGTTAGAGTAATCTCCATACGGGTACACAGAGAAAGACCAGTAGTAGACCAACCGTGGAATCATATCAGATGTAAAAGCGATGATCATCGCCTGTTGAGACACCGGGTAAATGTAATGAAATCATGAAATTGATCATTAACGCCATGGTTGCAATTCTCACCGATGTGACTCATAAAGAAACTCAGTGCAAACCCCATCTCACATTCGTCGCAACAGCCAATATGGCGACGCCTTGAAGGATGGGCTGCCAGGCACCGATGTCCTGCGCCTTCTCCGGCACGATGCGGCGGAACTGAGTGGTGATTTTCCAGGCGTCCACTCGGATCTCACACACGTTGTTGACCAGAGCCAGGACCGGCGCCAGAGGGAAGGAGGCAACGAACAGGGTCACGAAGCCAAACTGGATGACTGAAACAGACATTTGGCACAACCGTTTTTTGTACTATAGAGGTGCATACATCTCTGTGTAGTCGAACACAGCGTTATATTTAAGTCTGGATTGAAGAACAGCTCGTGCAAGCGGCTCCAGGGTGCAGTTGGGGGCCGACGGGGACTTACCCATCTCCAGATATTCATAGAACAGTCCTAGTTTTGGGAGTCCCTGCAGTCGGTAGTCCTGCTCCCAGCGAGGAATCGCCGCCTCTGAAGCCCCGGGCGTGCAGTGGCGTAAGATCAAATTCTTCACCCACCTATGGAGGTGTGGAGGAGAATGTAGAGTAACAGGAGTGGAGTGGTCAGTCTGACCACGGTAAGTTGGTGGATGAGTAGCCATTAGCTCTGTTTTAAGCAACAAGTTCACTTATGTTCACTCTAGAGCAGTGATTCTCAAAGTGTGGTACGAGTACCACTCGTGGTACGCGGGGCTCCCTCTAGTGGTACGCCAAAGAATCACTGAAATAAATATAAATAAAACATTTTTTTATTTTTATTATTTTTTTCCTCCTATATTTAAGTGCAGTTATACTGTTGAAACTGTGTTAAATGTTACAATGGCTGACCATATTAAATATACTTCTTTAGGAATAAAACCTCTGCCTTGTTTTTGATGAATACTTAGGCCTACTACGCTGCTGTATAGTGTTGGTCATTATGGTGGTACTTGGAGAACCAAGTATTTTCTGAGGTGGTACTTGGTGTAAAAAGTTTGAGAACCACTGCTCTAGATGTTGTATACATATGTTTTTAGACTCTGACGTCTTACGGTAGCAAGATCTCTTGGATGTTGTTCCAGATGGCTTTCCCACCCATGATGATGGAAAGCTGAGTCGTCAGCTCAATCAGGCAACCACCGGGATCACACTGCAGGACAGCGAGACATACGGTGTCAGGCATGTAGCCAGGCATGTAACAAACAGCTCGTCGGACCAAACTGTACCTCCTCGTTGCGGTATTTTCCCAAGAGGTAAACCGGATCTCCAGGATAGCCAACGGCCTTCCCTTTGAAGAAAGCGATGTAGAAACACGAGGAGTAATAGTTGACGAACTGAAAGAGGAACATCTTCATGGTCAAGCTGTTCTCGTAGTCGGTCCTGGTCCGGGGCAGCTCTGTTATCGTGTCAGAACAACAACATTATTTTTTGTATTATCTAACCACGCAAGCAAGTGAATACTGGGGAAAAGTACAATTGAAACTCACCGAAATCCGTGATCCAGATGGCAACGCGCTCATAGAGGAGGTTCAGGACCATAATTACAACAAAGCTGATGAGGGAGGCTGTGACGGAAGTGGCCATCTGAGGCGTCACATACTCCTTTAAGGGCTCCAGTTCCTTCAGGTCCTGAGCTCTCAGTTTAGCCGAGAAGGCGAAAAAGGCAGCCAGGCGGTAAACAATGATGGCCACGATGGACGCCAGGATCAACAGAATCTGAAGGTCAGAAAAAGGTCCAAGAAAAAAAAATGATAAGTGCTTTTATGGGGGCGTCCGTGGTCTTTGTTCTAATTATTCTACTTCATAGAAGTTTACTGGGAATAACTATGAATTTGGTAATTATTGTAAGTACAGCAGTGACTATGTGTAATAATAAAAATTCCAATTAATAAATTCAGTGTAGATGGAATTTAAATGAAAAATGAATTCATGACGTTGATGTACATTACCCAGAATAGGACCGTTCCAATTCCTATTGACACCCGAACGCATCGTTCACAGGCTGTGTGGGGCACACGTTCTCTAACCTAAATCACAAAGAAACGCTGTGAAATCCTGGGCTTTAAAAACAACACAGCCACACATAAAACCCATTATGTCCACATAGTTTACACTTTTTTGAACAAAATGTCCTATTTTTAATCCAGCCGGACCTTTTTTCTTGGCTAGTGTAGTTCTACGTCATTAGCTGCAGATAGAATATAATCAGGTGAGCGTGTGACGTTTACCCCTGTGACGGGATTCTTCCTCTCATGGACACACTTTGCTTCATATTCTGGGCGCGGTTGCTCTTCCTGCTCCAAAAACTCCACTGTGTCCCACGTGTACTCCAGCTCCGCCTGGTAACGCTTCCAAAACTCCAGGAACAAAGTGACTAGTCAGGAAATGAACCGTAGCAGAAAAGAAAACATAATAAGAAAGAAGGAAACATCAGAATACACTCGGTATTGTCAATGTCTTCCTGTGTCTGTTTAGCATTTAATGATGCTGAGCGATGAGGACATAATACAGTTAGAATATTCCGTCATTGTAGCCATTGGGAAACAACTTACCCCAGACTGACATAAAAACTGCAAACACCAAAGTTCCGAAGTTATCAAATATGCAAAGTTTCTAAAAGAAAAAGGAGAAAAAAAGAAGTTCCAGACATAACCGTTTTTGCATTCATCAGATGTGTAAAGGCAGTTATTTTTTGTGTGCATATTTAGCAACATGAGTAGGGGGACTTCTACTTTGAACCCTTTCCAACTCACTTGGGAAGAATCGCAGGTGCTGTTCAACTTCCAGTATTTGCATTCCCTGTCACACTGCGGACACATCACAATTTTCCCCCCGATGTCAGGGTCGCACACCTCTTTGCTGCGGTTATTAAAACATAGGAACGAGACGATCAGTCGAGGAAGTATGCAAAATATCACACGTCATCATTATAATTATCCCCAAATCCACACGCAAAAGTACCTCCAGGTGCTGGTTTCTTGAGTCCTGTATCCATAAATGAAACAACTAAGTCCCACAACAGCAGCAACAGCCAGCATCATTGTGTAGAAGCCCAACCAGGCAAAGTAAATGCCAATCTTCTCTCCATAATACTTCCTGTGAAGAAAAAAAAAAGAAAACAGTTTATATCTTCTGCGCATCTGCTGTTTAAGAAAAATTCTGCAAGGACAAAAACGTCAGAGAAATTGTATTTGTTGTGCGGGGAATATATTTTCGGTTCCATGGACGGTGCACGGCACCAAAGGCGTTTCAGCAGTAGCTGTCTCAAGGGCGTCATGCTGTGATGCGTTTGTGATGAAAGTGTGAGGGTTGTGTTCACCGAATGAGGTTAAGTGGTTGCATCTTGTAGAAGCTTTTTGGATGAGCCCATTCTTTATAGAGCAGGAATCTCTCGTTGGGGCAGCTCTCCTCTTTGGACTTGACATTGAACCTGCACTGCAAATAATAAGAACAACACCAACAAAGGGGAATTTTCGGTGAATTCTTGGTTCATTAACTGACAGCATGCTAAGCACGGCTGCTACAAAACCAGAAAAGGCCTGAAACATACTTGTATGACTGTAACACGTAACTCACGTCATGGAGGGGATAGGCGGCTTTGTACACTCCTCCATCCAGAAGTTTGGTGATGCCAAACTTCTTAATGTTCCCTCGTATTTCATAGGGGGCACGACTCAGGATGTAAAATGCCTGCAAGAAGAAGAGTTTGTTTTTGTTCACAGACAAACATGATGGTTTTAGCAGGGATTTGACTCACAGGATATTAACAACCAACCAAACAAACATGGAAAGAAGCTGAAGGGCCGCCACGAGGTCAGACAACTTGCCATTCTGCTCCTCATGGACGCAGTGAAGAAGAGGTCTTTGTCCTTCACGTAGAAGTACTCCAGGCGGTCCTTCTCGAAGGGGGCGGTGAAGAACTCCGACTGCTTGGTGATCAGGTCTTTGTCGGGGTAGAAGTGCTTGGTGATGCAGGAGAAATAGCGCCACGGGGAGGGGCGCGAGGACAGTTCATTGGGCTGGATGGGAAGCTTGATGTGCAGGACTTCGGCGTAGGTGCACTGCACTTCCCACGGCATGTGGACTTTCACGAATACCACTTTGTCGTTAATTACCTGCAGAAGGACCAATAAGGAGTGCGTTAAATGTTAGGCACAGTCAGAGAAACCTTCTGAAAAGGGTAGTCTACCTACGGATTTTGTCGCTTCCAGCTCCAGTTTCATCCCCATCAGGCTGGCCTCAAAGTACTCTCGCCGACTCTGCAGCGAACGACACAAGAAAGGCTTTCGAAGGGCTTGCTGATTTAAAGCTCCCACCTGCTCTCCGGCCCGTTGTCATTCTGTTTATTTACCGGGTGAGACCATATGCATGGGGTTTGTGCTAAGCTGGCGGTGTAAATACTGAGAGTATTTGTCGAGGGACTTCAAAAAGAGTATATCTGAATACACAAAAGTATTATTTTTAGTAATACGTTTATTTACACTGTGGTTACAGCTTCAGAAGAGACACTACCATCCCTTTTGTAAATGTGATCCAATTTGCCATTATTGTCGTTCAAAGACAACCATTAGTTATGTTCCGGTGAAGCTCATTTATTTTGTATATCATTTCCATAATGTTCCACTGCACATGGTGGCAAAAACACGACAATATCGCGAGCAAGTCCAAGCGCGTTCCTGAATGGTGGCATGTCAAACATTACACAGAACGGAATCCCGGACACACAGACCTGCTACACAGCTTTTACCAGGACCAAATGCACACAAGAACGTACAAAACAAGTCATGAAACTCAAACTTAATTTGAGTTAAGTTACTTAATGAAGTCATCAAACTTCATTTAACACCTTTACGTGTTTTCACGGGGCGCCGACGCAGTTAAACATTTCATGACATGCAGGAAATACATTCACTACATCTAGACAAAACGAGGGGAAATATTTTTGAAAAAATGTACTGTGATAACAATTTAGAGAACTGGGCCACACCCTGCCAGCAGATACTGTGAAGTGTGTGCAGGAAAAAGAAAGGTTCAGCAACTTGTGCTTGCCACTGGTTCTGTTCTGGGAATAAAAACAAAGTAAAGGGAGTGCCTCGTAGAGGCTCTTCACATCAATGTTGGTTTCAGTTTGCTTTGAGATGACTTTGAAGAAGGGATTGCCTCACCGGTTGAATCTGTGGCGAACGAGCTCGTAAACTGTGACTTTCAGGGGCTCTACCAGTCTGCCTTTTTTTCTAAAAAAAGGAACTGGCCAAAACTTGCTTATACGTATCACATCCATTCACTCCAGAGGCTCCACATGTTTTTCATTTGACTAATTTTCACCTCCGCAGGCTCCATTTTGAAGAATACGATTGCAACACTTCAGGTCTGGGGGATCTACATGCATTATATGACACATCCATTACAGTAAGTCTATTGTGAAAGATGGAGGTGGCAACAAAACAACACACCAGGGTATTTAAACATCAGTGTCCCTCATTGATGATGTGTTAAAAGAAGGTACCTTGTTTGCTGATCCGATTGACTCAATTTGACCCCAGTTGAATTTACTGATGGTTTAGAGTTTATGGACTGAAATCCTAACTATATAACAATAAGTTCAGTGAGTCCTCTGAGAATCTAGTCACTGAACAACTGAGTCACTATGCGTGTTGAATGAAGCATGAGAACAATGTAACAAGCTGTTCCCTCTCTACGATTATTAAAGTATTGTTTAATGTACTATGCTTATTATTCACTCATACTTCCCTTTGCAAACAGGCACGAGGTACTAGATTTTATGTGTAATTAAAACACCCAAGGTCACACCACCTGAGGAGGACTCTATATGTAGGTTTTATGAGAAAACTATCACTTAAATAGTGTCCATGAAGAAAAAATATGTGCTGCTGAATCGTAAACTAAAAACTCTTAAAGGAATCTCAAAAAAGGAAAGACTGACCTTGCGCCGCTGATACTCGTGCCTCTTATCAAAATCCTTCTTATCCTCATCTTCGTAGACGAGCATGAAGTCGATCCTCCTCACGCCGTCGTTGAAGAACAGGGAGTCGGGTTTGCCGTTAAACTCGGTCTGAGGGTAACAAAAAGTACCGCCAGGTAAGTCCACCTGCTGAAACTCGTACTCCTCCTCCTCCATGGTCTCGTACATGTTGGCGCGCGGAGTAGAGAGAGGAGATCCGAGTGCGGGAGAGGTTGTAGGATACTGACATTGACCACCCTATTTGTGATGTGTAAACATACATTAGGATATCCGCCTTCTCTCTCTCTCTCTCTGTCTCTACATGTCTCTCTCTCTCTCTCTCTCTCTCTCTGAACAAATAGACTTAAACACAAAGCTCTTGAAAGCACATTTAATTACACACATAGTTTCATATATTTCCAACCCGTGCACTTTGCTCTGCATCTGCCAAACTGCTTGTTCCCGCCTCACCGAGAGCAAACCACGACTCTTTGCTGTCCTTTGCTCCGAAATGGTGGGACGAGCTCTCTGGGGACTTCAGGAGCGCAGACAACTAAAGAAATACCTCTTCAGACTGTACCTCGACTAAAGACTACAAACATTATCTATAACAAGTTAAATCGGCTTTTTGGTTGAAAAACTACTTTGTTGTTCCTCGTTCTTTGGGTTTGCATCCCTATGGTTGAAATAAACGTACTGTAAGTCGCTTTGGATAAAAGCGTCAGCTAAATGACATGCAATGTAATGTAATGTGATATTAACACACTTGATCTCATGTGTGACCTCAATGTCTGCCATCTGTGTCATTTTCATCACAATATTCATATTAATCATTACAAATACAGATACAGGTCGGCCGCTACTCAAACGACTCACCAGTAGTGCTTTGGTGATTGTTGCTCCTTCTTTAATACTGTGATATGTTGGTAAAAACTCCTGGGGGTAAACTGTTAAGATATGAACAAAAAAACAAATTTAGTTAAGCCCGAAACAACCACTTTAGCTGTGGTATATGACCATGTTACAGACATTTAAAAAGGATATGAAACGACAAATGGAGATTTCAATGGCCGCAATTTGTATAGGGGTGCCAAAATATACTGTTACAACTTTGAAAAATCTCTTTTTAATTCCTAACTCTGCAGTGGTAACATCCAATCACAACACTCATCGGAATAATTGGCTACACAGTGAAAAAAAGGCATGTTAAGCATAAAAAGAAATATATATATATAAATATTCATGCAAATAATACACACATTAATGTTAATAATCCCACGCATCTTCGATCACGTCTTCACCTCACTACATTTGTATTCAGAGAGTAATTAAATTAGCAAACGCATAATTATCAAATGCTTATTCACACCATTCTGTGCGCCTTTGATTTTAGAGATCATTGATGTTGCCCCTTGTTACCATGAAAAGATCATTTCATCGTTTGAAGTGGAAAGAAACTTGTCACCATAACTACTCTTTGGTCCTCGTCCACCCAGTTCTTTGTTTTTTAGGGAAGGGGGGGACTAATCGCACGCTAAGCAACACGGGAAGTACGACCCAGCTCCGTTGTGCGTTTACATAACTGATCTTCTGTTATCTGATCTGAGCTCAGCGTCGCCCGGCCGCTGGCCTGCCTGTCCGTCTTCTTTAATCTAATAAGAGTGAAGCTGCTGCTGACCTCACAGGTACTTCACATCCCACACAAACTCTGACCAGGCTCACTATTCGCGTTCCACCTCAGCGGCGCCCACTGAAGCAGCAATGACCGTTACTCCGTTCCATTTCGCCGCTGAAACAAGCCCTCCCAAAGCAGTGCCTCCTTCTTTCTTTTGCACTGATTAAATAGGTCACCATGTAGTGTCTGCTCTCGGTATTCACACCACTGACCACATCACGCAACATTGCATCAGATTTATATCCTACATGCCTTTTGCTTTCCTCTTAGCATCCGCATCCGACCAATGGGGAAAGCCCTGCAATCTTTCCATATAAAGCAGACGGCGATGACTAGCCGAAGACAGATGTTGTTTTCAAAACACTGGCCATAGTAACACTCTGGGTACTTCATTGTGGAATAACTGTTCATCGCAATGTCCTTTTGTGAAGAAATCCTTTCACAGGCTAACTGTCTGAACTCTAAGCTGTTATTGCTAGGAAGTCCTCCTCTATTGAAATGCTAAACCAGCAACAAACTGCTGACGCTTAATAACTGTGCTTCTGGCCCGTTTTTAACTTGGAACTTGTTTGGGGCAGACTGGAGCTCACGCGGTTCTTTTTGTCTCATGTCACTGCTTAGGTATGTGAGATAAAGTAAAGGTGCGCGGCCTCCTCAGTCATTACGACCGACGGAAACGGCTTCACGAAACCTGTGCTTACTACCGTCATTCGGTGGGTAGGATTCTTTTGAGTAGCATGTTTAATGCCAGCACCCTGTCTGCTTTCAAACCCACACATCCTGTGTCACTTCCTCTCTGAACTGTGAGGATTTTGCGGCATGAAAGGGCATTTTTTTTTTACCAAAAGGCTAACGTGTGAAATTCTGCATCAAGAACTGGATCTTTTGTGACATCTGGTACAAGTCGAGTGGTCCTTGACAGGAAGAGAATCTCATCTTTCTTCTGTCTAGCTGATGGCTATAATTGCGTGTTTAGCAGTGAAATGAGATAACAGCTCTTTTATCGCCAACATGCATTACAGTAATGCATTTAGTAATTGCAGCATCACAGGCTGGAGTGCACTTTAGCGTATCCTTTGTGCTCCAGAGTGAGAACTACTATCACTAACTAACTAACTAACTACTATCACTATTGTATCTCGGGCAGGGGGCAAAGCAGGCCATGCCAGACACCATGTGGTTATTGCACAAACAGGACTTCTCAAAAGTTATGTTGCTGTTTCAGTTTGTGGCTTCAGGCGTGAAAGACTCGTAAAGCCCGAAGGAGCGTAAAGAGATGGGAACTGTTGTGGTCCGAGGTCTTTCCAAAGGGGTACATGAGACAAAGAAAACAGGGAATCCAGATGTTTTGGGAGGGAGGAGGGCGGGGTCGTCCAATAGGCAAATCGCAAACCGTTTACTTAAAGCAGATGTAAATGAGGAGAAGTGCTGCATTTAAAATCTGGAATAATTAGCACCAAAATGTACCAAAGATAAAAAGGCACGTGTTGAGATTAAAACGATGCAAATGGTACACAGAATAAGTAGCAATAAAGGGAATCTACTTTTGTATTTAATGTAATTAAAGTTCACATAATTGGGTGAGGTTAAAAATACAGTATTTTCATCGAAAATGTAGGGAAGTAGAATAAAGATTAAATGTCTTAAAATTGCACCTAAAAGCAGACGAGATATCGCCTGCTATTTGACACCTCTTTTTAAGTGACTTTAAAATAATTGCAGGCGGTTACGCCAATCAGAGCAATCTATGTTTAAGGCCACAGCAAACACTTGATGCGCCTGGAGCAGCAAACAAACAAATAAAACTATCGCATGCAGAGAGTGAATGCGTCCGCGAAGCGCGCTTAAACCCTCACAAGGTGGACGTCCAAGACAGCGAGACTCTTACCGACTTCCTCTTCTGTCATGCCCGAGAAAGGGTCCCCCTCCGCCTCATCCGCCCCATTCACGGGGTCCATCTCGAAGATGTCGTTAGTGCTCATGGTCCTTAATGTCCGCTCGCATCACCGAAAGTAGAAAACGACTTTGATTTGACTACTACTAACTAGTAACTACTACTACTACTACTACCGTGTATTACAACCGCGTCAATGCGCAGGACCGTCCTCCACGCATTCTTGTTGTATTTCTCAACAAGATCAAGTTTTGCTCAAGTGCATACTTGAGAGAAAAGTCTCACGGGTGGGGTCGGTGGAGGAGGAGGAGGAGGAGGAGGAGGGTGTTGCTGTTCAGTCCCCATTTGACAGATCGGGTTGCGCCCACTTCATTCCTTCCAGAGTCAAGTCTCTTATCGTGTTGATTTATGGACATTTTGTTTGAGTGGAAAAATGAATGTCTGTAATTGAGATGTTTGGTAGTCAGGTATCGTAGGCAACGGCGCGAGCCGATGCGTTGTGTGTTGCTCCGAATTTATTCCACGTGATTCATTCACGTAGAGCGTGTGTTCCCTCAGCGGTCAACCGTTACCCGCCGTGCAGTTGCGGTTTTCAGTTTTGCTTATCAGATATATCATCGTAAACGCACTGATGTCTCCCCGGAATAGTCTGATAATACCATTATTTCCTGGGCCCAAAGACGGCGGTTAAACCCGTTCCTGCATCACAAACACAAAATGAAAAACGTTGGATCAGGAACCTTTCATTAGTGTGACCCGTCATTCGGGGGAAGGAAAAGGGTGACGCAACACTAATGAACCTAATGTTACATTCGCCAATAACAAGTTGCTAGCTTGTCACGATTCAAAACGTATTGTTAATGCTAACTAGTCATTCCAAGCGTCTACATATTTAGTAAATGGTCACTTGCAGGTACATTAAATGGAAAACATTCACTTTAGGCACAAACGGCCCAGTGGGTGACTGTGCTCGTCCGTTGCTCATAAACGCGAATCAGGAAACAAATGATTCCGGCTAGTTGTAGCTAGGAGGCTAACGCGATGGTTAGCGACATGCTCCTTTAGCGAGCAGTCATGTTAGCCTGCTGACGATTTGGAGTTAACGGCAAAATAACATATTCAGAGACTGATTGGGTCTCTGTTTGATAGTTAAATCTCGACCCTCGACTTTTAGCCGGTTCAGATCATTTTCTGACCGGGAAAAACGTTGCGCAGACAAGGTTTTTACCAGGTGAGTTGACATCGGATGACCACCAGCTGCTAAGATTAGATCAAATTTGTCAACAGAGACTGCCGCCAGCAACCGTTTATTCAGCATTATTTCCCTCCGTGGCGCTTATTTGTCTTAGTGGTACAAGGAAGAGACCGAATGTAACGTGTTGCTTCATGTTCATAACGTTAGTATAATACTACGTTGCTTACATTTGACAGTTGTCATACAGAGTTCACTTAACATGCATACAACATACTGCACGACGAAGGCTTTGTTTTCTTTTGTGTGTGTGTGTGTTTGTGGATGCCTTAATTCTAGATCTTGTGCACTTCCCTGCTGTCCCTACAGATCAGTGCACGCTGGAGTTCTCCAAAATGAAGATGTTCTCGGTGTCTCACAAGACTGTCTTTGTGGTGGACCACTGTCCCTACATGGCGGAGTCGAGTCGTCAGCAGGTGGAGTGCGACGTGCTGACGAAGAGTCGTGCCCAGGGGGTTATTCCTCTGGCTCCTGTGTCCAAGTCCCTGTGGACCTGTGCCGTGGAGTGCTCCATGGAGTACTGCCGGATCCTCTACGACGTGTATCCGCTGCACAAACTGGTCAGTTTCTAGTTTTGTTTTGTTTTTTTATCGCTCTCTGAAATACTTTCTCCTAACGTCGGGTTTCAATTTTCGAGGTGTAACTTTGAAATGTATTTTGGTGTTGTTGAAGCTGATGACAACCTAACGAATCAGCTTTAATCAATGTGGTTGCTAGTTGCAGTGCACCTGTTACTTCAACATTTTGTGACTCCTTTTGTTTGTTTTTCAGATCAACTACATTGTGAGTGATTCCGAGTTCCACGTCTTGAACAGCTGGAGGCACGAAGACCAGAGCACACACGAGGTAGTCCATTGCCCACAACACCTGGTGAAACAGTAACAATACTAACCGATGTATAACATGACTGTTAGGCTCCAAAATGTCCTGCCGTTGCCGCAGCGACCCCTCTTTTGCAGTTTTTCATCAGAACCGGACTCCCATTTGTCCCCTCTGGCAGCTCATGTCGGCTCTTGCCGCTGTCGGGCCGCCGAACCCACGCGAGGACCCCGAGTGCTGCAGCATCCTGCACGGACTGGTCGCCGCAGTGGAGTCGTTGTGCAAGATCACAGAGCTGCAGCACGAGAGGCGCACCTCTCTGATGGACACGGCGGAAAGAGTCGCAAATAGGGGTCGTATAATATGCTTGACCAATACTAAAAGGTAAACACTGATCAACAAGTGTTGAAACTTTTGTTTCCTTCTCAGCCACTTTGTACTTTTGCTGTTTTTTTATTTTAGATTTACTGTATGTGCACATGTACGGGGCTTTTCTTGTGGTCGTCATTTTCCCCGTTTTTTGTTTGCACACACAAAAGAAGCTTTTGTCGTATTGTTTCAGACAATTCAACTGCAGGGCTCTCTCTGTGCTCTGTCATACAGTGATACCCACGTCCGGATGTTGGAAGACTGCATCCAAGAAACTATTTTAGAACAAAACAAGCTGGCAGCAGGCTCCGACAGGTCGGTGTCTGATGGTGTGATGATTGTGGCGATCGAAGCGACTCGTTGCCGTGTTTTCCGGTTGCGTCATCCGTTGTTTGTTTTTAGGCTGATGGCCATCCAGCAGTGTGACCTGGTCCTAGTTCACATCCATCCACAGGGAGAGGACACACTAGTGTCTGACCGGCCGAAGAAAGAGGTGGGTGCTAACAAAGAAGACACAAGGTCGCGTAGAAACGCTGCGCTTATTGCTAACACAGCCCCTTAATGTCACAGCTGTTAGTTCTCACTAGTACCTTTCCTCTCTCATCGTCTCAGATCTCGCCTATGCTCACCAGCGAAGTTCACAGCGTCCGTGCTGGGCGGCACCTTTCCACCAAACTCAACATTCTGGTCCAACAACATTTTGACTTGGCCTCCACCACCATAACAAACATCCCTATGAAGGTAAGAGGCTTCTTGCCGTTTCTTTTGTCCAAAATGAAATCTCACATCAACTTTAAATGTTTACGTTCTTTTGCTAGTAGACCAATGTTGTCATGTCAAGAATGCAAAACGCTCCTCTGATTTTTTTCAATTATTTTTTATTTTGTTCTCATACAGCCTTCACACTACTTCCTTTGCTTGCTTACTCTTTATGTATGAGCCCTTCCTCACCGATAATAACTCAAGAAACTTTACAGTCTCATCGTTTTGTTTATCTCATTCGCATGTTGATTTGACTGTGAATCTGCTGCTGGTTTCATGCTGTATTTTCTGTTTTGCTAGCCCACATTAAATGTTTGCGACCAGGTTAGTACTCTTATCACACACACATCAAAGTGAGGAAGGGTCAGAGTTTACACCACGTAGTGTGCAGTACATGTTTTAAGTTCTACTGTTGCAACAGGCTAAGCGTGTCTGTTTTGATGTGACAGTTGGGCCGTATGATTTGCTGATGAGGCTCCAGCAAAGGACAGGCAACTCTGGTCTCATGTGGACACCCGGGGAATGCAGAAGTTGACTTCTGCTGGAAACCTTTTTATTTAAATGATAAAACTATTTTGGCACCCATTGGTTTTACGCTAAATTCTTCTTGGAAAATAAAAATCTTTTGGTGGTTTCAGCATTTCTGCTAACAGATGATATTAACTGCTGCATATGAATGTTGCATTCAACTTATTTAATGTCGGAACCTCTTTGACCAGCATTGCCTCTTCTTGTTTGTCAAATACTGTCAGTGTCTGTCAGGTGTTTACACCTTACAAGTTGCCTAAACCGTCCCCTGGTCTCTGTTTCCCCATCAGCGCCAACCATTCCCACTTTAGTGTCTTGTTGTGGTCCATTGTGCTGTCTGGATAACTTTTTTTTATTTTTATTATTAACCTGACCTTTTAGCCGTTTTAAAAAACAATAGCTTTTTTCCAGTTTAGCGGTTTTACAATTTAAAGCTTGTGATACAATTGACAAAAACGAAAAACTTTTGTGTCAATTTTTGGCCTAAACATGTAGAGCGCTTTTTGGTAAGATGAGGAGTCCATAATTAATGTCAAACAAGTATAGGCTCAGTATTGTGTGAATTTATGTGGGCCTTAGTGTTAATGTATAGATGACGAAAACGTACTGAAGTCACCCAGAGAGCTCTTTTTTTTAATTTGGTCATTATCATTTCCCCTTTGGAACATGAAATCAGCAGTGTTAATGTGTGTGTGTGTGTGTGTGTGTGTGTGTGTGTGTGTGTGTATAACAGTGCACGTTGTGAGAGCTGGCTACACGCTGACCCGTATGTGTTATTGTCTCTGCGGATCGACAGGAAGAGCAGCACGCCAACACGTCGGCCAATTATGACGTTGAGCTCCTGCATCACCGAGATGCTCACCTGGAGTTTTTCAAAAGTGGTGAGAACTTGAGTTTAAAAGAAATGAATGTAACAAGAATCGACATTTTGGATGCGTTGTAAGGAAACGTCTTTCAAATAGTGCTCAGAGTAGCTTTTGTCGTTATTATATGCACCGGGGAAGGAAATCGGTTTGCAGATTCTTGGTGACCATGATTTATGCATGTATGTTATGTACGTTTAATAGTCTTTAAATCCATCCATCTATTACGAGAAATGAGCATTTGGTACGTCGTGTTTGTGTTGTGCAGGGGACTTGCACATGGCCGGCTCCAGCACTCGGGAGAATGGACTCAAAGAGACGATTACACTGAAATGGTGCACCCCACGAACAAACAGCATAGGTGGGCATTGTCAAGATTATTTCTGTGCGTTCTTCCTTATTTTGAATTCCACCCTTTGGGCATTACATTAAGACAAAAAAGAAGAAACACTTCTATCCCTGAAAACATTATTGGTGTATTACAAAGAATAGTTATTCATCGGTGCAATGTCTGATAATTACTATTATCTTTTTTGTGCTTTTTTCCCCCCATAGAGCTGCATTACTGTACAGGAGCGTACCGCATCTCCCCCACAGACGTAAACAGTCGGCCGTCATCATGTTTAACAAACTTCCTCCTCAACGGTAAGCCGGGTAAACCCTCCCTTTTTTTTTTTAATCCCGTCTCTTAAACCGCTGCCGCTCTTTGGCCCGTCGGTCGCTCATTGCTCCTCCTGGATTGACCACAGGTCGGTCGGTGCTACTGGAGCAGCCGAGGAAGACGGGGTCAAAGGTCATCAGCCACATGCTCAGCAGCCACGGAGGCGAGATCTTCCTGCACGTGCTCAACAGCAACCGCTCCACCCTGGAGGACCCGCCCTCCATCAGCGAGGGCTGTGGAGGCCGAGTGACCGACTACCGCATCACTGTACGTTCAGCTCGCTCCACCCGAGTTGCAAAGTACAACAACAATGTTTACATTTTTTTTTCTTTTTTTTTCTCAGGATTTTGGTGAATTTATGAGGGAGAACCGTCTCACTCCTGTTTCTGAGTCTTCCCATGAACCCTCGGGGAAGCTACCAGTCGAGCGGGCCAAAGCGCAGCTGGAACGCCACACTCGCTACTGGCCGATGATCATCTCCCAGACCACCATCTTCAACATGCAGGCCGTGAGCGAGCGACTTGTTTGCCGCAAATACAAGAGTATCTGTTTTCCATGTTACTCTGCCTGTTGGCCTGCATCATTATCCCCCTTCACTTTTGTGTCTGTGTCTTCTCGTTCCCCTCCACTAGGTGGTTCCTTTGGCCAACCTGATAGTGAAAGAGACATTGTCTGACGAAGACGTTCTGACCTGCCAGAAGACTGTTTACAACCTGGTGGACATGGAGAGGAAGAACGACCCTCTGCCTATTTCCACCGTGGGATCCAGAGGCAAAGGCCCCAAGAGGTATTTATCCAAAATTCAACATTGCAATTTGTGAAAGTTAAACCGGGGTTCACTGATGCGTCCGCGTTGTTGTTGTTGTTCTCAGAGATGAACAGTATCGTATAATGTGGAACGAGCTCGAGACTTTAGTGAAAACTCACGCCGGGGCCACTGACCGACACCAGCGGGTTCTGGACTGCATCGTCGCCTGTCGCAGCAAACCTCCTGAGGAGGAGGAGAGGAAGAAGCGAGGGAGGAAGAGGGAAGAGCGGGAAGACAAAACGGAGAAGAATGGCACCAAGGAGACTGATGACAAAAGCTGGCAGGAGTCGGACAGGTGAGCGCTGCTCGGGTATCTATAGCTTTTGCGTGGGGAATGTGTCCGTAAACTTTGTACCATCTCGTGTTTCACCCCGTTTGTGCTTGTAACCGAAAGACTTAAAGGTTTGCTTGACAAAGAAGAGCCGGAGTCGGAGGTGATCAAGGATTCCCCAGACTCTCCAGAGCCGGCCAACAAGAAGCCGCGCCTGTGCACAGAAGAGGTTCAGCCTCCGGAGAGAGCAAAAGGTACGAACGTCCACCGGGCTTTGTTTCTGTTTTAGAAGAGAAATCACAACGACCAGCGGAGGGACCGAAAAGCAGCGAGCAAATGACCGACAATTCTGGCAAATGCCACCTGATGACGTAACTCTGGGCCTTACTGGTTGTGTACGTTTATTTCTAATCGGCGGCTCCGTCTCGCTGTTTGTTCAGGTCCGGTCTCGCTCCTCACCATGTGGAGCAATCGCATCACCGTAGCCAATTCCAGGAAGCACCAGGAGTTCGTCGGAAGAGTGAGCTCCGTCAACAACAAGTTTGAGTTGTACCAGCAGCTCAAAGACGAAAACGGGTGCGCGAGAAAAATCAATCGCCGGCCACTTTACGGGCGTAATATTCCCTCTCGAGTTGAGCGCGTTAATCAGACATCCCTTCTTCCCTCCTGACAGGATGGATGTTCATGAAAACGGTAAGGCCTCCAGATGATGTTTCCACGGACCCGTCGCTCCACCCCTGCCAAGGACTGAGATTTGACAAAAACAAGGGTTTCAGATGACATATAACTATAACACTCTTTAACGAGGAATTTCTACTGTTTTCTTTTTTTACTCCTGATTTTGTAGATATGCTGTTCACATATTGTGCAACACAATAAAAGTTGTCAAAATAGAATTTGTTGAATATGAAAGCAACGTGTTTCAAACCCTTTTCTGCTCCCCCACCGAGACAAAGCCGTTCTTATACTCCAGTTCAGTTACGTGGCATCCAACACATGTGAACCTACTTGTTGAGTCTAGTACTAGGACACTGGGGACATTTTTTCAGTGTTAGACACTTCAGCTCTTTTCCCCGGGCCTTGCCATCCCAGCCCTTGCAATTAATAAACCGGTTATACGATTAAGCATTTATAAGAGTTACATATACATTTTCCATTACACTAGACATTTTAAAGCTGCACTTTAAAAGTTCAGGTTGGGGGAGAAAACAGTCTTAACCACCCTGAAAACATCACAGGAGCTGATTTTGGCCGTAAAAGAACTAAGGAACTTACTCTTTAAACTCATTAAAGATAGAATACTCATTAAAGATGGAATTGCCGAACAGACGCAAAACAACAAAAGGACCAAAGCTGCTCTCCTTAAATCTGAGCATTGTCTGCATATTGCAGGTATTCAATGGCAAAAGGAGAGGTATTCCCTGACAGCCAAATATGCAGAATCCCGTAACAGTTATGAAATCCAGCTGAAGGTCACTGCTTCTCTTCAAAGACGGGAGACAGAGGCCAAGCAGATGCTGGAGGGAATCCAGTCAGCCCATCAAGGCCAGCTGGAGGAACAGAAAGCTGATGCCAAAAAGTTCTTGTTAGCTATGAATGTTAGCAATGATCTGTTGGAAACCTGCCGTCAGGAAAAGTCCTCCCTCACCGAACAGCTGAAATCCTCTCTTGCAGAGCTGCAGACGAAAGACGCTGTCAGCAACAACGTCACAGCTGAAAAAAAAGAACTAGTGAAGAAGGCTGAGCAGCAGCTAGAGAGTCATACTATTCAGTGGCAGAAGAAGTCTGACCTAACGGCCATGCTGAATCAAACATGCATGGACCACGAACATTCCCTGCAGAGGAACATTACTGCTTTACGAACAATGGAGAAGGAGGCTGCGGCGATGTTTGAAAGAAACAAGGCATTCCAAGATAAGCTGATCTCAACAATTCGGCAAGAAAAATGTGATTCATTAGAAAAGCAGCGCCTCAGCTTTCAGGAAATTGAAAAAAAAAATTGAAAAAATCGAAACCTCCAGGAACCGCCCTAGACCTCCTAGCTACTCTGATGAGGAAGTTTGAGGATGACCGAGAGAGTGAACGTCTTGAATGGAACCAGGAGAAGTCTCACCTTGTTAAGATCACAGAACAATCCCTGGAAAGGGAGAAGGAGTCCCAGGAGTACGAGACCTCCTTAAGGTCTCAGCTAGAAGGCCTCCTTTGTCAGAACAACAAGAAGCCCCAAAAAAAGTGGTACAAGCTATTCTAAAGCCACCAAAACACAATAATTTTATACTTTTATTTTATAAAAAGTGTTTATACTTTATATACTTTTATTTTATACTTTTATACTTAATATATATACTTTATACTAAAAAAACACACACACACAAAAACACCCCCCCCCCCCCCCCACACACACACACACACAAACACACACACACACACACACACACAAAAACACGCACAAAAACCCCCACAAAAAACATATATATATACATATATAGATGTATATGTGACATGTTCTACTTCTTTCTGTTGAATAAATCTCCCATCAAAGTAATAAATATAAATTGGCCAGATTGAAGTGTCATCGGTATATTTTAAGTAAAGGTATTTCCTTCGATGCCCCTGGCGCTGTAGTGACGTCACTATTTAGCTGCGGTTGACGAGCCACCCTGATGACGCGACAAAGATGGCCGACGAGCACCTAACCTGTAACTTCCGCTGCCCGACTGTTCGGGAAGCTGCTCCGTAAAGACGAAGGAGACCCGATGGAAGAAAGGAGACTGACTGGTGAGTTATGATGTGCACTGAGGGCTGAAGGGCGAAAATAACGACAAAACCACCACAAACAAACAAATAGAAACACCTGTCTCGGCGTCCATTGCTAAATGGGCTAACGTTAGCATACGGCTAACATGTGCTAAAGTTAGTGGCTAAAATAATCTGAACATTAGACAGTGTTTGGCTTTCTTTTTTGTTTTGGTTATAGTTATTTTTTGTTATTCTGTAACGTTACCGTTTTTAGGCAACAATCAACATTAGTAAACGGAAAATATGTTGCGCTGTTGTACTTTATATTCACATGTGGTGATAATTTCCCGTTAATCAAATTATTAGCTGATTGTTAGTCATATTTTTCTATTTATTTACAATCAAAAAGTTCGACCCATATGTTGTTTACATTAGCCGCATGTTTGTTTGTTGGGTTACTGGATGCAGTGTGTTTCACGTGTTTTATAACATATTTCATGTTTTGCCTAGTTTAAAGTTCATCCTTAAAGAGATGCATTTCCTTGTGCTGAACACTAGGGGGCGCCCTCCATCCTCTTATCACATGGGATAATGCTCCTGTGTGGGGATGACGTATTTATGTATTTAAAAGATCTAAACTGAATCTTTCATTTCAATCATTCCTTTGTCTTCTTTATTGGGTCTCAAAGAAAAGACGATGTTTTTGTATTTGAATGTTTACGTAACGTTAAGGTGTTTTTTTTTTTTTTTCTTTCTCAATCCTCCAGAAAATGATGTAGGAGCAGCTGGGGAACGATATGGTTCAAGGCAAGGGCAGAACAGAGGACGGAATTAACAGAGTAAGTAAACCTAAGTGATTTTAAAAAGTATTGATGATGATTGTACTGATTTTTATTTACAATAGATGGGCCAGAAATCCACCCTAGGAGTTACACCATACATATAATTACAGTATGTACCGGGGCCTTGTGAAAACTTGATGTAAAGAGCCTTATATGTAAGTGAATATAGTATTTTTAACTATCATGTGTATCATCAGACACATGGTAACAACATGATCAGATGGTTGGTGTAAGATCCAATATACCTACCTGTGCTTTGTGTAGTACAAGGTTTGGATCTGTCTTCCATGCAAGCTGATGTAAAATGTCTCTTTTGAAATAATAAACCGAGCCTTTTGAAGCTTGTGTCTAAATGTCTCTGTTTTTTGTGCAGACTGAATGAGCCGAGACACTTGAAGGTCCAAGAGGAGACAAGAACAGAAGCATGGAGCGAACATTTGGTAAGTGTCAACTAAATTATTACTAGTAGCTGTTAAAGTGGTAGCAGGAACGTTTTAATTACTGTGGAAGTTCTTGTTAATTTTTGTGATAGTCTGTGTTTAAAAATTGAAATAAAAAAAGTAATTTATATCATAGTGCTTTATAACAATGATAGTAATAAAAATAATGAATCAGGCATAGTATAGTATTTAATATGAAATCATGAAAATGTAGTTCAAAAGAATACTCAAATTATAGTATGAAAAAATAAAAAATAAAAAATATGTCATAAAAATAGGGGTGTAACGATCAATCTATTACATCTATGTATCGATTTATATTCCTCCAATCCAACTACATCGATCTGTGCTCGGCGAGTTGGCCTTATGGACGACATATATCGATCCAACATTGTTTTAAAATGTCATAAATCGATTGTATCGATACTGGGAAATAACCCATTGGATTTAAGCACGTCAGACTTTTTTCTTAGCACTTTTAATAATAAAGGCTGTCACGGACTGAGCCGTGACGTGCTCACGCAGTATCCAGGTAACCCACCGCCATCCCGACCCCCGATTCAACTTTCGGGTTTCACGGCAAAGCCAACGGGATGTTCCACATGGGTTGAAATAGAGGGGTTTTGTCGGGGTTGGCAGGGCTGAACCATTATTGCAGGGGTGTTTTTGTGTATACAGCAGTGTTTGCACTTTATTCAAATAATGTGAATGCATTTGCCATTCATTGTTGTTTACTCGTTTATTTATATTCATTAATTGATACCTGATTCCATTACAAGAAACAACAGGAATCTAGGAAACTTAACCTGCACTGCACTCAGTAACTGTATCCAGGTATTTATTTCGGTCACACTGGTTGAATTTTTGGCTAAAAAGTTACTGAATCGATTTCAAGTCACTGAATCGGATCGTATCGTTCTAAATGAACCAATATCGCCCTTGAATCGTATCGACAACCACGAATCGTGATATGAATCGAAGTGTTGTTAAAACGAATCGTTACACCCCTATATAAAAACCATGGCCATGCCTTTAAAAAGTAATCAAAATCATATATTAGAAAAAGTCATAGCATAGTATAGTGTGCCAAAAGCCTATAGTAAGCCAAAGAAATAACATATTATGGTATAACAAACATCATAAAGATGGTATAGTTTGTCGTAAAAAAGTTATAGTAAAAAATGTCAAGAAATAGTATATTATGTCATAACATTGTATAGTATGTCATAAAAATGCTTTTAAAAACGTGATCTTATTATGTGACGAGTCAAAAGAATATTTTAGTATGTTATTTTGGAAAAGTAGGAAATGGTTATACATATATATATATATATAGATTAGATATAGATAGATATATATTATACATTATATATATATATATATATATATATATATATATATATACACATTCATAAAAGGTATCGTACAATATTTCATAGTCTTTATACAAAATACTGTAATATTTTTAAAGTAATTATAGTGTATCTTAAGTCTTTTAAGAAGTAATATTATAGTACGTCCTGAAAGTATGATATTATAGGACGCCATAACATTTTTTAGAAACGTCAAAATATGGTATTTCATTAAAATATATATATCATTGTAAGAGTAATCAGAAATAATACAGCATGTCGTAAAAGTTGTATTAAAAAACCTATTTATTTACATTTTTACATCCTGGGAAAATAAATTGCATTGTGTGCTAATTAAATTAATAGCATGTCTCAAGTCAAAAGTAAAAAAACAACTTGTTGTAACATTCATGCAAGTTTGTGAATTTGATGTATTTTCTAATGTTGTGCTTCTCTTCTCTCCACACGAGGGCGCCGTTTCCACCCCTGAGGACGACGGGTTTCTTCTGCTCTGCGGTTACCCTGAGAAGTAACTTTGACAGTTTGGGGGTGGTTCAAACTTTATTAAAAATGTTCTGTGCTGCTGAATTTCAATAAAGAATAATTTTATATAACCCCCTGCGTGTGTCTCATTGGAAGCCCGGGAGGAGACTCACAGCTCTACTCTACCGGGGTGATGCACACTGATGTCCTCACAGCGGTGGGGATCGAACCCGGGTTGACGCCACCCAGACCAGGGACAGCGTCACAACGCCACCGTGTCATTCACCCTCAAGGGTGTTCTTTTGTTGGCTTTGACTTCATGTGACTGAACAGCCTCAAAAATCACTGTCCTGCAAAAGATTTGAACTTATGATCTCATGTTCACTGAGCAGTCATCTCCTGCTGGAGCTATCTGCTGAGACATTTGTCTTGGCTTCATTACATACCTAACTTCACCTTGGGTGTTGGATCTTAAAAGAAGGAAACCGTAGCACATAAGAATTGAACCCACAACCTTCTATATCCCAAGTGTTCTGTCATCACAGTGAGCTAACTGATCTGATGTTACCACTGGTTTCATTATATAGTTGTATATTGTATATATAAAGGTTCTGAATCCATAACTTCTAGACTCTGAATACTAGTCATTTCACACTCTCTGATTTGTTCCACCTGATTGTATTTTAAAGATCCACTCAAATGGTTGACTTATTCAGATCATTTCAAGATGTTCACAAGTGTGGATGATAGCTCAGCTGTAAGGTGTCTGTCTGAGGAGCCACGGATCTGTGTTCGATTCCTGCCTCGGACCACATAAGTAACTGAGTCTGTTTAGATACATGTGATCTGGTTGTTTTGAACCGGCCCCCTCTCCCGTTAAAATGGGAAAATATATTGCCAATATATGTTAGACGTACAATTAATTGGTTTTGGGGGGCCCCGATACACCACTACACTGAGGCAATTTGATTCTCCTACTTAACCGTGAGAATGTGAGTTAAACCTTAAAATTCTTTCAAATATTAAGACTCACTTCCACAACTGGGCTTGAACCCACAACCTGTAAGTGCAGGTTTGGGACAACAGCTCTTCTGCTTTCCTGCTGTGCTACTTCAGCACACACAAGTTGAGCTTTTGTTTTTCGTACTGCACCTTAAGATTGCTACTCTGCCTTTAAAACTCTTTTAAGAAGATTGATCATGGAGATGACCAAGTAGCTGATGTTGTTGCGGGGCAACGCCAAGAAGCTGAAGACCAAGGGAGGTATGCTCAGGAAGTAAGGGTACTCCCACTGGTACGGAGAGGCTACGACCTTGTGCGACACAAGGCTCAGCTGGCTCACCGTCACCTGAGAAAAGAAGAACGACACATTGACCTATACGACGCTACAACAGTCATGTCGAAAGGGTATATGGGGGGGTTGTGTTACCTGAGCGGCCATCAGCACCCAGATCAACGTGTGGACAATGTTGAGTTTACGAATTTTAGACTTCAGAGCAACGCTCAGCTAAATTGGTGCTTTTTCGTTTCTATGCAGTGTATATCACTTTTTAATTAAATTCAAACTTATTAAACCGATTTGGTTCTTTGGGGCCTCACTAAGGCCAATATACACAAGTTAAGCACTGGAGCGAATGTTAATTAAATGTTTTCGACAGTTCAACAATGCTTGGAACTCTATTTGAGCAATGGCACACCTATTACATTATATCATATATGTATACACCGGTACTACTTTTTCTTTCCTTTTGCCGCCCGAATAACGTCACGGGACATCGAGCCAATCAGAAAACCTTTTGTCGCTGCAAAAAACCCTTAAAATAAGACCTGTAGGGTCTACTGGATGCTGAACAGGAAGCGCTAAATGCCCGTAGCGGATGCTATGTGATTTATATCAGCTATTCTTTTCACTTTTGAGGCCCCCGAAAGCAGAAGCCAAACATGAATCCTTGTTTAGGACCCGTTTCAGGGCTCGTTGATCAAAGCTGGTTTGAAATCACGTCTTTCACAAGAAAAACTTATAAGACTACGTTCCATTGTTTAGTGCTAAAATTTTATTTTTCTGCAAAACATCAAAAACAGGTTTATCGCTTCATGGCTTGAATACATGGCAGTTCACAAGAGTAGAAGTAATGGCGGAGATAAGATTCACGGCCGCGCATTCATCTGTGTTAGTTCAATACCAATACAGCAACAACAACACGTGTCCTACGGCGGGAAAAAAAGAAAATAAGAAATCCTAATGAATGCAAATCAGCGTTGCTTCACTCTAATAATAGCAGAGTAATTGTAAGGTTTACAGTTCAGGGTTACATAAGAAGTGAGTGATAAATGTAGGCTTCAGCCTCTACAGCGTCTAAACAAAAATAAAGACATTACAACATCCTGTTACATAATACAAGTTCTCATGCATTGAAATATTCTTCATTGTATAGTTAACATGATGCACATTTTTTTAAAATTTGGCTACATTCAGACCAAACAGCTCTGATTACTTGAGATGCTCCAGCTGGCTGGAAAATGACTGACGCCGGCCGCATGTCACACCTCACATCATAAGGGATGTGTTTAAAACGGGTCATCGAAAAAAAGAAAAAGAAAAGGTTCTAACATCATTGTAAATACGTTTTCATTACCCAGAACACAGTGGCAACCTAATCACCACAAGCTAAGAAATGAGTTCATCTTGATTATATCCGTCGCCATCGCTGCCAAATACAAAACGCGCCTCTTCAACTAGTAGTCGTCGCTGCCCTCGTCCTCCTCGTCGTACTTCCTCTTCAGCGAGTGCTTCTTGTGCTTCCCCCGGTGCCTCCGCTTGCCGGCGAAATCCGGGTTCGCGTCCCGCAGGTGCAACTGCTCGTGCTTCTTCAGGAGGCCGGGCACGGAGAAGCCCTTCCCGCACGTTTCGCACGTCCAGGGCTTCTTGCACGTGTGAGTCCTTTTGTGGACGTTCAGGTGGGACGCCAGCTTGTAGGTCTTGCCGCACACGTCGCAGCTGAACGGGCGCTCGTTGGTGTGCAGCCGGATGTGCACCTTCAGGTTCCCGACCTGGGTGAAGGTCTTCTCGCAGATGGAGCACCGGTAGGGCCTCTCGCGCGTGTGGATCCTCAAGTGGACCCTCAGGCAGTACTTGCTGGAGAACTTCTTCTGGCACACAGGGCACGGGATCTTTGCCTTGGGCACGTGGTCCTGCTGGTGCCGCTTCAGGTCCGAGAGGTAGACAAAGGTCTTGCCGCACTGCGAGCAGAGGTACTGGCGGTCCCCGATGTGGTAGCCCATGTGCCTCTTCAGCAGGCTCGGCACGAGGAATCTCTTCCCGCAGCGCTCGCACATGTGCGGCCGGTCCCGGGTGTGCCAGCGCTCGTGGTTCGTCAGCTTGAACGCCGTCGGGAAGCTCTTGGCGCAGTGCTTGCAGGGGAACGTCATCTGGCTCGTGTGGCACTCCATGTGGCGCTTGAAGTAGGTGGACTGCGTGAAGCCCTTGTTGCAGATGTTACAGTAGAAGGGCTTCTGGCCGCTGTGGGCCAGCATGTGCTTGGTCAGGCTCTGCAGCTTGTTGAAGCACTTGCCGCACTGGCCGCACGCGTACGGCCGCGCCGTGCTGTGGGTCTTCAGGTGGTTGTTGAGGAACGCTTGCGTGCGAAAGCTCTTGCTGCACGCCGGACACGCAAAAGGCTTCTCGCCCGTGTGGATGCGCTCGTGGTCCATCAGCTTGGACTGGTACGGGAAGCTCTTGTCGCACACCCCGCAGGTGAACCGGTCCGCCGGGGGCCGGATCTGCTTTTTCCGTCGGATGCTCGGCTTCGAGTCGTCTCCGACTCCGAACCTGGCCGGGGGCAGCGGCGGCAGGGCCGGGAGCGAGAGCGAGTTCGTAGCGATCTGCGACACCCACTGGTGCAAGGTGACCCGCTGGGTGTGAGGCTTTTGGCCGTCTTTTGTTCCCGCCTCCCGCGAGGTGGGAGCGGGTTTGAGCGGCATCTGAACCACGCGGAAGGGGATCGGTTTCAAGGGGGTCCGCTGGGACTCCGGTTTATCTGCCGCTTCCGGTGCTTCGCCTTCCCCTGTGCCTTCGGCGGTCGTGGCAGGCTGTTCCACGGCACAACTTTTCTCCTGCGCCACATCCTCCCCCTGAGCTGCTGCTTGGACACGCTTTCCCTTTTCAACCGCGTCGTCGGCCGATTTCTGATTTGGGCCCTGCGGTGCAGCGCCTGGTACGGCGGGGCTGGCAGGGTGGTCCGACATCCCTCCAAGGTCTTCGGTGTCACTGAGGGAGTCGGGGCCGGTTTCGACGGCCTCCAACCGCTTTGGTGGTTCCTGCGGCGGCGGCGGCGGTGGGGGGGGTTCTACTGGTTTGGGCCGGAAGGCGAGTGAAGTCAGCACACAGTTTCCAACCGAGGACGAGACGGTTGCTGCACAAATGGATAGATTAATTTTCCGTGTCAGACTATCTATATTTAATGATTGCCTTTTACTTTTTGTATTGAAGTATACCTTTAACACCAAGGAGTCCTTTGGCCTGCTGGTGCAGGAGGAGAGTCTTCAGGTCCCTGGTGTCGGGGATGAAGCCCCCACACGCCTCCAGCACCGAGAGATCTGCCGAGATCATGGCCCCAAGCTGAGGAAATGGAAACCATGAATGTTCATTTGACCTCTTAGGTTGTCTTAGGTGAGATTACATTTTGCTCTGGCCTGCTGATCCAAGATCAACCACAAAATCCCTGTGGAGCTTAGAGGCCACTGATCTAAGGTCAAATCAGAAAAAACGTACTTCCTGTCTCCAAACAGAAGCCGGCCCTGCTGTTACTCAGTTTATGTCAAGATGCCATGTACATGCTTGTACCTGGGAGAGATTAGGAACAGGAAGAACTTGCTCCAGCTTGCACACCAGACTGGCGGTCAGAGCCTGCAGCGCCGTGTCAAACTTTATGCCGTACTGAACAGGAAACACGTCCTGTAGGGAGACAATATGGTTTGAGTCCAACGTTTCCGGGACTGAACACTTTGATTAAATGAGTTATAGGAACTCGATGTGCTTGTTTTCCACATCCTCGGTGTTTTGAATCCTAATTAGCTGTGTGTGTGTATTTTCAAGCAGTAAATGTCTGTGTTGTAACAACCCAAACTAAGACATCAAAATAAAAGCACACCATTTGAAAAAAATGTAAATAAAAAGTTACCGATACCTGGAAGAAGCGTTTTCTTTCAGCAGAGTTTTTCAGTAGATTCTGGACCAGTACCATGAAATTGGTTTGAGATTTCTCCACTTCTGGATCCTTCTGTAACACAGGAATAATGCGTTACAGAAGGTTACAGTGAATAACCTTATTCACACGTTAGGATTCTAACGTCTAGTGTGACGAAGAGAAGTAAATGAGAAGAAAGAAAAGTTCTTCCTCTCTTACCCCTATAGATGAAGAGACCTTCAGTTTATTTATGAGAGTTTGAATAGCTCTGGAATCTGGTGGTCCGTCTTTTTGAAGCAAATCCAAAATGATCTGCAAGAGAAAATACAGGTTATAAGAAAAAACTTTAATGAATCAAACTTTAGTGTAATTGCAGATTTTCTGCTTTTCTAATAGGGATCAAATATTTTGGATATACTGTGAGGCACACGAATAGATGCTATGACTTCAGACACCCTTTTTGTGTGTGTGTGGTTTGTAACGAGAAACAGATGGAGTTCATTCATTCATACACACATTTGATGATAACAACAAAAGCTCCCACCCTTGCTCTCAGCCCCAGGACGAGCTGGGCAGTCTGCTTGAAGCTGATGAGCTCGGGAACCGTCTGCGTCACCATGGTCACAAACTCCTCCACTTTACCGTACTGCTTCACGTTTCTCTGCCGTATGACCTGCCATATGTACGAGTATGTCAGCTGCAGAGGGGACGCCATCAAGCGGAGGGAGGACAAGGGGAGGGAACCTCCAACACCTGTTTGGGACAAGGGGGAAAACATCTTTTTTATCTATAGGTTAAGACAAAGCACTTCTCACATTGAATCACAGA
This sequence comes from Apeltes quadracus, assembly GCA_021346845.1. Classification (NCBI taxonomy): domain Eukaryota; kingdom Metazoa; phylum Chordata; class Actinopteri; order Perciformes; family Gasterosteidae; genus Apeltes; species Apeltes quadracus. Next base: position 7,292,364 of record CM037915.1, on the reverse strand, counting down.
CACAGGTTTGTCCCGGATGTCCGGGATGTGAGCGCTGCCTCTTTTCCCTGTTTTTGAGATCTCACTCTCTTGCTCCCTTTTTAGTATCATGCTATTCTGAGACGCAGCACATGGGCGCATTTTTCATTTTTGTTATTACGAACAACAGGACATGCTGTGCAGGCTGAGCCTCGAGCTGCTGTAGGGGGCGCTGCATCGCTTTGATCGTTGCCGATAAACTGCAGAACGTGTGCACGTTTTGCGTGTGCCCGAGAAGTGGCGGAGAGAACGAGCGCCAAACAGTAACGCAACCCGAGTTAGATTTCAGAGTCGCAGTCGACCGTGAGGGCCGTATACCGTTACGGTTTCATCGCAGCTGATATTTAACGCGACGGGGCGTTCGTCGGGACATCCGGAGGGGAGGATGGTCTAATTAAAAAAAAAAAAAAAACGAGTCTCCCCCTCCCCCGCTAAAGCTACTGGTTAGCTACCCAGCAAACATCACCAAAAAAAGAAGGAAAAAATAGACTTGGAAACACGCACGTTGACTCGTGATTTAAATCAAGCAGACCGTTTACGGCAACAGATGTCTTACGTTGCGGCTCATTTTCCGTCCGACGCTCTCGGGAGGCAGCTAATGTTGGTGTGCTAACGTTAGCTTAGCGGCTTACCTGCAGTGTGGGATCGTTTCTCCATTCTGGGCCCAGGGCGCGGAGCTAATTCATGAAATAAACAAGCGACTGCACGAATGGGCAGACAATGTTGCCGTTTACGCCGCGATATAATGTCTAAAAGTAAATAACCGTGTTTCTCACGACAGTCAAGCCAGGAAGAATAATGGCGACCGCTGGGGAGCGGCTTTCCAAAACAAGAGCTCAGGTCTTTCCGGCGGATATTATTCTATAAAATAAAAGCACGGTCTTTATCACAGAAGAGCAAGCAACCATGACTTGTGATGGTTATCCCACAATTACTTTTCCATTTCACCTATAATAATAGTTACGCCTTGTTGAGGGGTGTTGTTGGATGCTCACAAGTGTCTAAAGGAAGTTTAACCAAAGATAACACCTTAAAACCATAGCGTATTATCCAGCTCATGGGGATTGCTCCCTCTGTGGCCCAGAAAACACAAATACAGTTATAGTATCACCATAACATTTTATTGATGCTATTCATTCGTCATTTGTGCAGTCAATAACCATGGCAATGAAAACAATGCATCTCTCTTCTGAGATTTGTATATACACAAATATTTCATTACAAAAAAGAATGGAGGTCTTTTATCATGTGAACTTTTGTCGTCAAATTGTGCGTTGTGGTTCTATTATTTTAATTCAAATGATATCTAGGACACATTTGGACATGACATTTTGCTGAAAACAATAGTATGACGTTTCAATATATATTGTATATGGTTGAATAAATGGTCAGAAGATATACATAAAAAACTAAAATTCTAATTTTCTCAAAGGCCATTGACAGGGCTAGGACTAAATAATCTAAACATTTCATGCAAAAGGACCTTGACCAAATCGCCATTGTGATCTGCTTCTGTAGCTTTGTGATGTGAATTTAGTTACTTATAAGGTCCTAATGTGTTTTTACCAGATAACAAAGTATTTTTTCCACCACGTCACATTCGTTACTTGAATTTATGTGTATTATTTATGTGCAACATAATTGTAGAAAAAGTTCAATAGATTGTGTAAGTAACGTATCTTATAACAAAATAACTTAAATATCTCAAATACAACAGAAATATACATTTCCACCAAATACAGACATTCAAATAATTTACATTGTCCACCAGAATGACGAGTAAACATGGTTGTAGACCTGCTTTAAAACCTGAAAACCTTTTAATAAAAGGTATATCGTCCCGGATTTCGGTTTTGGATGTAAATCACACGAATTCAGAAAACTGTTATTGAGATACTAACCATCTTCTGTAGAGGAGGCTACGTTGCCTGCGGTCTGGAGAGATTCTTAGCCTGTTGATTCATAGGGATTCGCCGACATCAGTCGTGTTTGTAACTGGCATTTCCTCCAGCCTACGGCCACTTCTTTTGTGGCAAGAACAAGCCCTCCTTATGCTTCTCGCTGAGCTCATCCATCCATCCATCCATCTTTCCCTGGTTGGGCCTGACCGTCCTGCGCTCCCTCTCTCTGACACATTACAGTAGTCATGTTCTCATGGCCGAACATGATTGACTCAGTGAATAAGGCATTAAAAAACACACCCGCTGTGGCCGAGCAGCGGCTATAGATCACTGGGCAACGAGCTTCCAGATACAATGACGGGATTCAAAGGGCCTCTGCTGGTGGCTATCTGCCATCTGGTCAGATCTTTGATACACAAAGCGGGAGGCTTGTTGAAGCGCTCGGGGTGTCGTTCGTGACTGGAAGGTTTTGTCATTTGCGACGGATCAGGATAATGTCAACTAGTGACAGACATGCTGCGGTGGATCGCACGCGGCTTCTTTAACCCCCGCTTTCACCTTTCGATGCGTTTACAAAAAGCAGTAGTGACAGGGAATGCTGGTGCTTCGCGTGGACCCCAAATGCCCTTCAGCAGAACCCGGAGCCCAGGAGCAGGTTGGGAAAGCTGTGTCGACTCTTCGCTCTACAACGGTGAAAGGAGAAAGACCTCGGTAGCCACCGGGACGCGGCCGAGCCCAGCTTAGAAGGAAATCTTTCAAACAGTCAGACATTTTTGGGTCGGAGGCTCCAGCGGTACAATTTGATCGCGGCTCAGAACTGGAGAATTGGCCAACACCCTGAATGGCAGCGGTTTTAGGGTGGCAGCAAAGAAGAAAAACAAATAGAACTTGGTCTGCTCAAAGAAGGCAAGCCAGATGCTGCGAAACACTGGCCAAGACGAGACAATCAATGTACTTCACCAGCCACTTTGGGGCATAACCAGCCATTATGTAGTGAGTTCTTCCTCCGGTTCCAACCGCCCCCCCCTCCCCCCCTCCCTCTTTGGATGGTTAAGTGCTTGAAGTGCCTGGGCAAGCTGCCTTTCACAGCAGGTGAGTTTTTCCTCTGGTAGCTCGGGTCCGTGCGCTCAGATGAGTGAAAGCAGAGGAAAGAGTGTGAGAGCACCGGGTCATCCGGCCCCCTCCCCTCCACCAACACAATCGCCTGGAGGGGGGAGTTATTACGGTGCGGCCCCCGATTTCCCTCTTCTGTTAATCGTGCTTCATCCGCTCTCATGTTCGGGGATGGCCTCCCCCGCCGGCTGCGTGTCAGTGGCGTGGGTGAGTGTCTGAAGTGGGATGGAGACGGACACGGTTGGGATCATGTCAGAAGGGGCCATGTGGCTATTTTCAGTGTTGCACACTGGCAGAAGCCTCCCAGACTTGACCTGAAGAAAAAAGGAAAAAAAAAAGAATGAAGGAAAATTAAACTGAACAGAATCTGAACAGGGTTCTTAAATCCTGTTTTCCAGGATGAACAAATAACATATAATAGATATCCGATTAGGTTACAATAGCCTCAAAGTACCACTGAATATTTGATGAGCACTTGCGTAAATTTGACTTCCTTCCTGGAAGTGCTCACAAAATTGAAGGCTGGTAATCACGGAGGCTTTTTTGGGCTGACCCACAGAAACTAAAAGGCACAAGAGAGAGTAGTTGATGGGAAATTTTTACTACCAAGGACGGAAATGTTAAATAAAGGCTCTTAGGCTCCTCAGAATATTACAAGTGAATTGCTATCATTTGAGCTATACACAAAACCACACCACAGATGTGTTCATCACTGAGGACGTCATTTTGAAATCCGCTCCAAGCGGAATCTGGAGAGCCGGGAGGCCGTGGTGAAATGGCGAGTAGTACAAGTTACAATAACTGCTCATTGTGGCATAAGATCTATTCATGACCCATGAGTTTGACATTATTGCCCCTTTACACATACATGCGATCATCCGCCTCAATAGTGTGATAACCGAGTTCCAATGAACTCGATGAAGGAACACAAAAGGAGCTTTTACAGTGGCAGGAAAAAAAAAACGCTCTGCAAACAATCCAGCGGCTCCGTGCTCACAATGACAGTGCGAACATGTGAAGGTGGTGTGTTTACCGTCTTCACCGTCTTAGTCTAGTGTAAACAAACGATAGCCTTTTGCTTATTAGCATCAAACACCATTAGACAGATTTAAAGCTTTCACCTGAAAACCTGTTACAAGTACATATTCTCTGGAATCTCTTTCAAAAGCAGTTATTTTGGTTCGTGTTGGTTCACTTACCAGGTACAACAACACAGCAACAGCAAGCTGTGAAGGGGATGAGAGCCAGAAGCAAGGGGGTTCTCTTGGACCAGCTGTGCTCCCGACCCTCCTCCAGACTCCCTGCGAGACAGAAATACGATTGGAAATCTCACAAAACGACAGTTGCACTGGACAAATCTGAACCTGGCCACGCCAATACCCCTGAGGTTTGTTTATTGAGCAAGTAACCCGGGTCTCTGACAGTTCAATCACACTTGCTTTCCTTCCATTTGGAGAAAACCAGAACTTATTCAGTGCAACATTAGCTCTCAATGATGACACATTTCCCTGAATGATTTGAATTGACTGTACGTGTGCAAGGTCACATATCTGGCTCCGCGGATCAATACCTGCCCACTAACAGGCCATTAGGCAGCCCTGGCCATTAAAAACGCAAATGAACGGTCCTACCTGGCGTTTGTCGCGGATCGAGGCACGGTGGTGGCTTGCAAGAGAAGCCGGATGTCCCTTGAGAGGCGGCGTGCAAGACGTCTTTGATGTAGTCAAAGTAAAGGCCGGACATCAAGCGCCCCTCCTGATAGTGACACTGGAAGACTTGCATCGCTGTTTCCTGCGGGAATCGAGGACGACAAACAGCCCTAAAAACGACTCAAATATGCGGTGACACGCGCCAAGCGGCCCCCGAAGGAGCGAAAATATTGCGCAGTCTTCCCCCCCAAAACTGAAGCTGCAGTGCCTTTTTTTTTGCACAATCCATGAGGATTGCTCACCAGTTCTTCATGGTCAAAGGTGAAGCGCAGACTCTTCAGCATTGCGATGAAGACGATTGTGTTGTCTTTGTTGGACGAGACGGCCCCGAACCTGCCGGCCAGTTTCCGGAGACTTTGCTCCAAGGGGTAGATGTTCAGCACCACCCAGCACGGGCCAGCCTGAAGAAGCGGGTACCAGAGACAGGTGCATTCTTCTGTTCAAAGCTGTATCATGTTTTTCGAGTTTTGCTTTTCGCGTCTCCATACGTACCACTTCTTTGGGAATGTAACTGACAGGAATCTCATAGTCGGAGGGCATGTTCTGCTTCTGCGACGGAGATCAAGACAGTGAAACAAGCTCTTAGCATGCGGGCACACAAATCACACGGCCAACGTTTGCTTTTGATACATGATTTTTGACATCCGTGATGCCTGAAGTGATTCCGTGATCTCACCAATAACGACAGCTTGCTCACATCATCAGTTATCGGTGTCCCAAATTTTCCGGAGCAGATGTTCAAACTTGCGCACAGACTCAAGAGGAACCAAGGTGCTTTCAAGATCTAAAAGAAAACAAGGGCAAGAGATACATGCTTAGTTTTTACAATCAACTTGACGAGGACACAGGTGACTTTCTTTGAAAAGTACAACTACTTCTCAGTTTCACGTTATATTGATTGTTTAATTGATAAGTCAAACAGAAAATTACAACTACTTTAAAAATCTATCACTGATTTTGGTCAGTAACCTTTTTTTCTAATACTCAATTATGAATCTTTTCCTGTTTTTAAAACGACTGTTAGACAATTATAAGCAAATGAAAAGAATGGTCAATTGCAGCCTGAATCCTAAATAATAAATAATTCAACCTCCATTAAATAGAGCAACGTACTTTTGTATGCAAAGAAATACAAACTACTTCTTTTCTACTTGAAAGGCTATTGGTCTAAAATGCAAAACATGCCACGAGATCAAATCTGTTGAATCAGTCTTTTTAGTTGCCGGGGCAACGGGCAGGAATGTGGTTTGCTTCAAAAGAATTGTCATTCGCGTAAAATGTATTCTAGCAGCAGGACGACGTGAATATGCAGATGGGCGATTCTCCATTATTCAATGTACTGAGTGAAAGCAAATAGTGTGCATGTGTCCCTACCATTATAATACCCTTTTTAAGTAACGCTTAAAGGAATAATTTACTTTTATGCTGAAGAGTAAATTAAAGTTTCAGAAATGTAATAGTTAACATCGGCACTGTTAAAAAGTTTAGAGGTTAGTTTAGAGAACACGGTGAGATCCTTTCTAATGGTTCCTAATAGCCTCCTTACTGCAAATCAGATAATCATGCATCTATTTAACAAGCCTAATGTGGGATGAGGGAAAGTGGTTATTGCGATGGGGGCTATAGCTGCATCAGGATGTCAGTCTACACAATTACATAAGACATAAAAAAAAGAAATACAATTATAGTACTTACTTTCTTCCTCATATGGAGCAAAGATCTGTGGTTGCTCAAATCCGGTGGCTGAAATGAAGTGTGTCCAGCTCAAAGACAGAGCTCATTGTGTGATGCGCGGGTGATGTCCGAGCGTGTAGTGAAACCTGACGATGGGCTGGCAGTCTGCTTCCAGTCCAGACGGATCCGTTGAGACGCTGGAGAGGCCGCCCACAGGCTGAGTCACTGTGTCACACACACAGACTTTTTCCATAAACTCCCACGTTTCAATTTGTTCGTCGGGAGAAAGTGGGCGCTTGTTCTCTCGAGGGAATATTGCGCTTAGAATATGTCAAGGTTATTCCCACAGCTGTTTGGAAAGTGCTGGTTAGATAACAGCTTTTTTGTTAATGTTGGAGGATTATTTGGAGGGCACATTTGAGGGTTGCTGATATTCAGCCATCATTTGCTTTATTATTTCAGTATTTTATTTATTATCCAGAGCTAATTTTATTTACTTTTGCTTATTTCTTCAAACACACTTTTAGTGTTAAACCCAGTTATTCCGGATACATTGTTTTCATTTTATTACTGCTATTTATAACTGTTTTGATCTCTGTGTGGACTTCAGCCCCTTTGCTGCTGTAATCCTGTACATTTCCCCGCTGAAAGATTTATCAAATATGATGTTCTCTTATTGATCTGTATGTGCTGAGAGTTCAGTTGTACAATATTCTTTATTGATTTTCATTAGTCAAATCAATACCAGTCACAAAGGAAAAGATGTCAACAATAGATGATACTATTTAATAGAGTAAGACTATTTTTTATATTCTTTGCTCTGCATGTAAAGGGCAGGTAGGTGGTATCTCACATGTGCAAAAGGTTGGTTTGAATAAAATCGGCAAAAAAAAAAGAACTTTAAACACCTACGAGTTAGAAAACGGTCATAGCCATCCGGAACAGGGCCCCTCTAAATACAAGCCAGACAGTTTAGGAACCCCGCTAAGCAAAAACATACGGGCTGCGAGCCGCCGCACACTTCTAGTGGAATATTATGACAAGTAACTCAATTCCAACCCCATCTAAGATGTGAGATAATCATACGTCACATCACGTAAAATCACTTATGACACTGTGCTGATGAATACGTTGCATGCCTGCGGCCGGGGAGAACGCTTAAAGCATACAGATGTGCCCTTTTATAGAAATGGATGCCTCTGAGCAGGAAGGAATAAATGACAGACTTATCAGGTTTGCCATTCGAGAGCGCATTCAAGAGGTTTGATAAAAGCTACCAGGTAGGAGAGTCAACAATGTCCAAAAATGCTTTTTTTTAACTCAAATTGTTATGATTGAAGTTGAAGCGACCGCAACGGCCTGCTGCCTCTGCACGCAGCCGCCGTGCAGCCACGGACATCCTGCATGTGGTGCTGCAAGGTGAGAGTGGGGCTTATCCAGAGACCACTTGACATCTGCACTCTGCACAGAAGAAAACGTCACAAAAGAGAGTCGGTGTAGGCCGTCGTGGGGGCGGGGCCTACGACGGCCAGGTGTGTCTCGCTCAAGCGGGCTACAACACGAGAACCCAACACCAAGGAAAAAGTCCACTCCTTCCCTCCTCTCACACTATCTTACCATGACAATATATTCCTTAAAGAAATAGACGCTTGACCAGTTTCAGACAGAAGTAAATGACTGGAGTCCAATTAACATTCCTTTCCTGGTACTCTGCAGCCTGATCAAACTGGAGTGTGACATGTCGCTCTCTGCACCTCACAGCTCGGCAGTGTTGTCTCTGTAGTCGTTTCCACAAAGAGCTCTCTGTTTATCCCTGTTTTGCAGCTCTGGTACTGAACAACACAGTGGCACAAACCGCAATCTAACGAGCATTTCACTAAACAGCATTTGTTTTTCACTGTTTCTGTCCTTTGCCTACATCCCGTTAACCCCCTGTCCCCCTCCCCTCTCCCCCTTGAAGACCCTTGAGGACTGTCATCCCCATTACCACAAAGAGAGCCATTAGTTCCTCAGGCCGGGAACGCGTCCACTCAGTAGCTGACCGGGGCGACAGGTTGGACTTATCCAGAAAGGACATGACGTTAACGTCCCTGGTGGGTCACAACTGGATGTTAAGCAGATTTAAAAATTCTAAATAGCAATGTTTCTATCAATTCTTGTTGGTAAAAGTTTTTTTTTTTAAAAAGCCTTCCACATTCATCAGGGAGTCTTTCAGTCTCTGAGATAAGTGTGACATCATGACTTTGAATCACTTTGATGGACTGCACATCCGGCTCCAGAGGACTACTAAAGGGACCTGAGAAAGCGCGCTCTGTTTTTCGCAACGGTGATGAGATCTGTGCAAGGATGCTGCTGGCAGCCGGAGCGAGCATCGCCATGGGCCCGCTGCGATGCATCCTGGTCGCCATACGCGCAGAGAGGCGTGTAGCGCACAACGCGCATTCTTGTGTATTTCTTGTTCATTTTTAATTACTCAACGGTCAGCGTGAACGTTCCGTCTGTTGCTCTCCTACCGAGCAGAAGTGAATCGTTACCTCACCGACACAATGTTCCTCACTGCCCTGCAGTAGTACGACCCGAGGGATCAACAGCAGATACACCAAGCTCACAGGTACCAACTGCAAAAAGAAATATAGTCATTTCTACTGTTTAAAATATGCTTTTTTTCTTTGAGGAATTTCAATAAACAGTCAAGCATTGATTGAGGTTGTATAAAAAACTGCAACGTTTATGGCGATGCTTATATTGTTTCCGTGGTAACAGTGAAGAAATGGATAGTGGGATACTGGATTGATGCCCATAAGCAAGCGTATCAGATTTACAGTCAACCTGACGTCATCTCAGTAAGAGCAAAATATGGTCGTTTCTGTTGCAGACTCCTCTGTAATAAAGAGCAATACGCAGTCGGCTCATCACGTGACCAATAACTCAACCTGTACACTAAATCACGCCCTTGATTTTGTTTGAGTTTGTATCAATGTCGTCCCATCCTCAGGTGAGTCCTGGAGAAGATGCCAGAGTGGGATTTTTCAGGAACGTGTTGTTCCATGTTCACCGTCTTAGTTTTACACGTTAGTAGTGTAAGAAAGTAGTGAAAGTAGAAAGTAGTGTAATTAGTTCTGGTGTGTCCGGTTTGTCTTTTTTGGACTGCTGCGCCGACAGGCCACAGTCTCTGAGCTCACATGCTTTTTATGTCTCTGGCGCTCAGGACAGTGCCTCCCAAAAAAGACGCTGCATCATGGGGCCCACGCTTTGGTACGTTCCCCTGTGATCCCCCTCTTAAGGCCCAAACAGCAGCTGACGAGATTAGAGAGGAGAGGACTCACCGACGCACACAACACACCCCCAGCAACGCGACGGGCCAGGATAGAACCAGTTCAGACCGGAGAGGGGCCGTCCAGCTTCACCAGTCGAGGATCCCCTCAACCGGACCTCTTTATGTCCGTGGACCTCCAGCCAGCCTCACGCAGGACGTCGTCTTTGGTCTGAACCTCCACCCCTATTACAACTACTTTGTATTGGGGTACGGGTTGTATGAAACGCTTGTTTTCTCTTCTGCGTCACTCGAAACTCACATTGACCGATCTGCGGCCATGAGCTGTTTCGGGTACCGGCGGGAGTTGAGCAAGTACGAAGATGTCGACGAGGACGAGCTTTTGGCTTCCCTCAGCCCTGAAGAGCTGGCCGAGTTGGAAAAGGAGCTGGTGGATATCGATCCCGACGCGAACGTGCCCATCGGACTCAGACAGAGAGACCAGACGGACAAGACCCCAACGGGCACCTTCAGCAGAGAGGCCCTCATGAAGTATTGGGAAAGCGAGACACAGAGGCTGATGGCGGACGAGATTTGTGGAGGAAGCCCCAAACTGGTCAGTATTGATATTCAAATTGTATTTGCTTGGCATAGTGAGTTATGGATAAAATTCAAAAGAGATTGTTTAAAAATACAAAAGTAAGTCACAGCTTTAGGATAGAGCATCTAGGAGCCCAAATGGTTCTAGATGAAAGAGTGTTTCATCTCAAACAAATAACCAAATTATTTGATCAAAATACAGGATGAAGACCAAGAGGAGGAGTGTGTGACAGAAGAAAACAGTGGAGATGAGGATGACAAAGATGTTGAAAATGAGAAAGACAGGAGAAAGTATGAAGGGTTAAAGGAGAAGGAAGAAGAGGAAGAAGAAGAGGGAAGTGAGGAAGAGGACGAGGAAGAAGCTGTAACAGAGGAGGAGGAAGAGGAGGAGGAGGAGGAAGATGATGACGACGAAGAGGAAGACGAGCAGGAGGACGAACGGGAGGAACAAGACAATAAATTAAAAGCCGAGCCCTTAAAGGAATCCGGGGCTCGAGCACCGGCCGAGACCCCAAGGCTATTGAAGCCGCAGAGGGTGGAGCCTATGCGACTGACTCCTCCCCCTCCCCCTGCCGACCCAAATGCGACGGGAAACCCAACCGTCGTCGACGACGCTCTCCAGCGAGCTCTTAGCAACGACCCTGAGCTCTCGGAGGTCAATCTGAACAACATTGACGACATCTCACAGGTACGGATGCAAACCGTCAAGGGATCTTTTACAAGAGCTGCTCGGTTTATCAATCGATTTCATATTGGTCAGTGGCAGACTTGCATCCGGCATCTTTGCTGTGCTGTACTCTTTGATTGTATGTCATCTTATTTTTGGAACTAGGCTCTTTGCCATGATATTTGGGAGGGGGTTGTAGTCAGATATTTGGCGAGATGAGCAACATGTTTAACTCATCCCGGTAATGATCTTACTTTTATTGATAGATTGCAGAGTTGGAGGATGACCTTTGCGTCAGCTGGTTAAACACTGGCCTTCCAAACATGTTAGATGTGTGGTTAAATGGGCTGGTGTGGAGTGAAAAGAATACAGAACGACACTCAGTACGTCCATGCTGATAATATCACAACCTACTACTGTTTTTTTTGTTTTTTTTAGGAAACCCTAATTCGATTTGCTGAAGCGCTGAGGTCCAACACACACGTCAGGGTCTTCAGTGTCGCCAACACCCGAGCCGACGACGCCGTGGCGCTGGCCATCGCCAAGATGCTGAGCGAAAACTCCTCCATCACCAGTTTCAATATAGAGTCCAACTACGTGAGTGGAAAGGGCGTCATGGCGATGGTTCAAGCGCTCCCCGGAAACAACACCCTGACTGAGCTCCGGTTCCACAATCAGCGACACATGTGCGGAGGACAGGTGAGTTCTTCCTTTCTCACCTGTCACGTTGTGTTCCCCGTCTGACTGGTGTGACAATGTCTCCGCACCCCTCCCCCTTCAGGTAGAGATGGAGATGGTGAAGATACTGAGGGAGAACCACACCTTGATCAAATTGGGCTACCAGTTCAACCTGCCCGGTCCCAGGATGAGCATGACGGGGATCCTCACCAGGAACCAGGACCGCCAGAGACAGAAACGGCTGCAAGAGCAGAGACAGCAGCAGGACCCACAGGGGGCGCCAGAGGGGGCCATTAACCCCCGAACCACCGCGCTGGTATGACTAACTTACAACCGGTGTTAAAGTCCTTAACAGTCTTCAGTGCATTTGTCATAATCCATTTTTTAATCACTATTCCTAGAAAGCAACACCTCGTTCCTCACCTTGCAGCTCACCCAGAGCCTCTCCTTGGTCCTCACCCAAGCTGGCTAAAAAACAGACCCCCCCCGCTCCGCCGCCGCCTCCTCCTCCCCCCCCACCACCACCTCCTCCTCCTCCTCCCCCACCTCCTCCTCCACCACCGCCTGCCTCGCAGCGGGCGGAGAAGAAGAAGCCCACCAGGATGATCGCGGAGGTCATCAGGGCGCACGAGGCGGGCAGCAAGAAGGTGAGGAAGGCGAAAGGCAAGAAGGGCAAGAAGGGGAAGGAGACGGGGAAGGAGGAGACGAGCAGCATCCTGTTGGAGCTCAAGAACGCACTGAGGCCCGTGTCGGCGGAGAGGAGGAGGGGCGGGGAGGAGGGCAGCAGACCGTCCACGCCCGGGAGGTCATCCCACGACCAGCTGATGGAGTCCATCCGCAACAGCAGCAGCCGCACACTCAAACGGGTAGGTTCAAAAAGGGGAGTTTTAAATGACGTTTGTAATATGATGGTCAAAATGTGCCGTTCCGTATTATCCCCTCACTACTGCCTCAGCTGGGCTGTTCAGAAATGTGCGGAGTAGCGAAAAAAACATTTAATCCTTCACAATTGCATTGAGTGACTCTATGCAGGCAAACCGAACAAGATGACACAGAGTCAGGGGTGTCTGAGTCATGCTACACTGGGGTCAGTGGGCAAGAGGCTGCGCACCACCAGCCAGCACTGTGGTAACAACACAACGGGTTCACTGCCAGAGAGATACACAAACGCCAATAGACAGCCAATAATAAAGGCATCCAAGCCTAGGTACGCTCGTCATGAAGATGACGATAAACAAGGGATATTAAAACAAAGGGAGTGACATTCTGGGTTTTCTCTCAATTCTCTTTAAGCGCTGTGGTGCTTTTACTGTAATGGAAGTAAATTCATTAGAACAGGCTTCTTTTGCTGTTTCGGAGGGAGAAGTAGTACCTCAGCGGAAGCTTTAGCACAGCCTGTAGCAGTGTTTGAGTGGAAAATCATTGTTGCCCTCAGATGGCGGGGTCCCCTCGCTGTGAAATTCCTGCCACTTAGCGAAGGTATTTATAGAAACTAGTCTAGTGGAGCTTCGATAAGGACAGATATGACACGTCGTTACCACAGCGCGCACGCAGCCACAACACACGTCCAACCAAAGCAGCCCACCAACCCTTCATCTGTTGACGTCAGTCACATGTTCCATGCGACGTAGTAATAAGTAGTAACATCGAAAAACACCATTAACACAGTCATGACCTTCTCATCGCCTGTGTTTAAAAAAAACTGACATTGCTTTGTCATTTTCCAGGTGGAAGTCCCACATCATCTACGGTAATGAAAGCAGACATAAAACGGGTCTACTCGTTGCCGTGGCGACGAAGCTCGAGTGAACAAAGCGCCGCACGAGAACACGTTGGGGTTTGCCGAAGAGCCAAAAACTGGGTTCTGAATTGTGAGAAAGAAACATGTACAGGGAGATTTGCACAGCAGTAACAGCTTCAGAAGTATTCATGCATAATTGGAAATATTATTAGTATTTGTATGTTCATTTTGCAATTGGTTGACTAAACGGTTCACTTGTGTTTTGTAATACACTGTTTTCTTGTAAAATTGTAAATATGATGGGTTGTTGGTTGACTTATGTGTTCATTTCTAAACATAGCCATTTGGTGTTTACAATACTCTGTGTACGTGAACTATTTTTTGCTTCTTTGGTTTCTGGATGAGTTAAAAAGAAAAGTGTCAACCTGTTGTGCAGCAGTGTGCTTTTTTTCTTTTCATCGGTGACTCATCTTACTGGTCAAGCATCGCTGATGCATATTGCCATTGACAATGCAATAGAGTGGGCCTTCGGCGCACTTTATCTGAACAATTCACATGACAAGTGAAAGTGGGAGGACGAGACACCCACTGCTCGTTCCACTGACATCACAGAGGAGACACCAACTTGAAACAAATCACAAGATCAGATAAGAAGCTGCTCAACTGCTGCAAAGTCTTTAAGCCTCGCCTGCTGCTGCAGCAGGTTTAAACAACGTGGACTTATTTTGAGCTAATTTAGATGGACAAGAGAACCAAAGAAAATCAAGAGATGGGGACACTCGGCCCGGAGAGACCCATTGACATTATAGAGTGGGGCGAGGGGACAGACTGGGGAGGAGAGACGGAGAACACATTCAGTGGTCAGGGGCGGCCACATTGAGAAACACACCAATTACCTAATTTGGAAGAAGCGTTTTAGAGTTGACGTCCCCTTGACGTGTCAAAGGCGTTTTGTCTTATTAGATGAAAAAAACGCTGGAAGGCGGTGCGCAGTGCTGCGGAGGATACGAGATGGTGTGCTGCTCGACGAGAGCGTCTAGACGCGTAAACAAGACACAGCTTGAGTTAAGCTCCGTGTGCTCTGCAGCGCACACTCCACAGCCCTGCACAGTCAAGTAGCTCAGTGTTCGAGATGCATTCCTCACGCAAAGTGTCCTGAGAATGAAGCTTCCTCTACGAGCGCTGCACTTTGTCTCATCTGTCAGCCGGTCAATAGGGGAGATCCTTCCAGAAGATCCTTTCATTCGACAGAGGGACGGTTTGGCTCACGAGTGCGGCCTCTGCATCCCGCTCACACAGATGTCTGGATCGTCTTCGGTTTTGATGCCTGTTGACGACAAACAAAAATGTTACACAAGTTAACGTGCGTTGCTTTAACGCTGACCTACAGTGAACGCTGCAGCTCCTCGATCACAGCTCACGCCCTTTGACCTTTACATTCCTCCCCAATAGATGCAGGCGTTGTTACCGATTCACAGTATGTCTCACTGTGCTAATTTTAAACTGACTATCCTTTACTATAGATCCTAAAATGTGAATCTCTTGTACATAAACAGGGCAATTTTGCCAAGAATTGATTTTCTCCTTCGCTTAGGGCACATAATGCTGAATTGTAAAAGCAACAATACTCTTTTGTAAAATGTAAACAATTATTTAGGGTATCTATGTGCGACAGACATTTACATTACAGGTGACAGACCATCAGTAATCAAAATCCACGGAAACAACGTCCATAAAGCAATGAGTAAACATTGAGTTTAAATAATTGCCCTTCTATTAACGCCTCTGTTTAAGTGCACGTGGACACCGTTTGTGTCCGTTGGGACTTCTATGAAAGCGAGCCGCCACACAAGTGGAAAGTGTCATACCTGCTCTAAATAACATGATCAACGGCGTCAGCTGCTCAAAATAACACAGCTGGGACATAGAAATGTTATTGTCATTGTTGTGCTGGTAGCCAGTCTTGTGGTGGCCTCTGCTCAGCTGTTCCCAGATCTGTCAAACTTCCCGCCTGGCTGTCCTGTATTCATCTCTCTCTTTCTCTCTCACACACACACACACACAAGCCAGTGGACACTTTCAGGACGTTTCTAAAATGTAAACGAAAAACGAAACACTTCGGGAAGAAAATTCCAATTAAAAACAAGCGGTGAAGGTAAAAGGACCCCAAAAACCAAAATATGTAAATATCAACCTTTTATTGGAGTGTACAATGTCAGAGTTAATTTGTCATGCCTCATTGGGAAGGCTCGGCTTCCTCATTTACCAAATTCCCTACAGAAGCTAACAGCGAAAACATGGCAAGGTTTCTCGACATTTGATGTCATTTCTCAAAACAAGTGGCTATTTGTCCCTCAAACACAGAAATCCAACATTCCTCTTCTGAAACAGTGAAAACGTCATTTTTGTTTGTCTGGATATTTGTTACACCGGAGGGTCAGAGTTTTCTGTGTTAGCGCTCCCAGTAGCCACAGCATGATAGCAACAGTAACAGCAACAGTAGCATGCTAATGGTTAGCCCGTGCAAAATGCTAACGTGGCAGCCGGCGAGAGAACCTGGACGACCAGGCTTCCCGCTCGACGCTTTGAGGAGTTGACGACACAATTCCATTGTTCAAATTTAAAGTGGAACGAATCAGCGATAAAAGGCCTAACGCACAATAATGTCATTGAAGACTGCATGTTGTTGTTAAACGTGTGAGTTTTGCGGCTGCAGCTGTTTTTGTCCCGGTATGCAGAGTTAGCATATGGCGGCTAACATTTGCTGACTTTTGATTGGGTGAAAGGACAAAAAGCATTAATTTTCTCCACTTGTGGTTTATAGCAGTTTTCCACAATTGTCCCTGGAGGTAGCTACTCGTTGGTTGGTGAGCAGGCCACAAATCCAGTCTCCAGATAAATGCAGAAGTAGCAGCTTTAAATAGCTTTAAAAACTCCACCTTTAAATAAGACATGTGACAGTTTGGTCTTTGTAGAGAGTAATTAACCACAAACCGCTAATTTGAACTATTACTAGATTACACCTCACGGTTGACTAGTTAGTCAAGAACATGTCGATACTCATTTGAACGATGCCATGAATCTAGTGTTTGTCCCTAAACTGTGTCAGCACGTAGTGTCTCCAACAAGACAAGAACTACTTTATCACTGCTGTTTTCTGTACAGTAACTTGGCATTTGGGCCCACGGTAATCATCAGGTGTGTTAAGCTAAAATGTGTTTATTACTCAAGCTTAACATGACGAATGACCCGATTCACACACGCAGACATTCATTAATACTCGACTACTTGATATTGTAAAAAATAAAATAAAAAAAAGCAGTTTACAGTGAAAAAAAAAAATTTTACAACAGATAGACATCCCATAAAAATGTGGGCTACCTCTTTGTATGTGCTTTATGTAGTGTGGTTGCTTAATGTTTAAAAATGCTTAATGTCTGGTGCTTCATTGCTGAAAGCATATGTCCCATAATGATACGCACCCTGAAAATGTCCTGTATTTATGCATCAAGTCTCCTCTTTCAATCTGTGCAAAAATATAAGACTCATCGCAGCTAATTTACAGTCAACAGCAAATTAAGCTATATATTCCAAAAAGAGAATTTTTCTTTTTCGCCGTCTCAGTTTTAAGAAAATATGAGTGCTAAACTAGGTTCATTTGAATAAGTAAAAATAAACTACAGAGCAATAGGGTATGAAAATAGTTCAATTTCTTTTTCCTCCTGACAAAACAATGAAGACACAATTGATGACTAAGGGCACCAAAAAAAAAAAGAAGATTCAACACTAAGGTTCAAGAGACACGTCGATGTAAAATTGCACACGTTCATCTGTGGAACTGGAACATTGGAGAGTGACAGTGAGGGAACATGAGTGATGATCTGAAAGATGGCTGAGTAACAGATGGTGGCGAGTTGGGAAGGTGGGAGGACGAGAAAAAAATGCAGATAAATCAAAAAAGGCTGAACACCGTCGAAATGAGACACATTCCTATCAAAAGACAAGATGGAGGCGACACAGGAGAGACAGACATGAGATAAAGAAACAGCGGTCTCACATACGAGATAGACAAACAGCTACAGATTAAATGAGGTATTGCACAGATTTAGAAAAAAAGGCATAAAGGCAACAAACATATACAGCAAATTGATGGAATATTTCATTTAGAATTTTTGACATGAAATATTTCTTTATAGAATGACGAATCATCTTAGTGTCATAATAATCCAGGGGTTTGAGAGGGCAGAGAAAACAAAACAAAAACCAATTATTGCTAGTCCTCCCATTCATCATCATCGTCAAAGTCCTCGTCATCGTCATCATTATTATCATCATCTGTAGAAGAGAAGACATTTACATGAAGAATAGCAAAAAAGATGGCAAAACAATATATAATAACTATTAGCAATACAACAATATTGCTGACTTCTACCGTGCGTGACGGGAAGATCATATTTTAGGATATGCTGAATGTTTCGTACCTGAAGAATGAATGGCCTTGCTCCGTTTCTGCATCACCTCCATCAGGGCCCCCACGATGCCTGCAGACGAGCCCGCGGCGGAAGGGGCTGAATCTGCGTCGTCCCTCTGCAAAGACACGACAGCGTGAGTTAAAGCAAAGGGTTAAGAGGAGTACATTTGTGATCGGGCGCGTGTGATGAATGTCCACGGACCGCTTTGAGTTTGGTTCCTTGTCGGATTTGGTCCAGGAGGGCGTCCCTGCCGGTGCCGGTGGACGTTGGCCTCTCTTTCGGCTCCACCTTCTTCAGGTTGGCGCCTTCTCTGATCTGGTTCAGCAGCGCCCCCGTGCCGATTGAGGGCAGGCCGCCGTCCCCTCCGTTAGCCTGCGGGGGCAGCATGGGGCCAGGGGGCGGAGGGCCAGGAGGTGGTGGAGGAGGAGGAGGGGGGGGAGGCGGAGCTCCCGTGCTGGACGGAGTGGAGAATGAGGGAGGAGGAGGTGGCGGGGGAGGCGCCACCGAAATTGAGGCATGGACCGGCGGAGGGGGAGGAGGGAGAGAGCCACGGCTGGGCGGAGGAGGCGGGGCGGACATGCCCGGTCGGGATGGAGGGGGCGGAGGGGGTGCAGAGATGGGAGCTCTGGAAGGGGGAGGGGGTGGCGGGGCACCTCGGCCCCTGGCTGGAGGGGGGGGAGGTGGGGCGGCGCTGTGGTGCGGGGGTGGGGGAGGAGGGCCGCCTCTGGATGGAGGGGGCGGAGGAGCTGCAGAGGGAGAGAGAAAAAAATAAATGTATTTCAAGCAAAAAAGCAAAGTTTTCACTGCAGAGTTCCCGCTGCAGCCTCTACAAACATCCAGACTTCATTCAACGCGTTTTCACGTTTCATCCAAAGAAACCGTTTCATGAGAGGACGGACCGAATGTCTGGATGTTCACAAAGGAATTCAAAGCACATCCGTTAAAATTCGGCATATCTGTAAAAAATATATTTCACCGTTTTCATGGGTCAAAACTCTGATTCCCAATTCTTGTTGGTGTCGATGCATCATGCAGTTAGGCAATCAAACCACTCGGGGCAGCCTTCAACCATTCAACTCGAAAGCGTTGTTTTAGTTTTAGTCTATTTATTTAGAAGTCGTCATAATGCCTCAGTCAGCTAACGATGAAAAAAAAACACTGAATTCACTTCAGTAAAAGAAAGTAAAAAAAAGAAGGCACGTTATAGTCGAATCGTCATGTTGTATTACAGTCCGACCTCACATGCACGGCTCATGCACAGACACCTACCGATCCACCTGGGCGGACCTGGGGATAAAACCACCACACCAATCAAACTTTTAGTCACCTATTAAAATGTATTCGTGACTAGCAAAAAGCCAGAATAGTAAACTGTGGACTTTCCACACATGTGGGTCGTCATCTTTTTTTATTTCCCTATGAAAGGTAGACTATTCTCAAACGACTCACCTTCTCTCCGTAGCTCGTTTTTGACAGCTTCTACGCCTCCTTTCTTCTCGATGAAGTCATAGATGGCCCTCGAGGTCTCCTTGTCCTTCAGCTGAGCCTCCGAGATGCCACACATATCAAACAGAGATTTCAGCTCCGGGTCCAAGTTATTCAGCTGGAGAAAGAAAACGCTTGGGTTTATTATACAGAATCACTTAAATAAGGGACATTGATTATTCTCCTTGGGCTGCTGTTGATTTTGGTCAGCTATGCAAGAAGTAACTTTCCGTTTTCTTCTTCTTAATTTGTATTTAATTTATGATCACATTTTTGAAGACTGAGGAAGGAGGATGGCTTGCCATGAGACCAATCAGTGATTATTCTGCCACCTGGTGGTGTGGAGTGACATGTGTATGAACCCAAATTTGAATACAAGGTGGAAAAGGCCTGGGCCAAAGCTTTTCTGATTATTTGCAAGAAACGTTTCTCCTTCAACTGTGGAAAGATGCATAGAAGTAACACAGCATACTGGTTATTTAACTGTGCCACATCTGTGAGATAACGACACATCTTTATTTCTGCCATAGTACTTGTACCACAGCATATTGTTACCAACATTAACTAAAGTGGACCTGGCAGCCGTGTGTGTGTGTGTGTGTGTGTTTACTACACTGTGGTGGGTAATAACTTAAGTTTATACTTTATCTGCATGGAGTAAGCAAGTAAAGAATAACAGTAAGAAGCTGGTAACACTATAAAACGCCTCCCATGTTCATATGAGAACCCCCTAATTTGGGCTCCACATCCAAGCCTGAGGATTTTAAAGGTAAGCAAGCCCCATTGAACCGACGTCACCAACTCAAATGGATCCTGGAAAGCAATCATTTATGAAACCAAATCACCTGAATTTCATCTTTTTCACTAGCCGGCAGAGTAAGTCCATTGACCTGCATGATCTCATACTAATCATCTAGTCCACTATAATGACTGATGATGCTTTTTTGGGAACGAGTCCATGGATTATGCAGATGTAGGTTCATTCATTTCCCTCCCAAATCTCCTTGTGTTACGTTCCTGACGACTTGAGCAGGCGCAGCACTGCTTAATACTTCGGAGCAGATAAAAAAAATAATTTGAAAAATCTTCGGGAGGGAAGCGATTAACAAGGTGCCACGTTTTAAGAATATCGAGGTCACAGACTCTCATTCTTGTATTGTACTTACATCAAAACCTGTATTTGGATCCCATCCTACGTGCCCCACGTGCCTGTGAGAGAAGTCAAAAAACATTTTAGACATAAAAGTAAAACAAATAAAAGGCATTGTACGTTTCCAAAAAAGAAAAACATGAAAGCTGAGATTCAATAAACATTTTTTTTTTTACCAAGATGGCCCACCTACAACTTGCAGAATCTCCCCAAAAACTACCACTGATTATTCCTGGACGCACAATACAGATTTCCCCGACTCACTGGAAGTTGCTCGGCGTGCCGATGTCCGCCTTGGTGAGCCTCTTTTTCTTCGGCTTGCCCTTTTTCTCCCTCTTCTGGAAGGACGAGTGCACGATGTTGTTCACCTGAGAGTTGTTGTGGAAACGTTGAGCATTGCTGATCTCTGGGCTTTTGATGTCGATTGTCGCCATGGGCAACGTGGGGCCTGAAATGTGGACAGAGAGACAACCAAGTTAGAATAAGACAGCACCGGAATGCATGGATAAGAACATATGCCAGAGCAAGAGCACATTATAAATGTGCCACTTGTGAAGACGCTGGCACGCTATTGGTTTAAAACCTCATGAGAAAGAAAATGAACTGGGGGTCCTTGTCATTCAGAGCCAGCAGGCTTTCATCAGCGAGTAAACCGTTGTCACAGACTCTTTTGGCACATCGAGGTCTCGCTTTTAGACTTGGGTTTGAGAACGGAATGTGTGGAATTGTAACATCATCTCATTATTTCAGGTTAAATACTGAGAAGATACTAAACAGAGCATTATTACCAAAGGCATAAATATAAATGTATAATAAAAACCTGTTCTGGTCAGTTCTGTGAGTGGCGCACAATTAATCATACAAATTGTCAGCTTTGTAAATGCATCATCTTCAAACGACTTCAACCTTTATTTAAACAGGCCTTAAGATGTTAATCTTAATTAGGCCTCACCTTGACAAGCACAACTAACCAGTTTGTTAACCAACAACATCAAAGTCCACTCAATCCTATTATCCCAACACACACGTACGTACAGGCAGCCAAACAACGACCACCGACTTCAGATTCAGGGCGCAGCGGACGGAGCGGTACCGGTGCCTCAGCGGTAGCACGTACCTTTAACACCCTCACTACAGGGACTTTGGGGCGTCTTGCTCGGCGAGGGCGACGGCGAGCGGCTGCGCCGCCTCCTCACCCGGTCCCAGACGCACCCGCCGTCTCTCGCTCCGCAGGCGCTCGCGTTGATGCCGAGAAGCATCCTGCCGGCCGAGTTGTGAGCGCGCTCTCCGGGGGACACGGCGAGCTGACAGGGCGGCGCGGAGAGAGACTGGTGCTTTTCGTCCTGAGTCAGAACCAGGCAGTGTAAAGAGGACAGGCAACCCCCTGGGTTCAAACCCCCGACCCCTGCGGCTGCCGCTCCTCCATTGCCTTCACAACTAAGGTCCTCGGAGGGAGCAGAGAGGAAGGTGGTGCAGAACATCATCGCCGCAGCAGAGCACTGGCTAAGGTGGAGACGCCAGAGGAGATCCCAGAACCTGTATCTGGAAGCAGACTTGTGGCTCAGAAAACGGACGGAGAAACACGATGTCCCGCTTCCATACGACTTTGTAAGCCGGTAGAAAGAGAAATCCTCCTGGTCCTCTGGTTTCGGCCAGTAGAAGGCTTCCCCAGAGATGATTCCCCGAAAAGGATTCCAAAAGCAAGACGAGCCAACTTGTGACGCCGCACTTACTGAACTCCGGCGGGGCAGACGCGCACGCTAAGCGAGCGGTGCAGGCGGACGCCCAGCGACGCCATCGGGGGCGAGAAGACACACTCGACACTCAGCCAGCCAAAAGTCAACCGCTCCGCTCACTTTCCTTCCGTCACAGCAGCGGTTTGCTTCTGTGCAAATCGGTCGCCAGATTTTGCTTTCCCCGCTTTTATCCGCCGGTCTGGGCTCTGCATTTCTTCTATCCGGCTTTTTTTTTTTGCAATCATCTCCTCTGCCGCTGGCTTTCCATCCCAGCAGGACGCACCGTCAGATTATCTCACACGGCTTGGCTCCTTCCACCCCCACTGAATGTCTCTCCATCCACCTTCACTACGGGCTCCTCCCTATCCCGGCCCACCCCCCTCCCCCCAAAAAAAGAAAACACATGCATGGCTCTAATCCCAGCAAATCATTCTGGATTTAGTTTTTTTTTTACGCAACCATTAAAGCCCATCAACGCATAATCCCACGATAAACTGCACGGTTTCTAAAAACATGATGAATCTGCAGGGTGAGGAAAGACAAGGAGGAGGCAGAGCCATAAGAAAAACGGGGAGAAACCATCCGGCGCCACGGTGCATCGCGTCGCAGGTAAACTGGACCAATTCCCCGTGGGAGAACACGGCTCCTTTTCTCATCTCCAAAACAAAGAAAAGACCAACATAAACCAGAATAAAAGCTGAATCTCACCCCCAAGTGGTGACCTGTAGGCCTGCGAGTTACTGTACGTGGTGGTTCACGTCATGCATGACATCTGACCACATGTGACCCACAATAAAAGCATCAACAGGGTCATTGACATGACATGGCTTTAAATACATGACGCAAAAATGGGTCATTTGTGTACGGCCATTGACACGCACATCCACATGCACGCTGGATTAAATCATGCCGTTTTTCAGTCCAAAGCTGGCGCCAAACTCCAAACGCCGCGTGTCCACAAACAAACGTGTGCGCATCCACAAATGCTGAGTCACCCGACGACGGTCAGCGTGAAGACTCCACGCGTAAACACATTTCAAAATGGCTTCACGAGCTTGTGCTTTCTTCTTCTTCAAACAATTCCAGTTGTTTCTGAGAAGTTCTCAATCTGGCATTAGAGGAAGCGATATGCAGAGGAAGGTCGTTTGTGAATTTGTAGAATGACGCCTTGCATGACGATATCTAGTGTTTTGCTGTGTGTGTGCCAACGTTTTTCTGGAATATTTTTAACACTCAATGGGACACTTTAGATGACAAAAGGTCTTTAATGCCGTTTGTTTCCAGGGCGCAGTAATTCCTCCCAAAAGTGGCTTCTGTGTAGGAAGGAAGAGTGAAACACGTACCATTTGGAGGGTCGCGTCTCTTCTCTGTGAACACACAGACAAATGCAATCATTACAATGCGATGTGTTGGTCGTTAGTGAGAAGCGGAGAGGAAGAGGAGCGAGTCAGCGAGAGGAGAGGGTGTCGGTTCAGCGCAGTGGGAGCAGAATATTTTGTTATTTGGAAAGACTGCCAAGCAAAGTGTTTTGGTGGGCGCGTTTAGGGGACGTTAGTCGAAAGTTCTTTCTAAAACACGGGTTTTAGAAAGAATACTAAAAACACGAGTGCCGCTTCAAAATCCAAAAAGGCTTGAGATTTTCAAAAGAGAAAACACAGAAAGCGCCGTCGTAATATTAAGGGCCCCAATGCGGAGGGCTGAAGGAGAGGAAAGGTGAAAGAATGATCTGACCAAATAGTCAGGAAATGACCCAAAGAAGAAGAAGAAGAAGAAGAAGAAGGGGGAGTCAGGTGGGAAGCAAGTGAACCAAAATGATAAACGCTTAAACGAAAACTGGTCCAGAGTTGAACCGCATGCCATAATTCCCTGTAGCACGGAAGCATCACGTATTGAATTTATTTTTAAGTCCTAGTTCTGTGTGTTGAGGATTTTCCGTTTAGAAAATCGAACTATTATTAAATAATAGATCATCAAGCCAAGACCTCTTAAAAAAAGACAACCAAGCCAAAGCCAGCACAGTAGCAGATGTTGCTACATGTCATCTTTAAACTGTCCCACTTGATTGCAGAGTAATTATTATTCATCTTAACGCGAGATGTGAATTTGCTAAACATGTCATGTTTTTCGGCGTGTAGGCAAGGTACCAGATTTCCTCAGTCTTTTTCCCAGGAGGTCCACCACATGGCCGTGGAAACGCTTGGCCTCCTCTTCGCTGGCAAAGTTCAGACCCACTTGGTAGGCCTGTAAACACACACAGAAAAAAAAAAAAATATTACAAAACTCATTTGTTAAGCCACATAATGTCCTGCTAAGGGCCAACTGCCTCCCTAAACCGCCTCATTTCCAAACCAGGACGTGCATACGCCGCCAGCGTTATCATCACAGTCGGCCTTCCCGCATACCTCACAGTCTGCTGGAGTCTGAGCCCCCAAATGAAGACACCGTGTCACAAAAAGGGCTTCCGATGGTCCATTAAATTAGGCTTTCTACAATAATTTGGTTGGAGGTGGAAGTTGACTCTCAGGTGCTTCTTGTGGCAGATTTTCCAAGCTTAATAGCTCGGTAAATCAACACACGTTGTGTTGGGGATCCACAAGTGGCTTGGCTTTCAAATATATGAACAAGATCAAAATGTGATCTGTGTGCTTTTTAAATTCTACTACTTAACTCTTATGCAAGCACGGTTTGGACCTTACGGACGCAGTGTTTCCCCGACCATTGAACAAGGGAGACGCGCCCATCCCCGCAAGAAAGTCTGGCAAGACTTTCTAAAAATGTCCCCTAAATATTGGCAATATTCTGCCACATCAGCTTATTTAAAGGAAAACAAAAAAAGTACTTGTTTATGAGCATATCTGAATACTGAAGAAGAAGAGGAAACTCACATCTCCAGCAAACGTGATGAAGTACGGTTTGATAGGGTTGATGGTGAAGGTGGTGTACAGCTCCTGTTCAAACAGCGTCTTCCCATCCTGGGGAGAGAGCACGAGAATAAAACCGGGTAAAGGATTAGGGAGCGGCGAGCTGCCAAACGCTTAAGGGGCGGTGCACCTCGGGTACCGCCGTTAGCAGGGAGGAGCCACGGCGACGTGCACCGCGGGAACGCAGCACTGCGTCCTTACCTTGATGTCCAGGACCCTGATGAAGTAGGATCGCTGGGGGTTGTCTTTGACCAGACAGGCCACACCGCAGCCTCTCTTGTTCCAGCTGGAGTTCCTCTCTGCCGTGAACACCTGGACCACTGCAGCGGACATTGACTGGAGTGGAAGGGGGGGGGGGGGGGCAAGTTTATCCTGTGTTTGTAGCCACGTTAATGGATCTTACAGGGAGCTGTGCCCACATGTTCTCCTGCTGAACTGCCAATGTTTTATAAAATACACACAATGTATAGTAAAACTGAGGAGCAGAGCCTGAGGCTATACTACACGCACAGACACACAGTCACAGAGGGGCACATTTGTAACGCACGGCACACACAAACACACAACAAAATCAACCAGCGCCCCCCCTCCCGGCCCTGCCCTGGTTTTACAGGTTGCTGACGGGGGTCTCCCATACTGAGGGGTCCCGGCTCAGTCATTACCACAAAGATGAAAGCCACGGCAGCAGGAAGGGAAATGCCTGCAGGTTTTTGGGGCCTTTTTTTTTTTCAAGGTGATGCCTCCAGGAATAACTGCGCACTTCAAAACCGTAGCAGAGGCTTCGTGTCGCGCGTTTGTAATCCGAGGTTGTTGAAGTGTCGGGTTTGGCATCGTTAGTATTTTACCGATGCTGGTACTCTCACCGATGCTGCTTATAATATAAATGTGATGGTTAAATGAAGCAGATGTTGAAGAGGTGTTTTCTGGGGTTACCTTTCGGTTCCCACATTTGTCTCTTTTCATCTTGCTCGTTTCTGTTCAAGTTTTATTTAAACATCAATAACATGAAGAGAAAATCCTCTCCTAATATTAATAGTGCGTTTGCCTTCAGTATTAAATATGAACGTGCAAACTTGTAGCATGCTCAGAGTTTATATTCCAGCCAGCGTAGTTACTTTAAGCTCCACCCAGATAGTCCCTTTCGCTCCTTCAGATGTTCCCAGAACTAACAATCCAGGAAAACACATTTCAGGTTCTGAAATGTGCTCGAGATGATAAAAAAAGGTTTTTGGAAAACTTCTTTCAGGTGAAAATGATGTCTCTTTTTCTCCCTCTCCTTCCTCCACCCACCCGCCCACCCACCCACTCACACACTAACCCCGGGAACCTTGTGTCCGACTTCAGCATGAACAGATGCTTCCATGTAGACAATATTCATCTTAAAAACATTCCCTTTTAAAAGCAGCATTACAGCTCTTGATTGTGTGGATTTGGATGTCTAAAACACCGTTATGTGATGGCCTCGCTTTGGAACAGGGACAGCGACCAGGGCAGTGGGGTGTGTGGGGAGGGGTCCTCTGCTCGTGGAGCACTGATTGGCCCTGACAGGGCCAAAGGCGCCAGGAAGTGGAGTTCTGTGTATGACGTCATTGCAGAACAATCATTAAAAAAAATTTAAAAAAACACTCGCTCCCTCCTACGGACGGTCACAAATGCCCTCTTATGGACTTCAGTTCCTACCTCTCTCGGTCCCCTCGACTACTACAGTGACGCCCGTCCCCTGAACGGCACAATCACACATCGTCATGGAGATTAGTCTGCATCACACAACATCGGATGTGTTTGGGGGTGAAAGCGCTCCGTTTCTGACAGAGATCATCAGCGGTTTGTGGCGGCTGTGAGCACAGTCGAGAGGTTGTAATCGTTTTTTTATTACGCCAACATTAGATGCGAGAAATACTGGGGGGCGGGGGCTTTCACACTTCCTACCCTCCTCCTTCTGGAGCCCTTGCTCGGACAACACCCATCTTCATTTTTGATCTCAACTAGAGACAAGATCTGTCCCCAGACAGACACCGCCGTATAAACATCTGTCAAAGTACTCCAAGCAGCTTCTGTGAGAGTTCCTGCAACAATGGCCGTCTCCGGGACCACACAAGCAACACACACACACGTGGTCCGAATCATCACACCTACCGGTGGAAAAAAAATATTTGTAGAATGAGGAGGGTTGCAATTTCTGTCTCGTGTTTTGTTCGGGAGGAAAGAGGGAGAAGAAACAGGAGGAGCTGCTGATGTGCAGAGGCAGTGTAGGAAAGAAGAAAGGGACTTGAGGAAGCGCTGAAGGAGAGAGAACGAATGAAAAACAGGTGATCGGGGCGGATGACATAAAAAAGGAGAAAAGGAGGAGAAACGGTGTACGGAGCGACGGAGAAAAAGAGTCACGTTCCACTTCTCCAGCACAAATCACCGGAGGAGGCCGACCACGGGACTTCCTGTAGGACAGGACTGCTGATCAGGCATTCTGCGCGCTCACACACACACACACACACACGGAATTGGACCCATTCCACCTCTTGCCCATTGAGACAGTGCTGCTGATGGTGGAAACAGCAGAAGGAATACCAATGAGTGAAACCAATGAGTAAGAGCACTGTGTGCGTTTACCTGCAAGAGTCTCGCTTTCTTTATGCATATATATGCGTGTTATCTTGAGAAGCCAACAGGTTGGAATACTTCTAATTCCTAACATATAAACCAAGTAGTGGGGCAATACGAGGCCTTCACAGCGGTTACACATTTACAAGAATAAGTCTTGCTTCCTTGAACTGGCTCGGCAAACATGGTGACAGTAAATGTCATGAGTACTACGTACATATTTGTTGCAAAAACATGCGAATGGGCTGGACTTTGGAGATCTAATCTCACAAAGTCAGCGTCACTTAAAAACAGATCACAATGCAAAGAGAACGATCATCATTGTCATTTTGAATGAACACGCTTTTCCATGGGTTCAGGGAAAGATTTAAAAAAAATAAAATAACGGAAGTGGTGGGGCAATCTTATTTTTATGTTATTAGAAGACAAAAAGGCAACACCAGAAGCAGTGTAGTGCAAAAAAAAAAAAAAAAAGGTTCCCTTTTGCATCAATGTTTTTCAATTATTTTACAGCAGAGTCTAATTCTGCCAACCAATTCTGCCGTGCGTCTTGGCGAGAAGACAGTCAAGAGGAATAAACGTAAAAGGAGCTCAGAGTTCTCACATTTTCCACACAATAATTGCATTACATAAACGGCACGATCACTCAGTCAGCCACTGATGGGAATTCTAATTCGGCTGCCCGCCTCTTCCTCTCTCACACACACACACACACACACACACACACACACACACACACACACACACACACACACACACACACACACACACACACACACACACACACACAGCCTCTCCGCATGCAAGGACGTGTACAAACACACGAGAGCGTAGGACTGGGAGGAATGTTGCCGTCCTGTGTCACATGCCGAATGACACAACAGCCTCGAAATGTCCGAGGAAGGACGTCACTGGACTTAAAAACTATTTTTCAGTATTTTTTTTTTAAAGCGGGTCATTAGGTGTAGTGGGGCGCGCCACAGGAACCTGCTGCAAAGCAGGAGGCTGCACATCCTCATCCCCACCATGGTGACCCTGTACGGGTCGGAAATGTAGCTTTTTCCCAAAAGCAAACACAAAAAAAGCAAAAGGAACACGTGACTGATCCAATCGCAAGAGGACGAGCGGTTTCTCTGACACCTTTAGTGAACACTCTGTAAAGGAAAGCGTGGGCAAGATGAGGAAGACTGTAACTGTAACTCATCAATCCTAACCGTGACTTTATAACATCTCTAATCTGAAGGCCAACATTTACAGGTGAAGGTGCAACATTCTGAACATGCTGATAACACTGGGTGTCAGCATTCATTTTGAGTAAACTACACACAGGAGAATAATACAACATACTGATATGTTCAACGAAGGGTGTGTGCCGCTTATAATATTCCCTACTTCTAAATAAAAAAAGCAAACCATTTAAATTGAACGTGACAGTAAGCCATGCCTTGATGCCTGAGGGTCATCCTTGAAGTAAGGCTACAGCCTAGCTTAACTATGGCCCCCGCGCACGAAATATGAGTCAGCTGGATGCTGCACGTGTGACGCAATATTAGACTAAGTCCCGATACTGAGTCGTGACGGTGCAGTTCTGGACTGCAGTCACCAGGTATCGATCCCAACCCTCCCAGAGCAGTCAGGCTTGCGGGGGGGATTAGCACGGTGACTTCAGGTGTGTCAAGTTTTAAATTGGGGGACAATGGGACAACTTGCCCCGAACGGGACGTTGAAGCAAGTTGGCCCTACTGTCAGAACAACACCCCCCCCTCCTCCTCAATAAGAAGTGCCGGGAGAGGGAACGGGAACACACGAACACACACCGACATCACAACATTAAACTAGAGGCCATAAACACGCCGTTACGCATCCTAGCTGACGTCATCAAGACAGGCGGGTAAGGTAGTTAGCTTGATTAGCTCCCCAATTTGCTGGGAAAGAACGAAGGAAAGAAAAAAAAAACTTACGATGCATTTCCTTCCCAGGTGGTTGAAAAGGCATTCATTTTCCTGCGGTGTCAGATGTATCGACCCGACATTGGCTTGCCGCCGTTGCGACGGGTGTCCACTCATTATTGGGGATCGACGTGTTGAGTGTGCACCGACTGTAACTCGTTATCCAACGAGACACATAAACAATTCCTCGGTCATTCGTGGCCTTGCACCGACACCCCCACCCCCCCGCCACCCCCAGACCCCTTCACGTAGGTAGTTTGTGCCGGACGTCCGGGGATATTGGGGTGCCAAGAAACGTGTGCAACGTTCCGCTCCTCTTTAAAAAAAAAGGGTAAAAGACTGGGCGAAGACGGAAAACGTCAAAAAGTTTCCTGGGAAGTCCGTCTGCCTGAGAGCCCAGAGCCAGTTCCATCCAACATGGCAGGCTCAGGACGAGTCCACTATTTGGGAATAGGGTTTTACACCTATCCGAGGACTGTTCCACATAATTACTGAGAGCTAACTATGGCACGGGAAACCGTGATTATTTGTCCAAGAGGATTTCATAGTGCAGGTTTATTTTTTTAAAAATTAAAATGATGAAAAGGGCTTAATAAAATTAGAACTATTAGCGCACTCCCCGTTGACATGGTTCGGTCCGGTCCGCTCCTTGCTTTTATGACAGGAATGTGAGCGAGTGTAGAATGGGAGGAGATAAGAAATAAGGTGCAAGTTGTGAAGATAATGGCATACAATTCTCCATTTGACAAGAATTGTTGAAAACTGAATAAGTGTGAACAGGAGAACCATGGCATTTGTAGTTTCCCTCTGATGGTAATAGTGCGCTACTTTACTCTTGACGTCAGAGAGGTGCAGCTTCAGAGCTGATATCTCCTTCCCAGAACAATAGCAGTCCCTGGGACATTAGACAATTTCCCTCCCCTGAATTTAAATGCTTCTGGGATGTTACACAGGTCTCTTTCTTTCATATCAACTAACTGTAAATGGGTTATAAGAAGTGAAGTACGATTAAGCTTGCTCCAGTTACTACACACCGCCTCTAGGGTAACATATGCTTCAACGTGTAGACTTCAGTGTGTTTCTGCAGATTTTCGTTGATTGACTGAAACCACAAAATGGAACACCACTTCCAGTAGTCTTTTCATATTAGAAATATTAATCTTCACGATGAACGGCGCTCAAACATCAAGCAGACTACACTTAAAGGCTACCATTAGTATTGAATAGAGGATGGCTCATACAATTTTTACTGATGTGCCGAAGGGTGTTTTTATTACTCATGTAACATGCTCAGTCAGGCTCATAAATGGGTGTTGTTTGCAGTATTTGAGAGGTGATTCAAGAAAAATAGTAGCCAACTCCTTCACACAAATCAGTCTCATTGTGTGTTAGTTTTTTGTGTGTGTGTGTGTGCGATTGTAACATGTATGCATGTGTCACAAGAGAGTGTTTCAGAAACTGAAATAATTGCTCCTCTCATTCTAGGTCAGTACTTGAAAGATAAAAATCCCCTTTGCAGCTCACAGATGCCAGAAGCAACACCTGTCTTGAATGCACCGGAGCCAAATTCCTCTTTCCATGATGAAAAGATTACACACTACAGCACTTTGTAAACAAAGCTGATAGGAAGGTTCAAGTTATTAATTGAGGGTCAGACTAGTATTTGAGGGAAAGATAGAACCTCCCTGCTCCGCCCTGCTCACTTCGACCCGGTTAAAACTCTCTTCAACAGAAATCTTGTCAAACTTGAAAAACCTGCCAGACAGGCAGAAAGACACCTCTGGAAGGCGAAACGCTGCACTACTCCACCTTGTCTTAGCAGGGTAAGGAATTGATCGAAAATGACTCATCCTGAATCTGCAATTGTGAGAACACACACGTTCTTCATGCGGGGAACAGGGGAAAAAAAAGGTCACTAGGGCGAGGAATGAGAAAGAAGAACGTGGGAAAAAGAAAATCAACAGAAAGTGGGAGCGAGGAAGGGCAAAGGCAGCATTGGGCGCTTTCACTGCACTGCATGAACCCCAGATTTTCCAAAACACTGGGATAACAAGTAAGCAAGGAAGCAAATTGTTCATCCTGGCACGTATTGAGAACGAGACGGATAACAGAACACTGCAACTGACGGCTAATACAGCGAGGTATGCACTTACTCACACAATGACAAAGGAACTGAACTGGGCAGCTCTGTGCCTTGTCTAAGATACCCAAATGGCATTTCCCAGCATTGTCAAGGTGTCAGCAATAGCAGCTATGTCTTTGACTATATGTCTCAAGGTGCCGATGTGTCCTTTCTAATATATGTGAATGGGTATGTAAGGGATGAAATGCTGCATTAACTGTCTGTTAGAACTGTGTGTGTGTTCTTTGGGGTTATGCGTCAACACCTCCAGGGGCTTTACCCTTTTGAAACATTCATTTGACCCAATTTGCACAACCAGCGCAAGCTGAGGTTGTGAGAGAACGAGGTAAGAGGACGACATGAATATTATATTTGGGATTCCACAGGAAGACGTCCCCCACAGGCCTCTGTATGCATATTTTAAAAAGTCGGCCTTTTCACATCTCCTCTTCATGTTCTACAACGTGCTCCTTAAGGAAACATTACAATGAGGTCACCATGAGGCGCAAATATATTCAAACACGTCTGGTAGTGTGCGTGTGGCGCTTTGCTCGGGGATTAGGAAACCGGTTTGCACACTCAGTGCATCCCTACATTTGACTTTACGGAAAAGAAGTCAGGAAAGTCTTGGAATTCAAAGCGCGCTTCAGCCGTACACAATGATCACCAGATGGCAGCATTATGCTGGATATTACATCACTGGTGGTCAACACTGCACACTGGTTACTGTATCACATTACATTTGCCAAATATGTAGGAGCTTCTGCGTATGTGTGTGTGTGTGTGTGTGTGTGTGTTTTTTCTGTTGTAACAATGGAGATCGCACTTATACAGTTGATGGTGGATGAGAGGTGAACAGGGCAGCTGCAAAACAGCAGGAAGGAGTTTAGTTAGAACCTCCTGTGTGACAATTACCAACATTTATTACAGTATTGGTAATTTATTAAAAAGCAATATTTTTGTTTCATCCCAACGTGCTTCACCATGATTTACAAATTGTAAAGGGTTTGTTTTTCTAACCTCCTAGGCTTAGTGGGCAGCAACAGCTACTGCATTGAAGCAAACAAAAGCAGTTCTAATAAAATCTAATCTAATCCAATCTAATCTAATCCAATCTAAACTAGTCTATAACGGAGGGGCTTTGATCTTTGTGCTTTTGTATCATTTGTAGTGAATAAACCTTTCTAGAGAGGATTTCATCTCCTATTCTTAAAACACCATAAAATAAATCAATTTCTCAGAATAAATTTACACTTTCAGTCACTGACATTGTTTTTATAACTGAGACATACATGATCTTGTTTACTCAAGTTGACTTGAGGTAACATCTACAAAACACACACCACCCTCCTAAAACCACTTCTGTTGACAGCAGGCCACTAACCTGTGACTTGACCACCACCATTTGGTATAACATGTCCCCGACCAGCCAAATGAACATACGCAGGGTGAACAGTCCAATGTACGTCCCAGACTTTCCTTGTAACAAGGAGATGAAACATGCTATTATTAGTTATATTTGTCCTCAAACGCAACTGTGTGTGTCACGATGTCCAACGCCTGTCATCAATTCCACAACTCCTCCCTCGTCACATGTAAAACCTTCATGTCATGATTGGTGTCACATTTTTTCTAAAACAGTTCTAAAACATCAAGGGGTGAATGTCATTGAGTGATCCCATTTGCTTTCACCACCTCCATTGTTGTAATTAACAGATTTCATGCTGCAATCAGTCTGTTGACAGCATGTCCAAGTGTTGTCGGCCTCATCTTCAGTTTAGAGAGATATGGGGATCAGTTTACATCCTGATCAAGGAAAAATGATGCCAGACTGTACGGAGCTGTGCAGAATGAGAAGAAAAGGAATACAGAAACTGAAAAGGTTTTGCATTTCATTTAAATATAAATCATGGGCTTCTTTGCATAAGTTATACATATTCAACAGTTTGATCTGAATGTCTCCGGTATCCAAGTCTTAGCAAAGTCTTGCTCGCTTCATTATATCTGTACTAGCAGCATTGGCTTCTTCAGTAGCTCCTCCCTCCAACGCCACTTCCATCTTCCCCTGTATTGACCTCCTCCCTATCCACAACGCTCCTGCCTTCATCCTCTAAAACATCAACACCTACACTTATCAAATTTCCCACCATCCCTCTGGCACCAACCGTTCATTGTTACTTGGAACATCTCTGGCTTGGTGTGTAAAAGGTACAACCCACAGGACCTTCAAAGGCGTGGTCGCACCTGCTACATGGGTACATGGACAAATATTTGATATGTTGCTTCATTATTGAGTTGCTTAACAATGAGTCCAACCTATTTGGTTTTTATTCAAATGTATGGTTGAAAAGCACATGCTGTATTCATACCACAGGCTCAGTTACTTCACAAATAAGAACATTTCTGGTAAATAATTTTCCTAGAGTTAATTAGTTGCAACGTGTTTCACATGTAGGGCAAAATTTAACAGGGCCTTGTTTCGGGATGATGCCGAGACAGCACAATGAAGTTAAATGAATGAAATGCGTTTAGTTTATATGACGGATAGATACCTTATTTACTGGTGGTTACGAAGTTATGTTTCTGTGGCAGGTACCAGGCCAGTTTCTGCAGTTTCTGTTTTACACAGTTACAATGTATGCATTGCTAAAATGATCTTCAAAATTCAAAGGCCTAATTTTTTGCTCTCCTCAGCCCTTTTGCACCGCTTCATGTCTCTCTGGCAGACAGTCCCAAGGCCGCTCTGATGGTGAGAAGCCGTTTACAGGAAGCTCTGAGAGTGTCCGCCCTGCCCGGACGGAGTGGGACTGCGCCTGTGTTTGCCTACATGCAATGTTTCCTTAGCCGGGTCTTATGTTGAATGGTATCATGAGTAATACGAGATAAAGAGATAAAGTGCGAGATGTGCTTGGGAGGAAGGAATGACAACCACTCTCTAAAAAGAATTCAGTCTTCAAATCAGCCATACGAACGACTGCAATAGACGCATCTTGGGTTACTTCCTCATGATTGTGGTGTGGCGATTCTGGCCAGGGTTTCAGGTATAAGAGGGGTTTGGTTTCTGGCTGTAACGACACCCTCCCCGGAGGTAACCTTCACTTGAGCATATCATCGCTATGCCCTCTCTTCTTACCTTGGGGCATGAGTGTTTTGAGGAAATAAGAATCGTGAAAGTGTGGGTACCATACGTGCATATTGTCTGTTATCTGAACAAAGGCAATAATGATTACATTTGTGTCCAGGGGAAACCTGGCCAGCACCATCGGGCAGAGCAGGTCTGCCGGGTAACGTCACCCGGCAGACCTCCACTGCACTGCTGAAAGACACGCCAGTGAGCTGGTGCTCAGACCAGAGACAATGTGTTCAATTACATGATATAGGAGTCTGCTCGTCTCTGTGTCTGACTGACAAAACCTGAGTGGCTCGGGTACTGATGGATTGTGTTGGTGGGTGTCGTGTGTGGGGGAGCCAGGGAAACCGGGAGTATCTTCATGGTAGTGACATTCACTAGAGGTCGAAAGTCTTCTAAAGGAAAGCTCTTGTGGTCTTATTGTTTTTTGCACTTGTCTTTTTTTTTTAAACTGTTTCAGACACACAGTTGTAGTGTAAAGTACAGTATATAGCCGCTGTGTCCGCAACAATTACAACTCCGGTGACTACCTCCACCTAAAGCCGAAGGATCTCCGGATCATGCATGTTCAGAACCGGTACCGTGTCCGGGGGAGACCAAGCCTCTTAGACCCGAAGGCTTTGGGCGTGAGGTTTAACTATAAGTGCTTCAAAGGACGTGAGCTGCTCGCCCAGGGCAGAGAGGCAGCCGGGGCCCTGGTACTACAACAAGGGCCGCACCAGAAGTTTCACACGCTGAATAAAGCCATGCTAGATAATGAGCAACGGACCTTTATTACTAAGGATAATGTTTAAAAGAACCTGAGAATTTAGCTTGAAATTAATGAGTTTTTTTTACTTGTAAATCAAACACATTACGTTAAGACCTGGGCGTAGCCGATCCTGTCAGCATCCAGTCCATCTGCAATATTGGAACCACCTAAAAAGCATTACGAAATCTAGATCCAGCTAGGTTGTTGGCCGGCTAGTAGCTAACTCTTAATGGTCTTTGGTCTTGGACAGTGTTTATTGGAGCTTTTCTTCCCTGAAAGAAGGTGTCAGTCGCTATTGTGAAGTTGGGGTTAATGTTAATTAAAAAGAAGACTGTTGAATTTCACACGCTGTCTTCGTCTGCATGAAGCCATGCTTTTCAGCTTGTACCCATTGAGAGTGCTAATGAGTCCGTAGGGTTGAGTCAGCGTGTACAACACCCCCCACTCTCCTCCTCGAGGTGTTGTCAGCGGATACCAGGCCAGTGGTGGTGTAGTGTATCAACGCTGTCCTCTGGGCATGTGAGGTGAATCTGGATTCACGAGCTTGCTTGTGTCGGGGTGGTTTAAAGAGCGAAGGAGAAGAAGAGTTCATACATTTGAATTTCACCACAACAAGTCAACAAGGAACTGATAACGAGGACAGAACAAGGAACTGGTTTAACAGGCATAAAGCCAATGTAGCCTCACGCTGTTGTCGTCTTTTTGGTTTCATGCCTGAGCTGACATATCTTGACAGTTACAAGAGTCCAAACTGTCGTTGCGCATAACCTGTGGCAGGGCATGTTTTAACAAAGCATCAACACCCAAGGCCCTAAATTTAAAAAGCGAGTCCAAATTTTTTCTCCGTCAGGCTTGCATTCCTGCTCTGCTGCAGTCATGGAGGGTGTGGCGTTAGTGCTCGGTGACGTAAATAACATTAAAGTCATGCAATGCCAGTCATGTCTCAGGAATAGGTCAGATTTAATGAAGTCGTACGGTACATGCATTGCAATTCATGTTTTTTGAAAGCAGATTGATGTTTACGTTCTGGAATGGAATAAAATACAATTTGTCACATGTTTTTATTCATAATGACAAGCTATTCTTTTTTTCTCTCAATAGTTGCATACAAAGTACAGTATCTGATTTCCTTTTAAATCAACCACAGACAAACATCTGTTTTTTATTTTAAGAGTCCCAAAAGTGAATGATTCTAACCCGAGTAATAAAGTGCAACTATTTCAACGTCACGTAAAGATATGAAAGGGAAATTGACATTATTTTGCCTGTTAGTAAAGTATTTTGCTCAGCTTACTGAACCCTCAAAACAGACCCAACATGGAGCAGAAGGACTTTACAATTCCCCCAAGATTTGCACTCAAAGCATTTGTAAAATACAACCCATTCCTATAACGACTTAAAAACAAATTATCAAAATTTAGAGTTGCGATTAGAAACAAATATTTTCTAATCAGGAAAGTGACTTTGGAGTAGACAAGAGAGCTAAGATTTACCACCGTTTGTTTGGTCACAGTGCAAGGTTCTTATATTAGTCTGTTAATAAGGCATACGACTGTAGCTAATTGTCTGCCTGTATTATATTCACGTCAAGGTGATTCATCGCCAATCTGTAAATTTCATTGACTCTAATTGCATGTGCATCACTTTGGTGTGACCTTATTCTGACAATGGAACACAACACAACCTCGGTGGGACGCGGTTCGCAAAGGAAGGCACTCCAGCAAAGTTATAAAGGATTCACAGTAGCATCGCACTTTGCCTCTCGCATCCATTCAGCTACAGGGTTCCTTGCTACATTCATTACAATCATTTCTATTCTAATAGTCCTCATGCAAATAGTTGACATGCAATAGTTGAGGGTCATATTAATAAAATGGGTGAAAATAAGGCGTTAGTTAAGTATTATTTAACAATAAAAAACAGGTTAGTGCTAGTATTTTGTATCTCTTTGTCTTAAAAGCACTCATCCTCATGTCTTATCCATGAATCTTGCACGTGTCATATTTAACATGCGGATATGAGCCACAACCAAATGTTTTAGTAAATGTCACAATCAAACTAAATTTGCCACAATGCATTTCATCATGAGATGGTAAGTCTGCAACTACAAACATTTAAAAAATATAATTGACGCACTTCCTAAGTCACGTAGACGTATAAAATACCATCACTATTAAAACTTTAATTTAGATAAAATGGCAGTAGGTAAATATTTAAATACTAAGCACTGCAAAGTTGAACTCTGCATATTAGTAATACGTGTCCAGAACAAAGTAACTCTCTAAACTTTCAGAAAACCCGTTCATCGTTTGTGTCAACAAATTGCTGGCCAACTGTCCAAAGAGTAACTTAAATAAATACCTCTTTACTAACTTCTTATCAACTATATTTTCATATTGACATATTGTACCGTTTTATTACAGAATGTCCATTTGTTCCCCTAGAAGTTGGACCCCTGACATGAAAATCAAGCTTGTTTTTTGATCTCCATCGCTCCTTTGACCTCCCCGTTGACCTCCGGAGCCTCCGGAGCCTCCACCTCGTCGATGCACCGGATTCTCAGCAGCACGTTGAACAGCACGTCCTGGTACAAGCTGAGGCAGGCCCAGCCGGGCAAGTACAGCAGGGTGACGAGTCCCATGAAGTTGTGCGGATAGTTGGAGTAGTCCCAGGAGCAGGCTCCGAACTGCCTCAGGGCCAGGCCCCAGGAGAACTCCCAGGTGTAGATGAAGCAGATGTAGACGGGGAGCCGCCGCAGCGTCCCCCAGCCTCTGCCGTAGCGCAGGTGGGAGTAGAGCTTCTCCACCGCCGAGCTGCACGTCCCGTACATCAGGAACGACCACGGGGACGTGTAGCCGCTCAGGCTGCGGTCCGACTTCTCCACCAGGTTGCAAATGGAGGTGAAAAACACCTCGTCCAGAAGGCCCTGCATCCCGTAGAACAAGAGGCGCAAGAAGCCCGGGATGCCGCGCGGAGGGCCCCCGTCGTGACCTCTGACCTCCGCGCCGAGTTCCCCGGCGGGCTTGGGGGTGCAGGAGGGGTGGTACCGCAGCTTGGACATACCCCTGTGGAACATCAGCGAGAAATAGAGGGCCAGGACGTAGTGCACCAGCAGCTGGGTGCCGGACACCACCCTCACCTGCTCGGTCAAGGTGTTGATGTTGCCGACGAGGATCTGCAGCCCGATGAAGACGGACGGGTAGAAGACCAGATGAAACACCACGGGCCGACCTCGGAAGCACCTCTTCTGGGAGTAAATCTTCTCCAGCGCGAAGTGGGTCAGAGCGTGCATGACGCAGAGATACGGGGAGGAGAAGCCCACCAGTTTGGGGTCCCGGCGAGTCAAAAACCCCTGCGCGGACGAGAGCACCACGTCCAGGGTCAGGCCGTGCATCGCGTAGAAGTAAAGCCGCATCCGGCGCGGCAGCTCCCGCAGCGGCGGCTCCGGCGCGTCGCGCGTCTCTCCGAGCGGCTCCTCTCGGTGGGTCGTCCGCGTCGCGTTCAGGTCCCCGTTGGGGGTCCCCGGGTCTCGCCACCGACTGGCCATGGTCGGTCGGTGCCTACTAGAGAGAGTCAGCGTGCCTCTTCCTGCGCATTGTTTGTTTCCAGCAGAGCGAAATCAAGCCGCGTCTGCAACACATCCCCTGCGAGTGTTCGCCGGGTGCTGCTGCGTTCACGTGTTCCCCGGAAATACCCGCTTTTATTGTGTCCACTTTGTGGACCGAGCTTCGGAAGGACCAACAGCTGTTTGCATTGTGTGTCATTCATCAACCTCATTGCGTGCGTCGTCGCGTTAAGCACATTGTGTTCCCGCATCGACGTGTTATTTTGAGGTGCGCACTGTTTATTTGCCATGTTGTTGTTTAGCCGTCTTCTCCGCCTTTGCGGAAGCGATGCCAAACTTTTTAACCCCTTCACCAACTGTCGATCTGTTCTCGTAAAAACATATCTCTACATGTATATTTTTGCTGGTCCAACGTGACTGCAGTCAACACGACAGACCCAATGAGGATAAATATTAACAAGTTCGTCAGTGTAAACCCTAAGTAGGAAGTAAGGATTGTAGGAGGAGATCATATTTTTCAAATCTGTGCCAGCGGCCATCAAAGTCGTAAGCACCCGGCGCACCGCGTAATATGCGTTACCATAACGATGTTTTCAAATTCCCAACAGCGCGTGAAGGTCACATGAGAGAGGACCTGATGGAGGAGACGTGTAGCTGGAAGACTGTGGTGAAGACGCAGCGTTTTTGGCGCTGACACAGTTATTAATTGAACTCCTCAGTCCCCAGCTGAAGCCCCAACGCTGTTTAATTACGAGTCATTCATAATGATTACAGCTGCGTACTCTGTTCACGTCACAGACCAATACAGGTCCTGAATAAACTAACGCATCATCTTTCATCAGAAGCACTTGATCACCCACAGGTGCATATACCTTTGTGAGTGAAGATGAAACATGGATAAAAGGTGGTCCATAACACCATCAATCTTATCGTCAAAGTTTTACAGCAGGTTAAATTCATAAATGAGCGTGCTCACAGCTACATTAAATGGAAGCAGCCAAGCCGCAGCATCTGTACTTCCTCTTCTGGTTTCCTGTTCACTTTGCTGCCTTGCTGTTATGAGGTTGAAAAAAGATTCAACAACATTGAACATGCATACTGATAATGTCAGTATGCTGAAATGAGACAGCGGGTTCAATGAGAACATTGAGGGAGGTTGACCTTCGGCCAAGGTCGAGTCCCGGGCCTCCACAGGCGCTGTTATTCACGCCTGCTGTGAGAAAGGATTAGTTTGTGGCCTCCCAACTGCCTGGGTTGAGTCTACAATGTATCACAGGCATAAGATCGTAAAACAGAAATAAGATACTATGCAGCCAGTATGATATCCGCATGCACGCCGTGTTCTCAGTCAAATTATACACACTCTATTTAGAAAGTACCACATGCTATTTGTTGAAGCACAAATGAGCCCGCGAGAGTCTTATTTTCAACAAAGGGAAGTCATCAGAGGCGAAATGAGACTGTGTGACCTCGGTGTTGCAACCCCTCTTCTAGACATGTGTCAGTTTAGCACTGACTAAAAGAGTACCAACTTGCGTGAGTTTGTATTCAACCACTTCAAACCCTTTTCATGGTGCTACAGAGGGTCTATGTGTCTATTTCTATTCAAGTGTGAATGCATTTGCATTTAATAGAGATATAAGTGGTCTTTCTGGCCCACAGAGATAACAATGCATCCCTGCATGGTTTAAAACCGCTTCCAGCCCGAACCCACTCAGTCGTGACTCAGCACCAGCACAAATGCTGGTCAAAACATGACCCAATTTCACATGCGCACATCTTCCTCTTCTTTGATTGCTGTAGTGAATTTTGCAGTGTTTAACCAGAGGGGGGGTCCTGAGATTTCACTTCATATTGCTGCTTTTTCATTGGACTAGCAAAGCTTATGAAATGTTGCTCTTATGTAAAAAGCCTTAACTAATTAAATGGATCCCGCCTAGCAGACATAAGTAAACACAAAGAGTTACATAAAATATAAAACACAGTTACTAATACTGCTTGCAATTTCAAGGCAAGCTATTG
Source organism: Apeltes quadracus (assembly GCA_021346845.1). NCBI lineage: Eukaryota > Metazoa > Chordata > Actinopteri > Perciformes > Gasterosteidae > Apeltes > Apeltes quadracus. Next base: position 7,251,109 of record CM037915.1, on the reverse strand, counting down.
TGCGACACACAATGGACCTGACAATGATGAATCCGACAGAAGGTAATGTTCTCCTTACAGATAAGATTAGATTTATTTTTCTTCTTATTAATCCTTGTCAGCAAACTGCGCTGAAATAGGCTGTCTGATACATTGGATTCCCTTTGTGATACTGTGGAATATTTTTCAACTACAGCGCAATTTATCAGAAGACACAAAAACCCCAAACCAATTAATATTCACTATTTTATGAGTTAGAATGGAATGAGAAAAAAAAATAGATGAATGAATAGATTTATAATTAACAGGCGATAACGAGCTGGTGGGGTCACCGCGGTAGCGACGCAGGCTAATCGTCTTATAACAGCCTTTAACCCAGATGACTAGCGGATCGCACAATGGCTTTCTCATGGTGAATCGTGCTGTCGAACAATGAGACTGGGCCTAATTGCCCCAATGTGCTTGATGCCCTCGTCTCTCCTTTGTGCCCGTGCACTGTTCGATGTGGGCCAGCGGCTCGAAGGCCAATCCCTGGAGAGTTCAAAGACGTGTGATCTGTTATGCGATTGTGATCCAGATGCATCATGCGATCTTTAGGCTTCTGCGCTTTCTTTGATCTGAAGTCAGTCCCTCAGCAAACCGTCCGCCAAACCATCCGCCTGTCTGTGAGTCTCCCTGTCGACCGGATGAAACACTGTGTGGACCTTGAGTTGATGACAGACAGCCGGTCTCCCCTCTGTGTTTTCTGCATTTGAATGTGTTTCTTGGTGGATTCTCGCGGGCCACGTGGAGGATGTCCAGGAGTGACAAAAACTACTTTGGTTGAGACTTTGCCACGCCAGACCAATTAAAGTACGTCGTCCCCAGATTCAAGTGTTCAAGTGTTTTGCGAACACTGTGGAATAATCTTCCCGGGAAGCCCTCTTGTGGACCTCTTGTGGAGTGTTCCCAGGCTTCGACACTAGATGGCAGCGGTGTGTGGCGCACCCTACGTTGGCTTGGGTGCGCCCCTCTGACTCAGAGATGCTGCTAATTCACCAGCACCAAATGCTGATCCTGTTTGGCTTTGAGCACGTTCAAATCCACGGTGCCGACATCTCTGCATCCATCGCGTCCAATGCATCGACAGACCTCCGATGTTTTGCCTGGATACTGAGGCCTCAAGCTGATTTATTCTATAACACCGTGTGCTGAGGGAGAGGTTAATAACGGAGGATTCAAGCTCATTCTACAGATGGTGTTTATTCAAGGCCTGAAACCTGAACATGTTCATTTGTGTCCCAAAGATCTTGTGCGGCGTAAAACAGATATTACACATTCGGGTGCCCGACAGCCTCTGGGCACGTGCGCACAATAGCATTTTCCAATCACATACATGCTGTTAGGCTCGTTGCAGGCTGTGAATGGCTGCGAGACGAAGCTCTGTGATGTTTGAGTGATTCGGCTCTTGACCGAATCCCTTTGGAAAAGAACACAAATCTGCTGTCGTGCAATCAAAGTGGGAACCTCTCGAAATGCAATTTCAAAACCCTATTTCCTCCCATACGAGTCATTATTGGATAGACCGCTGGCCCGATGCGCTCGCATTGTCTCGTATGGTCAGGCCGGGTAGGGTAATGTGTGTGCACGTGCCAATAGGCTCACGCTGTGCCTACATTGTCTGTGTTCTTTCCCTGTTTGCCTGTTTTTTGATGCCTAAAATGACGCTTTTGTGCCGGATTTTGATCTTCTGAACCACATCTTCGGCGAGACTCAATGGCAATAGTTGAAATGTAATATATTCATTCGACACTGGATGATTCCATTGTTGGGAGTTTTTCAACCGGCCCTTTTTCCTCTCTTCTCATCTTCATATTCTAACTTCTTTCCTCTCTTCTATTCTCCCGCGTGCGTCCCAGTGGATCTACTTCTATAATTAATCTGTGCCTGCACTTACCCTTCTCGTTCTTCTGCTCATCTTCGCCTCCTCTCGTTTCACCCGGGCACTCCTCTCTGCAGTAACCATAGTGACCCTCCTTTTAACCTTGTCATCTTAAATAACCCTCTGACCACCTCCTCCGTCCTTTCACATCCCCCCCAGCCTCCATCCAACGTTAATTCCCCCCTTCTTTCGCCTCCTAACCACCATTCTGCCCACCACTATCGCGTGTAGGGTCTCTAGTAAAAAGTATTTAACCTCTTTTAATGATATCTAACGGGTCTTACATCATATATTTATGTACTACTCTTTTGCTGTTCCAATTTTAATGTTCTTGATCCATTTTCAGAAATGTTGCACAATCCAATACTGATGTTATCAAACCACACGGGATCAAAATGGGACGGCTTATAGTTATGATCAATAATTTTAAATCCTACCTGATGATCATTGCCTCTCAACACGGCTGCCATATTTCCAACAAAGTCTTTGAACATAACATATGAGTTAGAAGTGTGATTCTGATGAATACGGAGCTTGGGACCCCTTCTCGTATGACCGCTCAGCCTACTTATCCCAGCTCTATCGAATGTGTCATTTCCTTTTCTTCACATGTTCACTCAAGATGCGTCACCTTTTCTTGCCCTAAAATTCTATTTTTTACCTCATTCATTCCGCATCTGTCAGATTGTTGCGACCCATTATAAATCCTCCCCACTCGTGTGACCCCATTCCACCCCCGTTCTTAGTTTCCTGTCAACTCACTCTGACAACTACGAGTCTTTGGTTCCTCCTTTGACCTTGAGTCATCCCAATTACCTTCCTGCTAAACCCCCTCCTTATTTCCTGCCTCTCCTTAAACCCAGTCGGCTAACTCAATCCGTGTAGCTGTCGTCTGTTGTCTCAGACAGTCTCTGTCCTCTGTCTGTGATGGGAGACCTCTCAGACTCCCCCCTCCTCCCCCCCTCTCTCTCTCTCTCTCGTTCAGTCTAGACAGCAGCAGAGGATAGCCTAATTTAATTTTAGTCACGGGGGGCGGGTCGTGTATGTTTCATGTAGGGACGATAATACTGTGATTACTTGCGAGCATGGAAGCAAAGGAGGAGTAGAACAACACAAGAATCGGTCATGTGTTTTGGGGCCTTTCTGCATTGCATCCATTTTTTTTTTACTATCCCTTGTACGCCGCAGGGGGGGGGGGGGTCTGGGAGATTGTAGCCATGGGATATCGACTCGTGATACCGTGCGTCGTGCTCTGATTGGTTCAGCCGGCATGCCATCCCCCCGGGCATGCATTAGACGATGTGGTGATATAGATATGGATCATTGATGATGCTCCCTTTTCCTTTTTCCCTTTCAGCTGTCTGCTGTGTGTTTCGTAAAGAATAAACTCAGAGAATAAAGTTTGTCCAGACTAAACTCCTTTCTGTCGATTCCAGGGCCCACAGGAGGTTATCAGCGGTGTTAAGGGTCATCTGGATGCGTGGGTGCAGAGACGTCAGACAAAGGATGTTGTCTCCGTGATACCAGGAGATAAACCGGCTGGGTTACACCTCAGCTTTACCTGACCTCTGAGCGGATGGTTATTTAATCACCATCTGGAGTTGAGACACCATGATACAGCAGAAACAAAGGAGACCAAACGATCCAGTTTCTCTACATTTAAAGCCCAAAGACGGTAACAATATACAAAACCGATCAACACTACAAGAGTCAGAGCAACGCTTTTTGTCAACAAGTAGGCGTCGGTGGAGGTTATCGGATCCCTGGAGGAGGTGGCAGGAAAAGACGGACGTCTCCATCCCTCCCCTTTGACCGACATGGACTACAGTGAGCTTTCTGCCGTTGGTCAACCAGAAAGTGAACCGCCCGCTCCTGACTTCTCTGTAATCACACACACACACACACACACACATGTGTGTGTGTGTGTGTGTGTGTGTGTGTGATTGACTACACCACCTGACTTCCCCTACAGAATCGTATTACATTACATTACATTTTATTAAGACATACAGCACATATCCAAAAATGTGTGTGATTTCTCTTTTATTCTGAGAAGAAACTATTTAGCACTCTCATGAACAATAAATCAACCGTGTTTCAAAGATAAAGCCATCTTGTTATCAAGTGTCACTTAACAAGCAATAGATACCTCTTTAAAGCCTATTCTTAGCACAATGCGTGTCTTTGGTAAACATAAAAGCTCGGATATGGAAATAAGACGCCGTGTTCAACTTCATGGTGTCAAAGTGCCTCTTGCCTAAAATAAAGTTGCCACATGAAATGAAGATGGATATGCAACGAGGAAATGCAAACCAACACAAAGCCAAACCTTCCCTCTAATGAGCTCCCATGGTGGCCTGCCCACAGGGGTTAACAAACCAACCCACCAGTGGGGTTTTCTTGATTTATTCACTCCTAAACTTGGATGTTTATTTGGTCTGCGGGAAAACCTTTGAGGTTAAAAAGAGTTCACACAACCGTAGCTGTATTTACTGTAGTAAATAATAGAAAGCTTGACATGTCAATTATTCATGACAACTGTTTACTGTAATCATGTTATTTTATATGTGGCTCTAGTACCGAGGCCGGCGACTGACTAGCGCGTGTGCTTCTCAATCAACGCAAGCATGAATAAACCACGAACATCACATCTTCTCGGTCCCCAAAACACCCTTCGGAAAACACTACACAAACACTTTTGGGCTTCCCATTTATCAAAATGGAGCTTTTGTCAGATTGAAACAAATGAGTGACCGTAGGTGGAGCCTCCAAAACGGGCTCATTGCATCAACATTATTCACAAATTATAACCTTTTCAATGAATCGCTTTTACATGAATCACCGTGACTCAATCGTTCAAAACGATTGAGTCCGTATGAATGCAAATGGGAATCAGCGGCACTCTAATGTGTTTTTCTTGCAGGTGTTTTCCTAAAGAAGCCTGTCAATGGCTGAATGATCAGGACGACGCGTCTCTAATGTTTATGCTGCTCCTTGCATTGCTGCTGAATGTCAAAGCAAACACATGCTGCACGCTCCTGTTGTATTTCCAGAAGTTTTTTATGGAGGTGGTTTCTTAAATAAATGAACTCAGCAAATACTGCATTTTTAAATGTTATGAGGTGGATTGGGTTGCTATTGAGGGTTAATTTGTTGTCGATGTTGGAGGTCAATGGAAAAAGGACCAAAACATTTGGAAAATATGTTACAATGTTTGAATACGTGGAGGTTTTCCTTTTAAAAATATACTCTATTTCAAAAACACAGTCAACGCAGGTAATCTTACAGAGAAGTCACAATTGTGTTTTTGATCTGTTGCCTTTGACTTGCATGTGCGGGCATCACAAAAAGCAGACAAAGCCTACAAAATATAAAGCAATGTCAATCTCATGAACTCATCAGTGTGCATCCAATTTATGGTTTCCTGCATGGCTTCAGTTTAAATTAAGCTGAAGCAGAACAACAATTCAACCATCACTGTGTCCTCGACAGACACAAAATGTATACGAATGAGACGCACAATTTCACGCAAAGACGCACAATTTCATCTAGCCTCAGTGCCTTGGCTGGGAGACGGCGAGCAGCAGCAAAGACTAGCCGCAGGCTCCGCTTTGCTAGTCTGCATCTGTTTCCCCCAAATCAGTATCTTGTACTGCTCAATTTCCCCAAAAGTGAGTTTGCTCATTAATGAGATGAGCCATGTGATGGAGCTTATACGCTTCGGCGGCAGGATGCACTGACATGAAAAGGATTCTGAAAGGGAATTATACCCTTCACCTCAATGGCTTCATTAAACAGGAAAGCAATGAGATGAGCAGATTAAGTATCTGGATTGGGCATTTGTAGTATCCTAACAACCGGTAAAAGTGTCCGGCTCATCACAACCAAGCCACCGACGCTTTACCCCTGTGTTCATGCATATTATTACAATTATTTATGCACAATTCCTAAAACAAATCATCATCATGCTGCAATTATGAAATGGTTGGGTGTCTCGGGTTACAAAAGTTACAATTGTATTATTGATTGTGGCCTTTGAACCCTCGATATGGTCGAACACTGTGACCCTTTCGGAAGCAGGAGTTAATTGCAGTTGCTTTAGTTGCTGTTCGGCCCTTTTGAGAAAACGGACAGTATTAAAAGACGGTGAGTCATCTACAGAAGCCTAATGACCTGGATTAATGCTCAGACACAACGACTGGCTCGACAGCGGGCTCCGCTTAAGTTACCGTTTCTGTTTATCTGCCTCCGTTGGTGGGGAGGGACTCGGGGTGCGTGCTAAGTGGTCGATTGGCCCGCTGGGTGGACGCCGGGTCCCAATCAAGGTCAGCCAGATGCTTTCTGATCCCAATCAGATGGGATCACTCAGCAGCCTGTTGCACGGGCGGACGCCGTTCCCCTTAGGGAATGACACACGTCCGTGCCGGAGAATTACACCCATGTGATGCCAAATACATATTATTAAATGATGGAACCTTCAGTTCAGTGGAATAGGCCTTAATAGAAACACCCATCAGCCCACTCAGTCATCACCTCCCCAGCAGAGTGACCTCGCATGTGCAAAAAGCTTCTGAACCCTCTGGAGGACAGAGGAGAGGTGTTTTTTGGTGACATAAATCATTCCCCTTTTTCTTGAGCAGCATATGCAAGGGAACCGGGGAGGAGGGGCTTCTTTAACGTCATTATCATCGCCATCTTCATCATCATTACCAACGTGATCCCCATCGCGCGTCAGTCCGTCAGCATTTAAAGAAGATGTATCGGGGTCAGGAAGCGTGCTCGGGTTATGACGACCCTTTTAGTGCGCTTCAGTATCTACCGTGTAGCACTAATGTCAGCGGTTGGCAAGCGCCATATACATACATAAGTACATACATAAATACATTACACACACGCAGAGACTGATGCACACGTATATCTACGATATTAAGGCCCACAAACACACCCGAAGCTGCACACTCACTGCAGTGTCAGTGACTAACTGGGCTGAGGGTGAGGCGGGGCATTTCTTTTTGTATCACTGACCCGTATTAAGTTACACTGTATTCTCCAGAGAGAGAATATGATCCTCCTGTGTCGCTGGAAAACGAAGGGTAAACGGAAGCAGTGGGGGGAGGAGAAGCGGCAAAGAGGTTGGAGGGAGACGAGTGCCACATCACATGGGTAAATCCAGGACAGGATGAAGGGAAGACTCATGCGCAACACATGTGTAGATACAAACCCCCCAAAATGGTGATCCATATAATAAAAAGGGAAAACAATGAAATTGTTTCTGTGTAGATTTAGCCAACATCTTACACATTACATCCATTGCTGAAATGACAATTATGGAATTTATTCTGATGGGGCAGGAAACATGAACAGGTTAGAATGACCAACTCTGTACAAAAGATGGTAGTAGTTTACTCTATAGTGGAGAGAAATTTGGGCTAAAATGGATCGTGGGAATTTTTCGCATCGTCACTGATGATATTGCACACTACCATCGCATAATGGTTCTTGTCTTTCTGGGGTGAGTAAAGTAAATTAAACTCAAGTTTGCAACCAAATAGAAATGACTCTTTGACAAAAAAAACGTCTGACAATCAAACATTTGTGACACACAGCAGAGCAAGTTGACGTGAGCAGGCTGGCTAACGGTGATGGTGACGACGGCCACTGATGGTTCCAAAGCTGCCCCTCGGAGAGCATTAATAGATGTTTCCTTTCCCCACCATCCTAGCTTCTCTCTCTCTCACTTCCATGTCGTACCTTTGCTCTTTTGGTTTTCTTCTCCTGTTCTGCCCTCCGTCGGTAATCCTCCCTGTCGTCGCCTCCATCTCGGCCAACTTTATCTTATCTGTCTTTCTCTCCCTCACACCACCCACACTCACTGCTGTCTCTCTGTTAAGGCCCAGTGAGCACACACACACACACACACACACACACACACACACACACACACACACACACACACACACACACACACACACACACACATAGAGCAGCTGAAGCCCTTTTACAGGGAAATGTCAGGAGAACACTGAGCTTATGTAATGCCAACCATTACATTCTAGTCTGGCAAGGATGCTCGAGCAAATGTGTGTGATTGTGTAAATGTGGGTTTTAGGGAATGTGTCCCTGTGTGTATATAAATAGCTGTCGTTAGTGATCCTTCATCCTACACTGAGGTCAGGTTGAAGGATGGTATCTTGGATGAAAAGATGGGACATTATTGATGTTTTCCTCTTCAACCCGTCTTTACTCTCTTTTATAAGCCTTTCCTCCTCTCACACTCGCATCGCCCATTTCTGACATTTAGAGCTTGACACAAGTATCGGTCGTTGTTAATAGAAAGTGTGGCGTCATTGTACCATTTTATGGTTTTTCCACATGGAGGCTGGAAACACATCCATTTAAGTCCCTGTATGGCATTGTGCTGCCTCGTTAACTGGTTTAAGGTGTGTTTCTTGTGCTAATAAATAAATGCACTTCTCCTTTGGTGGACGACGCCATTAAACTCTTGCAGGCGCAGCTGCAGAGACCAGTGGCCTCTGCAGACATGTGACCGCGTCTGTGTTTGTCTGGTAATTTAGGACGCAGCACTAATGACCAAATCCGAATTCAGCTCATGCACAGAGGCAGGAGAGGCATATGCACTCGCACACACACACACACACACACACACACACGTGTGCGTGCACGTGAATACTGTATGCCGATCTGCGTCTGCACGCCCGTCCCTCCCCTGTGTTTGATGACGAGGTCACTGGGCCGAGCCTCTTAACTTCACAGTTCAATTTGGATTTGCATAATCCTGGCGCTAATTTCCGCGGGGTGCAGCCGTCCAGCGTCTCTCGACAGGTGATGGGGGTGCGGGAGTGTGGGGGGGGGGGGGGGGGGGGGGGGGGGGGGGGGGGGGGGGGGGGGTGGAAGGTTTCGCAGCCGTCCCATGTTCCCCTGCTGCAACGGCCCAGAATGAAACCACATGGGGGAGAAAAAAAGAGTGCGAAAAATTATAGGACGAAGAATGGCTGATGGTTTATTCTTGGAGTCGCACGCAGGAGTTGAGCTGAAAAGTCAGTGATTGAGTCTAAATGAAATGACAAGGAATACGACGGCCGTTGCAAAAAAGCCAGAAGAGCCTGTGCTCTTTTACAGGGAGCCGCGGAGGGTTGCATCTGATGCTTGCTGAAATGACAACTGACAGCAACAGAGAGGAGAACAGCTTTTAACGTTAAACAGCACCGACGCAATTGGTTTACGGAAGCGGTTCCTCCGCCCCCCCCCCCCCCCCCGCCCCTCCAGTGAGCTCATGGCATACGCACATGGAGAGCGGAGGCCCCTGGGGCAGGAACAGGCTTCTCCAGTCATCCTGACTGATTGTACATGCTTAAGCTTCATTTAATGGCAAAATAAATCATTTTAGTTAGCCTTACCTTGGAAATAATAGAGAGAATAAAAAGGAGTTGCAGCAACATTCCACTCAGTTACTGTGAGCTAAATATTTATCAAATAATCGGGGTAAAAAAAATGAAATGCAACTGATTCATTAGTTGAGTTCCCTCCTCAATGCACGGACATGAGAGTCATTTTAAAAATTACATCAGCAGACAAGAGTGTAACACTCTCAAGTGGAAGATCTTTGTCTCCATAAACAGAAAACAGAGACTCAAACCTTCCTCCGAGTCAAACGGAGGGGACGGTCGGCTCACAGGTACCAAGATGGCCGCCGCTGTCTAAGTTTGACCCAGTGACACATTTCCTGCCTCATCTGTCTGCGGAAACCCTCTCGAGAAGGAGTGCGTGTTTGTGTGTGTGTGTGTGTGTGTGTGTGTGTGTGTGATTATTTGTGTGAGGCGGCAGTGTGTTATCCCAGTGTTTTATCCCAGTGTGTCCCACTGTTCATTTGTGCGAGACGCGCAGGGAAAAAAACGATTCTCTTCATTCTGATCTCTCGTTGTCTTTCCCTGCTCTCTCTGTGACCATTATCTTGCACTTTCTCATTTTTCTGCTTGTCTTCTTACTCGTCCTCCCTTTCCGTCTCCCTCTCATGCATAAGTAAATGAGAAGCGGAGTGAGACATTCTTCAACTCCCAAAGTCCAGCCTCTGAGCTCTTAGAGCTGCATAATCGAGAAGTCTGGAAAGTGAGAGACAAAGAACGCAGAACCCCGAGCACCCCAGGAAGCGCTACAATGAGCGGTACAATAAAATAAATTAAAAAAAAGTAGTAACTAATGTGTGCGTCATTTAAATCATTCATACAATCACAAAATAATGAAATATAAATATGGAATTGCTGAACAATCCTCATTTAAACTCAATTGATTCATCCAAAAATGTTAAATCCAAATGAAAAGGGAGGAAGGAAATGTTGAAGCCCTTTAATGAAGTGCCGGAAATGTGATAAGGGAGTCGCAGGCAATAAAAAGGCGAGAACAATGACACAGTCATTTTCAGTGATCACCATGCCAGAGTATCTCCAGCCTCCAATCCTCAGAAATCTGATTGATCAAAACATCGCTCCTCCAAACCGTGGCGCTATTCAGCATCAAGTCTCCAGTGGGATTCTACGTGCATGATACAGCAGAATGCAAAACATCTTCAATTAGTGGCAGGTATTATATGACTCCCTTTCCCTCTTCTCCTCAAGTCCACACCCTTTTTGTTTTTCATCTCTTGCTCCCCTGGTCTCCATCTCCCTTCAAAGCCACACCACACTTTTTTCTGCCCCGCAACAGAAGAACCCAGGGGTGAACAAGCCTCCTGAAATGATTCCGAATCACGACAGAGCAGCATGTTAAACATGCTGCAGAGCCGCCCTCACTTACTGCACTGGGAGAGTACGTAAAAAGTTCTTCCACGCGTGTTCTTCCATGCACATATTGCATGTGAGGTATGAGGTCATAATCAATGTGATTAATGGTATCTAAGTGTGTGTCTGCGTGTCAGACTTGAGACGCGTATGATGAAAAGCCTCGGGTCTCGTCTGGGCCGCGGGATGAAATTGATTAAGTGGCTGTTAAACACTAATCTGCCATTATGCTCTCTGTATGTAAAATGCATGTGTGTTCATGCAGGTCTGAATACGTGAGCGTGCCCAGTAGTGCGTGTGTGCGTGCCAGTGTGTGTACTCACCAGGCGGGCTGATGTATTTCTGTCCAATTAGCCCGCGACCCAATTCTCTCTGGCTGTCTCAGAGTCACTATGTGGTTGTAATGGATTCACTCTATCATCATATCAAATCTCCTCGCCTGCGTTACACCACTCAATCGAACGCGCACGTTGCTTTTTCTCTTACCAAGGCGCCTTCGATGCATCGATCTACAGCTACACACACACAAGTGCACACATAGAAGTGGCAGCTCTTGCACTGACACTGATATGTTTTGTGGCTTTAAGGTGGATGCATGGAACTTGTAAAGTAGTGAGACGCTTTTCATTAGTGCCGTCACTTAATCATTCGTTTTTCTCTCTCAAATTCCCCCACGGAGCCAATTTAACATCTGAATGTGTGGTGGCGATCCTTGAAACCTGGCTATGCTCGCATTTGCTTCCTCATTGTACAACTTTTCTATCTTCTCCTACGTGTTTCCTTGCTGCTCTGTTGGTTGGTCACTATGGGAATGCAGGGACAAAGAGAAATATGTTTCTTACCATGTTACCACAGGACGAAACTCAGCTATTTTAGATCCCTCGGAGAGATGAAAACCTCTCATCCATTTGTTGGTCATGTCTGTTTATTATCTTTTCCTGAGTGGGCGAGAAAAGCAATTTGTGACTCATTGTAATTAAATAAGTGGATTTAGTGCATAGGGAAATAACACTAACAATCCTACTGAACCTTTAGTGTACACACTTTGGTTTGAACCAAGACAGTGTCTCTATTTAAGTACACATTTCTCTTGCAATAGATACAAAAAATCCTCCCTTCAAAACACATGTATCCCACAAGATTTATGACTCCTTACTGCATCCTTATCTGCCGGCGAGGAGCAAGCGAGTCAGCCAAAAGGAAGCTGAAGTCAGCATCATGTCCGCTGTAATTCTCACACTACTTTACACTGTAACACAACATTCCTGACGCACACATTTAAACAGGACGAACGCAGAGGGACTGGCTGCCACGTGTTTTTCTTTCCTTGGTTTCGATACCACCGTAGTGGTCTGTCCGCGCAGCCAAGGTTCGGACGGACTGACACTAACGATTAGGGCGAGTCCGGCATTCGTGCAAACCCTGCTTGTGGCGTTTGTACGACGTGTATGAAAGAGAGACTTCCTGAGCGCGTGCGTTCACACTCGGTGACGACACGCGGCCTCAAACGGAAAGGCAGAGCCGGGCGCCGACTGTTCGGACGTCGCGAACCGATGCCGCGGTTTGACTTCACTCCCCCCCCACCCCCCGTTCTGTGTGTGCGTGTGCGTGCGTGTGTTACACGTTCACCTGTGTCAGCCGTTCTCCTGTTGCCATGGTAAACGCCCTTCGGCCTACAGCGAGTGCGTGGGTGTGTGTGTGTGACTCTTCTGTTCGCCTTTGCTGCCTGTGGAGCCGTGTGCACCAGTACGAGTGCTTCGCCGACCATTTGGGCTCTCGGGACAAATAATGACTCGAATTGATCCCCGCTAAAGCCGAAACGCTATCGATACCGGCCAAAGAAGCGGAAAGACCAGGCAGGTGCTTCGACGACGTCTCGCTAATCCGTCGCACAATCGATAGACAATTATGTTGGACGAGTTTGTCAAAGAAAGAGCTGGTGAGGCTGCTGAAAGGAACCAACGACGGCCGACGGGTGATTCGGCCACATGTCCAAATCTTGCGAACACGCGTCCCAGCACTTGCACTCGCGGGTCGATGGCACATGAGGGACAGGCGGAGGTGCTGAGAGTGGATTACGGGCCTGTGCTGTAAATAAATAGGGACATGTGCACTCAGGGTGAGGACAGCGGTGTGATTCGCCATCAAAGTTCGACACGCCTTAACCAATCCACGCAGACCCGGAAAGGTGGTTATATACCAAGATTGTGCCGGGTCAGCATGTTTGATGTTTTCATAGCTACAACATATTTAATTTAGGTGAAAAAAAAAACAACCAATGGTACTGTCTACGGATTCAGCATCTTCTCTGGGATCTAAATGAGCGCTCTCTCATATTAGCTGCCTCCATTTCTGCTCATTTTTTTTAATATCCTATGTCTCACCTCACCTTTAGCTTTTATTACTCGTTCCTCCTTCTCTACTCCTGCCCCCCCCGCCCCTTGTAACCCATCTAAGCTCATCCGTTTCAACCATCCTTCTCTATTCTGTCAGTTCTTCCTTGTCTCCTCTCCTATCTTTTCCCAATCCCCCCTCTTCATCTACCCCCCCGTCTCCTTTTATCAACGTCTCCCACCATTTTATCGGCTCCCTCTGTTATTCTGTCTTTGACTCTTTCCCTGTTTTTTACGTCTCCTTTGTCAACACTGCGTGTGTGAGTCACACGGAGCCACAGTGTGTTTGTGTGCACAGGATCGCATGGGCGCTCTGCGTGATAATAGTGATGATGCGTCCACAGATACGCTCGCCATCCCGTTTGTCTCCTGTCACTGTGTGCACCTTTTATGCCTTTTGAAAGAGAGAAATTGTTGGTTTGTGCGGGTTACAAATAACTCTGCTTCAAAGCACCAGCCCAGCTCCACCTAGCAACAGCCCGCACGCTGCACGCTCGCCCTTTTTTGATCTCTTTCTGCCCCCACCCCCCCCCCCCCCCCACCCTATCCTCATCAACCCATCCCATGCTGTGACTGGGAGTACTGGAGGTTCATTTACATGCACACGTGCAGGTACACTTGCACAGGCACACGCACGCCCCCCTCTCCCTCTGCTGCTGGTCTTTAAGCAGATCTGATGACGTTGGTCTCGGCTGTGCAAAAGCTTTCGAAATGTAATATTCAAAAAGAGACCTTTTGGTTACTATGGTAATGGCAACGATATGAATGTGACCGGTTCCTCATAAATGGTTCCTCAGATTGAGCGCATCTCCATGTAATTATGCCCAGGTTGAGAGCTCACTTCCAATGCATGCCGAGCACACACGCACACACTACTCCGTGCTCGCTCATTCTCTCTCTCTCTGCTGTGCGGCACAAATACACACACATGCACGCACACACATGTATGAGTTAATATTATAAGTGTAATGAAGACATCTCTGAAAATGGAGGGCTATGAGCTTTAGTTTTAATAGGCTGTATTAGTTTATACTTCCTCACCCTCTCTTTCAAACATACACACACGTGTAACACACGTAAACACAAGCAGATAAAAACCAATTATATTTTCCTCACATTCTTTTTTTCTTACAACTTTTGCATGAACAGGGAGCGGCAGGCGTTCAAGTGACGCAAAACTTTACTCCGCTTTTGAATTTGTCAGCTGTCATGGTGAAAGACACGATACAAAAACACCCACGATAACAAAACCAACAGAGCAGCACTTTGAAATGAAGCAGTATAAACCATCCAATCACGAGCAGCTTTTAACAGATGTGCTTCACAACGTAACAAGTGTTCTGCTGATTTGTGGCTTTTACAGTCAAACACAACGATGTGGCGTGCTGGTCGAGATCAGGGCACATGGCCCATGTTGGGAATGCTAGTCTTTCATGCTGTGATGCAGGATCAGGAACATGCAGATTTGTATGACGAGTCATAAAAATCATCCGCAGCCTTCACTTTTGAGTCAGGATGTTGGTTTTGGAGTTAAATGAAAGTCTTTGTACCTCAGAGGCACTTCTCTGCAGAACAGAACCAGTTGGGCTGGTTGCTGGGCGCTTTAGATGGAATGTCATCCTCCTTGACAAGAAACCCCTGTAATTAACTTCAGAATAAGAGCAACTGGATGCAGCATTACTTTGGTGAAGTACCTTCAATATGTGGCGCTGGAATTCAAGAAATGAAGCCTGGAAATGGTCATTTCAGCAGGAAAGTGATGAAATTGACCTTCTGACCTTCTCTACCCCCAGTTTATTCCAACAGTATCCCAACAACCTTGACCTTAACTCCTTACTCCGTACGGATACAAGAAAAAAAGTCGGGGACTACATTTCTATCTTAACGGATAGAATTTATGGCCAAATGATACTCATCTCAAAACGTATAATAGATCAACACGGCCTGACCCCTGAACGTCCGGGAGTCGTTCACCTTCATGTTTTGTGAAGGACCATCTGGGGAGGCCATATGTATTTCCACCTCCTGTTAGTCTGATGAGAGACGAATACACAAGCTGGGTGACATCTGGCTACACGTGTGCACAAGTAACATCTGCTGAACACTCTGCAGTGTCCTTTTCAAAATAGTAAGCAAAGAATCAACGTGTTCAACACATAATGTTTAAATGTCTGGATGAATTCTGAATGCTTATGATCCTAAACTAAATCCTTTTTTCTTGATTAAAATTTGAACGTGAACCTTTGTGGAATACTGGAGAAACTAGTATTTGTTTAGATGTTGATGAAATCTGAACAACCATTGTCGGTGCACAATGCATGATGATTATGTAAGTGAAGGCCACTTCCTCCATTCCCCCACGCCTCCGCTTTCATAGATTAAAATCACATACTGACACTCCAGCAGTCTAGACGATTATTCATCCCTGTATGAAACAAGGAGCTGCGAAAAAATACCTGTGTACGGCGTCAATGCTCGTATGCGTCAGGCATTTCTTTAGATGGTGGAATAGGCTTCGGGCCATTTGTAGCCCTCCTGGCAGTAAAAAATCCAGACGGTGTGAGCTTTCTGAAAGAAGAAGAGCAAGAACAAGAACAAAAGAGAGAGAGAGAGAGAGAGAGAGAGAGAGGAGGCGGGACACAGAGCATGGGTTCAGTGTGTCAGACGCCAAACCACTTTGACCTTGGTCACGGCTCCATTTCATCCACCGGCACACGAACACACACACACACACACACACACCCACACACACATAGCACAATTGTTGCCACGACTGAAGACCACTGAACTGCGCAAACTTTGACCCCCAAGAATGTGCGATTGTATCATTTCCGCCCTCCTTCATCTGTGTCGGTGAGGAATCCGAATGTCTGAGTTGGTTTGCTTGCGCACGTTGGGGGGGGGGGGGGGGGGGGGGGGTTGTGAGCTCGGCCGGACGGACCACAGCGACACAGAGCCGGCTGGCTGGTTCCTTTGGGATCGCTCCCACACACCATCACGCCACCGGGGGAAACACAATCACACAGCATCTATTGTTCCATCTCACCCATGTGACGCCTCTTTATGCCGCCACCTTACTGTAAGAAAGAGCTGCAGCGCAGTGCGAAATTCCCATTAAATGCCGCCTGTAAGGTAGCTCGCCTCAAAGACGAATAGGCCCGCCATTGCGATGTATTCCACGTTTGGCCTGTTATTGTGCGTTTAAACCGCACAAACATTCATAACCGCGGTCGGTGGTACGTGCATTGCATTGCATGAGGTTGCATCTAGAGGACATACCGACCATTAGGGCAGGACATATGTAATGTTTCTCTATATATTCGGGTTGTGATTCTTCCAGGCTTTATTCTAGATCTGCTGTTGTGTTTTGAGGGCAATTTTGCTTTTGCATGTATATTAGTTTAACTAGCCGCTACACGAGGGCTAAACAGACCCCCATTGCTGTGTGGAATCGCTACGATCTGCTTTTATTTACCTACAGCTGATCTTTGAGCTGAAACAAGACGGCCTTGTTTTTGGACACGGAGCAGAAAAACAGCCTGGCACATTCGGTTGGAATGCTTAACATCACATCACGTGACACCACGACCACACCCTTTCTTTCTTTCACCCAGCTGATCATCTCCACTTGCTGCCGAGCCCCACGGAGCGGCGCGCGCCCACACACGAACGCACACAGACGCACATTTCTGATTTTCTCAACGCAAACAGCAGGGAGAGGACAGTGAACAGTGACTCTCTCTTCCTCTCTCTCTCTCTCTCTCTCTCTCTCTCTCTCTCTCTCTCTCTCTCACCGATGCACACACACACTCTCTCCTTTATGTCCAGCACGATGACCCACGGTGACCCCCCCCCCCCCCCTCGTTTTCTTTCCTTCTGCACAAACACTTCACACAGAGTTGTACAATGAGCGCGCTGTCATGGAGGGAAGCCCATGACCGCATTGTACCGCAGTGCTTTGTCTTTGGCCATCGTCGCACATCTTCAGAACACACCGGAATTGTACCAAAAAATGGCAGAGGCAATGTGTGCGTTCGTTTCGGTGGGCAGTGAGGAGGATTAAGGAAGCACAGGCATCAGGAAACGGTAGCCACAAATATCAGAATGGTTACAAACTGTTATAAATTGTATCATTTGTTTGTCTGTTGGGGCCCGAGTTGATGTCGCATTGGATTTTGCGTCACTTCCTCTGCTGTCATACTCCTTTTCTCCTAGGTATCTAAGTTCAACACGGCAGACAATGAAGCCTTTCCTTTCCTCCATTTCCACTCTCATTCTTCTCTCTGTTATCTATTATCACTCTGAATCAATGTTCCCATCCAATCACTTGAGCACACATGCTGTCGGTCTGCACCAATAAACTAAAAAAAATATTGTGGATTTTCTACAGTTACTGTGACTGTGGCTACATGTGTTTGCGTGTGTGTTTGCGTGTGTGTGTGTGTGCTTACATCGTGCCATGTTAAGGTGTGTGTACTGTGCTGAATGTGCTCATGCACGTGAGACCAGCAGAAGAGAAAATGGCTCTCTCGACGGTGGCGAGAGCGTCTCCGCGTCTCTGATCTGCTCACTGCGCAGATGCTCAGTGTGTGTCTGTGTCTGCGAGTGTGTGTTCTTCTCAGGTGTGCGGATATTCCTGCGCAGATTATTTTGCCCCAATAATTCTTATTTATGCATGTGCATGCATGCACATTGCACTCTTACCTTGCTGCAGCGGTGTAATAGGAACGCATTAGGTAGCTGGATTACACGAGCGACGTACTCGTTTTAAGTTGGTTGTGTGCACACGTGTCTGCCTGTGTGTTTTACACGGTTCAGTAAATCCCTCCAGTCGGACTGCTCTGCTTTCCCCATGACAACAGTGAGTCATTTTTCCTGTGGCTTACAAGAACACACACACACACACACACACACACACACACACACACACACACACACACACACACACACACACACAGGCATACAAGGCCACACTCCTGGTGTACATAGCATTCTTATGTGCATACCCAGAGATACAATTTGATACAGCATGTTGTACAGGATATGTGATTTTACGAGTGTGTGTGTGTGTGTGTGTGTGTGTGTGTGTCAGAATACGTGAATACATTCCAATCTCATTCGATCCATACGGTCAAGTTGCGTCAGAGCATCTGAAAATAAAATAACTTGCATACCAATGCCGTAAGGCTTCACAGTGGAGTAGTTGCATTGGACCTACAGGTTCTGGCGCATAATGTAGGGCAACATGCTACAGCATATGATGCAACAGTGGACGCGTTATTTTAAAAAACGCATGTCGGTGATGTAAGAAATGTAGACATTTAAATAGTTCTGAATAATCACAGTAAATAGAAATTTGGAAGCGACTCCGTATTGTTGGCAGACCTCTTGAGCTACTATAACAGCTGGGACGGATTATACAGAAAAAGAGCGATGCTGGAGCGAACGCAGGCCCGCTGGGAGGAGAGACACTGAGGTCACACAGAGGGCAAAAAAAGGAAAAAGTGTGTCATGTGAGTGTGCGGGAGTGCCTGGATGAATAACTAATACTTTCGATGTGAGACACATAGTGAAAGTATATGACCTCTATGTGGGAACAGCTAAAGAGATACCTAGGATGACATACATTAAGGTAGCGTTATCGTCCCAGTGTGCGTGAGCCAACCCGACTCATTTCAGTGGAGCTTTTGCAAAGCGCACACACCGTTTGGGATGCACACACAATCCAACGCACACACCTTTCAGGCCTCACATTCACTTTTTGCATGCACAAAACACCATACACACAAAGCAGAGAGCCGAGCAATACGAAGTCAAGCTGTCTATTCATCATTAAAAATGGATTGCCGTTTGACTTGCTGCACTTCTGCCGCTGAGGAAATAAAAAACGTCCCTCACTCCCTCATCCATTTTGTGTGAGTTCTTGTCAGGTATGAACAGGAGATTAGACAAATGTGTGGGTGTGAGTGAACGTGTGTGTGTCTTGGTAGTGGGTTGGAAAGTGTGTGGTGGAGGTGTGTGTGCGCGTGCGTGGGGAGTACACTAATCTGTTTTTCAACAGCAACTATAATGTTTGGGATGGATGGAAACCTGAGAAACGAAAAGAGAAAAAAAATGAACTTGTGCATAGTGAATATAATATCCTTATCCATGTTTACATGGATGAACATTGTGTTTAGCACACATTCAATGACCAATGACACCTTTGCAATGTCAACCAGCTCTAAAACGTGTGTTGAAAAAACGGATTGACGGATAAAAAAAACATACACATTTAGATATATATATATTTTTTTACCAAAAGTGAGGCAAATAAAAGTTTGTGTATTGCTGCGGTGGCTGACATCCTGTTTATTGTTGTCGTTAACATACAGCAGATGTGTGCTAAGCACTCTTCTATGTCCCGCTGTAAAAAATCCAGCAGATTTCATTTATATTTTTACTCACACGTTGGACGTCCTCTACTCCCCCCCGGTTGGATCGGTCCTGGTGCCAATCCTGCAGAGTTGGCACGTTCCACTTCCCATGCTCTGACTAACAGTCATTTCCCATTGCGCCTCGGCACGGAACAGAAGGAAGGCTTTCTTTCTTTGAGTGGCTTTTAATGTTTCTATTATCAGCATGGATTGTGCCAACGCATAAAAAAAGAAATCAAAATTACAATCAGACATTCAAATTGAACTTCGCGGTGTTTTGCGCTACAATGATTCTTTTGGGCTACATGACAGAAAAAGTATTGTGTTTGTCGCAGGAACAAAGAATTGAATGTTGTGCTATGATCTTATCTACCTATGAATATATTTCCTTTTAGGTATATGTTTAAGCATCATTACTTGACACACTTCTTTTTGCCGTCTAAAAAGGAGATATAGTCTCAAAACAAACTAGAAGCACGAAAAAAGAGAAAAATCTAAATGGTAACACGCCAGTGGAGGGACACACACGATGAAAAACAAGAAGCAAAAGAAATCCCAGACGAGACCAAACAGCGCCTGCGGGCTCTGCGGCATCGCCATGCGTCTCTTTGCCAAATTGAAATCTAAAAAGATCTCGTACGAATGTCCAAATCTGGAAGACAAACTGCAGCACAGCAGCAGCGGGAGCACGTGGGCGTCAGGTATCGCCGGGCTGAAACAGGAGGAAGGAACAAGAACGGGAAGCTTTCTCATCTTTGTGTCAAAACAGCGTTCAACCCAAATCCGCTCCGAACATAAATAACAACCCATCATCACGGAGAGAAACATGATCGAGCGCACGGGAAAAAACCTGCAGGCTTATGGGAAGCACCGTTATTTTCATTCACAAAAACAAAACAAGTCAAATCTGACCTTACGCGTAGATACTTCAAGGAAAAACAAGTGTTACGTAACTCCTGCGTGCGGTATGCGTAGGAAGAAAGATGTTACTAAAAGGGTCAGAGCTGTTGACAGCTGGAGAACTGAAACACAACACACTTGAGTGTGTACTAAATGTGCTGCACTGGACTTAAATGGCGCAGCGCAGATTCCTCCAATATGAACATAATACCCAAAGGAGCTGAGCTGTAATGACGCGCGGCACTAAAAACTGCACGGCCTGCAGTTAAGTGTCACTTTCACTCCTCTCAGGTAGATTCTGGCCCAGAAGAGCTTAAAAAACCCCACAAAAAACCCTCTGCACCGCTTACCCGTATCTCTCCTTCGACCTTTGTGACAGCTACGAATCAAGCGATTGGGCATCCTTTCGTGTATTTAGCTTCCATTACTTAGAACGGCCTACACAACCAGTGTCTGCCACACACTTTAGGAATACTCCCCCCCCCCCCCCCCCCCCACCGAGCATGAGAAATGTCAGGCAGCGACAACCGATTTATGTTGGACGCAGCAGGCGGGCGGACACGCTTTGTCCAAGGCCCTGACATTTTGGGGAGGAGAATGTGAAATATTGGCTGACATTTGTTGCTCGGGCGAGCGTGAGCGCGCGCGAAGGACAGTCGGGTGCGAGACGCGAGCCTCCGGGGGGAAGAACGAGCGAGGAGGGAGACGATACGGCGGGCACAAACATCCTGCCGTCTGGAAGACGTAGCCGTCGTCCCACTTTACACTCAAGCGGGAGCGACATCAGTGCAGTTTTAGCACGAAATAATACAATTTGTATTTGGTGCAAGCGACCCATATTGTCTCTGCTAGTAGAGCTTCGTCACAGGCCGTGGCCTCATTGTCCAGAGTGACTTTCTTCAAAAATGTCAAGAAACTAATCGGTTGATGACAGTCACATCCTGCTGTGAATAAATACAGCAATCCGGTCTCTGGCCACTTCCTGTAATATTGACAGTGGAATAAGCAAACAGCATTATTAGCATTATTAGTGCAGCATCTCTTCTGTAATGACTCCAGCCTCTAAGGATGATCATGCCTGGGACAGACAGAGAGAGAACATCTGCATCGCCTCAGGAGGAATAACCCCCGAGTGTGACAAATGTGAGCAAGAAAAAGAGAATCAACTTAA
Organism: Apeltes quadracus; assembly: GCA_021346845.1. Taxonomy (NCBI): domain Eukaryota; kingdom Metazoa; phylum Chordata; class Actinopteri; order Perciformes; family Gasterosteidae; genus Apeltes; species Apeltes quadracus. Next base: position 7,229,534 of record CM037915.1, on the reverse strand, counting down.
ACCAGAGAGAAGATGATTACATTCAAAAAATCACACGTGAAAAAGGTTTTTTTTGTTCTACAGTCTACAATTAGAAGTTTTATTGGATGAAAAAGCACTTATCCAAATAGAGGTTGCGCACCGCCTGATGCCCCTCTGATGCGTGACACTGCATAAAGCGCATTACAATGCAGCACACCGCTGCGGGGCCGCTGCAAGGCATTGTGGGATGCGTTCTGGAAGAAGACTTTTTTTTCTCAAACACCTGGAAATCCGGAAGAAAAAAAAAAGCCTAGAGGTAAAATCTTCTGGTATCACCTGGCAACATTTTGTGTAAAAAGACGGAGGATTTGAGTGACAAAGCTGGTGGCATATAAGGCGGTTACTCCCTGGTGGGCTTTGCTGGAAACAAAACGGGTGCAGCGGGGCGGGACAGTCAAGGTCAATCAGACGACAACGTCTCACTCTCCCTCCGACAACAGCGGCTACACAAAGTAGCAGAAGCAACACGCTTCATTATCCACTCGTTTGTAGCGTTTTTATGGGCAGCATTGGGGGATTTATTTTCTTCCTACCTTTTTGGCACGTTAGGCTTTCTTTAAGAAGGCATTTTGTGCCAAGAACCCCCACCCATCACTCCCCTAAAGGACCTGGTGGTGTGTGTGAGGGAAGGCTGATGTGGAAGAAGAAGGCAGGGGAGAGAGAAAGCGAGGAAGGAAGGTGATGCCAAGGTACGCTGCTGTTTTCCTTTGCCAGAGGGCAAAGATACACTTCCTCTCTGTATGATTTCTTTTCTCACACACACACACACACGCACACACACACAGGCCCTGAACAGTGGCTCCCTGGACGCCACAGTAACCTGGGTTATTGACTGTAAATCCACACAACCAGTTTTCCACACCGAAAGGTGACCCGGTCGTGTTTCAAAGAGGACTCAGGATTTCGGTTCAAGACCACAGATTCCGGGACACTCGCGAGCTGCCCGATGTCCTTGCTAATGCCATTTCGGGCACACTGAGCCGATGTGGAGCATTAGCAATCGTTTGTGATTGTGCTCCAACTCCAGATGGAATCGCCTGTTTGGCTGCTAAAATGCTGCTAAATGCAAGTGAAGTGAGTTCATCCATAGCCGCTGTGGAATCTTAATCGATCGCATGAGCTTTAACCCACTTGGACCCACTTGTTGATTTTAAACTGCGTAAAACGTCAAATTTCGAATGTTAAATGCAGCAACAACTGGTTAAAACCCGCTTTTCCGTCGCGCTTCCCTCGCCCCCCCCGCTCTCCTGCCAGTTACTCCGTCTTCCCCAGGAGGACTGCTGTCTGCCAGCAGCTTGCATCCGAGCGGAAAAATCCCGCAGTCACACCCAGGGAACCGGAGGGGTCCACTCCCATCCCTCCATTCGGAGGCGTCCTCGCGACACAGCGGGCGACGCCCCAGAATGCATTTGCACGCGGCTCGAGGATTAGATTCTGGCTCCGCGTCGTTCAATTTCCCTTCCTCTCTCACTCCCAAAAGCCTATAGCGGCTACGCGAGAAGGCCGCTTAAGGTGACGGGAGGAGGGGAGATCCGGCATTTTGGTTTCAATTAAAAAGATTGCACCTCTCTGATTGAACGTGTAACTGATGGTCCGAACCCCTTTTCTTATATTCATCACGGTCGTCAGTCTCCCTGCTTGGTGTGAAAAAAGGAGCTGTAATTACTTGTCAGAATCACACATTTTGAAAAGCATCAGATTTCGAGTGTTTGAATTAAGAACGCACACCTGCGTTATCAGGCTTCGACGTGTTTATTTCATGGGATTCCGTCTGTGTTTAACGATGTTTTCAACGCCAATTCTTCGGCTGTCGACCTGTCTGATGAGCTGTCTGTCCCCCTTTTGTTCCCTCACTGTCTCTGCATTATGCTCCCATCCGCAGCTCCTTTTGATGAACTTCCACCAGCTTCCGTCTCCCCCCTTGTCTCCCTTTCTTGTCCTGTCTCTCCAGCAGCAGTAGGCCGCCTGCCTGAACAACTCAGCCTCCCTCTTCGTCTTGATTTGTCCCGCTTTTGTCGTTGTGAATTTGGTTTCTCCTCCATCAACCCTTCTACCCCGCATTTCTCTGTGTGTGTGTGTGTGTGTGTGTGTGTGTGTGAGAGAGAGAGAGAGAGAGAGAAACGACAATGCGTTCAGCCCGTCTGAAGCCAATCAATGGGAGCTTATCAGGATGTGCTTTGCTGTGTGGCTGTCTGCAGCTCAACCCAGAGGCAGATACGGGACTGCGGCGGGTCGGCACAAAGAGGGAAGGCCCAACGCGTGCGCGTAAGTGTGTGTATGTGTGTGTAAGAGAGAAGCGTAGCGTAAAGCGTGTGCGCTTGTCTTTCTGTCAATCAGGCCTTATGCTCATACGAGGAGGGTTTGATGATCCGTGGCACATTTGTATTTTTGAGTGGGACTGCGATAGGTGGTGTGTGTGTGTGTGTGTGTGTCCGTTTATTCTGCACATATAATCACACAAGTGTATAAGTTAGAAACACTCTTCAATCCATTCTTACACTTTTGTTGTTAGCTTTTTTTTCTGTTTAGGCCAGGCTAAAAAAAAAGTCACAAGCGCCTTCGGGTTGCTAAACTATGACACTCAACAACAAGTTGTTTCACTGGCTAATTGTAAATCCGAACCATACTTGGTTCATCTGGTTAGGTTTGGGTCCTTTCACAAGTAGCCACACACACACACACACACACACACACACACACACGCACACACACATACACACACACAATTTTAAAACCAGTCGAATCCTCATTTGTACCACACTTCCCTCTCCCCTAAACCAAAGGGGCTCCTTCTCCTGCGCCTTTAGCATCACTGTGGTTGTCACCAAGGCAACAGGTTACCCTAAGTGACTTTTTGTTGTTTGTTGTTTGTTTGTCTCTCCCAGTTGCCACAGCTTCCTGCTTTTCATTTGAGGGCGATTTGCATTGGACAATTATAAATGTTATCAATGAGGGAGATTCGGCCCCTTACTGCATTTTATTGGAATCCAAAAGAATCACAAAATCTGGCTTTTTGGCCGAGGAGTAGTTCCCTCGGCAAACAGACAACCAGGCGAGACTAATTCGGGTGTCAATTAGAGCCGTCGCACCAGACGGCTCCTCCTCTCTCTTTCTAATTAAAACCTCCAACCAGGTAATTATTGGAGGCGATGGGCGGGTGAAGGGGTGGAGGAGGAACAAGAGGCAATGCAGGGGTGATGGATGCATTGCAGGGGGGGGCAGGAAGTCACTGGAAACCGATACTCAGCAAGTGATAGACGGATGAAATAAAGGATGCGGGTGATGCACGTGCAAGACAAGAAACTGGATTAAATGAAAAACGAGAGGGAGGCGAGAAAAAGGACCACTGTGCCGGCAGACAGGCTGCTGGCGACGACAGGGAGGGACGGAGTGGGAGGCAGAGGGAAGGCGTCACAGAGGAAGGGGTGCAATTTGCTCAAAGGAAGAGTGATGGGGGTGTACGAGGACACACAGGAGCAAGATCACTACACTCTAATGATCAGTCTGCAGGGCTCCACAGTATGTGTGTGAGTGCATGGATGAGGGTGTGTGTGCGCGAGTGAGTGTGCATGGGCGGCGGTTGCCATGGTAATAAGTGCAGCTCGTTAGAGAGGGTCAATCAAGGAGTCGGCAGCAGGTGTCCGTCTGTGGTCGTCCTACAAACAAATAAGCGACCAATCAGTCTGTAATGCGCTGGCGACTGATCTTTAGTTAAGATAAATAGAAGTAGAAGAAGAAAAGACATTGCTGTTAGACACACACTCTGCACTCTGAGCCCATCTCGGTGTGTGTGTGTGTGTGTGTGTGTCCATGAAAGACAGCGTTGCACAGTCTCCCTTAATCCCCTCTGTCTCTGCAGGAAGGGACAACTGAGCCGGAACAGGAGTATGTGTTTTTGTGCGTTTGTGTGTGTGTTTGTGCAGCCAAGCTTCGGTTCATCACCTCGACAGCCTGTGAAATTCGACTAATGTAGAATTAATTCACATTTAGCGTTTTATTGGAACCTTCACTTACATTGTTTAGCTCTTAATAAACATGCAACTAATCGGATGCAAAACGTGAATCGTTCAAGTGTCAGTAAAGTATGTGTTTGATATGTATTGCAACACATCATTATCATTATATTAAATATGACTGTGTCTTAGACGTCTACGAGGACGCTCGTCAATAGAGTTTTAAAACATTTGCTTTGTTTTTACGGTGCGGTTTCACACATTATCCCATCTTTAATTTCACCGTATGTCTTCTTGCTTTGAGGTACTGGCATCGCAGTGCCAGCAGTCCGAAAACCTAAATGTCAAGTATTTGCTGCCCAGTTTCCCGTAGATCGTATTTGAATAATTTATTTGAGTGTGCTCTCGTGAATTTGAAAGCGAACTGGCAGAATAAAGTCACATTGATACTCGCGTAGTGGGCGGACTAGCGATGCTCTGAGCTGCCCTTAGCGGACCTGATCAGACCGGCCCAACAGCTGAATCAAATGGGAAATGGCTGTTATATAGGCACTAAAGGAAATCCTTTTCTTTATAATTTTTATGCTATTTGTTTTAGTCTTTATGCAACCGAATTCAATTCTCACCTGCAGATAGTCATTAAAACACTGCTTTTAGCTAATATCCAACTGTTACAACCTCTACAAGTGCAATTAAAGACGTGGCAAACCGTGAAAGCCTTCACAGCATCCTCACAGTCCTCAAGTGTGTTGAATTAAAATTCAATTCATTTCATGGCCCAACGCACCAAAGATGTAATCAACGCGTTCACAGGCCTTCCTCCTCCTCCTCCTCCTCCTCAGAGGAACTCTCCAGCGTCACCTTACAGGAGTAAATAGGTGAAGAATGTTTTACTGGGCTCCACAGACAAGTACACACATCCCTTTGTGACAGGCAATCCTTGGACACAAGGAATGAATGAAGTGCAGCGACACGCAGAAAAGAGGGAATACAGAACCAATGTTTCTAAACACAGAATAGGAAGTACACTAGTAAAAACTATTTCAATTCAGCTGGAAAAATGAAAACACCTGTTTTTAGTTGAAGAGACTACATTGTTTCCCAACCAAGTAGCAGAATACATCTCAAATCTGCAGTAAGAGAATCATCTACATGTATTTTATTCTTTAAATACGCTTTTCTTAGTCCTTTTGTCTTTGGGTCTTACTGCTGATTCCACTACTGATAACACAAATAAAACATTGGGGAGATTTTCCTCAGACTTTCTAAAAAATAACTGTAGTCAAAACTATTTCAATTCAGCTTCCTCTCAAATAACAATGACACTATTTCAAATGCGATAGATCGGTGTTATGAAGGGATGATGGATTAACTCGATACGTGAACAAAGAGTTATTTCTTTTTAGTTCGCGACACTGTATGATTGCACAGGGCGAAACGAATTTCATGCCTCACATTTGCTCCGTCCCTCTGTATGAATGAGCTCGGATGCCTTGAACAATAAACACAGTAGTTTGTCACAAACCGGCTTTAGGCTGAAGGGGTAAAATAAGCGTGGAGAGTAAAGTAATTACCTTTCAGGGATGAGTATGAGCAGTCTCACAGTATTCACAGTAACTCCTGGACTGTGTCTGTCTGTGTGTGTGTGTGTGTGTGTGTGTGTGTGCATGCCTTGCCGCCTGTGCACGTGTTTATGCATCGGGCTTTGTATTCTTTGCAAAAGGAGTGGCGCTGCAGTCCGGATGATGCCTGCTACACAGATCTTAACCAGATTGGGGACTGAAGTGATGGACGACGCTGCAGCTTCCCTCCCTCCCAACGGGAAAGGCTCTTTGAGAAAAGCTTTGCTTTGTCATTTATCACAAAGATAGTAAGTTAATCCCTTCATGCGTTTCCCAAAATAATGTAAACTAATTGTGAGGCCAAACAAATGTGGGATATTACTGGAAGGCAGCATTGGATGCACTTAAAAGCAGAGACGATGTGGCAACAACTCTTTAAGACGTAACTATTCAAGCTGTGATTCCGTTTGCTGACATTGTACTTTAGTTTACCGAGTCGTACTGCGACACAGTGAGAGGCTGATACCTCTTTAATCGGGACGAGCACGCGGCCTGTTGATTACAGAAATCAATGTTACACTAAAGACGAAGCGGTTACCGCCTCGTAAGTCATTTGATTATCAAAGATCGGCAGGTGGAGGTTTGCAGGGGGAGGGGAGCAGCGGTGTGACTCATAACATGACAAGGGGTTCAGCTCTACTAAACCGCAGCATCCAAAACACATGAAGAGGACTACTTACAATGTACGTAGGTCACAACTTTAAGCTTTCCGCTGGAGGCTTTGCATTCACACGAGAAATATATTTGCTCTTTTTTTCGAAAGAATGTTTTCTTGTTTCCTTTTCAAAAGAATTCAGAAAAACAAAGTGATGTTAAAACATGTTATGTCGCAGAATTCAAATTAAAACTAGATCATATAGATTATAGTCAGGCTAATTTAGAAGGAAAGTGAATGCATTGCTATTGAGACCCAAATTGCAGTTTTGGATAAGACAGAACAAAACTTGGCTGAGAAGAAATTTAAATTCCAACAATATCACAGTGTCTGTACAATGAGCGACGCCATTAAAGTCTGCTGAAAGGAGGCATTTCTAACTCATTTGCAGGCTCTCCATCGTTTTTTGCAACGAGGCATTTTGCTTGCAGCGCGTTAGAACATTGCTAATGGACACCAGGCACATGTTCTTTTTATTATTAGCGCACACGATTCCGCTGTCAAAAAAACGAAACCGTGAAATCCTTTTAAGAGCGGAGGGCGAGGCCGTTTAGAATCCTTTCTGAAACGTTTTATTATGAAGTTCACAACCAGCACATATTCTGTACTTGGAAGGACCCACCGACGCGTGCACTGTGTGCGCTCTCTCTCTACATTCGGTCTCACCCCGTCTCTCCTCCGTCACCGTCCGCCGCGCCCTCTCCCTAACAAGCCGTCCCAGATGTGCTGACAGGCAGTTCACCTCCGGCGCTGGAGGCGCCCGCAGAGGGAGAGGGACCTTTGCAGGGAAACGGATCCCCATCAGCCTCGGCGCTTTAACAAAGTCGCAGCTTAAAGCGCTGAGATGGAGAGAGACAGCAGGTAAAGACAGAGCGCTTTGTGTTGCACTAAAGGCTTACGCTCGGCGCCTGTGTGTGTGTGTCTGATGAGCGTGAGACATGAAAATGTGTGTGTGTGTGTGTGTGTGTGTGTATTGCTTCACTGCACACACACGCACACACACACATCCACGGAGGGACACACGCGGGAATGGTGATGTGGGGATGCTTTATTGAGCATGTCTCCAGCTCAGCCAAGCACTGAGCTGGAGAGGCTCTCCCACTGACCTAGAAATGAAGGACAAGGCCAACAAAAGCTGCAGTACCTCAAGGGTCAGAAAGCCTGTCATCGAGGCTGTGAATATGTGAGCCGTGTTATATGCACACACACTTTGTGAAAATAAGAAGCCAACCTGCTTTGAGTTGAGCAACTTCAGTGTATCCTTAATTGGGATGGGATGTAGTATCCACAGCAACAAGAGTAATTGGGTGCCAAAAAACATAAAGTAGGTGGTTGTGATTATGACCCATCTGTACTGTTTAATATTAATGACTACAGCCGCGCGCATACATCTGCTTTTAGGTTCACCAGGTCCGTTCCTTATCAGATAGAAGGTGGACTAAATGCACTTGCTCTAATTCTTTTTGTCATTAATAATGAATCATGTTTCAAACTAAATGCCGTCTCCTCCTTTGTAAATTTGCTCTATGAAGTGTGTTTTAGTTCGGCTGAAGATTGAAGGTACAAGAAGACGGACTCTAGCTGAGCAGAGAGGACAATGGAAACACACACTGTGGAGAGTGACACCGCGCCGCTCTCGCTCGCATCCGCGTCAACCGACATGTCGACTCACAGAGACTGGAAACGAGCAGGAGATGAGGTTTCGACCCAATGAGTCACATCTCGTCTGGCTACGTGTAATACATAAAGATGACGGGCAGACTGTGTGTGTGTGTGTGTGTTCTGAACTGGCATTGTGCATGTGCTCGTCCGTGTCAGGGTTTCGCCTCGCTGAAAGTTTCTGTATTTCAATACGTCAAAATCTTGTTTTGCTTGAATAGATTTACCATCGTTGTTGTTGTGGAAATACACACTTATGTGCAATTTATGGTTTAAAAAAAAAGGTTGATATGCAGTGTAACACCACAGCACCATGTGCACAAAAACTAATTAACAGTACAAAGAAAGATGCACACGCACGTCAATTCCTTTTATACTGAGCAAGTGTCAAAACAAGTCAGTTGGAGAGAAGAACGCAAACAGAATCACTGATGGACTTCGACCTCCCTCGAGCCAGCCTCCTTCACTTCAGGTAAAGGCGAGGACCTCGGAGATCTGGAAGGAACATGGAAGCAGAACAGAAGCACCGCCCTGCTGCTTTGAAGCACCTCCAATAACGTAACATAACTGTACCTGTTGGAAGGTCCTGCTGTTGCATGCATGGACATTTATCTCATCGGAGCGGCTCACCAACTCAAAGGCATCGTTTACTTCCACCATATGCTAATTTGCTTTTTTTAACTATGTAAAATGTTATGTCCACATCCACATCACTGAACAATAGCTGCGTTGTGTTGCTAAATTATGTATTTATTCAATGCGAGCGGAGGCATTTGAATGTTTTTTGTGTCGATCCAGCCGCTTGCCGTTTGAGAAGGCAGAAGAAAACTCAGAAGATGAGAAGTGAATGGATGGTGAGGCAGGAAATAGAAAGGTATAGAATAAGAGGAAGCGGATGGATATTATTGACAAGTTCCCAACGGACAATCCCAATAAATCTCTGCAATATAACACCATGTCCAATAAAAAAAAGTCTTCATCAACTCTGAAATGAATTGTTTGTTTAAAACCTCATCTTCTGGTGCCGCATCACTTTCTACAGGATTGAATCTTTCTGCTGTCCTTGCTCCGAAATTGACTAAAAATACTAACAAATTGTAGCACTTGAATTGTACATAAAATGGCTCTTATCAACTGATTGTTGCAACACATCATTGCTCTCATACAGGGATGACTAATGCAAAGCTCCTGATAGGCCGGCCTGTTTCAAGGCCAAGATACACAGCAGATAAGGGAAAATAGGAGAAAGTTAGAAAGGTGGTAACTTAACTCGCTCGTTACCTAGCAACCATTCATAAAGCACTGCCAGAAAAAAAACCTTCGCCCAGCCAGATTTGCTTGGCTGGGACTTATTGCTTTAACGAATGCCCAGTTACACTCGGAAAAACGAAAGGTGGGAGTGTGTCTGAGCAACTGCGAGAATCTCAGCAAACAGCAAACTTAAAATAGTCCTGAAGTACTTTTTCCTCTATGGAAAGAAAGAACAAATACCAAGTTTACACAAACTAAATCGGGTGGGATTGGATTCTACACAGTGAGAGGCATTTTGTTCTACCAGTCGGTTATCACTTTTGATGCACTGATCTCGTGACTCATTTCATTCCATATTTGAATTCAAGAGGAGAATATATACTTGCAACCGCCACCGAACGAAGGAAAAGAAACATCGTCCGGACAGATTGCAACCCCACTGCTGCGAAGGATCGTTGCAGTCACGGTCAATAGATGGTCCTTCAGAGGCCGAACATATAGTTACAATGTCAAGAGACTTAAAGAAAGAGTGAACTTTTCTGTTTGATAATGAAAAGACTGCTCGGAGTTGTGGGGTCAGGGGGGAGGCTTTTGAAGACAATGGCATAATTGTCACACACACACGCATCTCCGTATATTTTGTATGTTTCTGATTAAGGCCGATTGAGCACGCGCACTAGCAGGGGGCCAGCTGTTTGGGGAAATGACTAAAATGAGTGGCACTAATGACGAATGATGCTCTCCTCCTCCTCCTCTTCCTCGCAGCACTGGGCCTGCGCGGCGTCCTGCGTGAGGGGCGGGGCTTGTCTGGAGGGCGGAGGGCTACGACTTTGGGGGCTTGCGGAAGCACTCTGGCATCTGCTCAGTGTTCCAACGTGACTGCTAATCACACAGGAGGCATAAACAGCACTGGTCTGCGTCTTCGTCTCTAACGGAGCCAGGACGTTGGCCGCTATCGTCATCGTTGCATAACTCCTTGGATGCAACAAATACAGAAAAGGCGAGGGAGAGGAGGGGGAGGACGTGTAGGACGTGTTGGAGGAACAGGGTGATACATTGCTGATGAAAATTCCCGAGACTTCTCTGTTGTGTGAAGAGGAAGGAAAATGAGGAGAGTTTTTTGCTTTAGTACAGTATTGGTGGGAGGATCTTAAAGAAATCAGGACACTCGGACACACACTTTAAACCAGTTCCTCCTTGGGAATGAGTTTCATGTTTCAAACGGAACGTTTCGTTGAGATTTAAAAATAACTTATTTTTTATAGCGCCTTTTTGTTGAGAATGTTCAAAGTGCACCTCTTTCATAGTCAGAGATTGTTGTATTCTCTGTTATGAAAGATGAAGTTGCAGATTAATATCTACAGTAATGCACTTTCTTTACTCAGACCAATAGAGTAGAGATCTTTACAGAATATTTACATTATGTGTATCGGATCTAGGATCATACTGGAAAATAGAAGTCAACATTTGTTAGCCGCTACATAATCAATTCAGCTAATTATTGAAATCCATGGCAACAAGCATTCGTTAGAGAGGCAGGAGTCTGGATTTTGTCTTTGCTTTGAAGATGCTGTGGGAGATGATGGGATTATGACAATAAAGACGATTGACTCAACTTTCCTTTGGTTCCTTTGGTGTACGCTCACAACAGAAATAGTTTTCAGACAAAGACGACCTTAATACACAAAGTAAATCAACATAAACGTTATAGTACATTTAGGGTTTTAATATACAGTTTTCCAGATAAAGTTCTTTGATAAACAAAGGGACAGTTTTTTGGCTATATAAAAAGCTATTTAGAAACCAGTCACTATACTTAGAGACAATAGTGGCTGTGTGCTTAACATTTTTAGGTATCAAATACAGACACAATTTGCTCAGAGTGAAGAGGCAACTCACAAGATTCAGAACAAACGTCCCACTGACCGATCTACAAGAATCACTTCATCAACAGTTTGAACCACGTTACTACACACCGAGCCATTTAGAATGACCTACTAATGCAGGGAAAGAGAGTGCGTTTCCGGAGGTCAGTTTACACAAGTAGGATTATCACAACATAAGATCGCCCAACTCAATACCAGTTTTAATGGTTAAAAGTGAGCTGGCGCAGAGGGCATAAACACTGCGATCCCTCGACAGCCCACAATAACCTGATAGTGTTGGTAATAAAAAGAGTTGCCAAACAGGCTGCGGGGGCATTATGCTGCAGTGGTGCTTCGTTTCTGCCCGTTTCTCCTTTTAACTGGAAGAAGCGAAGGCAGCCGCAACCTCAATCAACGTACAGTTGGTTTAAAGCTAAAGGGTTGCTGCTTCCAGCTGTGGCACGAAGCACCCTTTACCCAAAGCTCTTCACTCTCCACTGGGCCGCGGTACTGCCAAAACCTGATTCCTATTTTTCTTTTTTTTTGTAAAAATTCCTCTTTCCCAATGGTGCCCGAGGGCAAACTGACCTCCAACGCCGAGAGAGACACCCAGAGATAGCGTGCTACTACCACAAGAGCACAAGAGACAGACAGAGATTAGGTTTTTGGCAGTGCAGGATCGTATGCAAAAAGGTTCGTCGCAATTTACAGTTCACCATGAGCTTCACACCTGGGTCATCACAAAGGGGGCTACCTTTTTGGTGTTAGGTACAAATATCTAAAGCAATTTAATTTTTTATAGGCTTTTAAGCTTAATGTCTTATTAAATGGTTGCCCAGTTCCGCTATCAGACGCGACAGTGGGTTGAACTTTGTTTTGACCCAGGTCTGATTGGCAGGACTAAGAAAAGAGAGTTACAGTACAATACATTTGTACATTTATACACTGGGAACAACATTTCATTGGTTCTCCTAAAAACTCAAGTAATGAAACTGGCAAAAGGTTTTAGAGGGAAAAAAAACAACAACAACACTGTAAAAACTAACGAGCCGCAAAGCCCCGCCCCACGAGGTCAGCGATGCACCTGTGGGAACGACACCCGCAGGTAATGGGGAATGAATTACTACCTAGAGTTGTTGATGTTGATACAGTGGGTCCTTCACTTCAGACAAAAGTGGACTAAAGCCGCCACAGTTGGCTGGCTGGGGACTGGCGATTTTTGCCGGATGAAATAACAGTTAATTGGGATTTACAGGGATTTTGACAACCGTAACTAGCGAGCTTACTAAACGTCCATTTGAAGTGTGAGTTTATTTGCAAAAGGATTCTCAAAGGTGCACGTGATCCTCTAAATACATTTGCTAAATGACTGGGCTGACTGGGTTTTAGCAAACAGTCAATCGTTGTCTTGCCTAATTGACACACTTGAGGTAGCACTTATTTTACAGTGGTTGCAGGAATTGAGGGTAAATAACTTGAAAATGAAAGAAGGCTGCTTTGTATGTACTATAAACATTAAAGTTATCATTGGTATCACTGCATTGGCACTTCGTTGTGATACGGATTAAATTATGCCATAAATACCTAGTTAGAATTGCCGATCGCCGTCCAAATGAATAAACTGCATTTCATAACTTTTCACTACCAGTAATTATTTAGGTCTCTACAATGTTTATTATAAGTAATTATCTTTTTGTCAGACCTGTTAATTACTGTACTCTAAAATGAAATGTAACCATTCCTAATAATAAAGGCAGTATTTACACTTGATCCAGGCAATCTCTCCAAACTGTCCTCATGGCCGCTGTGTGAAACCGTATATTGATTTTTATTCTTTTACACCGTCATTGTTCACGTATGAACACGCACAACTGCTATCCGTCTTCCTGACTAAAACAAATTGCCGTGCAGCTCGATTACTTGGGAATCTAAGTGGATGGATGTTCTGTTTCGTCATGAGAGCACCGAAGAATCTGTACAGTGTGTATATATACAGCCTAAAGTGTAAGGCGTGACATGATGCAACGTTATAGTGCAGATTTATTTTCAGTCCAGTCCAGGCCGAGTCCATCACTTTCAATCAGATTTCCAAAGTGTCATGCTCCTTTGCTTTCCACTGTGTTCATATTCTCATTCATTCAATCTAATCTACAGTGTTTCATTTGATTGCATTCCACTTCCCTTCACATCTCATTTAATTTAAAATAGTCCGTCACAACCTCTGAATTCTGTCCGTGTTTATCGCTGAGACCAGCCCAGTCACGTTGGAGTCCGGGATACTTTACAACAGACAGTGTAAGTGTGTACATTTGGATTCTCCTATCCACCCTGTTTTCCCCTCGCAAACTGCCGCTACTGCCGAGGCGCCATAGTTCAATTATTGTCAGTCTTGTTCCCATGTGTGCAGCATTACATGAGCTGTACAACTGCAGCGGCTGTGGTTTGTAAATTGAGTCCAGTATTTCTATACGTTGTTCTAGCACACATGTACAGCTGGATGCTGTAAGTTTTTTTGCAGGGTTGCACTCTGATTAAGTAAGCCAAGTTCCCATAATTTCAACAGTGACAGAAGGTGATCGGCATTGATTTTTTTTGTTTAACCTGCGAAATATACATCCGTATTATTCCTGGAGGCCAAATCTACATGATGTCTCAAACCATTCTGTTAATTTCAACAGATAATGTTGGGACTTATTCTGTACAATCCGGTCCACAAATAAAAAAAACCTGTATTACCTTTACCTTCCACCCATAGCACAAAGCCTGTGGAAAATCGTTATTACGTAATCTAAAAGAATTTAACTTGGTTTAACTTCTCGAGAGGAACGAGACAAGAGACGGGCGGAGAGGCCATCCCAACCGTCCAATGGTATTTAGGCATATAAGGTCTACAGCAGGGAGGTTTGGAAGTTTTAAAGGTTTCAGGCAGGATTGCTAAAAACATGAACTCAGCCTGTTTTTAGGAGCACATCAGGGCACGAGTGAAAGAAGAGTTTTGCTCTTTGTTAGATACCCTGGGTTACACAGGTACTGTTACGCGTACAGAATCATTGCAAGGAATGAAAGTCGAGGGACGAGGGACACTGGGCTGAACCTGATCCGTCCGGTGTCCGACTTCCTTCGCGGACCCCACATCGCAAAAAAACGTTGACCACGACCAGGTAAGGCAAATCCCTCCCGGCTCAGTCCGCCCAAAGGCCAAAGGTCAACGGCCGGCCAGCCAAATCCTCCCCCCGAGACGAGGGGGACCGAGGGGGACCCCCACCACTCGCTCAGCAGTTGGAGCCGGCGGGGGTGTAGTTGCTCAGCTCCCGGCGGATGGTGCTGAACGGCGACAGCTCCAGCTCGGTGGTGCACTCGTGCTCGTTGTCGTCGCTGGCGGCGGCCGAGGACGGCGCGTGGTTGCAGCAGCAGCAGCAGCAGCAGTCCAGGAAGGCCCGGCCCAGCGGCCGACACAGCAGGAGCAGCAGCGCCGGCGTCACGGCGGCCCGGCAGAACAGCAGCAGCTGGGAGAGGAGGTGGAGCACGGACATGGTGTGCTCGGGGACGCCCGCCGCCATGTAGGCCGAGACGATGTTGCAGATGTTCTCGGGCACCACGCACGCGCCGTAGACGATGGCCAGCGCCACCACGGTGCAGTTCATCTGGCTCTCCAGGCGGATCTGCTTCTTGTTGCTGCGCACGCTGGACTGCTCGGCGCGGCGGATCTTGCGCGCCGTCACCAGGGAGCAGCCGATGGTGAAGAGGGTGGGGAGGCAGAAGTAGCAGCCGAAGCACCACCACAGCCGGGCGCCCTCGTAGGTCAGGCCCAGCACGTAGAGCATGTCGGGGAGCGAGGTGGAGATGCGGATGACGCAGCGCTCGACGGGAGGCTCGTCCGGGCTCCCCGCGTCCTCCACCACCAGCTGCCTGATGAGGAGCTCCGGGAGGGCCAGCAGGAGCGCGCCGATCCAGATGACGGCGAGTTTGGCGGTGGTGGAGGTGCAGTTTTCGATCATCTCGTAGTACATCTGGACGTTGGTAGCCGCGCGGAAGCGGTCGATGCACAGGGCGCACAGGGTGAAGGTGGTGACGCCGAGAGAGGCCACCTGAGGGGACAAAGATGGACATTGTTTTATCATAGGAAATCAGAATCAGGCTCCTCTGCTTCAACCACTGTGCCTGAAGGATGCTGTTTTTATCTTGAACTCTGTGCATGAAACAGCAAAATCTTTCAAATCTTTTATGCTTTTATCACTTTAAATTTCTTATTAATGCCTGTTTTCAATAACCATCTCAGTGTTTTATTTATTATCTTAACTACTTTGCTCAACGTTTAATTAAATGACAATAATCACTTCAACTGCCAGATGAGCTTGTCAAGGTTGTCAGGTCCCCAGTCTTTTATTAATACAATCATTTCAAGGAACTGCCAAAATGATCTCCCATGTGAAGGAATGTCACTATCTTGCAGAGACTTTAAGGGAGGGCCGGCCGGGGAAGCGATCACGTGGACTCCTTTGCATTTAAACACAAACAAAAGCCCTCTGGCGAGTTGTCATCCAACGCCGCGCAATACAACGCCAGGGCGCACAGGAGCGGCGCCAGGCCTCTTCGCGGTGTACCTCACAATGGTGTAATTACAAGTAGTGGAGCAACAGAAGCACAACGGCAGGCTGTTAAGCTGCTATTAAGGCGGTGGTGTTGAATGTGTGTGTGGTTTGTGTGTGTGTGTGTGTGGGGGGAGGGAGAGGGGGGGAGACAGACAGAAAGCGGGCGCTATTTTCCCACCTCCCGGTTAATGAGTGCCACTAATTAATACGCTCCCTGAACATTCCCCTTTTAATGTTTCTCCTCAAAACCGTCTTGTTAATAAACTAATTCACGTCGTTGTCCATGCAACATACTCTGCAAATTGTGAGTGAGCTCACACAATTTCCCAGCCCCAGAACGCATCCGTTGGATTATCAGTCATTCCGCGCGTAACGTTTCCCTGCAGCTCCCCGTCCTTCCTTTCCTTCATTCATATCAAACTTAATTGCAGCAGCCAGTTTCCCAGATGGCCTCAGTGAGCCGTGCCTTTACTGCTCCAAACGCATACTTTCTGGGACAGATATAGATGGACACACACTGCAGGATGTTCTGTGTATCTAGGCTTCTCTCTCTCACACACACACACACACACACACACACACACACACACACACACAGACACACACAGACACACACAGGCCTAGGCAGACTAATGAAGCAAACAGTGAGGGGTAAGTGGGGTAGATAAACCAGTAACGTGGTCCAGCACGATGCACAGTGGCCGTTGTTATTGCGACTGGGTGTTTACGTCCCCTTTACGCAAGAACAATTATTAATCATTAGCTTGATGAGCAATACATGTTTCCTCAGAAAAAAGATTTAAGCCAAGCATATTTATATGAGTGGCTTATTTACACACTAATTGGATTTGGCCTCCAGGTGCTCCAGGGCGGGAGTCAACATTTTCAGTGCACTTTGCAGATATTGCGATCTTCCACTTACCCGTACCCAAGATTAATGCATGTAGGTATTGCAATAGACACACTTCTCATCCCTCTTTGACATGTTGTTAGCAGGGAATTGTTTTTATGCCGCAAGTTCCAAGTTGCCCTTTTAGAAACTGTTGGATCAAAATCCCATCCGGTTGGGTTTAAGGTCCGTCTGGAGCCGTTACTGCGCTCGACTATAAACTGGATTTTGACAGAGTCACCTCATCTCCACCATGAATAAAACACAAACACGCCGAAATAACAAACAGCAATTCTTCTCGCTTCATCATCGCAACTCATCCGCTGGCAGCGATACCTTTCACTGAAATGGCACTCTATTATTCCATTCCACGCTACAGCTAACACACCACCAAACAGCCTGTTTTTTGTGATTTAATGGAGAACAATCAAGTGTTTTTGACACCTAGTTCTTATCAGTAAAAAAACAATCATGAGTCTCCTCCGCATGGCATCCCTCGGACATGAGTCTTAGTTAATAGTTAATCATGCATCACACTGAGCTCTACGTGTGACCCACTTTTTCCGCTATGAACCTGCACACCTGTGTACTCATATGGTGGCTTCAAGGGAACACACACACACACACACACACACAGTGTGCGCGCGCGTACCCATCCGGTACGCACGGACTGGTGCTTGCACATAGTGAATATTTCATGGATGCAACAACTGTGTTGGAACCTGTCAGGGACCCGGAAAGCCGGCTTTGATCAACGTGTTGTGGCAGGGAGCGAGGGCAGGAGGAACAAGCAGAACTTTGTAGTAGAAGAGGAGATGAGAGAAAGAGAGAGAGTCCAGGAGTCAGGCGTGCTAGGTGGGGTTGGGGAAGGGGGGGGGGGGGGGGGGGGGGTGTTAGTGGAAAGGGGCGGGGGGGATGCAAATTAAGGAAAGGGAAAGGGACAGATGATTGGATAAGGAAAGACCATAGCAAGAGTAAATGTCAGAGAGTTAGAGCCAAGTGTTAAATATTTTTTTACAGGGATTTCCACGATGCAATTTTAGGAAAAACAAGAGTTATTAAAGTTAGAGGAGGAGATAGCACTCATGTTTGTAAAGTAAATTAAAGCTTAGCAGTAGCAGTATTTCATCGCCTCATTAAGGTGTTATGTGTTTTTGTACAATCATGACATAGCCCGGCTAGTTGCGTTTCCCAGTTTCCAGATGACTGTACCACTTATTTTATTAATAACCTCAAAATAGAATAATCACAATGGCCTCGCAAAGCAACGTTTTTTTTTTTTAGTTGACGTCAAATCTTTTTTTCTCCACCTTCGACTGTCAGGGCGGAAGAAAAGATGATAAAACAGCTTTTCATCCTTAACACGTCTGGCTGTCTATCTGCATAGCGGGTGAGAGACATTTAATAACGGCCCATTAACTTCCCGAATAAAGGTCCAGTGAGCTGCTGGCACAAAGAGCATGTGTTATTAATTGGCTTTTAACAAGCACGGGTGGAGCCTCTGTAGCCATACCGTGATGATTCAACCCCCAGTCAGGGGTAACAGGTGTTACCAGGTGATGAATGGCTAATGTGGAGACGCAAAAATAACCGAGCCATAGAGACAAAGGTTGGTCCAGCTGCAGTCCTATTCCCAGGCCGAGTGTGTGACCCTCGGCGGGCTCCACCGTGACTCTAACCAGAGAGACCCCGCCGCTGACAGCCGCCATACGTCCAACAGCTGGGCGACAGGAAACGGGAAATCTGGGTGGAAGTGCGTCTGTTCACGTCCACATTCGTGCAGGGTTCAGATGTGTATATGGTGGCGGGTGTGTGCGTAGCGTACCGGCGTGGCTGGTGGATTCGTATGAGCGAGAGTCAGCCTGGGATTATGGAAGGCACACACACACACACACACACACACACGGTTTAAGCTTCCCTCGTGGGCTGAAAAAGACTTTTCTGGGACGATGTCAGAACAGAAACTTTGAAATCCCATCCATCGCCTGAAGTGTGCGTTGTATTCTACTGCACTCTAGTCCGTTGTGTTTTAGCCTGACAAGAACATCCTCAACACAAATTCCCCTTGCGTGTCCTCAGCTTTTCACAAAGAAATGTTGACACACGTCAGCAGCGGGAGTCGTACCTGCTGACTTGAGTCTGGACAGGGAAGTTGAAGTTGGAGCCGTTCGCTCAGCTGGAGTCTTGTCGTCTCCCGGAGGTTGCCAGGCAACCTTTCAGTGTGCTAATTTTGTCTAGAGTTCCTCAAATAAAGGGACAAACTTTCAGTCAATCGAGCGAGCCGGAAACTGAGATCAGCAGCATTCGCAAATAAGCAGGGAGAGCGCTCACCATTCATCATCTTTCTTCCTCCAATTCAATTAATAGCAACCATCCATTAGAGTGTTCAACTCTATTCTGTGGCTGACTGCCTTTAAAGTCTATTACAGAGTGTCAGTTTATTCTGTACAAGACTCTTCTCTTCCATTCAATGACGTCCTCACCTGTGGC
Organism: Apeltes quadracus; assembly: GCA_021346845.1. Taxonomy (NCBI): domain Eukaryota; kingdom Metazoa; phylum Chordata; class Actinopteri; order Perciformes; family Gasterosteidae; genus Apeltes; species Apeltes quadracus. The sequence goes on along the minus strand of CM037915.1, from coordinate 7,210,537 downwards.
AGGAGGCATTTAAAGATTCATCCTGCTCTCCTTGTAAAGTAGCTGTGTATCACTGATCCCCACCCTAAAATGTTATCTCTTCCTTCTAGTGTATTCTATTAAGGTTGGCTAGCGGCCTGTTGCGTGTCAATCTGAATCTGATACAAAGTCCAAACTCATTCCACCAACACACACCTAATTAAAAAGGGTAATCAACCAATGAATATTTACTTGGGTAATTACCAATTTGGTTAATTGCATCCAACAGCAAGTCTAATCTTTGCTCCTTGTCTCATTGCTCAAAAAACCAACCAGCCGCTCGTTCTCGGACAAAAAGCGGACTCAATGCACTCACCATCATGCATTATGTAGACACGCTAATTATATACCCGGACACATTTACATAGCTTCCAATTAACCAGCATTCCCGTGCCTAATAGACACGCCGAGGAACGCAGGGGGGCCCGACACCGCACGTGTTTCTGCACTGCGTTTATGCGCGTGTATTCAGCGTTTTACCACAAATGTGTATGTGTATGTGTGTGTGTGTGTGTGCCAAAATACATCCATATCATATGCAAGTGTGCGTGAGTGGGTCTTCCCCCGAGGGCTCGCTTCTAATCACAAATAGCTGATGCAGAGCGGGAGAGAGATACGGGAGCCGTGGTGAGTAGAGAGAAAGGCCATCCGACCCATCTGGAGGACAAGACTGACTTTGTGCGTGTGTGTGTGTGTGTGTGTGTGTGTGTGTGTGTGTGTGTGTGTGTGTTTGTGCACAGGCTGCTTTTCTTGGTAGAAGATGGAGGCTGAAATCTCAATGAAAGTGAGAGTGAAAGTTATAGTTTGGTATGATGGTGAAATGTTCATGTAATCCTGAATGTTACACAACCACGCAGGGAGAACATTTGTATTTCTCAGTACAAGCCTCAATGTGTGTGTGTGTGTGTGTGTGTGTGTGTGTGTGTGTGTGTGTGTGTGTGCGAGTAGGAACAGTGATTGTGTCAAGTCGATGTATGTCCTGCCACTACCACCCATTTAAATGGGTCTCCCCCCGGCCCTGTGTGGCTCCATGCGGCCCTCTCTCTCTCTTCTCCTTCACAATCTCTCGCTCTCCCTCTCTCCCTCCCTCCCTCACCTTCCTCCTCAGCCACTGCCAGCCTCTGCTTCAACGCTCTGTTTCTCTCTCTGTGGTCAGTCAGCCAACAGTTTAAAAAAGGCCATTGAATAGCACAGTGAGCCAGATGTTCAGGTCAAAGCATTAAAAAAAGGAAAAGGATCCACCACACAGTTAAGGTAATAAAGGTAATAAACTCAATGGAGAACATGTTTGACGACGTTGTTTTTCAGGGACATATGTTGTGGCCAAAGAGAATGTTGTCAATGAGCAAAGCCATTATGCTTCACACTTTGTGGAATTACTGTAATGGGGTTGGAGCATAAGTGGAATCACCAATAAACCACTAAGGAGACATTGGGTCTGTACAGTGGATTTACGTCCCATAATGGAGATTCGCAATTAGCCGTTAATCAGATTTTGAAAAAAAAGAAAGACATTTCTGTTTGCTAATGGGTTTAGTCATTAATAATAGAGACGTGCACGATAGCCATACAAGTAGGGTTTCACAAATCTGACGAAAAAGCCATTTAATCCTCCATATTGCATTATCGTTACATACTTTGAGAGGTACGTTGACGTGCTCTATGCGTATTGTATTCACTGATGTTTTTACTGTTCTTTTGAACACGTGTGTTTTTAGCGTATAAACTCAACCTGTAGACATCGGCCATTGAAGATCAATGTTTCATTAAAAAATGCAAAGCATCATTTGCGTTACGATTAGAGTGCACCAATATGCGTTTGTGCGTAGTGATTCATAAGCGTGTCTTTATTTAGAGTAATGAGAGAAAAAAAAATCCCTGCGTTACGGCAGCACAGCTCTGAATGAACCTTGACAAATGACTCGTTCCCCCTCTGGCTTATAAAACGCTCACTGCAAAGCTTGCTTCTTACTTCAGCCTACTTTCAAGTCTTATTCTAATCAACTGGCAGGTGCAAAGAAAAAAAAATACTATTATTTCCCATTAGGTTCGTCTGAATCTGCTCTGTCTGTGCGTCTGCAGGGAGAGCGGAATGGAGAGGATCCAGACCGGCTGTCACCCACATCTTCTCTTTGTGGAGCGTTCTTACCATTTTCCTGTCGGCTCGTCTCACATCACACACCTATAATTGCTTAATCCTTTTGGTTTTGGATGATTCCATGCTCTATTAAACACTGAATAAAACAGGGGTTACCGAAGGCAGCACAAGGGAGACGGGGATGCATTATCCGTGTCATCTGCTGATTGCGCATGCATGGGCACGTGAAGTGGGGTCCCATGTTTGTGTGAAGAGTGTGCCGTGTACATCCAAGCATGTGTGTCTTTATTTCAGGCCAAAATGACGGTATTCGCCATGGCGGAATTTGGGTTAAGTGAAAAATAAAGTCGCTTCGCGGGGTGACATTGTCTGTGCTCGTGTGTGTGTGTGTGTTTCTCTGAATGCTCCACAGGGAGAAAGTAAACCCCAGGCTGGATTACTCACGGCCTGTTTTGACGCATGCCTGCGCACACACACACACACACACGAAGGCAGACAGGCCCCAGTGCACACGTCCTGATAGATATTCACTGATCACACATGCACATGTAGTTATAAATGCAACCCCCACGCCCCCCCGAACACGCTGCACTAGGAGTGGCCAATGCAGTGTTAGTAAGTTATTAAATACTAACCCAGTCCTCAAGCAGCTTCAATGCAGTAACACATTAAAAACACACCGTTTGCACTCAGCTAATTATAAAGAAAATCCACTACAAGTGTTAAGTAGTTCCCATTTAGTAAAATATAAAATTTTGAAAATTTCCAAATTTCCAAATAAATGAGGTATGGATATTTTTGAATGAAGGCTGGTTTGAAGGTGCTAACACAGCCGCCTCGCTCCCATTATCACTCCATGATGTGACAGCCCTCCCCATGTGGTCCCCGAAGGGCGTCACCTGTCCCGGCTCACTGCCTGGCAATGGAAGCCGTCTCTCTCCGCTGACATCCGGCCTTCTCAGTTTGATTACATTTGCTGTCCTCTTTTCGCTGCACCGCAGAGCTCACAACTCGAGCGCCTAAGATGCCACCCATACTGTAAGCTCACTGCTTCCGATTGGGTTAGACGTTTAATTCATAATGCATTTGGGGTTAACAGCCCCCTGAAAAAAACTCTTTCTTCCTCCATCAGGAAACCCTGGGTTTTATACAGAGGACATTTACCTTGCTGGGGAATCTGACACTGGTGTGACGACGGTGAGGGAACGGTGTCAACGTGGTGTAAGAAACACAATCTAGCAACCATCGATTGCTCATGAGCTGGACCAACGACATTAAAAAAGGACGGGAAAGGGAGACGGAGTGTGTTTGTGCGTGTGTGCGTGAGGGCAGTGATGTGGTTTACCGTCAAGACGTTTTACCAACTGTACGAAAAGTGAAAGCAACAGGAGCCGAGTGCTTCGCTGCAGCCTGGAGATAGCGTGTTGTCTACACAGCTCGGGTTCTAGGTGAGGCTCTCTATTCCCAGCAGGTTGCACAACAAGTGACACAGTCTCCTTGTTATTGGCTGAGGTGACGTGCGGGGGCCACACCTGTTTTCTTTCTGCCTATTGAATGCCTAAAACAAACCTGAAACTCAACCATTTATCTCCATTTGTGTGTGTGTGTGTGTGTGTGTGTTAATCATCTGTGAACTCTGCGATATTAAGGTGACGGAAAAAACAAACATAAAAAAAACCCTATCGAATGAATTTACCTCCACATAGGGCACCACTTTGCAGGTGAACTCCCCCAGCAGCCAGGACTTTGTCAGTTCATGAAAGACCACCATAGGCAGGCAGAAGAAGATGAGCACAAAATCCCACACAGCCAAATTGGCCAGCAGTGAGTTGGAGATGCTCTTCATGTAATAGTTCTGGCACACGATGCACAGGATGGCAATGTTGCCGGCGATGCCCACCAGGAAAATGACCCCGGAGACGCACGTGATGGCGTAAGCGCCGTACGTCTCGCTCGTCACCGGGTAAAAGGGGTTCTTGATCTCCTCCCCGAAATCCTGCGAGCTGGGAGGCGTGATCGGCGTGGCGTCCCAGGGGTTCTCCTCCCGGAAAGTGAAGGACTCGGCCCTCCTGGTGAAGAGGTCAAAGGGCAGGTCGGTGGAGGTGAGGGCCACCGGCTTGGGGATGGGTTCCCACGGCGACGACGCGTGAGGCTGAGCCAAAACCCCCGAGCTTTTGTTCAGCCGGTTCCTCCCCCTCCTGGGGGCTTTCTTCTGCTCGTCTTTTGTGCCTCTCTTGTGTCTGTCGCCCTCCTCGGCCGCCCCCCCTGCGTCTCCCCGGCCCATTGACGAGGGCTTAGCCGCATTGTAGTGTCCACCTGCTGGCGTCCCCGTACTACCAAGAGCGCCATTCAACTTCACCCTCTTATTGTGGTGGCGCGTCGCGTTGGGATCCTCCACGGGTGTCCCCGTCCTGCCGGGGTCGCGCTTGCCGTGTCCAATTCGCCTCGTTTCTCCAGCAACCGCGCGCTTATTCCAGGGATGCGTGGAGTTCAGGGGCCCTCGCGCGAACGCCCGTTGCGCCTGCGGCTCCGGCTCCGACGAGGACGCACCTGTGGCGTAGCCCGGCGAGGGCGCGCGGTCCCACGCTTGGTTCCGGCGGCTCTCCCGTGGCGACCCGTGGAAACTCCTCGCAGAGTGCGCGCCGGGGTTGCCGGCGTCTTTGGTTCGTACTTCTGCATTGTTTCTTAGAGATACTAACGAGTGCGCTTGGACCAATAACAAAAAGATCGCCCCAGGCGGCAGAATCTGCATGGTCCTGGAGTGAGTTGAGCGCGGATTGAATCCTCAACAGTGCATCTTCGTACCTCTGTGGCAGCGCGAGGGGGGGAGGGTTATGGTGGGTGGGTGGGGGGGTGTCCCTCCTACGTTCAGTCAACACCCATGTGGAAAACGTTGCTCCGAGGAGACAGCTCCATTCATCCGTTGAGCCGTTGATAACTTGTTATAGTTATATCCTCAACCCTGCGCTCGC